>CM057458.1:978102500-979360000 GCA_016271365.2 Neoceratodus forsteri | reverse complement strand
ATGCTTCCTAATTGGCTGCAACACCTCATTAAAAATGTAAAAATGCTGCCATTTTCTCTTCCCTCGCTTAGCGAGAGAGCCAGTTCAGATGATACTTTAATACCGTGCTTGTGTTTGTCTAAACACAAAACAGATGCTGTGCAAAGTTATTTGTCAAGCTTCAGTGACGAGCTGCCAAAACGTCAAACAATTTCATCGACATGTAAGGGGAGGACCGAGGCTGTTTTTAGTTTGTGTACACTTCAGTTTCCACCTCGGCAGTTCTCTATTACACAGGCTACGGTTACATAACTGGCCGAAACTTGTCGGAGAGGGCTGCTACCACGGTATCAGTTTGCACCGCTCTAATCAGCCACCTTCCTCGTGCACCTGGGCAGGCATACAAAAAAGCCTTCCTCTGTGTAACATCTGTGCAGAGTGTGTGTGGCTCAAGTCTGGCCTCTTCAGTGGCCACTTCCCCACCTAGGAACTAGGAACCAAAGTTCAGACTCCCGACCTGCACATATGGCAGTTCCTCACCACCCCTTACAAGCCAGCAGTCAGTCCGAACATGACAGGAAGTCTGCTGGGGTTGCCCGAAATGTCTCCGGTACACCACCAGCCCCCAACCAAGGTCACTATATTACAATGGGATGGTAGCTGCAGAAGCATACTGGTCTGGTCATCAAAAAAAATACAGTATGAAACCAAGCAAGGCAAACCTTTCCTCTATTTTAAAAAAAGACCCCAAAGAAATTTCAAACGCCAAGCCATATGCCAGTAGCGGGTAGGGGGTGAGGGTTGCCATGACAACCAATAAAAAAGCAGGTGGAGGAACTATTTTTAACTGTACAAATACAATACTTAATATATTAAAACTCTTGTTATGCAGACTTGTTTATTTAAAGCACATAAAGCATGGTGCCCATTTTCCTATGTAATAATGCCTCAGGTAGGCGGTATGGGCAATACCCGGACAGCAGGCTATAAGGCCCTCCGTCTGTGGCGTCGGGCCTCATTACGCCTCTGGCCAGTCCGGTATTGCCCAATACCGCCCACCCTGTCGGGCATTATTGCTTACATAAAGGATATGCAATGGAAGCAAGTGTAATAAATGATTTATCTGCACAAGAGCAGTTTGACCTCGGGTAACCTCACGAGTGGCGTAAGCCATGAGTGTAGTGTCTGAGGTCAAACTGTTTGAGTGCAGATAAACCATTTATTACACGAGTTTTCCATTGAATATTCCTTTTATGCAATTCTTTTGTTTTTGCTTTTGTAGGGGGCATTTGTTAGTCAAAAAAGTGAATAAAAATTGTATTTTCTGCAATTTTTTGCTGATTATAGAAAATCTAAAAGGAATCTAGAAACAAAACATCTCATTTTGTAGATATTTTTAAGCTGAACAACTTTTGTGCTCAAAGACCCATACTATCTTTTTATGTTATTTGCATTTGTTTGATGAAACAGTGCACAAAAATTGAATTGTATGCTAATACAGAAAAACTAAAAAGTATCTGTAAATGAAACACCACTCATTTTGTAGATATTTCTGTGCCAAATAAACTTTGTGCTCACAGTACCATGCTATCATTTTTCATTTTAAAGTTATTTACATTTGTTTGCCGACAAAATGAAAAAAAATGAATATTCTGCTGTGCTTTTGCTAATTATCAAAACATCTATAAGGTATCTATAAATGCAATATCACTCATTTTGTAGATAATTTTGTGCTTCACAACTTTCATGCTCATAGCAGTATGCTATCTTTTTTCGTTTTAAAGTTATTTGCATTTGAATGTAGTTAGTACTGGTATGAGGCTAAACATTCTACATGAGTCCTGGAGGGATTGTGACATATCTACGTAAGCAATAATGCTCGACAGGGTGGGCAGTATTGGGCAATACCGGACTGGCCAGGGGAGTAATGAGGCCCGACACCGCAGGCGGAGGGTCTTATAGCCCTTGGCCGGTCCGGTATTGCCCATACCATCCACCCTGGAGGGCATTATTGCACTCAGAAAATGGGCTCTGTGGCTTTTTCCTATGGGATTTAAAAAAGTCAAGAAAAACAGTTAAAAGATATATTAATAATAAAGTTTAAACGTTTGCATAGTAAAGTAGTCCCAATTTCTGTTTTGTTCCATCTGTTGTCCACCACCCCACCAGAATCTTGAAGTTAGCCCCCCCCCGACACAGAGTTTGTACTTACTGTGTCAACAGCAGTGCCTTTACTTTATTTGGGGGGTTGAAAAATGTATACTGTGTAATATCGTTAATTATTTAGAGATGCAACATTACTTTGGTGTGCTTGATGACATGCAGCGTTACTTCAGTGTGCTTGATGACATCATACCCGGAAGTAAAAGAGGCGTTTGAATGAAAAACTAATTTCTTTTTTATTCATTTCTGTATGCAGTTTTGGGTTGTTTTCTTTATTGGAAGGACATGTCATAGTCAGCGATTGATGTGTGGGGTTGGAGAGCGCAGGAAGGAGAAATGAGACAGGTGGCATCACGGACGAGTGAGGAGAAGTGACTGGCAACCGTGGATCTGTTTAGAAAGTCGAGATTGCAAGATACCATCAGAGCTGTGAGCCGTGGCACAGTGTAGGTACACTGCAGAAGTTTTTATTCATGAGGAAGTTTCTTTTGGTCATAACGCAATAAATGTGAGAATGATTGGGGCGAGGTATCCAGCATTGTAAGTGAAGCCGAAGTGGAACATAATGGAATGGAGCAGGGCTTCCGTTCCGTTGAATCACACACAAAAAAAACTGTTTCGGGAAACTAGATTCATGAGTTGCTATATGCTCAGTATTTAGAAAAATGACAAACAGTTGTGTGTGGCTTTGTTTAACAGTTGGCACTAAAGTAGGGTGTTGGGGGCCAATATTTCTCACTCAGCAAGAAAAAAAAATGGCGGTTGATTAAAATTGAGTGCCCAGTGCTTCAGCCAATGGTGAAGCAGGCTGGGCACAATGATTTCTGGATGGGCATCAGGCAGGTTTGGGCTGGCACTTTTTATTTTCTGGGCATCTATTGAAAGTTAATGTACCCCCCCCCGGCAAGGGTACTAGCCAATCAGATGCCAGGAAATAAAAAGCCCATTTTCTAATATGTGAATAAATCTGTGATGATGCATCTACTATGTGGATAAATGTAAAATTTTGAATTTATCCCATAGTAGCTCAAATTTATCTCATAGGATTTATGTCCACGTCTACTGCATAAATGTTTTTTCCTACAGTTTTTATCATGACCCTTGTTGCATAAACATTTATAAAATACATTTTAAATATATGTTTTACATAGCAAATAAATATGTTTTATAGTTTAGGAATATATCTGGAATATATATATATATATATATATATATATATTATATACATTTATAATATACATATATATTACATTCTGTAAACATACATTGAATGCACTATTTCTGCATATCTTCTTATAGTAAAATACAGTGGGCTGGATATTCAGACTGCACCAGGCAGTGGCACAAGCCTGGGCACAGCACAACTGTGATGCACTGGGGCCAGGTTCAGGTGATATTCAATGGGAATGTGCCATGGCACAGCACCATTGAATATAGCAGGGCCAGTGCACATATTGCGCATGGTGCAGTGGCACTGCACCGGCACAAGCCACAGCTAGGGAGCACAGGGATGCACCAGTGCAAGTGCAGTTGCGCTAGGTGCATCACCAGTGATATTCAGCAGGGGGCATGCAAATGAGGCCATAATATACGCAAGGTGCAAATGGGGCCATCTGCATGTCATTATGTCCCCATTTGTATGCCTTGTGCAGGGCAGCCTGATGACTTACACCTGGTGCTCTGCACAGCATGACATGTGCTGTGGGGATCCCATGGAATCCCCAGCCCCATAGCTTCGATCACATGGCAGATGTGTAAAAAGACATCCATGGTAGTCTAGTGACCTCCCCAGTCCCCAATTCCCCAATGTATATTACCAATGATCATCCCTGTTGGTCTAGTGGTCCCCCCTTCCACCCAAGTCCCCGATGCCCCAAAACAGATAATGCTGCCTGTCCCTGGTGGACCAGTGGACCCCCCCGCCCATTGCCGTGATCACTGTAAATGCATATTCCTACAGTCCCTGGTAGTATAGTGGACCTCCCTCCCACCTGAGTCCCTGATCATGGTAAAATGCACACACTGCATTTCTGGGGGATCCAGTGGTACCCCCACTCCACCCACCCACACAGGACCCCTTGCCCACCCAACTCCCCCCTGTCATTGGTGGGTGGCTGCATCCCACCCACATACCACCTGGCTGGCTGCTAAATGACAGATACAGTATAGCCTGTAAGCCCATTGGTCTCCTGTGTGGACCAATGCACTTGCAGGGCATACTGTATTAGACTGCCTTAAATATGTGAATGATTCATTTACATATTTGGGACTATCTAGTACAGTAAGCCCTGCAAGCCCATTGGTCAATACATGGGACCAATGGGCTTACAGCCCAAACTGTATCTGTCATTCATCAGACAGGCAGGCAGTATGCAGGTGGGATGCAGCCACCTGACGATGATGGGGGAGCGGGGTGGGCAAGAGGTCCTGTGTGGGTGTGTGGGGTGGAGGTGCCACTGGATCATCAGGGAATGCCATGTGTGCATTCTACCATGATCAGGGACTTGGGTGGGATGGGGGTCCACTAGACTACCAGGGAATGTAGGACTATGCATTTACCGTGATCAAGGTCTTGGGAGGGAGGGGGGACCACTAGACCACCAGGGATGGTCATATGTTATATTCATTGGGGAATTAGGGACTGGGTGGGCCACTAGACTGCCAGGGTTTCATATAAATACATGTACCTTGCAATCATGGCTAAGGGGGTGGGTACAGTGAGTGCTTGTGGATGGTGTTCTGGGTGGGCAGGTGGCCACCCAAGGCTGGGCTGCTGTATTGTGCCCTGCAGTACTGCAACCCACCTTTGGGTGGCTGGGAGTTGCTCCTACTCTGCAGGTGTTCAACTTTGAGCTCCTCTATGCAGAGCACTGCAGGGTTGTGCCAGCATATGCACTGCACATCCCAGGCTGAATATTGGGATGTGCTGCATATGCATGGGTATGCCCCCTGCCTCTGCACTGCATACCATTACATTGCACCCCAGCACATCAGGAGTTGCACTGCACCAGGCAGCCTTTTCAATATTCCTCTGGGGCTCAATGCGGGGTTGTACCAGTGCATCTCTGTTGTGTCAGGTGCAACCCCTTTGAATATATGGGCCAGTATGTATACAATCAAAGAAGGCTGCTCCAAAATGTAGTGGTGCTCACAACGTAAATGTAAACAGCACTCATGGTACAAGTTATGCACACACACAGACACATGTGCATGTGCGTGCGCACGCGCGTGCACACACACACACACACACACATATGATCAGGAACTCTGCAAGACAATTCTTAGATTTTCCACCACAAAGTTTATTTGTACAAAAATTAAAGTGCTGTAAAACCAAAGCCAAAAGTAGCAATAGTAGAAAACAAGCTTCCCACAGGATTTACATTTCATGCTGTTCTAGCACTTTTTCAAAAACAGTGCAAAATATTGGTCTTGTGGGGAGGTCTGTTTTTTACTATTGCTACATTTGGCTTTAGTTTTACAATGTTTTCTTTTTTGTATGAAAGAAGAAAATAAGGCGTGCCAAAATCAGCTTGATTTCTATCCGAGGTGGTGCTCCTTAAAAAAGTAAAATATCCATATTTCAGAAAGGAAAGAGCACTCACCTCTAAATGTATCGTCTTTCAACAATCAAGGCCCCCCAAAAAGCTGGCTCAAATCCTTCTAGCCCCGAATATGCAGTAAGAGGCAGAACAAATTACTCACAGTTCTTGGAGTTTTATTTGTCGAGATAAAATCTTTCCAAATTGAGATTCTTAAAAAATATTGCACAGCATAACACACAGAGGGACTATCCAAACATGTCAGAAACAACCACCATGTTAATGGTGGACAAACACTTTATTTTTCACCACGTCACAGTGTAGTTTCATCAGCGGCATGCACCCATCCAAATACTTAGCTATTTTATAGTACAATTAATTAACACCAATTAAATATCAGTTTAAAAAGGTGCATGAAAAATTTGCAAATGTAAGTTAAAAAACACTTAAAGTTTAATTACAACCATTAAAAAGTGGCACTTAACCCCAGTTATAATTATACAATGCAAAAACCATCACTAAAAACAAGCAAATATTGTACAAATAAACTTTGTGATGGAAAATCTAGGAAGTGCCTTCTGGAACTCCTGGTTCGGAGTGCGTGTGTGCCTAACTTCTGCTGTGTGTGAAATATGTAAATTGTTTGCTTGCAAGATACAGTATGTGAAGAATATGTGTAGAATATATATTTTATATAAGTTAAATATATTTTTGCAAATGCCTGCTTTAGTGCTGTGCATGTATTTACATAACTAATTTACATATTTTAAAAGTACAGTTTATCAACCAAAATCATGGTAATTTCTATTTTTAAAATAATTTTGAATTGACAGCATTAGCTTACAGATCAGAGGGAAAGGTAAAGAGTAAAAAAAAAACAAGTACCTGTAGGAACTCACCTTGACATAAAGCAGAACCAAAGGGGGTGGTATACATACCAATTTGAGCCTTTAAGAATTGAGGGATCAACAGGTAAATCCCATGTGTTAAGTATAAATGTACAGTATAATCTGTAGTTATGTGTTAAAGGTACATCATTAAATGATAATTCTACTATAGATATCTAAATGGTTACTAATAAAAGGAATTCCAAATATATAGGTAAAATATGTTACATCATGATTAATCTACTAACTTTATGTCTGGGTATTTTAAGATGATTTTACAATGCATATATTCAGAAAATATTTTAGATATATGTCAATTAAATAAAAAAGTATATCTATTTAAAATGTTCAAGATATATAAGCAGATATATAAAATATATATCATGCACCTATAATAAATATATCATGGAAATATATTTATGATATATATTAAATATATTTATCATATATATACTACAAACTAATTAGATATTTCAAATTGTCCAATTTGAGATATTTTGCATATACTTCATGAATGTGATGAAAATATATTTTAAAATGTATTTGAACTATACCTTTATAATGATATCTTATTTATATATTTCTGTTCCTTATGGGATGCAAAAATCAAAACATTAATATTTTCTCCCAACAAAAAGAGAAGAAATGAGAACATAGTCTTCTGCTTGATTTTTATCTGTTTTACAAGTTTTTTCAGCCTTCTATAATATTTTGGCTTGTCTTGAAGTGATCTGCTCTTCTCAGCTTTCATATGTATGTAAGGAACTAAAGAAATGGTGCCACAAAGAAATTAAATTGCTCATTGGGATAGGGCTAGCAGACGCAAGATGATGTTTTATAGTATAGTCAGGTAGATTGAACTATTTTGACTGATTGATGTGAAACAAGCTGGGTTTGCTGCTTAGGCTTTCAAGTTTGTTTCTGTTTGAAAAGAATTAAGCTTAATCACACAAAGTCTGAGAGATTGTGTTCTTTGATGGAACATTCATTTTAGTTTCAGAATTTATGGGGATTGCAATGTACTTCCAGTTATGATTAGACTAAAAGGTATCTTGTTTGCTTGCAGGATACAGTATGTGTAGAATATATATTTTATGTATATCAAATATATTTTGCAAATGCCTGCTTTAGTACTGTGTATGTATTTGCACAACTAATTTGTATATTTCAAAGTGCAGTTTATCAACCAAAATCATGGTAATTTCTATTTTTAAAATAATTTTGAATTGACAGCATTAACTTACAGACTAGAAGGAAAGGTAAAGAGTAATAAACAAGTACCTATAGGAACTCACCTCAGCATAAAACAGAACCAAAGGGTGGTGGTATAAATACCAATGTGAGCCTTTATGAAGTGTGGGATCAACAGGTACATCCAATGTCTTTAGTGTAAATGCATAATCTGTAATTCTGGGTTAAAGGTGCATCATTAAATAATTCTACTATAGAAATCTAAATGGTTACTAATAAAGAATTCTAAATTTACAGTCAAAATATGTTATATCATGATTAATCTATTGTCTTTTTTGTCTGGGTATTGTAAGATATTTTTACAATACATATATTTAGAAAATATTTTGGATATATGTCAACTATTTAAAAAGTATATCTATTACATTTTCAAGATATAAAACAGATATATAAAATATATATCATGCACCTATAATAAATATATCGTGGAAATATATTTATGATATATAATATATTTGTCATATATAATCTGAAAATAAATTAGATATTTCAAATTGGCCAATTTGAGATATTTTGCATGTACTTCAGACATATGATGAAAATATATTTTAAAACATATTTGAAATATATCTTTATAAATATATCTAAAATATATTTATATTCCATATGGGATGAAAAAGCAAAACACTAATATTTTCTCCCAACCAAAAGAGAAGAAATGACAAAATATTTTTCTGCTTGATTTTTATCTGTTTTATAAGTTTTTGCAACCTTCTGTATTATTTTGGCTTGTCTTGAAGTGAGCCACTCTTCTCAGCTCTCAACATGTATGTAGGGAGCTGAAGAAATGGTGCCACAAAGAAATAAAATTGCTCAGTGGGATAGGGCTAGCAAATGCAAGATAATGTTTTACAGTGTATTAGGCAGGTAGACTGAACTATTTATATTGGTTGGTGTGAATCAAGCTTGGTTTGCTGCTTAGCCCCAAAGTTTGTTTCTGTTTGAAAAGAATTAAGCCCAATCTCCACACAAAGTCTGAGAGACTGTATTCTTTGATGGAACGTTCATTTTAGTTTCAGAATTTATGGGGATTGCAATGTACTTGCATTGACTTCCAGTTATGATTAGACTAAAATATACGTGTGATAAAAATATATGATATTAAAGGTATATTGTTTGTCCTTTCAAAAGTTACATGTATTGTAATGCTATAATTCTGTGAAGTCAAATAAGTCTCAGGAACAAATGAACTGTTAGCCTTTGATGTCACTTTTATTTTAGGGCTGTTTGATAATAGGTAATGTTTCCTGAGCTGAGATATTGAAGACGTCATATACCCTAGTCTCCTAATCTCAATTTCTCCACTATAGGGATGGATCAAAGAAATTCCTTTCCACAGGTAATGATGAGTTGGTGGTGGTGGTGGTGGGGGGGGGGGGACACTGAATTAAATACACAGGAGTGTAGTTTAGTTAACAATTGGTCTCTAGGCAGTCCATTTGTTGTGCTGAGACCAGATGCATGAGAACTTTTTGTCAGAGAAATGACAATTCATTCTACATCATAATTAAAGCGGTTTAACACCTTGTGAAAAACAAGGTGATCAGTGAAGTGTTTTGTGCCTGAATAAACCAAACTGTTATTTTTGTAAGAAAGATCTGAGGGCACCTTATTTTCATCTCCAAGAAGCAGGGAGAATGTTTTTATCTTTGAAGAGACACACAGAGGCAATCAAGTATTGGTGCTTCACTGCAAGGTGAAAGGTGTATTCAGAGCATATTCTGAGTCAGAAGCCTGTCACAGCTATTACCAAGGGACTGACATGCTAACCCACTGGGATGTGTAGAGGCAGCGTGCAGTCAGTAAATAAAAAAAAAAAAAACAGAAGGGACATACTTAGCTGAGGATGTGTAACCAAAAACATTACTAGTAAGTAACTGGGGATGGGAAAGGGAACATTGTTTAACCAGGAGTAGCACACTAAGCCGAAACTTGTTTCCAGATGTGACTTGGGAGCACAAGGAAGTTAGGTGACTTGCTCAGGATCACAAAGTATGCACCTAGGCAGCTGTGGGATTCATATCCAGGTCTCCAGATTTGCAGCTCAGAGCCTTAACCCACTGTGCTATACTGCCTCACATGGCAGATGGGAGAGAGTAGCAATAGCCCAAAGGGCAGTTAGACTGACTAAAATAAGTGGAGTATAAATCAGAGTAGTTGAGATTAATGTTAAAATATTCTGTTTCAGCACCAAAGTTAGGTTACTATAATGGCTGAAACAATGCACATCAGTTATAAAATGTTTTTATAATAAGAAATTAATTAGCTTTCTAAGTGCAGTTTTAGTTTTGGTACATCTTTCAGAATTGGGCCAAAGCTGCAGCGTTGCTTAACAACTGACAGTCAGTGGTCCTTGATTGCAGCTTCAGTCAGGTAAATTAGATTTTAAATTTTAACTGCATTTTAGAGCACTATATGTCAATTTGTTAGCCATATTTGTATGACTGAGTGTGTGTGTGTGTATATGTGTGTATATATATATATATATATATATATATATATATATATATATATATATTATGGTAGCACGGTAGTGCTACCATAGTTAGGGTTGAGGAGCCATTTCTATGTTAAACCCCAAAACTTTGCACCTTAATAACTTTGTAACTGTTTGATGGATTTGCCTGAAATTTTGAATTTATGATCAAGAACCATAGGCCTTGGGATCTGCTAAGTTTCGTACTGGTCAGATATACAGCTGTGGAGTTATTAAGTGTGATCTGTGCACGCATTTACGCTTTTCTGAAATTCTGTGGTCGCGCCTACAGGTCGTACGGTTTGTGTGACCAGCCCAAAATCTTCAGGGAACGTGCAGCCGGGGTCCCCGATGTGTCTTTCAAAGATTTCGTGAAAAAATATAATAACGGTTCAAAAGTTATTCAAAAAACAGTTTCCCATTACAAGTCAATGGGAAAAGTTAACAAAAAGTTCAACACTTTCGCAAATGCATTTTTACTTTCGCAAATGGGCCTGTTACTTTCGCAAATCGGCCATTTTGTTTTCAGTTGGTGATCAGAAAAATGGTTGGCATTTAAATTTGGGACCCTCTAGCAACCTAATTTTTTTTGTATTCACCTAGTCGGGCCCTGAGGATGCTTGCCATGTCTTTATTTTGTGGTAAAACACCCCAGAAATATGTTTTTCAAATTTCTGGAAAAAGTACTTTCGCAAATTACTTTCATGCTCACGAAAGTGTCACAAATTTTTGCAAAAACTTTCATGAAATTACAACAGTAATTTTCTAGTCTGTGGAAAATGATAGCAATTCTTTGGCACTGCACCAAAATAACTGTTGGGAGTTTTGGGCTGAAATTTGGAGGGAACGAAGCCGACATCTCACAGATGTGCCTTTCAGTATTGTATTGAAACAATATTACACGGCGGCAAAGTTATGGCACTCCAAAGTTGACAGCTTTTCCCATAGGATAACATTACGGCGCCCGAAGCATTACAGGAATCCTTTGGCACCCTGCTGCAAAATAACGGTTTGGTCTTTTTTCCTGAAATTTGGAGGGAAGACAGCCAGCAGTACACAGATGTGCCTTTCAGTAGTTTGGTGAAAAAATATCACATGGCAGCAAAGTTACGGCACTCCAAAATTGACAGTTTTTCCCATAGGATAACATTACGGCGCCCGACACTTAACAGAAATCATTTGGAGCCCTGCTGCAAAATAACGGTTTGGTCTTTTTTCCTGAAATTTGGAGGGAAGACAGCCAACAGCCCACAGATGTGCCTTTCAGTAGTTTGGTGAAAAAACATTACAGGGAGGCAAAGTTATGGCGCTCCGAACTTTTCTTTTTCTCCCATAGGATAACATTACGGCGTTCGCCACTCCTTTCAGGGCCCGTATCTCGGAAACGGTGCGAGATACGGACTTTTCGTCGGAAAACTTCTTAGCCCCCAAATGGGGCTAAGATTCAAATTAGCCAGGACAGTTGTAAATAATATGACTTTTAAATTTTTTTCTACGTGTCAACGGTTCCTGAGATATAATGTATTTAGTATTCCAAGATCTCATTTTCTGCGCCGATACTCATTATTTTGCATACATTATTTGTACTCACTGTCTTTCTCAATGCAGGTTTTGGGGAAAACCAGCCTGTGCGCTTACATTACTGTTACTGTTGCCCTTTCCGCTTGTGGATCCGCACCTCGCTTCACTCTACCATTGACGCCTGGCGCCACCATGTGCTTATCCTTTGGCGCTTTCATTTGGCGCCATGCTTCTGTTTTTTTGCCATTTCTGTCTACAGTACTGTTTATCTTACTGTTTCACTTTACATCACCATGCCCATTGACATTTCTGTTTGCAGGCACCATGTTACTATGTGACAACACATCATGTGGCAGGCCATTCCCGTCAACGCCACCATGTGCATTACCCTTTCTGTTCTCATTCATGCTTGTGTTACCATGTGCGCCACTGTTATCATTTCTGTTTGCGTTGCTGTCCCTGTTAGTATGCCACAACACATCATGTGGCGGAAGCGCGGGGCCCGAGTTATCATTCTCAAAAAGAAGGGAAATTAGAGGCAAAAAACTCTGTTTAATGCATTAGTTAGGGTTGTTCCACAGCAACAGTGAGGAAATTCGCTGTTATAGGAAAACCCCTTTGACCTTTCACCGCACTGGAAGCGCATTGGGATCGTGGGTCCTAACTCTCACCCCATTCTCCCATACTTCTGCTGCTTTACACATGTCATGGGGTGAGAGTTAGGGCTGGCGATCTATCCACCCCAATGCCGATTGAAGTGGGCAAGGAGGTGTCCAAGGGGAGTTTCAACCCTAACAACGAATTTCCTCACTTTTGTCGCTGTGAAGAACCCTAACTAATGCATTAAACAGAGTTTTTGGCCTCTAATATATATATATATATATATGCAATGGTGTGGAGATAAACAGAGTGTGATAAATCAGTTTATCTGAGTAACTGTGTACATAAATTTCATTTATGTATACAGTGCTTATGTCATCAGCCGTTTATCCACACAGTGCTTATTTCATCAGCCATTTATCTATACAATGCTTATGTCATTTAGAATGTTTGGCCTCAGTAGCAGTATTAACCATATTCAAATGCGAATAACTTTAAAACGAAAAATGACAGCATGGTACTATGAGCATGAAAGTTGTTCAATATGGAAATATTTACAAAATGAGTGGTGTTTTATTTATTGATACCTTTTAGATTTTTTGATAATTAGCAAAAACACAACAGAAAATTCATGTTTGTTTTCATTTTGTCCACAAACAAATGTAAATAACTTTAAAATGAAAAATTATAGCATGGTACTGTGAGCACAACGTTTATTCAGCACAGAAATATCTACAAAATGAGTGGTGTTTCATTTATAGATACTTTTAGTTTTTTCAGAATTAGTGAAAAACAGCACAAAGTTCCATTTTTGTGCACCTTTTCATCAAACAAATGCAAATAACTTAAAAACAAAAAATGATAGTATGATACTTTGAGCACAAAAGTTGTTCAGCATAAAAATATCTACAAAATGAGAGGTGTTTCATTTCTAGATTCCTATTACATTTTCTATAATCAATTTTTATTCACTTTTTTGACTAGCAAATGCCCCCTACAAAAGCAAAAACAAAAGAATTGCATAAATGGAATATGCAATGGAAAACTTGTGTAACAAATGATTTATCTGCACTTCAGCAGTTTGACCTTGGACACCTCACTCGTGGCTTATGCCACTCATGAGGTTACCCGAGGTCAAACTGCTGTTGTGCAGGTAAATCATTTATTACACTTGCTTCCATGAATCTCCCATATATATATATATATATATATATATATACACACACACACACACTCACACACTCAGTGTGGCCAACATTTTCAAAGCCCAGGGGATGCCCAGTGCATCTGGATGTGCCGCCCAAATAAATGGGCCAGCACAAAAAAAATGCTATATTCAAATGAGATGCATGATCATGCATCTCGTCTGAATATAGCAATAAAAGTGGGTGGTGCAAACAGGGGCCACTGACAATTCACCAGCGCATCCCTCTGGATGGCCAAATACCTGGAATGGGGATGTGCAGCGCATCTCCAGATGCACCAGGCTCAAATTCCAGATATTCAGCCAGGAAAATTCAAATGAGGCCATTGGGCATGCAAGGTGCAAATGGGCCATTTGCATGCCATTATGACCTCATTTGCATGCCATCTGCAGGGATACACCTGGAAAGATGCACCTGGCAGACTGCGCCTCTGCCCAGTCCAATGTAACTGCATACCCCAGCCCTGTTCATCCTGATCCTCATTGTAATAAAATTATAGAATTTCCCCTGCCCCTTTTTCTATAGTGTAGTGGCCCCCCAGGTCCTGATCCCTGTTCAAAATAATAAATGTAAGAACCCCTTCCTTTTTCCATAGTGTAGTGGTCCCCTTTCCCATCTCCAAATCCCGACTGCGGTATGCACCCTAAAATATAATTGCCCCAGTTCCTGGTAGGCTAATGGAGCTCCCCCACCTCCCTACCCATTCAGGAACCCACATTACACCCTACTCCTCCCATCCCAGCATGACCAGGCAGCTGGCAAGCAGCACAGCCCTCAGCACACCTCCACAGCTACCCTCCAACTGAACTGTCAATGAATGACAGCTTGCTGTACTTACTGCAAGCGCATTGGTTGACACTGTCGACCAATGGGCTTGCAGTGTGTACTGTAAGCTGTCATTTACAACTTTGTGTTATTCACAAAGTTATGAATGATGGCTTACAGTACACACTACAAGCCCATTTGTCAACAGTGTCAACCAATGGGCTTGCAGTGAAAGCTGTCATTCATTGACAGTTCAGTCATCGGGCAGCTGTGGAGGTGTGTGGAGGGCTGTGCTGCTCACTGGCTGCCTGACCATGCTGGGATGGGGGGAGCTGGGTGGGATTTGGGTTCCTGAGTGGGGGTGTCCACTAGATTACCAGGAATTAGGACAATTGTATTTTATTGAGTATACCACGATTGGGGTTCAGGGATGGGAGGGGGGCCACTACACTATGGAAATGGGCAGGGGATGTTACTTTTATTATTTTGAATGGGGATCAAGATGGGGAGGGGTGTTCTACACTATGGAAAATGGGAGGGGGACCTAGGTATGTCTGATGAGATTGGGTATCAGGATAGGAGGGGGGTCCATACACTATGGTACGGGGGTCATGGGTACAGCTATGGGAAATGCGATTGGGGATTTGAGGGGTCCACTAGACTACCAGGGAATACAGCATGATATTTTCTACACTTTACATTGCAATCAGAGTTTGGGTCTTTGGGGGGGTGGGAGGTGGGCTTGCCATGGGCTGCAGGGGCTGGTGGCTGCTGTGCTGCTGTGTGCAGTACAGCAGCCGGCTTGTGGGTGGCCTGGAGTTAAGCACATTTCCACCATGTTTAAGTTTGTGCGGCACATCTCCAAGATGTGCAGGCAACTGCACCACACATCCCTGCTAAATATGCGGATGTGCTGCATATTCATGAGCATGCCCCCTGGAGATGGGCTGCATACATTGTCACCACCGCTTGGATGCAGCCGGAGGTGCGTGACACACCTCCACCCTTTCAATATTGTGCTGTGGCACATTTCTTGAGATGTGCCGGTGCATATCCTTTGAAAATGTCACCCCATGTGTTTTGTGTGGAATTGTATTTCTGCATATTTTCAATGGGTTCTTCTTACGTAAGTGAAAACTTTGGTGGAGGGTCATAGTCAGTGCAGACTATTTCTGTCCCATTTAGGCAGCTGTTAGGACTTGGTTTAGTTTTTATGTGCCATAGTGGTGGTTGCTCAGAGTGTCCTGTATACAAATATTTGATTATTAATTGCTTGCTTCATTTTATTTCACACAGTATTTGTAATATTAAGTTAAGTGCATAATCACAAGTAGTACAAGCAACTTTTATACTGAATGGGATAAATAGCTGAATTTTGATTAAGTTGCAGCAAACAGAGAGGTCAAAATGTCTTCTGTTTTTTAATGGGATGCCACTTGGGAAGAACTGCTGAGCTGGGTGTAAAAGATGGGATGTATGGGATATTTGTTTTAAAACATTTCTTAAAGTATTATATTTAATCTTTATAATATATGGCTCTATTTGCCACTTTGTCTAGCTAATATCTTATTACTTTACGCTCCCTGTGCTTGTATATGCCTATAACTCAGATCCAGATTCAAGTTTTATTGTTCATCAAATAAGTCATTACAATATACTAAAAACGAAATGTATTCATAACATACCATGTACGAATGTGCAGCATAAAATTATAAAATATCACAGTTTCACACATTACATATGCATAAATTCAATTACCAATCGGTGCAGATCAGTTTATAATCTAACTCTCTCCTCTATGCCTATTTAGCAGAGGCTAATTCTTAGAATAAGCAATTCTACTTAATTGTAATGCAGAGTTAGGCATTTCAAAGTTAGCATCACACCACCACTATTTGTGATACTGAATAAAAATAAAATTGATAAAATAGCACTAAAACATTTCATAGTTTTAAATAGCAGCTCTTCAGGGCTCCTTGTGAACTGAGAGCAAATGTGCATGCTACATTTTTAGCCCTAAAAGGGTCTGCATGACCACATGAAAGCACAAATTAAACTTCCAGTATGCAAAGTTGTGGCTTCTATATGCTCAGGAGTCCATTAGTTTTAAGCCAAGCATTCAATACGCCATTCAATGCACCATGAGTCAGGAGACTGTGAGTTACTATACAGGACCAAAAGCTCCATGTATGTTTGGAGCCTAAAAGGTTTTTTAAGTAAATGGAAGCCTGTAGTTAAATATTAACGACTTGGAAAATAACGGCTTTGTGGAAAGTACTGTACAGATCAGAAGGTTGCCAGATTTAGCTCATTCCATTTTTTAAAATTTCATGAGTTCAGTTAAAGTTACCAGCATTCCTAGTCACACAAACACTGCTAGACCTCCAAATTTTCAGATATTATTAACATTTGCTATAGGCTAGTTCCCAAACAAATTGAGAAAAATTTTTAGCGCTCCAAATTAACACCAAGGCCTCTTATAATTACTGCGTGAGGTCCACCAGGTAAAAAAAGAGGATTTCCATTAATCACTCTACCTCTCTCTTTATGGACAGCTTTAACGTATATAAAATGCACCTCAGAAGTGAAAGTAGAAAATTCCCTCTAGATAAGTAGCCCACAGAAAGTTCCATAGAACTGTGAATCCTTCAATAACATCCAAATTGACATTCTTGAGAGGTAATAAAAGCTTTTACATGAGAACGAGAAATTAGCAAGAAGATACCTCGGAATTCCTTTAAACTTTTCCATGCCTCCATTAGCAACAGGAGTCCCTTAATCTCTTTGGAAATTTTGAAGACCAATCTTCTTTATTCAAAGGGTTCCTGTATAACTATTATTTAAACTGCTGGTTTCCTGTAGACTTCTATGGGTGAAGATTCCGTACTTCCCAATTTCCTTCAACCATCTTTTAACATCTCTGCGCTTGCCATTGTATCAAGATCACCTGTGAACAAAGCACAAATCGCGTTCCACTAAACGTAGTAAGTTTCATAAATTCAAAATGTATCTAAGTTTCCTCAGCCCAGCCCTAGGCAACCATAGCATACCATTTGGGTTATGGGAGTCTTACACAAGCACACAGGCTTGTTAGTGCTGCAGCACTCAGTCTCAGTGAAAGAGACTACAGCATCCAATATTCCTTTCAATACCTCTGCTGTGACCATTATTGTGCCAAGAATATCTCCATGGCCAAAGCTCTTGCTCCATCTTATCAGTCAGCACAGTTATAGAGATTTGTCTAAAATATTTTATCAGCGTTTCAACATTCAACATGTGTTAAAATCAATGGGATACTCTCTGATACCCGTCCCATACACTCTGGGGTCCCCCAAGGCTCCATCCTGGGCCCTCTTCTCTTCTCACTCTATCTGAACGCCCTGCCCAGTGCATGCCCTTGCAAAATTCTTCTGTATGCAGATGATGCTGTCATTTTTGCCACCCACCGCAATCCCGTCTCCCTTCAGGACACCCTACAGCAGTCTTTCAATGATGCTGAAGCCTGGTTTAAGGAGCGCAGACTCGTCATTAATCTTAAAAAAAAAACAAAGTTATGCTCTTTTCCCACCCCCAAAACAAAGCTAGCAACCACCCACTCCATATCCTTCCTAGTACCAAACAGCCACTGGAACAAGTCTGCTCCTACAAATACCTTGGGGTTACCTTCGACTCAGCCCTCACATTCCATGACCACATTGATGCCCTAACATCCACCGCTAACACACGGCTTGGCATCCTCTTCCGCTATAGAACCTGCCTTCCCCCAAATGCGCTCCGGCTCACTGTTACGTCTTCCGTATTGTCCCTTGTAGACTATGGCCTACCAGTCTATGGTGCTGCCGACACGACTGCACTCAAAAAAATTCACTACCCTGAATAAAGCCTGCAGACTGATTACTGGTGCCCCCAGGCTCACACACACACCTGTCAGCTGTATGATGAGGCTAAACTCCTTACCCTGGATGAATGGCTCCGATATCAAACCTGCCTCCTCACAAAAAAAACCCTACTCGGGCTCTCCCCTCCTGGGGTGACGGCATCCATCCACCGGACTCCACCCACTATTGCAACACGGTCATCCAACAAGACCACTCTAATGGTCCCCAGATCAAGAACCAGCCATGGCCAGAGGTCCTTCTGCTACAGAGCCCCATCCTGATTTAACTCTCTCCCTGCCCCCATCACCAATGCCACCACCATCTCCAAGTTCAAAACCACCCTTCGAAACCAGCTCATCAACACTCGTAGCTGCTCCTGTCTCTGAAGGCAGCCTCCACCTCGACTTCTCATAACAATGCCCACCGGGCAGCTCTCACCTAATACCCATCTCTTCCCGGTCACGTACCTATGTCTAACCTGGCAAGTGCCTGCTGTTTTATGGTATGCCAATTAGATTGCTCAATTTTTGATACCAACTTGTGTAACACCTGTCTCAATTACTTGTACCCTGTAACCTAAATGTATTTTGTCTGACCTCAGTGTGACGTGGTGCCTCTGATGAACGCCTATTTTTAGCAAACCTGTGCTATGTAACCTAAAACTCTATGTATGTCTTTAATGTGACGAGGTACCTTTGGAAACAAGCCTCTGGCTCAAAGGTTGTAAACTGATTTCACAAATAAATAAATAAATAAAATTTATTCTGCTCCATAGTATCTGTGTGGATGCTTCAGCTCAAATTTTAAGGCCATAGGTAAGCAAACATTAAATAATGCCAACTCTTACTTCAATTTTATGGCTTCCTTTCTGTAGGAGGTTCCAACCTCCTGCATCAGCATATCTAAGTAAAAAGCACAATTTTTTTATAAAAACATATTCAACATGAAGCAATATGAAAAGCAGAGCACCAGTTTAGTTAGCATACAGCACATCAGACCATATGCTGCTCATTTTCAATTCTCTACTCTCAACGGAGTTAAAAATTCCTTACATGGGTGCTGAATACTAAAACAGCATAAGTTTCATTCACCATGAGCAAGTTTAACAAAATAGAATCTTACAAAACACTCTATTAGGTGCTCCGTGAAATAATGGGCTGTGAGGAGCTGAGCGGCATTGTGGCCATCTTGCCGTTCTACCCCCCACCCATACCTATAAAGTTTACTTCTGTATTATTATCATCAGCAGCTGCTTGTACTGTACTTCCTACCTTGCTTATTGTATTTATGGCTTTTATTGTATCCTGTATACAACTGTACTATTGATTGCATCCTATGTATTATATATTGCATTCTATGTACTATTCTGTACTCTATGTACTATTTTATCCTATGTCCAGGGACACTGGTTTTCAGCATATGCAGTTACGTGGACGGAAATGCAGAATTCTGATTGTCTAGCGGGAAAACAGCGCCAAAACAGAAACATCGTTTGTTCTAGTTGTCTCCATGAACACAGTGCTTTAAATAGCAGGGTAGCGAGTATGTCATTCATCTTTTTCTTCTAGCTGGGTAGCGAGTGTTTGTTTATCACCATCTTTGCCGAAACTTATCCACTTTTGACCATTACTGCTGAAAACTAAGGTAAGTTTGAACTTCTACAGAATTCTGCTCTCCATGCCACCCATTTTTTTAACTGTTAGGTAGGTAAGGTGGGGGCCCGTGAATGGATGCCAACAAGAGTGCAGTCTAAAGTGCCTCCAGGCCCATGCTACATGGTACAGATGTGTATAGGGATGTCAATGCAGAGCCAAGAGTAAGATATCTGCCAGTGTTATATGTTTCCATCGCTAGATGTCCCTCGCTCAGCTTTTGGGGGGGCAGCACTGCGTAGTGCCAGTCGCATGAGAGTCGATCCCACTTACTCGCTCACCTCCTTGCAACCTGCACCCATCCAGCCATCAGAATATCTGCACCCACTGCCAGTGCACGATCCACAGGATGGACAGGTCAGTCCTGGATTAATGGAGTAGGGTGGGTTTGTGCAGGCTGAGGAGGGCGTTATGAGGAAGCACCCCATGATAAGCAAGCTTGAGAGTGAAGCAGATTGTCTATGTCAGAATTGGGTGTGGGATCTTCATTGCAGTTGTTATCTTCAACCATACTCCTCCTGTGCTCAATGAATTTCTGTGAAAAATGAAACCGAGAAGGGAGGAGATGGGGGAGGCTTAGGCCAGTCGGTGACCAGTCGAGACAAGAACCAGGTAGGCAGCCAAAAAGATTCAGAAGTGGTTGCTTGTAATTTCATATAAAAAATAAATACCCAACTGTCCAAGCAATACTGCACAACTAAAGCAGAAGCACCACAAACTATCTATGATTAAGCATTTTTTTCATTATTTCAAGCAAACATTGTGGTAGTGGTGGGACAGAGGGAGGACTGAACCTAAATATGACCCAGCTGTGTCTTACTCCTGTGGGAAGGCTGCTTGATGGAAATAAAAGTGTGTACATTATTATGTGAGGTGCACTTGACGTATGTATTTTGCTCTGTTGTACTGTTATTTGACAAATGGCTAATGTGAATGTGTTTTAGGCACACATGATTTTTTTCCAGCATGTGTGCCAGTCTGCTGGGTCCATGCCATGCTCCAGTGATTTGTTGTTTGATGGTTGGCAGATGGGCAGGCTGGGTGGACTGGTGCACATGCTGGGGAAAATGGTTCTGGCCTCAGAGGGAGGGGTGGACTGGCAGAGTGGCACAGAACCATTTTTTTCCAGCATGTGCACCAGTCTGCTGGGTCTGTGCCATGCTCCAGTGGTTTGTTGTTTGATGGTCAGCAGATGGACAGGCTGGGTGGACTGGTGCACATGCTGTGGAAAAATGGTTCTGGGCTCGGAGGGAGGGGTGGACTGGCAGAGTGGCACAGAACCATTTTTTCCAGCATGTGTGCCAGTCTTCTGGGTCTGTGCCATGCTCCAGTGGTTTGTTGTTTGATGGCCGGCAAATGGGCAGGCTGGGCGGACTGGTGCACATGCTGGGGAAAAATGGTTCTGGCCTCAGAGGGAGGGGTGGACTGGCAGAGTGGCACAGAACCATTTTTTTCCAGCATGTGTGCCAGTCTGCTGGGTCTGTGCCACACTCCAGTGGTTTGTTGTTTGATGGTTGGCAGATGGGCAGGCTGGGCGGACTGGTGCACGTGCTGGGGAAAAATGGTTCTGGCCTCGGAGTGAGGGGTGGACTGGCAGAGTGGCACAGAACCATTTTTTTCCAGCATGTGTGCCAGTCTGCTGGGTCCGTGTCACACTCCAGTGGTTTGTTGTTTGATGGTTGGCAGATGGGCAGGCTGGGCAGACTGGTGCACATGCTGGGGAAAAATGGTTCTGGCCTCGGAGGGAGGGGCAGAGTGGCACAGAACCATTTTTTCCAGCATGTGCACCAGTCTGCTGGGTCTGTGCCACACTCCAGTGGTTTGTTGTTTGATGGCCAGCAGATGGGCAGGCTGGGCGGACTGGTGCACATGCTGGGGAAAAATGGTTCTGGCCTCGGAGTGAGGGGTGGACTGGCAGAGTGGCACAGAACCATTTTTTTCCAGCATGTGCACCAGTCTGCTGGGTCCGTGCCATGCTCCAGTGGTTTGTCTGATGGTCGGCAGATGGGCAGGCTGGGCGGATTGGTGCACGTGCTGGGGAAAAATGGTTCTGGCTTTGGAGGGAGGGGTGGACTGGCAGAGTGGCACAGAGTCATTTTTTTCCAGCATGTGCACCAGTCTGCTGGGTCCATGCCACACTCCAGTGGTTTGTTGTTTGATGGTCGGCAGATGGGCAGGCTAGGCGGACTGGTGCACGTGCTGGGGAAAAATGGTTCTGGCCTCGGAGGGAGGGGTGGACTGGCACAGAACCATTTTTTTTCCAGCATGTGCGCCAGTCCGCTGGGTCCGTGCCATGCTCCAGTGGTTTGTTGTTTGATGGTCGGCAGATGGGCAGGCTGGGCGAACTGGTGCACATGCTGCGGAAAAATGGTTCTGGCCTCGGAGGGAGGGGTGGACTGGCAAAGTGGCACAGAACCATTTTTTTCCAGCATGTGCGCCAGTCTGCTCGGTCCGTGCCATGCTCCAGTGGTTTGTTGTTTGATGGTCAGCAGATGGGCAGGCTGGGTGGACTGCCTCGTGTGTCTGTGTGTGTGTGCCTCTGTCTGTGAGCATGTACAATGAATAATAATGATAATAAAAAAGAGACATAGTCAGACAAAATAACTTTATTTATTTATTTAACCAGGTATAGCACACTAAGCTGGAAGCTTTTTTACAGGAGTGACCTGGAAGCACAAGGAGGTTAAGTGACTTGCTCAGGGTCACACAGTATGCAAGTGGAAGCTGTGGGATTCAAACCCAGGTCTGGTCTGCTGGATGTCACCAGATTTGCAACTCAGAGCCTTAGACCACTGCACTATACTGCCTCCTAGTTAGTCACATCAAACTGAATAAACCATGTCGAAACTACTGTTGAAACTTTGGATTTTCCTCCTTGGTTTACCTAGGGGGTAAACAAAGAAAAATTGATTTAAGCTATCTAACTGCATGTTAATAATAATCTTACCACCTTTCAGTTTGGCTTTTGTGGGAATGTCTAATGGAATATTGTTATAAGTGTTGGGGAATTACAGAGAATTGACAAGTTCTTAAAGGTGAATTACTGGCAGAGGTGAAGCCCTGACCACTGTGCAGATTGAGGCTTCACCTCTCTTGCCCCCCTTGCAGGTACTATATTAAAAAAAATTGTCTTTGCACCTGAGTGATCACTCAAATTGGTGATTGTCTTGAGTGCAAAGATAGATTTATTTCTGTTGACTGCGGGGGGGATAAGAGAGATGAAGCTATGAGTTGCACAGTGGTTATGGCTTTACCTCTGCCGGCAGAACACCTTTCATCAGTTGAGCTCTGACTTGAAAACTAAGAGGCTCCATTTTCATGAGGACCAAGTTAGAAAGTGCCCAATTAATTTACTGTTGGTGCAATTCCTGATTGATTTATTCTTCAGTACAGATTGCTGATCTCTCTCCATTAGCATTCTCAATCCCAATCCTCATTAATCATTGTGGATTTTTGTTTTAATTGGATGCACTTTGTTTACATATAAATAAACCAATCCAGGCAGCTAGATGTTAGGGACTGAACCAATGTAGTCCACCTTGGCGTCTGGTGGTTCAGCTTAATTCACGTCTGAGCTCTGTCAAGCTTTGGTACATGGCATTGGATGAGTACTCTGTCATTCTACCTCTGCAATCACTCCTGAGGGGTGGGGACTGCACATGCTGCCATCACACCTGCTGGGTGGGGGCTGCACATGCTGCCGTCACACCTGCGGGGGTGGGGGCTGCACGTGCTGCCATCACACCTGCGGGGGTGGGGGCTGCACATGCTGCTGTCACACCACAGGGTTGGGGGCTGCACTTACTGCTGCTGTCTATCCTGGAGATCCGATGAACCTGCTGTTGCCACCCATCTTGCTGGGAGTCGGAAGGTGAAGCCTTCATGAACATACATCATGCCTTTGCATTGCTGCAGATTCCTTCTGATGTGGAACCACCTGCCAGCACTGCTACCAGCGCCTCATGCTTGTCCCTTTGCACCACTCTTCAAGTAATTAGAGGTGGGTGTTGGTGGCAAGCTGTGATTGGAGAATGCATTGATGAGGATGAGGATGTGGATGATGATGATGATGATCTTTTTAACAGTTATGTGTACATTTTTCTGTGGGCCACATGTAAACATTTCAATTATGATTTCAGGCCTTGAAGTGCTGTCGGATGTGATCTGCTGCAGGTCTACTATCCTCCATTGTAAAAGGTACAGTTTGCTTTCTTTTTGCCCACTAGTGGGTCTTCTATGCTAAAAATGTGAATGCTTTGTTGGTGTTGCAGAGTTAGGACTTAATGTGTTTTTTTTTTTGTTTTTTTTTAGGTCAAACTGTGAAAGTGCTGTTGGTGGTCTGCTGCTGCGAGTCTTTGCCCTTCTGAAAAGGTATTGTTGTACTTCTTTGCACTCACAAACAGTGACTCAAAGTCTAGATTGTATGTTTCTGACATCACAGTGGTTTCTGTTTGGTACCCTTCTCCACATAGCCTCACATTAGCAGTAAGATTTGGCAGAGATATGTAAGTAACTCTGAAATGGTGGCCAGGAACTGGCTGAGAATGGGACAGATATAGATAAATAGCAATACTGTAGTCTGGAATTTAAGTGGCTGAGGTCAGCGTGAAATCTGTAGCTGCTCCTCCCCACTCTCGTAGACATGGTCTTACCATTAGCGGAGAGATCTGGATGCTTGTTTCTTACTATAGATATTTCTAGTCTGGACTGTAAACTTCGAAGGGCAGCATGATTTCTGTAGCTGTTCCTCCTCACTCTCAAACCTGGACAAGAATTATTAGCTGAGACATCACATGTTTCAAATGCCAATCTTGTACTCTTGCTGTTGTACTGTGACATTCTGAGGTCAGCGTGATGATTTTGTCAGCTATTCCTAACTCTGAAATGGTGGCCAGTAACTGGCTGAGAATGGGATAGATATAGATAAATAGCGATATTATAGTCTGGAATTTAAGTGGCTGAGGTCAGCGTAAAATCTGTAGCTGCTCCTCCCCACTCTCGTAGACATGGTCTTACATTAGCGGAGAGATTTGGATGCTTGTTTCTTACTATAGATATTTCTAGTCTGGACTGTAAACTTTGAAGGGCAGCATGATTTCTGTAGCTGTTACTCCTGACCATCATCCTTCATCCTCATCTACGGCCATGAATGACCAGTGAGATTCTAATGCTGATGTAGTCTCTTATTTCTGTCTTGATTTGAGAGATTGAGTAATTAGTTATGAAATTTTAATAGTTGTGCTGCACAATTGTAAATATATTTTATATATCTCCCAACTGTTTCAATTTTAGTTTGTTGGGAGTCATCCACACTACACGTGTAGCAATGTCAACACCACCACCGAAAATGGCCAAAATCTCATCTATTACCGCTAAAGACTGTGCATTGCAATTCAAGTCCTATGGCATGTATGAAGATGGAGGGAAGATGTTCTGTCACTTCTGTGATCACCCTGTTGACCACA
Source organism: Neoceratodus forsteri (assembly GCA_016271365.2). NCBI lineage: Eukaryota > Metazoa > Chordata > Ceratodontiformes > Ceratodontidae > Neoceratodus > Neoceratodus forsteri. The sequence continues at coordinate 979,334,616 of CM057458.1, read as the reverse complement.
TCAGGAAGGACACAGTGGTGGATCACTGTAAAAGCAAAAAATACACCAAGAACACAAGCCAGAAGAGTAACAGCAGACAGGTGACCCTGCACACCAGTTTCAATACCACAACAGCTGCAGCTGCTGCAAGGGAGGAAACCATTTTGGACATGTTGAGGGCTTGGTGTAGTGCCAATATACCAATTGAAAAGCTGGATCAGCCCTGCTTGAGAGACTGGATGGGGAAGTATATCAAAGGAATTGGAGTGCTTCCAAAGGCAGACACTTTACGACAGAATTACTTGCCCTGACTAAATAGAGAAATGGAGGAGGGAATTAGCCAGCTGGTAAGAGGCAAGACACTTGCAGTAATATGCGATGAAACAACTGATGCAGACTCCCGCTGTATAATGAACATTATTTTTGTAATGGAGGGTGCAAAATCTATAATAGCAGACACCATAGAGCTAACAGCGGTAAACCACTCCACTGTTGCCCAAAGTGTTTTAAAGACCTTGCATAAATATGGTGTGGAGATGGAACAAGTGCTAGCATTTGTTAGTGACAATGCACGTTACATGACAAAGTGCTTTAATGATGTATTACGTGGCCTAATTGGTGACCATGTAGTCCATGTGGGTTGTTGGGCACATGTTTTATCATTGGCGGGCGATACCTGTATTGACCACTTTGATCAGGTGAATAAGCTTGTGGCACTTATAAAATATGCCTTTCAACAATCACCAAAGCGTAAGCGAGAGTACATTGCATTCCTGGAGGAGAGGGGTGAGGAAAAAAAATATTGCCTCCTGTTCCTGTCTTGACCCATTGGAACACCTGGTTCGAAGCAGTAAAATACCACTCTGCATATCTGGAACACCTGTGAGAGTTCTTCAAGGATGAAACCAGTGATGCCAACTCCATGAGGTCCTTAAAAAAACTATTTGAAGAATGGTTCACAGAGCTGCAGGTTCAGGCTGCATTCATTGCTGAAAACTGCACTGACCTTATTGATGCAATCGAGCTTTTGCAAAGCAAGGAAAAGCCCTTGGCTGTTTTGCTGTGTGACACTATGAGCAAAATCAAAAAGCGGTTTGAAGCAGGAGTGTTGAAGACAGAACGATTTGGTGACAGAACTGACAGGTACTTGCAGGCTATGAGGCCACGGGTCAAGCAGGAAAATGTTGCCCTTTTCCAAGGAGCATTTGGTGTCACTTTAAACAAGCTTTCTAAGCATATGGACACAAACCCATCAGTTGAGTACTTTAAAGCTTGCCGTATTTTGGACCCCAGAAATTTACCAAAACTGAATAGGGATTTGACATGACATGCCAGTGACATTCCTCTGTTAGCACTGCACAACCAAACAGAACTGCAAAATGACTGGGATGTATATGCTAGGGAGGATATAAGGGAACTTCCAAGCATATTGGAGTTGGATGTTGGGCAGTACTGGCTTTCAAGGCAGTCACAACTAACTGTACTCTCCAGAGCTGCTCTACAAGCTATCTGGATACCTGTGTCAAGTGCAGATGTGGAGAGATCCTTCTTTGTATATGGACAGATCCACACAGATCAAAGGAGGAACCTGCTGGTAGAAAATCTGAAACTGCTATCCCAGCTCATGTACAACAAGTAGCTGGATTATATATTTTTGCATGCTTTCCACATGTCTGATGCCCATTTTTATACTTCTATTCGTGTATTCAAGCCAGTCACCAGTGCCACCCTCGCCATGAAATAATGGGCTGGCTTCTCTCTCTAACTTTAGACTGTTGCCCCTGTTGTCCTTCCCTCTTTTTGGCCTCTTAGGTACTTGAAGGTCTCACTCATGTCCTGTTCCTTTCTATCTTCTAGGTTGTACATGTTGAGCTCCCTCTCTCTCTCCGCATGTGCCCTGTCTTTCACTCTTCCCCAGGATAATTTGTCACCCAAAGTTGGACCCCTGTCCCCCACCATAACTGGTAAACACTAAACAGCAGTACTTGTTTAGTACTTGCACCTGGTCTGACCCTTGCTGTACCCACCCTCCTTAATAGTCTTCCTTTCCCTTCCCCTTCTTTGCTGAATAGAGATTTGATTGACCCCTCCTTCTGCCTGTCTATTGGGGGGGGTTGGAGACTGATGGACACCTCTGCTTGGTGGCGCGGCTTACTGCCCACACCCACACAATCACCCTGCCTGCTTTAAGCTATACTTTTCCATAATTAACTGTCCCAGATTTTCCTCTAGAATCCTTGAGCTCTACAAACTCTGGTACAACCTATCCTGTGCATACATGTCTTGGTTCTCTAGTACACCATATGCTACCCCATTAATACACAGAGGAACACCTTTTATACTATTACACAGTTTTCCCACATTTCATATATGCCTTTGCACATTTAATGTATTTATAGTTGGTTAGATACCCTATGTTTATACACTGTAGGTTTTAGTTCACTTGCTTTTTCACTGTAGTTATATAGTCAGGTTTTACACATTTTCTTTGATAGCGCTTTAGTTTAATTGCTGTACTTATATGTTCCACATTTTGCATATTTTACTGTATATGGGTTTCCATTCAAATGTCTGTTCTCTACTGTTTCTACACTTTTAGTGTACCATTTTATAACAGTTTTGTATAGAATGTATAGAATTTGGTTTCTCATATTACACCCACACCTTTTTATGCTTTTTTAAATACTTTTGCATATTTTTACTGTATGGATGTTTCTGTATTTCTATTTACTCCTTTCTGCACATGTTTTATAAATGCTATTTTATTTAATGCAGCTGTTCTCTGTATTTCATTTTATTCATTTCTGAATTAGTGATATAACAAGACACGCAGAGCAAAGGTTCCTTGACGTATAGTGCATAGACCAAGGTACAAAGTCATGGTACCAATGTCATAGGGGGGCATAAGTCTGGTTGGGGGGCTTTGGGAAAATATCCCTGCCTAATAGGGAATTACCATGGCATTGCTCAGTAGAGAACCTACTGAAAATGGGTGACTGGGCTGGGGAAATTCATTAAACCATGGATTTGGTTGCATGAGTGGCTATCCTGTATGTTCAGGGCTGTCTGTGTTGGTGCTTGGGGAAGAGCTGACTGCGTGCAATTTTTGGTGACTGGATTGGCTGTATTTGTGCACACTGTTGCATCTGGGGGGGGCACTGTGGGGAGAAGCTGTGTTGGCAGCTGGAGGAGTTGGCGTGTTGGTGTCACCATGACATCTGAGGGAAGAGGTCATGCTGCAGTCAAACCTGAGGAATAGGAACACAGTGCTGTTGCTGCTGCTGTAACACCTGAGGAATTGGAGCCATAGTCCTTCTGCAGACAACGCAATAGAGGGTGGGGGCTACAGTGCAGTATCTGAGGGATAGAGCGAGGCCATAGTGCTGCTGACACTGCCGTCGCACTTGAGGGTTGGGCAAGACTGTGCTGCTGCTGCCATCACATCTTGTACCTATCAAAATAACAAAACTGGTGCAAGGATGGATGGATGTACAATAGTGGACGTCAAAATTGCTAATATGCATGGTAGCAGAGCAAAAACTTGTTAAATATAGTACCCAAAACAAAACACTGGTAAAAACGGATTTTGGACTGGCAGTCACCAGTGACAATACCATTTTTTCCAATGTGCAAAATGGAATTTGCTCTTTCTCAATCACAGTAAACCAGTGTCCCTGTCCCTTCCCCCAGTTTGCACCTGGAAACAAGCCTAGGCTCAGTATGTCTTTCCCGGTTACTAAACATTTTGAAAAAATAAAATAAAATACATTTTGTAACTTTATAATTGCAATTTACCCTGTGTGTTTCCAGTTCCTCAGAAATAATTCAGAATAATTTTGTTTCTGAGGGTATTATAGATTAGGTAGCTGTTACAGTGTTGCAAAAGGCTGTACAAAATGGCATTTTAGACATGAAATAATATTACATTTGCTTACAGTTATTTAAACTGTTCTATCAGCATGTTTGGGTCTGAAGGTTTGGTTATATAGCTTTGCAGAGAGAGAGAGAGAGACAGACAGAGAAAGAGACTGGGACAGAGGGAGACTATTGTAGTTTCAATGTGCAAAAAGGTTAGTTGTGCTTTAGGATTAGCAAAGAACTTTGGACAGCAAGCAGGGCCCAGATGTTTAACTTTCTGTAGCTGGCTTGTTTGCAGAACAGTTTAAGCCAGCAAGTATTGAACAAAGTACCTGGCTGCCAAATTGATAAATTTTCAAAACTTGTGGATTCAAGGGTGGGCTGTTTAGGCAGAGTACTCTCCAAAGCAGGGGCTGGATAGAAGATTGACAGAACCTGTGAAGAATTAAGGTGCTGACCTGTCAATTAGGCTAACTATAGTTCTAAGCTTACTGTAATTACAGTGCTCCCTCCTTTACCCACTCCCCATTAATCCGCCCTCCTCAGTTACTGCCAGTGTGAGTGCCTGTCCCACTTTCCAGAAATGTTATTTCCTCCTTTAACCACAGTCCTCTATTATCTGCCAAGCTCTTTTATCCACCAACATTTAGGATGCACGGAGGTTGGCAGATAAAAGAAGGAGCTCTGTACTTTATTTAGTTTGGTTTTTGGTTTGGGCATTTTCTGCATGGTCATATAGGAATGTTATGGAGATGAACAAGAATCACATACAATGCAGGTTGGATGGTGGCTCAGGACTGATTTGTTTTTGTCCTTCAAAGAGCTGTAGAATCATTTTTCAGCATAGTAATGTATTATGCAATGTTTATTACAAGTTATATACCAGGAGTCACCCAGCAGAGATTTTATGTGTTTTCCAGCTTCTATCCTGTTTTACAATTACATTACCGGTCACAGCCCAGCTGAGATGCTATGTCTCATTTTCTGTGCAGTTCTGCTTCTACCAATTTTTACAGTTTATTTAGTGGTACAACCCAGCTGAAATGCAATATGTTGTTTTCTGTGGGGTCTTGCTTTTACCCATGTTTCCACTTTTTTACCTGGTGTAGCCAAGCTGAGATGTGATATCTCACTTTCTGTGGGGCCCTGCTTCTACCCCTTGTTACAGTTTAGATTTCATTTGCCAAGTAAGTTCACTAGACATAAAAATGCATATTTTGAGGTATGACTCAAGACAGAACAAATAACAGTAATGTAGGTATAAGAGCAGAAAATTACAATTCCTACAGCTTAGATATGATGAAACATTAAACAGAGTGACATAGTAGTACAAAAATAGTACAAAGTAACACATCATTTCAGAAAGGAATATTATGCTTCAAAATACAGAGTAACATGGCATAATCAACACATGTACTATGGAACAATAGTGAAGCAGATACACACAAGTACAAACATTTGAAGCAAGCAAGTACCTTTAGAGTTACTACTGGAAAATCATATGTGAAGGAGAATGATGAAGAGTCCAATGTTTGCATTTACACTTGCACAAACTGAACATGTTGCTATGATGGTGGATTTGAAGGATGTGTCACTACTGGTCTAATGCAGGGCAGTCTGCAGTGGGCTCAAAAGTGTCAGACCAATGGTATGCCAGTGCTAACATACTAACATACTATTTGCCAGCAGATTAGGCCTTACAGTCTATTGAGTCTGCTCAAACCTCAGATCCCTAGTTGGGTGCCGAGGCACCCCCCCCCCTGTGTTCCACAAACCCCTATCATCCATCCCCACCCTCCTGGGACAGGCCATCATCTGATACATCCACTTTCTGTGTCTGTCCCATCCTCTCTTGAAGCCCTCCACTGTGGATCTCTGAACCAGCTCGCCAGGCAGTGCATTCCAAGGGTCCACCACCCTCTCAGTGAAAAAATTCCTCCTCTTTTCCCCCCTCACCCTTCCACCTTCCAGCTTCAAACCATGCCCTCTGGTGATACCTCCCTGCTTTAGTCTAAAGATTCCCTCCATGTTTACCCTATTTATTCCCTTGAGGTACTTGAAGACCTCAATCATATCCCCCCTGTTTCTCCTCTCCTCCAATGAAAACAGGCAGAGCTCCTCAAGTCTGTCCTCATACATCAAATCCCCTAGTCCTCATATCATCTTAGTTGCCCTCCTCTGTACCATCTCCAGGAGCTGTATGTCCCTCTTCAAGTGTGGTCTTCAGTACTGTACACAGTACTCAAGGTGTGGTCTAACCAGACCATTGTACAGAGGCAGAATCACTTCCTTGCTCCTAGAGGTGATCTCCCTTACGATGTGTGATGATTCTGCAGCGCCTGACACTACAGTAACAACAGCGCCTGGTTGCAGTAGTGTTGGTGCGGGACCTCTGCACTGCTTTTCATGAGTACTGCAACCCCTCCACAAAACAACTCCGACTCAGAGTTGATTATTTTAGTAGCAGGGCAGGGGGAGCAGAGCACCCCACATAGAGGGTTTGGGGGCAAGGTCCCCTGAAGAAAATAATGTGCCTATTGACTCCCTTTATGCCGATTGCAAAAACAGTCAACATAAAAGTCGCTGTAACATCGGTCGACAGCTAAATTGTCAACCGACTGTCATGGATCCCAGACCAATAATCAGCCAAGCTGATCATGGCACTCTTCATTGCTTGCTGAATGGAAACTTTAAGAACTTCAAAAAAAGAGCCACCTTATCACAGGGCAGCTCTTTGCTTTGGGCTGTATGATACCACACAGAAAGCAGCTGATTGGTGTTATGATTAGTCTGCGCCTCATCCTGTACTCACAATGCAACTGACTGCACCTGATTAAACACTCCCACCTTCTGCCAAGTATCTCTCCCGCCTTTCTATCACTTCCTGTGCCCCTTTTAAACAATTCCACTGTTCTGCCAGACTGATAACCCTGGTGGAGGGATGCATTTCCTATCTTCTTTTTCCTACTGAAATCTGTTGCACAACAGTATCTTCCTATACTATATGTTATCTTTTCCACCCCTGGTGTAGGTTGACCACCTATGTCAGTCTTTTCTATCTCTCACTAAACTTTTTCCCTACTACTTCTATTTCTAATTTCCATATTTCCATCTCACACCAGGAACTCCCCAAAATAATGCACCAGGCTAAGGCCAGCTGGCAAGAATGAAATAAGGTGCATTTATGACATTTAATGCCAAAAGATATAAAGTGTCTTTAAGTATATAAGGTGCTGGTTGAATAAAGTGCATTTGTTTTGAAATAAAGTAAACAGAATAAATAAAGTGCATTTTGCACCCATATACTGAGTTTAAAGTGCTGTAGTGCTTAATTCAGTTTATATGTTAAGGTGCTTATGTTATTCTGTGTATATATGGTGCAGGAGCACTGAATTTAAGGTGCCAGAGAAATAAATGAATAAAGAAATGTTTGAAATGCAAGTTAAATAAAAGAGTTGTCCACTTGGATAGGTGGAATATGGGTGTTATGGAGTGGCATTATGTCTCCCTTGTTTAAATTATTTTGCTGCCGCTCGGTATCTGTGTAAATAATTACTGATGCCCCTGCATTATTAGGACTCTCGGTTGCTGGCTTTGTATGAAACATGCTGTAGAATTTGCCAGCTAGCCATGGAGGAGTACGTGGCATGTGTGCAGCCAGTCCAAGCTGCTAGTGAGGCAGGCTTCCATGGAGTGGCAAACTTTCACTTTCAGTCACCCTTGTTCCCCCGAGTAATCTGTACACTCTAAAAAATGAGCGCTTGGAAAATAAAAGGGACTACGCTGTCCCTAGACCTAAAAGCTACAGCCCAGGATAAAAATAAAAAGAGACTTACCAAGTTTATGCAGAGCCCCAAAGCACAGCGGCTAGAGAATGATTCTCTAACAGTCTGCCACTCTGCTGCAACATGGAAATTAAATTATTTAAAGGGACAGGAATGTCTCTATGTATGGAAATGCTTTACAGAGAGAGAGTAGCCGCTAGAATAAGGAGAGGGCTGCAAGATGAACTAAACACAAAAAAGAAATTAAACAAATTAAAAAATAAAGAGGTAATATCAGTCTCTAAAGGAGCGCCATTATGTAGAGAGCCCTAAAATATAGATTAAAGGGCTAATGTTTATATACTGTAACAATACAGCACATGTATAAGTACAATACATGTCTGCACTGTTTACATATATAAAAAACAATGTGCTGACCTATTAGCAAGACCTCAGGAAGGGGATTTCCTATAGAGGGACTTCCCATAAGTAAAACCTCATTATATAATAGAGGAGGAGTTTCCCTTTTTGAGGACTACTCTAGAACTAATTGGATGTTATGGGAGGGACTTTCCCATAAGTGGGAGGGCTATATAAACCCTCCTGAAACACCAAGAGTCAGATTAGCTATATAGCCAGTCTCACATACCTGAAGGAAGGTAAGCAGAAGGGCCTGTGCCTGAACAGGAATTTATCTCTAGCAGGAAAGCTGATGAATTGTTTTGAGATACCTGACGTAAGGTGAACTAACCTTGGGCTATTGTTTTTATTTTCTTGTTCTGTTTGAGCTGTTTTATTTCTATTCATTTATTTTGTTCTACTTTTGTATTAAATAAAACACATTGCAGATGTGTTGCACCCTATTACTGTGTCCAGCATTATGTTTATACCTACGTACCTGTGACATATGGTTTTTGAAGTGGGATTCTGGAAGTCCTAGCTGCAGGGTGGATTCCACTAGGTGTCAGACCTGATTCCAAGGTAACCCATGGCATGGTGGTACATTTTTGTCATCATGATGACCCCTGTATGACCCCTCTGACAAGAGCGCAGGCTGAGCTGACAGGTGAGCAGTTGCATCCAGGCCTTGAGTTTGAGAGGAAACCAGTGGCCAAGCTACAGCATGAATTGACAGACTCCTTTGGAGGAGAAGATGGCAAAAAGGAATAAGAAGGACTGGAGCAAGTGAGAGTTGAGGAACCACCGGAAGACATGGGTAAGCTATTGAAGTGGCTTGTAAGGAAACAAATAGAGATGGAGCAGCTTCAGGAGAAGGACAGCAAGGAGCAAGAGGGGGAAAGAAGACAGCAAGATGAGCATTGGGCAGACACACTGAGGGCCCTACAGATCATTGGGACCAGTAAGTCCTGAGAAGGTACGTATGCCCTCCCTAAAGACATCAAATTGACCAAGATGTAAGCTACAGATGACATCGAGGCATACCTAACCACCTTTGAAAGAGTAACAAAGGTGTGTGGGTGGCCTACAGAGCTGTGGGTGGTCAGGTTAGCTCCCTATTTAATGGGTCGAGCATAACTTGCCTAAAGCCACATGGACCATCGAAGTGCGGAGAATTAGGACCTTGTCAAAAAGGAGATTTTGAAACACTTCGATATTACTACCAAGACTTATCGGAAGTGTTTTCGCTCCCTGAAACATCAAGGGAGTGATAGTTCCCAAGAGACGTATACACATCTGAACAAACTTTGCAACAAATGGCTGCAACCAGAGTGGAAGACATTGTTGGATATAATTGAGGCTGTAGTCATGGAACCGTTTCTTCAGATTCTGCCTGCAGAGGTTCAGATCTAGGTGAGGGAACACCATCTGGAAATGGTGGAAGTTACAATCAGCCTGGCGGATGATTTCCTTGTGGCCAGGCAACCAACGAGGAAGGGACAATGGACTTGACCATCACCCCCACCTAGCAACTGGTAATACCAACTTCTTTTACCCCATCAAGTCCCCCATGGAAAAATGCAGGTAGACAAGAAAGCAGAGAGGGGTAGGCCATATAATCCAGACATGGTCTGTAGATACTGTAACAGTAAAGGCCATATAGAATGGTTCCATTTCAAGAAAATTAGTGAGGCTACCCATCTGGCTCTTCTTAATTGGGGTAATTTTTCAACAACAGTCACCATTAGAGAGAAGAAAATGATGGTTTTAATTGACACTGGCAGTCAACAGACATTTGAATACCCAGATGTACTAGAAAAGGACCCATTTTCTGATGTCTACCCTGGTGTCATCTGTGTGCATGGGGACACTCATCGGTCTCCCACCGCCAAGGTGACTTTAAACACTGATAGACAGGAAGCAGAAATGACGGTTGGAATAGTACCAAAGCTGCCAGTCCCTGTGGTTATTGGGCAAGATGTTCCCCATTTCTCAGCATTGTTGACTCCCTAAAAATGTGGCAGCCATTTCCACCAGGTCACTGACCAAGGCAAAAATCCTTGGAGATGCATATCCTTTTGAGGGGGATGTATTTGATACACCAAATGCCCACAGGAGATCGAAAGGGAAAAGAAGAAATCACAGAAGATTTGAAGAGATAAAAATGGACTGCCTAATGACACTTTAGACAAACTGTTTGCTAAATGTGATATTGCTCAGTAACAACGTAAGGATGACACATTAGGTTTTTTTTTTTACAACAGGTGGATCAGAAGAAACCACCATCAGCCCCTATGTTTAAATGTAACATCCAAATACTGTACCGGATATATAATAACCCCTGTACAGGAGAAACTGTTGAACAACTAGTAGTCCCTAAACAGTTTAGGAACCAAATCTTGTATTTAGGCCAAGACTGTCCATGGGCAGGTCATGCAAGTAGGGATAAAACCCTGGCCAGGCTATTACAAAATTTTTACTGGCCCATATCCATGAGCAAGTGGTGGAATACTGCAGAGCCTGTCCAGAGTCTCAAAAGTTGGCCCAGGTAATCCAAAAGGATGTAGTGCCCCTGGTACCCTTGCTTATAGTTAGCATGCCTTTCAGAGGATGGCAATGGACATTGTTGGACCCCTACAGAAAAGTGGCAGAGGATACAAATACATATAAGTCATCTGTGACTATGCAACAAAATACCCCAAGGCCATACCATTGCGTACAGACACTACTCCCCGAGTAGCAGAGGAGCTAGTTAAGGTTTTCAGCCGTCTTGGGATACCTAAGGTGGCATTGACTGACCAAGGCAGTAATTTTCAGGCTACATTACTTAAAGAACTGTGCTGTTTCTTGGAGGTAGTGGCAATAAGAACAACACCCTACCACCCAAAGACAGATAGATTGGTTGAGCATTTCAACCAAACACTGAAATCTATGTTAAAGAAATGTGTACATGACCAGGGAAAGGATCAGGATAGGTACCTCCCCCCCTCTTGTTTTCTTACAGAGATGTCCCACAAGCAGCTACTGGGTACTCCCCTTTTTCCTTACCGTATGGAAGGAATCCCTGAGGGCCACTGGATGTGGTAAAAGAGTTTTGGGAAGAGGGAATCAATGTGGGACAAGCCAACATTACTGATTATATGGTTCAGCTTCGCAAAAGGTTGATAGAGTACACAAAAAGGGCACACCAAAATAGTACTGTGTATCAGGAGAAGCAGAAGACCTATTATGATCAGAACTGTAAGCCCAAAAAGTTGCAGGCAGGAGATAAAATGCTGTTGTTACTCCGCACCACCTAGAACAAGCTAATAAGGAAGTGGCAAGGGCTATACACAATCATCAGACAAACAGGACCACTGACATCTGAAGTGGAGATACCAGATAAATCCACAGGGAGAAAGATTTACCATGCCAATCTTTTAAAGAAAAGTGTAGAAAAAAGGAATCTACGAGGACCATGTACACATTCTTAGAGAGGGGACATGTATGAGTTAGAGATGGCTTATCAAAGATTAAAGGAAAGGACAACCTCTCTAACATAAAAATCAACCCCAAGCTAGACACACAGCAGAAACAGGGCATACACCAGCTATTAAAAACCTTTGCACCCATGTTTACAAGTGTCCTGGGAAAGGCAGTTGGGGTACAGCATAATATTAGAACTGAATCCAGCCCCATCAGGCAGAAACCCTACAGACTTCTAGAAAAAGTCAGAGAAGGGGTGAAGCAGGAGATAGAGAAGTTGAAGAAACTTGGCATAATCGAACCATCCACTAGTGCCTGGTCATCTCTCGTACTGGTGGTCCCTAAAAAGAAGAGTAGCACCAGACTGTACCTGGACTTTAGGAAGGTCAATAATGTATCACACTTTGATAGATACCCCATGCCTAGGGTAGATGATATCATAGACAACATCAGGAATGCTAGATACATTAGCACACTGAATCTAACTAAGTGATACTGGCAAATTCCCTTATCCCCTGAGTCTAGGGAGAAAACAGCATTCAGCTCACCACTTGGATTATACCAGTTCACTACCATGCCCTTTGGCCTACACAGAGCCCCTGCAACATTCCAGAGACTTATGGATCTGATCCTGACCCCACACACTGCCTACTGTGCCACCTATCTGGACGACGTTGTCATCTATAGTCCAGATTGGTCGACTCACATCATACTGTTGACCACTGTGTTGCATTCCACCCAGAAAGCTGGACTCACTATAAACCCAGCAAAATGTGCACTGGTTATGTCAGAAACCAGATACCTTGGATTTATGTTGTGTAATGGGTGTGTGCGACTAGAAATAGAGAAAGTAGAGGCAGTAGCTAACAGTTCTGTGCTAAATACCAACATGTCAGGTCATTCCTAGGCCTAGCTGGATATTTATTACTGGTTTATAGCTAATTTTGCTTCTATAGACCCATCATTAACAGACCTGACAAAGAAAAGGTGTAGTAACCTAGTAAAATGGAGTCCTAAGTGTGAAGAGGCCTTTAGAGCTATTAAGGCAGCCTTGTGTGTCTCACCTGTATTGAAGTGCCCTGATTGTAGTCTCCCTTTCGAAGTACACATGGACACTTCTGAAACAGGGATAGGAGCAGTCCTGAGTCAGACCATTCAAGAAGAGGAACACCCTATCATTTATATCAGAAGGAAACTATATGATAGGGAGCAAAAGTATGCCACAATTGAAAAAGAATGCCTAGCCATCGAGTGGGCAATTTAAGCTTCGTGCTTTTATTTGTGGGGTGTGGAGTTTACTCTTCTTATAGAGCACAATCCTCTTATGTGGATAGATCAAATGAAAGATCAAAATGCCTGCATCATTCGGTTGGACCTGACATTGCAACCCTATTGTTTTGTGGTACAATATAGGTCAGGAAGTCAACACAAAATCAATGATTTTTTTGTCACGACATGGGGCAGATATAGTGAAGGAGAATGAAACATGAGTTTGCTTGTATATATTTGAATTTTTGTAATGATGTACTAGGATGGGTAATAGTGCATTGTGTTTTAAACCCCAGGGTAATGAAGTAATTACAGTGTGTACAGTACAGACTGTACTGTAATTTGTTTATTGTTTAAAGGGACCCTGGGGTGAAGCTTCTAATGTGTGGGTGGGTGGAAGCTCCAACCCAAACCCCCATCAGTACAGAATGTACATACATTCTGGGGGTTTGTTGCTAAAAACCAGTTGCTGTAGGAGTTACTGTTTTTTTCTTAGCGGGAGGACTGTGGCAGAACTGTGTTCTGCCAGTCTGATAACCCCACTGGAGGGATGCTTTTCCTATCTTGTTCTTCTTCCTGCCGAAATCTGTAGCACAGCAATGTCTTCCTATACTATATTTTACCTTTTTTGGCCCCTGGCATAGATTGGCCACCTACATTAGTCTTTTCTATCTCTCACTAAACTTTTTCCCTACTACTTCTATTTCAAATTTCCATATCTCCATCCCTCACCGAGAATTCCCCAAAATAATGCACCAGGCTAAGGCCAGCTGGAAAGAATGAAATAAGGTGCATTTATGGCATTTAAGGCCAAAAGATACAAAGTGTCTTTAAGTATATAAGATGTTGGCTGAATAAAGTGCATTTGTTTTTAAATAAAGTTCATAGAATAAATAAAGTATATAAAGTGCATAAGTCCAAATTCCCTTTTTGTATGAAGGGATCTTTTTTCATGAGGTTGTGTCATTCATATGAAAAAAGGTTGCTTCATATGAAATAAGAATGTGAAATAAAACTCAGTCCAAATTCTTTTATTGTATAAAGGTAATCTTTTTTGCATGTCCCTATTCTTTTTTCATATGAACAAACGAAAAAAGAAATTTGGGTCATGAAAAAAGATTTTAAAATGTGTTAAAAACACATTTTTTTGATGATTTTTTCCAAAAACTAACTGCAGAATCCACATAAAGGGGTCCTGATTAGTACGATACATGCATTTCTTACAGGAAGTAGCAGACTTCATCATCGACATGGTGTTTAAGTCACCCAGATTGATGGTTCTGGGCAACTTTAACGCCTGGGTCGATGATGAACTCCTGCAATTTGGTAATCACTTCCTCCAATTAATGACTTCTTTGGGCCTTACACAGGTGGTTTCCGCTGCTACCCATAAGTCTGGACACTCTCTGAACTTAGTCTTCCTACTAGGAATCAAAACATCCGATCTGGGGGTGGAACCAGTCACCTGGTCAGACCACTACACCATGAGGTTCAGTTTTTGCAACCCCCTGAGAAGGCCTACCTCTGTGGAGATGGTTAGATATGGCCCTTTATGGGATATTACTCCCCAAGGCCTTGCATCGGTCCTTGACCTCTCATCCCCTATGTTGGCGAGCAATAGTCCAGAGACCCTAGTGTCGGCCTTTAATACGGCTGTTACAGTGGCTCTGGATTCTATTGCTCCTGTCCATGTGTGCCCCCTATCCCTTCACCCCAAGTCTCCTTGGTTTGATGGGACATTGAGGGAGATGCGGAGAGAGGGGTGAAGGTTAGAACGGTGCTGGTGCAGGTCTGCCCTTGAAGCCAACCACCTTAGATTGATGGGCTATTATTCAGTCTATCAATCTGCAATCACCCGTAAGAAGGCAGAATTCCTGTTCAGGGAGATTGTGGTTGCTCAGAATCGACCAGCTCAGCTTTTTTTAACTGTAGACAGACTGTGCAACCCAGTCTGTCTGCAAGTTTGAAAGCTTTTTCACAATTAGAGTGCGGGGAGCTTGCTCGATTCTTTGCAACTAAGGTGGCTGACATCAGGGCGGATCTGCAACCAGTACTCTATAGGGGGGATGCTGTTGAACAGTGGGAGTTCACAGTACCTCAGTTTTCTTGGAGTTCCTTCAGTCAACCTGATTTCATGGATGTCATGATGATTATCCATAGTGTGCACCCTACATGCTGTAGTTCGGATCCTGGACTGACCTCCCTAATTTTGTGTTGTAGTGATATCATCGATCCAGTCCTTGTGTGAATAGCCTGGTGCTCCTTGCAGTCGGGTGAGTTCCCTAGCTCCCTGAAAGAGGTGGTGGTGACACCTGTCTTGAAGAAAGCTACCTTGGACCCAGACTGTTTCACAAACTACAGACCCATCTCAAACCTACCCTTTATTGGGAAGTTGATTGAGAAGGTATTGGCAGCCCAATTGGAGGACCATTTAACCATTCATGACATCTATGAACCCCTCCAGTCTGGTTTTTGTAAAAGACATAGCACTGAGACAGCACTGGTTCAGGTGCTTAATGATCTTCTGAGGGCAAGGGATCAGAAGAGATGTTCCATTTTGGTTCTCCTTGATCTCTCCTCAGCCTTTGACACTGTGGATCACATGGTGTTGATAGCACACCTGAGGCGTATTTGTGGAATATCGGGAACACAAAGAGTTGTGTCCGGAGTTGTTTCCTCGAGCCCAATGTCTTTGTTGTATGGGGTGCCTCAGGGCTCAGTGCTGTCTCCTATGTTATTCGCGGTGTATATGCTGCCCCTTGGAGACATTATAAAATGGTATGGGCTGAGGTTTCACTGCTATGCAGATGATACCCAGCTATACCTGTTTTTTGCACCCGACCAGGATGGAGCTCTCTCGGTGTTTAACAACTGTCTGAAAGAAATCCAGTCTAGTTAGTTAAAGTTGAACTCAGAAAAGACAGAGGTATTGGTTGTGGACTCGAGTCACTGGATAGAGGGGTCGTCTGTTGGTACACCCTCAGGAATTTTTCTTGGCAGCGTTTTACTCCCAACCTCTGAACGGGTGGGTAACCTGGGGGTTATCTTGGATGACAGGCCGACACTGCAGTCACAAGTGTCAGCAATCATCAAGACTTCCTTTTACCATCTTAGGAATATTGCCAGAGTTAGACACCTTGTTCCGTCTGATGCCCTGCCAACGTTGGTCCACGCCTTTGTGTCCTCATGTCTGGACTATTGCAACTCCCTTCCCTTTGGGCTTTCAGGGGTTGAAATCTGCTGCCTGCAGCTAGTGCAGAATGCAGCGGCCCAGGTTTTGACTGGGTCAATTGGTCCTGTCATATTACCCTGGTGCTGCATGAACTGCACTGGCTGCCTATACTGTGGTGGATCGCCTTTAAAGTAAGTTTACTGACTTTCAAAGCCCTTCATGGCCAGGGACCAGCCTATCTGAAAGAACTTTTGGCTTCTCACTGCCCTGGTCAATTGCTCTGCTCAGCCAACGAGGGGTTGCTGGAGATTCCAAGAGCAAATTTTAAATCATCTGGTTGTAGGGCATTTTCTTATGCTGCGCCCACTCTTTGGAATTTTGTACCTTGCCGGTTATGGGAGTGCACTACCGTGAAGAAATTCAAAAGGGGTTTGAAAACCCATCAATGGCAAATGGCCTTTTTAGAAAACTGATTGTTTTGAAGTTGCTGGTTTTATTATTGTTTTATTTGTGTTTGATATCGAATTTTGATGTTTGATTGGTATTGTCTTAAGCTGTACAGAGCTTTAAAATTTTGAAAGGCGCTATAAAAATAAAACTATTATTATTATTATTAGTAGTATCTCTGCTGGATATTGTTTGTATGGCTTTTCAAAAATATAAAAAAAAAACAGAAACAAGATGGCAACCATAAGAAAACATTTTTTTTCCTCACAAAAAAAGATTATCCCCATATGAAGCAGAATCTTTCTTTGTATGGGCCAAATTCTTTTGAAACAGCTATCCAAAAGACTATACTGAGCATGCTGAGAACCAAAATTTAAAATCCCTTTAACTCTGGAATGGATTAATATATTTTCACCAAACCAGTGAATAGTGACACTGTGGCCCAAGCCCTTTCCACCCTGAAAATTTCAGAGCAAAGTTCTAAACCATCTGGGTGCTAGGTTATGTCACAAAATGCCCCCCCCCAAGTTTTTCATATTTTTTCACTATCTGGATCTCGGAAGCTGCAAATCTGACCAGAACTAAACATGGCAAGTCAAAAGACCCTGGCCCAAAGACTGAGAATGCAAAATTTCATGCAAATCTGTTGAACTGCGGTGAAGCTATTAAAGTGCAAAGTTAGGGGTTTAACATTAAGCAGCCTACTATACCCTAACTATAGTGGTGTTACCACATCACTATAATATTTTTACCACAGATTTTCAACATGGCCTTTCTGGGACTCCACCATATGAACAAAGTAGGTGAATTTTTTCAAATCTGATTCAAAGAGTGATTTCATAGTCACTTCACAAAATCACCTATGGGGGTGTTGAACATTATCACCTACCAGGTCCATGAACTGGGATCATAAGAAGATTATGTAGAAAATCTGGGGTCAGAATATTAAAAAACAACAAAGTTATGAAGATACGTTGAAATTTTTCCAATGCTTTGCTCATAACTAATTTTCAGTATTTTGACCCTGAATTTTCAACATAGTCATTTCTTTGCATCACCTCACGAACGTGACAGCTGTAATTTTTCAAATCTTGACCAAAATGTGTTTTTACACTTGTGGTGTGAAATGACATTTTGGCCAGTGCTTTATAAATGCCACATGACATGTTCAGAAGGTGGAGTCATAAACGATTGTGTTGAAAATTTGAAGTCAAAATGTCATAAAACAATGAAGTTATAAAGAAATGCTGAATGTTGTCAACATTTACTCGTAACATTGTGATATGTTCAGATTTTGACCCACAGTTTTCAAAATAGCCCTCTTGTTACCCCACCTCATGATCATGACAGATGTCATTTTTTAAATCTCCTCCAAAACATGTTTTGACATTTGCTCCGCAAAGTCACCTTTCAGAAAGGATTTAAAAAAATTCCACCTGCTGTGATCATAAGGTGGGATCATAAAAAGACAGTGTTGAAAATTTGGGGGTCAAAATGTCAAAAAACAACAAAGTTATGAGAAAACACAGATTTTTCTAACATTTACACATAACTTTGAGATTTTTGCCGCAAATGTGCACAAGGCCTTTTTGCTATCCCACCTGATGAACATGACTGATGTCATTTTTCAAAATCCACTTTGAAACCATGAGCCACAGCCATGAGGTTGGGGGGGGAGAAGATGCCTGCAAGGCCAGGACCAGGGGCAGAGGGACCAGTGGGGGTGCCATAGGGGATGACGGGGGCCACAGCGGCAGTGGCAGGGTTCAGAGGTGGCACCTGGTAGACCTGCCATGGCCAGTGAGATAGAGCCTCTGGCCCAGGTACACTGAGGTAAGCATGAACGGACCCTGACCCGAACCCCCATGTGGCAACAGCCCTAGCACCTGCCCCATAGGTGACACAGTCCTCAACAGTGTGGTAGGGGATCTGCCTGGCTCCACATGGTGGGATGTTTAGCAGGGGAATGTTGCAGTGCCCAGGGGACATCCCATCCACTGACTACACCTCATACCCTGTAGCCAATTCCACATGTCGGGGAACTGTGTCACCTATGGGGAAGGTGCCGGGGCTGTTGACACCTGGGAGTATAGGACAGGGTCCATCCGTGCCTACCTCAGTGTACCTGGTCCAAGTTGCTCTATCCTAATGGCCATGGCACCTATATCAGGTGCCACCTCTGAACCTTGCCACAGCTGCCATGCCCCATCACCCACTATGGCATTCGCACTGGTCCCTCTGCCCCAGGTCCCTACCTTGCAGGCTCCCCCCCAACTTGTCTTCCTCCAAGTCAGTGGCACAGGGCCCTTAGACTAGCTCATGGCTGGTCTAACCTCAGCCCCCTCATGTGACCATGGTGGGGCTTCTAAGATCTCAATTAAGGGGATGTTGCAGCCCAGTTGTAGTGCAAGCCCCCTTGCATCCTGGCACACCACCTCTGCTGGTGCGAAGGTGATGGTGGGGAGGGATTCAGCACAAGGCATCCCACTTTCAACACAGCCTACATTTGGAATTCAGGATTGCTGCAACATTTGGCGCAAGGTGCCACTTGCATCAATTCCTTTTGATTGAGGCACCTTATGCCAAACTTCCCATTTTGAAAATGGAGCCCATCGTCTCTTGGCTGTGCTATTCTGGGTAAATACAGTGTAAAAATTGGGAAAAGCAGGATCCCATAGAGTACAAAATTGTGTCACAGCAGGACCCCATTGAAAATGAGATATTGCATCTCGTCTGGATTATCCTGAGTAAATATATTGCAAAACTGTATAAAAACAGGACCCTACAGCAGAACTACACTGAAAAAGAGATGTTGAAGCTAAAATGATCTGTCCTATAAAAATGCATTATAAAAGCAAGACCACACTAAAAACAAAATATTGCATCTCACTTCTAGTAGCTTGGGTAAATGCCGTATAAACTGGTGTAAAATCAGGACCCCATTGCAAATGGCATATTATGTCTTATGTGGTCTGTTGTGGATAAATATATAGTAAACATGTACAAGCAGGACCCAGTACAATAGTATGCAAGCAAACATTTGGCACTAACAAATGCTTGTTTACATTGTTTATATGTGTACTTTCAGCTCCTCTTGAAAATATATTTCACAGCTTGTTTATAACCATATTTCACTTATCTTCACCTATTATTTCACCTACCTAGGCTTGGGCTGTTCCTAAAGAAGGCCCTTTGGACCAGTGTACTTACCAAGTCAACAAATGAATGAATGAATAAATACATTATTATGCACATTAGCTCTAACCTGGTTCACATTAGGTCAGATAGGCCAACTAAGCCATAAGTGAGAGGGTGAACATCAATGCAGACCTGTTATAGTTTTTCACATTGCCTAGTAGAACTACAAAAGCAGCACTTCACAGGAGGACTGAGATGACAGGTTGTAACTCAGCATTGATAAGGTCAGATGACTTTTATAGTACACCAGAATGTCACTACCCCTTTCACAGGTGAGGCAATCATGCCTAAGAAAGTCATTACTTGGGACAAAATTGGCAGAGTCTGGTATGGATGACTTTAGCCATGACTCAGGAATACCAATGCTATCAAGATTATAATAATAGGAAACCCGAGTTTCAAGCTCAGTTTCATTAGTTAGTAGGCTATTCCTATTAAGGTGGGCCACTTTAGGCCCTTTCAGATCATCCCATTGTGGAGAGATTGAGTATGGGGGAGAAGCAGAGATCGGATTGGACTCTATATCACTAGATAGGCTAAGGCACACTTGTAGGCAAGTTAAATTTTATTTCTTTGTTGCCCTTTCCAAAAGGCTTAGAGCACTTTATGAGGAGAATAGACAATAGCAGTTATAAAATATTAAATAAACAACAAATATATCCATCAATAACAGAGCTAAGAACAGTTATAGAATCCAGTAATATGAGAGCCTGGCAGACAGCAGGCTAGCTGGAGGAACATGGAAGAAGGAATGATTACTATGCCATAAGTTATGTAATAAGTACCTGGAACTTACTCATCCATGTCATATTAGGGACCCCAGCTATGTCTACTAAAGTATTAGTGAAGGAAGAATCAAACTGTTGGCAAGGGCCAGATGCATCAAAGCCAAAATGACAAGGGTAGAGAAATAGTGAGGTTTGTTAAGGACAGTGGCACAAGGCCAAAGGGAACCAGGAATTACAAGGAAACCATTAATAACAATTAGGAGTCCATTTAGGCAGTCAAATAAAAAATATAAGTGTATCACAGAATAAAATGAAAGCATGGGGAAGACAAAGCAGAATGTCACTATCAAGTCAGTCTAGCAGATAATATTTAAGGATAATGATATTTAAAGATCTGGATAATGATATTCAAAGAGCCACTAACGTTCCCAGGAGAACTTTGAAAGACATAATATTAGAATACAAAGTAGTTTATATATCTTATGAGTTCTGGATTTCTTCTTGCCATTATTTATTATGGAAGTCATATGCAATAAATAGAGGATAATGTATGGTCCACTATTCACGACAAGCAAGTGTAGCCATCGAGAGGTTGTCATGGTGACCTTTTAAACCTTGAGGGTTAAGCTTCAGAGGTTTTGGTCACCATGGAAACCTCGAGATGGCTACACACGCTTGTTGTGGATAGTGGACCATACGTTCTTTTATAGTGTATAGTCCACTATACACAAGAGAAATGAGTCTGTGTGATTTAAAATCCCACTCACTTTTTTTCAGTGCCGCCATCTTCTGGGGTCAGATTTCACCACTGCTGCCATTTAAGGAAGCATGGAGGTTCATGGATCGTGCATGTGCAAAGACATTCCGTATTGTTGTGCTGCAGTAACTATGTATCTAGCACAGCACAACAATGAAAATGATGTAGCTACTGCAGCACAACAATGTTGTTCTAGGTATGGATTTCTACCTAGAACAATGCTGTACCATATACTATAACAGGATCTTTGTTCCTTGAGGGTTCATCTTCTCTTATTTCTTATTCCCAACCTGATGTCATAATACTATGCTTGTGACATCACAGTTATTCCCATGACAACCAACTGTGATGTCAGAGCAGAGTATTATGATTCCAAGTAGGGAATATGCTGTAAGGGCAGATGCACTCTAAGGGATAAATATCCTAATTTTGTGTGAACTTCCTCAGTCAAAAATAAGAGGGAGGGGAATCTATAGAAGACAAGTGACAGACAAGCTGAATTATGTCCAAATATTAAGTCTTCCAAAGTTTTCTCAGAGCTGTCAGCAGCCTCTTTAAGAGATTAGCGATATGACCGTTTATTATCTTGGGCACAGTTAATTGCCA
This sequence comes from Neoceratodus forsteri, assembly GCA_016271365.2. Lineage (NCBI taxonomy): Eukaryota > Metazoa > Chordata > Ceratodontiformes > Ceratodontidae > Neoceratodus > Neoceratodus forsteri. Next base: position 979,312,974 of record CM057458.1, on the reverse strand, counting down.
GTTGTACCGGTAAGAGATCAGTGAGTAGCAGTAGGTCAGATACATAGAAAATAGGCACATGAAGGGATGGTCTTGGTTCAACCTGAAGGAATAGGAATTTACTGTCAAAGGTCTGAAGTACAGTAGTAAGCACTGGAGCACTGCCCAAACCCGACAGCATGATCCCAGTAACCATACCACTGTTCCTATGCAAAATTAGGGAATCCCTGATGCATAATGGCACATTGGTATACTGAAATGGTATCAGTAGCACTAAATAGCCCAAGAGTGGTACTATAAATCACCAATGAAAAATCCATCTTATCACAGTGCTACAGCTGCACCCCCACTGCCTGAAAGCAGGGTGGCAGTACCCCTGTGTTCAGTAGACCCCATACCACTGATTGCCTCTGTATTGTTAACACTGAATGATCCCTTCTAGTCTAGTGAACCCCTACTGATTGCCTCTTACTGTTAATACTGAATGATCTCTGGTAGTCTAGTGGACCCCCTCCCTCTGATTGCCCTGTACTGTTACCACTAAATGATCCCTGGTGGTCTAGTGGACCCCCTCCTCTCCATTGCCCTGTACCGTACTGTTAAAACTGAATGGTTCCATGACAGTCTAGTGGACCCCTTCCCCCTATTGCCCTTGTACATTTAATACTGAATGCTCCCTGGTAGTCCAGTGGACTCCCCCATTGCCCCAGGTCTCATGTTTATGTAAACGCCCTGGTGCATAACATCCCCCACTGAGCCCCAACCCCCACCCAGTGTAAGTGCCACCTCCCACTCACCCTCCTGATGAGGACCCCTGCTCACCCTGATCAACATTCACTGCCCCTGACATTCACAGAGCACAACTGTGAATACTGTACTTGCAATCATGTTCTATGACTGTCACACAGTGGCTGGCCAAGGAGTAAGCAGAGGGCTTTGTCAGCCACCATTCTACTGCAATCATACTGTGAGTATTGACCAGCATGGGGGGGGGTGCCAGGAGCCTCAATGAGTGGGCAGGTGGAGGGTGGCACTTGCACTGTGGGGGTCATTGGCACTTGGTGGGGGTTGCCAGACACCAGGGAATTTACATATATATAGGATGTGGGGCATCTGGGGGGTGGGGCAATACTGGAGGAGACCGGACCATCACTAGTAGCATAGCACAAAGTTAAGAAGATAGCTCAATTAACACTATACTGTAGCTGTGCTATGCTACTTTCGTCATGTGCTTGCTGTTGATTTCAGTGTTGTCAGTTTATTTCAGTTGTGGGGCTCTGGCCCCCACACACCCCTGTTTTTTTTTTTTCAAACACAGGGTGGTAGGGTGAAGTTCCCAACTCAAATAAACTGATAAAAAAAAAACTTACAGGCTGACATGGTGTAGAGCGTGCTGTTAGTGGGCAAGTAGTGTAAGTCGGTCCGGTCTCCTCCAGTATCGTCGAGGGGGTCCACTGAACATACCAGGGATCATTTAGTATTAACAGTCTGGGGGCAATTAAGGAGGATAGGGTCCACTAGACTACCAGGGGTATGTTATAGCTTGGCACTAGCATATTCACTTAGCACTGAGCTGACATGGCCTAATATTCAGTCAGTTGGTGCGTCCTATCAGTGCGCGCTAAATGGCTGAGTACTGCTCAAAGCTGGCCATGCACTATTTTTGGCACAGCACAACAGACTGTGCTTTGTTTGTGAACAGTTCTGAAAATGGGGGTCAATGTGTGTAGTTAAGGCCTCAACAGTCTGATATTGCTAATGTAAGTTAGGTTATATACCAACAACAATAATGGAGTCAGGAGGAGAAATCACAAGATTTGGCTGGTGCTAACAAGGCTGGTCTTGCTTTGCTATGGAATCTTTACTTCTGTAGTAGGCAATATTGTCTCACCAGTCTCACTGTTATAATTGTATTTATATGAGGACCATATCCAAGGTCAGCTTTACAGATTAACGCAGCAGCACTGCTTTTTCAGTAATGCTCCCTAGTATAGTCCTGATTGTTTATTGTTGTAATAACCTGTTACATGTATGTCATATTTATGTGTTTGAACTATTGACTGAAAGATTTAATAAGGTATGTTCTTAAGCTTATTGTTATTTGTGGAAACTTGAAATTTTGTATAAAATGTTTACTGCACAGGTACACATTGCAAATAGGACATTAATTGTCCTAATGGTGTTATACTGTATAAATAGAATTTTTACTACTGCTACACAGTGGCTCAAGTCCACACAACACCAAGTAATTAGCTTCATCTTCCCAGCTCCAGACTCACTTATAGCTGCCCCCCATATCACCACTTTTTTTATTCTCTAAAGGTCAAGGTTGGACACCAGACCTGTCATGTAGTTGGGGGAGAGGGTCAGATTTTTTATTCCCAGATAGGCTGGGTTGGGCATCATAACTCCTAGGTAGTATGGAAGAGAGACAGATATTTTTTATTCCCTGATGGGTCAGGTTGGGCATCAGACCTCTCAAGCATTTTAGAGGACATAGACAGATTTTATTTTCCCTGACAGGCTGGATAGGGCATGGGATTCATCAAGTTGTTGATAGGAAGGATTTTTTTTATTCCCTGATGGTCCAGCTTTGGCCGTGGACTGATCGGGTAGTTGGGTGGAGGAGGAGGGACAGATTATTTTAATCTCTAAATGATCATGTTGGGCACTGGACCTGTTAAGTAGTTGGGGAAGGGGGCCATATTCTTTCTTATTCTCTGATAAGCTTGGCTGGGCACTGGACCCATCAAGAAGTTTGCTGGAGGGGCACAACTTTTTTTTATACCTTAATGGACCTGGTTGGTCACCAGACAACTCTGCTGTGCAGCAGGAGGGGTTGGAGTATGCATGGCAGTGCGATCCCTATGTTTGTGTTGTGTCAAGTGCAGCGCTGAGAATGAGCACTAAGAGAAGGAAAGAGTAAGAGAGGTAGACTGGGGTGGTGGATCCAGGATCACCGTCACTTGGTGTTACAAAGTGTACAACATTGGTTTCCCTTGGCCCAGTCTACCCATTCAAGTGCACTGCAGGCTGAAGGAGGCAGAGATGGCCGAACAGGCTGCTAGCTGCAGAAGTGTAGCAGCAGCTGAAAGCCTCCCATGCAGTGTTTGAACCCCCCTCTCTGTAACCTGACTGGATGGGTATTGGAAGAGCACTGTTTTGCTACCCCGCCCATTCCCCCTGCCTCTCACCACTTTGTTGCTGCTCCTCCTGATCTCCATTAGGCTTAATACATGGGCTACGCTGGGAATGGCACTCATCAGGTAATTGGAAAAAGGGGACAGATTTTTTTTTGTACTTTCTAATTGGCCTGGTTAGGCACCAGGCAGGTAAAATAGTTGGAAGAGAGATGGCCAGATCATTTTTATTCCCTGGCAGGTTGGGTTGGGCACCAGACCTGTCGCATTGTTAGGAGGAGGGTCAGATTATTTTTATTCCCAGACTGGCTGAGTTACATTGTTGGGAGGGCAGTTTTTTTATTAACTGACAGGCCAGGTTGGGAACCGGACCTGTCAGGTTGTTGGGGAGGGTGACAGTTTTTTATTCCCTGACGGACCAGGTTGGGCACTGGGCCTGTCAGGCAGTTTGGGTGAAGTGGATAGATTTTTTTTATTCCTTAGCGGGATGTATTGGGCAATGGATATGTTAGGTTGTTGGGAATAAGGGGATTTTTTTTATTCCCTAACAGACTAGGTTGCATATCAGACCCATCATGTAGTTTGTGAGAGTAGTGCCAGGTTGGGGATTGGACTGGTAGTTGGGGTACAGAGGGCCAGGTTTTTTTTTTTAATTCCCTGATGGGTCAGGTTGAGCACTGGATCTGTCAGGTTGTTGGGGGATTTGTTTTATTTCCTGAAGGGTTGGGTCTGGACCTGTCAGGTAGTTGGGGAAGGGGTGCAAATTTTATTTTTATTCCTTGATGGGCTGTGCCAGTAACTGGTCCATCAGGTAGTTGTGAGGGGGCAGCAATTTTTATTAATTCCATGTTGGGCCAACTTGGGCACCAGAAATTATTCTCTATTATACATTCACTGTGCTACCAGTATGGAACTGCTGTGCCATGTAAAACACTTTGGAATACAACGTGTATGAAAGTCATTTTTTTCAAACCTAATTCTATGATATTCTAAAATTCCTGCACTGCTAGAATCTAACTCCTGTTCTTTGTAAAGCACTGGACCTTCCAAGTTGGATGAGAGGGACAGATTTTTCCCCTGAGAGGCTGGGTTGGGCACCAAATCCATCAGGTAGTTAGGAGAGGTGGACACATTTTTTTTATTCCCTGACATACCAGGCTGGTCACTGGGCCAATCAGGTAGTTGTGAGAGGTGGACATATTTTTTTTGTATTCTCTGTTGGGCCAGGTTGGGTACCAGAACTTCTATTCTATTCTACATTCCCCTGCAATACCATTATGAACTGCTGTGCCTTGTAAAACTCTTTGGGATACAGTGTGTATAAATGTCATTATATAAAACAAAATTCCATTATATTCTACAGTCCCTGTGATACCAGCATCTAACTCCTGTACTTTGTGAAGCACTGGGCCCGTCATAGTTTGGGGGAGAGGAGAAGAATTTCTTTTCCTGACAGGCTGGGTTGGACACTGCATCCATCAGGTAATTGGAGGGAGGGGGATTGATTTAATTTCATTCCCCAGGAGGGAAGGGTGGTAAATCGATGATGCCCACACATGCTGTTGTTTTCTTTTTTTGCAAAAGATTTTTCTTCTGATGGATGCTATCAGTCAATGGTGATAACCCAGTGGCAGATGATTCACTGCTCAGCATGCAGAGTTGGAACATGCATGGCAATGTGAAGCCTGTGTGAGTGTGTCAGGGAGAGCACAGAGCTGAGACTGAGTACTAGAGAAGGAAAGACAACAAGAGAGGGAGAGTAGGGCAGTGGAGCCAGAATCACATGCACTTGCAATTGCAGTCTTGGAAGTGCATACTGTCAGTCTCCCTCAGTCCAGTCTCCAGTCTCAGTACACTGTAGGCTAGAAGTGACAGAGAGGCCCAAACTCATTGGTAGCAGCAGCAGCATGGCAGCAAAGAATTGCATATTGTTTTGTTCCCTGACAGCATGGGTTGGGTACCAAACGCTTCAGATACAGTGGGTATGAAAGTCATAATTTCAAACTATACTCTTGTATTCTGCATTCTATGTGCTACTAGAGTCGAACTTCTGTGCTTTGTAAAGCATCAAACTTGGCAGGTAGTTAAGGGGGAGAAGGGCAGATTTTATGTATTCCCTAATGGGCTGAGTTGGGCACCAGATCATCTTGTACTTGTTGTTTTCAATGCAATAATAGTGTAAGCATGCATGGGATTTAATAGGCTGGAAGTACCACCTCCTTGTAAGTAAGCTCGGTGTAAAGATTAAAACTGCTCTTATGTCAGCTAAGTGTTGTTTTTAAAATTGCCTCTCACTGGCCCCCTCTTGCTCCAGCAACAGATGTCCCCCCCATTGGTTTGTCAGTCCCTGGCCAGGCTACTCAGTGTGACTGGAAACTCAGCTGTTTTTTCATTATACAGAAAAGCTGTGAGAGATAATCCCTAGATTCTGCAACCTTTAAATGGTGCCACCACCCAATTTTTTTCCTTTGTATTGCAATCATTAAAAATAGCATGAGAAGTCTTAGTTTTAAATGTATGACTTCATTTTTTTTACCAGAAAATAAAGGTTAACTTTCCACTGACAAAGTTTTGCAGATTGAGTTTATTAGTACTTCCTCTCTGAGCTCATTCATTGTCATTCTTGTCATCACAGTGCGGGTTACAGGGAAAGGGGCTAAGATAAACAACCCAAGGAATTCTTCAGTATATTACCTAGGTCAGCCGCATGTGCACAATTCACCACTTGCTCAGTAGGTTCTCATGCACTCTCCTCCTTGCAGTCAGCAGAAAGTTAGCAAAGCGTAATAGACAGCTGCAAGCAGCAATAGCATAAAAAAACACAACACACTCATTGACAGCCATAAAATATCATGTCTCAGCCCCCAATGTGTTTTAATGGGACAGCTACAAAACACTTCCCTTTGGATCACAATAGGAACTGGTCTACCATGAAGACCATCCCTAAAAACACAATTACAGCCAATGCAAACATAGTAAGTAAGAACATTTTATTTCAAAAGTGTCCATTCTTGGAGGCTCTAGGTGCTGTACAACATACAATTCATCATAAATTTAACACAACAAACATAGTGTGACATACACATCACCACTGGATTAAAATGACTGGAATCAAATACATTGATAATTAAAAATAAAATCTGTATAAAATTATTTGTAGAGAGCCAACAAGTCATAATAAACTGAATGCCTCCTTAAAGAGATGGGATTTCAGGCCCCTTTTAAAGGCTTCCAATGAGGGGGCCTCCCTCAAGGACCTTGAGAGTGACTTCCACAGGGTCAGGCCAGCTGACTCAAAGACCCTGTCACCAGATGACTTCAACCAAGCCCTGGAAACTGCTAGGAGGCCATGAAAATGGAGAAAAGGATGGGACCCAGGATGGAGCCCTGTGGGACTCCAGCCTGGATGGGTAGGGGAGGTGAGAGGATGCATTCCTACCTGTACTGACTGTTGATGGCCTGTGAGGTAGGAATGAAACCATACAACAGCAGGAGCTAAGAGCTCAGTAGAGTTCAGCTTGTCCAAGAGTAGTGTATGGGCCACTGAGTCAAAAGATTTGGCCAGATCGATGAAAATAGCCACCATGATGTGCCCCACAATCCATCCCAGTGAGGATGGAGACAGTGACACATATCAGGAAGGAGACAGAGCAAAGGTCCTTCTAGCAACTAGACTAGAAAGGGGAGATGAAGTTGGAAGAGTAGAGAAAAAAGGCACCATACAGGAGTTGACCTGTGCCTCTAGAGGGAGTAGTCTCCTGCTTCTTCACACACTTCTAGTATAATCCTGCTGCATGGCAGCAATCCTCTCTGAATGACTGGCATCAACTGATAGAGGAAAAGCAGCCCCGATTGTTTTTGGACCAGACGGTAAGTGCTGTGCCTTATAATCTAATTGACTTTAGGTACACAAGAGCCTACCTGAGTATTTTCCAACTCCAAAAAAGGTGCCAAACAGGAGTCAGCTGGTTTTATGTGGATGGAGGGAGCCCCCTCTTCTGCCTGCAACTCTAGTGCAGTTCTGTGTGGCAGCAGAGTGTCTGAGAGAGGAAAAACAGCCCAGATAAGTTTTGGAACCAGAGAGTGGGTGCTGCACCTTGTTCTGCATCCTGATTTACTACAGGTACTCAGAAGTGTATCTTAGTGCTTCCCCATGCCAAAAGAGGCACCAAACAGGAGTTGTCTGGTGTCCACGGATGGAAGAAGGGCTCCCACTTCTGCCTGCACCTCTTACACAGTCCTGCCACAAGATGATTATCCTCCCATAGTGATTAGTGCTGTCTGATAAAAAGCAGGCTAGATGAGTTTTGGAGACAACACAAAAGCACCGCACACAGTTGAACAATGAATAGCAGGAAAGTCCAGTTGTATTTGAGTATTACAAATTTATTGGTGCCAAAAACTAGGAAGCACGACAACTGGGGTAATTTGCCATGCTCCCTACACTTTGGCACTAATAAATTTGCAACTAAAATGCAACTGGTCTTTCCTGCTATTCATTGCCTGATTCTGTGTGTTGCTTTTTTGTTGTCTCTGGAGCTCCATTTTTTAGCAGCTTGCACCTCCATGTGTTCCTGAGCACACCATTCCTTGTTGTAGATACATTTTGGGACCTAAAAGTGGGCATTGTACCTTGTCCTGTAGCCTGATTGGTACTCAGGATTCTATTAGATTCCTTCCCCATGCCAAAAGAGGCTCCAAACTGAAGTTATCTGGTGCCCATGGAAGGAGGGTAGTCCCGATTTTGCCCACACCCCTAGTGCAGTCCAGCTGTGTGGCAGGGATCTTCCTTTATTGATCAGTGTTATCTGAATTATCTAGGATAGTCCAGCTGAATAGAAAATCTAATTTTCTCCTACACATTTTTACAATTTATTTACTAAGATATCCTAGCTGAGATAAAACATTTTGTTTTTATGGGGTCCTGCTTTTACCCATGTTCACAGATTATTTAATAGGCAAAGCCTAGCTCAGATGTGATAATTCATTTTCTATGAGGACCTTCTAATCATTTAAAAAATATATTCACCTTCTAATTTTGCAGCATTGCTGCTCTGGGTCAGGTGGGGGACTTTCCCTAATGCGGCTCTGCCACTCAGTGCCTCTCTGGCTCACTGTGGATTTTCCCTTATGCAGTTATGCTGCTTTGCATCCCCCAGTCTGGCAGGGAATTCCCTTAATGTGACTGTGCAGCTCCTTGTCTGTTACTGTTTGAAGGTACTGAGAGCAAGGGGTTGATGAAAAGGGTGTGCAGAAGGGGACCTAGTATGGAGTCCTGGGGTACACCTGACTGCACATTGAGGGGGGTTGATAGGACATGCCCAATTTTCACTTATTGGGTCCTGTGAGTTAGGTAGCTTTGTACCCAGTTTGTAAAATTCTTGGGAAGGCCCAGAGAAGATAGGGTACTAAGCAGCAGCCCATGGTCCACCATGTCAAAGGCCTTTGATAAATCCACAGATATGGCCCTGATGAGGTTACCTCTGTCCGCTTCACTGAGCGCATGGTCTGTGAATTTGATGAGTGCTGTGGTCATGCTAAAGCCCCTGCAGAACCTATGTTGCTTTTTTGATAATAGTCCATTTTTTTATGTGCTCTACTAGCTGATGGTGGACCACTCTTTCAAGGATTTTTCCCATGTGGGACAGGATAGATACAGATCTATAGTTTTCTGGAAGCTGCAGATCTCCTTCCTTAAATATGGGGACTATTCCAGCTTCTTTCCAGAGTGCAGGCACCTTGGTGGTGGCCAGGGATAAGTTTATTACGTATGAAAGAGGTTTTGCCACAGTTGCCGCTGCTAGCTTGAGGAATTGTGGCATAAGCCCATCACTTCCCAAGCTACCCGAGTTGGGCAGAGACCTTAGGAGCTGATAAATCTCTAACTGAGATGTGGCTATGAAATAAAAAGGGGGAGAGACGGTTGCTGTGCCCTGCTTGACCGTACCCTGAGATGCAATGGGAAGTTGGGCTAGGTACGAGTCCAGGTTTGAAAATTTGGTGTTCAAGAGATTCGCCATCATCTCAGGATCTGTTTGTAGACCTATGTCACTCATTCGTGAGATAGCACTATGTTGTTTAGCAGGTTTTAACACAGAGTTCACTGCTGACCAGAAGCTATGGGGATCTGTAAAATTCTGGGTTTGTTGGGCCTTGAAGTATGATGCATTTAAGGATTTGGTTTCTCTCTTGTACATGTTTCTGAGACACCTATACTCAGCCCAGTTATCTGGGGTGGGTGCAGCCTCGTGGTTTACCCAAGCCTTGTCCCACACTTTCATAAGGGCAACCAGTTGGCTAGTGACCCATTTAGTGTTTCCTCACCTTACGTGCCACGTAATGACAGGGCAGTGTGTATTTTGTACTGAGGTTAAGGCAGCGGTGAGGAATCCCAGTGCTATTTCTACATCAGACAGAGTATAGAAGGTGGACCAGTCGATGCCACCCAGATCTCTACTTAGCGCGTCCGTGTCTACCTTGTCAAAGTTACTAAAGAAGATAATCTGAAGGGGGGTTGTTTTTCTGGGAAGACCACGTACAGAAAGTAGGGCAGTGATCACTGATGGAATCTGATAAAACTCCTGCATTGCTGACCCTATCCTCGTGATTTGTCAGTATCCTGTCCAGTAGTGTGTGATTACCTGATCTAGAGTTGTGGCACGTGGTGATTCTATGATCTGTGTCAGATTTGTTTCTTTGAGGAGTTCGGCATAATTGTGCTGTTTATTGTCCAGCCAGTTTAGATTGAAGTCACCTAAAATGATGATGTATCTTACTGGTGAGAGACCAGCAACTTCAGTGGTTATTTCTTTAATCCATCAATTCCTCCTAGTGGAGGGTTATATACACAGCCCTGGTACAATTTTAGCATTTCCCCAATGGTGAGTTCCATTAACAGCCATTCCAGGGATGCCTCCTGGAATAGGCTAGAGGCAATGACGGTGCCGGAAATGTGGTCCTTCAGGTAGATCATAACCCCACTCCCCCCTCTCTTAGGGCCAGGCCTGTCATTTCTAAAGCTAGTATAGCCCTGGATGTGGCAGAGAGTGTCTGATGATGAGGGTTTCAACCAGGTTTCGCTTACTTCAAGAAAGTCTGGTTTGTGGCACAACACCCAGGCTTCCAGCTCATGGATCTTCAGTACGGGGCTCCCTATACTGATATGGGCAATTCTGATGCTGTGAAAGAAGGATCAATGTGTAAAAGAGTGTGTGGGACCTGGGTTAGCCTCTACATCCCCACAACATAGGAGCAAGAGACTGTGGAGTAGTAGGTAAAAAACATTTGCACTTAATATACCTGGCAGTGTGACTCATGCAATCAAAAATGAACCTAGAGAGCGAGTATCTTTTTTGATGAAGCATGCTAGAGAGGTGAATGGGTGCTTTAGAAGCATGGGCCAATCCCCCAGGGAAGATCCCCCATGGCTTGTAAGGGAGTATTCGTTGTGTGGGGTGCAATTGTTAACAATGAGGCAACTGGTCTCATCACACAGGAGTAGCATAGCTAGCAGTGCAATGGCCATTGTGGTGTTTATGTGTGCATGCATCTGTGTATGTAGTGCTGTGTATGCATTTGAATATGTAGTGTGGTGTGTGCATCAATGTAGAGAGCACTTAGTGCACATCTGTGTATGTACTGTTGTGCTGTATGCGTGTGCATGCACCCCTGTATGCTTGTTAGTGCTATGTGTGCATCAGTGTATGAAGGACTGTATGTGTGTCTCTCTTTGTGTAGCGCTGTGTGAATATATGCAACCATGTACACTACCGGTCAAAAGTTTTAGAACACCCCCATTTTTCCAGTTTTTATTGAAATTTACGCAGGTTAATGTCTCAATGTACTCTGAAATTAAAGCATAGAACAAATAAACAATTGGAGATAAAAAAGAAATCATAGAATCATTTTGTTTAACAAAATTTAATCTAAATTTTTGACTCATCAAAGTAGCCACCTTTTTGCAGATATACTGTAACCGAACACACTCGTGGCATTCTTCCTACAATGGACATCAAATATTGTTCAGGAAGTTCTTCCCAACACTATTGCAGAAGTTCCCACAAATGTGTTGCACTTGTGTTTTGCTTTCACCCTTCTGTCCAGTTCATCCCAAACCAGCTCGATGGGTTTAAGTCTGGAGACTGTGCTGGCCATTCCATGATTTGAAGCCTACCGTCTTGTTCTTTTCCTCAAAGGTAGTTCTTACATAGCCTGGAGGTATGTTTTGGGTCATTATCTTGCTGTAGGATGAACCCCTGACCAACTAGATGTAGACCAGAGGGTATTGCATGGCACTGCAAAATGCTGTGGTAGCCCTTTTGGTTCAGGCTGCCAGTCACTCTGTGCTGTTGTCCTGTGAGACGCCTATCACGCAAGCTGTTGACTCTCAGAAACTTGTCTTCTGATTCTGTTGTGGCTTTGGGTCTGCTAGACCTCTTCCTGTCAGAGTTTCCTCCAGTTTCCAAGTGCCTTTTGATGGTGTAGGAAACTGCACTCACTGACACCTTGGCTTTCTTTGCAATTTCTCTAAAGCAGTTTTTGCTAACCTAATCTTTTTTTTTAACCTGTAGCAGTTTACCACTTACCTTTGTACCATTTCAGGTTATTCACTGGACTTGAATTGCTTAAATTTCAAAAAATACTGGAAAATGGGGGTGTTCTAAAACTTTTGACTGGTAGTGTATGTTGTGCTGTGTTCATTTGTATGTGTGCCTCTTTGTAGGTAGCAATGAGTGTGTGCATGTCTACGTATATAGTGCAGTGCGTGTGTGTGTGTGTGTTCATCTGTACATGTGGGGCTGTGTGTTTATGTCTATGTAGTGCTTTTGTGCCCATCTGAGTACATAGTGCTACGCGTGTGCATGGCTTTGTAGGTAGTGCTACATGTGTGCACATCTTTGCATGTATTTCTGTGTGCATGTACAGCGGTCTTCTGTGTATGTGTGCCTGTGTATGTCGTGCTGTATGTGAGAGAGTGTGTGTGTGTGTGTGTGTGTACTATGCATCTGTATATGTAGTGCTTTGTATATGTATTACTGTGTGTGTCACTGTATTTGTGTGTGTGTGTGTGTGTGTGTGTGTGTGTATGTGTCTATAGTGCTGTATATGTACATGTGTCTATGTATGTAGTAGTATGGTGTATGTGCGTATAGGTAACAGCCATCCCTTACTCACTGAGGTATTATCTGTGAAGGTCATCTTCCCAACTATTTTGTCCTTTGTTCTGTATTATCCTCAAATAATCCATTTCATCTGCTTTCACTGTATTGCCATTAGAAAAGCAACCCATTGGCTGTAGTCACCTCTTGCTAAAAATGAATTTTTTAGTAAATGTACTGTACATTATTGTTCAGTCCAGGCAAGCAGTGCACTAGAAATGATGTCACTGTGATAAGCAATTCAGTAGGATAAATTACGGCTGACATTATTGATTCTTATGTAATACAATGTGATAAGGTCAAATGCATTTACAGTTATTCTGAACCAGGATTGTCCAACTGTGATTCAACATTTCATTTACAGTGGGGCTCTACTTTTCCCATCATGTAGCTGGGGGAACAGAAGCATATGAAATTAAAATGACTTGCTCAAGGTGACTTTGGTTGAATTTGAACCTGTGATCAGTTGGTTCAGAGTTCTGTACTTTAACCATTGCACTATGGTGTCTCTCATCATAGTACATTTTGGAAAGGCAAGCATTTTGCATCACAGTTCCTTAATACAGTATATAATTTTGTTTTAATTCGATATGATAAGGCTAATGTATTTGCATTGCTGCTGTAATACACTGTGAAAAGGTTAGCCTTATCACATCTTTTTGAGGGAATATGATGCAGTTGTGTGGGCTCTATAACACTGTACTGGTAAGCAACATTTTAGTTACATAAGCAGATATTTTGTTTTCCCACTAATATGATCAGCATCACAGTCTGCATGAATTTATTCATTGTTTTTCCTGGAATGACCTTATGAGAACAAGTTTCCATTCCAAAGGTGTCCAGGGGGAAGTTATACAACAATGGCAGCAGTTTCGTAATTCCTTATAAACATTGTCTTACACAAATGGCATCATGTAATATATATATATATATATATATATATATATATATCATACACATTGAATATAAAAAATGTTGTACTTGGAAAACAAGAGCATAATCTTTGATAGGAAGAAAGTTTAGAAAAGGTGTGGCATGAGGAGAAATTACTTTGCAGAGAGGGTGGTAAACCAGCAAAACAGACTGTCCAAAGATATAGTTATTGTTGGATCTATCCTAGATTTTAATGAGACAGGCACAAAGAGATACAATAAATAAAAAATTGTGTTTACATAAGTACTGAGAATTCAGGAAGGAGTCAATAACTCTTGGTAGAAAACCAGGACAGAACAGATGGAAACAAATCTTAATCGCCCCATAACTATTCATTTATCTATGTATTTGGAAGCCCAGTTTAGCTTTTCTCACAATACAGTGTGATTGTAGGCACTGTAAGTTAAAATATCTGGTGCATAAGTCTGATATTGCCTGTTGAACAATTTATCCCATACCCTGAGCCCAGAGAATCAAAGGATCACTGAAGGGCAGAGAAGGGTTGAATGTCCCTCCTTCTATAGGGAGGGATGGTGGCTTTCTTCATTACTCTATCACCACCTGGTGACCACAGGTGGTGGTACAGCACAAGTCACTGGTGGGGAGATACTGGCTGGTTCTATGATGCCAAGTGACTGTGTAGAAGCACCCTGAAATCTTTACCACCAGTGCCCTGTGGGGGTAGGGGAAGAGAGCAAACAAGAAAGTGCACTGCAGCCTGGCAGGATGAAGACTAACAAGAGATATTCTTGGGCCCAGCACCATCACCTGGGCTGTCTAAATTTGGTAATTGGGGGATAAGGGGTTGTAAATAAGAAATAACTAAATTGCTGAGAAAAAAATAAGCTGAAACTTGTCTAGAGAACTGTACGAGAATCTAAAAATGTTCTAGGGACAGATTTCAAGTTTTAACTTACTTTAGTTTTTTACTTTACTTGTGAGAATTGTATTTGAATTAAACTGTATATACAGTATTTCAATGTATTTGTCTCTGTACAATAAGCACCGTGGTTCATTTTATACTAACAGTATATGTAAATGCTTAACATTTTTTAATAAATGTTTCAGTGTTGTTAGGGCACATTTTTCTTCAACAAATTGCAGTTGTCAGAAGTATACCTACTCAAAAGTTTGTGCACACCATAGGTTCTTTCTGGACCCATAATTAATGGGTTAAAAGCCTTTGTAGCACTGGTAGAAACTCTGTGGTTAGTTGTTCACCGCTGGTGCTCAAGGTTATAAATTTGTTTTTTTGGCAGGCAGACAGAGAGAGGTACAGGAGGAGGAGGAGGAAGTGTGAGCTGCCGGAAAACGTCTGGGGAGATAGAAAGGGAGAGCAGGGCCATCTGTCAGCTCTCAGGGTAGCAGTTGTGTGTTTGGGGTGTCCAAATTCAGTCTGCCTGTGGACGTGGTGGTGGCAGCCTCTGTTTCATCCAGCAGGACCTCCACCAGTAATATCACCTCGGTGGGGTATAGCTGCTGTGCAGCCCTACTAGTGTGGGACTAATGGAGCTGGGAGCTCAAGGAAGAGACTATGGCAGTGAGAAATGGAGTCAGAGAGAGAGAGCGCGAGAGAACAAAAAGAGTCTTTGCTCTGGGGCATTTATGCCAACCTGGTTGTGGCAGCTGCAGGGTCTTTAAGTCTATGTGGATTACTGCCAGCTTGAATGTCTCTGGCAGCCAGTTTCCATGTTGTGATGAGCCAGTTCAGCCAGGGGGTCTTGTGGACACCAGGGTGAGAGTTAAAAGTCGAATCCAGTATGCCCTCCTGGAGGGTGTCTGCTGTTGGGAATGTCTGCCTGAGTATCAGGGTGGAGTTGCTCACTGTGGCCAGCCTGCACAGAGATCCAGGTTGAGAACCAGAAGAAGTCTTAACTCAGCTGAGAGAGTGAGAGAGTGAGAGAGTGAGAGTGAGAGCGAGAGAGAGAGAGAGAGAGAGATCGAGTTTTAGGAGCCAGTAGGTGAGGGGAAAATATTGTCTGCTGTCATTTAGAGGGTCCCATGGCCCCGAAATATTGCTGTTCAGTTAGTCAGGGAATCTGTAGCCCAAAGAAGTTATGCCCAGCCCAGGGTTAGTGGGGCCTCCCTGGCCACAAAATGTATTCACTAAACCCAATGTGAGGACCTCCCTTGTCCCAATGTACAGTACTGTATTTAAATGGTGCCATGAAGTTTGCTAATTAAATTGGGATCCCCTGTTTAACGTTGGAGTGGACTTCAGTTATTTGTCATGGGAGTTTGTGTTTCCTAACATGAGTTTATTGCAGCCCAGCACTAGAAGATGGCACCCCTGCTGCAGAGTCTCCTAACACCAGCCATCCTGGTAAGTTTAAATCGTGTTGACTTCTAATGCTCTGAGTGAGCCCTCCCCATGGAAAATTAACACCTCATACCCCTAGACACCGGGAAGGAGTGAGGGCTTACATATGAACCTCTCCAGTCAGGATTTCAGCCTCAGCACAGCACTGAGATGGCTCCCATCAGGGTGACTCATGATCTTCTCTTTGTGGGGGACTGAGGGCTACATTCAGTCTTGGTGCTCTTGGCTCTCTCATTGGCCTTTGAACCAGTGGATCATGGGGTGCTGTTGGATCACCTGAGGAATTATGTAGGCCTCACCGGGTGCAGTCTTGTGCTGGTTTAAGTCCTACTTAGCCTGGGGTGTGCAGCAGGTGGCTCTTGGAATTTTATCTTGGAAGCATCTGTGTTGTCCTGTGGAGTTCCACAAGGCTCGATTCTTGCCCCCATTTTATTCTCTGTGTACATGCTGTCATTAGGGGAGATCATTAGATGGCACAAGGTGGGATTTCACTGCTCTGCAGGTGATAACCGGCTGTACCTGTCTTGTGCCCCTGACAATATATCTGTGGATTTGGTGCTGAGCCATGGCTGATTAGTGACTGGATGGCTTTGAACTGGTTATGTGTCAACCCAGGCAAGACAGAGGTCATGGCACTTCAACCTGGTTACTGGGGCATTTTTGCTGTGGAGGATATGGCTTTCCCTGTATTGGGTGGCCTTTCCCTCATGGCAGCTGGTAGGGTTAGTGACATGGGGGTCATTTTGGATGACAGATTGACATTTGAACATCAGGGGCCCGATTTTCAAAAGTTTGCATGGGCACTACTGGGTCTCTGCTCATGCAAACCGGGGTTTGCGCTGGACCTCCATATTTCAAAAGGGGCTGTTGCACAGGCAAAGAGGGTTAGCGCCTGCAAAAACATAATGTATGCATGTGGGCAAGGGGAGGGGCGTGGCCATGAATAACCATGCTGCCCCATATTCAGCAACTTTGCACTGCACGAAAGGGTTTAGGATGGGCCTTTTGTGCAGCGCAGATACCACTAAACAAAACCTGATGAGGCCACGTATATTCAGGCTACGTAGCCTCGAGTGTGCCCTCATAGCCCTTTGCTGTTCCCTCTCACCCTCCATCAGGAGGACATTTAGAGCTAGGCCTGGGCACATCCTGTGGACCCCCTTGTGGATGCCCCATGGTGTGTAATGTCTACAACCCCTCAATCCATGCATATGTGCTGTCTGTTCCACAGCTTAGGTGTCCATTCCTACCAGGACCCCCTTTAAATAGGCAGTGACGTGGCATGATGGTGGGGTGATGCCGCGTAATCAGGTGTCACAGTGCCCTGTACACTAGGGGTGATAGTAATGGTGGAGGCAGCTATATCATGTACACAGATCGCAACCATACTAGAGGTTGGACGCATAGGGGTACACCCTTGCAAGCTGTGGAGGGTGTTCTCCACGTCCTATTAGGATGAACTGGATTGGAGGGGAGTTGTGGCAGGTCACTTAGCCTGCAGAGGTAAGTGTAGCTCCATCTAATATATCTGTATGCAACATTACTGTCCATGTTTCCACAGTTTTATATTTGAGTCTACTCCACTGTACTGAGGTATCATTGCTGTGTACCCCTCTGCCATGGTGCATTCCCTTATCATGTCAGTATAGTTTCCTATCCTAACTAGGACACCTATGTAACTGAGCGTAGCTCGATGAAGCATTACTTCAGGCAGCATACACTGTACATCACCTGGGGGACCTGTTTGCATGTGTGTTGGGTATGGTGCTGTGTCAGTGATGTGTTTCCCATCTCCTTACATCTCTACAGGACTTCCCTGGCCATCCAGAGAGGATGGTGCTGCATTGGTGGTGGCAAGAAGGAGGTGTATGCCCCTCTATCTCCCCTACTTTCTATCATGGCATGTAGGATCCCAGAATGCCTACTACAAGGACAATGTGGGGCAGCTGTGGGCCATTGAGTAGCCCTCCAAGGTATGTACTATTAGTGTTTTGAGGGAATATTTGTGCCAGCTATGCACATCAGCAGCCCTGCATATACAGACCATTCATGACTGTCTTCTTTTGTCTTGTGTTACAGGGTATCATGGCCCTCTGCAGTGGATGGTATTGATAGAGTGCTAATACACACACAGTATACCAAGGAGGTCCAGTGAAGACTCCGAGGATGAGGAGAACTGAAGGGAGGGTGATGGTGGCAGTACAGGCTGGTGCAGCCCATTTGGACCTGCTGTGTATGAAACACTGTTTTCTATTAAAGATATTGTTCTATACCAGCTGTTGTCATCATTATTCCAGGCAACGATGCATTGCTGCCATCCAGATCTGTTCAGCTGGGGGGGGGGTACTGTGGCCATCTGCCCACTTCACCTCTGCATGGTTCTGTGGCCCACCAGTAAGGGAGTCTGTCTGGTCCTCTGCCCATGGAACTGTGCACAATGGGTGCCCCGTGTTGCAACATTTGTGCCTGTATTACATGCCTGTGTTTATGGCAGCCCTCCATAAGGCATAGTGCTGTGTGTGCTTCTCCATGCACCAGTGTGACTTAGTACACATCATGGATTCACATAGGTGTGCTGCACACATGCAGGTATGCAGCCACACTCCCAGATGCTCACATAGTGTGGCCAGCATGTAGCTACACATGTGAACTGTTTGTGCTGCTGCACACCCTACATGCATACTGCGTGACTGTGGCATGTGTGGTATAGACACATACTCCTAAATGCGTGTATTGTGCGCTGTGCCACTGCTGATCTGGTTTGTGCATCAGCCCAATGTCCTCAGCCGTGAGCAGTTGTAATGCTTAGTGTCCCTTTTTTCAAATGCTATAAATATACATTGTCATCTGCAGGGTTGTATAAAGAGTTTACAAGTGGCATTGTACAGAAAAAGTGTAGGCCAGGTATTTGCCTCTACAAGCCCTTTAGCATGTAGGCTGTAGTGGTCAACTGACAAACTGAAAGAAGTCAGACAAATACCCAGTGATAGGCTTGACTATTTGTGAATGCTCTTCATTTATGAAACTAACTGACATGAATAGATGAAAGGAACCTGATGCTGGGCAGCAACACTGCAACATAATAAAAAATAAGTAAACATGTTTCCATACATCCCGCCTGACAGCCTCCCCCTTAGCTTGAACAAGTGCTCCCTTGTTCTGCTATCCTGAATTATGTTAAGTAGCCTGTCCTGGTCTATTTGTTTGCCATAAAGGTTTTTATCCTCCATGTCCATGGGCAGCTGATCAGCTTTGTCCCTGTGTCCCCAGAGTCAGCTACCACCTCTCCAGGACACACCTGCAGTCTCAGTCATTCCCACGAATCTTCCTGCCATGGTGGGACTGGAGGGAAGAGGGCTGTTTTCTCCTCTGGGAGCCTGAATCCAGTGCCAACTGCAGGCAAGCTTTGGGTGGTGGCACAAGCTTGGGATGAAAAGGCAAGGCTTCACAAAGCCCCTGATGTCCTTTTTCTGCTTTTCTCCCACCCCTTGCTGTAAGCGCCATGTACATCCATGGAGGCGCACACACCCAGCATAACCTCTGTCCCTCCCATTCTTGCCATCCATGGTGCATTGCCAGCAGGCCTCCATCTGGTGGCAGTCATAAGCTGGGCTGACATGCCTCTCCTCCCCAGCAGAGGAGAGAAGTCCCTAGGATGCTTGATCCTCTCTCACCTTGGCCGGCTCCCAGTGACTTGAGTTCATTCCCGAACCTGGGTCATTGGTGTGGCAAGAGGTAAAACGCAAGCGGCTTAGCCCTCTATGCCACTGGTCCAACTTGCCCTGGTCTATTTTTGTATACCATTTCATGATTTTGGATAACTGAAGCATATCTCTCTTCATTCTTCTTTCTTCTAGGAGGAACAGCCCCAAGTGCTCCAACCTTTCCTTTTGTATCATGTTATAGTGTATGGGAAAAGGCTATTAATGATGGAATTCAATGAATTCCTATCATTGTTATACTATCGTTATGACATCAAGAGGTTGTTATACCCTCATGAGTACGTCACAACAATAGTATAACAACATTGACTGTCTTTGTGTATGTGCATCTCGCAAACATCCGCATTTCGACAAACAGCCGCCGCAGTGAGAGCTGGCCCTGAAGGAGGGTGGTGCAAAACAAAAAATGGAAAAGTAAGGACACATTTCGTTTAACTGTTGCCCATATGCTATAAGAGACAATGGATGGGCACCAGTTAGCAACAATGCGGAGTTTCCTTCTTGAGGTTGTCATGCCATTGGTAAACCTCTTGAGCTTTGCCCTTGAGGTTTACTAGGCTGTCATGACAACCTCTCAAAGGGAACACAGCATTGTTGTTAAGTGGTGCCCATCCATAATGCTGTATGTATAGCACCCTAATTACCTTTGTGGGTGTTTGCTGAACCACTGAGAGGTCCCTTATGTCTTTTCTGTGCTAGAGTACCCAGAACCATAAAGAATACTCTTGGGTCTAACTAGTACCTTGTATAGTGGTATTATCAGCTCCTTTTCTCTATTTATCATCCCCCTTTCAATGGACCCTAGCCTTTAGTTGACTTAACAGGCTGCTGCCAAACACTGTTTGGGCAGTTTCAAAGATGATTCTATGATACCTCCAAGTACATTTCTTGCTATGCCTTATCCAGTGCTATACCATTTAGCTTGTAAGCCCATTTTCTGTTTCTCACTCCGAGGTGCATTAGTTTGCATTTCCCTACATTGAACTGCACCTGCCATCAGTCTGACCTATAACCTATTTTATCTAGGTCCTGGTGTAATTGCCACACTCTCCTTAGTGTTTATCAGCCTTGCTAGCTTAATATCAACTGAAAATTTGACTACATGGCTACTAGTCCCTAATTCTACACTGGTAGTCACTGACAGGATGCACTATATATCTGGTTAAATTGAGAAATATTACAAGAAATCCAATCAAATGAATGGAGATTTCCTGTGCTATAGCATGATATATCTGGAAATTTGGCATCATGTCACTGGATGCCGCTATTATGATCAATGAATAAGTTGAACAGGAGTGGTGTTCAACCCATCTCTGCTGTAAGGCAGTGGTAGCAACCTCCTGAAATTCCACTATTTGTTGTGAAATTGGGAGACCACCTTTGACTGTTGTATCTTTTTAAGTATGTCTGTCTGTCTCATGTTACTGTAGCCAAGGTGCAGAATCAAGGGAAGGTCTGTTGCAGCAGCTGTTTGTGGATAAATTAAATAGTCATGTTTTTCAGATTGTAGGCAGCTTACAAATATTGGAATAATGTGATGTTGTTTTGTGTGGTAATCTGACCCAATTTCAGTATACCTTTAGATACCCAATCCATTAGCATGACAGGTTTATTGTATGTTTCAAATGAATATCTGGTCTAGAGCAGTTGTGACCAAAAATATCTAGGGCCATATTTTCAAAAGTGGTCAGATGTGGGGGCAAATACAGTACATGCCGCACCTGCTTATGATGATTGCACCTGAGCAGCTTTGCTGCTATTTTTAAGTGATTATTGTGACTAAAAGTCACAGCTTGCAGTAAAATTACATGTAAATGAAATTTACATGCTCTTTTGCAGTCACACCTTTTTTACCCATGAGAAATTTGAAGGCACATAGATCATCTAACTGGTGATCCAACAGTTTGGACGGATTTTCCTTTTGAACATAGCAGTGAAGGGAAGAGTTATCTCAGATGGATCCTTTTCAGAATCCTGCCCTTTGGGTTAAAGGAAAACTGCATGTTAAAATCAGGAAAAAATATTTTTTACCATCCATTGTGTGTTCTTAGTTCATCCCAGTGTTATTTTTCAGCTCAGGCTGTGTGAGGTGTTTTTTCTAACTTTCTCTTGCAATTTTATGGCCTTTGGGGGCTGCCATTTACCTTTCTTTTATTGCTTCTTGTCCCAGCTAGTTTTCCCAGAGTGCCCTCTGCTCTGAGGTCTAATAGCCCATGCATCTGACCAGTGTCTTGTTACAGTGTCTGTATCAACAGCACTCACTGCTGCATGCAACCAGTATATAAACTGGTACTTTGCTTAGACTCCTGCTCTCCTTCCCCCTTTATTCGACATATACAAGCTGCTCTTTAAATATTTAAAGTTGAATGCAATGATACGAGCTGGTATTAAGAACAAAACAGGATGAAATCATGCAGAGGGCTTCTGGTGCAGATCACATGAACACAAAAATACTGAAGGCTGCTTAGCCAGTGGATGACAACTACTTTAAAAGGATTACATTGGTCTACAAGCATGAATCTTCTACATAGGACACAAGCAACTGAATCAAAAGCACAGAATATGTCGAATAAAAGGGGGAGGGAGGGAGAGCACGAGTCTAAGCAAAGTAGCAGTTTATATACAGGTTGCATGCAGCGGTGAGTGCTGCTGATATAAACTCTCTCCTCTGCTATGCCCGGCGGGGTAGTAAATTAGCATTGTTGGAGCAGACAGACTTGTTAGTTGTGCTCCATGATATTTGCAAACCATAGAAACTATTGCAATGCTCCATATATTCTTTCATCTTTTAGCTACTATAAACAATACAGACACTGTAACAAGACACTGCTCAGATGCATGGGCTATTAGACCTCAGAGCAGCTGGCACTCTGGGAAGACTATCTAGGACAAGAAGCAATAAAAGAAAGGTAAATGGCAGCCCCCAAAGGCCATAAAATAGCAAGAGAAAGTTAGAAAAAACACATCACACAGCCTGAGCTGAAAAATAACACTGGGATGAACTAAGAACACACAATGGATGGTAAAAAATGTATTTTCCTGATTTTAACATGTAGTTTTCCTTTAATGTGTGCAAAGCAACTGTTTATATGTAGTTAAAGAAGGACCTTGTGTAGCCCTTGTGGCAGTGAAAGGTATGTTGTGTATAATACAGAAGATGGGTGTATGTTATGTGTCATACAAAGCTCATGCTCCATGTACCATTATTCAGGGACATAATGTATTTTCTGACACACTCCTTGGTTCAGCTGGGAACCTTATTTTAGGTAATGGCAAGTCTGAAAGGCTTTAAGGTATAGGAAGATATCTGGAAGAGGAAGACCCCCCCCCTCCTCTTTAGTGGCTGCTAATTTAGCATACTGCCTTCTAGTTGATTGGATGCCTGGCATCTTACCCATCATTGCTCCTTCTATTCTGACCTTTACCACGCTTCCATGTGTGTCTGCTGCTTCTCTCACTGCTTCTCATTTCTGACTAAATGCTGGCTTACCTCTTTTCCTCTCTTCTTCTCCCCTTCCATCCCTTCCTCTTATTATCTTTGCTATTCTGATACTTACTCTTTCACATCCCTTGCTGTAAGTCCTCTGCAAGCCAATCTGCCTTTTCTCATTGCCAGCCATGCTCCATGGAACACCTACCCCATCCGCACTAGACTCTCACCTTCCCTCAACTCTCCGAAACTGTTCATGGTGTCTTACTTCTATCAGCCTTTCTTTTCTGCCAAGCTACTCATTGCTAGGCAGCATTGTTGGCAACATTTCATAGTGAATAAATAGCTTATAAAATGGGGCAAGAAAATCCAACTTTCTGATTGGTTATTACCCGTGCATGAAATCTGTTCCATGCACAAGTAGTGACAAGTTCCTAAAAGCTGGATCGCATTAGGAAAAAAAAATTCAGCAGTTAGAACACTCCTTTTTCAAATTCTGCCATTGTTTTCCTCTCAGTAACAGGGGTCATCCTGATTTACTATTGATATCTAATGAGCTCAATGAGCGTAATATAAATGAAGTGTCTGTAATTATATCTTTTTGTGAAAGTAAGCAAGAAACTTTCTCCTGTCATTGCCCTGTTCCTCATTTAAGGTGTATTCCCTGTTGTTACCAGCCACTTGCTCGCTGTCAAGCACTTCAGGTCAGCTGCCTGCCACTCACTCGTGCAAGCTGCTTTCGGTTACTTAAATAACAAAACCCAGAAAATATGTAAAAGAATGTGTATACCTGCTCTCTGATCTGACTGTTTAAAAAAATCTCCTGGACAAACTTTTTACTGCTATTTCCAATGATGCGAGTGTCGAAAAAAAAAAACCCAGTCATCAGTATAACGTGTGTGTGTGTGTGTGTGTGTGTGTGTGTGTGTATGTGTATACCGCTTAACCAAGTTCCCCCATACATCTCCCAGCTGCTCTGATAAATTCATTAAACAAAAAAAAAAACATTTGAAACCCCGTTTGTACCATAATTGTGCTGCCGTGCCTACAAGTCCTCCATCACTCATGCCATTGATCTGGACTGCGCATGCAATCGGTCGCAGTTCAGTGAAAAAAAAATTACAAAAAAACAACAGCTCTCTCTCTCTCTCCTGTTCTGGGATGGGTGGGAGTGTGACAAAATGAAATTAAAACAAAATAAAACCATAACTACTGATCCCATCAGAGTAAACTTACACAGAACATGAAAAATGACAATTTTCTACTAGGTGGAAGGACTATTTTATCATAAATTCTCATAAGAAAAACTGTTCATTCTACATAAACACATGATTTTCTGACAGTAAAACTGTAACAAAAATATGTAGCCCATTTTATAAGCACAATAAGACACTCCGGGGAAGTGTATGGAACAGATTTTACCACACTTCCAGGGGCTGAATGCACCTGGCCTGCAGCTTTGTGTCTCACTATGCCCCTGGGCGTGCAGTAAAATCTGTTCCATGCACACCCTGTCATGTCATATTGCTTGCTTATTCCTGAATGTCATATGGAATATCCTGTATATATATACATACAATGACACTATATATAAAAGTCACAAATATCAGGGTATTTTTGCTTGACAGGCACATACAGTGAGAATTAAACAATAATGCCCGACAGGGTGTGTGTAGTGCTGGGATAACGTCACGCCTCAGGTGGTTGGGCATGAGGCCGCAGGCCGAGTGCACCCAATATCTGAGGCGTGACGTTATCCCAAACGAGACACACCCTGGAGGGCATTATTGCTATTATACAATGGTTCGTTGTTATACAGAATAAAAAAAATCATTTTAAAGATGTTTTTGTGTGGGAAAATATTTTTGTTTTTTAAAAGAAGATGAAACAATGAAGCACATCATCAAGCAGCACATAATCAAGCAAAAAATCATTAAAAGGTTCACAGCGAGGCTGAGACTAGACCCGTGATGTTGTACTGGGATAACATCACGGGTCCAGCTCAAGACTGACCAATCAGAGTCCAGTATTTTTTCTTGCCATTGTATAATATCATAATAGTCCTCTCCAGGTTGATTACAAAGTAAATATTACTACTGTAAGTCCTTCACAATAGGAATCTCATATCATTTTGTTCTGGGACTTGATTATTCTCAGAAAGTTTTATTTAGAGAACTTGAATTGTAACATCATTGAGACAGCAGCTCATCCAGCCATTTTACCAAACAAACCCTTGCCATTGCATAAATCAAATATGGCATGGGCCCAATAAAAATATGTCTGATATTTTCCTTGTGATTTGTGATCCCTGTGACATCGGTTGTGGCTTCAGCACTTGTGATATCATGGGGTCATGGATTACTCATAAAAAAAGGCATAATTTTACCAGGTCCTGTCATATCCTATACATATCTCTATCTATTATTTTTATTTTATTCTTTGGTAACCAGGTAAGGCCCAGTAGGCACAAGTTCCTGTTTTCAGGAGCTACCTGGGAGCACTGGGTGTTTAAGTGACTTGCTTAGAGTCACACAGTATGCATGTGGAGGTTATGAGAATCAAACCCAGGTCTTGTCTGCTGGATGTACCAAGCTCGTTCACAACTCATTACTCTAACCTCTAGGCTATACTGCCAGCCTACCTATCTATCTATCTATCTATCTATCTGCCTGCCTGTCATCTATCATTTTCTTGTTTTACCAGTGTTTTCTAAAAGTTGCTCTTTATGAAGAATTATGAAGAACAGCTTAGAACATAATGAACAACTTGTAATGTTGAGTGCAATCAGTTGTGTGACAGCTGATAGCACAAGGCTCCTGAAACCAAATCTATCCATCTAGCTATGATTTTCTTGTTTTACCAGTGTTTAGTAAAAGTTGTTCTTCATGAAGAACAGCTTAGAACATAATGAACAACTTGTAATGTTATGTGTGATTAGCTGTGCGATTGGTGATAGCACAAAGATACTGAAACCAAACACCATACATTTTAAAAAAAGCTGTCCCTTACTGCATCACACCATGCTGTGGTGTTCTCTGTAGTTTGATTTGATCTATGGTTTGTGAAACAAGAAAACCTTCTATTATAAGAAACACCCCCACCCCCCAACTGTGAAGAGCAAGCTGTCTTGGACACCTTGTGTGTACTGCCATGTGACATCATATAGAGCATTTGAACTAAGCCCTCTTGATACATGGTGTCACAGTACCCACTCAGTGTCAGAATCAGCTTGTTCTTCACAGTTGTGGGGGTAATTATTATAAACATGCACCTGCAGATAGTTATCTCCTGTCTCCCAACATCACTATCAACAAATTCTTTCATTGAAACAATTCCTTTAATTTGTAGCACTTGTCTTCCACTTTATGTAAGTGTTTTTCACTTTGTCTATTTTATATTTTTCTTATATATTATTTGTGGCCTGCATTATTATATTCCTTCACTGGCACTAGTTGTTGTCCCCATAATATTGTTATTGCTGAATCACTCTGTAACTCATGCATTTGCACAATATTTTCTTTGATTCATACTTCTGGAACTGATTATTGTACCTTACATTTATTGTTCCTGTACTTTTCATGTGCTCTTGTCACAATATTTTTGCTGTTCACTCCCACATAAAATCCTTCCCACAGGTGTAGCCTGAACAGGAGCTCCGGCTCAGCATGCCTATCATGGCCATCAAATGTTAAATCAATAACTAAACTGCCTTCTGATATTATATTATACAGGCATGGTAGTGCCTGTATATTAGGGTTGATGAGAGTGTTTAATGTTAAAGGGCAATTTGTGGACCTTAATAACTTTGTAATGGTTGAAGTGATTTCTATGAAATGTGGTATGCTTAATCACCCTGGGTAGATATTTCTATGCGGGAAATTTTGTCATAATAGGTTTAGCCATTTCCGAGATACAGAGTGTTAACAATAAAGAAGATTTGTTTTTTTGGCACTTTTTATGACTGTGGGCGGAGCCTACAGGAGTATTGCATGTACAAAAGAAGTGATGTCATGTTTTCTGTCCGTGGAACTGACTGAAGGTGTAAATATGTGTAAACAGTCTCCTCCACCTTATATAAATAAATATGCTTTCTGTTAGTCAATGGTTGCAGGGTACTATTTTCTTTCTCAAATTGGTGGTACAAGAACTAGAACCTGAGTAGTGGGAGGCAGAATTGTTTTTTTGGGAGAAGTAAGATCCAACCCACCTCCACCCAAGAAGCTCCTAAAGATCCAGCCCACCTTTTTTTTATTTATTCATGTAGACGGGGCATGAGGTGAATGTATCATATTGAAAGAAGACTCAGTAGTTTGGGATCTGGACCTAGGAACACAACAACTCTGTGGAGTCCCTGTATTTTATTAAGGACTAGGAGAACAGAAAATACTTAATGCCTTCAAACTGACTTAAAACCGCTTGGAAAAAATGATTATCAGAGTCACCTGGTGTCTCAAAAGGAAAAACTAAGTGTCTGAAACTGCAGCTTAAGGATTCAGCTTCCTAGGAAAACAGACAGCTTTCAGGTATTTCTTAAACATTTATATACTAAAATGGGCACAGAACTTGTTAAACACAGTCTGTGATGAAGTGTATTTATCTTTTTAAGTTTGAGAAGTGGAGTTGACTTGCACATATTAAAAATACCATCTGCAATTAGCAACTACTTGTAGAAACAAAATGATGTTTTTTTTTTCCTATTTACTTTTTTTTCTGGCTTAGTTTATATCAGTGAAAAGAAAGACTAGGACAACTATCACAGCTGCCATCCAACTGGACAAGCTATTTATCACTCATTTTTTCATTTAAAATAGCACAAATGTAGTTTCACATTTTTACCATGAGGGAAGCAAGAAGAAAAACCAGCATGGTTAACAAATACATTCATTGGCAACTGTGAATGAATGGGGTAGTTTTTTCTTACATTTCTGGTACTGTAAGTTAATTACTCATTGGAACCTGTAATTCAATTTTTTTACCACTGTGTTCCTGGAACTTTCTGCATAACAAGTTCCCTTAGGCACCTCACAGCACCTCATTAAGCCATTTGACACCACCATCTTTGCAGGACATTGCATAGGAAGAGACTCATCCTTGCTTTTTTCCAAATAATATACCAACTTCATTCTCAGGCATGCAGTTCTGGGCTACTATTTATATTCTATTGAACCTTCTTAGCTTGCAGTTTGTGACTATAGGTGTTTACAACTGAATGATAACCACATTTGCTTCACTTGCAAATAGGCAGGCATTTGTGTGTCTAATTTCAGTTTAACACTGTAGGTTACACATAGAATCTGAAAAATTCATAACATGCTGTATTGTGATTCAATGAACTGATAAATGGGGATTTTGGTTTCTTTTACAAATTCATTTTTCTTGACCATGGATATACTAAAACAAAAATTTCTCAACAAAATGTTTTTAAATAAATTATCTGGTTTGAGGGTGGGGGCTGCCACAAGCCAAATGGGACTTCACAGATGGGGAACACACAGCAGCAGAAAAAAGAAGCATGTTGGAATTAAAAGCTTAGTGGTGTGGATGTAGAGGCACCAGTATTTAAGCATCACTTTAGTAGAGGATTAATTGTGACTTGGGGGTGAGGGAGGGAGGGAGGGAGTCTTGATATTTTTAGCATAATGGTTTTCTGAAACTTCAACCTTCAATGGGTTATACTTTGTAGCCATCTGTACAGTATATCACTAAGCCACATGCAGTGGGGTATGGGTAAAACCCACATCACCAGACCTAGGCCAGAGCTGTAAAATCTGGACTGGACACAGCTTGTACAAATATTGCTGATCTGGTGGAGCAGCAATAAAAGATAAACTATGCAATACCCTCAATAACACATCTACCTCAGTTTACATTTACCTGATGCCCATTTTTAGGCCTTATATAGTAATATCTTCCTTCAAGAGAACAGCTTGTAATGAAATGTGTCGAATTTACATTGGTATTTGGGCATATGCACTTTTATCATTTTGTGTGTGAACTGTATATCAGTCTCTAAAAAAAATACTTCAAATGTCTTCAAAAACTTGTCTCAACATTGTGTTTATCTACCACCTTGTCACAACATACAGTTGTCTCAGCAGTGTTTTCAGTTAGGATACAGTACATTCATGTATATGATGGCCTGGTTCTGTCGCGTTGGTTGCTATAACAGTGCATAGAATAAAATGCAAAAAATATAGGTAACTGTAATACAGATGGTGGCATTATTTTTAATTATACAATGGCAAGGAAAAATGTAAGAAGCTGATTGGCTGCTGACCCACTGAAACAGTGATGTTATTACACAATAACATCACCGTAGCTTTGGATCATTCCTTGCATTTTCTCTTAAGAAATATTTTCCCACACTAACAAAAACATCATTTAAAATGTATTTTTTATTCTGTATATAACAGCAATCCATTGTATAATGGCAATAAGACACTCCAGGGTGTGTGTTATCTTGTATAATGTCACTCTTGGGGTGGTAGAAGCACTCAACTTCACCTCATGCTATAACCCACCCCAGGAGTGACATTATTACATGATAACACACACCCTTTCATGCCTTATTGCTTAAATATGTCCTTTCTCAATGTACTGTACTTTGATTCAGTTAGTGTATATGCAACAGCCTTCATGTGAACACTCTGGGCTTCTCTTTGACTCCTGATGTCTATTTGCTTTAGCTATTGTATATTATTTGAACTGCTTTGGTCTTCTTGATGTGGTGACTGTGTGCCTAAACTATGTAATCTGTTTATCTACTGCTACCCATGTATCTCCAGTGAATGATTGTTATAACTGTCTGCTCTCTGAGCCATTGTTTTTTGACTTGTTAACTGTGCTGTCTTTGTATTAGTTTCAACGAGGTGCCTTTGTAAATGAGTCTCTAACTCAAAGGTTTGTAAATCTGATATTTTTTAAATAAATACACAAATAAATGCTTATGTTTAAGCCCATGAAACACCCTTATCTAGTCAATACATTCACAGTTGTAGTGGCTCTGCCAGAACTTGTTTTGTCCACCTGTATCTCAGAAATGGCTTTAGCTTCCGGACTGAAATTTTCAGGGTAGAAAGCCTTGGCCTCAGAGATGTGCCTTTTGAAGATTTGGTGGAAAAAATTTTAATCCATTCCAAAGTTATTAAACCTTGAATTTCCCATTATTTCCTATGGGAAAAAATTGATGTAAAAATTAAAGTGATTATTGCACACTGTCATCCAGTTTTGCATATTTTGCACCTTAATAACTTTGCAACCCTTCAACAGAATTGCAAGAAATTTGGCATGCACCAACCTAGGGTACAGATCTCTTGATCTGACAAATGTGGTATGAATCCCTTATGTAGTTTCTGAGATACACAGTGTTGAAAAAAAAACAGGTTTTTGAGGTTTCTGCTGTTTGGTTGATGAGAGTGTTTAATGTTAAAGGGCCCTTTTTGGACCTTAATTATTTTGTAATGGTTGAAGTGAGTTCTATGAAATTTGGCATGCATAATCACCCTGGGTAGGTGTTTGTATGTGGGAATTTTTTCTCAATAGCTTTAGTCATTTCTGAGATACAGAGTGTTAAAAATAAAGTTTGTTTTTGGCACTTTTTCTGTCCACCTGTATCTCAGAAACAACTTTAGCTTCTTGGCTGAAATTTTTAGGATAGAAAGCCTTGGCCTCACAGATGTGCTCTTCGAAGGTTTGGTGAACAATATTAATCCATTCCAAAGTTATTCAATTTTTGCATTTCCCATTATTTCCTTTGGGGAAAAAAATTAGATGTTTAGCACAATGAAGGATCCCATGTTGCAGGAGCAGCTGCGATATGGGATTCTAGGTCAAACATAATATGCTGCTGGCCATGCTGTTTCTCCACTTAGCAAGAGAAATGAAAGAAGTATACTTTTTACAAGGGGTATAATTATTGACCCTGCACTACTGTGGCACACTGGGGTGCCCACCCCCAGTGTACCGAAAGCATAACTTTTTTAAATGTTGTTTCCAACACCAGGATGCCCACCCCCAGTGACACATGCCCCCCAGCCCTTTCCAATATTAACTGTACTTGCAGACATCGGGGTGCCCAATCCCTGAGTCAGCATTTCATGCTCCCCCCAAGCACTGAGGGACATTGGGGAGCTCACTCTCAGTGTCCCCAAACATATGTTTTATATATTTGCTGATGGGGAGTCCCCTATCCCACTGTTGGCACTAGAAACCCACACACCCCACCCCCAGCCAGCATAGGAACACTGGGGAGCCCACTCCCAGTGTCCCGCTATGTCTCCCCCTCCTAAAACCATGCCCCCCACCAGTGCCAGTTTAGGGACACTGGGAGCTCACCCCCAGTGTCCCAATATGTCTCCCCCTGAAAACCATCCCCCAGCAGTGCCAGTATAAGGATACTGGGGTGCCCACTCCCAGTGTCCCCAAAACTCATTTAATAATGCCCTGTAAAGAAGAAAATGGTCCCCCAATATCTTTTTGTTTTTTTATACCTGAAAAAAAGAAAATGATCCACCGTCGTTACTGTGGTCTTTCTCCCCCATCCCCACCCTTCCACTGAGCACCCACCTCCTCACACTCCCTCACCCTATATGTACCACCGAAGGTCGCGCTGTCATTTTCTGTGGACTGGGACATGTCTGCTCTTGTCAAAGCTGAACCGCAAACTGAAGAATCAAAGTAAGCTCTGTATAATGGCAGTCAGTGGTGTTTTGAACTTATGTTAATATCTAAGCAATTTTAGGTATTTTTGCACCTAATTTTTAGCATGGTCTTTTTGGGGCCCCACCTCATGAACACTGACACTGTGATTTCGTTACTCAGCCCCAAAAGGTGATTCTGCTGTTACTTTGTGGAATCACATTTTGTGACTAACTGACAAAATGACAGTGCCAGTGTGCATGAGGTGGGTTCCCAAAAGGCCCATGTTGAAAATTTGGTGAAAAAAATCTGAAAAATGGCTGCATTACAAGCATGCTTTACACAGTTTCTATGCAGGTGAAGCATATCTTTAGTGATTTACAATATTTTGACTCCAAATTTTCAGCATTGACATTTTTTCACACCACCGCATGAATAGTACAGTTGTCATTTTTCACATCATACCTGAAAGGTGGTTTCACATCTGTGGCCCAAAATGGCATGGTCACTGCATGAAATCACCTTTCAGGACCAAAGTACGAAATGACAGTGGCAGTGTTTATGAGTTGGGGTCCCAAAAAGGCCATGTTGAAAATCTGGTGAAAAAACCCTATTAATGGCTGAGTTTATCTGAACAAATAAGGAAATTCTTTGCAAAAAAATTTGTTTAATGCACCATTAGAGTTGAATGGTTAAAAGTAGGGAAACACCAACTTAGGGTTCCCAAGCATAAGACCCCACTCTCACTGTGCATGCAGGAACAGGCACGAGGGGAACTTTGGCTTCCCAACCCCAACACTCCACCCACACCCTCGGCTTCCAATCATAAGACCTCACCCCCACCCTGCATGGAGGAACAGGTGTGACAGGTGTACCTTGGCATTTCAAACCCTAATGTTTACCCCATTCTCTTATTCTGTACCCATATTACTTTGCTTAGTCTTGGAATGGGGTGAGCATTAGGGTTTGAAATGCCAAGGTACCCCCATCACACCTGTTCCTGCATGCAGGGTGGGGGTGAGGTCTTATGACTGGATGTTGAAGGTGTGGGTGGGGTGTTGGTGTTGAGAAGCCTAAGTTCCCCTCATGCCTGTTCCTGCATGTGCAGTGGGAGTGGGGTCTTGTGCTTGGGAACCCTAAGTTAGTGTTTCCCTACTTTTAACTGTTCAACCCTAATAGTGAATTAAACAAATGTTTTTTTGCAATGAATAAAGCAAGAAATGCAGGCATGCATGTTTTAAAATTATTTTTCAGTACAGTGAGGTAGAGCATTCCTATGGGGTAACCAAACTGATGAAAGATCTTCATCTTGACGATGTAAATTCTCACCCATAGTCCTATAAGAAAATATACCCATTTATGTGGGCTATTCTTGATTCTGTCCCACAGGTCATGTAAGTGTGCATGATTTGTATGATTTTTACTAAGGCTGATTTTGAAATCAAAGTATGTTATGGAATTGGGTGCTCACTAAAGTGGGTAATGTGAGAACTCCCCATCATGTGCTTTGCAATTATGTGGGAGTACAGTGGTTTTGTCTAGGTGTGGCTGGGTACCTGCTGAACATCTGAATTCATCTATTATGTCCATGGCTACTTGCAGGGATGTCTGTGGTACTATAAGCAAAATGTTTATGATCTTGTACTCCTGTTGTTATTCCTTTCATCTCAGACTGAGTGCATAACCTGGGCTTTATTTTTGATGATGGCTTGACCCTGAAATCTCAGGTGCCAGCCGTGGTTAAATCCTCATTTTACCATCTGAGAAATATCACCCAGGTAAAACACCTGGTTCATCCAGATGACCTTTCAACATTGGTCCACACCTTCATCACCACCCGCCTTGACTAATGAAATACCCTTTACCTAGGGCTTCCTAGGGTTGATATCCACCACCTGCAGCTAGTGCAGAATGCTGCAGCCAGGCTCCTGACTGGTACATAGAGGGCCAGTCATATTATGCTTGTGCTGTGTGGACTGCACTGGCTGCCTGTTCAGTGGCCTATCACCTTTAAGGTTGGCTTGCTAACCTTTAAAGCCCTACATGAACAGAGGCCAGGCTACGTGCAAGATCTCCTGACTCCCTCCTGTCCCCTCCATCCTCTCTGATCCACCAATAAGGGATTGCTGGAGATTTCCAGGGTTCATTTAAAAACATCTGGCACCCGTGCTTTTTCTTTTGTGGCACCTACCCAGTGGAATTCTGTACCTCGTTGGTTATGAGAATGCCTGACCGTTGACATGTCTTTAATTCAATTTTAAATATATCTTTTTAATTTAGCCTTCCCAGATGAATTTTAAATCTATTGTTATATTTATTCTTTTAGTGTAAATTTTAAGTCTGTACATTATATTTTAAATGTGAAGTGCCTTGGTTGCGGAATGGAGCTATAAAAATAAAGTTTTACTTCACTTTATTTTACCTAAAAACAGATGTTAATTTTATAGTGGAATGGCTTGATGTAGAGCCTGAAAAGGAATGGGTGTGTGCACCTTAGTGTTGTTGGGGATTTTTTCCTCACCCCCTCTCCTCCTGTCCTGTGGTGTGCCGCAGGGTTCCATTCCATCACTCATGTTGTTTGTGATGCATATGCTGCCACTGGAGGACATTATAAGGCAGTATGTGCTGAGTTTTCACTGCTATGCAGATGATAGATAGAATAATAGATAGGTTCCAGTGAATTACAAGGCTGTAATTCCATTGAGAGGTTCTGGGGACATAGGAAACCTCGAGAGCGAAGCTCGAGAGGTTCACATGTCCCCAGAATCCTGAGATGGAATTTACAGCCGAGTGATTTACTGGAACCTATTTTTAATTTTTTGTAATATATGGATCACATTTTATTTTTTGTGTGCAGCTCTTTGTTTATGGTGTGCTGTGTGGCTGGGCACCCACTGCAGCTTGAACTCATCGATTCTCTCCATGAAAACCCACCCCCCTTGCTCCCGCTCATTCCCTCGCATACCTTTTTGTCCTGTTCTTTATTAGTGTTTGTAGGATTCAAGAGATACTTCTGTGGAACTGGCAAAGATAAATAAAAAGCCAAAAGGGTCATCAGAAAAAGAAAGTGATGGTTTTCTCTCACTAAGCGAGAGACGGCCGCCATGTTTTTGAACTGTTACGCCTGCCCATAGAGAATCAGCGGCCAATCAGGAGGTGTGGTTTCAGGAATGTCACATCGTGTGTAAAGGAGGTTGCCATGTGGATCTTAGCAACAAGCCTACCGTGTGAGGGAGCTGAGCTTGCGCCGTTTAGTTTTAGTGATAATACTATCGTTCAGAGGTGCAACAATGGTATTATCACTTTTGAACAATAGTATTATCAGGGACCAACAATGGTATTATCACTTTGGCTGATGTGGTATTACCAGGATTTTTTTGCATGGGATACAACAGTATTATTTAAGCATCTCCATATATTACACTCAGCTATACATGTCCTTTGTACCTGAACAGGGTGAAGCTGTCTTGGTCTTTAATAACTGCCTCTCTTAGATCCAAGACTGGATGAGTGCTAACTGGTTGAGGTTTAACCCTAATAAGACTGAGGTGTTGGTTGTGGACCCAGGTGGTCAGGTAGAAGGGTCATCTACTGGTCAGCCATTCAGGCTTTGGCTGGGAGGCAGCCAGCTGATCACCTCTGATCTGGTGCAGAATCTGGGCATTATTCTTGTTGGGGGGCTGATGCTTAAATCCCAAGTGTTGGCTGTTGTCAAGTTCTCATTTTACCATCTGAGGAATATCGCCCAGATAAAACACCTTGTCCCACATGATGATCTTCCAGCATTGGTCCATGCCTTTGTGCCCTCCTGCCTTGATTACTGCAATGCCTTGTACCGAGGGCTGCCAGGGGTGAACATCTACCACCTGCAGCTAGTGCAGAATGCAGTGGCCAGGTTGTTGACTGGCTGATCTAGATCTTGCCATGGCACTCCTGTGCTCCACAGTCTGCATTGGCTGCCAGTGCGGTGGAGGATCACTTTCAAAGTCGGTTTACTGATCTATAAGCCCTACATGGAAAGGGACCACAGTATTTGTGAGATCTCCTCTGCCCCTCCCACCCCCTCCATCCACTATGCTCCTCCAAAGAGGGATTGCTAGAGGTTCCCAGGGTCTGTTTTAAGACCTCGGGGGGCCAGATAATTTGCATTTGTGGCTCCTACCCTGTGGAATGCTCTACCTCATCAGTTAGAGAGTGCTCGACTGCTGAGTCCTTTAAATCTGCGTTGAAGATATATTTGTTTAGCATAGTGTTTCCTGAAGTTTGATAAATTCTGCTGCTCTTTTATTATTTAACTTTGTAACATGGGTTCCTAAAATACTGTCTTCTGATTCGTCCAAACAGGTCACCTGACTGTGGATTGCTGTCTGATATACCCACAGTTGCATGGTTACATGGCTTTATTTCACTGTTTTTTTTAGGTAAAACTCTAACAAAACATTGCCCATGTTGCAAGAGGATTAACCCATGACAGGGTATGGGTTTACCGAGCATTAATTCACGCCTTGGTGGTTGAAATCACTCAGCTTCACCTCGTGATTCCAACCCTCCCCCAGACATGGATTAATGCTCAGTAAACCCATACCCTGTCATGGGTTAATCCCTCCTTAATCATTTTTTAGATCAGTTAAAATTTTAGTTTTCTTTATTACTTGTTTACAAGCGCTTTGGTCTTTGTGAATTGCACTTTTTTATAGACAAACATAATTTGACTTGACCTTTGTCTTGCCTCTTTTTTAAAAGTTAATTGTTATGAAAGAACAATGCTAATTCTGATTCTTGATTTAGGATTTGAGTATAGAAGTTGAACCATGACAATAAATGGAGGAGGGAAGGAATATCTTTTCTTTTTTTTGTTGTTGATCATCTATAAACTGACTGTGCATTTTTTGATAATTTCAGTTAAATATCTGGTAGTCAGTGTCTTTCGTCATTTCAACTCCCAAAATTGTCTAGCCACCCTCACAATTTTCTTAACTTTGTAGTTTTTACTATTCATTTTTGTTTTCATTTTAATTGCTGTAGGATTAGCTATATTATTTAGCCTCAGGTAATTAAATTAGTTTAGTTTTTATTTCACATAAAACACGTTATGTAGTGCCTATTTTCTAAGGGTTCAACGTAGAAACATAGAAGTTGTCAGCAGAAAAGGACCTCTTGGCCTGCCTAGTCTGGCCTAGAGTCAGTCACAACAAAAGTTACACAAATCAGATACAACAGAGTTACGTAATACAAAATACATGTTAACTATAGATATACTGCGCTAACGACAACATACAGTAACAGACACAGAAAATCACAGCTGTACAAGCAGTGTTAGTACAATTTTCACATTACATGGGTATAAATTTTACTTTACATTATGAATAAAGTTCAGTGTGCATACACTATAACATGCATTTGAGGAAAAAACAGTTGGTCAGTGACAACAGTTACATATTTCGGATTGAGTGAACTTAACAGCCTGCACTTAAGCAATTCTTAAACAACTTAAACAACACTTAAACATCAAAAAAACAAAGAGTATGCTCTTCACCACCTCCCAAAGCAAAAAGAAATACCTGCCAAGTATTTCAATTAAAATATCTCGGCATTACCTTTGATGACATGCTCACCTTCTCAAACCACATTGACTCTGTTATCAAGACTGCAAATATAAATCTTGGTGTACTTTATCATCACAGACATTCAACGACACCAGATGCACACAAACTAGCCACCAGTAGCTCAATACTTTCTACCATTGACTGTGGGTTGCCTAAATATGGGGCAGGCACAAAAACTGCTCTCAAAAGGATCAACACACTCCTCAATAAGGCCTGTCATCTTACTTTGGGGGCTACTCTTGACACCCACACCTGCTCGCTGTACACGGAAACTGGATGGCTCCCACTCCATCTTAGAAGGCAATACCAAACCTGCCTACTTTTAAAAAAAAAGTACTACTTGGACTGACATCCCCCACATTGGGTGGACAATTTAAGCTGGCCATCCCAACGAAACCTACCCATAGTGTGGTTGCCGACAAGATGGTGATTCCCTTCAAAAGGATGAAACTTGCCAATAACTGCATCCTGTATCAAGGACCGAAAGAGTACAATGAATTACCTGCTGACCTCACTGATACTACCAAGATTAGTACCTTCAAAGCTGGTCTCAAATCTCTCTTTGGCTCTAAAATAAATTGTACCTGCCTGTGCTAATGTGATAGTGCCTCACCCCCAGTTTCCATTTACGTACCCCCCTCTACATCTTTCTGCTAGATACCACTTTTTTCTTAACCCGATCCACTACCCCCAATTACCTGACAATGGCCTTTGTTGAAAGCTCCACCTCTCTCCCACCTCAGACGATGCCACCTCCAGCTAACTCCCCCAACCCCCTCTTATCTAATCAGTCTATCTGTTAATATGTACTAATTTGATGTGTATACTGTAAGTTAAAATTTTACTATTACTGCCAGTGTATATGCTTCAATGTTTTTTCTTTTTTTTTCTCTGTAAACCTTGTATTTTTGTAATGTTTGTTCAACACTGATGTAGAACCTTTGAAAATGAATCCTTGACTCAAAGGTATTAATCCCCAACTGAAATAAATAAATAAATAAAATTCAGCAGAGCTATTGGTTTTCAGCATGACAGGCAGGTCATACCCATGGTTTGCAAATCAGTATGAGAAACAGTATTGACCAAGTGATGTTCTTCTGTGGGGAAGCAGTAGGGTGTGACATGCCATGCCCATGGTACCATATTTATTGTCAACATAATTAAACATAGACTGTAAGCCATGAAACTGCAGTCCTCAAAGTGCTCTTCAGACCATGAGCAAGGTGTCTTAGAGCAACCTCGAATCAAGGCTTACCCAGTTCAGGCTGCTGTATAGAATACAGGAGGGGGTGTCATTTTTGAGGCCTAGTGCAAAGTGGCAGGCCCTATTATTTATTTAAGCATTTAACCAGGAAGGCATGCTGAGCAGGCTACTTGTCGATTCCAGATGTGTCCTGGGGGAAGGGAAGACTGCATTCACAGCTGGAGGGCAAACATAATACAAAGTGTAACTCATAATAGGCATAGACACTACATCATTCAGGTAGTGATACTGAAGACATAGATCAAGAGTACAATAAATACAGAACCCAAAAACTGGCACAGTTTAAATATAGTACATTAAATATAGGAAAATAGGTAATCATACATTGAAATGTTCATAGAATAGGCAAGCAGGCCTGCCAACTCTGTGGTCTGTAGTAGAGCCTAGACGCATGAGCAGGTAGAGGAGAAATGAGCTTGGAGCATAGAGTTAAGAAGTGGGGAGGGAGTGACGTGTCGAATATTTGCAGGGTGGGAGTTCCATAGCTTTGGCATACGGTAGCTGAAGGCTGTCTGGCCAGCAGCAGTAGACATATGTGGAGCAGCCAAGATCTGTGAGTCATTGTTTCTGAGTGAGTACTCTAGGCTGTTGGGGTGAGCTAGGGCAGAGACAAGGTAAGGGGGCAGCGACTGGGACCAGTACTTGGCCGAGATCTTGGCACAGTGGAGACTGCCTACAGTCACTGAGAGGAGAGGTTTATGGTCTGGTAGAGGTCTCAGTGGTGCATGGAGTATGGACAGTTCAGGACAAAAATGACAGAAAAGGTGGAAGGGGGGTCTGGCTAAGGTGGACTTGGGAGCAGCACTGTAGATTATGTCCCCATAGTCAAAGATGGAGAGGATCATTTTCTGCACAATCGCCCTTCAGGCAGATACTGAGATGCTGTCTCGGTTGTGGTTTAGTGCACCGAGCCTGGGGTGCAGCTTATTAAAGAGACTCCTGACCCTGGACATTGCACTGTCATTAACAGAACCACATACTCAAGCCCATAGTTAATAATGCTTGTGAAGAAGCACTGCACGAGGAGTATTTTGATCTATGGCAGGAAGTTCCTTCTATTCCTGCAGAAGAGGCCTTGCCTTGAGTTGATGGCCCTAACTGGGTAGTCAATATGAGCACTGAAAGACAAAGGACTGTCAAGGGTAATGCCTAGATATTTAAAGGTTTTAACTTGTTCAAGGGTATCTCCTGATGCAGAGGCAATGGTTAGGACAGGGGAGGCGTGAGCCTTGTTACGGGTGCCAAACAGCATACACTTGGTCTTTTTTTTTCCACAACAAGCAAGTAGGATGTGAACTATGTCTGAATGGCAGTAAATTCTATCTGAAGCCTCTGCCTTAGCTTCTCCAGCCATCTGTTGGAGAAGAAGATGACAGTGCCATCTGCATAACGTATTACATTGGTCAATTTGCAGATAGCAGGTAAGTTGTTTATAAATAGGAATCCTAAGATTGACCCTTGGGGCACACCTACACTGACTGACCTTTCATCAGATATTGTATTGTGGCATTTCACAGTTTGTGATCTGCCTGCCAAGTAGCCTTTAAACCAGCATAGTGAGTCTTCAGAAAGGCCCAAGCTAATTTGTTTCTGGAAGAGGAGGACATGGTTAACAAAGTCAAAGGCTTTGGTAAAGTCTTTGTATGTGGACCCAGCCATCTCCTCACTGTCCAGAGCACAATGGACTGAATCTGTGAATTCCAGGAGTGCAGTCATTGTGCTAAATTTCATCCATGTTGCTCATTAGCCAGGAGCTCTTGTTGACTTAGGTAGCCTACGAGCTGGTCATTCACTACTCTCGCTAAGGTTTTAGAAAAGGGGGTTAGAATGGAGATGGGCAGTAGCTGGAAGGCAGGTTTGCATCTCCTGCTTTAAATACTGAGGTCACATGTGCCTTTTTCACAGTTCAGGGACATGCCCTGCAGTAAGGGACAGATTGAAGATCAGCTGCAGGGGGTAGGTGATTTCCCTAATAACTAATTTTAGCAACTTCATATCAATGTGATCTGAGCCAAGTCCATTTGTAGGGCTGCAGTGGGGCAAAGCCCTGCATACCTATTGCTACAGAAAAGCACTCTCACATTTCTTTTGAACCAACAACATGATGAAGTGACAAAAGTCACCTCCACGGTTGCATCTCTGAAACACTCTGTGGTGTCGCGCTATTTTTTTTAATATTTGATTGTCCTTGACTGCTGAAATACGTAACCCCCACCTGATCCTCCCTCCCAGCGCCCATCCCCCACCCCTCAAATGCATAATAGTCACATTGGGGGTGCCCAATCCCCCAGTGTCTTGATCGTAACTCCTCACTGCCCTGTCCCCTCTTGTCCACTACTGCACATGCATGGTAATTTCTTTTTCCTTTTTTTCTGCACATGCATGGTAATCTCTTTCTTTTCTTTTTTTTTTTTTTTTGCTTTTCTGTATATTCACTATTAGAAAAAATCAGCAAAATTAATCTGAATGCAATAATAATCGGCACAATTTGTATAGTAATGTACAGATGAGACTGCTCTGAAAATAAGGAAGAACGTACAATATAAAAATACAATCATTAGCAGCACCCAGTACACAGATTCTCTCTACTCTAGCCCTGGAAACAGTACACAGAAGTACAGTGCATGGCTCCCAGTTTAGATGATGAGTGGGATGGTGAGTGGTGGGAGTAAGAGAACAGCTACTAAAAACAGTGTTTTCTATGTCATATACTGGTGGGAGGAAGAAAACAGTGACAATGAAAATGCAGCAATGTTTCTGCAGAAACAGCCCACTGACCTACAGAGTTTTAAGTCAGGATGAAGGAGACCACAACACTGCATGCTGAACTTTGTACTCAGCATACTGTATAGCAGGTTGAATTAGCATCTGTTATATTTAGTGGGAGTCAACCTACTACACATATTTGCGCCTGACAGTATTAGTGCGGACAGCTTACTCTTCAGTATACTGCTACTAACAATCAGCTGTCCTCTATTTTTCACTGTTTATTTTCACTGATTGTCAGCAATAGTGATATGGCGAAAATAAACAGACAGTGAAAATAACCTTCTATACTGTAAATTCAGGTGACAACAATTGGAGTGGGGAGGAGGGGAGAGTGAACATTCTGTTTTGTTTTCTAGAGTACCTGAACAAATGAGTAAGTACCTGCTAATGTCGAAGATTCACACTGAAATGAATTCTGAATGCTTTCTGGCAAGAGTGAAAACAAGGGTGTATCTACTATTCAGTTCTTCAATAATGCAAGCAAATTTAAACAGAATCCTCTATTTCTTAATTTCTGTATGTCAGTATTTCTTTATTTCACTTCTATTGGAGTGTCATGTTCCGCCATGTATTTTCCAAGCTGACATGCTGAAAAGGTGTGTGTGAACACACAAAGAATGCGATGAGTAAATGGCAAGTAACTGACTATGGTACAGACAACTAAATAGTGAAGAATGCAGGGTGTGCACTGAACACTAATACTGCCACGCTGACACTGGACTGAGCTAACTGTACCTGTGGTGAACATAAGCCCTGTCCACACAATGCCTTTGTATCATTACAGAGTGCCCAAACCGTTACTGCAATGGTTTGCGTTTACACCTGTAACGTTACAGAAGGTGTGTTCGTAACCATTGTTGAAACCACATATGAGGTGGTTTCAACAATGGTTATGAAACTGGTCCTGCCTCGGTAATGTTCCCGGCGGTAGTGTGGATGGGCAGTAATGGTCCCCTGCAGGGTCCGTAGTGCAGCACGAGCTGCATTGTGCAATTGGGCACCGTAGTAATGGTCACCTAGTTCCCAAGGTGTGGACTGGCAGTACCGGTCAGTGCTGCAGTGTGGACACACTGTACCACTCCCCGGCTGTAACAGTTTCTGTCCATTACGGGCTCTGAGTAGTGTAGTGTGGATGGGACCTTAGAGGTATAACTTGTCTATATTGAGTTCCTGATTACCCAATACGTTATCCCTACTACAAAAAATGTTGATCAGGCACTTTATTCTGTATTCTAGTTTTTAATGCAGGCAGGCTACAGCTTAAGCTTTAGTGTCCCGTCCCATCTCCCAGTCCAATTCCCTCCCATCCCAGTCCAAACAACAACACTAACAACCAATATTTTTTTTAATGCAGGCAGGCTGCAGCTTACATTTTAAATATCAGAACAAAGCACTGCACTACCCTGTCGAGCAGTTCACCACAACCAGGCCCCCCACCCTGTCAAGCAGTGAGAGCTGCGGCAGAGAGCATAGCGAACCACTATGACTCCTCCCAGTTGCCAACCACTCATGCCATTGCCAGGCTACCAGTATAATCCCCTTAAAGAGCTGCTGACACAATAGCTGTGACTTAGCCATTTCTGTGGCTGATTATTAAGTTACTTTGGTAGGCATTTATATTTGTTCTCAGAAAATGAAGATTAGTACTTTTTTAAAATATTTTTCTCCTGCCAGGGTAATGCAAGCTCCCGCTCATAAGCCTTCAAAAACCCTGGTAGTTTAGCTCTTGCATCTTCATCAAGAAATCAAGAAAAATAATTCACAAATATTAAAAGTCTATTTTCGACTATTACAGCAGCAAGGCATCCCATCATTAGCTGCCTCAATAAAATCCAGAAATAGAACTGTAATCGCACCAATTGTAAATTCCATTGGATGATGGAACAATATGCATAAGTTAACTTAATATCAATGCAAGTAAAAAATGGTTTGATACAATAATATGGAGTTTTTATTGTACATTTGTGAGTTGTTACAAAGAAAACCTGTCACCATGTATGTAGTACAGCAAGGATCACTCCAAATGTACTGAATGGTTAACAAAGCTTTTAATTGTACTTGGGTTAAAACATACACAGACCTTCCTCATTGTACTTGAACATACACAGATACCCGCAGTGACAAGTCAATAGCATACCAATAATGCACATCACCGATTTTAATATGCGTATGCTTGTAAATATGAATATTTTTAAAATATATAAATTCCTGATTTATGTAAAAAAATAGAATCAATATTTTAAC
The DNA here is from genome assembly GCA_016271365.2 of Neoceratodus forsteri. NCBI lineage: Eukaryota > Metazoa > Chordata > Ceratodontiformes > Ceratodontidae > Neoceratodus > Neoceratodus forsteri. The sequence goes on along the minus strand of CM057458.1, from coordinate 979,269,772 downwards.
AAGTGAATACGGTCATTGTACTGCATAATGTCAATCACTCTTGAAATCATTACACAACACTCATTCTGGGTGACAGATGCAATACAAATATAATATGCCTCTTACTCTGTAACAGAAAAGCCTGCAACTAGATAAGATGTTTACGGAAATGTTTGTTGTGCTAAAATATTTAATAGTTAATCTGAAGACTATTCTGGTGCTCGACAGCAGGGTAACAGAAAGATATGAAGTAGTTTATAACACTAGTAACAATCCCAAATGGCCTGAACTTCATCAGAAACAGAATTGATCCAATTCTGCCCCCCCCCCTACTGTGGATAGTATTGGGGAGATCACAAGGGTGCATGAAAATGATGTGCATGGAGGCACGAGCTAAGGTTTTGCCATAATCACAGATTCATCTAAGCACAGTTTTGGGGTTTTACAATTGTGAGCTCACAAATAAAGATCAAATATATCAGCAGTTATGCTATGGTCAAAATGCACTGCTGTATAATACTGAGTCTGCAAATATACCACCAACTTGTTCTGTCAAAAAATGTAATACCCATTTTGTGCTTTACCTTCAGGACTTCATGGCTCCAATGAAAGGCTGGTGACCACAAAACCTTCCATGTACTGAGTGTCCACATACACTAATGGACTGGCAAATGGACTGGTTAACTCACAACAAGCTGTGTACTTTCTACCTTTTTAGGGTTAGGCATATGCCATTCTATAAAACAGTACTAAACAATGCTGAAGTCCATCTGAGTGCATGGGCAGATAACACACCAGTGAGAGTCTATGGGGCAAGCCATCACTCAGAGCACACAGCTTATGGCTAAGGCTCTCACTCCCCAGGTTAGGGGTAGTTGCTGCAACAGGTACTACAGGTGCTCTAAGAGGTGCCTGGCCACCAGTAACATCCTCCCAGCATGGCACACATCTAGTCAGTCGATGTATGTGGACAAGTTTGACGGAACAAGTTGGTGGTGTATTTGAACTTCTAGCACACAGTGGAAAAAAAGGATACCATATATATATATATATATATATTAGAATGGGCAACTGAGCCATGAAGATCAGACATTGAAATATGGAACAGTGGTAGAGTGCTTGCATATTTTACTGCCTGTTCAAACTATTTAAAACAGAAAGTGCTGATTGTCTTGCAAATAAGACTATTGGATATACAGTCTAAAAAGCTCCTACTGCACTATAGTTAGTCATCATGGATAAGGAAAAAGATTATGTACAGGTTAGCAGACTCAGAATTATACAGTAGTGCATTTTGATCACAGCATAACTGCTGATATATTTTATTTTTAATTGTGTGCTCACAATTGTAAAATCCCAAAACTTTGCTTAGATGAAGCCTTGATTATGACATAACCTTAGCTTGTGCCTCTATGCACATCATAGTTGTGCATCCTTGCAATTTCCCCAATATTACCCACAGTGTGTGTGTGTGTGGGGGGGGGAGCAGAATTGGATCAGTTCTGTATCTGATGAAATGCAGGCCCTTTGGGATTGTTTCTAGTGTTATAAACTCTTAGTGCTCCATATCATCACATTTTTTTGTACTTGAAGGTTAAAGAACAGCTAATATCTTCTCTGTACAATCCATTGAGTTGTTGCTGATGGAGCTGCAGATTTTATTAAAGCATACATTGTTGGAATTTCTTCCTGTCCCTACATGTTTGTTGTTCTCCATGACACCATGCCTCAGAGAGCAGCCTTCTGTTGTCATCCTGATTTGTTCTGTAATTAAATGGTTAATGCTCCATTATGCACTTTACATCATGCATTTTACATGTTCCTGTTTGTAGGCTAAAGTTTCTTTTTATACTTAATGTAATACAATTGCTTAACATTATCTTTTTGTTCCCCTTCCAATATTTTACATGTGAAAATGGATTTCAACACATTGATATTCTGAAGGCACTTTATAAATAAAATTACTGATACTTTAATATCTGAATATATTGATTGGACTATATTAATCATAAACAGAATAATAAAACCGAATTCTCATTCCATGATGTATGCAAATGAGCAGGAGCTCAGTATGCCCAAAGATTCCACATCCCCCATTTGAATGACTGGTGTTGTTATGGCTACACTTTTTATTGATACCAATCTTAGTTGGCAGACTGAGGGTCCATAACAACCCAGGAAGGTAGTGTATCGCTCATAGGGTTCCCACGTGCAAAACAGAGTCACTGCCACAAAAATTATATTTAGTGTGAATTTATTAAAGCAAGCAAGCTGCAAGTGTACAGGAAGGACAAAATGACCAAACATCACCAATTGTTCAGGCACTTCACTCTTATAGGACTTCATCAAGGGGACTGCTGTAATGAAGCTCTACACAGGTGAAGTGCCAGGGCACCTATCTGATGTGGCTCTGTGATTTAGTCCTTCTTCTACACTTGCAGCTTGTTTTAATGAATTGGCACCAAGTATAATTGTTGTGGCAGAGACCCTTTTTTTTTGCAAGTGTGAACTCTGTGACATATGTGCTACCTTCATTGTATGGCATGTGTCTTTTTGGGACTTCTCACCCTAGTAGTGGCACCTGGATGTTTGTTGCCTTCCTAGTATGACATGTGTCTGTGTGGAACTTCGCACCCTAGAAGTGTCATGCACTTGTTTCACCGCATAGTGTGGACCATTTTTGTCCAGGGGGTACAGGAAAGCTTGGCAACCCACTATGTTCTAAATTTAGTGTCAAAATATGTTAAAAAACATAGTTATCAGGTTGTGTTGAATTTTGAAAATGCAGGCTTGTAAGTTTTTTTACTCCAGATTTTCAACATAGCCATTTTTTTACAGCACCTCATGAATGTGACAGCTGTCATTTTTCAACTCCTGCCCAAAATCTGTTTTTGCATCCCAAAAGTTGATTTCACAGTCCCTGCATGAAATAACCTTTATGCCAGGAGTTGAAAATTTTCTCTGCCCTTCTTCATAGGCAGGGTCATAACAATGCTATGTTGAAAATTTGTTGTACAAATATTACAAAACAACAAATTTATGAGCCTACATTATGTTTTGCTAATGCAGGCTCGTAACTTTGGTACTTTTCAATATTTTTACCCCAAATTCCTCCCATGCAGCCCTATTGGCTCTGGCCAGAGTTTATTTATTTTGTCCTTGGTTGGGTAGCCATATACATCTACCTAGATAAGCCTTTTAAAGTAGAACTTGAGCCTAGTGAGCTTGTCAGGTGCAACAACTACTGGGGCATGGTGGGTAATAGGGGCAGGTATGTATGCCGATGTATTGCTAAAGCCTTCAACAATACCTTTAATGACATGTCAGCAGGTATGTATGCTGACTTGATTCTATAGGTATTGTTAAAGGCATTGGCAATACTGTTGTCACCATCAATAGTGAGGCCACCAGCTGCAATTGAGTAGGGCAATGATTTTTTTGAGTTTTCTATAATTTCATGCATGCTACTCCAGAGCTTTTTCAGATGGTGAATAAGGTTTTTTGCTGATCTTTGTAATACTCAGATTTTGCCTCCTTGATGCAGAGTTTTACAGTGTTCCACTGCTCCTGTCACACTCCCTGGTTAGTGACTTGAAAGCTGGGGTAAACTAGGCTTGAGAGTTTCCCTTCCTAAGGAGGGTCCTGAAGAGAGCAATGATGTCACAGACCCTGTTAAATTGGACAATAAAGTACTCCAGGGCAGCATTGACATCATGTGTAGTAGTTAAGAAGAACCAGTCAACTTGTAACAGTGAGGCTTGAAAATAATGTAGTTTGTGGATGCAGAACACTTGGGCTTTTGTGGCAGAAGGTTAATTTTTGGTCACCTTGGCAGCCCACCTGCAGCTGACAGGGGAATGGTCACTAAGGAAGTCAGGCAAAACAGCACTAAAAATGTTCCTGCCTAAATGGCTGACTAGGATCCAGTCTAACAGGGTGACAGTGCCTGTTTTATAGTTCACGCTGGTAGGCATGGTGATAACTTGGGTCAGGTACACATTGGTCAGCTTGTCCTCGTATGCCTTATTACTTACGAGCCAGTTGCAGTTAAAGTCAACAAGTACAGTTCTCTCATGATACTGATTTAAACCAGATATAGCATTAACATAGCAGTCAAAGTCATCCAGGACATTTGGGATATATGTCACCAGTAAGCTGAAGTTTTTCTCACCTTTAGGTCCTAGCCTTAGATTAACTACAAGAAGTTCACAGCCAGATGGTTCTAATGGTAATTCATTCTCTATATTAAATGTACATCCCTTGTAAGTATTAAATAAAGGGACACCAGATTTCTTTGTATTTTCTAAAATCACATTGTATACTATAATATATATATATATATATTCCAGCTGGGCGGTATCAGCCATGAGGTTAGGCCACTTCCTATAAAGTAGAAAGATCTGGATTTTCCCACTTTTGCAAAATTAGTTTCTTTGCCCTTAATATAGCTATACTGGTGAAACAAGCATCTTTAAATTTATGAAAGTTTACTTTGTCAGGTTAAATACCCAATAAAATTCCACCAGGATCGATGGGGAATTCTATACCAAGTATCTTGCCTGCTACCTCATATATCATATTCCAAAATGCAGTTAAAAGTATACATTTAATGAACATATGACTTAATTACCCTGTTACTTTCAAACATCTAGGATACAGGTCAGAGGCTGTTTCATTAAATGTATAATTAGGAAGGGCTGTAATAAATCCTATGCAGCAAATTTAATTGTATCTATTTCAACCTAATACATTTTGATCTGTATTAGGCAGGACATAATCTTTATTCTCTAATAATGGAGTTATTGTATTGAATCTTGTTGCTAATATTTTTGAAATAGATCTTTACAGTCTCCATTTAATGAGGGAATTGGTCTGTATGAAGCTGGTTTCTCTGGCAGTTTATTATGTTTCAAAATTAAAATTGTATGAGCTTCATCAAATGAGGATGGTAACACTTGCTCATCTTTGAGTTTATTAAATATTTTTACTAGACTGGGGACCAGAGGTTCTTCATATGTTTTGTAAAATTCTATAGTTGCACCATCCAGGTCTGGGGATTTATTTGCTGGTAGATCCCATATAGCATTCTTTATTTCCTTTTGAGTAATTTCAGCCTGTAAGTCTTGACTTTGTATTTGTGATAATGAAGGGAAGATAATCTTACAAACTGATGTATTTGTTCATTTGTAGTTTTGTATTCTACTGTATATAACTGATATTTTTTTTATATTGTTTCTTTCAAACATATAGGACACAGGTCAGAGGCTGTTTCATTAAATGTATTTAATTAGGAAGGACTGTAATAAATCCTGTGTAGCAAACTGCATTGTGCCTATTGCAATACATTTTGATCTGTATTTAGGTAAGACAGAATAGTTATTCACTAATAATGGGGCTATTTTATTGAATCTTTTTGCTAATATTTTTGAAATAGATTTTTACAGTCCCCATTTAATAAAGAAATTGGTCTACAGTATATGAAGCAGGTTTAAAATGATATGAGCCTCATCAAAAGAGGGTGGTGACATTTGCTTATCTTTGAGTTTATTACATATTTTTATTAGAACAGGGAGTAGTAGTTCTTCATATGTTTTGTAAAACTCTACAGCTGTGCCATCCAGGCCTAGAGATTTATTTGCTGGAAGATCTCATATAGCATTCTGTACTTCCTCTTGAGTAATTTCAGCCTCCAAATCTTGACCTTGTATTTGTAATAATGAAGGGAAGATAATCTTACAAACGGATTCATTTGTTTATCTGTAGTTTTGTATTCTACAGTATAGGATTGATATTTTTTCAGATTGTTTCTTTCAGACATCTAGGATACAGGTCAAAGGCTGCTTCATTAAATTTATTTAATTAGGAAGGGCTGTAATAAATCCTATGTAGCAAATTAAATTGTATCTATTTCAACCAAATACATTTTGATCTGTATTTAGATAGAACAGAACCTTCATTTACTAATAATGGGGCTGTTTTATTGAATCTTGTTGCTAATATTTTTGAAATAGATATTTACAGCCCCCATTTAATAAGGAAATTGGTCTATATGAAGCTGGTTTCTCTGGCAGTTTATTAGGTTTCAAAATTAAAATTATATGAGCCTCATCAAATGAGGGTGGTAACATTTGCTCATCATTGAGTTTTATTAAATATTTTTACAAGAATAGGGAGCAGTAGTTCTTCATAGGTTTTGTAAAATTCTATAGTTGCGCCATCCAGTCCGGGAGATTTATTTGCTGGAAGGTCCTGTATAGCATTCTTTATTTCCTCTTTAGTAATTTCAGCCTCTAAGTATTGACTTTGTATTTGTGATAATGAAGGGAAGATAATCTTACAAACTGATTCATTTGTTCATCTGTAGTTTTATATTCTACAGTATATAATTGATATATTTTTTCATATTGTAGCAATCATTTTAAAGAGCACCTTTCCCAGTCCTTTTGACTTTCATGCAAAAATTACCTCTTGTTGCATTGCTTCTGGAATTATATTTCCTTACTGTTCTCTGCAGTTAATTTTTGTATTCTGAGCTGCTAAAAACTGCAGGGTGTACCCGAGCTTCTATAGCTAGCCTGGTGTTGCTGTGGACCCATAGCTGTACTTCTGACATCACTGTATGGCACAGGAGTGACTCACATTGCAGTACAGTGAAGTTGCAGCAGTTTTGCAAGGGAAAACTACATTACCAGGTGTTGATAATGTGGTCCCTCTTCACCAAGACACCCTGTTAGCAATGCACTATGTCAAAATCCAAATGCCTTGTCAGTATGTTTTTTATAAAACGGACTTACTTCTGCCTCTGTAATAAAGCATGGGGACTGAGAGAAGACTGAGCTGCTGTCAGCACCTTTCCCAGTCCTTTTAACTGACATGCATGAATGACCCCTTCTTGCATTGATTCTAGAGTTGCATTTCATTACTGCCCTCTGCAGTTAATTTTTGTATTCTGAGCTGCTAAAAACTTCAGGGTGTACCCGAGCTTCTATAGCTAGCCTGGTGTTGCTGTGAACCCAGGGCTGTACTGCTGACATCACTATATGACAGAGGAGTGACTCACACTGTAGTACAGTGAAGTTGCAGAAGGTTTGCAAGGGAAAACTACATTACTAGGTGTGCATACTGTGGTCCTGCTTCACCAAGACACCTTGTTAGCAATGCATTATGCCAAAATCCAAATGCCTTGTCAGTTTTGTTTTTTTTGTAAAACTGACTTCTGCCTCTGTAACAAAGCATGGGGAGTTAGAGAAAATCAAGTTGCTGTCAGCCGAGACAGCTAACTGTCAGTTTATGCATCGGTGTGATTAGTGTCTTTTCCTTGATCATTTGAAAGCAGTAATGCCTCCTTAGCCATGCCATACTGGTGCCTTCCATGTCTTTCTAGAGTAAGGCGCCTGACAGTCACCTCGATCAAAAATCCCTTACAGCTCCTCTGTCCCATGCCTCCCCAACATCAGCATGGCACCATGGAATGCCAACGATTAATTTTGGTACCATACAATACAAACAATGTGTTTAGATGTGCTATATGCACTATAGAGGTGGTTTTAAAAACTGAGGGCTATTGCCAGAGAAATTCTTGTTTGAAACATGAACCCAGGATTCTGAGCATGCTCAGACCAGTGGTATTATATGGTACCAAAATTAGTCTTTGGTGTTTCACAGTGCCATGCTGATGTTGAAGAGGTGTGGGATGGAGGAACAGTAAGGGATTTTCAATTGAAGTGACTGCCAGGTGCTTTATTACAGAAAGACATGGAAGGCATCAGTATGGCATGGGTAATCAGGCATTACTGCCTTCAAATGATCAAGGTATAGACACTAATCACACTGATGTGTAAACTGACAGTTAGCTGTCTTGGTTGACAGCAACTTGATCTTCTCTCACTTTCCATGCTTTGTTACAGATGCAGTCAGTTTTACAAAAAACATACTGACAAAGCTTATGGATTTTGGCAGAATGCATTGTAAACAGGGTGCCTTGGTGAAGAGGGACCAAAGTAGGTACACCTAGTAATGTAGTTTTCCCTTACAAAACTGCTGCAACTTCACTGTACTACATTGTGAGTCACTCCTCTGTCATATAGTGATGTCAGCAGTAGAGCCCAAGGCCCACAGCAACACCAGGCTTGCTATAGAAGCTCTGGTACATCCTGCAGTTTTTATCAGTGCAGAATGCAAAAACTAACTGCAGAGGACAGTAATGAAATACAACTCCAGTATCAATGCAATAAGGGGTAATTATGTATGAAAGTCAAAAAGACTGGGAAAGGTGCTGCCAGCAACTCAATCTTCTCTCACTCCCCATGCTTTGTTACAGAGGCAGAAGTAAGCCAGTTTTACAAAAAAACATACTGATAAGGCATTTGGATTTTGGCATAATGCATTGCTAACAGGGTGTCTTTGGAAAGAGAGGACACAGTATGTACACCTAGTACTGGTAGTTTTCCCTTGCAAAACTGCTGCAACTGCACTGTACTGCAGAGTGTGAGCCACTCCTCTGCCATATAGTGATTTCAGTGGGAGCCAGAAGCCCAGCAGCTGAACAGCAAAGGCAAGTGCAGTAGGGCTCAAAAACAAATGCAAAATATGGAAGGCAGAGTAAACCTTGGTCAAAAATAACAAATGCACACACCCTTTCAGGTCTAGTACTGCAAATAATGACTACATCTGTAACTTTTTGGACCCTCATGAAAGGTGCTTTTTAAGGTCAATGTAAATAATTGTCTCCCTGTAACGTTGTTATTAAATGTATTTGTCTCTTTGCACTTTAGTTGCCAAGCCCAAGGTAGAAATTTTATCTGGAAACTCTCCCAAATAATGATACTTAGCTTCTGATCTGGTTAATGCTGATCTAGATTTAATTTTTGTCAGCTAATTATACTTATTTTTGGTTACTAACATTTTTTCCAGATCTGTTTCTAAGGATGTTAGCAAATAAATATGTTCTTCCTTATGATTTAATCTTTCAACCGTTTACACTGTCCAATATAATTTTTTGTTTCTATAGGATTGGTAAGATACAACATGTCCTCTCACAGTAGGTTTTAATGCTTCCCACATTATGTATAATGATATTTCATCTGAACAGTTTTCTTTGATACAGTTATATAGTTCCACTTTCATAAACTGTTCAAAGTATGGGTCATCAAGTGCTGATAAATCTCAATATTTTACCCTTCTGAACTATTCCCATAAATTCAATCCTCCAAGATATGGGTGTGTGATCCAAAATTATTATCAGGCCATAGTTGAAATCTTTGATACTATCCACTGAATTTACTGAAGCCAAAGCAAAATCTATTCAGGAATAAACTTGTGATGTACATTTGAGTAAAACGAATAGACTTCAGCATCTGGTGATCTATACCTATAAGGATCCACAAATCCAAAATCTTTAACAAATCCCATTATTTTTTGTAGAGACATTTTTTTACTTTTTTTGCCTCAGAGCTGTCCAGTAATCTATCTATTGATTCTAAGGTTAAATTCAGGTCTCCTGCAACTAGGTAGCATACCTCCCAACTGCTATGAAATCTGCACAGTGCTATGATTTTTTCACTCAAATTTACCATTGTTTTATGAAGGATTATTGATATTCCTCATAGTGTCAGACATATTTCTGTACATAAAAAATATTAAAATATTGCACTAAGCCAACCCAGTGGTGCAGAGGTCTGATACAACTATTGCCCCTTACCTCTTTCCACACTGGTGACCTGGGTTCAGGAACAGACTCGGGCTGTGGGGGGTCAGCCAGGGAGGGAGAGGATCAAGCATCCAGTGGACTGATCTCTTCTTCTGGGGAGGGGAGGTATGTTGGCCTGGCCTAGGCTGCCCCCAGGTGGAGGCCTGGGGGTAAAGCAGTGCTAGGGAGACACATATGGGAGGGGACTGTGGAGGTATATCAGGTGGGTGTGCCTCCATGCGTGAGTCTGCTGCTTTGCAGTTGAGGTGCACAGAAATGGAGGAAAAGGCATTAGAGGGGCTTAATGAAGCCCAGCAAGGCCATGCCCACACCCGCACTGCTGCTCCACCACTGACTTGGTACACCTCAGATATGTTGATGGAGGTGGATGGATCTCCCTCCTTGTCCCTGTCATTAGAGGGAAGCTTGTTGGGAACCATATGATCAAGGTAGGTTGCTGGGGTGGGCAAGGTAGATGATGTAGGGGGCCTGATGGGGCTGAGGAGCTGCCCCTCTGGATAAGGGAGGATAAAAGGCATATGGAAAAAAAACATTGAACTAGCTTGATAGAAACATTTCTTAAAACTAAACATATGGGGCCAACAATTCTTAGACATATTATTCTTTAAAATAAGAAAGTGCTTTACATTGTGGCCATTTGCTCTGAATTTTGAAGGCCAGTGCTATACATTTTAATGCTGAGAAGTTGAGAGGTATGCGAGGTAGTAAGCTGAGTGTTGAGACAGAGCCAGGAAAAAAGTTAGTAAAAAATAAGGGAGACTCCTCACTGGGAGCACAAATCTTTGCCAGAGTAGAAATTTGGGTATTCAGTTGCATCTCTACTATTACGTACCACCCATCCTCATCTATAGTATTGTATTTGTATTGTAACACTGAGTTTTTTTTATAAGAATAGCCACCCCTCTTGACTGTGAGTCAAATGTAGTGTAGTACCCATTAAATTTAAATAGACTCATACCATGTTTTGCATCTTTATCCAAAAAATAGGTTTCTAGTAAAATTAATACTTCCATTCTGTTGGAATTACAGTAATTTATCACTCTTCTCATTTTAAATATTGTTTCACAATCTTTTTATGTTCCATCAGGAAAACTTACAGCAATATTGTTGGCTTTGATTACTCATAGTAGTGTGTATATCTGTGTGTATATATATCTATATCTTTATATATCTATATCTATATCTATATCTATATCTATATATATATATTAGCTATGTTTTGTCTATTAGGATGGCTAGCTGCATTACTTGGGCAATTTTGTATTTCTATGTTTATCAAGTTAACCTGTAGTCTTAAGGTGAAAATATATTTTCCAAAGGAACTTTACTTTTAAAAATATACAAAAATTTAACACAGTATCTCTCTTTTCCTCACCTTCTTATTTTTGAAAATAAAATGCTTTAAGACATGGAAAGAAAAAGGTGGGCTAATGAAAGGGTTTTGCTTAACTCTAAACTGTCTCCTTCCCATCCACCCACCCACTCAACAAAACAAATCTTTACTATTTAAGTTATTATCTCTATGAATAGACATAGTATACATACAAAAAGAAGAAAGAAACAATACAGTAAAGTCTCAGACTTCCTCTCTGAAAACACCTCCCGTTTCCCCTCCACCCCTTCTTTCCTTCCGATTACCCTCATGACAGTAGTGAAGGTGCATAAATGTCCACTAAATGAGCATCTGAAAGCTACTAATTCTTCCCTCTTTCCAATATGTTATACATACGGTAAAGTTTGCTATGCAACTAAGTTTGACTTTTTCCTCCTGTCTTTTCCTTTTTTTCTTAGCTGAGTCAAAACAAGTTTTTGTATGTTCATTTATCCTCATTGTCAGCATCTTTTGACCTTTCCTCTTGTTGCTCACAGTTTCATATTGATTTTTCTATTTGCTTTGCATGTATTACATGTGTCACATGCATTTGATTAGAACCTTCTGAGGTAGAGTCATCCCTGTCATTTACATTTTCTGTATCATTTATTTGTTGTAGTTTCTTTTTCCTGTTCTTGACTTTGACCTGCTTTGAAGGGGTAGTATAGATGATTTGCCCACTGCTTTTTACTTTTTGAAGTTGAGGCCCAGGTTGAATTTGTACCAGAATTATTTTATTATTCATACAGAACACGTTTTATCATAGACTTAGCTTCTACTGGTAAGGTAAAGTATCTAGTTCATTGTGATTTTAATGCTGTTCCTCCAAAGCAGCTCTTTTACCATCTGGAAAGTTTTTTTTTCTCTGACCTCCTGGGGTAGGTCTGGAAATATTTGTATAGTCACGCCTCTATCATGTAAACCTCTTTCAAGTCTTGCTTTACTTAGCTCTTCTTTGTCCTGATAATTCAGTTGTTTTTTTATATAAACAAATCTTGGATAACTTCCTTTATAGTTATTACTTCTGAAGCTTCTATGTGCTCTGCCAATTAATACTTTGTTTATGGGATACTCTCTCCCCAGGGCTACTTAGAGTAGGTATTCAAAGTAAGTTACTGGATTGTCTCCTTTAACACCTTCTGGGGCTCCTCCCACTGTAGTATTACATCTACTCAGACTTGGTTCTATCTTTTCAATCTCCTGCAAGGTGTTTAACTCTTTCCTACATTCTTGAATACATGCTATATATATATGAAGTGGTGCTTTCACATCCTTTGTCTTACTTGCTCAACCTTTCAATTCACTAATTCTTTTATTTAGTGACTCTGTTTTGCAATAGTTGATACTTGACAAGTTAGGCCAGTAAACATAAATTTCATTATATGATACCCTCTTGTGATTTCCTTTAACAAGGTACTACTAGATTCAACTGAGATTTCCTCTTTTTCTATTTCATTATCCTCGCTCCCTTCAGAGCAAGTATTTGTTCTTTCTTCCTTTCCTGTTTTGGCATTAGCCACTGTTTTAGTTTCTGATTTGTTTTGTTTTGAGATTGATTGATTAATTAATTTATTGATTTAATATTTGATTACTGGGTAGAAAACTCAAGGGCATCAACTGCACATTTTCAAGGGTGACCCGGGTACAACAACAACATAATACAGTACAGATGGCAAGTAGGTTAACCCTTGCTGTGCCACAGACTGATATATCAGTCCAAAATTCCTATATGTTCTAATTCTGTCAGCAGCCTAAGGGTTAATTATAACAAGAACTGGTTGAACAAGAAAGACATACAAAGAATTACAAGTTGAGATATCATTAGGCAAATTATTCCATACATTTATAACACGGAAAGTCCAAAACCTTTGACCTTGAGATGACTTATAAGAGGGAGGGTTCAGTTTGCCAGCATTAACAGATCTTGTGCAAAAGGAATGAAGACAACCTGAAATGTTTGACATAAATGAAACAGATACTGGAGAACTTGAGAACTTTTTAAGAAATAATAGCCTGAAATAATCATAGAGAGATAGAAACATAGAAGTTGTCAGCAGATAAGGACCTCTTGGCCCACCTAGTCTGCCCTATATTCCCTATCTACTGTGCCACCGCAGACCCTACTCAATCTCTGGTCTTCTCCCCCCTTACCTTATTTCCAAGGCCCCCTTGTGTCTACCCCATGCATGCTTGAATCCTGTTACCATTTTGGCACCCACCACCTCTGCTGGGAGGTTATTCCAGGCATCCACCACCCTCTCCATAAAGAAAGTATTTCCTCACATCTCCTCTGAGCCTCCCCCACTCCAGCTTCATAGCAAGACCCCTTGTCCTGGAACATCTTTTTCTATAGAAAATGCTATCTTCCTGTACCTTATTAATACCTGTGAGGTATTTGAATGTTTCTATCATATTACCCCTTTCCCTCCTTTCCTCTAAAGAGTAAATATTTAATTCCTTGAGTCTTTCCTCATAGGGATTTTGATGCAGGCCCTGCACCATTTTGGTAGCCCTGCTTTGTACCACCTCCACCCTTTATCCTTCTGGAGGTGGGGCCTTCAGAACTGGACACAGTACTTGAGATAGGGTCTTATCAGTGATTTATACAGGGGTAATACTACCTCCCTTCTTCTGCTTGTGATGCCCCTTCCTATGCACCCGAGCATCCTGCTAGCCTTCCCCACTGCCTTATCACACTGCTTGGCTACTTTCAGGTCATCAGAAATTATTACCCTAGTTCCCTTTCCTGTTTTGTGGTTGCTAATACCTTCCTGCTCAATTGGTAGGTTGTCCCAAAGGATTCCAAAGGATCATTTCCAAACCAATATAGAATTATATCATATTTCCTTTCTGTCCAGTCATGTTGATTCACCCTTTGCTCAACAGACAAGCATCCCAAAATATTATACAAAGTACAATGATGAGTTAAACAAAGAGCTGAACTAGCAAATCTACAAACTGAGTGATACAGTGTTCTCACATGAAGCAAATTAGTACTAGTTGCTGAAGAATAAATTGAAAAACCATAATTAATAATCAGTAACAGTAAAGACTGAGCCAATACTTTTTTCAAATAAGCAGATAAGAGGTTACAGTACTTAATCTAAAGAGTTGTCCCAGTCTAGAATGTACTGTTTCAAAACATGGTTAATGTGTTCTTGATATGTTGAATGTTGATCCAGTATATATCCTAGATATCAAAATTGCTTAACTTGTCCAGTTTTAACACCATGTACATCTTGAAGAGAAGACAATTATCCTAAATGATTTAATCTATATTGAGAACAAAAAACAAAGATTTGGTTTTACTTACATTAAGCCATATCTCATTATCTAATAGCCATTGATGGATGTTTAGAAAATCTTTCAGTAAATGAGTACTGATTTCCAGAGGATCCTTTCCAGACCAGTACAGAATTATACATTTCCTTTCTGTCCGGTCATGTTGATTTCGGATTCATTAATATAGTCTTCAAATCTGAAACTTCAGCTATATTCTTAAAGGTATGGGCCATATTCACAAAAGGCAACTCAGGATGCAAGGCAACTTGTGTCAGGAAAAATAGTGCAAGTAGCACTTGTATCCTGAGTTGCATCCTGGTGGGATTCACAAAGGCAGCCTGCTACATGCTGCAGACTGCCTGCACCCAACTGCACCTATGCACCATAAACCTCCTGGTGATATGGCATAAGGGGGTTTATGGCAGCATTTGCACCCTATTCAGGTAGGGTGGCTGCTATGTCCACAAATCAGGATTCAGAGACAACCACCAGTGTACATCTGTCAAAGACCATTTATGCCAACAAAAAGCTGGTCTAAATGGTCTTTGCTGTTCACTGGAGGTTGTCACTGTTCCCCAGCTCCACATTCCCTGAGGGTTACAGCCCCTCTATAGGCTCCAGGTCCCAGGCATGGCATGCACTGTGCCAGAATGGGTGTGTGGAACACCCCCAATGCCCAGAACCCCACACACACACACACACATGTTGAGAGCCCCCCCATGCCCTGGGGCAAGATCCCCCCTTCACTCCTGAAACTCCCTGGTAGTCTAGTGGCCCCCAACCCCCCATCTGACAGTGCAAGCCCCCCCCACACACCCCAATACTCTGCCAGCAACTGGCACAGCCCTCCGCTCACCACCATGGCCAGCTGCTGACTCACCCACTGGGTGTGTGTGTGTGTGTGTGTGTGTGTGGGGGCTGGCACTGCTGGGTGGGGGACCACTGGGCTACCAGGGCAGTTAAGGGTGTTTTTATATGGGGGGTATCCATGTCAAGGGAGCTTGAGGCTGGGGCCCTCACCTTACGGGGATCAGAGGTGGGCATGGGGGTACCATGGTTCCCCTCACCTGGTGCATCTGCTGCCTACCCTGTTCTGTGACCTGTGGCATACCTGGGAGCTGCGCCCTACCTTGCACAGGTACTGCAAGTCACAGGACACAGATCTCTGGACCCACTCCAATACTGAATTGGGTGCAAGGTCCAGGTCACAGGGATGGTCGGTGCAAGCTGCCATTTTTGCAGCTTGTGGTGGACCTTTGTGAATCCAGCCCCTAATTTGTAATTTTATTATTTTTATTATCGTTTACTTTACCTTCAGCGTTTTTTTACATTTTGAATCCTGTTTATGTTTTACTGCATTATTAACTGAGTTTCCTAATTTTATCCAAGCAGTCAGTTCCTTAGTACAATGAAAATTCTTTGACACTACCCCCTCCCCTCCTTCTGACAAATCAAACTGCCAGTAAACTATAAACTTTATAGAGTTTGATATGTTTTCTGTTTTCCCACACTTCTCCCATCTTTCCTTCCTTTGTTCACACAGTTAGTTTATTACTGAAAGGTGCTTGATACCCATGCTCGTATTTGGGGGAGGGGTCTTGGTTTACACACCAAATAATCATCTGTTTCTAGCTTATTATGCTCTGATTGTTTCAACACATTTTTCAGTATTAAGGCAGGCTCTGTTCAAATATTAAGGATGAATCCTTGCTGGTTTCCACCATTTTTTTTTGTTGACAACCTTGATATCCCCAAATAAGATTTCAGAATGAAAAAATTAGATAGGGGGCTGAATTTTCAAAGTCTGGCACAGGGCTCACATCAAGCTCTACATTAAACCCTTCCCATGCACCCTACCCCATTGTCACAACTACAACCGATTTTCAAAGCTCTGGTGCATTTGTGACACTTTACCCACTTTACAGGAGCTTGCACCAAATCTCAGTAGCAGGCACCATAAAAATGGTCCCTGGGACTGATGCAAGCTAGCCCACAAAAAGATGGTCAAACCTGTGTCAGTTGTCGCATGGGATAGAAAATCCTGTTAAATTACCACAAGCCCAGTGTGCCATATCTTTGGTGCACATGGAGCTTTCTGCAATCTTGTGGTTTTTTTAAACTCAGCCCAGTGTTTTACTCTATTATAGAGAGTTCAAGTATTTGTGAAACATGCAAGGTTACTACCTTTGTTGCCTTTGTTCACTAACCTTACTGCTTTTTCAAATACTGTAGCTGTTTTTTTTTTCATTTACTGCTGAGCAATAATTCTTTAGAGCCCATCCTCTTCAACAGACTTCCAGTATCTCTTATGGAATGAAGAAATGGTGTGTGTGTGTGTGTGTATATCAAAAACACAAAAGATACAGAAAAGTTCATGTTTGTGAACGAAGGATTTATTTCTTGAACATCTTGATTCTACCCAATTTGATTTGATTTAGTTTCATCTCAGAACTTCAGATTAAACATCCAGTTTCCATCTTTGTCTACTTCGAAGTTGTTTACTTTACGCTGTAGCCTGGATCTTTATTTTACAAGGCTAAACATGAAGTATATTTATGCTGCATCGGGCTTGAATTTCAAACATTTCTTTCAAGATCAGATTTGTTCAACTAAACTGGCTCTTCCCCATCTAAGACTAAGGGGACTGATCAGCAAGTTTATCTTTGAGTAACTTACCACTTATTGCAGTGATAATAACAACCAAAATACACCCAAAATCATCAAAATGACAAACAGTTCAGATGTTGATTATGTTTATTGAAATAAACAAAGCTGTGGCTAACTTGTAAACTTAGTCATAATGAGAAAGATCTGATTTGTTTAAAAGGAGCTCCATGTGGCATTTGCAGCACTGAATTTCTCTTTGGCCTACTGGTTCTCTTCTCAATTACTAAATACTTGATCAGTTGCTCAAAGTCATGACCCAGCATTAATATCGAGCTTGATATCAAATTTTAATGTGTAGTAAGTAGAGAATCATTCATTTGCACAGCCGCTCCTCATGTTTAATTTTCCTGCATCACTTTAGCAGCATTTTGGCAAACACAGAAAAGCACAAAGTGAAAGTGACCCAGAGCACACACTGACAACATGGTTGTATATGTAAATAGTACTACTAATAATGTCCATTTGTGCCATTGCCATTATGTTTCTAGTGTTTGTAGTCATGTAGCCATAAACATTAACTTATCTAATGTGCCCTTTTCAACATCCAGAATTCTCTCATCCCAATCAGAACTATATAAGTGAGGTAGAAATAAAATTAAGTACAAATGTAAATGTAAGTACAAAATGTAGCATTCATCAAGTTAGTTGGGTTAGCATAATTTGATGTTGCACTTCAGAGAACACCAGTTGAGCTTCCTCTCACTCAGTCAGCATGGACACCATCTTGAACTGGATTCTTGGAAAGGAATATCTTTCCTAAATCTTAAAGAGATACTGTTGGTCCATGATACCCTATAGAATGCTTGAGGACTTTTTTTCAGTGGTCAAGAAATACTTCTAAGTTTGATCCCATTTTTCACTTTATCTTTTTATTGCTTTTCAACAAAGAACAAAATGATTACAAATGTAATAAACAACAACTTTCATATAAATATGATTGCCGTCTATATAAGAAATTATAAGTTATAAAGATGAACTTAAGCTAATATCTGAGTATAGTTGCAAGTAACTAGAAGGGAGAAAGTATGTTTATGAATTACCATATCTATATAAATAGGAGATTAGCAGAAGGTATAATTATAGTAATAAGGGACATGTTATAAATATAATAGAGCCATTATCATAACTTTATACATAATAGCAGGCAATTATAACATAGACTAAATGTATAAAATAGGAACTATAGAACGCTGCATAAGTTGTATGAAGTATTAAGTACAATTCTATAGACAGAAAGGAATGAGAAAAGGGAAGGAAAAGAGAGAAAGAGAAAAAGAAGAAAGGAAAAAAAAATAAAGTTGAGGAAATAGTGAGAGATAATCCATATATAGCTTGAGCTGTATAATATAGTACAGTGTACTAGTTAGGGCTACCAGAGATATTCAAGTAGGAGAAATAATCCTGCCAGCATCTATCATAAATATTGAGTCGATCAAAGGAGAGATGGGATATCCAGTCCGGAGAGGCATAATGGGTGAGGTTTTGAAGGACATCAGCGAGAGAAGGTATATTATGGGATTTCCAATTCATAAGAATAAGGCATTTAACTTGAAGGAATAGTATATTTAGCCATCTAAAATGAGCATGTGCTAGAGTAGTGTTATTAGGTGGGAGGATACCAAGCAAAAAGAGCTTAGGGTCAAGGGCAATGTGATGTCTGATCACCTTTATAACAAAGGAGTGAACCCTATGCCATAGTTTGTAAATTGGAGTGCAGGGCCATAATATATGAAAAAGATCTGCATTAGGGGAGTTGCAACGCCAGCAATTAGTGTTGTTTAGGAGACCCATATGATTTAATATGGAGGGAGTTCTATACCACAAGTGTAATATTTTGATTTGTATTAAAGAGCTGCGAGCATCCTTAAAAAAAGCTATGAGAAGAGCGCCAACAGTTTTGCTATTAGGTTTCGGACATATTATAGCTAAGAAGAGTGCACCATTTATTTTTTGCATTAAGAGACTGGTCGGGAAGTTTTTCCATGTTATCTTTATTGATGATACTATTCCATTTTGCTGATAAGTGAATCCAATGTGAGATGTGATGATTATGTGGAGAGAGGTTGTGAATATAAGGTGCAAGGGATTTATAGGCAGCTTAAGTTTGAAGATACTTCCAGAAGTCCTGTTTCGGTAGATTCCATTTTAGCTGTAAGTTTGAGAAAGAGTCAAGATTAGAAGAGTTTTTATCAAGAATATCTCCTAAAAAGAATGACCTTTCTTCTTCCATGTGCGACAAAAAATGGGTTGTCCTTCTAGGGAAAGCAACGGATTACCCCACAGAGGAGTATAGGAGAACAGGGTGGGACTGGATTTTAAGTGCTTGTGTATCAACTTCCAATAAAGAATAGATACAGAGACAGTTGGACGGGTTTTTAGTTTAGGAGGGAGGGCACAATAGATGAATGAGGTGGGAACACCACCAGGAGTTAATGCAGACTCCATCTCTACCCAGAGAGGTGTATGGGATGACATTTTGCTAAACCATTTAATGGTTTGAGAGGCACGAAAGGCCCAAAAATAGCCTTTAAACCAAGGAAGACTAAATCCTCCTTTGGTCCGGGGTGATAGAAGTTTGGTACGGCTAAATCTTAATGTCTTGCCCTCCCAAATAAAATTACCAATTAACTTTTCAAGTTTAGATAAATAGGTGGAAGGTAAGACAAGTGAAATGTTAGAAAACAAATATAGTATCTTAGGAGAAATGGTCATTTTTATCGCAGAAATTTTCCCCATGAAAGAGAGATTTAAAAGTTTCCATCTATCTAGGGACATTTTAATATTAACAAGAAGGGGATTGAAATTTAGATCCCAAATCTTCCCTAAATCACGGGAAATTATTATTTCTAAATAAGTAATACCCTGTGGTGACCAACGAAAACCAAGCAGTAGGTTCATAAGGGGTTTGCATAAGTCATTGAGAGGGAGAGTTTCAGATTTGCCATAGTTCAGTGCTAGGCCTGAGATTTCAGTGAATTTGTTAAGCAACTTAGTTAAAGGAGGTCCAGCTTCGCTTACATTTTCTAGAAGGATTAAAAGATCATCTGCATACGACAAGGAAGTGTATCTAGAGTTACCTATAGGAATACCTTTAATGTCATTAGCTTGGCATAGGCAAGCTGTTAAGGGTTCGATAGCCAGAATGAACAATGAGGGAGATAGAGAACAGCCCTGTCTAGTTCCTCTTGATAGAGGGAAGGAGGAAGAAAGAGTAGAATTAGTGAGGATTTTGGCTGCGGGTGATGTGTAAAGTAACTTGATCCATGTGCAGAAGTTTGAAGGGAGGCCGAAGCAGGAGAGGACCTGATATAGATAATTCCAGCTAAGAGAATTAAAAGCCTTATCAAAATCGATAACTATTGCTGCAGCAGGAGATTTAAGGAATTTGGCCTTGTGAATTAAATTAAACAAGGAGCGCAAGTGGTCTGAGCCAGATCTGTTCTTGACAAAGCCTGCTTGAGAGTGATGGATTAGTTTAGAAAGAAGGGGTTCAAGATGTGCTGATAGAAGTTTAGCTAGTATTTTCCCATCAGTGTTAAGTAGTGAAATTGGTCTATAGCTAGCAGGAAGGGAAGGATCTTTATCTTTTTTTAGGGATTAATGTAATAATTGCTTCAGTAAAAGTAGGAGGAAGTTTGCCTTTGTCTGAAGCTTCCTAAGCTACCATTTCTAGCTCCTCATCCTGCGAAGGTGGTCTATAAACCACCTCCAACCTTAGTTTCCTTCCCTTAGTGGATTGCACCTGCACCCATAATGTTTCTACCTTTCTCTTCACCTTTTCCTCTCTAGTACAGGTTATCCCATTCTTCACTTACAGAGCCACCCCCCTTCCCATTTCCATATCCCTCCTATGCACTTTATATCTGGGGACTGTGAGGTCCCAGTCACAGTTCAGTGTAGCCCATGTCTCTGTGATGGCTGCCACGTCCACCTCTCTGTTGGCCATCAGCAGCTGCATCTCAGCTATTTTGTTTTCCTGGCTTCTGGTGTTCAAAGACACTACCCTTCACTGTGACTCAGGTTCCCCCTTTTCCATATTCTGCCTTCCTTCTCCCCCTCCCCCAATCCTCCCTTGCTTCTCTCCCCCGTTGCTAGTTCCTCACTATTCTGTCCTGCATGGGGGGGGGGTATCATTCTCCACCAGATGCCACCAGATGCCTGAGAGTACTTTTTATCCTGCTAACCCCTCCAGTCAGTTTAAATTAAGTTTTTTCCCCATGAATATATCCAGATTTACCTTCAGGAACCATGTGCCCTTTTACTTAGATGTAGCCTATCAGGTGCATGGAGGTTTTTGTTCTCCCATGTCCCTCCATAGTCACCAACTGTCCCATTCCCCTCCACCTCAAACTGCCCTCTGAGCCATACATTGAATTCCTCAGTTCTAACCTTCCTTGCAATGCTATCCCTTGGGATTGGAAGCACCTCCAAGAAGGCTACCAAACTCCATAACCCACTACAGATTTTCCCTATCTCACTGAGCCTCTCTTGTGCCACCTCAATTCATATCCTGCAAGATCATTCATACCCAGGTGCACTATAATGTGAGGCTTCCCACCCTCCTGCCCAACATGCTTTGCTATCAGAGATCCACTCTCTCTGCCATCATCCCTGGCATTTGGGTCACACCTGGAATCGAGCCTTGGCTCAGTGTGCCTTTCCCCGTTATCAGCTTTTAAATAAATAAAATAAATAAATACATTCTACCTCCTATGGTCTGTCCTGTACCCCCCACTTCACCAACTTTACTATTGAATCCCCAAAATCACCACCATCTCCCCACTTTCCTGGCCCAGCCCCCCTCCTTCCCCCGGTTACTGCCCACACCTGCTCCCTCCTTCCCTTCCTGCCCATCTTGTGCTCCCCTTCTACCAATTGCATCACATACCCCTATCCCAGCCCCCTCCAGTTGATTCTCAGCACCCCTTGACACTTCTCCTACCTTCACCTTCTGCTCGCCCCTGTCTCACCCTTCCCCACTGCTCCTTTCCCTTCTTTATCAACCTGCCCCCTCTCACTGGAACATTTTCCCTCTCACCCCCTCTCCTTATCATATCTGAAGTCATCCCTCTTACTACCTTCTTCCACTCCCCTCTCACCATCCGTACCCATCCCCCTCTTCCCCTCTGTCCAGTGGGAGGAACCTGTTCTACACTGGCACCTCTGGAGGTGCTCACACTGGACACCCTCCTCACCCTGCCTTGCCCATTCCCCTTAATGTTATCCACCCCCCCACCCTGGACTTTCTTCCCTGCTGGGGGAAATGGACCCTGGGGACTTGCCTACTCCCTCCCTCCTTCATTTCCCTTCTGTGTGGCCCCCCCTCCGTGCCATTGCTCCCTTCCAGTTTTCTCCCCTCTGCCTGGGTCCAGGTCTTGTGGTCCCTCTGCCCCTCCCAACATTAATCCACAGGTCCTCAAACTAGCGCATTTATCTCAGTATGCCCCCGTATGGTGACACCAATATAGCAAAAATGTCGATGTCGACAACACTGATGTTTTCCCTGTAGTGGTCCGCCTGAGACCCCGGCACACTATCTTCTGGTCTTGCACCTCATCCCTGATCTAACTCCGACTCGGAGCTGGAATCCTAGAGATGGGGTATGGGGCAGAGCCCCCACATGGATGATTTTTGGGGCAATGAAAAACTGGCTGGGGTCGACATAAATCCATCGCTGTGATGGCAATCGACAACTTTAATTGGCATCATAGAGCCATTTGTCTCCTGTCTCAGCTGGCACACCTCTGCCTTCAGCTGTCCAATATACCTGCAAACCATGCATCTCCCCATCTCCCAGAGAGCTCCCAGAAACACAGGTGCTCCACAATTCCTGCACTTTACAACCCTACTTGTCTCCCCTTGCCCCCAGTACATACCCCCTCTCTACATATTACAATCTAGGCACTCCTTTGTAATGTAGTAACTAACCCTTTTATCCTTATGAAGCTTAAACTTTGGGCCTGGATAAGGAAGATTTAAAGCAATAACCCCTTCCTCCCATTTAATCAAACAGAACCTGGGCAGGGCGACTAAAGAGTTGCAGCCCCCTCCTTTCCCACTTACTACCACAATAACAATTTTGAAGCCCAGCAGTCTAGATGTCCCTGGGTATGTACTGTCAGTCTTTCTACTGGATTTGTTGCCCCCTAACTCCTGCTTAGGCTGACTTCAGATAGAGAGTAACTGAGACCCACTACTAACCTAGGTGTGACATTCCTACCTGCTGACTCCCCAGTGGGCTGACCCTAGATAGAGGTAGCTGGGGCCCACTAGCAATACTGCTATTCACTTCTAGCTCAGATATAGCTGACCTCCACTGGACCTTCCTTA
Source organism: Neoceratodus forsteri (assembly GCA_016271365.2). NCBI lineage: Eukaryota > Metazoa > Chordata > Ceratodontiformes > Ceratodontidae > Neoceratodus > Neoceratodus forsteri. Next base: position 979,246,433 of record CM057458.1, on the reverse strand, counting down.
CTGTTAGGCTAGTTATAGGCCTACCATAGATAGGGACAAGGCTGTAGCCCCTATCAGAATCCACTGTGGAGACAAAACCCAGCTAGGTAATAGCTGCAGTTCCAACTGAACTTCCTCTTATGTCTCCCTTTCCCCCCACCTTACTTACCCTCCTTTGAGCAGCATGGCCTGTGGCCTGCAGGCCTCCCTGCATATGACTTACTGATACCCCCAGATGCAACCCCTCTCTCCTCAGCAGTTCCTGCTTTCTCTTTTCATACTGCATGAACATTTTATTACATCAAGAGAATGTTCATGCAGTAAGAAAACTGTAAGACATCAACAACACCATTCCAGGCCACTCAGATAAATAGCATTATGAAATGGGTAGAAAGAATGCTGGCTCCTGACTGGCCAAGAGATACTTTCAGCTGGGCCATTGTCCCAGCACAATGGTCCAGCTGAAAGTAGCTCAACAAAAATATGTTTAAAAAATACTTTCAATTTACTAAAGAACCCATTTCATAATTGCAATAAGGCACATCTTAGAAATATAAAAAGAAAGACCAGTAACTGCTGAGGTGAGGTAGAATTCTATGTAGATCTGAGAACACACCAAAGCTAGATTATTTATTTATCAAAAATTGATCAAAGCATATCAGAATGCATACTTGGCATGGAAAGGATAATGTTAGGGCAGTTAACTACTGTATGTAAAAATCATTTCCTAGCACCTTTAAATTTGTTGGCATTGGTGCTTGACCAATAACTTGTTTTTCTCATCCACCAATGAACCTCCTCAGCCTTACTCCTATGCCCTATCTAAGTTACACAATTTAAAAAAAATCATTTATTTGGAAGAAGGCACTCACTGACTCATAACGTCTGTCTTTAATACTCTACTTTATTGAAAATGCCAATGTCTGTGCACCAACCAGAAAAACAGTAACACTCAGAGACCTTGGTTTTCATGTTTGAATTTAAGTGGATGCTTTGTCAAAAGTGCCACCCCTTGTTGCATCAATTTTTTTTATAGTGCACTGTTAAAGATACAGCATTCCAATTTATCCAGTATCCCTGATGACTTGTGGGCAACTAGCTGTGAACAATTACCAGTGATCATAGGTCTTAAAATGCTAGTTAAAAAAACAACAGTATATATATATTAATTCTTTGCAAAAAAACTTTGTTAATACATCATTTAGGGTTCCAGTGACAAAAGTTGAGAAATGTAGTGTTAGCGTTTTCAACCCTAACTCCCAACCCCCACCCTGCATGCAGCAACAGGCATTGGGATGTGGCTTGGGGATGTCAACCCTAACACTCACTCATTCCATGAATAAAAAAGCTGAGATGGATACAGTATAGGAGAATAGGGTGAGCGTTAGGGTTGACAACCCTAAGGCACACCCCCGCACCTGTTACTGCATGCAGGGTGGGGGTGGGGTGTTAGGTTTTCCAACCCTAACACCATATTTCCCAACTTTTGTTGCTAGAACCCTAACTGATGAATTAATAAAGTTTTTTGCAAATAATTTCCTTACTTTTTGAGATAGTATAATCATACCCTTATTTGCTTGAGAGCCCTGTGCTCCCATCCATCCATAAGGCCTGTGCTCCCATCCCTCCATAATGGTATTCATATTTGCATGTGGGAGCAGATAGTGCCATCCATCCATAATTTTTATGTTTGCTTGTGTGCAAGTGCAAGAAACATTATGTGGCAGCTTAGGAGAAGAGAAGTGGGTTGTGGAGGTGCGGCACTGTGGCGGCCAATGCCGGCACTGCATTTGTGGGCTTGGCAGTGTTCAACCAATGCAGGCCCACTTTCCTGATGACACTGGTTCTGCAGAAGTGCCACCAACTTGAAACAATTTGGCCGCCTACAATCAGGGGCTGCCTCATCATTGCAGTGTCAATCATTCCACTGCAATGAGGGAGCGACCCATCACTAGAGGGCAGTACATTGCCTGGTGTAACAGTTTGATGAACATGGTGGCGGCTATCACCGTTCACCTCAGAGCCTCATGAAAGCCAACTGGGGTGCCCAATCCCCCTGTTGGCATGCCCCCGACCCAGTTCATTTGCCAATGGGGAGCCCACTCCCCGTTGGCATAATCCCCCCTCATTTATTGTGTGCTGAGGGGGTGCCCAATCCCCCTCAGCATCATGCCACCCCCAAGCAGTCTTTCTTTGCTGACAGGGGGCCCAATCCCCATCGGCTCCAGTCCCCCCACCCCAAAATGCAGGTGGCACACTGGAAGCCCACCCCAGTATGACCAAAGCAAGACTGAAAAAAACCTTTCTATAAGTCTTTTTTGTTCTCCTTAAACCAAGAAATCAGTCCCTTGTGGTGTCTTATGCCCCTCCCCAACCCCACCCACCCTCTGCTCACCCTGCCTCCCACACCCCCCTCACCCCATACTTACTTCCGGAGCCCAGCGTGATGATCTTCAGTGGACCGGGAACACGTCTGCACTCTTCAAAGCTGACCGCGAACTGAAAAAATGCTGGTAAGCTGTATAATGGCATAAATAGGGTTTTTTCAACATATGTGGATATCTCGTTTAGTTTTTTTACTTTTGGCATCACATTTTCAACATGGGATTATTGGGACTCCTCCTTGTGAATTCAGTCACGTCATGGCATTATTCGGTCCTGAAAGGTGATTTCGCAGTCACTGCACAGAATCACCTTTTGGGACCAATTAACGAAATAACAGTGCCACTGTTTATGAGGTGAGCTCTCAAAAAGCCTATGTTGCAAATTTGGGTGAAAAATCAAAAAAATTACTGTTTTATGAGCATGAGTTGCACAGTTTCCACGCACACTCGTAACTTCGCAAATTTGTAATATTTTCACTCTGGATTTTCAACATTGGCATTGTTTCACACCTCCTTATGAACAGTACAGCTGTAATTTTTCACATCCTGGCTGAAATGTGTTTTTGCACTTCTGGCTTAGAATAGCATGGTTGCTGAGGAAAGTCAGTGTTTGGGACAGATTAAGAAAATGACAGTGACTCTGTTCATGAGCAGAGGTCCTAAAATGCCTATGTTGAAAATTTGGTGACAAACGTCCATAAAATGACTGTGTTACAAGCGTGCATTGTGCAGTTTCCACACACCCTCATAACTTCACAAATTTGTAGTATTTTCACTCCAGATTTTCAACATTGGCATTTTTTCAGACCTCCTTATGAACAGTAGAGCTGTCAGTTTTTATATCCTGCCCAAAATATGCGTTTACACATCTGGCGCAGAATAGCGTGGTCACTGTGGGAAATCAATGTTTGGGACAGATTAAGAAAATCATAGTGACAGTGTTCATGAACAGAGGTCACGAAATGCCTATGTTGAAAATTTGGTGAAATAATTCCACTAAATGACTGTGTTATGCACATGCACTGCACAGTTTCCCCGTATGCGTGGAAGTTCGAGCATTTTTAATGTTTTCACTACAGATTTTCAACATTGCCATCTCATCACACCTTCCTATGAATAGTGCAGCTGTCATTCTTCTCATCCTGCCTGATTTGTGTTTTCATACATCTGGCGCACAATGGCACAGTCGCTGTGGGAACTCAAAGTTTGGGACACATTAACAAAATCACAGTGCCACTGTTCATGAGAAGAGGTCCCAAATGCTTTCATGAGGTGGGGATCACAAAAAGGCCATGTTGAAAATTTGTCGTGCAAATACCAACAAACGCCCGGGGTGTTAGGGTTTCTAACCATAACGTCCCACCATGTACAGACTGACAGGCATCAGGGGTGTGTCTTTGGATTGCCAACTGTAAAGCTCATGCCATTCCACCCCCCCCCCACCCTGCAGCCAATGACAGGCATTGAGGTGTGCCTTGGACTCTTCAGCCCCAGAGTTCACCCCATTCTCCTATACTGCACCCATTTCAGTGTATGTCATTATGGAATAGGGTGACTGTAAAGTCCAACACCCCAAGGCACACCTCAACACTTGTCGGTGTCTGCAGGATAGGGTGAGGTGAAATGGCATGAATGTTATGGGTGATGACCCAAACGCATGCCCCAATGCCTGTACATCTTTGCAGGGTGGACCTGGGGTTGGCATGAAGTTCAGTACTTCACTGCCATTCCTATTCTGCACCTGGCTAACTTCTGCATTTCCAATGCTAATACCAGCAAGCAAACATTCAGCATTGACAAATGTTTGTTGAGATATTGTAATTATATTCCTTTTTCACTGTGGGAGCACTGCACTCCCATCGGTACATAGTGGTATCTGTATTTGCATGTGAGAGAGGAGGGCCCTCTGGACCCTGCATTCCTATCCATGAATAATTTTTTAGATAGTGTAGCGGTATCCTCATTTGCCTGTGGGACCTCTGGGCCCAGCCCTCCCATCCCGTAGTGTGCAGTGTCAAAGAAACACCTCACATTGCAATGTTATCCTATAGAAAACACAACAAAATTTAAAACCTGTGTAAGTCAACGCCAAATTAATATATTTTCATGAAACCAGCAAAAGGCACATTAATGGGACAAGCCCTTTGTACACTGAAAATTTCAGTGCAGAATTGCAAACCATTTCTTCACAGTGGAGTGACAAAGAAATGACTGTGTACACATCACATTACAATGTTATCCTAGGGGAAACAAAGCAAAATTTAAACCTGCAGAACTACAGAGCAAAGTAATATATTTTCACCAAACCAGCAATATGTGGGACAAGGCATTTTTAGCCTAAAAATTTCAGACCAAAATCACAAACTGTTTGGTAACTGTGGAGTGACAAAGAAACAGCTCTGTTAAAATTCCTTTTTTTACAAATTGTGAAAAAGAATCTTTTTCCACGTTCCTTTTTCAAAATTTGCAGAAAAAGAATCCTGTTTCACGATTCTTTTTTTGCAATTTGCAAAAAAGGATTTCGGCATGTTAAAAAACACACATTTCTGAGTAGGGTATCGAAACACTAACCCCAGAACTGGATTCTGTGGGTCCCGATTAGGTAAAGACAACTATTGGTCTCTACTTAAGCCATGTATTTTTTTAGTAATTTAGTTTTTTTGTCACCACTAACTGAAAACAAGATGACAGTAGCACAGACAAAGATTCTGCATTTGCAGCAAAGAACTCTGCATTTGAGACAAACGATCCTTTTTGAGGCTCTCATCTAACTGGTCCAATAGGAAATAATGGGAAAATTAGAAATTTAATAACTTTGGAATGGATTAATATTTTTTCACCAAATCTTCTAAAGGCACATCTGTGACTCAAGACCTTTCTATCCTAAACATTGCAGACCAAAATTCTACACCACTTTTACAGAGCGGCATAACAAAGAGTTTTACAAAAATTGTAATTTTCACATTTTTGACACTTCGTATCTCTGCACCCACACATCCAACCAGAACAAAACTTGCCACATCAAGAGATCCTTGACACCTGACAGTGCATGCTAAATGTCATGTTAATCGCTTGAACAATTATGTAGTTAATAAAGGTCAAACATTTGAGTTTTTTTACATATAAGTGGCCATTGTTTGTTTGTTTGTTTGTTGAATTTTGTTGACCTGGTAAGCCCACTGGGCCTAGAAGTCCCTTTTTCAAGGGTGACTGGAGGGAAGGGGGGATACAGATGGTAAGCAACTGAAATTGAGCCTCCATGAGGTTCTTTTTGCTTTGCCCCTCATAATGGACCCTTCTTTCTTGACACAACTGCCTTAGCTGGTCTGCAGTGCAGTCACTGTGCTTGGAAGCCATCTTCTTTCCTAACTACTGCTACAGTAGCTTACACTGTAACCCCCCCCAAAAAAAAAACAGGGTAGGGAACTTTTTTTTGAAGTTAAACATTTTATTGAGTTTCAAAACATAACATAACAGTAAACACATAACTGTAACATACATGATTTAGCTTGGTGCATACATGGCAGTGACAAGGATTATATATAATTACGATACATGGTATACCTAAGGAAATGCATTTGCTGTACCATGGAGTGTGATTGATAGTCCTAACGATAATCAGAATTAAACATGTTAGAAAGTTCACTTAAAAGTCATTGTTAACTTATTACATGTTAATATCTCAGCAGCTATCCCACCAAATATAACTGAAATGTTAATATCAAGAAATGAAACTTATGACACTACGCAGTATCTATGCCATCAAGATAATTGGGTATTCTATAGGTAAATCACATGCACCACAAGTTCAGAGCTAAACTTATGGTAGAGATCACCAAACTATAAGCTATAAACACACTCGCACTTGATAGGAATGTATGGAATAATATCAAGGTGTACATCCATAGCACTATCATCACCAGTCAGAGTGTACATTAAGGGTATAATCGACTTTGTAAAGGGAGTACTCATCCTATGCTTTGTTTAGGTCGTACTCCTATCCCCACTGTCAGAGGAACATTAATTTGTTGCAAGTACAGATAAAAGGGGTTCCATGTTAGGGAATAAATATGTAAAGTATTGTTGGAGAGGTGGGATAGTCTATCAAAGATGGCTAATTGGGAGAGATTAGTTATGGTCTATTATACTAGGTATATTAGATGTTTGCCACTTTTATAACAGCAATCATTTAGTTTTAATACTCACCTGAATCAGCAAAGATTTCTGACTTTTTGAATATTTGTGCTGCCCATTATGTAGGCCAATAAGCAATAACCTAGAATACACGAGTATGGGGAATGTAATATATCTGACAGGAGACTGGTCACTTGTACCCAGTAATTTTGTATTAGTGGACAACTCCAAAGGAGGTGATATAAGTCTCCATGTGGTTGTTGACAGCCCCAGCATTGATGAGATGGTAACATTTTGGCTATATACAGTTTTTCTGGTGTACGACAGCACCGATGAATGATTTTATTTTGTATGAGACAACTCTCAGGATTTTTAACAAATTCGTAGGCAGAGTGCCAGCACTGAGACCATTGCTCATCTGTGATGGGGATATTTAATGCTAATGACCAGTAACTTGTAGCAGATGTTGTTTGATCTGGGACAGCATCTCTTATAGCTGCATAAATCAGTCCAGCTCTCCCATGCTTGGTCTTAATCCATTTCGCTACAGGTGATGCCATAATCAAAGAGTCAGGTTTATTCATTAATTTAATGATATTTGTTAGGGAGCTGCGAAATTGTAAAACATTCCAAAAATCTAAGTTAGATATGTTGTAACAGGATTGTAATGCCTGAAATTAATTCATAGTTTTGGTCCAGGGATCCAATACGTCCTGTATTGGATGGATACCTTTAGTTTCCCAATCAGGCCAATAGACCAGTTTTCCATCAATACATATGTTTTTATTATGCCATATGGGGAAAGAGGGGATATGTGCTAAGTTGAAGTGTAGCCTTTTGCTGGTATGTAGCCAAACTTTACAAGATATTATCACTGGGGTAGATATGTGAGGATGAGAGGGTACCTTAGTGAGCAGATAGGAGCCTGGGTTAATTTGTCCACACTAAGCCGTTTCTATTTGTGTCTATAGTGGAGGGGGTTGTCCATCTGCTGGGAACCATTGCAAGGTTTGGGCATTTCTAAAGCCCAGTAGTACCCTTTGAATTAGGGAAGATTCCATCCCCCAGCTTTCCAACTAGCTCTAGGTTTGTTTCTACTGTAACAAGGCTTACATCCTTCCCATAAGAAATTTCCTATTAGGTAGTCTATTTGATTGAACCATTCATTAGGTATATGACATGACAAATAGGATAGTAAGTGAAATATTTTCAGAGCCGTTATTTTTATTGCCTCTATTTTACCAATCATGGAGAGTTGCAATGCTTTCTATTGGTCTAGTTCCAGTTGCATTTTAGGTATGAGAGTATTGTAATTTATATCACATACAGTGTGCAGTTTGGGAGTTATTTTTATGCCTAAGTAGGTTATTGATGTTGCGGCCCAACGGAGAGGGAAGGAGGAAAACTGCTGTGGTGTGGCAGCCTTATTAAGTGGGAGGATTTCTGATTTAGAATGGTTAATTTTAAGGCCAGAAAGGGAGGAACATCTGTCTCGGGTGGAAAGTAATGGGGGTAGAGATTTATCAGCATGATCTAAAAGCACTAGGAGGTCATCAGCGTACAGCAGGGTTTTATATTCTTGGCTATTAGTTGATATTCCTTTAATATTTGGGTCTTGGCGACTGGCAGCTGCTAGAAGTTCTATAGCCAAAATGAAAAGGAGTGGGGATAGGGGACAACCTTGCCTAGTGCCCCTGGTAAGTGAAAAGGGGGGAGATATATTTGAGCTGGTAAGTATTTGGGCTGTAGGGGCTGAATACATTGATTGTAAGGTAGACAAAAAATATGGGCTTATGCCAAAGTAGGCCAAAACTGCATAGAGATACTTCCATTCAACTGTATTGAAGGCCTTTTCAAAATCGATTGTAACCGCAGCTGAGGGGGAGGGATACACAGAGGCAATGAGCATAAGATTAGTAAGTGTTCTAATGTGGTCAGAACCCAGTCTACCTTGTACAAATCCAGATTGTAATGGGTGAATCAGGAGGGGGAGAAGGATTCTAGTCGCATGGCCAGGACTTTAGCATAGATTTTCCCATCAGCGGTAATAAGGGAGATGGGTCTGTAGCTGGCTGGAAATAGAGGGTCTTTCCAGGGTTTTGGTAGTACAGTTATAGTGACTACAGACATGGAAGGTGGAAATGTTCCAGAAGTAGTGAGCTCAGTAAAAAGCCATTCTAGTATTGGGCACATTTGGGGGGATTAGTAGATGATGGCGGTCTATAGGTAATCCGTCACTGCCTGGAGCTTTTTTATTTTGAGCCTTTTAATTGCTGTTTCAATTTCAGCAGATGTTATAGGTTGTTTTAGCAAGGCACTCTGAACAGGTGACACTTTAGGCAGGGATACCAAGCTGAGAAAGTCCGTTAGCTGCTGGGAGGATGGGGTAGTAGTGGAGGAATATTGTTTTTGACAGAACTGAGACATAACAGAATTAAGTTCTACAGGATCAGTACATTTAGTACCCATGTTAGTCATCAGAGGCAATGCACCTTTCTGACTGTTGTATATGCTAACCATTTACCGTTTTTTCTCCACTCTCCCTATATTTATGTTTCAGCCTAAGAATGGCTAATTCGGTTTTCTGTGCTGTAAGTGTATATATTTCTTGTCTAAGAGCTACTATCGCTAACTGAAGGGGGGGGAGTTGTTAATTAATCTAGGGGGTGTAGCCTTCAGTGCCTTTTCTTTTATTTTGAGTTGAGTTTCTAAATCTGCCATCTATTTCTCTTTTTCTTTCCGTCTATGTACTGAGAAGCTAATTATTTGACCGCTAAGGGTAGCTTTAAATGCTTCCCATAGGGTGGTGAGAGATGTAGCATTATTATCATTGTCTGCAAAATAATTTTAAGCAATGCTTTGTACCCATTGTTTAAAGGGACACCGTCAACCCCATTTGGCCTCAAAGTATTCCTAGTTTAAAAAACACATTTTATGATTGTTCTCATTCTATAGAGGCTACTGATATAGCTGGTTGTATGATTCAGATTCCTTTTTCCTTTCAAAAAGTAAAAAACTGAGTGTCAACCAGACTGGTGTTACCACACCAAAACATGTTTGTTTACATTTTTTGACCAACTACAACTGCATCTTTCCTGGACTCCGAAACACCCCCAACACTATCTAGCTACCCACTGTGCAGTGGAGAGCAGATGAGACTATTGTATCACAAGCGGCTGTCCTGTTTGAGGGTGTTTCTAATGTTCAGAAAGTATGTAGTAGGCTTAGGTAAACAATCTGAAGCAAAACAAAGCTATGTATAACTATACATTTCCATGCATTTCAGTTCTAATAGGCAAGGAGGCAGATTAAACAACCAGCAACTTTAATTAATTTTAGAGAAGCTAAGCAGTCATAAAATGTGGGTTTTTACCTTGAAATAATATGATGCAAAAAAGGTTGACAGTGTCCCTTTAAATTTAGCGTCTAGAAGCAAAATTGGATCCAGCCCCCAGCTGACAGATTTCTGTGGGGAGCTACTAGATAAGAAGTTGAGCTGTAGGGGGCATGATCAGAAATAATTATAGGTTTGATATTCACTGCTGTTACAAGAGGGGTAAGTGCTGGAGATGTTAGCCACCTATCTAAATGACTGAAGGAGCCATGACATGGGGATTGATATGTAAAATCTTTGTGTCTTGGGTGGAGCTGCCTCCATATATCAGTGAGGGCTTGATCCTTTATCCATAATAAGACCGCCTGAAGGGCATGTGGGTGGGGTTCCAGGTTACCACGGCTTCTGTCCATACTGGGGTTCAAGGTGAGGATGAAATAACCACCAATTAGTATAGGGTTTTGTTTATTCATCAGGGAGGTTAATCGAAATGCCAATGTATGGAAAAGCTGTGGAGAATCATTGCTTGGTGCGTATAAATTAAGTATGGTGAAGGGGCCTTGTGGGGTGTTGAAGTACGCTGAGACCCATTTGCCTTCTGGGTCATGGTATGATTTCCGAAGGGTTCACTGTAGGCTTTTGTGGACAAGAATGGTAACCCCTCTTTTTTTCATGGGAGCAACACTGTGAACCTCTATACCAACCTATCCCCTGCAGAGCTTTTGGGCCTCCTTATCTGTTAACTTAGTTTCTTGTAATAGCACCACCTGTGCTCTCAGTTTTTGTAGGTGAGTCAAGACCTGCTTGCGTTTGACAGGGGAGTTGAGGCCCCTAATATTCCAACTGTAGCAAGTGATTTCAGCCATATTCATGGTGGAAAACAATGTAGTCAATGTAGGGTAGTACTGCATCATTCACAAGCAGGAGTTGAAGAAGAGTGAGGGTGTACTTTCCCTGACTTAGGGAGTGGTAAAGTGTATATCCCTGACATTCTAATGAACAATATTGCCCATTGGGTGCTAAACCATACATTAAACTATTTATTCCTAAATATGCAACTATACAGAAACAAACAGTAGAACACATCTTTAGTCTAAAGACTAAGAGTATTACAAAGTACAGATTTACCTATTTTCAAGGAAAGGGAGGAGAACCGGGTAACTATTATCCTAAGTTCACCCTTAACTCGAATGGGGGGGAGGGGAACCAAGAAAGTTAAGTAGGTTCGGACCTGCAATTCTGTGCAGCAACTGTTTGCATGGCATATGGACACAATGTCGCGGTGCTATTTATCTCAGTCAAAATGTAGCAGCCAATTAGTCGGAAAGACATCTCGTCGCCGGTGTAGAGATCATGGACAATAAGTCACCAACACGACCAAATCACCAGGGACGATGAACTGATGGTCACTGCAACATTGTATTTTCATTTCATGCCATGCACTGGGGCATCAACCTTGCCTCAAACCATTCATTGTACAGCTCTCAAAACATGTGTCTTGCAGACACCTAACTGCATTTGGCTGTGCCAAAGTACCGATTGCTGCTGCCTGCTCTGCCTGTCCCTCACTCACTTCACCAAGGGGAGTCAATTCCTACAGTCTCTGTTGTTGTGTCTCTCTCAGCGGCAGGCATCAGTGGCGGAGGTGGCCTGGGAATGGAGGGGAACGACTGCACTGTTGGTGACTGTTGCAAGGGAAGCAGAGAGGTGCTGTCTGTGCACATCAGCATTTTGTCCCAATACATTATTAACTGGCAACAAATACACATGTTGGCAACTTGAACAGGGACCTTTTGTCCTTGCAGCTATATGATTGAGCGTTTTGCACCACAACATTATGTCTGGCAGCAATTCGGCTGCTCACGGTTTGCACGGCTAATTCTTAATCTTGAGTACCTTTGTTTAATAGTAGTCAGAATGATTTCAAAACTCAGAAACTATAAAAATTGCAATGTAAAACTTTAATAGCATCATGTTATTATCAAATTCAAAATGAACCCATTTTAATGGGTGGAGAGAACATGAGAAGCATTATGGCCCCATTCCATTGAATAGGCTTAAGGCTCAGTCCTCAGTATACCTGTCAGGAGCCTTTTCTATTAAACTTAATGTGAACAGCATGTTTAACTTGGCTGCATTAACCCATAGTGGTTTCTAGAAACAAAAAAATTCAGGAATGGGAAAGGTGCTGGTGGAATATACCTTGACAAATAACTTCTTTGCCCATATCACGGGTGAGCTGGTAGAAAGCAGTACCAGACTTCAACCATCAGATGGTGCTAAGGTATACTGGACGCTAATTCTGGCTAGAACTGAGCTGCACTGTGGAGTTTGTCAAGGGTCTAGCTAGTTGTGATGGATGAGTGAGGGGAAGCACTTCAGTGCCCAAGTTTTAGGGCTTGCCAGGCTTATTAACAAGGTTGAGCTACATGCCCAATCAGAAGGACAGCCTTCCTACATATGTCCCTGTTCCCTCACTGTAGCACCACTAATGAAAAATGACAAGTAGGCAACATATTTACAGTAGTGCTATTTCTGGCAGTTATGGAGAATTGCATGCATATTACTAAGTCTGGCTATGGGTCCCTATACCACTGCTTGAATTGTTTACTGCGTAGGGCTGGCCTTACAAGATATTATTAAGTTAGCTGTCACTTCATTTTAATACCCAGAACTAGGAGGATTAAGTAGTACTGTATTGACTGCACCATCCTTACTCCCCTTCTGAGTAGCTTAGTAGAACTATGCTGACACAAAACTGCCCTATACTGCTTATGTGTGAGACTTACCAATATGGGATGGATTGCAGGCTCCCTCCAAATGTGGTATCACTGCTGCATGAGGATCTATTTCCAACCAACCCACAGAAGCTGTAGCTCTACAGCTAGTACAGGGCAACCAAGGCACTACAAGCAATAAGTCATCACAATTAAACATAATGTAGATTGAGAGAATCATGATAGCTTATCTCTATCATTTTTTCCCAGGATTAGCATAAAGCAAAATTGCTGAAGATTAAGGAAGGAGAAAACAAATCTATCAGCTTGCAATAAAATAATGAAACAATCAGACATCAGCCCCATTGGTTAACTACCTCCAGATTAGGGGTCCTGCAAGCAAGTCAGAATATTTACATAACCCCACATTAACTTAACTACCTGAGGGAAAGAACTATAATACAACTTCCTGTGTTACAGGTTTGCTCAGCAGAGCTGTGGTACAAACCCGGGAGATATTTTACCAGCTTACAATCCCTCCCAATGCCATCAATATCCACAAGATATTCAGAGTTGCAGCACTACAATTAACCTTTTCAGCTGCATTATGACCATATATTTGATACCATGAAATTAATGTTGATGAGCTTCAGAAAATTTGTCCCCCCCATCTGATGATATAGCCACAACAGTCCCTGGCAGTATGGTAGTCCCCTGCTGGCTAACTTCCTTACCCGCAACCATGGATGAGTCTGGGCCTTTCTTCGTCACATCCCTAAAACTGCAGCAGGTAAAAGATATGGTGGTGGTAGTTCAGACTGAGAAGTCTTGGTCTGGGGTGAGACATGAGCCTGTCCATCGCAGCTTTCTTCGAACCACAGGGGGGCATATCCATTCTTAGTGGGAATAATGGGGTGAGTCTTCAGAAGTTTATCGGAGTTGCTGCTGTGGCTGCAACTCCTAGATCTCTGTTGGATGACACTTGACTATGTTCGTGTTGCTTGTTACAACATTTATTTTTTAGTGGGAGCATCCACAAATCTTCAATGGTAGTTTGCAGTTTATAAGCAACAGGTGGGCACATGGCTTCTGGTGCAATCGGAGGAGCAGTATCCCTTCTGGACTGAGGAGGGTTGGAATCCTCCAGTTGCCATGGTCTGGCTTTATTTTAGGAGGTAGCTTTGGGCCACTGTTTTTGTATGAAGTCCATTGCTGATTCGGGGGGGTGTAGAGTAGTAGTGTAGATCCATTATGAGAAATCTACATGACAGCAGGGTAACGGAGAGAGAGAAGGGCACCCCAGCCCGATGTAGTGCCTGTCTAACTTCAGTAAAAGCTTTTCTCCAATCTGTAAAATCTTTGGAGGGAAACACCATTATTTTGTTATTTTGCCATTCCATTGCACCAAGATCTCTAGACCACTTCAGAATAGTTTCTTTATCTTGGAAGCGAGCTATGACTGGTCTGGGCTTTTATCCGGCTCATGGCATTAGGGCGAGAGACCAATGTGCCCGCTCAATTTCATAGCTGCCCCTGGAAATTTGTAGTACATTGGGAAGGATATGGTGCAGGAAGGCAATGCAGTCACCCAATTCAGCTTTTTCTTGGAGCCCTACAAAACGGAGATTATTCAGTCATCCCCGGTTTTCGATATCATCAATTTTGAGTTGCATCTGCCGAATAGTCCAGCTCTTTTCTCTCAGAGACTGTTGGAGGTCTTGACAATTTTCTATGTTTTGTATGCTGCATTGCTCAGTAGAGGAAGCTTTGGTATTTAGAGAAATAATTCACTCTCAGTGTCTGGTATTTTGTTGTTTACAATCGTTTACCTCTAGTAACACACTGCTCAGCATATGTTCTATTCTGTCCATTTAATCCTGTTTTTCTAGTTCTGAACATTATACCATGCTGAAGCCTCCAGAGATGGCCCTGCAGGCAGAAAGCAGCCTGGATTTAGCAGTACTAGTTGTAAGCATATTTTTGTTTATTATTTGTCCCATCAACTTCAAATTCGGATTGCCTTTTCTCAAGGGTTAGCTGCTCAGAATGTGATTGACATATAATCAGTTCATATTCTCAGGAGCACGGATGGCCGAAGGATAAGTTCTTGATATTGCAGAGCTAAAGGCTCAAACCTCTATCTTGGTTGAGTGTTAGCCATGCTCCCCAGGGTAGGGAACTTGATACTGCAACCAAATATTATTCCCCCCCCAATCTCTGCCCTATTTGTGTGTGGTTTACCAATCTGATACACTGGCCTCGAACCCAACTGCTATGCCACCAATATCTGTCACAAACCCACTCCTGGGGACCGGGTCCACTGAATTTACAGTGCCTTCCCCTAAGTGCAACCTGTGATGGGGGGCAGGAATACCATCCTCATGTCCTTTTAGAGTGCTCAATGATTTCACAACTGAACACTGACCACGAAAGCCTAGGGTTTCCTCTCTCTGGGTATCAGTAAAATACAGTCTTAAGTGTGTAGCCAGGTGAGAACCCCCCTTGGTTTCTGTGCTGGGGGGGAAAACTCTGGTGTTACAAGACCTTTGGGGCTGCTCTCATAACCCTGATTGTGTCTTCTCCCACAGTGGTGCAGGAACCTGATTCAAACCCCTCAGACCCCTCTGGAAACCTTGTGTACTTTTAACCTACTGTAGGGCCCCAGATTCCACTCCAGGATCCCAGTTTCCATAGCGTGTGGCACCTTAGTGCTAAACAGATATAACCCCCCCTACCAATTTTGGGGCTTACCTGCAGCCCTTAGCTCCCATTCTGCTCTCTTGCTGGAGCCTCCTGAAATGCCTGCCATTTTTCTCGGTCTCCCAGTCCTGGACCGAGTTCCTCTTGTGCCCCTATGTGCCCCAAAACAGTCCCAGAGTCATTCCAAGCCCTGCGGGGCTCCCAGATCCAGACCGTGATCACCCATGCTGCCAATGCATGCCAGTGCTGTGTGGACCGCTTGCCTTGTGGTTGATAGGGAGTTGTGTTTCAGCTGTCCCGGTGCCCCATCTGCCTAAGGGGGACCTGGTGACCATGGACAGGGTTCTGAGTGCCTGTTCTCTCCAAAATTTAAGGAGATCTACAAGGTATTCATGGGCAGGACTCATTAATATTAATGAGCCAGAGCCCAATCGCCTTTATATTCATGAGGGTGCTTCTGCCCTCAGGGAAGTTGTGCTTTGGCTACCGCCAAAAAGAAAAAGAAAATGTTTTATAATAAATAATGAACTGCAATGTTTGTTTGGGGAAATGTTGCAAAGGGGAAGAGTATTTAAAATAAATAAATGGCTTGATACTGGCTGCACCAGCTTAAAATTGGGACTCAAAAAGACACCCTGCCTGCTGCAATAGGAGTGGTTGCAGTGACAGGAAAACAGACTGAGAAATCTATTTGATCTGTGCAGTGACAGCAAGTACACATCCAGGGCTATGGAACTGTGGGGCATTTGTACAAACCTTTAAATAATTCTGGCTGTACAAGGGCTTAATTTAGGACTGTATCTGATCTGCTTAAGGGACTGTGCATTTCAGCAGCCATTACAAGCAGCCACAGCCAATCAGAAAGCTAGAATATTAAAGCCAGAACTTGTGGGGCATCAGCCAAAGCTCATGGGAAACTTCCTAGTGCTCACGGCTAACTGCAGGGACCTAATTTCAGGTGCCAAAACAGGAAACCAACGGTGCATCAAGTGAGGTTCATGTGTAATTAATTTTCTTGATTGACAGGCCCTCCAGCCAGTCAGAGGCCAATCACCCAATGGCTTCAGCCAATCAGGACATCAAGCCAGCTGTGAGAGAGTTGATTGTACTGTACCTCAGTTGTGAGAGAACTGAAGATTTCAGGAACCCTGATTGCGGAGATCCTACTGTGAGGAGCCTGAGTGAGTACTCTGGTACCCCCAGTGCAAGAATGAAAGAGAAATTGCTTAATTGGGACTGCCAATGCTCAGAGACTGTCTGACTTATTGTTCTTTGGTCTTCGCCCTGCATTCTACCCTTTTTTTTTTTTGGAAACCTTGCTATTTGTGACTGTTCTTCTGGTCTGCAACCTGCATCCTGCTGTACCTGTCTTGCCCAGTGCAGGTGGACCTGACTGTTCTGGGGGACCCAAGTGAGCCCAGAACACAGTATAGATGTGCTGATACATGGTGTCTGCTATGGAGCCTACAGGTCTGGAAGGGGAGTACTCAGTACAGGGGCTCATCCTGACTTTGCCTGGGAGGTCCAGTATTTGTTAACTACTCCAGTTAAGATGCCCAGTGGAGCTGCAACTTACAGTCAAGTACCTCAATTCGGACTGAGACCCCAAGTCTTCTGAATTTGACTAATGTAACCTGGAAAGGACTGTTTCTATGCAAATGGACCAGGGCAGCCATCCTGACCCCTGGTTGAAGGTGCTATCCCTTCACTGATTGTACCAGATGTATTTGAACTATAAATGTACTGAATGTACCAAAACATATAAATGTGATGAACATTCAGAAAGAAATACTTGACTTCCTAACCCGGTGTGACTGACTAGTTGCATCTAATCAATGTTTTGATTACAATATTCCAGGCAACCCCTGCACACCCCCAAAGAGACTGTAACTAGTTCAAATGTTTATTGTTGGAAAATCTAATTGAAAATTAATTTTAATCAACTGGTCAATGTACAGCTGCAACTCCACCAGGCCTGCAACATGTAAGAACTTTAGAATACTAGGTACCCAGGGTGAAATGTGTGGGATTGCAGGATCTCATACCAAAAGCTTGGGGGAACTGGTACCAGTTGTGAGTAAATTAATATGGTGTTCCATCCGATTATATGCAGTTTAGATAGCCAGGGCTCTTGGTATCAGTGTTGGAGAGACCATCTGCCACAAACCCGGCCATTGTCCATTCGAGCAGGGAAGGTTGTTAGTTGCCTAGCAACTAAACTTGTGAATTATGTGAGAATATGGGTGTGACGACTACGTCACTCCATGGGAAGGCAAGTGGGCTCAAGAGGTAAAAGAGAGGAGTTGGCATTCTTGGGGTAGGAGTCACCATTTTCTACCTTGCATACTGTGCTGCAGAGAAAAACGTAAGGTAAAAAGAAACATCATTTTTAATGATTTGAACTCTAGCTGACATTTATCCATAAGTGCTTTGAAAGATTTAAATACATGATATCTTTACTCCTTTTCCAAATTTAGAGGACATTACATTTCCACTGTCTAAAAACTGAAAAGAACTCCATTCAAGGACAGATACAAATCAGTTATGTGCTCCTCAGACATGGGGAATCAGGCTACACAACAGCATTTAACACTTTAGCACTGAGTGGTGGCATGTTTTCAAGTATGAAGATATTGGGCCAAAAATTATAAGATATTTGCTTTTATCACTTTTAAGGCTACTTAAAGCGCCAGATATGAAAATTTTGTTTAAAGAACCATATGCTGATTAAAAAGAACATTTCAAGTTCAAGTTTATTGCAGGAAAACTCCATTGAGCAAGCTCATTCACAAGGAGGTCCTGTGACATAAACACTTAAAGTACAAACACAGATAGGTAATAACAGTATATACATGAAATGCACGTTACATGATACAGGCTGGATATACATACAAGGGTACCAAATAGGGTGACTGCAGGTGGTAAACATTGATATGAGACAGGGAAGCGACTTACAGGTTGCATACTGATAAATGAAACATGATGACTGGTGTGTGCAATACATATACAGTATTTTGGCAGCTAGAACAAACAACAGTCTACAACTGATATGGGGAGGAGAGTTTGATAGGTAGCAGTGGAGCGTAAGCAAAGATAAAGCCAGGAGTAGAAGGGAAGGAAAGCAGTTAATATGACAAATCAATTATACCTTACCAGTGGATAAATATGGCACACATGGGAAGGAAGAGACTTAATGACAGTTACAGGTGTC
The DNA here is from genome assembly GCA_016271365.2 of Neoceratodus forsteri. Taxonomy (NCBI): domain Eukaryota; kingdom Metazoa; phylum Chordata; order Ceratodontiformes; family Ceratodontidae; genus Neoceratodus; species Neoceratodus forsteri. The sequence continues at coordinate 979,227,974 of CM057458.1, read as the reverse complement.
TTTTATTTTGGCTGAACTGGCAATTTGTAGAAGTTTATTGAAACTGTGCTAGTTAGTTTCAGTATGGTTTGTAATTGGTTCCAAATGGAGGGAAAGGCATATGCAATATACAGTTTACCAAAGAAGTCGCGTCCTTGGTATGTCAAGCATAATAAGTCAGATTTTCTTAGCAGTATGCACTATGTGAGATACTAATAAGGGAAGAGAGATAGCTTGGCAATTTCTGCAGGAGCAGTTTAAGAGTTCATAGCCCAGCATGGAGCAGGCGTCTAGTAGTAAGGGATGTCCAACCAACAGCTGCATATAAGTCAAAGTGGAGCGAACGGTAAGGGGAGTTGGTAATGAACCGTAACACATGGTGATAAAGGATGTCCAGTTTACTTAGATTTGCAAGAGTGGTGGAGGAATAGATTACATCGCCATAGTCGAGTAGGGGGAGAAAAGTGGCCTGTACAAGCTTGTTTTGAGTTTCAAGGGGAAAAAGGGGCCTATTTCTGTAGAAGAAACCTAACCTTGCTTTTAACCTTCTAGAGACATCTTCGACGTGGTCACTGAAAGATAATTTATTGTCGATCCAGATACCTAGATATTTAAATTTGGTTACAACTTCCAGAGCTCGTTTAGCGTGGTGACAATGAAGTCTTGGGCAAGGTATTGGGGGCCTGAGACAGCACTGTGGGAGAATATCATTGCTTTAGTCTTCTTAGCATTGAGCAGAAGCTTTGCCTTTATTAGATTATGCTCAAATTGTGCGAAGTCCGCTTGAAGCACTCCCTTGACTTCAGATAACGATGAGCCAGAAGTATACAACACAGTATCATCTGCAAAAAAGTGCAGATTGGAAGTAGATATGTTAGTATCTAAGTCATTAATGTACAGAGAAAACAAGATAGGGCCTAAGATGGATCCTTGGGGGACTCCTCTTGCAACTGGCAAGGCAGCAGAAAAAAAGCCTTCGCCTTTACTTTTGGAATCTTCAGTTAGGTAGCTGGAGAACCACTGGGTGGTATGGTATGTGGCACCCAACTTTGCAAGGCAGTTGACTAATAGTTTGTGATCAACAGTATCAAAAGCTTTGCTGAGGTCCAAAAGACTGCACCAGTTACCATCTTAGCATCTATAGCAGAGATCAATCATTGGTTACTTTTGCTAGTGCAGTGATTGTGCTATGATTAGCCGGAAGCCAGATTGAGCTGGGTTAATGAGAGAAGGTTTCAAGTGAGATTTTAACTGAATATGAATCAGTTTTTCGAGAACTTTAGAAAGGATAGGCAATATGGAGATAGGCCTATAGTTGTTTACATCGCATGGGTCACCAGATTTAAATAGAGGGAGGATATGTGCTGATTTCCAGCAGGGCGGCACAGTAGCAGATGTAATGGAAAGATTGAAGATGTGGAGGTGGGGCAGTGAGATGGGCGTAGCCTGACCTTAGGAAAAAGGGTTCCAAGCCATAGTCCCCTGTGCTTTTTGGTGTCTAAGTTAGAAGAACTCTTCTACTTCTTTATAAGTTATCTCGCACAGTTGGAAGGGCTGGGTGCAGGACTAGATGTGGCAGGAGGGTATGCTGGCTCACCGCAGCACCAGCATAAGCGTGACAAGTCAAAAGCTAATCCAGCTGTGGCAAAGTGGGAGTTAAGTTCCTCCAGGATTAGGGACTTGTTTCCACAATCTTGTCACTTGCAACTATCTTTGTTGGGACAGAGGGGCCATGGGCCGTCCTTCTATAACTTTGATAGTCTTCCATATTTTATGAGGTTACCTTTAGCTTGTTCGAGAATAGAAATATAATAGTTAGCTTTAGCAGAGCGAAGTTTTTTCACACAGTTATTCCTGGCTGTTCTCAAGGCCTGCCAATCCGAAGATTCTTTGGAATGTCTAGCTTTAGCCCAGAGCTTATCTCGAGCTATAAGGGCTGCTTTGAGATCCGAGGTGAACCAGGGGTTGGAATTGTTCCGTACCCTTACTTTGATGAAAGGGGCATGCTTATTTATTATTGTAGTGAGTTTGTCATTAAGGATGCAAGCTGCCTTGTTGACATCTTTGGCTAGGTAAAGATCTTGCCATCTGATCATGCTCAGGTCAGATAGGAAGTTTACTGCACTGAATTTGTGAAAGGATCTTTTTGTTATAAAGATGGGTTGCGGACGGGCCTTAATTTGAGATCTTATGCAAGCAACAATTCCATGATCGCTCATGTCATTGTGAAACACTGCCAAATGAGATATTTTGCGTGGATGGGTGGTTAGTACCACATCTAGAATGGAACTGTTGGCAGTATTTAGAGTGTTGTTCCTAGTAGGTTCACTGACTAATTGCCCAAGACCTAGCTCGTCACAAAGGGATTTGAGGCCATGTGATTTAGGTGACAGCCAGTCCATATTTAGATCTCCTAGAAATATTGTTTCAGTTTTGCATCTACGAACATGGATTTCAAAGATTGAGGACTTCATCACCACCAGGCGGGGTCTATAGCCACCTAGGATAGTGATACATTCGAGGAGGGAGATGAAGGCTCATGAAACTAACTCAAATTCCTTGGCTAGAGATTTGCAACTAAAATTGGTGACAAGTACTTAGATTTAGCGTAGATAACCACACCCCCGCCTCTAGACTCTCTATCTGCTCTAAATAAATTGTAGCCCTGCAGTGATATTTGTTGATCAGTGTTCGTCTTTTTTAACCACGACTCAGTAATTATGATAAGGTCTGGGTTAACGTGTGCAGCCCAGGCTTGCAGCTGTACAAGTTTTTTAGGCAGGCTTAAAATGTTGACCATCATCATTTTGAGACCTGTGGCCTCAGCAAAATCGATAGGCGAGGTAAGTTGTGGGGGGCCCAGGGTTGAGCTCCACATTTCCTGAGCAGAGAAGAAGCAGAAGTATAACTTTCTTTAAGGAGCTTATAAGAATGGAGACTGCTTTTTTATTTCTTCGCGGCAACCCATATCGTGCTGCACAAGAGGCGGCACCACTGTAATGACAGTTGATCGTGATCAATGTAAGTGCTTGGGTAGACCTAGGTGAGGACAGTAGCAAGGGGGTGTAGGCTAACCGGGTGGATAGGCTAAAAGGTGAGAGGAGAATGACATAGTGTCTGTATGGTAGACTGTTATAACATTAGGTATTGATAAGGTACATTGGAGAACTGAATTGCATTGAGGTACTTCGAATTGCACTGTAAAAAAAAAAAAAGGTAGTTAGACTTATCGGCACCAAGGCAGAGTGCTTGGATGGGGGGGGGGCACTGCATGAAGAGCAGTCAGACAGAAGAGGTGTAAGCACTTTAAAACAGTAGTAGAAATTATAATCCAGCTAATACAGTTGAAAAACTCCTAATAACACAGTTGAAATGTGCTTAGTTCTATCGAAAATCTAACAAAGTGCCAGGTGTCTATAGAAGGGGAAAACTCCTGGCCAATCAGAGTGGGTTTGCTGGAAGCACCCGTGTTCCAATTGGCTGCGCTGTCACGTACCTTCCAAGGAGCTGCAGGCGGGTGTCCTGGTCTTGGTCGGTGGCTGGCTGGGTGCCAGCCGACCATAGGTGAGCTGGAGCAGCCCTGTTCGAGGACAAGCTGCTTCCAGGAGCTGCAGGTGGGTGTCCTGGTCTTGGTGGGGTGGCTGGCTGGGTGCCGGCCAACTGTAAATGACTGGAGCAGCCTGTTCAGGGACAAGCAGCTTTCAAGGAGCTGCAGGCAGGTGTTCTGGTTTTGGTCGGTGGCTGGCTGGGTGCCGGCCGACCGTGGGTGAGCTGGAGCAGCCCTGTTCAGGGACAAGCAGCTTCCAAGGAGCTGCAGGCGGGTGTCCTGGTCTTGGTCGGTGGCTGGCTGGTTTAATTTAAGAAGTTTTGACTATGTAGGTACACCTAAGATTATAATTATCATAAATAGTTGTGTAGGTTGGTTTATGAAAACAATAAACTTACATATTTTGGTTTTTAGCAGACTTATATGAATACCCCTTGAAAAAGCTTATTTTAAAGAGCAAAACACTGGGGATTTTATGAGTAAAAAGATTTGAATTGGAACCACCTCAATGAAGAAGTGATTTTATTCTAGAAAAAGAATACAGCTACCCCACCTTTTTCTTACTTTGGATATGGAATCGCACTCAAAATAAGAAACATACAACCAGTACCCACAGGACAGTTCTGTGTTAGATTGAGAAGCAAATCAGAAGGGTTCCCACCCTAGAAAATAGGGTACTAATGGGTGGTCTTAATCTCCCTGACATAGACAGGGAATCATATAAGGAGTAAGGCTCTTGTAGAGTCATTACAAGAAGGCTTCCTTGTTCAGTGGGTGAAAGACCCCCCCCTCCACCAAGTGAGGAAGCCAGCTATGATCTGGGTCTGTTTGAAAAGGACATGCTGGAAGAGGTCAGGGCATGGGAACCCTTGGGAATGAGTGATCACAATTCAGTTTGGTTAACTTTATCCCTAAATGACCAGAAGACCAAGTCTGGGATAAAGGTCTTAGATTTCAGGAGGCCAAATTTTAGGGGATTGGGGGGAGACACTCAGACAAACTGAAGGGTGTGGAAAATATTAAGGCAGTAGAGGAAATGTGGGAACTCATTAATGATAGTTAATTGGAAGTGACAAAAACCTGTCTGCAGTAAGTAAAACCAAAAGCCACAAGAAGCAACTCTGTTTTTCTGGGAAGGTGAGGGTCATAGTTGGGCCCCAAAGAAGACTACAATAGAAAAGTACAAATGGGACCAATCTGAGGGTAATAGAGAGTAATACTTGGTGAAAATTGAGCAGGCAAGCAGAGTCATAAGGAGGGCAAAGGCAGGGATGGAAGTGAGGATAGCTGAGGTGGTAAAGGAAAATGAAAAGGCCTTCTTTAGATGTATCAGAATAAAGATGATGTTAAAACAATTATTATATATATGTATAAAAAAGAGGAGGAATACCAAAGAGGTATTGTGAGGACAAAATCCAGAAATATATGTGTAGAGGAGGATGTAAAGAAGACTGACATCCTCACTTGCTAATTTTACTAAGCATTCATAGTAGTGCTGGGGCTCTCACACCCCAACTGTGGTAAGCAGGCTACAGGAGGTGGGAAGGGAACTGAACTTGGGATCAATGTTAGAGACTGGGTACTTAAGGGACTAAGTGCACTTAGGGTGGATGAGGCAACAGGACCAGATGGGTTACACCTCAGAGTACTGAGAGAACTGGGGCAGGAGCTTGAATGGCCCTTGATGATCTTTTTCAATTGCTCCCTGAAGACTGGAGTAGTCCCAGTGGATTGAAGGACAGTGGACATGGTTCTCCCACACAACAGTGAAGTGGGGAGGACACAGAAAACTACAGACTGATTCATTTGACATGTATATTAATTACTTACTGCCTAACATTTATGAGCTCTATTTTTTCCTGTTTAGAGTGTCAGGAGTTGGGAATCTGCTTGATCACATTCCTTTCTGAATTTCTGTGGTTGGGCCAGTCTTTAGGTGTCAAGGAATACCCAATTCTGTTGTCCTGCTGTTTTGGTCCTCCCACTGGTTCAGATGTTCCATTGTCCATGGCCCAGTACTTAATACTGACCCCTTCTTCCATCCCCTGCCAAGGATATACTGTCCATGGCTTCCCTACCCATAGGCATGGGAAACCCGGGTACTGGGCGGTCAACACTGCCTCTACCACTGTCTGAGAACCTAAGCTCGGACTTCCCATTAGCAAAGCACAGTATTAGCAGCCTTCCAATCAGAACGCTCTTCAGCATTGGGTTCTGATTGGTTCCTGCAGTCTGCTTCGGTGTCCGTTCTAAACCAAGCATAAATCTGATTTTCCACGCCGAAATTTGCCAAAAAAGAGCTGTAATTACTTTTCTCCTTGACTGTTAAGACCCTTATCTTTCTGTTTAGAGTGATACATTTAGTGATGCTGTGTGATTACATTATTTTTGAAATTCTGTGCTTGCGTCAGCTCCCTACACGAGTGGCTGATCACTTCTCCCTACTGAAGTTCCTATTGGCCTCATCTTATGTCCTCCTTAAATATTACAGAAGAACTCTGAAGTGATGTGACTGATGTAACATTGAGTACTTACTTGCATTAATTGTTTTTTTACTGTGTTATTTGGCTCTATTGTAAATATCTCTGTATACATTGTACCATTTGACCTGGAGCTAACCAGATCCATCTTGTAAATGAGCTTGCTCAATGATGTTCGCCAGGATAAATAAAGATTTTGATTGATTGATATATTGTGACAACTCCCGGAGACTGTCATCAAGGAGAATCTAGTACAATTTCTTGAAGTAAGTTGGTCCCAAGGCAGGAGGAAGTATGGCTTTATGAAGTGAGGATCATGCAGTGCTAGACTAACCAGAGTTCTTTGACTTTGTAACAAGAGCAGTGGACAAGGGCCAGGCAGTTAATATGTTATATCTAGATTTCAGTAAGGCCTTTGACTTGGTACTCCATAAACAGCTTATCAAGAAGCTTGGGCATCTAGTAGTTTAAGCAAAACAGTAGGTGGACAGTTGGCTAGGTGGAAGGATCCAGAAGGTAATTGTAAATGGAATAATTTAGATATCAATGAGGTCACAAGTGGGGGTATCACAAGTGTTGGTGCTGGGACCAGTACTTTTTACAGAGCACCAGTTTTGATGCTTTTATCATATCCCCTAAGAGCAGCTTACCTACCTAGGACTTCGTCAGTTCACTTTGCAGAATTTTTATTTTCTTCATTTTTGAAGGGGAGGGGATTATAAATTCTACTCATCTGCCTTGACTGCTTTCCCTTCCTGTTACTAATCAGAAGCATGCCTCCTCTATAGTGCCCCCATGCTCTGAAGTTTTGTGAGGTACTACTTTGTAGAGTGCAGGGGTGTGCTCCATTGATTTCATTAGAAGCTGAGTTTCAATTATGCTTTTTAAAATTTTAGAAGATCACTGGGGTCGAATGAAAGCCACATCTCAACTAACAAGGCCCTTGTTAGTTGAGCTGTGGTTTTGATTTGACTCTACTGACACTCTAAAATATTGAAAAGTATCATTGAAATGCTGCTCCAATTGAAATCAATGGAGCATGTCTGCGCTCTACAAACTAATACCCCACAAAACGTTAGCGTGCGGGGTGGTATGGAAGAGGAGCACTTGATCCAAAACTTAGCAGTAAGCCTAGTCCATGGTTTGAGAACCCCATCCCAATGAAATACTGCAAAAGTCTGCTTTTTGGGGATAACAGTCACACAGGAGTGTGGTATGCATATTATGGAACACATACAAACACAAGAGAGAAAGAAGTAACTGCCTCAGCTGGGACTTGAACCCAGGTCACCCGGGAATACAGTTCCGATTGCGCTAACCAGCTGCGCCACTGAGACAACTGGAACCAAACTGAGAATAGTAACCAGTAAGGAAAAAGGATCAGACTTTGTAGATGACAATAAACTCTGTGACAGAGTACACCCCAAGAAGAGGGTCATGGACATGAAGAGTCACCTAGAAAAGTTGAAAGTGTAGTTCAAGGCATGGCAACTGAGGTTTAACACAAAGTTATAGAAGCAAGAGTAACCTGAAGCTGGGTAATTGACAAGGGGGTGAAAAAAATCAAACTGACCAGTGAGGAATGGGATTTAGGTATCTTCATTAATAAAAGCCTCAAGACAATGACACAATACACCAGAGTACTTGGGAAGGCAAACAGGGTGCCAGGATGTATAGGGTGATTGTTTGCTAGTAAGAGAAATGAGGTACTGTTGCCCCTTTGTGGATCTCTGGTGAGGCTATACCTGGAGTATCGCATCCAGTTCTAGAACCTGCACCTGAAAAAGGATAAAGACTGTATAGAATCTGTCCACAGGCAGGCTGCCAAGATGATACAGGGTCAACAAGGAAACCCATATGAGTATTTAGCCAACCAGAGCATTTACTTGATGAAGGCCAGAATGGGGGGTGGGAGGGCATGATTCTGGATGCATGTAAGAAACTACTTCTTCAAAGAAGTGGTGGTAGATAGATGGAATGGTTTGTCATTGGTTATGGTAAATGCCAAGACAGTGATATCTTTCAAGAGAACATGGGACAGCCATAAAGGGTTGGTAAAACCTAATACCATGAAGGGGTGGAAAGTGGGGTTGGGGAGATAAATTACTGATGATCATTAAGCCTAGGCATGACCAAGGATAGATTGGTATGGCTCAGGTAGGAAAATGTGCAGAAACGCTTGACTACGAGTCTTTTTCTGACAACATCTTTTTATGTTTTTGTGCTTTATACCTCCCGCAGTAGTTGATGCTGTTTTTGATCTTAAAAAAATAAGTGGTAACATGTCTCTTAGCTTAATGGAACTTCTATACAATACATGTATCCTGTGTTATGTATGCATAAGTCTCCTATATCCTGTTTCCTGGCCTTGGGTGACCTCCTGTGTTTTATTTTACCTCCCAGTCCATCTTGCAATAAGTACATAGGTGCTGTTCTAAGGTGACCCCCTGGAGTTGATTTGACCTTCCTGCCCACCCCAGGTTTGGTGGCTCCATTGATTTTTTTTTAAGACCCCCCCACACACACGCTCTCTTTATTTTTCTCCAGCTTTGTTTACAAAATACAAGGGGCTACTTTATTGGTAAGTCATGCCAATTTGGATTAAATGCAAGTATAAGCCCCTGTATAGGTTTTTTTTAATGTTTTCAGGTCCATCTATGTACTTTACCATATGTTAATTTATCAAAAAGGTATTCCTAATAAAGTGTCTGACCTAGACAAAGTATGATAACTGAGGACAACATTATGCATATTTTATGTGGCATTATAAATGTTGTATGTATTTTTTCTATATCAAGTATGGTGAATTTGTTTATTGTTTCTATATAAGAATGTACTACTGTATGTCACTTTAAGATTTTGAAATGTGAGGAACTGAGTACAGCTGAAGAATCTGCTATAAATTAGGCTATGCCCTAGATGGCACCATTCGGTTGAAAAAGCTGACCAGGTGAAATGTTACTACTTTACCCGCTCCCTGCTGTGCTGGTGTTTTTTTGCTGAGTTTGTCCTGTACAATAAAAGAAAATCTATTCTTGTTTGGACTACCTATTTTTTAAGTTCTGAGTGGGGAGTGCTGTGATTTTTGTTGTTGTTGTTGATGATGGAGTTCTAATTTGTCATTGGCACCTGTATCTCTAAACATCTCTTAACAAAGATATGTAGGATAGGATATGATAGGGTAGGCTATGATAGGATAGAATGGTAGCAATCAGGGTATTCTAGATGTAATGATGCTTACTTTATTTAAATCTCACAAAGACCTACTTTAATAAGGAAGATATGCCGGAAGTTGCAGTGGATCACATTACACAGTCTAATTAAATTATAAACAGTTATATTATACACAAAGTACTGTGAGTATATATTAGTATATGTAACTTTCTTTGGATAGACAGAACACATTTAAATCTACTTAAGTCTTGCTGGATTTTATTCCATTACCAAAGTACAGCAACATAAACAGCCTTTCCCTATTTCTCATATACTTTTGGGAACTGTCAATGAGATACTGTATAAGACTGAAATCTAAGATGTAGGTATGGTTAAAAGAATCAGTTCATATCCTGGAATAGTCATGTGATTTTCCCAGCAGTACTTTAAAGACAAAAATATGTCAATGTAGCTTTCTGCACTGGATCACAGAAGACCTGCCATTGGTTCATATAGCTCACAGTGTTACATCAAAAATGGTGTATTTGTCATAAATTATATCACAGTGTGGTATAAAAATGTAAGTTCTTTAGCAGTAGATATGTTGTATATTATGTCATTAAAAACAAATATAGGCAAAAATACCGATCACATATTTGTTTCCTTTGCTTGAGAGGTCAAACTGGATTTATGCCAGTAGTGAAAGTATTTTCTTTGAGATTTGTTTTTTTCATTTTGTGTACTGAAATTCAGTTTGTACTGTATGCAGCCACAGTCTAGGACTACTGTACTCCTTTGTTGCCTATTCTTTTATGCTACCGTACTCTTTAATCATGTGCAAAATAACATAATTTAAGGCTGGATTATTTGTAATAAAGGAACTAGAGAATCTGTTGTACAGAAAAGCATAACATCAGTCATACTTGCAATTCACCAAATTTAAAATCAGTCCATTTCAGATGAATTACATTAAAGGTAGTTTGCTTTTCTTTTTCACAGCCACATCAAATGCAGAACCAGACAAATGCAAAATACTGTTATGCAATACCAGCACAGAAACATTTACTGAGCATTCTTTTACAAGGTGATAGGCAACGTCTTTAACACCAGTTATCTGCTCAAGTGCATTTCGCTATGCAGTTTAGCACATGTACAAGTATAAGTATATACATTTGCTGTTCAGTAACCTTCCTGGAGCGGTGTGAAAATTAAAACAAACAATAATTTTATCACACTTGGGTCCATAGAGAATGTGTAGTGTTAATACACTCATAAAAAAAATCACTCTTTTGACCTTGCTGTTAGCAAAACATTTCAATTCACTGAAATAAAAAAAAGTGTGAAGCAACTTTGGTAGCAGCCTAGAAAATCCATGATGCCAGAGCTAAGCAATAAAGACAAAGTGAAAAAAAGCAACAAACTATTTGTAAGGAAATCTGAAGCTCAGCAAAGGATTGTCTTCAAAGTTATTAAAATATTTCCTCACAGGTACAAAATCAAACGTTTCAATACTTCTGTGAAAGAATGTGATGTTTCCAAACTAATTCAAATATGTTCCAATACTTTTGGTACATTATAACTTATTTTCAGCATTATTAGTATTAGGTATCTCTAATATGAACAGAGATAGCATATTCTCTTGTGCCACATTCTGTTTCTGGACCATCAGGCCAACAGAAGTGCTGAAAGTTCTAAAAAAACATTGCCATCACCAAGACATTAGGTAAAAAACTCAACTGATATCATCCCTCAAAAACTGGGTGCTGTAACTACAAGTATGCCAGCCCAACATCAACAATAACAAATTATACAAACAATACTCTGTTGGGAATGGTCCAGACTGAACTTACAGCTGCTGTATTCATTCACATTTCTAAAGCTTTTGATACAGTTGTCAACATTATAGATCAAGGGAGTGCTCCCGACCAGTTAAAATGCTCCTTTCCTCCGCGTGAGACACTCTTATTTTGTGAAGAATGTCTTACATGCAGGTGCCCTGGAAACAGGCCCATTCAGGGAAAGTTTTTTTTTAATTATATTATTGATCACGCTTGATCAATAATCTACTAATATGTCCACAGACACCACTCTTTGCTGTATCAGAGTGGTTTCACTTGCCTTCAGCTTGAGCCAGAACAGGTCAGTTTCGCTTTGCTGTTCTCACTCGAGCCAAATGCGTGTGAAACCACTCTTATACAGCAAAGAGCGGGGAGGATTCACAGGATTTCCACTCAGTGGAGAACAGTGCCAGCACTAAATAACCAGCAGGATATTCAGTCTTCTTACTAAGAAATGCCTTTATTGTGTGAAAACAAAAAACATAGACAGGGATATACAGAGCACCTATCCTGTTTGCAAAGAGTGGTTGTGGGGGGACATATTAACATAAAATATGCCAATCTTGAGATTCTAGAACACTGAATTTAGCCAACATAAACAACTGGTTCCACTCCTACCACAGAGGCATAAGTCAATGTGTTGGAATGCTGTAAATGGTGCTGAGCCAATTCTCTCTAAAAACAATCCTTGGACTTTTCTGTTCAGTCTTTATTAAAAAAAAGGTTTGCCCATCGGCATGGTGGCACTGAGGGCTGAGACGCTGGATGCCTTACCTTGCACCACACCAGTGAACCGGCTTTGGGAGGCAGCCTGGGGCCTCAGAGGCCAGCTGGGGTAGGAGAGGATCAAGCATCCAGAGGACTGCTTTTCTCTCCTGGGGAGTGTGGTGCTGCATCTCCCTGGCTGCTAGCAACTCCCAGTGGAGACCAGTGGTGCTGAAGCCAGGAAATGCAAAGAATTGGGTGGAGGTGGCAGCAGACATCCTGCAGACAGGTGCGGGAGCATGCCCATCATGCACTGATGTCACTGCGAGTCTGCACCTCCAGGGAATTTACAAGCAGGAAAAACCTCCATCAGTGGGCACCATGAAGCCCTTAACATATTCCTGCTTCCTCTGGCTGAATAATGCCCAATGTAAGTCAGTACAGGGGCTCCTCCTTCCCGTTTCCCACTGGGGACCCCTCTGTGGGGGTTAAGTTATGGTCCTCCCTGTTCCTGCAGTTGCGGCAGAGGCCGGCTGGAGAAGTGTTGAGAACCCGAGTACAGGGCAGATGTGGGGATAGGTGCCATCTCCCGCTGTGAGTGGAGAGAAGAAACAAAGTTGAAAAAAAAAGTTTGTCCATGGTCAAGTGTTGCCAGATATCAACTGTACATAGATGACACAATTTTGTATGTGTCTTGTGCATCAGTAATGGAACTCCAAATCAAATTTCAATATATTTTATCTTGCTGCCATTAAATACTAAAAAAAACACAAATGTTACAGTATTTGACACCAAGCAAAACCTACCAAAACATCAACAGATTTGAAGGTATTTACCCTGGATGTCATCATATTGCCTATTCTGTCAAAGTGCAAATACACTGGATGTGGCTTTACTCACACAGTTCAAGGACAGACATGGAAGCTCATTATACACAGATCTTCAGCTCAAACTAAAAAAAAAAAAAAAGGTTTCTACCACAGATGTTGATTAGCGATAGTTACAATACTCAATTCACTTACCCCATGTTAGACTCTGTTGATCACACAGTATGTATGGCACAACTAGCAAATTCTGGGCAAATTGGATATTATTTAGAAGAATGTACTAGCATGCTTTATGCTCAGTACATAGTACAGAGCCTATCACTGTAACCTACTAAAAACATTCAACTGCTCCAAAACCAAAGATGCCAGATCCACTTAAATACAATGTATGCAATGCATTTTATTTGTTTATAGCTTATTTCATACAAATTGTATTTCAAAATGCTTCACAGTGAAAATACAGCATAGAATGATTCATTAGTTATATAATATAAGCACTATATATTAGATGGACATTAAACATACAATAGCTACATGGTAGTTTCAGTAGAATGGGATTTGATGACAATCAGATTGTCAAACAAATACTTCAGCCAATCTGTGTTCTGAGGTTCCACTGGGAAACTTTCACCATGTTGTACCTGACAACCCTGTTGAATTATCAAGCCTCCTCATACAACCTGAGGTCCCTGGATTACATCATACAGGGCCGCTGCCAGGATTTTCACAAGGGGGTTCTTTTTATGCAATCTGCAACCTTTAAAAAAAGCTGTCGATCTTAGGGCCGCCAGAACCCCAGAAGCCATGTGGTGAATTTAGGGCTTATTTTGAAGCTAAAATAGTCATATCTGAGACCTCCTGCACCCCTTGCTCTAAGCAAAAGTATTATCTGACTCGCTGCAGGGTGAATACATACATGTATTCAGTACTGGAGGGCAGGAAGATTCTGCTACTGTAATATATCTAAGGCATTGTCTCAGATCTAGTATATCCCCCAGAAACCATGGGCTACGGTATGCTCTGTTGTGCACTTTTGTGGCTTATTTGAAGTCTATATAACTCATATCTGATCTCTCTATACCTCTTGCTGTAACCCCCACCCTCCCCAACTCAATATACCATTTAAGCAATCAAGTCAGTGCAACATGGTCTATAGCAAGGCTAGCAGGATGCTGGGATGTATCGGTAAGGGTACTGATAGCAGAAGAAAGGAAGTAATACTTCCCCTCTACAAATCCCTGGTGAGACCTCACCTAGAGTACTGTGCCCAGTTCTGGAGTCCTCACCTCAGAAAGGATAAGGATAGGTTGGAGACAGTGCAGTGCAGAGTAACTAAAATGATTCAGGGACAGCAGGGCAGATCCTATGAGGAGCGCCTCAAGACACTAAATATGTACTCACTGGAGACCAGAAGGGAGAGGGGAGATGTGATAGAGACCTTCAAGTTCCTTAAAGGAATTAACCAAGTGAACTGCGGGGTACTATTTAGCCTGAGTACCTATTCATGGTCCCATGGACATGAATGGAAATTAACAGGAGGTAGGTTCTGGAGAGATGTGAGGAAGCACTACTTTACAGAAAGGGTGGTGTAACTTTGGAACAGTCTGTCAGTTGAATTGATGGGTGCAAAAACAATCCAAAGATTCAAGCAGGGCTGGGACATAATGAAGGGAATAATGGTTACTGGGGGCAACAGAACCAAGGAAGAGAATAGAGAGAGGATTGGGAGGGTTAGTACCTCGGGGAAATGGTAGGTTCCAGGGATTATAGGGAACTTGGGCAGACTGGATGGACCTCTGTCTTTTTCTGCCATCATTGTCTACATTTCTATACCAAGCACCCTGCTTAAAAAAATCTGTAACGCAATTCTTAGTTCAGCACTGGTACTACACTTGTTGCCCCCACTCCATTCTCCAATGTGGTAGGCATGACAATGGGAGTGAGGGGAAAGGTAATTTGACAATGGCGGGGATTCCCAATGGAAAGTTACCATCTCCTAAATGCCTGCCCCTACTCCCCACCCCCACCATACTTCCAAAAGTGTAGTGGGTATGTTCCTAACACTGAACTGTAGCAACAAATGTAATTCTACTGACACATGTGATCATCTGGAGAAAACGCTTCTCACAATGCATTTGTTTTAACTGCATCTGGCACAGATAACACAGACAAAAGTGGAACTGAATATCAATAAAAATAGGACCACAGTGAAGACCTCTCTGAACAGCACAATTAGTGAGGTGGCAGTGTAGGTCCCAGCCAGACCCTTCCAAACACTTGCATTGCCTTTCCACTGGGGTACCTATTTTGCTTAACTTATGAAAAGTTAAAACAGGCTTATGAAACATGACAACTTTGCATTTTGAATAGAGGAGGATTTAAGTAATGTATTTCTAAATCTTCAGCCCATCCACCCAAAAAGCTCCTTTGCCCAGTTCTGCACAGCCTATCCCTTGATATACAGTTATTAAGGGACACATCTTTGGCAATTGTGGGCAGCAAAATGTTTTCTACCGGTGACTGATAATATTATAAGTCAAGGTCCTCTACTTCTTTTTTGCTGTTCTGGAGACATTGTCTGTGAGCCTGCTGCCATGCTCCATCTTCGTTGAGTGCTAGCTGACCGTGTGAATTGTGGGCAGTGGCCATGCTGTATTCTGGTCACATTCACAATGCTGACATGAGCTGCAATTGGCTAGCCAGCTATAGGGGGACTGTGCGGAGAAAGACTGACAAAGCAGCTCCAGTCATCTTGCTGGCACTGAGGAAGCTGATTAACAGCAGATGGGGGGTGCATGCAGAGAAAGTGCTGGAGTTCATCATGTGTGCATAAGCACTCTGTGACAATCACAGAATAAACAGAAATAATGAAAAAATGTTACAAATAATAAAAAAAAGGGGAAATTTCAAAAGGGGGGGTTCTTTTGACCCATACGAACCCCCCCTGCCAACGGTTATGTCATAGTACAGGTTTCCAGGGTTAAAAAAAGGCAGGGCACCCCAAGCTGGGAACACAGTGCCAGAGCCTATAAATAGACAACCTAAACCAATAATGGGATAAGAGTCAAAAATATTGTTTCAAACTCACTGGCAAATATTTGTGAATGCTTTTAGATCTGATCAAGTCTCTGACATTTTGATGTTACACATCTGAGTGTGTGGAACTGTGGTATAAGTTTATTCATGTACTTTATGTACTTATGACTTGTATGCAACACAGTGTTACTATTCTGCTGCTGCACCAGAGCACTCTTAAAACAAGTATCCTCACATTCAAGGGGTTATTCCTCTAGTAAAGTAAAATAAGTAGGGTTTACTATGTCCTAAATGTGAAATGTATTAGACTAGAATAAGTCTGAACCAAATTCCACTTAACTTGTTTTGTCATTTAGTAAACCATCATTTGTTTTAAATTTTTATATATACTTTTGCACTATTAATATTAAACGTTACAGTATATTTGATAGCAATGGTATAATACGTATAAGTAAATACAATCTTTATCATAAAAATACAAGAAGTTTGGTAATAAAGATTGTAGGTTGATACAGTGCAGAAAGATATGCACGCTGTATATACAATATTATAAAATAAATATGGTCATGCGCATGCTCACTGTAGCATTAATAATTTAGAAGATACCCCACAGTGCAGGGTGATTACACAGTATATGATTGACAGAATGCATATGAATTAAACCAAAAAATTAGAAGCGATGTAGTAATAACATAACAGGGACTGCTTGTATGTGATATGGAGTCTGTCCTCAGTGTAGACGTTTTCAGATGATGAGTATTCAGCTGAAAAAGGTATAATAAATAAAGCTGTTTTGAGATTAATTTCTAACTGTGGCATGAAAATAAATTAGCTTTTCTTATTTGCCTACAAGATAAAGGAATTTTACTTAGATTTTGTAAAGAAAGTTTTTTTTGGGGCGTATATACCAATTGGTGTTTGTTGTAGATTGTTAGTCTATTCTTCTGGAAAGTGTCAGATACTTTGAGTAGGAGAATGTAAAGTTCACACTCTTTGCTCATTGAATCCTAGCCTTTCATATGAGACTGACAGCAAGGGTGCCACTTATTTTGCTATGCAGATAACTGGTTATATTTTAGAAGAACTACACCAAGACCATCACAGCTTATAAATACTGTTGGGACATCAAATATTAAGTAAGGAATAATTCCAAAGGGATTGGGCTTGAGGTAGAACCAAGTATTCCACTTTTAAAATATTTCTAGATTTGCTGAAACAAATGTAAGCTTTACACTTTAGTTTTCTTGGTGCTGAAGTGATATGTTGCATCAGCACTCACCTCATAACCAGGTTATGACCTGTTAACTGTTTATGCTCTTTTGGGTCACCATTTTAATGAGCTCTCCTCAATGGTTATAACCCTAATAAAAATGAAAATGAAATTAAATGAAACTCAGAAAGCAGGGTGTTCCCGATTCTGTTTTATAATGGCTTTTATAAAATGGGACCTGGCAACTCCTACTTTCTTAGTGGTTGAACCCTGGTCATATGGAGAAGGGGTACCTACGCATGCAGTACTAATGGACATATGTCACATACCTCTATTAGATGTAGTACCCACTTTTGGCCCTATAGATGTGTAGTGGACACAGTGGCCACCATATATCAAGCTGCTAATGGTACACATTGCTCTTTGATAGTCCAGGACTGGGGGTTAGGAGGAGATGTGTAGCACATGGCCGTATGTCTCTGCTATGTAACATGCCAGTGACTGTAGCACTGTGGGTGGGCTTCTGGTTTATGTTTGATGTGGGAACATTGGAGCACAGAGGGCTGAGCTATTGTTTAAGCTGAATGTGTCCCCCTGTTGATCTTAGGCTGATGCTTGTATCCTGCTCAGTACTGTGGTGGGTGGGTGCCATTTTCTCAATGGCATTTGTTAATGTTGGGCTTTTATGCATTTTACATGTAGGGAGGCTGTACCATCACTATTGCAACACCTGTGGTCTACTTTCAGGGTCTGATGTCCTCACTTGCGAATCCCTGTCTTGTGCTTTGGGTCATCATCTGCACACGTAAATTGCGTGCATGTCTGGGCATGCCCTAGAAGGTACTGAACACAGATACAGTAATACTGTGCATGGTGGAGATGTGTGTTGCCAAACAGCATGGCTTTTCCATTCCATGCAGATGCTTTTGCTCTTTCATGATGCAGCTACGTAGCTCACCTGGACCCTTTGTGCAGCAGGCCTTTAGTCACTATCAACCTAAGATGAATTAAAACCTAGAGTTCAAAATCTCTGAAACTCACTGACAATCCACTGAACTGCAGTAACTACTCCACCTCTCTCTGACAAGTATCATTTCAGACAGAGTGTGTGACAGTCACAAAAAGAATACACCATGTGGTATATTTAGGTGAGACCAACATAAGCATTTTATTAATCAGCCATTTACTGAAATGTTGCCATATGGCTCCAGTCCTTGTCAGTAGTGCTTTATAGATAGAAGCAGGACAAGTTCCATTTATCATGCCAAAAGAAACAAGAAAAGCAAAACAGAAACCATTTTTGGCAGTCTGATGGAAGAGTTTATGCTAGGATAGGTCTGTTCATGACATTCACAATACACAAGGGAGGTGGCAATTTTACACTGATGCGTTTTCTTCACAGAGTCAATCTGGCACAAAAACAGTGTCAAAATGTTGTACTGCATCTGAACATGAGTATTTTATCATTTTCCAAAGCTCCATTAGCATTTTGAAATGAGGGATTACTGCCCTCCCCAACTCTCACAGACCTGTTCTTAACAGGGGTGCCAGGAGAAGTTTTTCTTGAAGTTAAAAAGTAAGATGTGCATCTTGAATGTCATTTATTACTACAGCTCAGCTACTCTGAGTCCTCCAAGTTGTCATTAGATATAGTCCCTCTTATTTCTATTGATTTATTAAATTAAAAATCTAAATAAAAAACACCACAGAAAACAAGCATTTGTCAATGCTGAATGTTCGCTGCTTGAATTGCTGTTGTACCGGGTTTTGTTTATACACAGTTTTACTATATAATTACACAGGACAGACCAGATGAAATGCAATATCTCATTCTCAGCGTGTACTGCTTTTACACATTTTTAGATTGTATTTACCAAGGATAGGCCTGCTAAGAAGCACCATCTAATTTTGAGTGGGCTCCCACATTTTTACCTCAAATTTCCAACAGCCTTTTTATGACCTGATATTATGATCAAGATAGGTGGAATTTTTAAATCACATCCAAAAGGTAATTTTGCAGTGTGACTGCGAAAACAAGTTTCAGAGAGGATTTGAAAAATGGCACCTGTCATGTTCAGGTAACACTAGGGATATGTTGAACATTAGAGACCAAAATCTGCAAAAATAAATTTATGAATAAACACTGGAACAATTCAACATTTTTTCATAACTTAGTTGTTTTTTTCACATTTTGACCCCAAATTTGCAACATAGTCTTTTTATGACCACTCCTCCTGAAAATGACAGATGTCCTTTTTAAAATAGTGGCCAAAATGTCATTCTGTGCCACAAGTGCAAGCAAAAGATTTTGGCCAGGATTTGAAAAATGACAGCTGTTAGTGTTCATGAGGTGGTATGAAAAAATGGCTATGTTGAAAATTTGGAGTCAAAATATTGAAAATTATCAAAGTTACAAGCGTGCTTTAAAAATGACCAATGTATGCTCATAACGTCGTTTTTTATACCCCAAAGTTTCACCATAGCCTTATTATAACCCCACCTCATGAAGAAGGGCAGAACATTTTTTTCAATTCTGACAGAAAGGTGTTTTCATGCCACAAGTGCAAAAACACCTTTTGTCCAGGATTTTAAAAATGACAGCTGTCACACTCATGAGGTGGTGTAAAAAATGGCTATGTTGAAAATTCAGTTGTCCAGCCCACTGGTGCAGTGGTAGTGCTGCAGCTTGTGATATCAATAACCCAGGTTTGGAAGGGAGCCTGGGAGTCAGAGGGGCTGACAGGAAGAAATAGACTGTCTTACGGATGTCTCTCCTTATCTGGGGGAGGGAGGGTGGGAAGCACCTGGTGCTTTAGCAGCCCCTAGCAAGGCTAGGGGTGGCAGACAGCTGTAGCTTGAACACATGGGGGGCATGCCAGACATTCAGCCTTGCACCACATGTCATTGCTTATCACACTCAGTAAGGGACTGACATCCCAAAAATACTTACTAGGCTGAGCAATGAAGAACATCCATTTTGTCAAGCTGCACATAGCTTTCTGAGGCACTCAACCCCCCATCCCAGATCAGGTAAAGGGCCTTTGTCAGGGAGCAGAGAAGACCCTCTCTGGTGGCCCTTCCCTGGGGAGTAAGCCATGGTGCACTCCGGGGTAGATGCCAGTCCCAGGGGATGAGGGGTGGAAGTCCATACCAGTGGCTAGCTGGCCAGTAAGCCAGAACTAAATAAAAAAGAAAATTTGGGGTCAAACACATGCACTGAAAAATTGTAACATATGCTCATAACTTTGTGGTTTTGTTTATATTTTTACCCCAGGTTTTTAACAAAGCCTTCTTATGACCCCACCTCAATGAACAAGGGTGGAGAACATTTTCAAATCTTGCCCAAAAGGTGGTTTCGTGCAGCAACCACAAAACCACCTTTCGGGACAGATTTTCATTATTTCACTGCTCGTGCTCATCAGGTGTGGTCTCAAAAAGGCCATGTTAAAAATTTGGAAGAAAATATTAAAAAATAACCAAGTTATGAGGACAAATTCAAAACCCTTTGAAATACATTGAAACACATTCCTGATTTCCTCAGTTCCTGGTCCAGAGCTGAAAAGTGATGGCAAGCCTCCTGTCCAGAAAGGATTACAGCATTAGACCACTGGTAGGTAGGTAAGAAGTAGGGTGTGGGTGTGTGGAAAGGTGGGTGTTGAGTGGAAGGGTTGGGGGGGAGAGAGAGAGAGAGTAACAATGGTGGTGGCCTGGCAGTTGCAACAGACATTGATGGATGTTTTGGTTTTTTACAGGGTTTATAAAAATAAAATAAAAAGAAAGACAATGAGGAATGGTTTCCTTTATTTCAGGTACCAGCACTGGAAACCGGGTACCCCAGTGTCAGTGTTATGTTTGGCAGCACCAGGGGTGAGCTCCCTGCTGTCACACAGTGAAAACAGGTGGGGTGGGGGGTACTAGCCAGCATCACTGATTGGGTACCCAGGTGTTAGAAAATTAAGAAGCAAGGGATGGGAGGGACAGAGGGATAGTTTTCTTTATTTCAGGTACTGACACTGGGGATTGGGCACCCAGTGTCAGTATTATGTTTGGCGACTCCAGAGGTGGGTGGGTTCACTGGTGTCACACAGTGAAAACAGGTGGGGTGGGGGGTACTAGTTGGCACCAGGAACTGGACACCTTGGTGTCAGAAAATTAATAAGGAAGGGGTAGGATGGATTCAGAGATGGTTTTCTCTATGTCAGGTACTGACACTGGGATTGGGCACACCATTATCAGTGTTATATTTGGTGGTACCAGGGGTGGGCTCCCCAGTGTCACACAGTGAAAACGGGAAGGGTGGGGGTTACTAGCTGGCACCAGGAATTTGGCACCCAGGTGTCAGAAAATTAAGAAGGATGGGGTGCGAGGGATTGTTTTTACTTTCGGGGGGACCACAGCATGCTGATCATGATGCTGATCAGCTCTGCTTGCTGGATAACTTATGCAGATCAAAGGAAAGAGCCACCCTATGATTCAGACAGCTGTTTTCTTTGAATTACACAAAGTTTATGCCCAGCAAGGCCAGAAGAGTGTCATGATCAGTCTGGCTGATCATTGGTCTGACACTGTCTAGCCCCTTGCAGACTGCCATGCATTGGACCGACATTGACAGACCTCTCAAAATCCGATATCATACCAATATGTTCACTTTGCTCATGTTCAATGGTGAATATAAAAATGAGTTCTTGGCAGATGAGTAGTCTTCTACACTAGAATAATTCACTAGTCTCTGAGCCTCTATTGAATTTATTTAACTTTTCAAGGCTAAGGGGTGGGGGCTACCTAACATTTTTAAATGAAAAAAGAAAAATGAATGTTAGATTTTCTTTCTTTCTCTCTTTCTTTAAAAAAAAAACAGTGCTTAGTGCTATTATACATAGGACTCCAGGTTTAGAGGCACACTTGAGATCCCCTCAGGATAGCCTGAGGTTATGGTGAATGGAAGAAGTATCTTGCTTAGCTCCCATTTAGCAGCAGCAGCCAGAAGCACTGCATCATGCAGCCACCATGGCTGATCAAGATGTGACAGCAGGTCATGGCTCCTGGATTAAGGGTTAGGTCCTGCCTTCACCAGCCAGGAGCAGAGTGTCTATTGTGATCACATCAGTTGTAGGGTTAGTACACCTTTGTGTAAAAGACTGAAAATGTTATTGAAAATATTATTCATTGCCAAGTGTTCAGATTTCAGTTTGTATTTTGGAAGTACTTTTTTCTTTTTATTTTCCTCTCTGCTAACTAAATATGTTCTGCTTGACAGTACACAATAGGAGGTGTAGAGCAATAGTGTGTTTGGAGGCGTACACCTCATACAGTATGCTATTCTCTTTTTTTTTAAAATATTTTATTGGGGTGAAGACAAATGGTTAGCATAGCTTAGCTGTGCCTACAGGTACATACAATTGCTGACATTTTACATTCTTTATGCAGCCTTAATACATACTTGTTTATTTTTTTCATATATTTAATTATCTCGAAGTCACAGTACTCATATTAAATGTGAACCGGGTACTTCTTATATTCTAGTTCTGGTGGTAGTAATAATTCAATAAAAATCACCATATTTTATCAAATTGTCCCTCTTTTTTCAACAGATACATACCAACATACTAACATACTAGACACCAGCAGAGTAGGCTTATTGGTCTAACAAGTCTACTTGTGCTTCAGCACCCTGATTGGGTACCGTAGCCCTCTATCTGTCTCTTTCCACTATTACTCCATCACCCAGTTCTGCCCCCCCCAGGCAAACCAGCCTCTGCTTCACCCCTTGCCTTTACCTGTCCCACCCTCTCTTGAATTTCTCCACCGTAGCTGCCTGTACCAGCTCCATGGGCAGTGCATTCCATGGTTCCTGCACTCTCTTGGTGAAGTACCTCCTCCTCCTTACCCCCCCAATCCTACCACCCTCAATCTTCCAACTGTGTCCTCTGGTGATTCCACCCTCCTTCAGTTGAATGATCCTATTTCGCCTTACCTTATTTACTCCTCTGAGGTACTTGAAGACCTCAGTCATGTCCCCCCAAGCCATCCTCTCCTCCAGCGAGAACAGGTTGAGCTCCCTAGTCATTCCTCATATGTTATATCCCCCAGGCCCCAGATCATTCTGGTTGCTGTCCTCTGAACCCTCTCCAGGAGTTGGATGTCCCTCCATAGGTGTGGCCTCCAGAACTGCACACAGTACTCAAGATGTGGTCTAACCGGGCTGTTGTACAGTGGCAAAATCACCTCCCTGTTCCTTGAGGTAATCCCCCTAGCGATGCATCCAAGCATCCTATTTGCTCTGAGTTATGCATGCTAACATCCGCCAAGACTCCTAGGTCTCTTCCCCTGCCATGGCCTGCAACTCATCCCCCCCAGGGTGTATACATAGTTGGGGTTTTCCCACCCTAGGTGTAGCACCTTGCAATTGGAGGAGTTAAATTTCAATTTCCATGTGCAGGACCACCTATCCAGAGTATCCAGGTCCTCTTGCAGGGCCAATCTCCCCTCTTCCATCTCCACCACTGCCCCTAGCTTAGAGTCATCTGCAAAGAGACTTATTTCACACTCAGTACCATCCCTGATATCAGTGATGTAGGTGTTAAGCAAGAGTGGCCCCAGGACTGATCCCTATGGGGCCCCACTTATGACCTCCCTAGGAGATGAGACCTTTCCTCTGACCCCTACTCGCTGAGTGCAACCTGAAAGCCAATTTTCAATCCACCTAACTGTCAATGGGTCTACCCTCATCCCCCCAGCTTCTCCCTTAGGCCAATGTGAGGGACCAAATCAAATGTCTTGCTGAAGTCCAGGAACAGTACATCCACTGGTCTCACCCTATCGAGTGCTGATGTCATCCACTCATAGAACTCTACAAGGTTTGTTTGACATGATCTACCTGGCACAAACTCATGCCGCTGGTCATCCAGGTAACCCATCTCCTCCAAGAAACTTCCCAACCTTTCCTTAAGTATGCTCTCCATTACCTTCTCCACCACCGACATCAAACTGATGGATCTATAGTTTCCTGGCTCTTCTCTTGATCCCCCTTTATGGATGGGCACAACATGTGCCTGCTTCCAATCCCTTGGCACCCTCCCTGTCTGGAGTGATAAGTTAAAGAGATCTGCCAATGACACAGCCAAAGCATCCTCCAACTCCCTCAGTACTCTGGGATGAATAGCATCAGGCCCCAGAGATCTATCCTTTTTTAGGGACTGGAGGGCTTCCCACATCTGACCAATAGGAATATCAGCATCTGTCCCCCCCCATTCAGTAGAACCCACCTGATATCTCACCCTCGGCCTACCTTCCCAAGCGGCTTGTTCTTCAGCAGGTACCCCAATAGTCAGGTCTGCTGCACCTTCTGTGTCCTTCAACCCCTTTTCTGGAAGTTCCTCAGCCTCCTCCCTAGTGGACACTGAGGCAAAGTACTCATTCAGTACCTCCACCTGCTCTCCACCCCCTTCCACCTACCCCCAGCTGTCCTCAACCTACTGAGCTGGCACTTGACCTTCCTCTGATCACCAATATACCAAAAAAACCCTTTTTCCCCACCCCATATCCCCTGCACCAGCCTCTGCTCTTTCCAGGCCTTTGCCCCACTCACCACTCTGGTGACTTTCCTGGTTGCAAAGCGACAGTTCTCTCTATTCCTCTCTCCTCTCATTTTATGGTACCTACTGTAGGCAACCTTCTTCTCCCTTACCACCTCCTGGACCTCCTTGGTCCACCAGCATGGTTTACGAGACCTACTGCCCCAGCGCTTCACTCTTGCACAGGTCCTGGTGGCCTCCTGTAGCCCCCACTTTATGATCTCCCACCTACCTTGCAAGTCCAAACCTGGTTTTATCTCCCGCAAATGCCCCTTGAGAATTTCCCCCATGTTCTGAAAGTCTGCCCCCCAAAGCCAACTATCACTGTCCTTGAATGATCCCCCCCCAGTTTAGGCCAAAACCAGACTGTGTTGTGGTCACTCCCAGCCAGGGGTTTTTCCACAACCATATCTTGTACAAGATCCTCATCCACTAAAACCACATCCCAGATAAGATAATAATGTATTCTTTCTATCCTATATAATTCAATCATTAAATTAATCCATTTCAGTATTTTGGGTGGATCCTTGTCTTTCCACTGCATTAAAATACACTTTTTAACCAACAGTAATCCCAGTGCCACCAGCTTTTCTTGTTCTGCAGTATGCTTTCCAATCATCTGATTTCATCCCAAAAGTATTGTGAAGGTATTGACTGCTATCTTGATACCTGAAGATTGCTCCAATATACTTGTGATGGTGTCCCAAAATTTAGTTAGTTTTCTGCAAGTTAAAAACATATGGACCAGGAATTCTGAATTAAGGTGGTATCCTGGGCAGTTTTCATGCAATGCTGGGTTAATTTGATGTCGCCTGGAGGGTGTAAAGTATGCTCTGTGAAAAATATTAAATTGAATTTGCTGCATTTTTGCAGAATAAAATTAATCATACAGGTATTTTTTTATGTTATCCCACATGTAGTTCAGGATCTCATAGCCTAGTTGTGATTCCCATTTAGCCTTAAGCTGATTTAGGTCATTATTTTGAAATATTTTATATATGTTCGAGATTATTTTGATCTTAGTTGTATGTAGCATACTTTCTACTGGGGACTCGGCCAGATTAAAGTCTTCCTTTTGAATTAAGTCTCTTAGCTGCAGATATCTGAAGAACTGATTCCTCGGTATGCTAAATTTCTCTTGTATTTGCTGAAATGACATCAGGATACCACTGTGGTATAAGTCACTTGTTGTGCTTATTCCTGCCCTATCCCAGATATGAAATCCCATATCAGTGTGCAACATATTAAAATGCTTATTTCCTTGTATTGGGGCAGAGAGGGATTTGTATTTTGGCCACATTGTTATTCTATGTACTTCTTTCCATACCATACATGAAGTCTGAAGCAAAGTAATTTTTTTTCTTGTTTTCTAACTTTTTATTTTTTATATAGTACCCGGAGAATAATATGCTACCAATGTGTTTATAGTTATGAAGTTCTTGTTCAATCTCTTTATTTGATGTAGTGTTTTTGTTAAACCAGTCCTGTATTTGTGCAAATTGTGAAGCCAAACTACCAGTAATATTTGGGAGTGCTAAGCCCCCCCCCGATCCTTTGCCAGCCATCATTTTCTTTGTAAAACCCTGTTTTTTTTCTCTTTCCATACACATTCTGAGATAATCATTTCCACCTGCTTAAAATGTTTGAGTGGTAAATGAATCAGTACTGTTTGATAAAGGTATAGAAGCTGGGGTAGAATATTCATTTTGATTATATTGCATCTACCAATTACTGTTAGTGGGAGGTTCTTCCATTTTTCAAAACCTTTTTCTATAGCTGTAACTAAACTTTTAAATTTTTGTTCATACAAATCCTTTATGTCATTAGTAATAATTACCCCATAATATTTAAATCATTTGACAATTTTGGTTTGTAGCATAGCCAGAAAGGTATTTTTATTATATTTTCCTATAATAAACAACTCTGTTTAGTTTGTATTAATCTTATATCCTGATGCTTCCCCATATCTTTTAATTATTTCTAGACTTTTTGGTAATGAACGTTGTGGGTTTGTAAGGACTAGCAGGGTATCATCAGCATATAGACTAATTAGGTGTTCTCTGGAGCATATTTTTATTCCGGTTATCTCTGGGTTGGTTCATATTGCTACGATCAAGGGTTCAATAGCCAAAGCAAACAATAGAGGTGATAATGGGCAGCCTTGCCTGGTACCCCTGGTTAAACTAATATATTTAGACTAGTTTATATTAGTTTGCACAGATGCTCTTGAGTTAGCATATATGGGGCCGGATATTCAAAAGGGTTGCGCAATGCGCAATAGGGTTGCACCAACGCAAGTCAGAAAATGTGCCATTCTGCGATATTCAGCAGGAGGCAGTTGCGCCACTGAAAACATGTTGAGCAACAGCGCAATGATAATGAAGGCATGCGCAACCGAAGGGGATGGAACCATGCATAAAGTGCGCAGTGCGATGTTCAAAGAATTGAGCAATGCGCAACAGTGGAGCAGGCGGAAGTTGCACCATAGCGGAAATGAGCCAAAATAAAAAAGGAGCAAGGAAGAGGTGCAAGAATGCTACAGGGAAGCCACATGAGGCAGAGGGAGAGACAGAGAAATAGGGAGAAAGAGGGCAGGCCAGGGAAACCACAACACAGAATAGGGGCAAGGGAAGGTGTGTGGGGCCACAGAGTGCAGAGGCCAGTAGGTGTACCCAGTGCAGGGGAGGTAGCAGTCAGGACAGCAGTGGGAACAAAGCAACAACAGCTGGGGGACACAAGCCAGGGACATGGACAGTGCCACCTTCCACATGGAAGCCGTAATGAGGGGGGTGAGAAGGCATGCTGCAGGGGGACATGGCCATGGAAGGGCCCGTCGGCGGTATGCCCCCAACAGGCAGTACCGAGCCCACACCAGCTTTGAACTGTACACAGATGTTGAGATTGTGGGCCAGTACCACCTGAACTGGGCAATACTGAGGTGGCTTTGTGAGCTGTGCAGTGATGTGATGCAGGCACCCACATGACTGAGTCATGCTCTGTCAGTGGAGACAAAGGTAACGGCCTGCATGTGCTTGCTCGCCACGGGTACCTTCCAGAGACCAACAGGGGACATCATAGGCATAACACAGTCAGCCATGTCATGTATCCTCACCCAATTCCTCAGCGCACTGCTGCCACGTACTGCAGAGTACATCCATTTCCCCAGCACCGTGGCGGAGCGCACAGCAAACATACAGGAGTTCCACAGGATAGCACGTATGCCTGGCATGCTAGGGGTGATAGACTGCACCCATGTGGCCATTCGCACACCACCTGGCCCGGATGGGGCCACCTACATGAATCGGAAGGGATATGCCAGTGTCAACTGCCAGGTGGTGTGTGATGCCAGTGGGCGCATCATCAATGTCTGTGCCATGCACCCTGAGGGAGCCATCGATTTGAGAGTGGGGACATCCTCACAGGTCATCTAGTGGGTGAGTATGTATGTAGAACTGACAAATCATGGGCAAGGGAGGGGTAAGCCAGAGGGGCCATGGGTGTGGCCCACAGGGTTTGGGGCAGTCTGAGCCTGAACAAGACACTAACCTCCACTATCTCCACACAGGTGACAGTGGATACCCACTCCGTCCCTGGCTGCTCACACCCTACCGGCGGCCCACGACCCCATCGCAGCAATGCTTCAATGAGGTACATGGCACCACACACAACATCATTGAGGGGGTGTTTGGGATGCTGAAGGTGCATTTCCATTGCCTGGACACCTCTGGTGGTGCCCTACAGTATAGCCCCTCAAAGGCCTGTGGGATATTGCTGGCCAGTTGTATCCTGCACAATATGGCCAAAGACTGTGGGATAGCTGTACAGGTTGAAGAGGGGGACAGCGATGGGGACGATGGTGATGCTGGTGACTATCGGGATGGGCAGCCCCCCCTTGGCTGACGGGACCCTCAACTGATCTTGCTGGCACAGCTGCACTGGGACACCATCACAGAGGAGCACTTCAGCCAACACAGGTAAGTCATGGGGCCATGTGCAACCACCAGTGGCTAGGGCACAACCCACAAACACACATGGAAACACACCAGGGGTGCATGCTGGCAAGGGATGTGGCAGGGCACAGAAGCACACACATACAACCAGGGAGGGGCGAACAGTAACATGCCACATGGATGGACATGCACACAAAATAGGCACAAAGTGCACAGGGGTCAGGTGCAAAACAGAGCCAGAACACAAACACTAGCAACACACATGTCCACAGGCAACCACATCCACTGACTGTCTATGTGTGAGGGTCAGATGCTGGGCACCATTGCACTTTGGTGTACAGTGCAATACCGGCATCATCATGCACAAGTACCTGTGGACAGCAGTCGGGAGGGTGTGCAGGTGGATCGTGTGTCTGTGTGTTGGGCTGGGCACCCACCAGTACACTACCCACTGAAACACACAATGCACACAGGGCAGCACCACACAGTGCCCGCACTGGGAGACAGGTCAGTCTTGCGGCACAGTGCCATGTCCACCTTGGATGCATGGGTGGCCCTGCCGAGACCCAGCAGCACTGGCAGGCTGACCATGGCCTCATGGGGTGGCACTGATGGTCCACCAGGGGTTCCACTGCGTGAACGCGACTGTGCCCACACAGGGGTCTGCAGCACACCAAACATACCTCCACCAGGAGTGCTCGAGATGCCCAAAGCTGAACCCGGCGTTGACAGAGTGGGTGTCACATGACACCGGGAAGGGGAGTGGATAGCGAACTGCACGGTGTGAGCGACACATGGGCACCTGACTGTGTGCCCATTGTGGCCATGACAGCGACCAACACCTGAGTTTGCCTTTCAATGGCAGTGGTCACATCCTCCCACAACTGGACAATCTGTGACAGGATCCTATCAGTGTTCCTGCTGTGTCACTCCTCAACCCACTCCAGAGCCACACACAGTGCCTTCACGGACATTGCAAGCCACATATGCTGCTGTACTGATGCCTGCAGTAAGAGGGTGTGCTCGTCAAAGAGGTCATCTGCCACCTCGGCATCCTGTCCCTCAGGGAATGGAAGGGCCTGATGTTCAGCACTCCTTGAGGGTGGGTGCTGCTCACCAGGACCAGGTATGGGCAAGTCCACAGGCGGTGCACAGATGCCACCGCTGAACCCTGAACCCCCAGTCCCAGTGGGCGACAGCTGCTGCTGCCCCACCGCTTGCTGTGCCCAAGGGATCAGTTGTTCTGCCGCTGTGGCCGCAACAGTGCCACTGACCTGACCAGCCACCGGTGCTGCCCCACTGGTGCTGACAGGCACAGCATGGGACTGTGCTGACATGCTGGCACACACGTCGGAACCAGCCAGGTCCATGGGCATGAGCTGGCCTGCTGTGTGTCCATTCCATGACACACACATGTCACTGCCCATAACGGTCATTGCATCTTCAATGGTGCAGGTCTGTACCACAGCCACAGCATGCTGGCATCCTTGGACACCAGACCGCTGAGACACAGGAAGGGCTTCCCCCACACCTGTCTCAACGACATCAGTGTTGACAGCCAGGCGGACCCACTGTTGCAATGCTCGCTGGCTACCTGAAGAGGTAGATGGTCCCTCCTCCAACTCCAGATGACTGTCCGCAGTGGACAGGCCCTCCATTGCTGATCCCTGCAGATGCGCAGGATCTGTAACAGAAAGTAAGGACACGTTAGTGCATGTGATCTACCCTCCCCCCCGACAGACCATGATGTACCATGCAGTGATGGGCTACCACCTGTCTGGAAGCCACCTCCTGGAATGCCTTCAATGGCACTGCACTGCCTACTTGCAGCAAGCCTGTCCTCTACCGGAGTCAGCTGCACCACCTCTGGCTGGCCCCCCACCTGTTGCAGCACGTGCACGCCTGATGGCAGCCACCTTCTCCTTCACCCTCCTGTCGGTACCCATCTTCTTTCTTACACCCTGCACAGAGCTCTGGTGGCTGCCGTGCAGGTTGATGGCATGTGCCACCCCCTCCCATGCAGCAGCACTGGCCTGAGGGGTGCCCGGCCGTCCACTGAGCAGTGGCTCCTGATCGATGTAGGCCTCGAAGAGTGCCTCTGTCTCGGCCTTGGTGAAATTGGGCCTCCTCTTCCACCCACCATCATTGTCCTCCTCACCCAGTCCTTGCTCGGTCATTATTCAGCCTGTATGGATGACAGTGGTTACCCTGTGACTGTGCAGTACAAAGCAAGACCCTGATACCACAGTCCAGAACACCACACAACATGCAACTCACCAATAAACTGCAGTAACTGAATATGGCCACTGCAGAACAGTGTCGCATTTTTAAAGTGCAATCCATGCAAATTAGGTGTGGAGCAACTTTAATGAGATGCAAATCACGCTGCTGCACCATTGCATGGCTGATCAGATGATTTGCATATGACGGCTGAATATCGTGCTTTTGCACTTTGCGCAATTGTGTTGAACGTGCTGAGCCAATGGCGCAGTTCTGTGGCATGCGTAGTACACTGCACTGTGCATGCCCAGGTAGCTTACACAGATGTCTGCCACACTGATGATGTGCTGTGCATGGTAGGCAATTCAGGGCATGGCCACCATTGTGCCAGTGGCGCTATGGTGAGGGTCACTACATGGCGCTGTGGCACAACTGCGCAATAGTTTGCTGTGGTGATGGCACACAGGCAACCAATCATACTAGATGCATAGATGTCTGATGGTGCTGTGCGTGGCCTTGCACCAGAGACCCATGACCCTGTGCCCAACCTTGGCCCCTTGGTGCTATATGTCTGGCATGGCCGCACCTTTATCGCGCTGTTCGGTGACAGCTCAATAGGAATGGCGGCGCTAAAATTTACAGTGCGATAGGGAATGGCGGCACTGTACCATGTAAGACTTCCAAGTGGGGTGCCACACTGCAGAGCGCCATATTGCCTACTATAGTGTTAGAGATGGCACGCAGGAGAGCCCCTCAGTGGAGTGCCCTTGAGCTGGCCAACCTTGTGGCCATTGTGGAGCCACACTATGGCCCACTGTTTGGTGAGGAGTCACTAAACAGGGCCAGGACCCAGGTCTGGCAAGAGGTGGCCACTAACCTGGAGGCAGTCACTGGCCACAGGAGAATGGCCGAACAGTGCAGGCACCAGTATGGGGACCTAGACGGAGGGAGCCGGAGCAACTTGCACATCTGCGGTCGCGTGCCAGGAGGGGCGTGGTGCCTCATCCAGGTGGGTGATACGTCTACACACTTGTATGGTCCATATGGGTAACACTGTCTTATGTGTCCAGCACATAGGGGAGGGATAGTCTAGGGTTGGCTGTGGTGGTGTTTACAGGGTATGGGGTGGGTGAGTCTGGCTGGGTGGGTGGGCACACACATTGGGGCAGGGGGAATATGCTTTGGGTTTGTACTGATATGTTTCTCACCTTTTGTCTCCATCAGGTGTGGCCGAGTGGAGGAGGATGGTGGAGCGGCAGCAGAGGGCGGAGGACACTGCACAGGGGCATGTCGGGGACCAACCCCAATGCCATCAACATCCCAATGAGAGTGAGTGCCATGACACCATGATTGCTATTGCATGCTGTGTGACAGGGTGGGAAGCAGGGCATGGCCACCATCCATGGACACCACTGCCATGCACGCGACATGTGACAGTCAGCACTGTCCAGTGGCACTGCTTGTCTGGGAGTGCGTCAATGGTGGTCCATGCATGCACTGGGTACATGGCTGTGGCACTGCCTGCCCACCGCATAGCCACGCGTTGCACGGCCTTGGTTGTGCTGTGCTGGTCATGGTTGGGGGGTGTGTGCAGTGGTACACATGGCTGTTGCTGCCTGGTTGGGCATGTCTTGTGGACACGGTCACTGTGGGTGAGTGCACACCATCACAGGAGCGTGGCACATGGCTATATGCCATGCATAATGGGTGGGCTGCAGGGGGATGGACAGTCACACCTATTGACTCTGATCCCTTGTCCTAGGTGTATGGATACTCCTGTGTATACAGCACGCCATCCAGGAGCTTCTGCAGGTGGCGCAAGAGTCCCTCTCCATCTTAAGGGATCTACAGCAGCATGGGATGAGGAGGAGGAGGCAGCCCAGGCAACAGCCCCAGGCAGCAGAGGACCAAGCTGGACACTGACATCTACCCCCCTTTGTTCAACCCTCACACCCCACCTACCCTCTCCCATATGTTCACCCCTGCCCCTTACCCACCCCCACCTTGTTCCTGTCCCTCCACTCCATGTTTGTACATAGTTGTATATAGTTGATTTTGATATGTTTTTGAATACAGATATTTTGATATGAATACTGTGGTGGTCTCCGACTTGCAGCTGGCTATAGGTGGTCAGTTGCAGTGGTGTGCATGGCATCTGGGGTGGTTCAGTCATGGATATGTGTGTGTGTGCATGGGAAAGTGTCTCTGGTGTGGGAGTGGCTATCAGTCAGTATCTGTGGTGTGTGTGTTGTTCCCTGTTCATTGCATTACTGTGTGCAGTGGTCCATGGTGCATGCTCTGTGTCCATTGTGCCCCTGTCAACCCATCCTTGGCCTGTGCAGCTGACACCCTTGCACGTCTGTGGCCTGTGAGGTCTGTTGCCTTGTCAGTGGTGGATGTCCCTGCAGGTCATCCACTGTGACTGTCACAATGCTGGGTTGCCTCCTGTCAATGGTGTGGTGCATGTTTGCCTCGGGTGACACTGTGGCCTCCGCAGTTGCTGTCCCACCTCCATGCTGTGGCCTGTGTGTGTTGCAGAGGCTGTGCACCACTGTCTGTGACTTGTGCTCCTGGCATATGCTGGTGGCGTACAGGGCCACAGTTCATGTACAGGGTGGGTGTCACCCCTGTGCCATGGAGGACTGCAGGCTGTGTGTGCACAGTTTTCATGGGCCCACACTGGGGGCTTGGTTGCCACACTACTGTGTCCCTGTGTTAGTGCCCCGTGGGTATGGGTGTGTGTTTGCCCCTGCATTGTTTTGCATCAGGTGTGCTGCATGTTTCCACACACCACTGTGGGTGTCTGTGCTGGCTGCTGTGGCTCATGGTGGGTCGGGCTGTGACACTTGTCTGCTGTGCAGGGTGCTGTATCAATGGTGGTGGTGTCAGGGGCATGCCCTTTCCCGTGTGGGGTACCTCTTGTGCTGACACATGTTCGGTCTCTGAGCTGTGCCTCAGGGGGACTGTGCGTGTTGGCACTGTGTCTGCCGTTGTTGCATTGCCATGTGCTGCCACCTACTGCTGGGTGCTCATGGTGGGGCTGGCTTGTATGGTTCTGTGGTACACGAGGTTGCAGTGTGATGGTGGGGGTGGTGGTATGCATGGGGTTTCCTGCAGTGGTGGTCACTGCTCATGGGGGGTGTCTTGGAGTCATGGTGCAGGGTGTGCTGTGCACAGTGGGGGGCCCCTGTGCCATGGGGTGGTCCGCCCTCCTTGTGTGGCAGTCTCAGCTTGCTGGTGGGTGTGCTGGGGCACCATGGCCCAGCTGTGCTTTGTTTGCTTGTCCCCATGGGACTGTGGATATTCCAGCCTTCCCCCAGTTGTGCTGTGCTTTGGGTGTGAGGGTGCATTGTTAGTTCTGCTGTGTGTTCCTGTGCCCATCTGTGGCATGGGTGGTGGGCCCCTACCTACCTCCCTGGTTGTGCAGTTACATAGCTCTGCTGCTGTGGGGCTCCCTGCTTGCACTATGGCACCTCTGGGCTGCTCAGCTGGGCCGCCCTTGTTGCACCATAGCGCATCGTATCTGCTCAGCTTCCCCTTCCTAGTTGTGCTATGGTGCAAGCTGTGTGATATTCAGATGTTGGCTGTTGGTGCAATTGGACTTGCTCCTTTTTTGAATATCGCATCTGTTGCACATGAGCACAATGGACCTGTGCTTGCTCCTGCTATTGTGCACTTTTTGGGCGCAGTTTGAATATCCAGCCCATGGTTCTTATTGCTTTCTGAAAGTTTGTCCCAAATCCAAATTTTTCTGCAATGGTCTGTATATAATCCCATTCCACCCGATTGAAGGTTTTTTTTGCATCTACTGCCATAATCAATAAATTATTCTGTTCATTAGCATCTATCAAATTTATGACTCTCCTTATATTTGTCCCTATCCTCCTGCCCTTAATATATCCATTCTGATCCTCATTTATTATATGTTTTAATATGTTTTCCATCCTTTTCACCATTACTTTTGTGAATATTTTCATATCAGAGTTTAATAATGAAATTGGGTGATAGGATGAGATTTGGGTTTCATCTTTATCTTTTTTAAGAAATACAGATATTCTTGCATCATAAAATGTGTTTGGTAACCTTCTCAAATTCCAGTTTTGATTAAATAACTGAGTCAAATAGTTTGATAGGTATGGCAAAAATGTTTTATAAAATTCCATAGGGATCCCATCCAGTCCGGGGGCTTTGCCTAGTGAAAATTATTTTATACAGTTTTGTATTTCATTTTCCATAATTGGTCTTTTTAACCTTTGGGCCTCTTCATTGTCTATTTTTGGTAGTGTAATCTCTCTAAGAAATTAGTTTATGGCTTGTGGATGTTTTAGTTTCTCGGATGTATATAGCCTTTGGTAATAATCATGAAATTGTTAGTTGATTTCATTTGGATTTATCATCTTACAAATTTCATCTCCTACAGTTATGTTAATTTGAAAAATGGTGCGTTCTTGTTTTTCATTTTGAAGTTGAAAGGCCAACAACCTATCTGGTTTGTCACCCTGTGCATACTACTTGGCTTTGATTATTAATAAGCTATTCTCTGCCACCTGAGTTATTAGTTTATTATATTACATTTTTGTGGTTATGAGTTTTTTTATATATGGTAGGATCATGAGTTGACATATGTATTTTTTCCCAGGGGTCGATTTCCTTCTATAGTCAGTTTTGTCTTTCTTTCCTTTCCTTCTTTTTAGTAGAGGAGTAAGTAATGGTAGCTCCTCTCATTACAGCTTTAAGTGTATCCCAGTTATTGTTATAAGATGTCTGTTTTGGATCATTATATACAAAAAAAATGTTTGTGTATATATTTCACGTAGTACAGGTCCTGCAGTAATGTAGATTGGAACACCCATTGCTTATTTTCTATATGTTGATTTATATTAACCTCTAGTTGCACTGACACATGATCTGAGATGACTATATTATGGTATTTAACTTGCTTAGTGCTGAACTGTAGTTGTTTTGAGATTAAAAGTAATCAGTCCTTGAGTAGCTTTGATGTGGAGTGGAGAAGGAGGAGTATTGACACATATCTGGGTTCTTTGCCCTCCATATATTGATTAGAGTCAAATCCTCCATAAAGTCTCTAAGTAACTTTCTCCCCCTCCCACACCATATTATCTGGGAAGGAGGGCGATTTGTATAATCTACTATTTATGGCCATATTCAAATCCCCACCGATAATGTAAGGTGGCTCAAAAGTTGTTAACTCAATGAAAAAATTTACAAATAAGTCTCTCTCTTAAACACATTTGGAGCATAAATATTGGCTATTGTAATGGACCCTTCCATAGTTCTAATCTCTGTTTTAACATATCTACCTAAGGCATCTTCTATTGTTTTTCCGATTTTAATTGTATTATTATGTTTCCTTACAAAGATAGCTACCCCTCTGGCCGAGCTAGTGTAGTTTGAAAATCATCCTTCTCCCCATCTATTCATATGGAACTTGGTTTCTCTTTTACAAAAATGTGTTTCTTGTAAAAGTAGTATATCCACTTTTCTTTTGTCAATCCAGTTAAAGATCTTTTTCGCTTTATGTCTATTTTTTAACCCTTTCACATTCCAAGTTAAAATATTCAGCATTATATCTATAGTTTTTGTTTGGTTGTACAGTATTTAGGCAATAGATTGCAAAGCTTTCTTCTATTGTTACCTTACCAGTCTGCTTCGCCAATTTTTGCTTAACCACTGTCTTCTTTTTTATTTTAATAAACGTCCTTTGCAAATCAAATATTAAAGATAAGTAAATTATATAGAATAAACCTAGCCTATCTACCCAACCACCCACTCCCCCTGTGCTGGAGAATAACTCTCTATTACACGCCTCTCTCCAACAAAGATGGCTACTGCTGATCTCCCTCTCCTGAGTTTCACAGGAAGCTTTTATGAACACTCTCATCTAACTCCACTGCTTTGTGTATAATCTTATTGTGCAAACTATTAAAACATCTAGTTACAAATTTCGTTCTCCTTATCGCCCTCCCACTTTTTTCCCTTCCTCTCTCTTTCATTCCCTATGTATTCAAACATTTCCAACATTCATCTTGCACTTCTGCCCTTTACCTGTCTCAGTTCCCATGTCGTGACTTCTCTGGTTTAATCCTTCTGTTAGTTATAAAGATAGAAAGACAAGGGAGCGGCATACATCATGGCATCCTGTCTTCTGCTCCCTCTCATGGCACCGTGGGGTTTGGCTTTTCAAAAGATAGAAAATAAAAGGAGAATTAGTTATTTCTATGATAAATTTCAGTTATTATATACTTATGTAACACTCAAAAGACATTCTTAGCCATTAAATTCCACCCCCTTCAATGCTGCAGGTAGTTTTAAAGAAAACAAAGAGGCAATTTAGAATTGTTATAAGTTCATCGCAGGTCAAGGGTTGTAGTTTCATCCTTATTGGCACCAGGGACCACATTCAGCTGGTCTGTCTGTTTGCTGTTACCCATTTGTATAGTTTCAGTGCTAATAAATCTATTTCCTTGTGTCAGAGCCTGGTGTAGCGTCATTACTGGCTTAGTTGGTGCTTGCCTCCGATTTTTAGCACTCCATCCTTGATTCAAAGAATACTCATCATTCTCTCTTAATAGCTGTTCTGCCTCCGTAGAATCAGTGAAAAAATGCAGTTTCCCTTGTAGTAAAATTTTAATTTAGCAGGTGATAATAAAGCATATGTTACACCTCGTTCCCTCAATATAGACATAACCCGATTGAAGGAACATCTGTCTGTCATGGTTTCACTGCTGAAATCTGGGAAAGCCTGGAAATGTATTCCTTTGGCCATCAAGCCCTGTCCTGTTCTTGCTTTCCTGAGGATTGCTTCTTTATCTAGGAATTTGTGAGGTTTAATGAAATTGAATTGAGGTCTGTCCTTGTCTCCCAAGAATCTATTTGAACCAGTTCAGTGGGCTCTGTCTAAGGACATTTTTGAGCTTGAAAAGTCTAGCCCCATTGCTTCAGTTATTAGTTGCTCAAAGTATTGAACTGGATCTCCATTGCCTTCAGCCCCTTCTGGTATTTTCCCCAATTTTATGTTCCTTCTGCATGACTTGTCCTCTTGATCTTGCACCTTTCTAATTAGTATGTTGAGCTATGTGGAGTGTAATGTCACAGTTTTTTTATGGGGTCTATAGTGTCTTCCAGAATACTAATTCTGTTCTCTGTTTCAGAGGTTCATAGTGTTAGTGTTTCTAACTTCTAATTAATTCATGCTCAGCACTAGTTAAAGTGCTTAGATAATTTCATATGTATGCTATGCCTTTTAAAACATTATTTTGAAACAAACTCATGGGCTAGAAGTACCTGCATTCCTTTGGGTTCCAGCAAATTTGTTTGGTCTTTGGGTTTGTTCTATTTATCTGCAGCTTTATTCAGATCCTCATTTGATCTTTTTTTTTTTACTTTTGAGTTTGCTGTTTTCTTTACTCCTCTCTGCTGAGCTTTTGTTCAGGGGTGTACATGCTTCCATATTGTGTTGCAGTATTTTTGGGCCTCTGAAGCATTCTGGTTTCTGTGCCATTTGTTCCTCCACATCTGATACTCCCAAACAGTTCCAGGGGATACAGCATCTTCCTCTGTATCTGTGCCATCCTTCTGCTGTCCAAAGCCCTCTCCTGATGTTTTCAGGTCTTCAGCCTCCTTAGAGTTAGCCTCCTTTGCTCCTTCAGTCCTCATCTGGTTGGTCTCTGAGACTGGTGATAATAATGGGGAGAGAGCTGCCAGTAAGAAATCCATCACTTTGCTCCACTTGCCTGAAAATATAGTGGTCTGTGTAGCCTGAGGGAGATCTCTTCTAGTGCTTCTGATTTTAGCCTGGTCTGTCAGCACCAGTTTTTGTTTGGCGTCCTTTATTCTCCTAATCCTTTTAGACATTTTCTGCTATGAAGTAAAAGAAAAAATCTCTTGCTCAAAACGGGTGGATTCTAGCAATACATTTGCTCCTGTTTTATCTCCTGTCTCAACAGCGTGCTACTTTGCCATCTTGGATCTCTCCTCATACAGTATGCTATTCTCCACATTGTTTCATAAGCAGTATGACCTCACTGACTGTGACATCATATGTGACTAGGACTAGATGCACCCACAAAAAGCCTGTAACCTGATTTTTATACAGCTGAAAAGTGTACATATGTGGCTGGTTAGATTGCATGATAGGAGGTTTCGCTGAGTTCCAGAAGGTTCTTCTGCATGCTCATGATTTTCAAAGCTAATGCAGTTCTAATGATCTGTTATTCACTTAATGGCAACTTGTGAATGGTTTTCCTGTACACATGCTACATCTAGTATGAGAAGGCATAGCATGTGGCTAGAAATTTAAATCACTGCCTCTGTAGAGAAACTGCTTGGAATGGATAAAAAAACTGTCTGGACAACAGGACGCAAAGGGTAATAGTAAATGGAATCCACAGTGAAGAAAGGAGGGTAACTAGTGGGGTACTGCAGGGTTTAGTACTGGACCGTCCTCTTTAATGTCTTTATAGGTGACATTGGAGAGCACCTGGAAGGAAAAATATGTCTCTTTGCAGATGACACAAAGATCTGCAACAGCGTTGATACACAAGGTGGGGTGGAAAGGATGAAAAGGGACTTGGCAAGGTTGGAGGAATGGTCAAATGTATGGCAGCTCATATTCAATGCAAAGAAGTGCAAGGTAATGCAACTAGGAAACAAAAACCCAGGGGAAGAGTACACAATGGGGGGTGAGATAATAACAACAAAAATCAAAAAAGACCTAGAAGTAATTATATCAGATGACCTAAATGTGGGCAAGCAAAGTGAGAAGGCAGTAAGGAGGGCTGGGGGGATACTGGGATGCATAGGGAGAGGCATCAACAGTAGAAAGCAGGAAGTTGTTATCCCTCTGTACAGACAGTTGGCGAAACCCCATCAAGAGTACTGCGTGCAATTCTGGAGACCTCATTTCCGTAAAGACGTAGACAGAGTGGAGGCTGTTCAGAGGAGGACAATCAAAATGGTGCAGGGTCTGCACCAGAAGACATACAAGGGGAGACTAAAGCAGCTTAATATGTATTCCCTTGAGGAAAGGAGGGAGAGGGGGGACATGATAGAAACTTTCAAATATCGCAACAGAATTAACAAAATACAAAAGGGTAGTATCTCAGAAAAAGAGATGTGCAAGAACAAGGGGGCACAATTTGAAGATAGAGGGGGGATGGCTCCGAGGTAATGTTAGAAAGTATTTTTTCACAGAGAGGGTTGTGGATGCATGGAACAGCCTTCCTGCGGAGGTTGTGGAGTCAGGAACAGTGGGAAAATTCAAGAATGCATGGGACAGACATAAGGCAATTCTAGTGGGGGGTAGGAGGAAGTACGCTGTTGATTAACTAGAATCTGCAGCTTATGCATCAGGTAGGGAAATGGGAAGACTGGGTGGGCCAAGTGGTCCTTATCTGCAATCAAATTATATGTTTCAATGTTTCAGCAGGTTGCCAGTGCAGAGCTGTTTTGCTGAACGAGTTGTGCATGAGACTTAGTGCCTGGCTTGATCCCAGACCTGTGAAAAAAGGACCCTTGGCCTTTATCCTCAGCACCCGTATAATCTAGGTTAACATTCTAATGATTCCTGATAGTTACTGACTGAAATTAGAAACATTTGCAATACATAGGAATAACAGAAACAGTAGTACCTCCTGCATATGAAACATACATTTCACTACTAGGTCACAGCTAGAAATGAAATTTTGTAATTATCTCTGCTTGCTTGCCTAGATTACATTAATTTTAATAATAAATAAAAATGCATATAATACATGAGAATCAGTTATTGCACACTATAAATAGTACTGCATCTATCTGGTTGCTATTGCTAATGCCTTCAATGCCCACTTTTCTGACATATCTTCTTATACTAGTTTCTTCTCTAGTTTGTCAAATGTGCCTGCTTTACATTTATCCCCTTCCACTCAGCTCTGACCTTCCTCAGTTTAATTTGAGGGTCATTATTAGAAATAAGCTACTATCATCGATATCCTCTATTTCAGTATAACATGAGTTTTGAAAATACTGTGTTCTGATTCATCCCAACAGGTCACCTGACCATTGATTAATCCTTCTTATACCCACAGTTGCATGTACATAGGGCTTTATTTTACTATTTCTTTAGGTAAACCTCTAACAGAACATTACCCATGTTATGAGAGGAATAACTCATTCCAGGGTATGGGTTTACTGAGCATTAATCCACACCTGGATGGTTGAAGCCACTTAGCTTCGCCTAGTGACTGCAACCCCCTCCCAGGCATGGATTAATGCTCAGTAAACACATACCCTGTCATGGGTTAATCCCTCCTTATTAATCACTTACATGATTTCAGCTAATCAACGCATAGAGCCACTATACTTTTTACCCTGTGTTCAGTGATCTGTTGTGCGGTAATTTTGGGAGTGGTTCCAGTGTTCCACTTTACATTCAAGGAAGAGTGGCTTCATTCAACTTCTGAAATAAGGAAAAATATTTAATATAGGTTAAAGTATGGGGTGCAGTGTGTTACAAGAAATTTACACACACCAGAGTTGTTGGATGGCACATAAACCCTGAGGGCAAAGCCCAAGGGGTTTATGCAGCCATCCAACAATGAGGGTGTGTGTATAGATCAAGTTTTACACACTGCACCCCATATTCTTTCATTGAGATTGAGGGCAGTGTTTTCACGCATTACATTTTGAGGAAAAAAACTCCTGTCTGCCCCTCCATGCACTCTGTGGTGCAGAAAACACATTTATTTATTTAAAATTAGGTGGTTAACACCTGGCCAGTGGTGCTACCACCGACTCACTGCCCTGACCCAGGGTGAAGTTAGAGAAGGAGGCGAGAGATGCTGGCTAGAGAGGGGCAGTAGGAGGGATGACTTGGGGGCCCTGCTGCTGGCAACACATTTCTCTTGGCTGGCTCGACACAGAGTGCAAGTATGCAGCTCCGCTTGTGGGCGCCGCCGATGAGGGATGGAAACTATTTAAAAAAAAAAAACAAATGGGGCAACATTAGACAATATCACGGATCCCGACTGCTTGTTCTTCTCTGTGAATTGCCGACATTGTCACACACCATTCTCTTCCAGTGAAGCGGTTCCTGAGGTGAGTGCTTTTGTGGGTGAAATTTGCTAAAGGAAAGTGCTTTGTGGCAATCACGAGTATGGGCCATGCCTTTTCCCATTGAAAGGTGCCACGTACATACCATAATACACTTTTGTGTATTACGGCATTTAATACACAGTTTTTTCAATGGGAAAAAATGTGACACATTAATTAAAAACTAATTATAAATCACTCTAGCTAACTCAAGTGATTTATGATAAATTAACAGGGCCTCTGCAGGATGTCGCTTATGGTACAAGAAGCTTCTCTCATAAGATTTGTGGAACCAGAACTGCTCAGCTTCCCTTTGCTGTTCACTTGTCCAAACCTCACACTCAAAGTCTCTTATACTATAACAGTCACCCCAGAGAGGTTGTATTAACTTATAGTAAAAGCTTGGTCCTGATGACCTGCTACCCAGACTCCTCAAATTGGCTGCTCCTTTCTTGGCTATTTCCATAACCCCTATCTTCAACCTATCCCCAACTTCAGGCCCTACTCCTGATGTCAGAAAACCTGCTAGAGTGATTCTCATTTATGAGAAGGGTGATCCTAGGATTACTGCTCAATATTGCTCTATTGGCCTTTTGTCAATGCTTAGCAAAATTCTTGAAAAATGGCAGATGACTACTCAACTTTCTGACTTTACTCACAGCAATAGCCTCTGGTCTCCAGCCCAGCATGGGTTTAGGAGGGTTCATCATGGTACATCCACAGCACTGGATAAAGTTACCAATGATATTGGTAACAGAATGGCTAAGGGTCAGCTGACAGGTACTGTGTTTGTAGATTTTACCAAAGTCTTTGTCACTGTTGATCACTCTCTACTATGTTCTAATCTACTAGCCTTAGGTCTCTTCACTACTGCTATGCTCAAGTAGGGTCTGTGGTGGCACAAAAGGTAGGAAATATAGGGCAGACTAAGTGGGCCAAGAAGTCCTTATCTGCCAACAGCTTCTATATATCTGTTTCTATGATTTGGTTTAAGAGCTACCTGTGTGACCTGAAGCAGTTTATAAAAACTGATCATGCTTGCTCTCTTTTTCTGACATGAATTTCACTAATATTGGTGTTTTACAGGGATCAATCCTGGGACCTTTGCTCTTTTCAGTAACACGCTTCCTCAAGTCACTTCTTCCGGCTGCTCCTCCCTGTTGTATGCTGATTATCTGGTACTTTACTGAAACTCACATTGCTTGGCTGATCTAAATTGTCACTTAACTTTTGCATAGTCTAGGGCTATCTCCTTATCAATAAATTGGTGTTAAACACTAAACATAGAAACATAACTTTGATGGCTGATAAGGATCACATGGCCCTCCCAGCCTGCCAATTTACCTAACTATTGTATAAACTCCAGATCAAATACAAGATAAAAAGATCCAATCCCCTGGTACATGCCTTTGCTACAGCGAAGCTGGATTACTGTAATGCTTTGTATCTTGGGCTATCTGTGGGATTCATAAGTTGCTT
Source organism: Neoceratodus forsteri (assembly GCA_016271365.2). Classification (NCBI taxonomy): domain Eukaryota; kingdom Metazoa; phylum Chordata; order Ceratodontiformes; family Ceratodontidae; genus Neoceratodus; species Neoceratodus forsteri. Next base: position 979,184,885 of record CM057458.1, on the reverse strand, counting down.
GCAGCTGGTGTGGAATGCTGCAGCCAGTTTGATTGCTGGCATTCCTTACTTCATGCATATCTCCCCTGAGTGCAGATGTTGCACTTGCTGCCGGTGAGGTGGCATGCCTCCTATAAAAAAAGTTTATTAAAATAAAAAGTCCTGCAAAATTTGGGCATGGGTTACATTAAAAACTCCTTCACCCATATGATCCTGGCAACCCTCTCCAGTCCTCCGAGGTGACTCTCTGGGAGGTTCCCAGATCAAGACTAAAGTTGTTTGAGGACATGGCATTTGTGGCTGTGGTAACTAGTCTTTGGAATATGCTGACCTGTCATTTAAGGGAGGCCCTATCAGTGGAATGTTTTAAATATGGCTTTAAATATTATTGGTTCAGCCTGGCCTCCACTGATTAAAACCCTTTATTATTGCTTTATGTACCTAGCTTTAGTTATGCTGTAGAAATGTACAGAAGTTATTCATTTTAAGATTCAGGACTAGAATTAATATAAGATGCATATGTTTATTTATGGAATGAGTAGCTTAAATATTGCATCCTGTTTGACTTAGAACCTTGCATTGTAGGAGCATGACACACAGGTGAAACGAGTTCCAACAGCCAGGGACTAGTGCATCTAGAGTATCAATGAGCAGCTTCAGAACTTTGACCTTTAACAGCAGCCATTTTTTCACACTCACTAACTGCAGCTAGAAACAATGGCAGAATGAACGAATACTAACTTAATATTTACTTTATAATAATATTAACCAAAATAAATATGTATTATTCTTTACAAATCACATCTGTCTCAGTGACATATTTGTAAGAGGTAAGAAAGACTTTTTTGGGCCATTTCATAAGTGAGACATAAGTGTCTTTCATAAGTGTAAGACACTCTGAGGTTTGTGCATTGTGCTTTCTTAATACACCCAGGGGCTGAAGGCACTCTGCCTATGGCGTTTTTGGATTAACTACTGGTAAACCAACAGCTGTAAGTAGCTTAATGCTATTATAAAAATGAACAGATATACAGAAACTTTTCTATACATTTTTAATACACTCATAAGTTTTAAAGACTTGTTTTTATTTACCAACTATAGTTTGCTGGTTACGAACAGATATACAGAAACATTTCTATACATTTTTGCTATACTCGGAAGTTTTAAAGATATGTTTTAATTAACCTACTACAGTTTGCTGGTTATGATGAAAAACAGCCCCTTTTTGTTACTGTAGAAATAATATATTTCACTTTCATTTTATTTTCGGTATATTCGCTGACCATTCCGAAACTGTGAAAATAATATGAAAGTGAAATATTGTTCGTCCCACTGCTGCTATTACCAATGACCCAGCATCAGTGAAAATTATGTGCAGTGAATATACTGCCACAGCCCAGAACGCTAAATATTTTGAAGATGAAATATATTAGTCCTACAGTATATTTTTGCTTAGTTTGGAGACAAACCCTTTGACTGGTTTACATTCATTCTGAAACACACAACTGTCGAATGAGCACAGTAGTGAAAAATAAATACCTCAGACTTGTTTTGATGACTCACTACTACTGCTAAAGAAGCTGGACCACACTGGGGTTGGAAATGAGGTTGTAAAATGGGTGCAAAGCTGGCTACAGTGCAGAACAAAGAGGGTCCAGGTAAATGACATAGTATCATTAGAAGGTATGGCAACCAGCAGGGTCCCCCAGGGTTCAGTACTGGAGCCTCTACTCTTTCATATAGTCATAGCTCACATCATGGATGAGTTTGAGGAGAAGTTGTGTCTATTCGCTGCTGACACCAAGATCTGTAACAAAGTGGACTCCATAGCTGGAGTATGCAAAATGAAATCGGACCTTAAAAAGCTCGAGAAGTGGTCCGGAGCATGGCAGCTAAAATTTAATGCCAAAAAGTGCAAGGACATGCACTTGGGAAGAGGAAACCCAAAGATGACATATGACTTGGGAGGAGTTAGACCAACTACCTCCAGCCAAGAGCCTGATCTGGGAATCATGATTTCAGATGACTTAAAAGGGGAAACAATGTGAAAAGGTGATGCAAAAGGCCTCTAGCATGCTGGGATGTATAGGTAGGGGAATCACTAGTAGGAAAAGAGAGGTAATCCTGCCACTGTATAGAGCTGTGGTCAGGCCACACCTGGAATACTGCGTCCAGTTTTGGAGGCCACACCTCAAAAAGTACATTGACCATCTGGAAACAGTGCAATGAAGGGCAACTAAAATGGTTCAGGAGTTGCAAAATGTGTCTAACAAGGAAAGATTAAGTGTATTAAACATGTACTCCCTGGAGCAAAGAAGAGAGAGAGGGGAGACATGATAGAGACCTTCAAATATATGAAGGGCATAAATAAAGTGCAAAGACAGGATCTTTTCCACTTTTAAGAGTACAATAGAACTAGGGGGCATGATATGAAACTAAAGGGAGGAAGGTTCAGCACCAATACAAGGAAGTTCTTCTTCACGGAGAGCATGGTGGATGCATGGAATAGCCTGCCACCAGTGGTGGTAGGGGTGAGAACAATTGGGGAATTCAAGGCAGAATGGGACAGACACAAGGGAGCCCTCTCACTCAGGGGCAATTAGGGAATTAGAAATTAATCAAGAGCAGACTAAATAGACCTCAAGGTCCCCTTCTATGTTTCTACTACCCCAAATCAACTGTCATGTTACACCCCCCCACCTCATCACACCCCACTCCATGGAACTATGCATGTCTCCTGTGATAGCACAGTAAAGTGGACAGATTCTCCCTGTTATCTTCACAGTACTGAAAAAGAAATGGCAGTATACAGATGCAAACATTATTTGTATGCAACATACTCCACCTGGATGGTCCAGATGCACTGCATTGCATCTTTCGGGTGGTCTGGATTTTGGTGGGCGCTCAGGTGGCCAAATTTTCCTTTCAATATCAAGATGGTGGTGGTGGTGGTGCGATTGGGCTACATAACGATCACAGGAGATACCTGTAAATATCTTGGGGTGGGGCATGATAATTAACTTGGAGATTTCTGATTAGTGATCCTCCTAAAATATATTTACTTCTTTTACAGCTGTGCTTATGTGGCAGTCCTGTGTTTAAATAAAAAACAGAGTTTGAAAATAATCTATAACAAAAAAAAAAAAACTTGATTGTAGAGTGACCAGTATATAGCCACTATCTACAGAAGATAACTCATCTGAAATTTAAATGTCTGTCTGGCAGCTTTCTTTAGAATGCTTGGAATTTTAGATCTTGTTTTCCCATTCTAGAGTATGGATAAGCAGTGTCTTCTTGTGACAAAGCTCCAACTTCAGGTTTTCCAGCAGGTAATCTAGGGACTTAGAATGTCTGTGAGCCAATCAGATTGTCTTGCATCCCTCCTACACTTTTCCTCCTCCAGTTTCATCACATGCCCTCTGGTCCTGGTGGTATTACTCATTTGACAGAGACTCTTTTCCTGCACCCTGTTCACCCCCATGAGGTACTTGTAAGTCACTGTCATGTTTCCTCTCACTCTCCTGTCTTCTAGGATGCGCATGTTGAGATCCCTCAGTTTCTCGCAATAGGGTTTTTGCTTTTGGTACAACCCCTGCATCATTTTAGTTACCCTCCTCTGGATTGCCTCCAACCTGTCTATGTCCCATCTGAGGTGTGGCCTCCAGAACTGGGCACAAAACTTCAGGTGGGATCTCAACAGAGTGATATAGTGGCTACATCACCACCCTCCTATTGCAGGAGATACCTGTGCTTACGTATCCCAGCATCTCTCTGGCCCTACGCACAGCTTTATCACATTGCCCTGCCACTGTGACATAATCAGATATGAGAACCTTAAAGTCTGTTTCCTGTTTAGTGACTGACAGTACCTCACCTCCCATCCTGTACTAAGTTCTTGGGCTCCTATGCCCTGGGTGCATGATTTCACACTTTTCGGCATTTCACACCTACTGCCATGCCATTGACCACTCAGAGTTTTCCAAGGCCCCTACGCATTCTTTCCATCCCTTTCCTTATTGTCCACCCTATTACAGGTTTTGGTATCAACTGCAAAAAATACATACCTTCTGTTATGGTTCATCTGCAATGTAACTTATAAAGACATAGGAGAAGTCCCTGTATTGAGCCCTATGGTACCCCACTGGTCACTCTCCCATCATTAGAGTGAGTGCCATTAACAACTACTCTCTGTTGCTTTCCTGTTAACCAGTTTCTAACCCAGTTCACTGTTTTGGAGCCCACCCATGGGCTGTTCAGTTTCTTAATTAGTCTCCTGTGCGGCACAACATCAAAGGCCATGCTAAAGTCCAGATATGCCGCATCCACCATCCTTGCAGATCTATTTTCCTGATCATTCGCTCAAAGTACTCAATCAGATTAGTCCGGCATGACATCCTCCACCCATGAATCCATGCTTTCAAGGTACTCTACCAACCTTTCCTTTAACAGTGTTTCCATTAATTTCTCTACCACTAAGGTGAGGCTCACTGACATATAATTACTAGCCTCTTCCCTGCTGCTGCCCTTATGTAGATGGACCATGTCTATTCTACTCCAGTCCTCCAGAACCATTCCTGATTCAAGTGAGCTGTTAATAAGGCCATTATTGGGGCAGCCAGATTCTCCCTGAGTTCTTTAAGTACCTGTGGCCTCCTTGTGCAGAAAGCATTTCCTGCTTACATGGAAGAGTTACTACCCTTGAACAGGCCTTCACGTTTGCCAGTCAGTGTGAAGGAGCCCAAGAAGCATTTTAAATAATTACCATCACAAGCGTTGGAAATGGAAAACAATTGCTTGTGTAATCCATTACATTTGATGTTGGATAAAACATACCTGAGAGGGGTCTGGGGACACATTTCCTCACCTAAAGGTTAGAGTAATGAGCTGTGAATGAGCTTGGTGCATCTAGCAGAGCAGGGTTTGATTTCCACAACCTCCACATGTATATTGTGTGACCCTGAACTAGAGAAGTCACTTAACTACCATGTGCTCCCAGGACACACCTGGAAATAATCCATTGGACACCAATGTAAATGAGTCATTGATGGATGGTCTATCTGTTTCTCATTCATAAAATACATTATTTAGTTAGTTTTATGACTTTGGGAGAGCTATGTTTTACATAGCAGCAATCCCACCAACACCAGCACTACTCTGCTGAAAATGCAAATAGTGTGCCAAACTTGTACACTCAGCCACATGGTGTCAATGGGGTGAATGCTAATAATCACATTAAGCCTGTATCTACCAATTCTGTAGTCAAGGATCACACAACTGACCGATTGTTTTGTATCTCAGCAATTACTGAGTAGCTCAGATCTCTCCGTGCTGAGGCTGGTCAGGTAAAAGAAGAGCATGTCACTCTAAGAAAGATGAACGAATCCAAGCAATATGGGGCCTACGTGGCTAGATGTCATGGCCACTCCCCTTCGCGACACTTATCTCTTCTTCTAGATAGCGTAACCCTACATACACATCTTCCATGGGACAATTCCAGGTTCTTGCTTATACATTTTAGTCCTGTCAGAACTCCTGTAATCTCACTTAATGCACTCATGATCTCTACGGAGAGCACCCTCCTTGTAACACTAGACCTACCTATTCTCCTACAAGGTGGCAATCCCCTAGTGCACATGTGGGATATTGTATTAGAAGCAGTAAACAGGAGTGCAAATAGGGAATACCTAAAGTTGGAGCACAGAAGGAGGCCTGTAGCACATTCCAGCCCCAGATGTCAGTTAAAAGAAAGTGTCTGATTTGACACTGCAGAAACTCAATAATCTGGAAACAAATATTATTTTTATTTATTTTATTTTAGTCTTTGTTAACCGGGTAAGGCCCACTAGGCACAAGTGCCTGTTTTCAGGGGCGATCTGGGAACACTGGGTGGTTATGTGACTTGTTCAGAGTCACACAGTTTGCAAGTGGAGGTTGTGAAAACCAAACCCAGATCTTGTCTGCTGAATGTACCAAGCTCGTTCACAGCTCGTTACTCTAAACTTTAGGCTATACTGCCAGATGATGACGTGGCCAAACATAAGCTACTAATCAATATAAAATAGGTCTGACCCTCTTTTCCAACCTTGTGGCTGTAACAATGTCACAATTCAGTCTGCTGTAATAGCACCTGACATGAAACTTACTACTTTTCCTGCCTTGAACAAGATTTATATAGCATGAACAGAAACCTTTGTATTTATTGTCACCGATATGTTATCTCCACTTAGCGAAGAGTTTCAGATGTCTATTTCAGCTCTCCTTGATAAGCTGCTATAGAAATACTTCTTGTTGGTGAAGTTGATAGGAGAACACCTAGATTTTCTCAGTATGCTGCAATTGCTGTCATGGTAGGAAGCATCGTACTGCAACAATCTATATATGTTATGCACAGTGTCACACAAAATTGCCTGCTGGGCTGGGACATCATTCAGGCACATTGTGCAGTAATTAATATTGCAAAAGAAACCATTAGTATTTAGATTTCTGGTGTTTTCTTTCTCTATGACTGGCAGCTGCCAACACTTTGCTGTTCAGCAGTTGTCAAGCTATGGTAGACCTTATCTTTCATCCTTTTCTCTGGGTTAACTCCAAAGTTGTACTGTACCCTTTATTAGATGGAGAAGGAACCCTCTTAGCCAATCAGAATGCAAAGCTATTGCCTCATTATTCTGCCATAACCAGACAGAGTGTCTCTACATTCTGATTGGCTGCTGCGTGTTGCACTTAGCCAATCAGACAGCAAGCCCAGTCTGCCCTCCCTCTTCAATACATAGCAGACAATCAAAGACGTTCAGCTATACTACGATGCATCTGTGAGAAACAGACATGGTGTAGCATCACAGAAACAAATTTTCAGATAGTTTTTAAGCAAAAATTTTTTCTAGTAATATAGTGATAAAATTCATAGTGGTCTGGATTACCTCGGTAATAACCGGACCAGGGGGTTTAGTAATAATTTATTACCCCTGGTCTGGTTACCTTATAAACCCAGACTACTATGATGTTATTGCTATTATAAACTGTATGTTAACTGCATAGACTTACCCTGGGGTACTGGATCTATTCCCACTTTCTGACAGTGGGTGATTGAGCATACTCTAGCCTCTGCTATTGCTTTCCAAATAGTGGCCCAGCTGCTAAATCCCACAGCACTAGACATTGTTATTGATGCTGGCAGAAGACTGGGACATTTTTTCTCTACCTCTAGATGGCATGACAGTGACTTTTATGTGATGCACATACATATACAGCAATCACAGGAGGTTGGTTCTTTTGCTGTGTATTTGTACATTTGCTTGCTATCCCATTCATAAGATCATATCAGAAAAGCAAGTTCTACACCAACTGGTAGCTGGCTTTGGTGATATCTTTAGCAAGTACTGTAATGATTGCAGCAACTAGTTAAACACTCCATTTACACAGGGAAAGCCCCTCCTGTTTAACAGGGACTATGTAGATATCCAGATGAATAAGGAGAGAAAAAGACTTTGAGTTCATCAAGTCGGCCCTGATGCCCTACTTGATTTACTCTGCCCTCCAGAGTCCTTCCGATCCTCTACCTCCTTTGTAGAGATGTGCGAAGTTGCTAATCTACTCCACGAAAAAATTTGCAAATTAGAGCAAATTCACAGAGCTGGAGACTGCAATTTGCATTGGTATGCAACAGGCAGATTGGCCAAATCTGCATGGTGAATAGCCAATTCACCTGGTGAATAAAAAGATGAATTGTGAATAAACTGAGGATACTATCCTCTCTATCCTTCTGCAGGCACCCTCCTCCACCCTAACCCCCCACAAACATCATGCTGCTTCTCATTGAAAAAGTTAATTCCTTCCCTCCACCTCTGCGCCAAATACATTCCCCCACCTCCCCCCACCCAATTCTCACTCTTTTGTAGAAACATCCAACCCCTCCACCCAACCCCCATTGGTTCCCACCAGCCTCCTCCTCCAACCAGCACAAAATCATACTACAAATAAAGAAAATGGTCCCCCAGTGCAGATCATCTTCTCTTTCAGTACTAATTCCTGTCTCATAATGGCTTTAATAAATTAATATTGACATCTTTGCTCCTAGTAAAATTGAACTGGTAGAAAATTCAACTAATCAGGTTTTATTAGGTGCAAAGATGTCAATATTCATTCATTCACACCACTGCCAGACGGGAGTCGGCACTGAACTGTGCAGATGCTCTGCACCAGGAGACCATTTTCATTATTGATTTTGTGGGTGCTGGTGGTGGGAGGAGGGTGGTGGGGACCATGAGGAGGTTGGGTGGGGGTCTGGATGTTTCTAAAAGACAGTGGCACTTGGGTTGGTGGAGGTGGGTGAAGTGTATGTAGTGCACTGGTGGTGGGAAGGGATTAATTTAACTTCAGCTGCAATCCAGCCAGCCACAGCAGTGTGATGTTTTGGGTGGTGTAAAATAGTTGTATCCAATTTCTTGGGCTGGGGAGGGGCTGATTTCATAGTACAGTGGATGTGGGGAGTTTTTTTATGAATAAAAATCACTGGTGAAATTGGCAATTCTGCCTCCTAATTTACAAATTTTTATGCAAATGTGAATATGGTGGATTCGCACCAACTTCGCTGGCAAATTAAAAATTTGCAGTGTCTCTACTCCATTGTGCTCCTAATAACCTCTTTGAAGCTGTCTACCACCAGCTCTGTGAAAAACTACTTTCTGAAGTTCTCCCTTTACATCTTAAGGTTGTGACCCTTAGAGGTTGCACTGTTTCTCAGCTTAAACAACTCTGGATTATACCCTAATACATCCATATGTACATACTGGTATGTTTCTATCATGTACCACAGCTCATTCCTGTCCTCTAGAACTATATCACCCCTATATTAAGAGAACTATATAACCTCTATATTAGGTGAACTATACCACCCATATCAGGAGAGCTACAGTATACCATCATGTACCATGAGAACTATATCAACCCTTATATCAGGAGAACAATAACATTTCATTTTGGGAAAACTATACTACCCCAATATCAGGAGAACTATATTGTCCCTAAATTAGGAGAGCTATGCCACTCATATATCAGGACAAAAATACCAGCCCCAAGATCAGCAGCTACAGAAACCGGTGAAACACCTTCTGAATGATGATACTATTGAGGAATGTCAAAGCCCCCAGTCCCCTCCTGTTTGTGTCTGTAAAACATATGGAAACTACAGATTTAGTATTGATTTAGGCAAACTAAATTCAGTGACCATCAAAGACTCTCATTTCATTCTTAGAATTTATGACTCCCTGGATACTCGGGGGGGAGGGGTTAGGGGGCTGCCTATTAAGTACAAGTAATTATTCTAGTGCCAGCATGTAGGTTGAAATTGCACCTCAGGATAAACAGATAATGGTATTTACCCTACAGGTACTGGCCTTTTCTAGTTTAGGTTACTTATTTCTTTTTTTATACTTATTTTTTATCGAATATTTCAATCTTAACATGTAAATCTTAAATGTTATCAATGTTATCATTCAGAACATGTAAATCAAATCTTTATATATATTGGATGGTAATCAATCCATATCATTGGAGAAACAATATGGCATATAGCAATAAGCAAACATAAACATACTTAAGCAGCTAGCACCCATACATGTTTTAGTTTAAGTCCTGTGTACTAAATAAACTTAGAACATATATTTAAATCCCCATTAACTGGAACTTAGAGCTGTAATGTAGCTTTAATTCCATATTTGACAATATATATATATATATATTTTTTCCATATAGCTTTTTCTCCTCTTGGGTTGTCTCTGGCAGGCTATCAGTCCTATCCCTGCCATGCCCATCTGGCATCCACCTCCTTGACCCACCACACCCGAGAACTCCCCCACGGATTGCCCCCATTGGTAGGGCCATGAAGGGGATGGCTGTCCTCCCCCCACCTTGGGACCCACACTTAGAACTGGGTGTGGTGATCAGGTGCTGATGCAGGAGCAGGGGCAGGCAGGCAGAGCTTCACAAAGCTGGAGCCTCCCCATTTTCTTCCTCATTCCCCAGGCCACAGCATCACATATACGTACGTGCATGGAGGCGCCCACATGCTACATCTATGATGCTCAACTCTGGCATTGCCATCCAGCCTCCACCAGATGGCAGCCAAGGAGCGAGACATCATCCCTCCGCTCCCCAGGAGAGGAGAGTAGTCCATCAGACTGTCAATCCTCTCCCTCTCTGGCCAGCGACTGATGCCATGAGCTCATTCCTGAACTCAGGTCACTGGTGTGGGAGAAGTAAGGCACATAGTACCTCAGCCCTGTATGCCACCAGGCCAGCTGACATAATATATTTTTATTTCATTTTAGTTATCGAAGACAATCAGTCAGTGAGTTTTTAACAGAACTTATGATAATATTAAACTATGCATCTTAAACACTATATCATTCGACTATTTCTTTCCTACAATTGCATTTTAATCAGCATATGAAATATATTTTTAAATTAAATCATTCCTTCTTTTACCATTTGAGTGGCAAGAGAAAGATCTTTGTCTGAATTATATGGACTCCCCATTTTTGGAAGGATCTTGGTCATACTGTGAACTTAGGAAGCTAACCAGCTGATTTATTTTGAAGAAAATATAAAAGTTTTATTTTTAAGAGAGATCTGTACTTCTGCAGGTGCCAGCAGCTGGAAAGAACCACCTGATTTCAGTATTTCCTGATGAAAAAGACAAAAGATTTCTTTCGTTGTTGTGTCTGGAATGCGAAGTCCTGGCAAATGAAAAATCTGTATGATTTACATGTAAGGATTCCTTTTATCCTAGACAGTTAAATAAGCAGATCCCTGTCTGACTCAAACGTGAAGCTGAGAAAGACTGTGCTTTTTGCATTCAAATCTGATCCTAATGGACCTTCTGGAGCAGGATTTTCTAGAACATTAGCTACACCCTTTTGAACTTCCCTTTTAGGCAACCTAAATACCTTGGTAATAAATGGTAGATTTTCAGGGGAAAGGTCAAAAACTTCATTAAATATATATTTTAAGCATGTCTCTAAGAGAGGCAAAGTCTGAATCAAGATGATTAGGAAGGCCCACAATTCGAAGGTTTTTGTATCTAATTTGATTCTTTAGGTTCTCCATTGTTCTGTGTAAATTGCAATTTTCCTTAACAACTGCGGCATCTGTTCCTTCCAAGGCAATAACTTTATTGTTCATAGATGATGTTTTCTCAGAGTTCTTGTTTATTTGATTAGAATTATCCTTACTTGTTTCCTTTGTATTTTCAATTTCTTTTTGCAGAATGTCTATTTTAGTGTTCAGTGCATCTTGTTTCCTCTTCTGCCATTCTCATATCAGCAGAACTTTGTCGAATGCTATACCCAAAGATTCCAAAGAGTACTGATTAGTTGTTTTAAACTGAGTTTGAGTAGATTAGAATGCTGCAGCCTACAGGCTTGAACAGCAGAAGTCGCCATTACCTGAGTTCCCTGGATAGCCTTTTGAGTCACCAAGGAATCTGTACATTCTTGTTCTTGTCTAGACTTGTTGTTTGTCTTGTAAGTTTATATTTGTTTCAGATGGTCTGTCATCGACAGTAGCTGATGGACTAAAAATGGAAACTTGTTTGATCATGAGTAGATACTGGCACCGACACCACTGTCAGCAGTTCAAAGGTGGCCTCCTTTGATGTTTCGGACAAGGAAAGTGCCATAGAAGCAGCTGAGCCAAAAGGCACTCCACTACCGGGAGTGAATCTTGGCTGAAGGAACTTTTTTTCTAGAGGACGAACATTGGTGAGGCAAATTCTTCACTGGAAGAATTGGACTGTCTGAATTTCCATTTTTCAGACATGTAAAATCAGATGAATCAGTAATAATTGTAGGAAATTCAGCACAAATTCTATATCACAGAGCTCCCTCAGAATGCAGCTGCAACCTAGGTGGCTGTATTGCCTAGCTTACCTATTTTGTTCCTGCTTGTGAAGCAGGGGGCAGCATGATGGACCTAGGGTCCATTCTAACCTTAACTCATTGGCTCTGAGATGCCATTTTGAATAAGGTTAAGCAATCAAATCCTCAGACTTCGAAAAGTGCTATCGGAGCCAGTAAATTAACTTGCTATATACATTACTAAGGTGGTACTTATGGTGCTCACAAATTACCTCCTAACCTTCTAGCAGCTCATGGAGCTTGTTTTGTGAGAATGCCAATGGAACATTTGCCTCCTTTTATGTTTTTTTGTTTCTCACATACCTGGATGATATAATTTTCAGTATGTATTTTGAACAACATCTAAAAATCTTGCCCAAGTTTTTCTGTGCTTTTGAGCCTCAAGGTTCAGACTGAGACCAGTCAAATGACACCCAACCAAGGATGTAGCTGTGTTTGTGGAGCATCTGATTTCATAGCATGGCCTGCAACCTGACCCCCAAAATAGAAGACAAGTTCTGAAATGGCCAATCCCTGCAACTTCAACAGAGGCTGGAGATTTTACTGGACTCTGCTACTACTACAGGCATTTCATTAAAGATTTTTCCCATATGGCTGCCCCTCTAGAAATGCAGATACAAACAGGAATTGCTTTCCATTGACCGGGAGTTTGTGACACAGCATTTCATTATGTCAAAGGAGCACTGACAAAATCTCATATTGTAACTTCTACGGGGCATAGACCAGGGGAGGGCAGTGGACATAATCTATCTAGACTTCAACAGGGCCTCCAACACTGTGCCACACAGAAGGCTGATTAGGAAGCTGAACAATTTTGGGGTAGGGGTCAAAATGGTAAATTGGGTTTGCAACTGGTTAATGGCTAGATGGCAGAGGATAGTGGTAAAGGGAACACTTTATAAGGAAGAGAGACTGACCATTGTGATACTGCATGGTTTAGTGGCTAGAACCAATCCTCTTTAATATCTTCAAAGGGGACATTATACAGACATTCAAGAGTAAAGTCTCTCTTTTTGCAGATGACACCAAAATCTGCAGCAGAATACACACCCGAGAGGGAGTGGAAACAATTCACAGGGAGCTAGGGAAGCTAGCACAGTGATTGAAGGCAGAGCATTTGGGGTTCAATGCTAAGAAGTGCAAAAATGATGTACCTAGGCCAAAGAAACCCCTGTGCTGAGTATAGGATCAGAGAAGAAGTGTTGGCAGTCACTAAGCAGGTAAATTACTGAGTGCGTCTGTGCAGTAGTGCTAATACTGCACTCAGTCAGTGGCTGGCCATGGAGGTGAGAGGTGGGCTGTGCCAGTCACCAGATGGGGATGGGTGGGGGATGCTGGGTGGGCTGGCACGGCTGGGTGGGGGGCCACTAGACTACCAAGGAAAGGGGATTCTTTTATTATTTATGTACAGTTCGGGGGTGGGAGGCCACTAGCCTATCAGGGAAACGGGGATTCATTTTTTTATTTATGTACATGGGGGGGCACTAGACTACGAGGGCAATGGGGATTTGTTTTCTTATTATGTACAGTTCAGGGGGACACTACACTACCGGGGCAATGGGGATTCATTTACTTATTTATGTACAGTTCAGGGGCACTAGACTGCCAGGTATACAGAACCATGCATTTTTTTATTAAGCAGTTTGGGGGGCCACTAGACTACCCTTTCTACCTATCCACTGCATTTGCGGCTGGTGACTAAGGGGTCAGGGCATGGGTGGGGAGGGTTGACCGCGCCTCCCTGCTGTTGCAGCTTGAGACATGCTCACCAAGTATGCCTGCTGTTTGGTGTACCTGGCCACATGTCACAAGTTGCAGGACTATAGCTGTGATGATTCTGCCCATGCTAGAATAGGGTGCAGGGTCAATGTCGCAGGTGCAGGTGGTGCAAGTTGCGTTCAGTGGCTGCTTGCGCCACCCTTCTAGAATCAGGCCCAATGTACGAAATAGAAGAAAGTTTTATTTTCTCAATAATTTATAATCTACACATTTTTCAGTAAAGCCACCAGTCAAAGAATCTTCCTTGGTCCAAACTATGACACACCTGAAAGTTTCATGTTCCAACACACAACCATTTGTGCAGTAAGTGAGCAAAAAAAAAAAAGGTCTTAACACAATGATATTATTTTCAACCTACTAGAACATTTAAACTGCTAAACAACCCATTACAGATTTACAGGACACAGAGATCCTTGCTCTGACTACGTGCTTGCCAAATATTGAGGTGCAAAACTTGGGGATTAACATGGAAGTGCCCACTCAACCTTAATGACAGTGGTGAGGTAATTTCACAGGAACATTCTCCTGAAGAAACATTAACAGGCAAAATATTGAAGTTTACATTAGCTGGATAATTTGAAGATTCAGGCAGTAAAGATAGTGGGAGTGACTTCTTTAAAAGTTGACTGAGCCACCCCAACCTGCCCTCCCAACATTTTGTTTACAGTCAAACCACACCAGCTCTAATTTTTCAAAACTGTATGTAATTGTTCTGCCTTAAATGCTTTGATCCATTTCATTTCATTTGTTTTAGCAGCAAAAGCTCCATTGAGCAAAGCTAATTTGCAAGGAGGTTCTGGATAGGATAGGACAGTACAGTCCAGAAAAAAAAATCACAGCAGTGACAGGCATACCGAGTGAGGAATAATAAAAATTACAATAGTGTATAGTCTGCTAGGTCATAATAAATGGTAAAAGGTACAGAACTGAAGCATAACACATTTAATATAAGGCATAACATGATAAAAGAGCGGGGCTAATTATATTTGGAACAACATTAAAGCACCACTCAAAAAAGCAGCCAGTAGCAGTAGTGACTACTAGGAGCAAGTACAACTATCAATGCAGTAAAGATCAGTCAGAAATGTGAAGGTACATAAGCTCATGATTGAGTTCAATTTGAGCAGGCCTGAAGTTTGTTACAGCATGTTGGGGCAAGCCATCTGAAGGCCATTTTCCTATGTTTGGATGCAGTCCTTGGCATTTCGAGCAAAATATAGTTGCATGCTGTCAGGTTATATAAACTAGGGACTTTTCAGAGTAGGTCAGACTTATATTGGGGTACATAATGCCTAAGAGATTCATAGATAAAGATTTTTGTGGCATCTAGTGGTGAGGGAAGGCCAACAACCAAGCAACAAATGTAAAGAGGGTGCAGTGTGTGATGCTCTGCCACCTGCTTATTATTATATGTATAATATTTGTATTATAGATAACTGTGTATGTGATTGTCTGCCTAGGACACAGTCAGCCAGTGTGAGGAGACTTGACCTTTGACCTCAATAGTGTCAGTGTGACTGAAGCAGCAGGATGTCACAAACTGGTCAGTGGGAACCACTAATTGAAGGGTTTCTGTCTTGTCTTGACACGCAGGGTTTCCTGCCAGATGCCAGGTGATAAGACAACGTAAAATATGCCTTTTGAGAGCTGAAAGTTTGAATTTTATGATCCTGAAAGAAGAGATAACTTTAACAGAATTTTGTTAAAAGTCATAAACCTGAAATCATTCTTGCAAAACAGGAAGCCAGCAGAGAGACATCAAAGGAAATGCTTTTGATGAATGACTGCCATATTTAAAAAATTACTAACTGCAGATTTTTCCAGTAGTAAAATATCATCCTTTTGGATAATTATGCTAAGAATTATTGTGGGATCTAACTGTGATCTCACCAAGGGGTTGGGGAAAGAGATGCTGAAATAGTCAAGTATCTGAAGAGAAAAATGCTTTTTATCTCTGGATTCCACAGGAGTGAGACCTTGGGTCTCTGGACTGATAACTAGGCACTTTAGAAAGATATAATTCAGCTGGAACTTTTAAGCATTTTGCAGGCATTTTGTTTGTTCTATAATTTCCCCCAAATTTTGTTGACTGTAAGTATTCATGTTATGTGTTCTGTGTTTGGTATTTTATCTATTTTACTTTTTTAGTAAACACTATTTTCCTTGAAATTCTGCCTGTGCCTTCTCAGTTTCTTTTGCATGTGAATGCTGGAAAAATGTTAATATTTCTGACAGCTGTTAAGAGCACAAAAGGATGTATTACTATCTTGCTAAAGGTAAAAATATACCTAGGTCTCATATTGAGTCATAAGGGTACATTTGGGGAACCTGGATGGGTGCCACTGGGTGAAGGGGTGTATTGCATTTCCCCAAAGAGAATATATATGTGAGCCTGTTAACTAGGTGCGCTAGCATAAGGTTCACATTTGACCCCCAGGACTCGAGGCTGGTAGGTGATTCGGATCCAAAACAGACAGGAGGGTTACCCTGTTTGTCTCCTGTTCACACTACTGCACTTTAAGGTTGGCACTGTGGGAGAAGAGGGCCTGACATGTGGAGCATGTTTGTGACACAGTGATGGGTTCTTGCAGGCAGCCCAGTAATGAATCTAAGTGCCCTGTGATACAGGACATCCAGTTTGGCAAGTTGTCCAGAAGCAGCACCTCTATGTACAAAATCCCCATGGTCAAGCAGGGATAAGAATGTAGCTCTGATTAGGGTTCTGCGGGCATCCAAGGGTAAATTGAATTTATTTCTATTGTAAAAACCCAGCTATTCCCAAAGTTTTTCATAAATTATTGATATGGTTGCTTAAAGAAGTTTATTATCTAACCATATTCCTAGGTATTTGAAGGAAGGGCTCTACCAATTCCAGGCTATTGCCTAGCATGGCAAGACTGCCGGGGTGGAAGAGTCAGTTAACTATCATTGTTGGGGGCACATATCATATACTTTGTTTTGGCAGCATTATGAAGGAGCTTGGAAGCACACTGTTTCCGTTGAAGAATAATGAAAGCAGACTGGAGGCCATGTAAAGCATTTATCAAGCTGGGCTTTGCTGCATATAATACTGTATCATCAGTGCAATCTGACTTCTCCAATATTGTCTCCCAGATCATTAGTATATATAGTGAATAAAAGTGGTCCAAGGACAGATCCCTGTGGTACGTTTTTGGAGATTTGTGAACAAGAGGACAGTAGGCCCTCAGACTTCAGCTGTTGTCTGCCCATTAGGTAATTTTTGAAACAGGGTAAGGTATGCTGATCAGTACCAATATAAGACAGCTTATGTAGCAATATTTGATGGTCCATGGCATCAAAAGCCTTGCTAAGGTCCAAGAAAATGACAGCTGTTATACGTTTTTGATCAAAGGAGGTGAACCAGTCATCAGTCACTTTGATAAGTGCAGTAGTGGTGCCATGTAGTGACCTGAAACCAGATTGGGAAGGTCTGAGTAAATTATGTCTGGATAGATAATCCTGAACCTGTTTATTGACTGATTTTTTTCAATGTCTTAGCTAGCACAGGGAAGACTTATATAGGCTGATAGCAACTAGCTTGGGATTCATCTCCAGCTTTGAAGAGTGGGATTAGGTGAGCTTTTTGCCAAAGTGTGATGATTTTATGCCTGGTAAGGGAGAGATTGAACAGATTTGTTATGGGTGCTGTTAACACTGGGGCCCCTGCTCTCAGAATAAATGGTTCCAAGTTATTTGCCCCTGGGCATTTTTGGGGTCAAGGGTATGTCACATATCCTCCACCTGTTTGAAGGTGAGGGACTGAAAGCTGAAAGGCGAATAAGTGCTGCTATTAGGTGGAGGCTGCTTTAGACTTGTTAATGGGATCACACAGCAGCAGGTGATTGGTCAAAAGTCATTCCAGCAACAATCATTGTTGAATGCAGCTGTGGCTGTATTCTTTGGTGGTCTACTGGTAAGTACTAAGTCTAACAGTGAGGAATGGAAAGGATTCCTAGGATTGGGTCTTGCAGGTTCTGTAACCACCTGCAGTAGGCTAAAATAATCACTGAGCAACTTAAAGTTATTAGATTTTGATGGGAGACAATCTACATTAAAATTTCTCAGAATTACGGTCTCATTACTATGAAAATTTAGGAAATTACTAAGGTGGCTAATTAGCTTTAAGCAACCAGAGGGGGGGCCTATAGCAACTGACAATATTGGTGGACTCATTTAGGGAAATGGCTAGTGTGACCTTAAGGCATTCAAATTCATGGAGTGATGACAGAGTTGATAATAGCCGAGTAGAACTTACCTTTTACATACAGGATTATGCCACCACCTCCAGAGATTGTATCATGATGATACTGGTTGTAGGCAGGGATCACGGAGACACTGTGGTCCATTGAACTATTAAGCCAGGTTTCAGTGAGCAGCAGGATATCTGGATTGATTAGGCATATCCATACTTTTACATTATCAACCTTGTTAGGCTACGAACATCGATAGTTAACATTTTTTTTATCCAGGTATGCTAGCAAATCTGGAAGAAGTTAGGCAAAGAGCTGGGAGCCCTGGGTTTAGTCCAACATTACCAGAGCAGATTAGGAGCAACATGATGGTGAGTTTAATGAGATTAAAATGATTTCTTAGAAGCTTTTTGTTAACTTTTGACCAGTACAGCTGGGTGATCAGCAGAGATGATTCGATCCTATGGTTAGAGCAGTTGTGTGGCTTCAACAGTATTATCAGTGAGTCAGTGAGGTACAAAACAAAGAGGAGTGGTTACCAGATGTTCCACTGATTTGTAACAGTTGAGGGGCCAGAGATAGCCATTCTCATGCAAAAATATCTGTGTCCCTGTTGAGTACAATTGTCAGCTGATATGGGGTGTAAGGTTTATCTCTAAATTGGGGGGGATCCATCCCGGAGAGCAATAATAGTAAGGTTAGCACCCCCATCTTGTAAAGTAGATGTATGATGGAGGGGAAAAGGTGCTGCTCAGACAAAACCCCACTTTATGGTAGTAAGAACTGGGATATAGCCATTGTATAGCAGGAAATGCTTAGAACAGTATAACAATTAAGGAGAAAGCTTGCTAATTGCCATGTGAGCAAAGAAGACAAAACAGAGCTAAACCAAAACTGGAGTAAAACAGGACTGAATGTGCTAGTTTACCCAGATGTACACAACAGATTAGGGCCCTCTGAAGAGAAGTAAATATAAAATAATGCATGGGTAAGTGAGTATAAATCTGAATTTAAACACACTCCCCATGTTTTATTTTTTATACTTACTGGTTGTTAACCAATTAAAAAAAAACGTTATTTCTTTAGTTCCAGCAAAGTTACAGGCTGACAGCACTCTTCTCATGCTGCTGGTGACTCACCATCCAACCTGGGGTGAAAGAGACTGCTTCAGGAGGTGGGAGGTGCTAGCAGAGGGAGGGACTTGCAAGCAAGGGACCAGACAGCAAAGGGGGGCCTCAGAACACCTGATGCTCCGGCTCACTCTTTCGGGACTGACACTCTCACAGATGCAGCTCTTCAGCACGCCACCACCGGGGAGCCGAAAAAGTTTAATTTAAAAATAAAGAGCAGTAAAAATAATGAAAGGGGATGAAGAGAGCCCACACCATGACAGGAAGCAGGAACCGGCGCACCACTTTGGGATTGTCACACCAAACAGGACTCTGTGTCAGCACTGAGGGATGAGAGGTGGACCACAGATAAGCTGATAAAGTACTTTTCCTGACCAGTCCCCTCTCTCCCTCATACCACCGCAGTGATTAGACTTCTCTCTGTTTTCTGAGGTGTCCTGGGCTCTTAATAAGTAGCACTAGATAAGTGTTGTCAGAAGATTTGAGAGAGGTGCTTGGACAAACTCCATTATTCACGGTTCATTATTCACACATATTAATAACAGAGCTTGCCAGCCACTGCCAGCAGTTGATAAACGCTAAGCAGTAAATATTAATACATCTACACCTTATATCAACAGAGGGTTTGGTATGTAATACAAATGAGAGTAACACAATACAAATCGCCTCCCCTGTGGGTCAAGGCACTTAACCTGTGATAACAACAATATTTCTAAGCAGTAATGGTTACCTGTATGACAGTGAAAGAGCAGCAATGGGCAACTTACATCAGCTTTGCTAACAAGTATCCAGAGAATGGAACACCAGTTACAAATGATGACAGGGTTGTGCTACTTTGGGCAGCATGGCTGTCTGACAGTCGACGCCCACAGCTGACGTGCACAATAAACACCCTTTGCCCTGTGACCCTTAGTGCTCCGGACCGCTAGCATGGAGGACCACTAGATACTGCAGATATATGATGGCAGCTGTGTGTGAGCTGCTTGAACTTTAACAGAGCCAGCTCAGTTTTTAGTTCATGTATTGTTTTGTTTTATTTTTGGTGCTGTGTAAAGTCTTATTTTGTTTTGTTCTTTCTTAGTTAGTTTACTGTTCAGTGATAGTTTAGAGCAGTACAGTGAGTCAGATAGAAAAACAGCATTTTTGAGGGTCTTAGATAGGGTTTTCGGCATTCGTGATAGAGGGGATATGTGTGGGATGCTAGATTGTTAACAATCCACCTGTAGTGGATTGCTTGAATCCACTTTTCCCTCTAAAGCTGTTTGGTGCTCCCGCTACACACAGACTTAAATGCAGGAGCATTTCGCCTTTTTTCTTTGCACCTGGTAATGTCACGGTGGACTGTAAGCTGAAAAAGCCGTGACCGGCTCCACGAGTGAAGGGTGAGCCCTGGAATCTGCGGTGAATGTTTAGATGGTCCAGACTAGGGATTCAGATTTTTTGCCTGGTGCTGACTGACTGACCTGGTGTTGACTGGGCGTCTTGGAGAGAGGGCCAGCCAGTGGTGGGATCAAGCTCGGCGAGGGAGTCTTGCTGAGAGGTGGCAATGGAAGATTCGATTGACCGCTGGTGTGGTGAGAGCACAACCAGGATCTCTACAGCAGATCCGACTTCACTAAGCCCCATATTCTCTTCCCAGATACAGGTACTTGCTGCTTCTTTCCCTGAGAGGGATCCCAGAGGGCACGAGTTATGGTGGGCCTCACAGAAAGGACAGTATTGGGGGTTTCCAACCAGAGGGATGCCCCTCTGGTGCTGTTTAGGGTGGGTGGACTCTGGCTGCCAGTGGGCAGTGGGTTTTCAGTTGCCCCTGTCTGGGTGGGCCTATGTCAGTCAGCAGCCGCCTGGGGTTGTTCTGGGGATAGGTGAGGGCCAGTACTTGCTGCTTGGAGGTGTAGTGCTGTGCCTGGGGGCTGGGGGCTGGCAGTGGTTCAGAGGAGGCATTGGGGGAGCACTAACCGGAGGAAGTGTGCTTATGTGACAGGCCTTAGTACTGACCACTGCTGGCTGGTCACTAACCGGGGGGGGTGAGATATGCGGCTCTGAGGTGGGGTATGGGGAGAGTCAGGCAAAGTGGCTTGGTCTGCTAATAAGAATCAAGTTTAAATTAGAGTTCTCTGTCAAGTGGCCTGTTTTTCATTAAACAGCAGATTCTGTGTTACTATCAGGGAGGTAGTGAGAGTACCTCCAAAGACTGTTGAAGTGTGTTAATTCCAGTACTGCTGATGGTGGAGGAGAGCAATTTTTTGGACTGTGACTGCAAGGGAAGGGGAAGAGCTTCACTCACCTCAAAACAACTCTCTTGGAGTTTTTGGTGTATTTATTGCACCTGGACACTAGCTCTATATTTTGGACTATCTGGGACTTTTTAATTTATTTTTGTTTACTGGGTGGGTGGGGTCTGTTGGGTTGATGGGGGGAGGTAGTGGGTTTGAGTAATTGCTCTTTTGTTAGAAGTTGTTAGGCGGGATTGTTGTTTTGTAAGTTGGGCAAATTGTTTATTCTGTTTATTTTATTAAGTTAGTGGGTTGGCTCTTGGGGTTGGTGGAGGATCATGTGCTGGCAGGCAGCTCTCCCGGTCAGCTGCTATGCGTCCGTCGAGCTCCATGGCCTCCACCCCCTTAAATGTCCTCCTCTATCCGCTGATGTTTATAGTCATTGGGGATCATAAAGAGAAGGTGTAAGGGGGGGCAGGACCTCGGGGAGGAGAGGACAGGGGTAGTTGAATGGGGTAGTGGGGGCAAGACGATGCCCTGGGGTGAAATGAAGACTGAAAAGAGGTTTTTCTTGTCTGGTCCCCATACCCCATGGTTTCATCTTGAGTAGCAGGCAGTGCATTTTGCCTCAGAGTCCTATCCAACCCAGGTGGTGTTAAGCAATGCCAGGTCCATTAAGAACAAGACAGCAGTGATTGCCAATCTTGTTGGGTCAGCAGATCTGGCTTGCACCACTGAGACCTGGCTGGATGAGAATGCCAGTCCAGTTTTGG
This sequence comes from Neoceratodus forsteri, assembly GCA_016271365.2. Lineage (NCBI taxonomy): Eukaryota > Metazoa > Chordata > Ceratodontiformes > Ceratodontidae > Neoceratodus > Neoceratodus forsteri. Next base: position 979,162,882 of record CM057458.1, on the reverse strand, counting down.
AGGCAGTGGTTCTGGCTGCATTCTCAGTGATACAGTGCCCGAGATTAGATTGTAGGGGCGGGGGTGTTACCACTTGTTTTAAAACAGACTTGGGCCTGATAGAGGTACCAGTGGTGGAGAGCTAATCCTTTGAATCTATCCTGGGTGCAGGAATGGGGTGCAAAAATTCTTCTCAATTACCATCCACTGGGTGATGGGAAGCAATTTTTGCAGGAAATTGCAGACTTCATTGTCAGCAGAGTGTTGGAGTCCCCCCAGAGTGATGGTGCTGGGTGACTTCAATGCCTGAATTGACAATGAACTCTCGCATTTTGAACAAGTACCAGTACCAAGGGCCAGCACAGCCAGGAAAAGAAGGATAGAGGATTTCAATGACTGACTGAGGAAATGGTGCAGGGAGGAGATGTTCATCTGTATTGGAGACTGGGAGGAGACCTGGTCAAACAAAGCACTCTTTTCACCAGACTGGCTACACCTCAATAGGGTGGGTTTGAGGGTACCCGGGGACAAACTGGGAGAATACATAACCACTACACTTGATTTAAACTACTGAGGGGGGACAGTGGGCATGCAGGCTCACAGACTTTGATAGGAGGAGATCTGTGAACACCTCCCCCCCCCCCAACAGTGATGGAACAGGTCTGGAGAGAGGAGGTGGAAGGGGCAAGAACACAGTTAGCAAAGGGTGGAGGGGGTGAGGAACACATAACAAGGGTACGTGAAGGGGTGCACACAGAGGGGATAAATGTGAATAAAAGAATAGAGGGAAGAGGTCAAATTCTGGGTGGATGGTGGTGTCTCTGAATGCACTGAGTCTTGGAAACAAGATGGAAGACCTGCAGGCACTATTAGCGGACAGGAGGGTGGACATAGCTGCAGTAACTGAGATTTGGGCAACATCACACCATGACTGGGACCTTGCAATCCCTGGATATAAACTATACAGGAAGGACAGGGTAGTTGGGAAGGGGTGGCAGTTTATATCAGGGAGGTAATAACTTGCATGAGGCAGGAGTTGGAGGAAGGGGAGGTGGAGGCATTATGGGTTCAGTTAAGGTCCAATAGAGGGAGAAAGGTGAGGTTGGTGATGGTTTATAGACCACCCAGTCAGGATGAGGAGAGGGACAGGGAACTGAGCTCACAAATATCGAAAGCTGCAGGAAAAGGAGAGGGAAAGGAGGACTGGAGCATACCATCCATGACATGTGCTAGGAGTCAGATGATCCTGGAAGGACTGCAGAGTGGGTTGCTGACTCAGGGTGTCACTGAACCAACAAGAGCTGAGGCAATTCTTGATCTGGTGCTCACAAATGGGGAGTATGTACAGGAAATAATGGTCAGGGAGCCACTGGGGGAAGAGACCATTGCATAGTGTGGTTCCAGTTGGATATGGGCAGGGAAAGCATCCTGACTAAGACCAAAATCTTGGATTTCAGGAGGGCAGATTTCAGGAAAATGGGCAAAGTGATAAGGAGCCATCTGGTCGGCATCAGAGCAGATATGGTGGTGGACCAAAGGTGGTCCATCATTAAGGAAGGAATACTTGTTGCCACAGATGAGGGTGTTAGACTCTGTGGTAAGAACACAAGGGCCAAAGCGCCCAGCTAGTTCAGTTCTGGGGTTGCCCAGGCAGTAAGAGAAAAGAAGTTGGCCTATAGAAAATTCAGGAAGACCAAGAGAAAGGTGGACAGGGAAAATTACCTAAGGTTGGCTAGTGGGGCAAGTTTGAAAGTCAAGCGAGCAAAAGCACAGAAGGAGCTGCAGATAGCTGAAGGAATTAAGAGGGGGGAGAAGGCTTTCTTTCACTATATAAGTGAGAAAAGGGACAAGAAGGAAGGGATTGTTAGGCTTAAGAAAGGGGTAGAGTGGGTGGAGGATACTGGGGGAAAAGCAGAGATACTAAATGAATACTTCTGTTCCATCTTCACCAGGGAGAAGGGCAGATCAGTGCCTTCAGAAGAGAAAAGAGGAGCGGGAGGTGGGGGATAACACAGATGTAGTGATAGAGGAGGCTAGAGAGAGGAGGGAGGAGGGGCTGCAGGCATTGAAGGTGGACAAATCGCCAAGCCTGGACGGAGTACATCCAAGGGTACTAAAGGAAATATCTGAGGAGCTGGCAGTGCTGCTGGCAGACCTATTTAATAGTTCACTAGAGACAGGCATAGTACCACAGGACTGGAGAACAGCGCATGTAGTGCCGCTCCACAAAAGCGGTCCCAAGAATGAACCAGGGAATTACAGACCAGTCAGTCTGACCTCCACTGTGGACAAGCTCATGGAGACCATACTAAAGGAAAGATTGGTGGAATATCTAGAGGAGCATGATCTCCAGGATGCGAGGCAGCATGGGTTCATGGGGGGAGATCATGTCAAACAAATCTGATTGACTTCTTTGACAGTGTCACTAAGACAGTAGACAGGTGCCAAGTGGTAGACATCCTCTGTCTTGATTTCAACAAGGCCTATGTCCCACAGAAGGTTGATCAGGAAGTTGGTGGATCTCGGGGTTGGGGAAAAGATGGCCAGATGGGTGGAAAACTGGCTGAAGGACAGAACCCAGAGGGTGGTTGTGGGAGGTGAGTTGTGTGGTACAACACAGGTAACCAGTGGGGACCCACAGGGCCCATTGCTGGGGCTGGTGTTGTTCAATGTCTTCATAAATGACATTGGAGATGGCATTAAGGGCTAAATGTGCCTATTTGCAGATGACACCAAGCTCTGTGGGAGAGTGGACACAGCTGAAGGGATACAGGACCTACAGGAAGATCTGGAAAAGCTAGGGAGGTGGTTCAGGATCTGGCAGCTTGGCTTCAATGCCAAGAAATGCAAAGTTATGCACATTGCAGTCTTGAATCTTAGGACAGAGTACTACCTAGGTGAAGTCCAAGTATCTGCATCAGAGGAGGAGAAGGACCTGGGAGTAATGATTAGTGACCTGAAGCACTCCACGCAGTGCAAGAAAGCATCAGCAAAGGCAAACAAGATGCTGGGATGCATATCTAGGGGGATCAGTAGTAGGAGAGAAGAGGTTATACTGCCCTTGTACAGGTCACTGGTATTGCCACATATGGAGTATGGAGTTCAGCTACAAAAATGATAGCTGATCAGTAGGATAAGGCACACGAGGAGAGGTTGAGGGCACTGAACATGTACTCTCTTGAAAACAGGAGAGAGAGAGAGAAAGAGAGAGAGAGAGGACATGATTGGGACATTCAAGTACTTGAAAGGGATAAATAAGGTTGATAAGGAGAGTCTCTTTAAGCTGAGTGGCAACCATAGCATGAGGGAGCACAGTCTTAAGCTGGAGGGTGGGAGGTTTAGGAGGGAGGTCAGGAAGCACTTCTTCACAGAGAGGGTGGTGGATACTCTGAATGCACTGCCAGAAGAGGTAATCTCATTGAAGAAAGTGGGCAACTTTAAGAGAGGCTGGTATAAGCATGGGGAAGGTAAGGATCATGGATAAGGAGGATGGGAGGGTGGGGAGGAGGAGGGCAGGGACATTAGCTCAAGCTATGGACTCTGCAATATGAGCAGACTTGATAGACCAAATGTCCTTCTTCTGCTGGCTTTTCATATGTTTGTATGTAAGATTTCCTCCAATTGACAAATTCATTGGGCTTCATACAGGTGGTTTCCTCTGTGGCCCATATTTCGGGTCATTCATTGGACCTGGTTTTCCTTCTGTGTATGGAGAGCTCCAACCTGGTGGTGGAACTGGTTGGATGGTCGGACCATTGCACAATCAGGTTCAACTTCCAGGCCCCCCTTTATAGGTTTGCTCCTTTGGAGATGGTCTAGTATCGTCCATTAAGGGGTTTGATCCCAGAAGGCCTAATGGTGATCTTGCACCTATCGGGGTTTCCTGGGTGCAAGCTGGGACCCAGAGAACCTACTTCAGGTCTATATTAGGGCTGTGGTAGGGGCTCTGGATTCCATTGCTCCAGTCCATGTTCACCCGCTCTCCTCTCATCCTTGTGCCTCATGGTTTGACTGGGCTTTGAGGGAGATGTGGAGGGTAGGACAAAGGATGGAGTGATGCTGGCCGAAATCTGGTCTTGATTCCAACAAGCTTAGATTGATAGCACATTATACAGACTATCAAACAGTGATCTCACGTAAGAAGGCAGAGTTCCTGTCTGGTGAGATTATGGCTGCATGGAACTGACCAGCCCAGCTCTTCAGAACTGTGGACAGACTGTGCAATCCAGCCTGTCTGCAGCTATGGAGAGTGTTGTCACAGGAGAAATGTGACAAGTTCACTCGCTTCTTTGCAGATAAGATTGCTGACATCAGGTCAGAGATCGGTCAAATGCACTCCAATGGGAGGGGTGGTGATCGGTGGGAGGTTGTATCACTTCGGGCTAGTTGGTCTGCTTTCGACCAGGTGGCGATCTCGGAAGTCATGATGGTCATCCAGAGTATGTGTCCGACTTACTGTGGTTTGGATCTGGGCCCTACACATCTCCTTGCGGGATGTGTGGCTATCATTGGCCCGGTTCTAGCTGAGATAGTCCAGTGTTCTTTAGAGACTGGGGTGTTTCCTGACTCCCTGAAGGAGGCAGCAGTGGTTCCATTCCTCTAGAAATCCTGTCTTGGCCCAGACTGTCTCGCAGACTACAGGTCGGTCTCTAGCCTTCCCTTTGCAAGGAAGGTTATTGAGAAAGTGGTCGCGCTGCAGCTGGAGTGCCATCTTGACATCCATGACATCTATGATCTCTTCCAGTCAGGATGCAGGAAGAGGCCCAATACTGAGACTACCCTTGTTTAGGTGCTCAATGATCTCCTTATAGCGAGAGATCAGAGGAGTCGGTTCATCTCAATCCTCCTGGAACTCTCCATGGCATTTGACACTGTAGACCATGGGATATTGCTGGAGCACCTGTGATTGCTCTGTGGACTGTCGGGTACAGTCATCAGATGGTTTCAATCTTTCCTCACTGTTAGGTCTCAGAGAGTGGTGTCGGAGATTTTTTCCTCTGACCCATTTTCCCTGCCATGTGGGATACCTCAGTGCTCTGTACCATCTCCCATGTTGTTCGCGGTATACATGTTGCCGTTGGGAGACATTGTAAGGCAGTACGAGCTGAGTTTTCACTGCTATGCAGATGACACTCAGATGTACTTGTCCTTCTCACCAGATCAGGAGTTAGCGGTCTTGTTATTTAACAACTGCCTCTCCGAGATTCAAGACTGGATGAGTGCCAACTGGTTGAAGCTGAAAGCAGACAAGACTGATGTGCTGGTTGTGGACCCAGGTCATCAAGTTGAGGGATCTACGTTAGGACAGGTGACTGGTCTTGTACTAGGAGGCTTCCAGCTAAGGTCCTCTGATTGGGCACAGAGTCTGGGTGTTATTCTTGATGAGGGACTGACCTTGAAATCTCAGGTGTCATCTGCTGTCAAGACCTCGTTTTACCATCTGAGGAATATCACCCGGATTAAGCACCTGGTCCCACCTAGTGACCTGCCTACACTCGTTCACACCTTTGTGACCCCCGCCTGGATTACTGTAACTCTCTGTACCTAGGGATGCTGGGAGTGGAAATCTGCCGGCTGCAGCTGATGCAGAATGCGGCAGCCAGGTTACTGACTGGGCTTTCTCGATCTAGCCATATTACATCTGTGCTGTGCGAGTTGCACTGGCTTCCATTTCGGTGGAGGATTACCTTCAAGGTTAGTTTACTGACCTATAAAGCCATACACAGTCTGGGAATGCATTACCTGCAACAGCTTCTGCATCCCTACTGCCCCTCCCCTCCCACTCCACTCCACTTCACCGACAAGGGATTGCTAGAGATCCCCAGGGTTCAGTTGAAGTCATCTGGTGCATGTGCTTTTGCTTATGTAGCCCCGATCCTGTGGAATTCTCTACCTCGCTGGATTTGAGAGTGCCTGATGTGGGGAGCTTCAAGGCCGCTCTGAAAACCCATCTATTTAATCTTGCGTTTCTGTAAAGTTACAGGGGTTTTAACTGTTTATCAGAATTTGAATTATGTGTGGCTTTTATATTGTCTGTATTATATTTTCTTCTTGTAGAGTGCTTTGATTTTAAGAATTGCGCTATATAAATAAAGTATATTATATTATTATTATTCAAGTGAAGGAGAAGACTGTGGAATGGCTGAATTGCTGGGGGGCATCGCTCGCTCACTCAGTCATTGCTGAATCTGGCGGGGCAGGGTGTCCTCATGATCCAGTGATGGGGGAGAGGGGGTCCTTAGCATGTCAGCATGGCACAGTTGGTAGCACATCCGCCTCTGGACCAGAAGGTCATGGCTTCTCATCCCACACTAGGACTGGACTTGTACCTAAAATGCTGGCATCTGAGTGCAGTATTGGTGGGTGCTGTACTGTTGGAGTGTGCCAACCTTTGGATGAGACATTAAACAGAGGTCCCTTCTACCCATCTTGGTGCTGTCCTGGTGGGTGTCCAGGTGGAAGTAAAGAACCCAGGGCATTCTTTGCAAAGAGTAGGGGTCATTCCCGGTGTCCTGGCCAACATTCCCCTTCCCATAAAAAATGGTTCATGCAATTGTCCAGGCTTTGTGTGTGTGTTGATGTATGATATGGCCACCACTAGACACTCAGTCACTTCACGACCAGTCTAGCATTGCTTGTAAAGAACTTTGGGATACATTGTGTATGAAAAGCTCAATACAAATGCTGATTATTTCTCCTTCTTCTCCTTCTCCTTCTTCTTCTTTCTTGCCTCACCTCACCCCACAGCTTGCAGCAGAGATAAAGTGAAAAATGTGCACAGTTGTGCTTTTACAAATAGGCAGTCCAGTCATTCCACAATTTTAAATTTGGTGCTTGTTTAGTCCTGGCTGTGGACTGGCTGAATCACTGGGGGCATTGCTCGCTCAGTCACAGATGAGTCTGGCGGGGAAGGGCAACCTTGTGATCTGGTGATGGGGAAAAGGGGTCCTTTCGGGAAGGACAAAGCCTCCTCTCCCCTCATAGCTTGCAGCAGGAATTGCATTTCTTCTGGAACTGCTTATTGTACTTGCAATGTTTCTCGCAACTATGACTTGGATGTGGAACCTTTGAAAATGAGCACTTATGTTCAAAGATAATCTCAGAAGTTTTCAATAAATAAATAGAATAATAGATAGTTAAGTGTTTATTACAAGGCAGTAATACCATTGAGAGGTTTTGGGGACATGGAACTTCAAGAGCGAAGCTCAAGAGATCCTAATGTCCCCAAAACCTCGAGATGGTATTACTGCTTTGTAAAACATCTATCTTTCCATTATTTTTTGTAATATATGGATCCAGTGATAATACTACAGTTGAAGTTAACCTTTGAACTGTAGTATTATCAGCAAAAATGATAGAATTATCACTTTTCTGCATAGTATTATTGAGAGTAGTGATGTATTACTGGGAAATTTTTGTATAACTTAGTAAAGTATTATTGAGGTTAATCCATATATTACAAATAAATAACTAAATAAAGCTCTCTAAAATTTGTGTCTGTTTGTGGATAGATGATTTCCTGTTACTGTCTCTCTATCTTGTTTGCATGCAAAGTAGCACAATAAATTAGCAGGCACTGTAAATGTACTGAAATTAACTGCTTTTATAACAATACAGCAACTCAGCTTATAAACTAGAGGGTGTTCCGTCTCTGATTACACACTGGAATAATCGTGCAGGAACTCATCAGTAGAAAAAGGATCACTGCCTGACAGGGGTACTACAGGAATTAGTATAGGAGAATGGTAGTACAGACTTGCAGACTGAATGTAATCAATACTCCTCACTTTACATGCATGGCTAACATAATCCTAATTGCTGAAGAATCTTATGTCTAGAGGTGAACTCAGTTTCTTGCATTCCTATTTCCTGGTTATCGGCAATGCTACTACCTCAAACCTAAACTAAGTGTTACAGTAACAAGCGCTGCAGATGTTTATATCACCCTATGATGTCACAGTCAGGCCAGCTGACTAAGCAGTATCAATCAGTATGCTGTACAACCATTAGGCAGGCTAACACTTATTTATTTATTTAAAATTTGGTAACTGGGAAAGGCACACTGAGCGAAGGCTCGTTTCCAGGTGCGACCCGGGGAAAAGGGCAATACATGATAAGACATTTGTATAATAAATGAGAACATCATACACAGTATGCAAAAAATAAAATACCACATCTGAACATTTGTTGAGAAGAGAACAAAAAGAAAATATACAGTATACAGATTCAGAAACTAGGAAGAGTAAAAAGATAATACATTATTTTTTTTCTCAAAAATAAAAAAAAGGAAAGAACTGGCCCACTAGAAATGTATAGATAAGTCCTAACTTAATTTTTTGAGAGAGGCACTCCAACAAGCATAAGGGGTAAGGGGGAGAAGGTAAAGGCATCAAATAAACTATGAAGTACTTGAGAGGGGCAGCTCAGAATAGCGGAGGATGTGGGTGAACATTACGAGCACTGTGGGGAGGGGAGAAGTCTAAGGAGTCTTTTGATGGAGGAGATTGAGGGAGATAGGTGAAGGTCTGTGGGGAGCTTGTTTCAGGGTAGGGGAAGTCGATAGAAGAAAGCAGACTGGCCCACAGCCATGAGGGGGCAAGGAATCATGAAAGTGTGTGGCTCTCTGTAACGGAGTGAGTATGTTGAGGTGTTTGCTTGAGAGAGGTGAGAGGAGAGGTGGGGGGGGGGGAAGAGTCCCATATCAGAATTTTGCAACGAGGGAGGCACAGAGAACCAACCTTTTGTGAGATAGAGGATCAAGGGAGAGACCAGAATAAAGAAGACAATGGTGAGTGAGGGGAGGGACAAAGGTGGTAAAATGACAGAAGGAATTCTGGAGAGTATCCAGTCTAGAGAGGGATGTGGCAGGGGTTGTGCCATAGATCGCTTCTGCATAATCAAGGACAGGCAGAAGCATTTTTGTTACTCATTCCCATCGGGTGGGGAGAGAAAGACTGCCCTTGTGATGGTAGAGAACAGTGAGCTTCAGAAAGAGTTTCTAACAGATGGCATCAATGTGGGTAGTGAAATCTAAGTGGTTGTCCAGCTAGAACCCTAGGTATTTAAAAGCTGTGACCGTCTCAAGGGGGGAACCATCCAGTGTGGTGAAAACTGTGGTAGACTGGAGGGTGGACAATTTCTGCCTGGTGCTGAATGTTATGGTAATGTTTTGTGTTTTGCATCTAGGTTAAGTTGGTTATACTGAAACCATGCCTGCACACTGATAAAATCTTGTTGGAGAGGGGATTGCACACTGATGGACAAGGGACCAGAGGTAAAGATGGTGGTGTCGTCAGCATACGTGTGCATGTGGGAGGAGGTGCAGATAGAGGGGAGGTAATTAATGAAATGGGAGCATAGGATGGAGCCAAGTATAAAGCCTTGGGGGACACCAGATAGGATGCAAAGAGGGGGGAAGTGCATCACCTATTTTGACAGATTGCTGCCTATCTTGGAAATAGGAGCAGGACCAGTTTACAGATGGGGCTGCTAAACCAGCAGAATTTAGTTTATGAAGGAGGAGCGGGTGGGAGACAGAATCAAAAGCCTTTGCCACATCTATGAAAATAGCAGCAGTAATATGAATCTGACCCATAGTTGAATAAATGGAGTCTGTAACCCGCAATAAAGAGGAGATGGTTTCTGAAACCAGATTGTACAGGAGAGAGGGTGTTGTTGGTGGAAAAGTAGTCAGACAGCCTAGAGTGGATGAGTGACTGTAGGAGTTTGGCAAGAGATGGGAGGAGTGAAATGGGCCTATAGTTCCCAGAGGTGGAGGGGGTTACCTCCCTTGTGAAGTGGTAACACTGTAGCAAATTTCCAGACTTTTGGGATGATGGAGGTTGAGAGGGAGAAGGTTAGGATGTGGGCTGTGGGGGAAGCTATGGCTGGGGCAGAGACACGAAGGAGTCTGGGGTGAAGATTATCAGGACTGGTTTTGGCCAGCTTTAGAGCAATAAGGGCTGTGTAGACTTCATGGGGGGGAGGTTGGGGAAGTAAAAGACAGTAGCTAAAGGTTGGGTGCAACATGAAGAGTTTTCTTATTATGGCCAACTGGAGGAACGTCTGGGGCAACGGATGCCTGTATGCCCAGGATGGGCTGCACTTGCACCAGGAAGAAGTAAGGGTACGAGCCAGGACAACAAACAATGCAGTAATAAGGAATTTAAAGTAGAGGATAGCAGGATGGGGGGTTAGTACAAGGGATCACCAAGGGAAGGAGGCTGATGAAACACAGAAGGAAGGGCAGTACAACAGAGGAGTGCCAGAAGAGGAGAACCTTGGGTGACAAGGAGGCACGGGGGGCAGCTATCCTTACATGCAGGCCATGATGAGGAATACATACAGAAAAATGAGTGAGCTTGAATGCCTAATACAATTTGAGGGGAAGATTTTAGTGGCTTTAGCAGTGACGACCCCATGCAACAGTCCAATGGGAGCATGGGTGTCTGGTTTCATGGTTTACATAACTGTATGTTATTCCTGTTACCTGGTGGTGGTTGTGTGTGATTGATTGTGTTGCCTTGGTCCTCCCCCTACTTGCGTGTATGTGTGTGTGTGGTGGTGGTGGTGGGGTTGGGGAATGTACAGTTAGGGTTTGCAACCCTAACACAGAATTTTCTTGCTTTTGTCACTGTGGAACAACTCTAACTGATGCATTAAATGGAATTTTTGCCATGAATATATAAATATATATATATAAATGTATATATATATATATATATATATATATATATATATATATTTATAAAATGGGTGATACATAAATGGTCAAATAAAGCAACAGCTTTGGACAAACACCATCAGGTGACCGTGCGTATATCAGAGTGTGACTGCACACCTGCACTTTTATCCCTCTAAAAACAATTTTGACATTTTATAAGATAGATAAACCACTCTGAGTTGTGCTGTCATGCTCTGATATAAGCACGCCTTGGGTGGTTGATGCATACCAAGGCGTGCATATATCGGAGAGTGACCACACACCTCAGAGTGGTTTCTCTACTGCATATATAAATAAAACACCCAAGATCATCTGAGACTTACCCAATACCAGATCCTTAATAATATGTACTATACCACAGTCAAATTGGCTAAAATGGGTTGACTCCAATCTCTAATTTGTATTAGATGTGGAAAGGAAGATGGGACATTATTACATGTTTTCTGGACCTGTGAAAAAATCTCTTCCTTATGGGGTACAATCCAATCCCATATGGATCTGTTGCCTGGCCTAGATGGGCTTTTTTACCCGCAACATATGCCTGCTACTGGACTTATCCCAAATAAGAGTCAAACAGAGAAGATACCACATATCCCTATATGGCAGTTAAAAAAACTTGTCCGTAAAAATTGGATGGACCAATCAGTGATATCTCATACTGAATAGCTGCAAGAAATCTCATTCTGTCTTCGTACAAAATGATTGATCGCGAGCATAAGAAACAAAACCACTAATTTCAATCACAAGTGGGGCAAATTATATGCCCTGTACTTGAACTAACATATGAGAGCTCTCTAGCTCCCTAGTGCTTTTTATTATTGAATGGCAAGTCTATGCTATTATGGTTTTGCTGTTGTTATGGAGCCCGCTCCAGGACGGGGGGACAGGGGGGGAGCGGGGAAGGGGGGGTTTAGGATTGTTAACATTACTTCCTTTGTTACTTTGTTTGTGACCTTTGGAAAATTCAATAAAGCATTTTAAATTTCAAAAAAAAGTTTCCAGCCTTGCTCAACTGGGATCTAAGGCAATTGATCTTGAACACAAAGAATGTCTATGACCACTGGAAAGAGATAGGTTGCCTCCAGGCCAGAGTGGAGTACAGAACAGCATTGAGGGACTGCAAGGAAAGCAATACAAAAAAGCCAAGGTGGGACTGGAAGTCAGGATAGCAGTAGGAGCTACAGACAACCCCAAAGCCATCTTTCTCTATGCACAGTGGATCAGGCCAGGTTGCAATGCAGTGTCTAAAGTTACTGCATGACAGAAAGTATTATCTGCCACTGAAAGTGCCTTGTTTACAGCAGTAACTCTATTGCAGCATGCTGCAGTATTGTATTGCATTCTGGCAGGCTTCACGGTAAATAGAAGAAGGACAATAATGAATGGGATACAGGGAAACACCTTTCAGAGAGCCAGGAGCAATTGAGGAGATGCTGAATGAATGCTTCACTTCAATGTTCACAGAGGGACTCCATGGGAGGGAGGGTGCTCACTAGGAGGGTCCATAGCTTTAGAAGTAATTATGATGAAGCCTATGGACATAATATCAATGTGATCCCCATATTCAAAAATGGGGCAAGGTTGGATCACAGCAATTGCATGCTGGTCAGCTAGACATCAGCGCCGGATAAGGTCATGGAAGTCACTATCAGAGACAGACTAATGGAGCACTTGGCTAAAGACAATGGTCTTACTCTCTCTAAGCATGGTGTTACAAGGAAAAGTTCATGCCCAACCAACCTGATCACATTTTTGAGAGTCACCAGGGAGCTGGACAGGGGTGGGCCTTAGACATAGTCTATATGGACTTATTAAGACCATTGAGACCGGTACCTGACCAGCTACTGGCAAAGTACCGACAGCAGCACAGTGGTGAGTGCACTCCAGACTGGTGGAGATTTAACTGCATACAATTTGCTTCTGTCTGTAGAATTTAAAGCCAAAATACTTGCAACTTCTATAATATCAGTTTCATGTCCCAAATATTTCACTCAGAGATGCAGTTTCTTTGGCAAAGTACACCAGTGCAGTATACATGAGGCACACATAATGTAGGTTGTCAACTAGCCTGGGGGGAAGAAACAGAGGATTGTGGTAAATGGACATCACTCTGCGTGGAGAGAGATACTCAGCAGCACCCCTCAGGGATCAGTGCCTGGGCCATTTCTGTTTAACATTTTCATCAATGATCTGGAAACTGGGGTCTTCAGAAGTCTGCTTAAGTTCACTGATGACAATAAGTTGGCCATGATGGTGGACTACCTTAAGACTGGATACCAACTTCATGGGGACCTGAACAAGCTGGGCAATTAGATTCCTTGAATATTGCTTGAGTCTTTGATTTGGTGTAGCCAAATGAGAGGTGCTACACCGGGGAGAGAAACAAAAATAGAACCTATATAATGTGTGTGGCTCCTCGTGCTGCAGTGAAGGAGGAAATGGACTTGGGGTCATAATAGTAATGGGGCTGAAGCCTGACAAGCAGTGTGTAACTGCCATAAAGGGATGGCAGAATGCTCCAGCGTGTCTATAGGGGATGACCAACAGGGTGCGGGAAATACCCCCACTTCTTTACAAGGCTCTTGCCAGGACCCACCTGGAGTGCTGCATTCAGTTCTGGGCTCTTTAATACTAAAAGGACATAAAGGCAGTGAAGAAGCTACAACATACTGTAGGTCCATCAAAATGAACAGGGGTGTGGAAGACAAAGGCTATGATCAGAGACTGGTGGCCCTTAATATGTTCACATTGGAAACAAGAAAGCTGAGAGGAGAGAGTGGTGCTGGATTTTATAAGAGCATGATCAATCATAATTCCTAATTCTGGGCACAGCTTGAATCATGGCAAATGCATTAAAATGTTTGCAGATTATTGTCAGACAATTTTTGGTGCATGTTTCATTTTTATTCTGCAACTTCTGTCACTTACAGCATGAAGTTAGATAACCATTCTTGTGGTCTAATAGTCATATCGTAATTAGTGCAGTTGTGCAAATGCCTAAAAACCCCTGCTCATTATCTCAGTTATCTAAATATTCAAGGGTATCAGCAATATTGACCTGAGTTAGATCTGATTTTCCCCAGCAGGACATGGGGATACATCCTTAAGCTGAAAGCTGGTAAAGTCTGGGTTAAAATTAGGAAACACTTCTCCTTGAAGGTGGTGAATGTATGGAACACCCTATCAGTGGAGGCAGTGGACATGAAGACAGTACATGCCTTCAAAGTAAGCCTGGACATATCTCTGCTTGCCAATGGAATCACTGGGTACCTTGGGATGTAGAGTTTAATTTATTTAAGCACACCATTGCAGCACACCCAAAGGTAAGCTGAAGTTGGATACAATATACAAAAAGGAAACATATTGACTACTGAAAGTTTAAAGGGGCACTGTCAGCTTTACCCCTCTGTTTTTTTTTCTACATTCCATCAGTGTGCATCTTGTCACCCTCCTATGAAATGGTTACTCTAGAATGCCCCTCTATGTCTGAAAATTTAAACTTTTTACCTGTTTTGCTGTTTTGTACATCAGGGGTGGGATAGTCAAAGGGGATGTGCATGGTGCAACAGTGTTATGCCATGCACAACCCACTGATGTACCACGGCGCGATATTCAAAAGGGGATGTTGCGCTGTGCATATCCCGATGCGCCGGGGAGCACCAGTAATGTATGCAGTGCAAATGCAGGAGGAGCGTGCCCATGCATATTCCGCACATCCCAATATTCAGCCTGGGATGTGCAGCACATATGCTATTGCAACTCCTGCTTGTGCCACACACAGGTGCTCAAAGTTGAGCCCAAAGGAAATAGGAGCAGGGGCTGGCCATCCACAGGTAAGCTGCCATATTGCAGGGTGCAACATGGCAGCCGCCAGCTGTGGGTAGCCACCTGAGCTCCAGGGCCAGGGTCTGTTGGCATCTCACCCCCCCCACAAACGATCACGGGCATGTGTACATTTAGCAACCCGTCCAATATCCCTGGTGGTCCAGTGGACCGCTTGCAGCCCGATTGTGGGCATAAGTTTATTTAAAAACAGTATGCCTTATCCTTGGTGGTCCAGCGGTACCCCCTCCCCACCCCTCCACTGAACCCAGCCACCCACCCCGGTCAGCGGGGTGCAGCTCCCACCGCAAGCTGCCCAGCCGCCCGCCGACTGCCTGTACAGTACAGCTGTACACCCATTGAGTACAAGCGTGGGCCAATGGAGCATCTGAACTGTACCATACTACACAGTTCAGATATATGAATGGATCCATTCACATATCTGGACTGTGTAATCTGATATAGTCTGCACCCACTAGCCCTCGCTGTGGACCAATAAACATACAACCATACTGTATGCAGTCAGTCAGTAAGCTGACCATGCAGCTTGTGGGTGGAGGCCACCGCCTGCCGCTGACTGGGGGAAGAGGGTGGCGGGCTCCAGTGGGTGGGTGGGGGTACTGCTGGACCACCAGGGCAAAGGTATAATGTTTTAAAAATACTTATGCCCACGATCGGGCTGGAAGCGGTCCACTGGACCACCAGGGATAATGTAACATGATCATGAATATGCTAGTGCCCGTGATCGGGCTGCAAGTGGTCCACTAGACCACCAGGGATGATGTAACATGATTATGAATACACTAATGCCCGCGATCAGGCTGCAAGCGGTCCACTGGACCACCAGGGATATTGGACGTGTGTTTCCATATACATATGCCCACGATCAGGCATTGGGGCACATTGCCGTGATGTGCAGGGGGCGTCGGTCCCCGACATCTGCAGCCTGGTAGGGCGCCAGGTGCAAGTCACAGGGGATCAGCACACCTGCATGCAAATGGGGCCATAATGACATGCTAATGGCCCCAGTTGCGCCTTGCATGCATTATGGCCCCATTTACATATCCACTGCTGAATATTGCCGCTCCTGTGCCTAGTGCAACTGCACCTGCGCTGGCGCATCCTCCTGCTCCACTCTTTCCACTTGCGCTGGTGCAGTGCCACTGTGCCATGCAAAATGCGGGAGGCCAGGTTACAATATTCAACAGTGCTGAGCCATGGCACAGCTCCTTTGAATATCGCCCAGTCCACACCCTGGTGCATCCTGGTTGTGCTGCACCCTGCTTGCGCCCTGCCAGGCACATTTCTGAATATCCCACCCCAGATGTTTAGGGTCTGGGACAAGCTTAAATCGTGCACCTACTGGAAGTATAGAGAGCTCAGGAATGCGCATCTGCCATGAACGCTGTTCCGAACTGCATATTTTTCACAAGCATGGTTTAAAAACATGCTCTGCTAGTCCGTCACATTAATCCAAAGTGTTCTTGGGGTTACTGAAAAGAAACCGAGCACTGGAAGTTCTGCAAATAACATTTGAAACTCTGGGCCAAAATCCTGTTACTCATGCGCATGTGCGGGATCTTTTCCGAGGCTTCTCTTGTGCATGGGATTTCGGCCCCGAGTTTCAAATGTTCAAATCAAATCAAATCAAAAATCTTTATTTGTTCAGGCGAACATCATTGAGCATAGCTCATTTACAAGATGGACCTCAGTGTTCATAACAATATAAGGTTACAAATTTTACACAAAAACATGGTACTGAATAAACACAAATACAATGATTTATGAATGAGACAGATATACAAATATTTACATATATACAAGGCAAAAATGACAATAAACCTAAATCATATTAAAAGGAGAGAAACAAACAATATAGTAGGGATAAAGCTCGGATAGTTGGACTTGGGTGGGCATTTTGTATGAAGTTGATTGGAGAACAAGCTAGAAGAATGATAGAGAAATAGGGGAGCATAAAAAGGGGGTGGGGGAAGGAGGGTGTGGGAGGACTAGGCCTTGTGTAAGCAGTTGCATGATTCTGGGAATAGACTGGTGTACAGCTTTTTGAAGGATGTTAAAGGAATGAGGGTATCCAATTTCAAGGTCTTTTGAAGAGAATTCCAGATAAGTGCTAGGGAATAGCTGATTGCAGCCCTTCCATACCGAGTGCAGGTGATAGGAATCTTCAGCATGATGAGTTTATTGATCCTTAGGGTGTAAGGCCTGGATGTGATCCAGTTGAAACAGTCTGAGATGTAGGAAGGGAGTTTGTTTGTCAGAGCTTTGTAGATCCAGTTAGCAGCATTTTTATTTCTTCTGTGTTGCAGGGATGTCCAACTGACTGCATTGTAGAGAGAGCAATGATGGGTGCTGGAGGGAAAATCTGTAATGAATCTAATAGCTCTATGATACAAGGTGTCTAATTTATTTAAATGGGAGAGGGAGCAGTGGCCATAGAGGAAGTCAGCATAGTCAATGAGGGACATGATGCCAGGATTAGCCTTTGTTTGGAATCTCTGGTCAGGTAGTGTTTGATCCTGTAAAATAGGCCAAGTCTTTGTCTTAGCTTTTTCAGGAGCTCTTCAATGTGGATAGTGTAGTCAAGTTTATTGTCAATCCAGACTCCAAGATATTTGAATTTGTCCACATATTCCAGATTTTCACCAAGGATGGTAGATAATTGTGGGAGGGTGAATGATGGGACAGTGGAAGAGCAGTTCTTGGTGGCAAAGAACATAGCTTTCGTTTTCTTGGCATTTAGTAGTAATTTCTTTTCTAATAAGTTGTGCTGTAGGAGGGAGAACTCAGACTGTAAAAGCTCACAGGCTTTTGATGGTGAGGGATTGCTGACATATAGTACAGTGTCATCTGCAAAAAGGTGAATATTAGATTGTGAGAGATTGGAGTCAATATTGTTGATGTAAATGGCAAAGAGGATGGGGCCCAGGATGGAGCCTTGCGGTACACCTCTTAGGAGTGGTTTAGAGGTAGATAGGTCACCTTCATTTTTTACCAGTTGTAGTCTTCCAGAGAGATAGCATCTGAACCATTTAAGAGAGAGTGAGTCAAGGCCTATGGAGTTCAGAGAGGAGATTAGTAGTTCATGGTCCACAGTGTCAAAGGCTTTGCTTAGATCCAGAAACACAGCACAGGTGTTATTCTTTTTATCTAAGGCTGTCTGCCAGTCATTTGTAACTTTTGCTAAGGCAGAGATGGTGCTGTGCATAGATCTAAACCCAGATTGAGCTGAGTTAAGGAGATTGTTGGTATCAAGGTAGGCACTTAACTGAAAGTTTACTAACTTTTCAAGCATCTTGGACAGTACTGGTAAGATGGAAATGGGCCTATAATTGTTGAGGTCCATGGGATCACCTGCCTTAAGTAGTGGAAACACTTGAGCTGTCTTCCATATTGAGGGGATAGAACCAGTGGCTAGGGACAGATTGAAGAGGTGGGTGAGGGGGGCAGCTAAGGCATGCAGTGCTACTTTTAGAAAGTAGGGATCCAGGAGTCTGCACCTGCACTTTTAGTTGTATCTAGTTGGAATAGAAGGTCTTCTACTTCTTTTAAGAGTATTGATTTGAAGGAGAAATGGAAGCAACCTTTTGTCCCTCAGTAGATTGTATGTTTAATGATGCTCTCAATAGGTTTGCAGGTGAGGTGAAAGCTAGGCCAGCTGTAGTGAAATGATCGTTGAAGGCATTTAGGATTTCTTGCTTGTCAGTGATTTCAATACTATTTAGGTGCACTTTGGGTGGTAAGACAGGGGTAGAAGTTTGACCTAGGATCCCCTTTTATGGTACCCCAGAACCTGGAAGGGTTGTGATAGGAGGCATCAATTCAGCTGTGTAGAAGGCAGCCTTGGCATTTCTTACTTGTTTTGTGCAGGAGTTTCTGGCTTTTCTGAATTGAAGCCAGTCATTTGGATCCTTTGTCTTTCTTGCCCTTTCCAGAGTTTATCTCTGGCAAGCAGTGCGGATTTAAGGTCAGCAGAGAACCAGCGACAAGATTTGAGTTTGGTTCTGGCACTGGTGAGGGGTGCATGTATATTGAGGGCACTTATGATAATCATACCTCTCAACCTCTTGCCTCATGAATCAGGGACAAGTCTTAAAAAAATCAGGGACAAAGGCCCCAAATGAGGGACACATCTTAAAAATGTTTACTATTCACTCAGAAAGCTGATAGAATGAAAGGATTTGTTAAGATGCATTTTCTGAAGAAAACAAAGTCTGTAACTTTAATGTTTGACATTATTTTGTGCTTTTAATCACCACTGTTCTGTTACAAAAACACAAATTTTACGAGGGACAGAGGAAAATTTTGAGGCAAAATCAGGGACGTCCCTGAAAATCAGGGACAGTTGAGAGGTATGATGATAATATCACTTAAGATCTGAAGAGCTGTCTTTATTGAAGCTGTGAGATAGAATTCTTGCCAACGTGTGGTGTGGCACAGATCATGGAGATATCCTGAAATATTAAAGTTCTTTTTTGACCTTCTTGGAAGGAATTTTGCAGGGTTGGGTGGCTTGATTGTTGATCTTATGCCAGCTATGGGACAGTGATCACTTATGTCACTGAATAGCACTCCAGCATGAGAATACAGATGAAGCTTATTTACCAACATGATGTCCAGGAGTGTGCTGTTGAGATTATTCTTTGGGTTAATCCTTGTTGGTTCTTTGATTAATTGAGTGAATCCATAAGTGTCACAGAAGGTTACTAGGGGTGCAGAAGCATTGACTAGCCAATTTAAATTCAGGTCACCTAAAATGATGGTGTCTTCAGGGTCTAGATTAAGTATAGATCCTAGGTGGGATAGGAGTTTGAGGCCTGCAGAGGGGGGCCCATAGCAGCCAATCAGTTGAAAGGATGATATGTTGGGAACAGAATGTTATTTGCAGAACTTTCAGTTCTCGGTTTCTTTTCGGTAACCCCATGAACACTTTGGATTAATGTGACGGACTGGCAGAGCATGTTTTTAAAAAATATGCAGTTTGGAACAGCGCTTGTGGCAGATGCGCATTCTTGAGCTCTCTATGATTCTGGTAGGCATGAGATTTAAGGTCATCCTAGACCATAAACATCTGGGGTGGGATATTCAGACTGCACCAGGCTGTGGCGCAAGCCTGGTGCAGTGCAACTTGGATGTGCCAGAGCGCTGACAGGGTGATATTCAATGGTGTTGCACCATGGCTCAGCACCATTGAAAATCACTCTGTGGCCACCCGCATTGTGCATGGTGCAGTGGCACTGCACCAGTGTAAGTGGCCAGAGAGGGGCAGGGGGATGAGCTAGAACAAGTGCCGTTGTGCTAGGTGCATCAACCACAATATTCAAAAGTGCTCATGCAAATGGGGCCATAATGCATGCAAGGTGCAAATGGGGCCATTTGCATGTCATTATGGCCCCATTTGCATGCAGGTGCACCGATCCTCGGCGACTTGTGCCTGGTGCTTTGCCAGGCTGCAGCCGCTGGGGACCGATGCCCCCTGCACAAGTGGCAAAGTGCCCCACTGCCCGATTGCAGGCATATGTATTAAATGGATAATGCCTTATCTCCCTGGTGGTCCAGTGGACTGTGTCCAGCCCGATCGCAGGCATATGTATAAAAATAAGAAGTCCTATATCCCTGGTGGTACAGTGGACTGCGTCCAGCCTGATTGCAGGGGTAGGTTTTAGCATAGTACATACCAATCCATCCCTGGTGGTCAGCGGTATCCCCTCCCCACCGCCCACTGAATCCCACCACCCTGCTCCCTCCTGGTCAGCAGCGGGTGACAGCTCCCCACCCACAAACTGCCCCGCCGCCCACTGACTGACTGCGTACAGTAGAGCTGTATGCCCATTGCTCCACAGCATGGGCCAATGGCCATGCAGACTGTACCGTACTACACAGTGCAGATATGTGAATGGATCCATTCATATATCTGGACTGTGTAGTACGGTATGGTCTGCATGCCCATTGGCCCATGCTGTGGACCAATGGGTGTACAGCCCTACTGTACACAGTCAGTCAGCGGGTGGTGGGGCAGCTTGTGGCTGGGGAGTTGTCACCGCCGCTGACTGGAGGGCAGCGGGTGATGGGGCCCAGTGGGCGGGTGGGGAGGGGGCACCGCTGGACCACCAGGGATGGATTGGTATGTAATATGTTAAAACCTATGCCCGTGGTCGGGCTGGATGCGGTCCACTGGACCACCAGGGAGACTGGACTTCTTATTGTAATACATATGCCTGTGATCGGGCTGGGAGCGGTCCACTGGACCACCAGGGATATAGGACTTTATATTTTTATACATATGCCCATGATTGGGCTGTGAGCAGTCCACTGGACCACCAGGGATGGGTTTAATCTTTATTTTTATACTTCTGCCCATGATCAGGCTGGATGCAGTCCACTGGACTACCAGGGATATTCGACTATTATGTACTGAAACATATGCCCACAATCGGGCGGGGGGGGGCTACCAAGACGGACGGTGCCGCTGGAGCTTGGGTGGCCACCCACAGCTGGTAGCTGCCAAGTTATGCCCTACAATAGGGCAGCTCATCTGTGGGTGGCCAGCTGTTGCTCCATGTTTTTTTGGATCAACTGTGTGCAGCGCAGGTAGGGATGCGCCTGCATCCGCTCAGCCATCCTGGGCTGAATATCAGATGTGTGGAGTATATGGCGTGCACGCCCCCCCCGCGTGCACATACATTACTAAGCCCGCACGCCAGGATTTGTGCCAGGCACTTTCCTCTTTTGAATATTGCACTGGGGTACATCAGTGGGTTGCTCATGGTGCAACTGTGTTGCGCCATGTGCAACCCTTCTGAATATCCCACCCTTGATGTAGAAAACAGCAAAACAGGTAAAAAGTCTGAATTTTCAGACATAGAGGGGCATTCTAGAGTAATAATTTCATAGGAGGTGACAAGATGCACACTGATGGAATGTAGAAAAACACGGAGGGGTAATGCTGACAGTGCCCCTTTAAAAAAATCTACAACTAATACAATCACTATTTATCTAAGAAAACATGAAGCTTTTTAACAGATATACTTTCAAGAAAATACACGAAAAAGATTATTCACTAAGAATACCAATTTGTCATATAGCCACTACCAGAGTACTTAACTATGTTTTTTTCTCCTTCTTGTACCTTATTACAAGGAAATTATTTAATGCCACAAAAAATATATGGCTAGCTTTAAAAGGGGTATGTGGGGTATACTACCCATATAATACACTGAAAAGGATATCATATGCCCTTGTTCTTATTTTTGACCTATTCTACTTTATCCAGTACCTTAAATTATAACTTGACAATTCCAAGTGTGCCAGAAGTGTATGCAACATATGGTTTTCATTGCATATCTGTAAAAACTTATCTTTACTAATTCTTTCTCTCCTTTCATACAAGGGCTGAATTTTAACTTAGGGCTGCCAACTGTCAGGTTTTTTTTAACTGGTGATTAGGTTTTCAGGGTCCCCATCAGGTAATTTGGTTTTGCTCTGTGCTGGTCAGGTTTTTGAGCCATTTTTAGTGCTTACATACTTTTGAAACAGATTTTGTCATATTATTCAGTGTTTCAGCTACATGTCCAGGTTGCAAACAAGTTTCCTTGTCAATATAGCCCTTTCTTTTGTGAAAGCAGTCAACCTGAGAGGTGTAAACCATGGCCATTAACACCATTAGCATGTACTTAACCTAATCTTTTCCAATGCATTGATATATCAGCAAAGCTGCCCCACCTTTTGTAACAGTGACACAGTCAGTTGTCCTCCACTTTCATTTGCTGGTAAACATTTCATCCCTAATAGAATTTAAGCATTTTTAAATGATTTTAATTATTTTTTTCCTCAAGAAAAAAATATGGTCACTTCTTTGGCTTTGAAATAGTACTGGGGACATAAAAAGGAAATGGAGCCAGAAAAAGATATAAAGTACACATTATAGGAAACAATTTCTTTATTATGTAGTATATACTGTACCATGTATACGGTTGTATGTTATTTACAGTATTTCCCTTGTCTCTCATCAGATCAAATCTGTAAATGGGATTTCTTTTATCTTTGTATGTTTATCTGGTAAAACAGTCAAATAAATAAATAAATACATAAGTAAATAACTAGGGAGAACCTGGGAAAGTAATTTTAATAGGTACAGCACAGTATCTTAACATTTTTGTTGAACTGCTGCTTAAAGTGCTGTCTTTTATTGCTATAACAAATGGCTTTCTAGGAGGAGCAACGCATGAAGAGTCATGAAAAGGGGTGGGGCTAGGAACAGAGCTTAGGATCTAGTGTTTGCCTCATCCAAAGGTGGCAACGCTATTTACACTCCTCATAGCCTCCTCATACCCCACCTTCCTTCCTAGGATCATTCCCAGTGCTCTTTTTTGAATATGATCCAGCTCATCACAGTCCTTGATGTTCACAGTACAATGCCACACAGAAGCTGCATAGTCGAGTACAGGCCTAATCACTGTGCAATAATAACTCAAATCTTGTTTACTCACCCCAGTCCTTCTCAACAATGTTAAAAATACAATCTTGTATTCGCTTTCTTAATCATACTACTTACTTGACCACCTCATTTAAAATTGCTCTGAATCATTAGTTCTAATAAACTTAATTTGATTTACTGCTTCAGCTTCTACCCTTCCAAACAATAAATGTACCCCTTTTGTTTTTTTCCTGACAAACTAAATTTCCTTTGTTTTTGCAGGGTTTATCTCCATAACATTTTCTTTCAACCATCTTTCGATTTTATTTAGATCCTGTTGCATTTTACTGTCCTCCTCACATTCAAAAAATATCTACAACAGTTGTACCATCCACATATTTAATACACTCATTTATAGTTTTCAGATCATTAATCATCAATGAAAATAACAAAGGCCCCAGTTTGGTACCCTGAGGAACTACATTACATAACCCACCTGGTATTTATTTTTTTCCCTTCTAATTCTATCCACTGTTTTTTTCCATGAAAAAAAAATTCCCTAACCTATCTTACAATATATTTTGGTACCCCACACCCATCTAATTGTTTAATTACAGTATTAAGATATAGGATTATCTTGATAGGGAACCTCTTTAAATTAGCACATGTTTGGACTGCATACTTGTTCATACCTGCTTAAGAAGTGGGGGGGACATGATGGACCCAGAGACCCTACTGACCTTAAATCACCCTGCTACTATGTTACAACTGTACAGTAGCCTGGCTTTTACTTAAGTTTACCCAACTAGACCACTATGGAGCACTTTTGCAGCCTGGAGTCAAAGGACATTGGCTCTGGTCACAGAGATGCCAAAAGAAAAAAGTAACATTTGAAGGAGGCTGCAGATCAAGAACATAAGTGGCAGAGTTAACTTATATGTGGGTTCACTGGATGCATGTGAAACCACAGGTCCTGATTTTGCAATGACCAATCAATGCAACACCACTAAATGACCAAAGAGATCACTCATCCTTCTACTCGGTGCAGTCACAAGGTTAGTGAGGTAATGAAATGAGGGGAATAACACTACAGGTGTCAGCCTCTGGTTACAGTGGTGTTATACAGGTAATACTGTATTTGTTTCCATTTGGCATGCAGTCTCCTTACTGGAAAAAAACAAAAACAAGAGCGATTGCAGATCAGAAACAGGTACACTTATTTGTTCACTGCATTTATGGTTACACTTGTTTAAGGCATTTCATGAGTCGCGAAGTATTTAGCAGGTAATCAAGAGACACACAGCAGTGTAAAATAATCATCATCATACAGTGCATTCAAACATGAACTGTAGACACCATACAATCAAAATAAAAATGGCTTAATCTTCATTTTTCAAATATGGTGAGAGACTCAGCAGGACATACTGGTAGTGATAATGAATTTCAAAGTACTGCAGCCAGATGTACAAAAGCCCTCTACCTTCCCTTGGGACAGCCAATAAATGTAACCACAAGATGCCATCAGAGCAGCTCAAGGCTCTAAAGGGAAAGTATAATGACAGTAAATTCTGTAAATACATGGGAGCAGTACGTACGATACAAGAACAAATAGACTTAGAGCATTAGCCTCAATTTAATTCTGTTTATGACTGTTAACCAGCAATGTTTATGAAATAATGGCTTCACATGTGCTTTAAGCAGGAGTTGAAACATTAGTGTAGCTGGCCAGTTTTTAATTGGCTGTAGACTATGTAGTGCAGACTTTGGCAGATTAGGCAACAAAGAGTTGCAGTTCTACAAGAGAGGAAATATTACAAGCATGAATTAAAATCTTAGCAGCCACACGAGTGAACACTTTGCATATACAAACAATATTTGGTAATTGAAATGGACTACTTGGTAACATTTGCTGCAGTTTGTGATTCAAGAAAGTTAGCGGAGAGTCAAACATCAAACCCAAATTTTTCATTGAGTTAATGGGAACAATTTCTTTTATTGCCAGTGCTAATCTCTAAGCCATGTATGCAAGAACGTTATTGTTCTGAATTAGAAAATAAAGTTACTGTTTTGGACAAGTTTAGTTATAATTCATTGCAAGTCATCCAAGATGAGACAGACTGTGGATATGACAGAATGTTACACAGGATTTAGGCAAAAAATAAGATACTGTATATTTGAGTGTTAGCTGCATACAGCTGACACTGACATCCAAACAATTTTTTTGTTTCACCCAAAGGCTGACGATATTAAAAAGAAAAGCATGCAACTCCAAACCATGTAGAACATCTACTATAATGGCAAGTGAGTCAGATACTTGGCATAGTACTTTTCTCTCTGTTCATTAGTGTTCTGTCTTCAGGCTGTAAGCACTGCAGTGTCCTTCTGTAGGCTGATGTGATGACTCAGTGCGTTTTGTCAAGTCAGATAGCACCAAGATAATTAATTTGAACCTGAGCGATGATTTTAACCATGTGCAAATCTAGCTGCAAGCAACAGAATGTTGCTAAATCATAGTAAAACAAAGCACAAGCTGTTTGTCATCAAGCCTGGAGTCAATAAACAAAAAATGATGTTGCCCTAAATACAACTGTTAGATCCCAGACTGAACTGAAATCATGGACCATTTCAGATACCTAGGGTGCACTTTGACTCCTCCCTCACCTTTGTAGAGCATCTAAATGCAACAATATAGAAGGTTCACCAGAAGCCAGGCATGCTGTACAGACTCAACAATTGCCTAACTCCTGAAGCCAGGGTCACTCTAGCCCAACAGATTCAATTACCTATTCTTGATTATGGGTCCCTAGTCTATGATGTTGTCTTAATTCTAGCACTACAAAGATAAACCATGTAATTCAACTGGATTGCCAGGCTTGCTGTGATGGCACATAAACAATCTCATTGTTACAAGTTATACACTAGACTAAACTGGCTCCCAAAGGATGCGAAAGACACTTTCAATGATGGTACACTCATACATGAGCTGATGATGCACATATTTCTAATACATTTAGCTCCCCAGCAGAAGCCCCCCCCACCTCCCACAAAGATCTTGCACTCTTCACTCCTCTGTCACTAACAGGCTGTTTACTGCTCAAGTAAAGACTGCAATAGGTCAAAAAATCTTTGGCTCTCAGGTCGCTAGAATTTGGAATATACTGCCTGCAAACACCAGAATGATCCAGCACCATGCCTCCTTAAATCAAGACTCAGCCTATCTACCCTTGTCCTCTGAATGTAAATGTCTAGGACTACCTGTGCATTTCCTGTATACTCCCTGTATTTTCATCTTTGTTTACCTGTATGATTATTGTAACTTACTGACTGGTTTGATCCTATAAAAAGGGGCACTGTCGCAGCAAGCCCTCCTGGTTAACAAAAAAAAAAAAAATACAGTAAATAAATCAGTAAATAAGCAAATAAATAGCATAGAGCTTGACCACAAGACACCCTAAATGAATGTTTCCATAGATAGAAAGCAATCAGTGACAAAAAGGAACTATGAAAGCAACGTGTATCAGCATGTCACTCCACTAAGACAAAATAATCAGTCACGTCAGAAGCAGAAGATAAGTCAAGCACAGTTAATACTGATAGCCAACCCTCACAGTTTGAAACACAAAGGTTGCTGGTCCCCTACACTAAAGCCAACTCCATACAATGGTCCTGCTTAAACCCTGACTGGCAATAGTAAATCAGGACACATCATCCAAAAATACAATCAGCTGCATGTAACCCATACATTCCAGTATCTTGACCATAAAAGACTGATGAGAAATGGGATGACATTTTGTTAAACGCGATGGGCCCGATTCTCAAAACTTGGTGCAAGCCACACCATAGGCGACTTGCACTGATTGCCGGTGCACCAAGGATCCAACACCCAATTCTCTATAGGGTAGGGTTCCGGTGGCAAAGCCCACAGCTTGTGGCAAATGTAGCCATGCGCCAAAGAGATGGCACATCTGGATGGGTTGCTGCAAGCTACAGGGTGGCCATGCAACACTCTAGGACATACCTGGTTTTCTAGTGGACCCCCACCCTGATCCCCTATTATTAAATATAAACACATCCCTAATGGTCTAGTGGATCCACTCAGCCCCAACCCCCTTTCATTAATATTAATCCCCATCCCTGGTGGTCTAGAGTGGACCCCCTCAGCCCCAATCACATTTCATTAATATCCCTGCTGATCCAGCAGGCACCCCCCAGACCCAATCCCCTTTTATTAATATTAATTCCATGCCTGGTTGTCTATTGAACCCCTCAGCCCTGATACCCTTTTATTAAATTTAAACACGTCTCTGATGGTTAATTCAACTGGATTGCCTGATCTGTCACAGACTGTGTACTGTATACAGTATGCACTCATTGATTGACAGCTCAGTGGACTGTCAGTCACTGAGCACATACTGTATACACTATGCACACAGTGACAGCTCAGTCATCAGTTGGCTGTGGTGGTCAGTGGAGGGCTATGCCAGTCATCGGCTCAGGTTCAAGATGGGGAAGCAGGGAGGTTGGGCACTGCCTGCTAGGGTAGGGGTCCACTAGACCATCATGGAATTATATCTATTCTGATATATGCAGATCGAGGCTGGGGAGGGGGTTAGGGTCCACTAGATCATCAGGGAAGTGCTTCCATTTAATAAAAGGGGATCAGTGCTGGGGGGGGCGCTAGACCACCAGAGATATTATTGAAAGGGGATGGGGCTACAGGGGTCCACTAGACCACCAGGGATGGGATTAACATTACTGAGAGGGGATCAGGGATGGGGGGACTGTGGTACATGTTCCCTCCCACCCAGGGAGGACTCCAAGAGTGGCACAAGTGCAGTAACAGTCCCAGAGGGTGAAATTCTAAGTACCCTTGGTCTAAAGGCACTTAGAATTTTGTGCTCTGGGAGGGATTACAGAATCCCAAACTAGGGAATATAGTGTCTTGCATTTGCTGCATGCCCCTTAGCACCGTGCAACAGCCCATTCTGTGCCACAAGGATGGCACAAGCCCCATTTGGTGCATGCAGCCTTCAGTTGACACAGGCTGCATTTGAGAATCACTTTGTTTGTTGCACATGTCCCTTGTGCCTTTCTGGGAGCTTTGAGAATTGGACCCAATATGTCCAGACCCATTTTCAGTATGACTGGAATGATCACAGCCTGTTTTAATGCAGATGTCTTCTGCCCTTCTATCTGAGAAGCATGAATAATATTCACAACTGGTTGCCAGGTATCGCACTCCTTCAAGAGAGTTAAGAGTCTGTGTTCAAACAAACAGGTGGTAGGATTAGCCTTCCAGATTAACATAGCTATCTGTTCAAACCTAGCCTCATTAAAGGCAGCAAATGCATGATTTACAGTATTATCAGCTTGCATGTAAGCATTAGAGGCTAAGCCAATTTGCAGCTAATTCCAATTTTAATACCAATAATTTTATCCCCAAAGAACTCCCCCAAATAATCATTGACAATTCATTCCCCACAGTCACATTATACCCTGGCTTGGGAAGTTTGTGAGTTCTGAGATTCTGGCTTAATCATAGATAAAAAATAATTATTTTTGCAATCATTATTGCAGTTTTATATTCATGAAGTGCAGTTTGAAACACCCCCAAAAAACCCTCCTCTGGCACATGTGAAATCAAAAAGTGAAACAGTCTACTTTAAAACATTTAGTAATATTTCAGTTTGCCATTTAAAGAGCTAGGGCCTGATTCTAAGATGTATGGTGCTGCTCTGTGGTGGATGCAAGTTGCGACATGCGCTGCTGTGCTGGGAACCCTGCGCCAGATTCCAGAACAGGCAGGGTCCCCAGTGACTATATCGTGTTACTTGCGGCACCTCCAGCAGTGTGCCAAATGAATGGTGAACCCACACCCCATACCGCAAGCCACATTACCATCCTCTGACAGGGTGCAGGATGCATGGCATGGCCCGCACCCGGATACCATGGACATGCCTCACAGGTCTGGTGGGGTGGGGGGGCCACTGGACCTCCATGGTGCGCATGGCATGCATGCCAACAGTGGCATGGTGGTGCATGGGGCTGTGGACAGCCCTGTGGGGCACTGACTGAAGAAGGGGGTGTGGGTGCTAGCAGCCTACAGAGGGATGCCCTGCCAGTGAGGGATGGGTAGGGGCCTCAGTGGGACTGTGGGGCAGAGTGACTGGTGGGGCATTGGACACAGAGGTGCACCCACCAAGGACCTATGTATGGTCAGACCAGCTATTAGCTGGGCTACCTTTTCTTACATACTAACATACTAAAATGCCAGAAGAATAGGCCTAATGGTCTTTCGTGTCTGCTCGTTTGGTCAGCCCCCACCCTGGGTGCTGACCTAACTGCCACCTTCGCCTTCTCTGGCTTCTCCCTTCCCAGTTCCGGATATTCTTGCTGCACTGGATTTTGCTTCCAGAACCCTTCCCCTGTACCTATCCCACCCCCTCTTGAACCCCTCCACCGTCTCTGCCTCCACCAGCACCCTAGGCAGCGCATTCCATGACTCCACCAACCTCTCAGTGAAGTAGCACCTCCCTCTTTCTCCCCTGAATCTTACCCCTTCCAGCTTCCACCCATGCCTTCTAGTGGCCCACTCCTACTTCCTTCGAAGCACCCTGACTGTTCCTCCCCTATTTACCCTCTTCATGTACCTGAAGACCTCTATCATGTCCCCCCAGTCCCTTCTCTCTTCCAATGTGTACATATTTAGCTCTTCGAGCCTCTCCTCATAGGTTCTGTCCCCCAAGCCCCAAATCATTTTGGTTGCCCTCCTCTGGACCCTCTCCAGGAGTTTAATGTCCCTCTTTAAGTGTGGCCTCCAAAACTGCACGCAGTACTCAAGGTGCAGCCTCACCAAGCAGTTATACAGAGGGAGTATCACTTCCCTCCTTCTGGAGGTTATCCCCCTAGCGATGCATCCCAGCATCCTGTTGACCTTGGCTGCTGCCCTCCTACAAGTCTCAGAGTTGTTCATTTTGACATCCACCACCACCCCGCAGATCCCTCTCAGCCATTGAGACTTGTAGTATTTCTCCCCAGGGTGTACACTTGGCCTGGGTTTCTGAGCTCAGGTGGAGTACCTTGCATTTCCTTGCATTGAACCTCAGCTTCCACTTTCTAGACCATCTTTCCAGAGCCTCCAGGTCCCCTGTAGGGCCACCCTCCCCTCCTCCCCATCCACCACCACCCCCAGTTTTGAGTCATCCACAAAGAGACTCATCTCACTCCTGATTCCTGTCCATATGTCAGAGATGTAGGCATTGAACAGGAAGGGCCCAAGGACTGATCCCTGTGGAACCCCACTAATGACCCTCTTGGGGATGAGACTATCCTGCCAACTATGACCCTCTGGGTCCAATTCTGGAGCCAATTGCCTATCCATCTGATCATCTGGTTCCCCACCCCCATTTCTCCTAGCTTATCCAACAGGCCCATGTGAGGAACAGAGTCAAATGCCTTGCTGAAATCTGGAAAGAGAACATCCACTGGCCTACCCAGGTCCAAGACACTCGTCATCCAGTCATAGAACTCCACAAGGTTTGTCTGACACAATTTCCCTGGGATGAATCCATGCTGTTTATCGTCCAGTCACCCTGACTTTTCCAGGTCCCCCCCAGCCTCTCCTTGACAATGCCCTCCATCACCTTGCCCACCACCGATGTCAGGCTGACAGACCTGTAGTTCCCTGCCACCTGCCTTGATCCCCCCTTGTGGATAGGCACTATATGTGCCACCTTCCAGTCCTGGGGCACCCACCCTATCCTCAGAGAGATGGTGAAAAGCTCCACCAGGGGTTTCGCCAGGACATCCACAAGTTCCTTCAGCACTCTGGGATGTAATTTATCCAGCCCTGGTGCTTTCTCCATCTTAAGGGAGCTGAGGGCTTCCCTCACTCTCTCTGCTGTGATTTCCACTTCCGGTACCTCTTCTCCCTGCTTAGCCCTCCCTCCTGTCTATCTTGGCCATTTCAGAATAGCAATTTGCCATTCTGTCGGCTGCCCTCTTGGAATTGGGAGGGTAACTGCTTCCAGAAACTCCCTTGCACCATGTCACGGGGTTTCTGGCATAGCCCACCTTTGGCATAGGCAGCTTATGCCATGTCGCAGGCTACCTTTTGGAATAGCAGGCAGCGTAACATGTTACAAAAGGCGACTTGCACTATTGGGTTTGGCGCAAGATGCGTAACCCATTCTGGAATCGGGCCCCTACTGTACTACCTGAAACTAATTTGTTTCTAAAAGCAGTCAACCATTACCTTTTATATCTGATGTACTTTTTCTTTTCCCTTTGGTTAATTAGAAGATTGCTTACCTGGTGTTAGTAGGTGTGATGTGTGAGACAACAATCTGCTGGGAAGCTATCTCTTTTCCCCCACTACATCATCACCATTGTGACTTGACTGTGACATCACTGCTGCTTAACAACAACCACTCAGTGGCTGACAGGTCAGTCAGTTGTTATGTAACTGAAAGTGACTTCAGAATGCTGATGATGTTGTGGGGGGATAGAGACCGATATGTCAGCTACCAGGCTAAGAGCTGTTCCACACCAGCACAATATTATCACATAGAAGACTTTTTAATGAACAAAAGGAAAAAGAAAAATACTTCAGAAATAAAAAGTTACAACTGACTACTTCATAACATTTGTATTATTGTCCTGTCTGCCTGTTTTGAATATTGGACCCAAGCTTACCTCTTGATATTGGGCACAACACAGGTGACTGCACTCCAGAGTTCAATCAGTATAACAGGTATAGAAAATTACCAGTCGAAGAAGGTTGAAGTTTCAAAATGGTGTTAATGTAGCACCTGTGAGAACAAATGCACTAACCCTAGCACAATCCGTTGGGGTTACATTTTGTTCAGTTCCACCAGAACATCTTACATTGTTTCAACTTCACTGTCATTAAACATATATCCATGCCCAAGGAAGGAGGGGGCAGAAAGAAAATTATTTTACAGAAGGAATCACAGTTAATATAAAGCCTGAAAACCCTACATCCCTCAGGGCTTAATGACCACACTGACATTATCCCATTCCTGTAATGCCCTGCACTTAGTTGTGAGCATCTGTTATCTTTGGATTCTTGGGTAATTTTACCACTTGCCTGGGCAAACATTTGGTTTGCTGTTTGGCATAATTCTGCTTTTCATGAAGTTAGTTTTGACTACTAACATGGTCACTTTTCAATCCATGTATGCCATTCTCTGTCACCCTCCCCAATTTTCTTCATAGCTGAAAAATGTTTATCAATTGAGCAGGGAGGGGCTGTGACCCCACTGAGTATGCACAATGGGGAAACAAAGTCATGACTGTTGCTAAGTGGTCACAGTGACCCCTTAACAACTGTCCTTTTGACTGAGACTGGAGTCCCAAGTGTTTGAAGTTGCAAAGTGAGTGGAGCCATCCTTGTACCAATAAAAACAGTGGCAGCCCTACACCAGGGTAGATGTAAACATACAACAAAAAGAGTGGTGCACTGGAACATGGAGAAGAGATTTACTTTAGACTTTATTGCACAGACAACCAGCCTCACTGGCTCTTCTTTAGAGGACGTGGGGCATGGAAAGTAACCCTTATCATTTTATAGTGACCACTTTTCATCATTATCATAGAAATTAAAGAGTAATTGTGTAATATTAAGGCAATGGGCCCAATTCTAGAAGGGTGGCCAAAGTTGCTGCTGAACGCAACTCGCATCACCCGCACCCGCAACATTGACCCTGTGCCCTATTCTAGTAGGGGCAGGGTCATCGCAGCTAAGTCTTGCAACTTGCAACATGTGGCCAGGTATGCCGAACTGTGGGCATATCTGGCAAGCATATCGCAAGCCACAACAGCAGGGCGGTGCTGTCAACCATCCCCACCCATACCCCGACCCCTTAGTCGCCAGCTGCAAATGCGGTGGATAGGTAGCCCTGGTAGTCTAGCAGCCCCCCAAACTGTTTAATACAAAATGTATGGTCCTGTATCCCTGGTAGTCTAGTGCCCCCCAACTGTACATAATTATATAACAACAAATCCCTGTTTCCCTGGTAGTCTAGTGGCCCCTACCCACCCACCAGCACCCCCCACCCATCCCCAGCTGGAGACTGGCACAGTCCACCTCTCACCTGCACAGCCAGCTGCTGACTGAGTGCAGTATTAGCACTACTGCACAGATGCACTCAGAAATTAATGTCTGAGCATGTCTGTGCAGTAGCGCTAATACTGCACTCAGTTGGTTGCTGGCCATGAAGGTGAGAGGCAGGCTGTGCCAGTTGCTGGCTGGGGATGGTTGGGGGTGCTGGGTGGGCTGGCACAGCTGGGTGGAGGGTCACTAGAGTACCAGGGAAATTGGGATTCTTTCATCATTTCTGTACAGTTCAGGGGTTGGGGGGCCACTATCCTACCAGGGAAATGGGGATTCATTGTTGTATTTATGTACAGTTGGGGAGGCACTAGACTACCAGGGCAATGGGGATACGTTCTCTTATTTATGTACAGTTCGGGGGGGCACTAGACTACCAGGTCTGGATTTAATTATTATACTAAACTCTAGTCATTGCCGCATATGCGGCGGGCGACTAGCGGTTTGAGGCACGGGTGGGGTAATGGCAGCGCCTGGAGCTTCTGCCAATGGCTGTTTCAGGGCTGGGGTATGGGTAGCCTGTGGGGCCCACTAGGGTGTGCTGGGCATGGGGGGAAGGGAAACTGTGCACTGTCTGCTGGACAGCTGATGGGTCTACAGGATCCCCGGGGGCGTCCGTAAGTTAGACCAGCTAAATGATGGTATAACTTACATTGCTGGATCTCCTCCAGGGGTTCTTGTAGAATCCCAATGTGGGCACTTTATGGCTGCCCTTCTAGAATCGGGCACAACTGTTGCCATAAACCCCCAGCACCATGTCACAGGGGGTTTATGCAGCGTAACTGCTATTTGGCGCAAGTGGCCTGCGCCATGTCACAAGCCACTATGTAGAATCGTGCATGTCACAACTGCTGGTGTAAGTTGCTACATGCACTATTCTACTTGGCACAACTGCAGTTATGCCAGGCATAACCCTTCTAGAATCGGGCCCCAAATGTATCAAAACCTATACTTCATGGTGACATTTGGAAATAGAAAAATTAATTTTATTAGGTCTCTCTGTGGAGGGATGTGGGATAACTGTTGGGCCAGACACCAAACTTCAAGTTCAACACACAATCTCTGTGTGATGTTTATTCAAAATACAGGAGATAACCTAAAGCAATGGCACATCTCTTCTTCAGTACATCAGTTTGCAGCAACAGACTATGTATGGCCTTTCTCTGCAGTTAGCCAGCACCTACTGACACTGATCTCTGATCTAACTTGGCATTTGAGATTCAGCCTCCACCCCTATGCAGACCTTGTTTGCTTGGGTGGGAGGGCTCAAATTAATAAAAAATAAAACAAAAACAGGCTAAAGGCAAAGAGCTTCAATGCAGAAGCACTGAAACATGAGTTACCGCAAGGGGCATTGACAATAAGCCAAGTTTCAAAGAAACACATCACACATACTTCCATAATACAAAGCACCATGGGATATATGCAGATCACCAAGAAATCTCAGACTTGTTCAGTTTATAGCATTTTACATGCATTTTAAATGGCACAACTAACTTAAATTTTTAAATAGTCACCTAGTACTTTTTACCATTCTCAAAAACACCTAGTGCCATGGTATTTTCAACATGTATAGGTTTCATAAACATAAGGTATATACATCAAGGTATTTTATGACATAGTGCTATTGCATACTAAATCCAACAATGATAAACACAACCTGTTTTACATATGCTTGGAGGTCACCACAATAACCTCCCTGTATAAGGACCCGAGAGAGAAATGGAAAATTAAAGAGGACACTATAGCACAGTCAAGAAAGGGAAGGGGTGCCCATAGGTGGCCAGCCTTATGGACTAGAAATTGTAAAGGATATATTAGGCTAAGCAATAGAAGAACTGTTGCAACAGATTTAAGAAAAGGTTGGTCCTCAAGAGTGGCAGAAGCTCCCTGTCACACATCTCCCACCTTAAGAGGGAAGCAGTTATTGCAGACTGCTTACCATCTTCCTGTCCTAGGAATGGATGGAGCTTCTGCCCATCCATCCTCAGAAGTTCAGTCTCAGGGTTCTTATTAATGATAAACATTCTGTCATAAACATAGTGGATATCATCATTCTTTACCCTGAAGCATTAACACTTTTCTCAACAGAGACTGACACTACCTTCCCATCTCCTTTTAAAGAAAGTTCATCATATTTTATTGACCAAACATCTGGACAGCTGTAAAGTCCAGTATCATAGAAACAATTTATCTGGGGTGAGTAATGGCCTGCTCCAACCCCACCAGACATGTCAGTTTTAAGGAGGAGTCCAGTCCTAGGTTCAACTCCTCTACAAAACCCACCAAGTCTCTCAATTCATTCATTTCACTTGCTACTGATACAGACATCTGAGGATAGACACTCTAAGTGTTACCTCCGACACAGGTTTCTATCCATTTTCCACCCACTTCCTCCTTTGTAGGTTTTCATCAAAAAAATAAAACACATGTACCACCTCCTTGATCTTAACATATTGTAACATTTTGGCAATATTAACATCTTTAGCCTACAGTATACCCCAGTCAATACGGTTAATAGATTTAGCTGCATCAATACAAGAAAAAGAGCCTTCATCCTCATAGGTTTCTTCTTGCTTGCTTTGAGTCTTCAACCCCAGCACAATATCACTAGGCATAGTCTTATCTGGGGCCTCACATTCAAGTTCCATACTTGCATCTCTGACCTCCAATAGGTAACATCCTAGGAACACAGGAAACAAAGGAATATCCTGCTCAGTCAGGGGGTCCTCCTCAAACTGAGCCCATGAAAAATCCTCCTCAGATTCTTCATCCAAACTCTCTGGCAGGGACCTCTTGAGCACCTGACACCAGTGTTCCACCTCTCTGCATAGTCAGTCTGTCTCCAGCCATTGCCCACTCATCCAGTGGATCATCCTCATCAGGGCTCCACCTCCTGGGTGTTGTCTTGCACCTCTACTCTGCCTTGACCCCATGGTAGTTCCTCATCCCCTTTGCATCTCTTTGTCTTCTTCAGACTAGACCATCCTCTAAGCTCCCAGGTCCAGTCCAGGCAACAGCTTCTCTCTGTCAGTCATGGTTCTGGTCAGAACTCCACGGACTTTCTTCCCTGGCAACTCCTGGTGCATCAGTCTACCTGGGATATCTGAGTGATAGCCACCAGAAAATGTCCTTCCTTGGCCAGTCCAGATGCTTCCAGCAAATTATCCCACTTCTGACACCAAGTCTGTGGAGGGGTTGTTGGATAACAGATGGACCAGACACTGAATTTCAAGTTCAACACACAATCTCTGTGTGATGTTTATTCAAAATACAATTGATAACCTTAAGCAATGGCATACCCCTTCTTCAGTACATCAGTTTGCAGCAATAGACTATGTATGTCCTTTCTCTACACTTAGCCAGCACCTACTGACACTGATCTCTGATCTAACTTAGCAGTTGAGATTCAGCCTTCACTCCTATGCGGGCCTTGTTTGCTTGGGTGGTGGGGACTCAAATAAAAAAATTGAAAAAACAAAATAAGACAGAGAACCTCAATGCAGAAGCACTGAAGCATGGATTACCCCAGAGGGCATTGACAATAAGCCAAGTTTCAAAGAAACACAACATCACACATACTTTCATAATGCAAAGCATCATGGGATATATGCAAATCGCCATGCCATTTCAGACTTGTTCAGTTTATAGCAATTTACATGCATTTTAAATGGCACAACTAACTTAATTTTTATAATAGCCACCTGGTAGTTTTTACCATTATCAAAAATACCTAGTACCATGGCATTTTCAACATTTACAGTTTTCATAAACATAAGGTATATACATCAAGGTATTTTATGACATAGTGCTACTACATACTAAATCCAACAATGATGAACATAGCCTGTTTTACATATGCTTGGAGGTCACCAAAATAACTTCTCTGTACTAGGACCTGAGAGGGAAAAGGTAAATTAAAGAGGACACTATAGCATAGTCAAGAAAGGCAAGGGGTGCCAATAGGTAGCCAACCTTATGGACTAGAAATTGTAAAGGATAGAGTAAGCTAAGCAATAGAAGAACTGTTGCAATAGATTTAAGAAAAGGTTGATCCACAAGAGTGACAGGAGCTCCCTATCACACCCTCCTAACCAAATCATAGGATCTGTCATAAATCAAGTGATCACTACTAACCAGAAAAGTCACATAAAATAAAATTACCGTAGTAAAAATTTCAGAAAAGAAAAAAAATGATAATAAAATGAATAAGAGGTAATGAAGAACATTCAGGAAAAACAAAAGGCTATTACCACTTCAGACTCAACCAGCCCACACATGGATGGGGTATATCTATACCTAAAACAAGTCTTGGGTCACTCTGAATTACTATATTTAGGGCCAACAAATGGAATCGAATGCTTGAGAGTGTACAATCTTCAGCTTAGAATTTATGTGGGAGTAGTATACTCTCCACCTAAAATTAACCCAATAAGCTTTGAAACTCTAGCCCAAGTAATTGAGACAAATGTTAAAGGAAAGCCATTCATACTATTCAGTGCCTTCAGTGCCTCCTGGATGAGTCCAACGGGTGAAAAACTTTAGACTAGCTTCCCTCCGGATCTACAACACATTGTCACCAAGCCCAACCCTAATCAGTAAAGGAAATTTACTAAACCTGTTCTTTTTAACCTCAAATTTAAAAGAATATAAAACTAAGGTCATGCTGCTGAATCTTGGAGATTAGGGTGCAGTATATTGCAAAGTAATTATTAACAGAATGCATTCTTTTGTTTATAATACTGTACACAAACGTGTTTTAAATTGTTAACATTGATGCCTTTTTCAAACAGACTTCAAAAGGAGAAATGGTACAGATTAGATTTGATTCCTGATCTGGAATTATCAATTCTAGAATTCACTAAAATGTTTTTAGATTTGGTGACCATTTTGCACCCTTAAAAACCAAAAGGTTTAAAAAATCACATGCTTTGTGTAACCCCCCAAAAACTCAGAAAACAGATTAGACTAAAAGACAGAATGTGGAGAAAAGCAAATAGATCATTAAATCACAAAAACCGGGATAAATTTGCAAAACTAAGGAATCAGTGTAAACAATTTGTCCATAAGGCTAAAAAGGATTACTACAATAAATGAATAGATGCCTCCACAAATCATCTTCTTATTGGAGATTAAGCAAAAGTTTTGATCCTACAAAAAGTAATTAAATTGAAGCAAACTTTACATTAGACAATGGCATGAGCCATCCTCCTTTTACAGCAAATGCCATGAATGATTATTTTTGTAAACTTCCTGCTATAAACATCCTGAGTGATAATACAAATCATGATAATGATAATTACATGTTTGAAAACTGTGAAGTCCCCAAATTAGGATTAAAAAAAATTTAAACAAAGATTTGATTGAAGAACTCACCAGACTGAAAACTAACAAGTCTCCCAGACTTGATCAAATAGAAACACTATTTTAATAATGTCTGAACATATAATTTCTCTAATATTGGTTCACTTATTTAAGTCTTGCTGAGGGAAGATTCCCTGAACAGTGGAAATGTGCTAAGGTAGTGTCCATATTTAAAAGGGAGGGGGGAGAAATGACCCATCCAACTATAGACCTATTGCCTTGCTGTCTGTTTTCTACAAAATGTTGGAGATGGTGGTTTGCAAGCATTTAAGTGGATATCTGGAACAATACTCATTATTGGCAGATCAGCAGTCAGGATTTATGGAGGGGAGATTGACGGACAGTGCACTCATAGAATTTGTTAGTAAGATGGATGGTACCACGGATGGGGTGAGACCATGGATGCAGTGTTCATCGAAGTCTCAAAAGCATTTGATCTTGTTGATCATGCAATCCTAATGAGAAGAACCACTGCTTTCGGAGTGGTGTCATTAACCCTAAAATGGTTTCAGAGTTATTTGGTAGGCAGGTCTCAAGTAGTGGTGGTTAAAAATGTGAAATTAAATGTGGGGCAACTCACTAGGGGAGTTCCTCAGGAGTCCATTTTGGTACTCCTGTTGTTCCTTATATACATCAATGATTTGTCTAACATAATAAAATCATCCAATGTAAGGCTTTAAGTAGATGACATTGTTTTAATCACTTCAGCCAACAATAAACTGGAAATGGGGCAGACATTTTAGGAAGATCTTAGTAGTTCAGAGAGTAGGTTTAGACAATCTAAATTGGTTTCAAGTAAAAAAAAACAGTCAGTATTATTTACAAAGCAAGCAAAAAGGAAGGAAAACAAAATGGATTAGACATCAGACTACAAGAAGGAGAAAAAGTTACAACAGTAAATGAATATAAATACCTAGGTGTACTGATCGGTAACTCTTTAAAGTTTAATAGTCACATAACCAATACTATCAAAAAGGTGAATTCTAGGATTGGTGCACTGAAAAGAAATGCTTTCACACTAAAAAGGAATGCCAGAATAAATACTGCTACCCAACCAACCAATCTTGCCTGTCTTGTTATATGGCTGCTTGGTGTACAGTATATTAACACCACCAAACATCTTCTCAACAAACTGGACTTGGTTTATAATAGACTGGCTCAGTTTGGCTTAAACAAACCAATGTATGCCTATCACTGTGATTTACATAAAAAGCTTACATTGGGATTCACTCTCCATTAGGAGGGAAAAGCAAAGAACCATAATGGCATATAGAATTGTGAATAGTACTGTAGCTGGAGCCACCTTTACAGGTATTTTTAAAAAATACAATAAGCACCACTTGTGCAATATAAACAACAGAGGGTTTTCTGTACCAAGAATGTGCACAAAATATGGTACACATTATTCAGATTATTGTGTTTCCAAGGCATGGAACCAACTTGACTCTACTACTCAGTCCCTTAGCAATTTAAAGTCTTTCAAACACCTACTTTCAGAACACATATGTTTTGTTTGTGAATGTTTTTAAACCTCTTCATTGTTATATGTTCAGTAATTTTTCTTATATTGTCATTCTCTGATTTAGTTTATGTTTTGTCATGTTTAATATTATTCTGCACTGGATGCACTATGTGAACACAGGACAACATTGTAAAATAGGCCTTCTGGGACCTAAAAGTTCCATCCTGTATATAAATAAAAAAGATACTTGTTACTTACTACAGTTGCAACAATATGATAAAGACTGATTTAATTCTAACATTGATTCAACTCCAAAAAGCCCCAGTGATTATCTTGATATTCTTTACTGTCCTGTGGTTTATATTAATTATTAAATAATTACTAGATAATACATAAAAGTAACTTGATTGAGTCCCCAGTTTTTTAAAGAACAGGGTTAAAAGGTAACAAAAGGAATATAGGAACAGATATTGTACCCAAAATGTAAAAGTATTTTCTTTGCATTGTCCATAATATCCTTAATGTCAATACTATAAATACTTCTTCAACCACTATTTGTTTAAAATACAGTAGGATCAGTGTAGATATATTATCACAATACTATTTTAAGACTTTGAATAATGACACACTGAAGGTTTCAAAAGAGATTTCTGCAATATATTGTGGCCTGGTTAAAAAATTGTATGCTCCAGTTGGTGTCCATTGTGCTGGGCTACCCTAACAACAACAGCATGTGCACTTTGTGTCTGTTCCCTGGCCTTCAGCTATTGTGGCTCCAAATGTTACCAGGTAATCAATAGAGGCTGGAGCTGCTACAGCAATAAAGTCCAAGCACAGTCTATAGTACCAAGAACAAATTGCATGGTATGTTTTGCATTAATGGGTGACCCATGGACTACGCCTAATAACTGTCCGTGATTTGGATCTGCCAAGTTCTCTTTGGCCTTCCTTAGCCTTCCTTTATCTTTCCTTTTAGGATAGCAATTTCAAACCAATAACTAATGTCAAACATTGATGTTGTAGTTAGGTAACACTTTAAAAAAATAATTTTGTCCATGCACCTAAGACTTTAAGGTATGTCAGGGGTTGGGTTACATAAGGAATAAGACTTGAGAGAGGTGGGATTATGCTTTGTTAATGTAGCAACTAAAGGATTTTAGCCCAATGTATTAGATGAGAACTTAA
The DNA here is from genome assembly GCA_016271365.2 of Neoceratodus forsteri. Taxonomy (NCBI): domain Eukaryota; kingdom Metazoa; phylum Chordata; order Ceratodontiformes; family Ceratodontidae; genus Neoceratodus; species Neoceratodus forsteri. The sequence goes on along the minus strand of CM057458.1, from coordinate 979,121,781 downwards.
ATCCTCAGGAGGTATATCGAATGAATCATACCCCACCTCTGAGATTTCTTATTCCACTTTTAAAATTACTTTTTGTAGCTCTTTGTAATATGGTGAAGTTTCCTTAGTGTGACAGGGTTGGGATGAGACCATGTCCCATTTCTTATGTAGAGTGTTAAAAGCAAGGATCTATTCTGTTCTCTCTTATTCTGTCATTTTTCTATCTTTTGCCTGTCTGATTGCGCAGTCAATTTTCCTTGCGGCACCTAGGAATTGGCAACTCTGATGGTCCCACAGTTTCCCCCATTGTCTTCCTTCTTCACTTGTTGTTTCTGTTCTTTCTTCTTCCTTTGCTTCTCTGTAGTTAAAAAATATATGTGAATCTGTGAAACTGAGATAATTTGGTTTACAAATGTATATGGTTACACTGCTGAAATTATCAGACTGCTATTTGGGTTTATCTGGAACACAAGGGATTAACCATGAGGTGCATTTTGACCTCCACAAACTTCTTTGCAGAATTTTCAGCTGGAAGTCAGCCCTGGACTGAATGCCTTAATTGGTTACACCTGTTAAGAAGACTAATGTACTCTTCAGGCTGCTCACAGGAAAGAAACTGACAAAGTCTTAATACATTTAGTGGAACACAGGTGGTGTAATTTACAAGAATAGGATGTAAAATGTAATTGCCAGGGGAAAACTCCTTATAAAAATAGATCAATACTTTGTTTAGAGAGACAGCTGGTGATTTCAAAGTGACTCTGTGATGAAGGACTTCTGTTTTATTTGAACTGCCTCTATCAAGAGCTACCCTCCACAATTCTATTATGTTTTTTATTTTATTGTTATTAATAATAAAATGCTACTTGTGAATGTTATAATTTCTCCTGGTTTGCCTATGCTTTCTGACCTATGCCTCAATGACAGTTGGTGTTAGCAGTGGGATTTACGCCATGCATACTCTATGCCAGGGGTTTTGTGTATGGATACTTGACCTGGTACCAGGAAAGCATATAAGAAATGTATGGATACTGCGACAGCAAGCCCAGGAGTAACTGCCAGAAGAATGGAAACTAGAAGTAGAAACAAAAGTCCAGACTGAGATGGTACCAGTGATGGAACAAGAAGAACAGGCAGAGGCAGAACCTGAAAGCATGTCTACCTTCTTCAAATGGTGAGCTATACAACAAAGATAGAGTAAGAAATGGAGTGAAGAAGAAATGCTGCCTCTAGAGGAACAGAGAAGAAAATATATTTAGTGACAGGAGTAGCAATGGCTGACTGTCTTGCAAGCTATCAAAACTGGAGATCTAGTACAGGTCTTGCAGATCAACAAAACACAAACAGCTTAAAAGATGTTAAACTTACAAAGCTGTGTCCCTCAGATAATATCAAAGCATACCTGACAAATTGTGAAAAGGTTGCTGGAGCCTGCCAATGGCCAAAACAACAATGGGCAGTCAAGCTGGTGCCCTATCTAACAGGTAAAGCCCAACTTGTCTACAGTAGGATGGACACTGCACTGTCACAAAACTATGATACTGTGGAAAGAGAAATCCTTAAAAGGTATGACATTTCAGGAAAGACCTACAGGTAGAGATACCAGTCTCTGAAAAACAGCTCAGAAGACAATCCTTGAGAAGCTTTCACCAACTCAAAGAACTCTTTATTATATGGCTCCAACTAGAGGGCAAAACAGTCCCACAGATCATCGACATATTTGCAATGGAACAATTCATCAACATCCTTTCCACATACGTGCAGCTTTTGGTAAAAGAACACCAACCAGAAAGTGGGGAAAATGCTGTTTCTTTAATTGATGACTATCAGATGGCCAGACTAATGCTGCAGCATCAAACTAATAGCCAAAGACTGGTAAGGTCTGCCTTTTCCCCTGTGTAACTCCAGGTCAGATAAGAACTCTGATTGGGGTTAACAAATCTGCACCCAAATACTTTGCTTGCTGTAATTGTAATAAGCCATGCCATATTGCAAGATACTGCAATATAAATAAAGAAGGTAACAAAGGAGCAAATTTGGCTATAGCAAATTGGAAAAAATTGTTAACAGATGTCAAAGAGGGAAATAAGAATATGAAGGGACTAACAGATTCAGGAAGCCAACAGACCCTGGTGCATGCTAAAGTTCTGTGAAAAGGCTGCAAAAGGACCAGGTACTGTGGTCATCTGCATCTGTTGGGACACGTGATATTATCCCACCACCCAAGTGACTCTTAACATTAATGGGGTGTTGCACCACATGAAAGTGGGGGTTGTACCCAAGTTACATGCGATTATTGGAAATGACTTTCCAGGATTTGCAAAGATAATCACAGAGGGAGTAAATCCTGCTATTTCAGCAGCTGTAATAACAAGAGCACAGGCAAAGAAAATCTCAGGTGCTGGGGTCACTTTTCCTTTTAGTGCCTTTGATTGAAACTTGTTTGAGCCCAGATCAAAGATCCAGAAGTCCTGGAAAAAAAGAAGATGCCTGAAAAAACAGTGGCAACAAAAGACTGATGGACATTAGAGGTTGATATATGTAAATGCTGAAACTAGGCTGATAACCGATTGTGATTTTGTTTCTGAGCAAACTAACAATGTTTCTGTCTAAGGTTATTTTAAGCAGCTGGGGGTGAAACAAAAACAGGGTGAACCAACATTTAAAAAATTTAATGGACTACTGTACAAAGTTTGGGTTAATCATCAGATGCAGGAACAGATAGAAAAGCTGGTCATATCAAAGAAGAATAGACTGGAGTTGTTACAGATAGCACATGATAGACCTATGGCTGGTTACTTGAGGAGGGACCGTACCTTTGTCAGGCTGTTGTACAGATTTTACTGGCCTGGGATTCATGAGAATGTTGCTATCTGTTGCAGTTCTTGTTCTGAATGCCAGAAAGTAGCCCAAATAGTAAAAAAAAAGATGAAGTGCACCTGGTACCCCACCCTTGATAGATGTGCCTTTTGAGAGCATTGCAATGGATGTGGTTGGTCCCTTTGACAAAGGTAAAAAGGGCAGTTGATTCATTTTGGAAGTATATGACCATGCTATTTGATACCCAGAGGACACTCCAATGCATACTGTCACAGCCCCAAAAGTGGCATCAGAGTCTGCCTAAATTTTCAGCAGGGTGAGCATACCTGAAGAGATTATTAGTGATCAGGACAGTAAGTAATTTTGGTGCTGCATTGCTGAATGAGCTGTACCAACTGCTAGGTATAGAAACATAGAAACATAGAAGTTGATGGCAGATAAGGACTGCAAGACCCATCCCGTCTACCCATTATATCTACCTTATGAATTACTGCCATAAGAACCTCCCCTTATCATCCTTAGACAGATGGTCTTGTTGAGCATTTTACATACGAACATACGAAATTTGCCTGCAGATAAAGGCCTAGAGGTCTATCAAGTCTGCTTGAATCTGCAGCTAGCACCCCTTATTCTGCAGCTGCCCCTCCCTTCCACCCTTCCCCTTCATTAACCCTCCCCCTTGTCCTGTCCCATCCTCGTTTGAAGCAGTCCACTGTTCTACTGCTTACCACTTCAGCAGGTAATGCATTCCACCCAGACACCACCCTCTCTGTAAAAAAGTGTCTCCTTGTCTCCCTCCTGAACCTTCCACACTCCAGTCTCATATCATGGCCCCTGGTGGCCCTCCCTTCCCTTACTTTGAACAGCCCCTCTGTACCCATCTTGTTTATTCCTTTCATGTATTTAAAGGTTTCAATCATGTCACCCCTGTCTCTCCTCTCCTCCAGTGAGTACATGTTCAACTCCTTCAAACTCCTCTCGTATGATAAGTCCCCCAGCCCCTTGATCATCTTTGTTGCTCTGCGCTGCACCCCCTCCAGTAACTTAATGTCCCTCTTCAGATATGGATGCCAGTACTGCACGCAGTACTCCAGGTGTGGTCTAACTAATGACCTATACAGTGGCAGAATCACCTCCTCCCTCCTTGAGGATATACCCCTTGCAATACAACCCAGAATTTTTTGTTGGCCTTTGCAGCTGCCTTCCTACATTGTGCCGAGTTGTTCATTGACCCTGTAATGAGCACACCCAGATCCTTCTCCTCCTCTGTCTGGGCTAGCTGCACTCCCCCTAGATGGTAACTCCTCCTTGGGTTCTTCATCCCAAAATGCAGCACCTTGCACTTTTTGACATTAAAGCCCAGTTGTCAGGTGTCTGACCAGGTTTCAAGCTTTGCCAGATCATCCTGCAACCCCTGCCATCCCCCTAGGTCATCCACCACCGTGCCTACCTTGGTATCATCAGCAAACAGACTGATCTTGCTCTTGATGTCCCATGATATGTCTGCAATGAATATCCCAAACAACACTGGTCCCAACACTGAGCCCTGTGGAATACCACTCGTCATTGCCCTTGGGTGTGAGAGCTCCCCACCCACCACCACCCTCTGTTGCCTTCCCTGCAGCCAGTTTCCTACCCATTTCACCAGCTTTGCACCCGCCCCTGTGCCTACTAACTTCCTTCCCAGCCTTCCATGTGGCACTAAGTCGAATGCCTTACTGAAGTCCAGATACAGGACATCCACTGCATGGCCCCTGTCCAGTTGCCTAGTTACCCAGTCATAGAACTTGACCAGGTTGGTTTGGCAGGATCTGCCACGTATGAAGCCATGCTGTCTGCTGTCCTGTAGTCCTTGGCCTCTAGGAGGGCCACCAGCCTCCCTTCAGGATAGTCTCCATTAGCTTACCCACGATGGATGTGAGGCTCACTGGTCTGTAGTTTCCTGGTTCATCCTTGGGGCCACTCTTGTGGAAGGGCACCACATGAGCCATCCTCCAGTCCTGAGGTACATACCCCGAATGTAGTGAGGCATTAAATGGGTCTGCCAAAGGTCCTGCAAGGACCTCTGCCAGCTCCTTCAGTGCCCTGGGGTGGATGCCATCTGGGCCTGGCACCTTGTCCACCCTCAGTGCCTTCAAACCCTCTTGAACACAGCTCTCCATGATTTCCCCATCTGTCACCACTTCCCCCCCCCTGCTTCTGCCATTTCTCCCACCTTGGGTGTCACCCCCCTCTTCTCTTTAGTAAATACTGAGCAGAAATACTCATTTAGTGCTTCCGCCTTATCACCCCTGCTGCTTCCACCCAACCCCTCCTTCCTAATCCTTACTATGTGGTCCTTACAGCTCCTTTTCTCCCTGATGTACTTAAAAGTCCTTCTCCCTTCTTAATGCCTTGTGCCAGCCTGAGTTCCGTAGATGCTTTGGCTCCCCTTACTGCCCTTGTCACCTCCTTCAATTCTGTTAAGTACCCTCCCTGTCCTTCCCCTCCCTGTTTTCTTGTACTTCCTAAAGGCAGCTCTTTCCTCCTTACCTTTTCCATGACCTCCTTGCTCAACCAGATTGGTTTTCAGCCCCTAGCCTTCTTGCTCTGGGCTTTGCAGCAGGTTTTGGCTGCCTCCACTATCCCCAGCTTTATGAGCTCCCACCTCTGGTTAGTGTCCATAATAGATTGAATTCTGGGCAGGTACCCTTTTACCACTTCCCCCATCCTCCCAAAGTTGGCCCTCCTGAAGTCCAGCACTATTATGCCAGATTCCACTCCTTCCTTGCTCATATCCAATGTGAACCATACTGAGCGGTGGTCACTCCCTGACAGTGGTTCCTCCGCTGTAAGTTCTCTCACAAAGTCCCCATTTGCCAGCACAAGGTCAAGGGTATTTCCTAACCTGGTTGGCTCACTGACCATTTGCAGCAGGAAGCTGTCCTGGAAGGCATCCAGCAGTACATGCTCCCTTCTGTTCCTGGTTGTTGGGGTGCTCCAGTCCACTCCTGGCATGTTGAAGTCCCCCACAATCACCACACTACCCTTCTCGCAGGTCCTCCTGATCTGTCCCGCTAGTTCCCTGTCTAACTCCTCCGTCTGAGATGGTGGTCTGTACACCACTCCCATTCTAAGCATCCTATTCTTGGAATCCTGGATTTGCATCCAAAGTGACTCCATACTACCCTCCTCCCCTTCCTCCCTTACACACTTCAGTCCTTCCTTCACATATAGTGCCACCCCCTCCTTTCCCAATCACCCTGTCCCTACGAAATAACCTGTACCCTGGTTCTAATCAAACCCTAAAATACATGTTAAAAAGGTTTGTGAAAAGTGAGGGGAAAGACTGGGACCAATATTTACGTTACTTGCTTTTTGCTTACAAAGAAGTGTACAAGCATAAGCAGATTTTTCACCCTTTGAAATGTTGTGTGGTAGACAACCTAGAAGGCCACTAGATGTAATAAAAGAAACATGGGAAGATAACCTCACTCAGAAAGAAACAATTGCAGCTTATGTGTGCACTGAGAAGGAAACTGGCAAATAATGTTGAAATCACCTACAGTAACCAGGAAGAGGCCCCCAAAACAGCAAAAGCTGTATTATGACCATGGGGTAAAAGAAAAAGTTTTTGAGCCAGGTGAAAAGGTCTTGTTTCTGTTACCCACTACAGAAAACAAAGCGTTAATGAAGTCACAATGGCCTTATAAATTGGTTAGCATACTTGTACAGTTAACTATAAAACTGAGACCCCTGATAGGAAAATCCTACCAAGATATACAATAACCTCCTGAAGAAATGGGTTGAAAAAAATCCATGGGATGCTTTGTTAGTATTACCAGAAACTGCTAAAGATGATATTGATATAGCTTATGACAGACTGCAACAAACTATATATTCTGGTGCTGTAAAGGTTAATGTTTCCTTACCCAGAGAACAAACTGTGGAAATTCATAACTTGGTAACATGGAACAGCCTTTCTGAGGAGGTTGTGGGGTCAAAAACAGTGGGTGAATTCAAGAATACATGGGACAGACATAAGGCAATTCTAGTGGGGGGATAGGAGGAAGTAGGCTGTTGGTTAACTAGGATCTGCAGCTTATCCATTAGATAGGGAAATGGGCAGACTAGGTGGGCCAAGTGGTCCTTATCTGCCATCAAATTCAATATTTCTATGTTTCTAAGACATTTAGTAGTACTTTTACCACAGTGCCATGACAAGCAAAAGGAGTTAAGCACATAATAGCGGCAGACATTGCTCACCCTATCAGACAAAAGACATACAGATTACCAGAACGGTTAAGAGCAGATGTGGTTAAGGAAATATAAAAGATGAAAGAGTTTGGTATCAGTGAAGAATCAAAAAGTGTTTGGTCGTCACCAGTGGTGACTGTAAATAAAAAAGAAGGGGGTGCAAAAATCTGCCTTGATTTTAGGAAACTTAATCAACTGTCTGTATTGACAGCTATCCTATGCCCAGGATAAATGATTTGGTGCAACAAATCCAAGAAGAAGCTGTGACCGGTGAATAGAGGGTGGTGCAAACTGGCAATAAAGCCAACAAGCCCCTGAACGCAAACACACCCAAAGAACAGTCAAATGCACTTTTTCACCTTGATTATCAGACAAATGCAGGTCCATGCAAAATATGAATACCAATTCAATGTATTATTCTTCAAATAGCAAGGATCATGGCCCACAGAAAAGCTCTCGAAGCTTTCCCCAGTGCTTCGATTCGCAATGAGTATTCCTCAGGGGGTGGAGCTTATTGGGTACATGTGGGTACTTTATAGTGCAATCAATAAAGAAACCAGTTTGCATACATTCATTCATCAAAGTAACAGTCAAAGTCACTGATATGTAATGGAGCCATACAAAACACAAAATGCTGCTGTGTCACAGCCTCTTATGTGTCAAGATAAACAAAGACATATAAGGGGGATGTTGTTCTGTTAAATCATGCACAGTAACAAAATAATATTATATATCTATGAGATTCACTCATATTACAAGTAACAGCTCTATTAATTTCCTAGATCTCACACTTGTAAGGAATGTTTCTGAAGGTAAAGTTGAGTTTCGGAAACTAACTGCTACAAATTCACTGCTTCTTGCCAGCAGTGCTCATCCCCCAAATCTAAAAAACTTCATACCCTTAAGTCAATTTCTGAGGCTGTGAAGAAATTGCAGCACAAATTGTACAATGAACAGTCACTTGAACTTATGAAAAGATTTGAAGACAGAGGGTATAGTAAATAGTTATTACAGAGAACTAAGGAGAAAGTACATTGTGAGAGAATCGTTGTTACAGGATCATGCACAAGACACTCAAAATTTAATCATTGTACCATGCACCTTTGTCACAGAATTCAATCATGTGGCAGGCTGCATTGGTAATGCCATTCATAAAAACTTTCCGATTTTGTTAAGTGATGCTGAAGTTGGCATGGCAGTAAGGAACAAACCACGTGTGTGATTTAGTAAAGGTGCAAATTTAAGAGAGAAACTTGTCAGAAGCAGAGCACCTAGAACAGATCCCCCCAGAACCACGTGGCTACCCATCAGACCAAGTGGCTTTTACAAATGCAATAGGTGTCATATCTGCAAATATGGCTTGCAGAGTAAGAATTCCGCTCATCCAAGATGTAATACTCATTTTGAAATGAGAGAACTGATCACATGTGACACATCCCATGCCATTTATGTCTTGTGGTGTCTCTGTAAATTAATCTACATGGGCAAGAGTGGGTCCCAGGGTGGTAGCCTGGGTAAAACATTGGCTGCACAACAGGACACAGAAGGTAATTGTAAATGGAGTCCACTCTGAAGAAAAAGAGGTTACTAGTGGGGTACCGCAGGGTTCAGTATTGGGTCCAGTCCTTTTTAATGTCTTCATCAGTGACATTGCAGAGGGACTGGAAGGAAAAGTATGCCTTTTTGCAGACTACAAAAGATCTGCAACAGGGTTGATACAAGGAGGTGTGGAAAGGATGAAAAGGGACTTGGCAAGGTTGGAGGAATGGTCAGAAGTATGGCAGCTAGGATTCAATGCAAAGTGCAAAATAATGCACCTGGGAAACAAGAACCCAGGGAAGAATACACAATGGGTGGTGAGGTAGTAACAACAACAAAAGAGAAGGGACCTGGGGTAATCATATCAGATGACCTTAAGGTTAGCAAGCAATGTGAGAAGCAGTAGGGAGGCTGGGGTATACTGGGATGTACAGGGAGAGGCATCAGCAGCAGAAAACAGGAAGTTGTTATCCCTCTGTACAGACAGTTGGTGAGACCCCATCTGGAGTACTGTGTCCAGTTCTGGAGACTCCATCTCCCCAAGGACATAGACAGGACAGAGGTAGTCCAGAGGAGGGCAACTAAAATGGTGCAGGGTGAGCAAGAGAAGCCGTATGAGGAGGGACTAAAGGAGGTTAATATGTATACCCTTGAGGAAAGAAGGAGGGGGGACATGATAGAAACTTTTAAGTACCTCCAGTGGAATCAACAAAGTCCAAGAGGTAGCATCTTTCAGAAAAGAGACTTGCAAGAACAAGGGACACAATTTGAAGATAGAAGGAAGGCGGTTCTAGGGGCAATGTGAGGAAGTATTATTTCACAGAGAGGGTAGTGGATGCATGGAACAGCCTTCCTGAGGAGGTTGTGGGGTCTAAAACTGTGGGAGAATTCAAGAATGCATGGGACAGACATAAGACAATTCTTGTGGGGGGCAGGAAGAAATAGGTTGTTGGTTAACTAGGATCTGCGGCCTATCCTGTAGGTAGGGAAATGGGCAGACTAGATGGTCCAAGCAGTCCTTATCTGCCATCAAAGTCTATGTTTCTATGTAAGACTGTTAGGGCCCTGAAACAAAGACTACAGGAGCATGTACGAGCCATCATTAATAACAAACAAGACCCCAGCTGGTATCCACTTTACTATGGTACATAACTCACTACCAGAAAACTTAAGGTTTCTAGGTTTAGAATGCATGCCACCATAAAAAATGGAGGTGACAGACCTAATTTGCTTCTTGAAAAGGAGAGCAGATGGATTTACAGGCTCAAAAGTGTTAAACCCCTTGGTTTAAATGACAGATGAGACCTAAAACCCTTCTTGAAAAGAAATAAATAATAAGTGGAAATGTATATCATTGTATATGTATATGAATATTCTGGATATTTGATAATTGTTATTGATGACTCTGTCTTCTCTCTTCTGAGGTTACATTTCTTTTGGTTCAAACCTCAACAAGGTCTGAACTGCGTTTTTTTGCCTGCTTGCAAGGAGGTCCTTAGAATGTTGCCATGACTGGTTGTTACTGCTGCCATGAGTGAAAAAAGAAGGTATGGACCATTTTTCCTCTGCACTGCTCATAAAAGTACCTATATAAGATTTACATTTATCTTGTATTAGAGCTTTGATTGTACAGGACGTATATATTGTGCATTTGAACAAGTTTGTATTTGAGCGCTTGTTTAACTTGCTCCCTGTTATTCTCACCACAGGGTCTAATAAGAAATGATGAAGTATTTGTCTTTTATGTGCGCTATTTTTAATAGTTCTTCCATTGTACTTTAATAGTACCAGTTTATCATTTTGGGGGGGTTAAAAGTATTGAACCCCCCAACCTTCTTATTTACATCTAGTGAGCTAGATCTTCATTTTAAATGAATAAAAGTAATCCTTCTAGTTGGGACCACTAGTAGGGGGGATGAGATACACAGATATATAATGGTATTTTGTTACTGTGTATGATTTAACAGAACAACATCCCCCTTATAAGTCTTTGTTTATCTTGACACATGATAAGAGATTGTTACACAGCACCATTTTGTGTTTGTATGGCTCCATTACATATCAGTGACTGACTGTTACTTTGATGAGTGAATATATGAAAACTGGTTTCTTTATTGATTGCACTATAAAGTATCCACACGTACCCAATAAGCTCCACCCCTGAGCAAGACTCATTGCGAGTCGAAGTGCCGGGGAAAGCTTGCAGTGCTTTTCTGTGGACCTTGGTCCTTGCTATTTGAAGAATAAAACATCGAACTGGTACTCATATTTTGCCTGGACCTGCATTTGTCTGATATTTAAGGTGAAAGAGTGCATTTGACTATTCTTTGGGTGTAGATGATTTGGCGGACAGATTGGGAAGTGTTCAGTACACTAGTACCCTCAATCTTACCAAGGGTTATTGGTAAACTCCCCCCTAGCTAAAGAATCCAGAGAAAAAACTGCGTTTTCCACTCCAGTTGGATTTTATCAGTTCAAGAGCATGCTGTTTGGTTTATATTGTGATTGCGCTACATCCCAGTAGTACATGGATGTAATTCTAGCTCCTCACACTAGTAATTGTGCTGCTTACCCCAATGATATTGTTGTGTACAGTCCAGACTGGAAAAGCCACTTGGAACACCTATGAGCAGGTTTCCAATGTATAAAAAATGCAAGTCTGATCATTAATCCTACCAAGTGCACATTAGGCATGCAGGAAACATGATATGTGGGTTTTATTTTGGGAAATTGAAGGGTAAAGCCAGAGATTTCCAAGATAGAAGCTGTAGCTAACAATCCTGTCCCTAAAATAAAGAAACATGTCAGGTCATTTTTTAGGCCTGACTGGTTATTATCAGATATTTGTTCCTAACTTTGCTCAGTTAGCTACGCCCATCATGGAACTCATGAAAAATGGTGCCCAAATAATGTGAAATGGTCCTCAGAGAGTGATGAAGCATTTTGGGCCATCAAGGCTGCTATATGTTCACCCTCTGTTTTAAGAAGTTCAGACTGTGAGAAATGATTTCTGTTACAGACAGATGCATCAAGGGCAAGCATAGGTGCAGTCCTGAGTAGGAATATGGAGATGAGAAGGAACATCCTATTCTGTGTATCAATAAGAAACTGCACAACAGAGAGAAGTACTCCACTATTGAGAAAGAATGTCTTGCTGCAAAATGGGCAATGGAGTCCCTTATGTTTTATTTGCTAGAAGCAGACTTTGTACTTATAACAGATAACAATCCTATCTGCTGGCTTAACCAAATGAAGGATAAAAATCCCAGAATCACAAGGTGGTACCTGGCACTACAGCTATTTAAATTCAAAGGGGTGCATAAATCTGAAAAGAGAATGTTAATGCTGATTTTCTGTTAAGGTATGGTTCAGAAATTGAGAATTTAGAAGGCTGAAAAAATATGTGTGCTTAATGGAAATGTTTGCTGTAAAAGGTGTTATCATGAAAAATGGGATACTGCATATGCAAACAACTATAAATGTTACAGTATACGGTTATGTTAAAAGTGAAATAAAAGAAGTAAAGAACTGTAAATGTTAAGGAAATGTTAAAAGAGAAAAAAAGAAGGTTATGGAAACCTGTACCTGGTTCCTTCTTAAAGGGGGGGGGGGTATGTGACAGGGTTGGGATGAGACCATGTCCCACTTGTTATGTGGAGAGTTAAAAGTAGGATCTATTCTTTCCTTTCCTATTCTGTCACTTGTCTATTTTGTTGCCTGTGTGATTTCACAATCAGATTTTCTTTGTGGTACCAAGGAATTGGCCACTCATGTGGTCCCATAATTCCCCCCCATTTTCTCACTTCCTTCATTTGCTGTTTCTATTCTTTCTTTCACAGAATCATAGAATTTGATAGCAGATGAGGAAAAATAGGCCCATTTAGTCTGCTCTATTTTCCTACTAGCTGAAAACTGCAGCAGATCCTATTATATCTCTGGCATTACCTCCCCATTTGAATTGACAAGGTACCACATGGATATCCCATGCAGTTTTTAATTTCTTCTCTGACTTTACCCCCCACCACCTCTGCTGGGAGACTGTTCTATGCCTCCACCACCCTTTCTGTGAAGAAGTACTTTCTCATGTTGCCTCTTTTCCTCCCCCTTCCAATCTCATGTCATGTCTTCTTGTTGTAGAGATTCTCCTTTTCTTAAGGATGCTATCCTCCTGAACCTTATTTATTTCCTTCATGTATGTGAAGGTCTCTCTGTCTCTCCTCTCCTCCTCCCTTTCCTCCCCTTCTCCCCACCTCTTCCCCCTCTCTCTCTCCCCCCCTTCCCCCCTTCTCTCGGTGTACATATTGAGCACCTCCAGTCTTTCCTCAGAAGTCCCCTGGTGCAGGCCTTGCACCATTTTGTTGCCCTTCTCTGAACTGCCTCTATCTTGTCTACATCCTTTCAGAGTTGTGACCTCCAGAACTGGATGCAGTATTCCAAATGAGTCCTCACCAATGACCTGTACAGTGGCATCACTACCTCCTTTCTTCTGCTGGTGATACCACTCCCTGTGTACCCTAGCATCCTAGCTTTCCCCACCACCTTGGCACATTGTTTGGCCACCTTCAGGTCATCAGATATGATCATACCTAGATCTCTTTCCTGTTGGTAACAGATAATAATTCCCCACTCATCATGTAATCCATCCCTGGGTTCCAGCGCCCTAAGTACATGATTTGGCATGTCTTCACATCAAAACTCAACTACCACACTTTGGACCAGTCCTCCAGTTTTGCTAGGTCTTTCCTCATCTTTTCCACCCCTTGTGTTGACAAAAGGGTGCCACATTTTCATAACACACAAAGGAGCTATAAAAAGGGTCTTAAGCCACTTGCTCCTTAGTCTGCTTACTGATCTCGGCTGAAGGGGAGCACATCAGAAATAAACAGGACTAGCTGGGTGCTGTTGCTGATATATTGCTGATATACTGTAAATTCATTCAGACTAAAAAGGAGGAGCAGGGAATGCAATGTGGTACAGGAGAGCACAGAATGGAGCTGACTCACATTGATTTTATGGAACAAAGGTAACAGTAGCAAGGGTCCCAGAAGAGAGGTACAGTTTGCTTGGTTAGTGGGTTATTTTGCTTAGCTATTTTGGATTCAGTGGGGACAGCTTGATATTGCAAGAGAAAGCTTATTGTTGCAGATTGTTTTTCTTCCGGTGTTAAACAAAGGAGTACCCCCCAGGAACTTGGCAAAAACAGCTGAAAGGAGGTCGCATGTAGCTGACAACCAATTGGAGCGTGTTGACAAAAGGGTGTCAAATTTTCATATCACACAAAGGAGCTATAAAAAGGGCCTTAAGCCACTTGCTCCTTAGTTTGTTAACTGATCTTGGCTGAAGGGGAGTGCCTTAGAGGTAAACGGGACTAGCTGGGTGCTGCTGCTGATATATTGCAGATTCGTTCAGACTAAAGGAGGAGCAGGGAACAGAAATGTGGTATGGGAGGGCACACAAGGAAGCTGATCCACACTGAGCTTATGAAACAAAGGTAATAGTAGCGAGGTTCCCAAAAGTGGGGTATAGTTTGCTTGGTTAGGGGTTTATTTTGCTTATCTATTTTGGATTTGGTGGGGAAAGTTTGATATTGCAGGAGAAGGCTTATTGTTGATTGTTTTTCTTCCAGTGCTAAACAAAGGAGTAACCCTCCCACACTCACCCATTCCCATTCACCCCCAGGTGATCCACCTTTATAGGCATCCAAAAGACCACACCTTTTTAAGGGCACAGGGGAATTTTAGAAACACAGCACAATAAGTAACCTATTCTGATCTACAGACAGCAATACAAGGGGTGTAGCATTCAATAGATCTGCAAAAATGCAGTAAGCAGAAAAGTGAAGGGGAGTGTTATTATACATAAACAAAAAACAATTATTTACAGGAATAAGGAGCAACCACACGGAACAGAGATAAAGGGGATGGAATAAACCAGAAGAAGAAGATGCAGGGAGTGGTGCAATGCTCTGGGTATGGTGCAGCAGTCTTCAGGAGAGCATTCTGGGTGCTGTGGTGCTGCCCCAAATTTAGGCACCTCTCTGGGCTGAGGGTGGAGGTGGCCAATCACCAGGCTGGTCTGGCAGGAGTACTGAGGACCTTAGCTCCTACTCAGAGGCCACCATGTCCCCAGTCATCACCACAGTGGCTGCCCAGGCAGAAGGCAAGATGGACTACAGTGTGCTAGAGGAGGCTCTGGGGGGGTCAGAGGCACATCACCAATCTGGTCCAGTTCAGGAACCCGTATACTGTTCTGAGGGGGGAGAGAGAGAGAGAGAGTGAGAGAGAGAGTCCCACAAGGGAACCTGAGACTATGACCAGGGGAAGGTGAGGATCCTCCAGGAGGGAGACCCAGTGGTGGGAGGAAGAGGAAGAGGACCCCATAGGAAAAAGAAGTTACTCCTGTTGGGGGACTCGGTTGTCCAGGGAATGGATCTGGGCACAGATAGCAGGGAGAAAAGGGAGGTCAAGTGCCTTCCAGGAGGCACAGCTAGGAGGAAGGAGGAGCAGATCCAGAGGATTGCTGAAGTGGTGGCAAGGAGAAGGGGGGGTGAAGGTTGTTGTTCACCTGGGAACAAATGACCTGTTCAAGGGCAAGGCAAGCTTGGAGCAGATGCAAGAGGACTTCAGAGTGTTGGGAGGGTGCCTTGGAAGGTAGCAAGCTCTGACATTTCTGGAGGTGCTGCCAGTCCATTGCAGTGGGAGGGATAGGAATCTCTGTATCAGAAGATATCAGAAGAGTCAACGCATGATTGAAGGGCTGGTGCAGTGAGAAGGGGTATGGCTTCACTGGGGACTGGAGACCCACCTGGAATGATGTGGCCCTTTACAATGGTGATGGACTGCATCTGCCCAAGAAGGGGAAAGCAGTCCTCAATGGACAGTTTAAATGCTTTGTGGAAGAGAATTTAAACCAGGCAAGGGGGGGGGCAATGGGAGCCAGGAAACTCAAGCAGCCCACCCCCACAAGGTAGAGAAACCAGAAATGAAGTGCAGGAAGAGGAGTTGATCACAGGGACACCTGGACCAGGGAAAAAGAGAGAAGCAGAGTAATTGAGGCTGCATAAGAAAGGAAAGTGGGGTGGGGGGGAGAGGCAGGAGAGCAAAAACAGAAGTGGAGGGAAGATTGGCAGCAAAACATGGAAGGCCATGGTAACAAATGCCTACAGCCTGGGAAACAAAATTCCAGACCTGGAGGCCTTGCTAGTAGAGGCAGACCTGGACATAGCAGCAATAACAGAGACTTGGTACACTGTAAATCATGGATGGGACATAACTGTACCATGCTCTGTTCAGGAGGGATGGGGGAGTAAAAAGGTGGTGGCCCTGTACATCAGAGAAGGTACAAAGGCAACATAGGTACAGGGTAGACAGGTGGAGGCTGAGGCACTGTGGGTCACCCTTGAACCTGGCAATGGCACAGCAATACATACAGGGGTGATCTACAGGCCTCCAGCACTGGGGGAGGAGATGGGCAGGGAGCTAGTGGAAGAAACACATGAGATGGCAACAAAAGGAGAAGTTCTGCTACTGGGTGATTTCAATATGTCAGACATGGATTGGACCACAACAGCAGCTGCGTCAACCAGAAGCAAAGACCTCTTAGATTCCCTACAGGGAGCAGGCCTCAGGCAACTAGTGCTTGATGCCACTAGAGACAGGGCAATTCTGGACCTAGTACTGACCAATGAGGACAGAATCACAGAAGGCTGGGTAGAAGGTCAACTGGGGTCCAGCAACCACCACATAGTGTGGTTTAGTATGGGGACAAGGACACAGTCAAGCCACACAGAAGCAAAGGTATTAGATTTCAGAAAGGTGGACTTTGCTAAAATGGGGAGATGTATTAAAGAAGCCTTGAAGAAGAGGGAGGTAAGTGGGGGAGTGGAGGAGCAGTGGGAACACCTAAAATGAGCCATAGAGGAGGTATCAAACCAATGCATCAGGTTGGTAAACAAAAGCAAGAGAAGAAGGAAACCACCATGGTTCTCGAAAGAGGTGGCAGACAAAGTAAGGGCCAAAACAGTGGGTTTCAGGAAAATTAAGGAGACTCAAGAGGAGGAAGAAGACAGGGACGTGTACCTAATATGTCTGAGGGAAGTGGGGAAGGCTGTCAGGATTGCAAAGGCATGAACTGAGGAAAGGTTAGCAAAGACAGTGAAGAAAGAGGACAAGACATTCTACAGGTACATCAGCTAAAGAAGGAAAGCTGGGGGGGATTGTAAGGCTCAGAGGGGATGAAGGAGAATGCAAGGAGGAAGACCTGGAAAAGGCAGAAATACTGAATAAATACTTCTGTTCAGTATTCATTGAAGGGGGAAGAGACAGGAACCACAATTGGGAACAGATATGGGGGGGGGGGAGCTGAACACCAGTCATTTCACAGTGGAGAGAGTCCTGGGGGAAAGCAATGGGGCCAGATGGTATGCACCTGAGGATATTAAAGGAGCTGCGGAGGGAGCTAGCAGCACCTCTGGCAGCCATGTTCACTTAATCACTCAGCACAGGAGTGACTCCAGAGGACTGGAGGAAGGCACATGTAGTTTCTCTATACAAAAGTGGCAGCAGGGAGGAGGCAGGGAACTATAGACCAGTCAGCCTCACCTCAGTTATGGGTAAGATCATGGAGGCACTGCTTAAAGATAGAAGCATGAGACACTAGCAATCCAACAGTGCCCAAGATTCAAGGCAGCATGGATTCACATCAGGAAGGTCATATCACATGAATCTAACAGATTTCTTTGACTGGGTGATGAAAGAGGTAAATCAAGGGGGACTGGTGGACATTACCTACTTTGATTTCAGCAAGGCCTTCAACACTGTCCCACATAAAAGGCTGGTCAACAAGATGGGTAGTCTGGGCATGGGCCACAATGTGGTAAACTGGGTTAGGAACTGGTTGGTGGGCAGGATGCAGAGGGTGGTGGTAAATGGAATCCAACCTGGGAAGGGGGTGACCAGTGGGGTACCTCAGGGATCAGTCCTTGGGCCAGTCCTGTTAAATAGCTTCATTAAAGACATATCAGAAGGGCTGGAGGGAAAGGTCTGCCTGTTTTCAGATGGCACCAAGATATGCAACAGGGTGGATACTCCAGATGGGGAAGAGAAAATGAGGTGGGACCTGGGCAGGTTTGAGAAATGGTCCGAGGCATGGCAGCTGAGATGATCACCAAGGAGGAAGGGGATCTGGGAGCAGTACAGATGAGTATGAATAGATGGGCCATTGACAGAGCAAAGGCCAATGGCACATTCATAAGACAGAAAAAGAAATGGGCAGACTGGATGGGCCTTGCCGTCCTTACCTGCCATCAACTTCTATGTTT
This sequence comes from Neoceratodus forsteri, assembly GCA_016271365.2. Lineage (NCBI taxonomy): Eukaryota > Metazoa > Chordata > Ceratodontiformes > Ceratodontidae > Neoceratodus > Neoceratodus forsteri. The sequence goes on along the minus strand of CM057458.1, from coordinate 979,103,888 downwards.
CTATGTTTCTATTATCATTTTAGATGACCTAAAGATGTCTAAGCAGAGTACAAAGGCTGCAGGTAAGGTTAGTGGCATGCTTGGGTGCACAGGCAGGTTATCACTAGCAGAAGGAGGGAGGTGGTGATGCCATTGTACAAAACACTGGTGAAGCCTCACCTAGAGTTCAGTGTACAGTTCTGGAGGCTGCATCCTCACAAGAACGTTGACAGGGTGGAGGCGTTCCAGAAAAGGGTGGCAAAGATAATACAGGGCTTGCACCACAAAACATATGAGGAGAGATTAAAGGACCTCAATATGTACTTGCTGGAGGAGAGGAGGGATCGGGGTGATATGACAGAAACATTCAAGTACCTTAAATGTATAACCAAGATGTAGGGGGGTGACATCTTCCAATATTGGAGGAGTACAAGAATGAGGGGGCATAATAAGAAATTGGTAGGTGGCAGGTTAAGGGGAAATGCAAGGAAGTTTTTCTTTACAGAGATGTGGCGGACACATGGAATGGTCTGCAACAGGAGGTGGTGGGAGAGAGCACAGTGGAGGAATTCAAACATGCATGGGACAGACATAAGGAAACCCTAGAAGTGGGAAGGAGCAGAGAAAGCCATTGATCAAGTAGGGCCAGAGGCCACATACAAAAGTAGGGCTTTTAGGCAGACTGGATGGGCCTAGCAGTCCTTATCTGCTGACAATGTCTATGTTTCTATGTTTCCCAGAGTAACTACCCTATTGCAGATCTTTGTGTCATCTGCAAAGAGGCATACCTTCCTCTCCAGTCCCTCTGCAATATCACTAATGAAGATATTGAACAGGACTGGCCCAAGAACTGATCCCTGTGGCACCCCACTGTTCACCCTCCCTTCATCGGATTTAGCTCTGTTTACCACCACCCTCTGTTCTATCCGTCAACCAATTTGCAACCCATTCTACCACCTTATGACCTAATCCCAGGCTGCCCAGCTTGTTCACATGTTCAAAAGCCTCCAATGAGGAACGGTGTTGAATGCCATGTTGAAGTCCAGGTATGCCATATCCTTTACTCTGGTCACCCAGTCAAAGAAATCTATCAGATTTGTTTGACACGAATTTCCTGACATGAATCCATGTTGCCTTGGATCTTGTGCTCCGCTGTTTTCAAGGTGCTCCACTATCCTTTCTTTTAGCAGTGACTCCATAATTTTCCCACCACTGAGATCAAGCTGACAGGTCTATAGTTACCTGCCTCCTCTCTACTCCCACTTTTGTGGAGAGGGACTACATCTGCCCTTCTTCAGTTCTCTGGAACCACTCCTGTTTCCAGCAATTTGTTGAATAGAGCAGCCAATGAAACTGCCAGCACCTCCCTTAACTTCTTTAATATCCTAGGGTGTATCCCGGCTGGTCCCATTGCCTTGTCCACCCTCAGTTTTGAGGGTTCTTTTAGGACTCTGTCCTCTGTAAATCTACTGGAGCCCACCTCCCTTTTTACCCTGTTACTTTGCTGTAGTACCTTCCCTTTCCCCTCTACTGTGAAGACTGAACAAAAGTATTTGTTCAGAACGGATGCTTTTTTCTTGTCTCCTTCCAAGCCCTCCCCTTCCTCCCCTTTTAGCCTCACAATCCCCCTCTCTTGTCTTCCTCCTTTTGCTAACATACCTATAGAAAGTTTTGTCCCCCTTTTTCACTTCTGTTGCTATTTTTACCTCTGTTTGGGCTTTTGCACTCCTGACTGCCTTTTCTGCTTCCCTTTGTTTCTCTAAATACCCAGCACAGTCCTCTTCTTTCTGTGTTTTTTTAAATTTCCTGAAAGCCATCTTTTTTGCCCTTACTTTCCTTGCCACTTCTTTTGAGAACCATAGTGGTTTCCTTTTTCTCATAGAAACATAGAATTTGACAGCAGATAAGGACCGCTTGGCCCACCCAGTCTACCCATTTCCCTACCTAACTGATAAGCTGCAGATCCTAGTTAATCAACAGCCTACTTCCTTCTACCCCCCACTAGAATTGCCTTATGTGTGTCCCATGCATTCTTGAATTCCCCCACTGTTTTTGACTCTACAACCTCATCAGAAAAGCTGTTCCATGCATCCACAACCCTCTCTGTGAAGAAATACTTCTTCAAATTACCTCTGAGCCACCCCCCCATCTTCAAATTGTGCTCCCTTGTTCTTGCACATCTTTTTTTCTGAAAAATGCTACCCTCTTGGACTTTGTTGATTCCCTTGATGTTTTTGAAAGTTTCTATCATGTCCTCCCTCTCCCTCCTTTCCTCGATGCTATACATCTTAAGCTCCTTTAGTCTTTCTTCATATGTCTCTGGTGCAGACCCTGCACCATTTTGGTTGCACTCCTGTGGACAGCCTCCACCCTGTCTATGTCTTTGCAGAGATGGGGTCTCCAGAACTGTACACAGTACTCCAGATGTGGCCTTACCAACTGTCTGTACAGAGGGCCAAGAGCTTCCTGTTTTCTACTGGTGATGCCTCTCCCTATGCATCCCAGTATCCCCTCAGCGCTCCTTACTGCCTTCTCACATTGCTGGCCCACCTATAGGTCATCTGATATGATTACCCCCGGATCCCTTTCAATTTTTGTTGTTGTTAGTATCTCACCCTCCTCAATGTGTACTCTTACTCTGGGTTTTTGTTTCCTAGGTGCATAACTTTGCACTTCTTTGCATTGAATCTAAGCTGCCATAAATTTGACCATTCCTCCAACCTTGCCAAGTCCCTTTTCATCCTTTCCACCCCACCTTGTGTATCAACCCTGTTGCAGATCTTTGTGTCATCTGCAAAGAGACATACTTTCCCTTCCAGTCCCTCTGCAATGTCACTTATAAAGACATTAAAAAGGACCGGCCCCAGTACTGAACCCTGCAGTACCCCACTAGTAACCCTCCTTTCTTCACTGTGGACTCCATTTACTATTACCCACTGTGTCCTATTGTCCAGCCAGTGTTTTACCCAGGCTACCACCCTGGGACCCACTCTCAGTCTGGCTAATTTGTTTATTAATCTTTTGTGTGGGACTGTGTCAAATGCCTTGCTAAAGTCTACGTAGGTCATGTCCACAGCCCCTCCCTGGTCTACTACTTTGGTCACCCAGTCAAAGAAATCAATTAGATTTGTCTGACATGACCTTCCCACTGTGAATCCATGCTGCTTTGGGTCCTGTGCCCCACTAGCCTCTAGGTACTCAACAGTTCTTTCCTTCAGAAGTGATTCCATAATTTTCCCTATGACTGAGGTCAAACTGACAAGTCTGTAGTTTCCTGCCTCTGTCTTGCTCCCACTTTTGTGAAGGGAAATCACATCTGCCCTCCTCCAGTCCTCAGGTACCACACTATCCTCCCACGATTTATTAAAAAGGGTAGTCAGTGGTGTTACTAGTTCTTTCCTTAGTTCTTTTAGAATTCTGAGGTGAATCCCATCAAGCCCCATTGCTTTATCCACCTTCAGTTTTAGGAGTTTTTTCAGAACCCTTTCTTCTGTGAAAGGACTAATATCAACCCCCCGTCCAGAGTGCTTCTATTGACTGGATTAGGTATCTTAACCTGCTTTTCCACTGTGAATACTGAGCAGAAGTATTCATTTAGTATCTCTGCTTTTTCACTGTCGCTCTCTGCCCAACCACCTTCCTCTTTTTTAAGCCTCAGTATCCCTGCCTTAGTCTTTCTTTGCTCCCTAATGTACCTATAAAAGGTTTTATTCCCCTTCTTAACTGAGTTGGCTATCTTTTTCTCGGTTCAGGCCTTTGCTATTCTGACTGCCTTCCCCGCTTTCTTCTGCTTTAACTGGTGCAGTTCTCTGTCCTGCTCCTTCTGTGTTTTCTTATACTTACTGAATGCTATCTTTTTCTCCCTTTCCTTCTCCGCCACTTCTTTTGAGAACCATAGTGGTTTTTTCTTTCATTTTGATTTGTTTATTTGCTTCACACAAAGGCTTGTTGCTTCTGTGATGGTGGTTTTGATGTTTCCCCATTGTTGCTCCACCCCACCTTCTTGCCTGTTTGCTAGTGCTTTTTTGAGGCACTCTCCCATTTTGACAAGATCAGCCCTCCTGAAGTCCAGTACCTTCACTTTTGTGTGGCTTGACTCTACAGCTAAGTTTATCAAGAACCACACTGTTTGGTGGTCGCTTGTTCCCAGATGGCTACCCACTTGAAGATCAGAGATCCTCTCTCCATCCCCATTTGAGAGTACCAGGACTAAGATTGCTCCCTGCCAAGTGGGTTCCATAACTGACTGTCTGAGGCATGCCCCCTGTAGGGCATCGAGAATGGCCCTGCTCTTGGATGTGGCTGCAGCAAAGGTGCTCCAGTTAACATCTAGCATATTCAGGTCCACCATCAGCAATATCTCCCCTTTCTCTGCCATCCCAAGGATGCCTTCTATCATTTCCCTGTCCATTTCCTCCCCCGAGACGGGGGTCTGTATACAACTCCATGCGGATTGTGGAGCCATTTCCAGTCTCCATGGTGACCCACAGTGCCTCCTCTTCTCCCTGTTTACCCTTTAGTTCTGTTGCTTTGATCTCGTCCCTTACATAGAGAGCTACTTCTCCTCCTCTTCTTCCCTCTCTGTCCCTCATGTAGATTGTGTATCCTGGTATGTTGACATCCCAGTCATGGTTCTTTGTGTACCATGTTTCTGTGACTGCCATGATACCCAGGCATCCCTCTTCCATCAAGGCCACCATTTCAGGGAGCTTTTTACCTAGACTATAGGCATTGGTACTCATTACCCTCCAATTTTTTATAGCTTTATTTCTTTTTGCCCCATCCCTGTCCTTACTGCCTTTGTCTTTTTCTCCATTTTTCTCTGCCCTTCTCCCTATTGACTGCTCTCTCTTGGTGTTCACCTCACTAATTACCCTGATTTTTTTGGGGGGGCTAGGAGTTCCCTTTTCCTTTTCAGTGTCTCCCCTTTGACTAGTTTAAATGCTTGCCAATGAAGCATTTAAACCTATCATCTAGGATCCTGGTTCCCCTCCTGGATAGATGCAGACCATCGCACCTGTATAGGCCTGCATCCCTCCAGGTGGAGCCCCAGTCCCCAGTCCCCAGTGAAGCCAAATCCCTGAGGAGCTCTGCACCAGTTTTTCAACCAGTCATTGAATCCCATGGTGCAGAGTACCCTAGCCTCATCCATGCCATAGACTGGTCGCACTTCCGAGAATGTTACCGTGTGTGCTACTTGTCTAAGGCCCATCTCCAACTCCACAAACTCCTGTTGCACTGCTCTGATCCCATTCTCAGCCAGGACATTCTTTCCTTGGTGGATAATGACATCCAGCTCCCTCCCCATTGCAGCTGCTTCCACAATCCTGAGGATTCATTTCCTGTCCCTCCAAGCCATGGCACCAGGAAGGCACCTTAGCTCCCTTTCCCCTCCCTCCCTCCACCAGTTCTACCCCCTAAAAATTGACTCACCCACCAGGAGTTGTTTCCTTCCCCTTTGGGTTCCTGTGCCACCCTCCTGTGGGTCTCCATTGTGGAGGTTCCCAGCATTCTCCTTGGTCTCCACTGTGGGTGCCTCCATAGAGGAACCATGCTCTGCCAGAGTGGTGAATGAATTGTGGAGAGGCACAACTGGAGGGATGCACCTCTGTTCCACCACCTTCACCCTCCCTGAGCCCACTGTGGTCCAACCACTCCTCTTTCTTGGCAGCCTCTGAGGTAGTGGCAGTGGCCTGGGTGGTCCCTGGGTGGGGGAATAGGTTTCCCAAATCCTTGCCCAGTCAGCATGGAGATGAACAACCTCCTCCCTCAGACCAGAGAGGTGCCTGCAAATAGGGCAGGAACACAGACTCCAGAATGTTTCCCAGAAGACTGCTGCTCTACAGCCAGTGCATTGCACCACCCCCACATGTCTGTGTCTCTTCCAGTAACAGATGCTTTTCTTTTGTTGTTTTATGTTCTTGTTTTAGTGTGTGCAAGCTTGTGAGTGTTTCTCCCCTTATTCAGTGTGCTGTACCTTTAAGGATATGAACAGGCGTATGTTAGCAGTGAAGTGATGTCAGAACCCCTGCAATAAATGAAGTTATGTGCTTGGGAGGGTGGGGTGAGGGAAGGTGGGAAGGAGTAACTCTATACCATCCAGAAACAATCAACTACAACTCCGACCCTCCACCCTGGGGCATGCCTTCCCTCCTTTCAGACACCTATTTCACAGAGGTTAAGTAGCAGGTCTAGTCACAAATTACTGCAAATATCTCCCAGCTACAGTTCCATCCTGGCAAGTTAAAGTTAAAACTAAGAAAAGTCAACCCCAAAAACAGAATCAATGCTAGTTAGTTACACAGGTCCAAAAAGTAATAATTCAGTTCAGTGTAGTCTAGAAAATAACCTTCTCAATTCAAGGAAGCTGTAGCTGCTTTCTCGCTCTCTGTCTCAGTCTCAGCAGACAGAGACCATTATGCCTTTATGTGCTGAACGTAGAGGTTTGTCACTTCCACTATGGCTCCCTTTTGTTGGGCCCACTGTTTCTCTACTTCCCTGTATTTAACCCCCTCTGCTAGGGCTTCACTGAGACATTCCCCCTTCCTAGTGAAGTCTGTTTTCCTGAAGTCCAGGACCCTTGCCTTTGTGTGGCTTGACCCTGTCACAGTTCTCATATTGAACCATACGGAGCGATGGTCACTGGACCCCAGGTGCTCTCCCACCCTGACATTTTGGATTCTGTCCCCATTGGTTAGTACCAGATCCAGAATTGCTCCCTCCCAGATTGGCTCAAACACTAGCTGCTTTAAGCATGCTTCTTGCAGGAAGTCCCAGATGTCCCAGCCCCTGGCTGTGGAAGCTGCTAGGAGGCTCCAATCAACAACCAGCAGATTGAAGTCACCTACCAGCAGCACTTTAGCTGCCATCATATGGATGGCTTCCAGTGGATCCCCATCCATTTCTTCCCTTGAACTGGAAGTCTATTGATCACACCTGTGTAAATGACTGTGCCACTGCCCATCTCCAGGGTGACCCAGAATGCCTCTGCCTCTCCATGCATTCCTTGCACCTCTATACCATCCTTGACATAAAAAGCCACCCTTCCTCCCTTCTTACCCACTCTGTCTCTTCTGAATAAAGTATAACCTGGTATAGCTACATCCCATTCATGGTTCCCCTTATACCATGTCATGGTAATAGCTACAATGTCCGGGTCACCTTCTGTTAAGGCTGCCAGGTCTGGGATTGTATTACCCAGACTGTGGGAATTCGCAGACATAGCCCTCCATTCTCTGCAGTCCCCTCTCCTGACACTCTCTCTATTTCCCTTGTGCTTTCGCTCCTTTGCCCTTTTGCCGAGTCCGGTCTTCACTGGTAATTTTGTAATATTATGATCCTCTGTGTTGGCTGCATTTTCCTGTGAGGGTGGGCAGTATGCTTTGTCCTGCTTCCTTCCTCCACGCCCCATGGCTAGTTTAAATGCTTGCCAGTGAAGCATCTAAACTGTTCACTGAGAACACTGGTACCCTTCCTGAAAGGATGGAGGCCATCACTCTTGTACAGATCTGCATCCTTCCAGGTGGGTCCCCAGTCCCCAATGAAGCTGAAAGCCTGCTCTCTGCACCAGTTCTCCAACCAAGTGTTGAAGTCCCTGGCCTCCCCCTTGCCACGGACAGGTAACACCTCTGAGAAGGTCATAGATCCTACTGTTTGCCCCAAGCTCCTCCCCAGAACCCTGAAATCCTTCTGTACCTTACCCATCTCTGCCTTGTCACCAGCCAGGTCATTTCTTCCCATGTGGACAATGACATCCAGCTCCCCCCTCTTTGCTACCACCCTAGTGATCCTCTGGATCTGCTTTTCATCCTTCCAAGCAGACACTTTTCACTCTCCTCCATGCTACCTGTCCCCAACTCCACTCCCTGAACTATGAAGTCCCCCACCAGGAGTAGCTTCCTCTTCCTGTGGGGTCCTCTATCAGCCCATTTGGGGCTCCACTCTGGAGGTCCCCTTTAACCTCCCTGGATGCAACTTTGGGTGACCCTGTGGGGCCTTCCCACTCCTCCAACTCAGCATGTGAGTTTTCCAGTTGCACTGGCTGGGGGATATGCCTCTGACACACCTCCCATACCTTCCTGGGCCCACCATAGTCCAACCACTCCTGCTGCTGTGCAACCTTTGAGATAGTGGGTGTGGATTTGGTGGGCTCTTGGTGGAAGATGAGGTCCCCCGAATCCTGGCCAACTCAGCCCAGAGACTGGTGACTTCCACCCTCAGTCCAGAGAGGTGCCTGCAGATGGGGCAGCACCACAGTGTCCAGAAGGTTCTCCAGAAAACTGCCACTTCATCATCATCTTCATCTTGTTCTTCATCTTCTTCTTCTTCTTCTTCTTCATCTTCATAATCTTCATCTTCTTCATCTTCTCCTCTCCCCTCTCTAGACTGAGGTCTGGACAATTCAGGGATGTCAATCACATATGCTCATTTTGTACTGTAGCTAGTTTTGTGTGATTCTACCTTTTCATGCTTCAGGTCAAAAGTGGCCAAAATGCCTTCGGGATGTCCATGTAGGTACACACACACCTGGGGCAGGTGGGATGAGGGTGGGAGGGTGGGCGGGGTGTGGGTCCCCATAGAGATATCCTCCCTCAGAAAACAATCAACTCACCTCAGTTCAAAATGCCAACAAATACCCCATAATCAGGTAAGAGTCAGAATGTCAGTAGTGAGCCCCTGTAATGAAAGTTAAGTGAATGAAATCCTGCTCATAAGGCTCTTCCCATTCCAGTTAACTAGGAAAATCAAAGTAATAAATTACAATCAGCTCTGGTCTCCGACGCTGCTGCACTGTGGTCGGAGGGAGAACTGGGTTTCAGTTTAAAATGCCAAGCCTTTTAAATGCTCAGGCTTTGGTGCGCTTTTGCCCTTGCTTTGTTCAATTGGTCTCTCTGTTCTTCTGAACTGTTGCCTATGTGCTTCTCTCAGCTCCCGGTTCCTGAAACAAGAAGGACAGTGAGAAAAATACAGTTAAGTAAATGAAATCCTGCCCTTAAGGTTCTCCCTGCTCCAGTTAACTAGGGAAATCAAAGTAGCAAATTACAATCCACTCTGCTCTCCGACGCTGCCGTACTGTGGTCTGAAGGAGAACTGGGTTCAGTTTAAAATGCCAAGCCATTTAAATGCCCTGGCTTTGGCACACTTTGCCTCGCTTTGTTCACCTGATCCCTCAGTCCTTCTGAACTGTCTCTTATGTGCTTCTTTCAGCTCCTGGTTCCTGAAACAAGAAGGACAGTGAGAAAAATACAATTAAGTACCCTGGGTGCTTCTCTCAGCTCGCAGTTCTGAAACTAGAAGAACAGCAAGAAAAATACAGTTACATGACTGAAATCCTTTCCTTAAGGCTCTCTGCACTTCAGTTAACTAGGGAAATCAAAGCAGTAAATTACAATCCGCTATGCCCTCCGACACTGCTGCGCTGCGGTCTGAGGGAGAACCACAGTGCAGCTTCTCTGTGGTTAAAAAATATCTGTGAATCTTTATGTGAAACTGTGATTCCTTGGCTTACAAATGTATAGTTATACTGTTGAAATGATCAGACAGCTATTTGGGTTTATCTGGAACACAAAGTGTTAACCATGAGGTGCCTTTTGACCTCCACAAATTTCTTTGCAGAATTATCAGCAGGAAGTCAGCCCTGGGACATGATGTCTTGATTGGCTGTACCTGTTAAGAAGACTAATGCACTCTTCAGGCTGCTCACAGGATGGAAATTAACAAAGCCAGAATATATTTTATTGGACCCAGGTGGTGTAGTTTACAAGAACAGGATGCAGAATTTAATTGCCAAGGGGAAACCCCCTTATAAAAAGAAAGCAATGTTTTGTTTAGAGATAGAGAGAGCTGGGGATTTTAAAGCACTCTCAGACGAAGGACATCTGTTTTGTTTGAACTGCCTGTATCAATAGTTATCCTACATAATGTAATTGTTTTATTTTATTGTTATTGATAATAATAAAACACTACTTGTGAATTTATAACTTTTCCTGGTTTGCCTATGCTTCCTGACCTATGCCTTTATGACATTTAGCAGCCCAGTTCCAAAGTGTGACATGGCAGTTGTTAGGTTGTGCTTGTGGCTGTGAAGTAGCTGTGTTTGTAACCCACCTCAGACAGCAGATACAATGGTTCCTTTACTATGGGAGGGGGCCAGCCAGGATTAATTTCTAAGGTCTCTACAGGACAGTGGGTATCCGAGGCAGTAAAGGGGCACCATAATCATGTAAATCCAACACATTAACGTCATTCTCCATAACAGGACTTCTAGTAAATGAATAGGGGTTTAATAAACAGATGTTCCAACATCTCCTTTCATTTCTCGGCTGTTCCCTTCAGGTAATACAGTAGGGGAACATCATGTTACATTGTCACTGAGGCAATGTTACACATGGGTTTGGATTACCAGAGGGTGACGCAGGACTTGCATCAAGCCCTGTGTTATACCCTTTTGTTGGCACAGCTGCGCCAACACCTTTGCTGCAAAGTGTGCCCAATTGTAATAGGTTGGGCATAGTTACAACACTTTACCCACTTTATGGTGGCTTGTGCCAGATATTTGGTACAAGCCATGTAGAAAGGGTACACAGGATTGCTGCACGCTAGAACAGAAAAGGTTGGACTAATTTGCAATAAGTGGCACATGGGACCGAAAATCCCGATCGCTGGCCAGGAGAATGCCACAAGCCCTGTGCGTCATGTGATTGGCACACCCTGGGCTTGTGGCATGGTCATCCCTTTGAAAATCTGGCCCATGTAGTTCTGATTCTGATCCTTTTTGTTGTACCCCACCCTCAGTCACAAGAACCCCATCAAACAAGCAGTGTGACCTCCTTGGGCAACAAGAGCAACCCTTTTGGCAGAGCTTGACACACGTGACCTGTCCTTTAGCACATGGCATTGCAGTTATTACAAGACTTCTTCTTTACTTTCCCTCTGCCTATCAAACTGATCCCATGAGGCACCACCTGCATCCTAACTGAATCAGAATTAAAACCCATGAGCCACTAACATAGTTCTTTAGCTCTTTTCACATGGTGGGATCCATTGTGTGGGTCCTCAGCATTTAATTCATTGCACCATTCCTCTATCTCTTTCTCTCTACGAATTTAAAAGTATCCATTAGGGGTTTCTCTGCATTGAATTTACACTTTTTCCTTTTTCTTTTTTCCTGATTCCTCTCATTTACTGTAAAAACTTGTCTCTCTCTGTATTAATGGTGCTCAAATAGCACTTTTAGGGATCAGAATGTCCTTCAACACATGGTAATGGTATCCATTGCCCAGTCCGAGACGTATCCAACTAACATCAGATGTCAGATCTAAGGTTGAATTTCTTGGATTTGAGATTGGATCCATGAATCCAAAGTCAGATTTTAGATTAAAGGTTGGATCCATAGGTGAGATATATTTAATCCTACCATTAGATCCAACACACAGTATCTGGTCAGACCCGAGTGCTCTGATTGGATCCATACAGGGGATTTGAGGCATGCAGATCCATTGCTGGATTCAGTTAAAAACTTTCATTCATGGCAGCAGCTGCAGACTAGCTGACTAGAGTCCTAGCCCTGGTGCTTCAACCCTATCTGGGTCTTCATCAGAGGGCAGATCTAGTGACCATTGAAATAGTTCCCCTTATAACATGTTTTTAAAATTGCAAATTATCATCTTAAGTTGTTAAATTTACTGTTTCAGTTATACAATCATGTATGCCACTAATGAAATACAAGCCACATATACAGACTAGGCATGCAATAATTATTGATTGTATATTGACTGTAATCAACAAGTTATTTTTGGTGCAACTTTGACAGTATTTCTCTGTTTACAATTTAGCCCTCTATGGAGCTCGATACCTGAAAAGTTGCAGTCATAACCTTATTAGAAGGGTCTTAGAAACTACTACATATGGAGCGATTGAGTGTTTTAGTACTTTTTTTTGTATGTAATTTTGTACATATTTTGGCTTTTTGTTCCCTGACCCCATTCATCCTGGCATCGCGTGTGCATGTGGAAGCACACGCATGCCACACACTACAGGATGCTCCACCCTACCTGTCGTGCCGTTACCACCTGCTCCTGTCACCGGACCTCCATCTAGTGATGGTGGGACTACGGCCGGGAGACTCCTCCCCCCAGGAGAGGAGAGCCAGTGCCCACTCCTGCTCCCACACCCCACCCCATGCCAGTACCTCGATGACTACAGGTTATTCCTGAACCCAGGTCACTAGCATAGTGTGAGGTAAGGCATCCAGCACCTTAGCCCTCAGCACCACTGGGCTGGCTAGTAAGTTTTAAGTTACAGGAGTTCATAATTCTTCAATTTAATTATTTGTACAATTCTTTGAACATTTCCCCAAAATGTGGATGCTTGTAACTCTGTTGCATCAGAACCTGACAGACAGATTTGAGACCAGGGGGTATGAATCTACATGTTTATTAAGTGCTAAAGAAAAAGTCGATGCCCTAGATAGGAGTGCTTTGTTGACACCTCGAACTAGAAGATGTGGTCAGAAACAGAGGTCCTAACTTTGTCACAACTCTCACTACACAGAGTAACAAAGTGGTGGAGATTTTGAAAAGGAACTGGTACATTTTGGAAGTGGAACCAGCTCTACAAAAATTAGCAGACAATGTGAAAGACCTTGTAATACACAGTGTGGAAAAGACTTGAGAGATGAGTATGAACAGTAACCTCCCAGCTGGTAATCACAAATGTGGAAATTGTACAGCCTGCCAATATATCCAGGTGGGACAAGAATTTTCTTTGCCACATAAAACTACTTCCCTTGTAAACAATGGTACTATCACATGTGAAACAGAACCTGTGGTGTTCCTGGCACTGTGTTCTTGCAAGTGTTATGTGGGTAAAACAAAAAGGAAATTTAGAACCTGCATTTTAGAACACATCATAGAGAATAATGGATTATTAACTATCAGTAACACGCAGGTTAGTTCTTCAAGAGGTTTCTATGGTGACAGTTTGAACTTCGAGAGTGCAGTTTGAGAGATTTGGTCACCATGGGAACCTCAAGATGTACTAACATAGCTTGTTACCGATAGTTAGTCATCCATTGTTTTTTTATAGTGTATGTTGCCAAAAAAAAAAAAAATAATACAAGAGCCGTCTTAACATATTTTAGCCTTACTCTGTGTTTTTATTCTGTGTGACACTCTCCAATGGATTAACTCTCACTGCTGCAGCCTGGCAGATTAGGGGGAAGATCACCCACCATGCATGCACAATCACGTTCTAAGTTGTTATGCTGCACCAGCTACAGTACATAGCTAGTACACCATAACAAACTGGCTGATGTAGCTAGTACAGCATATCAACTTTTAGAAAGTGATGGATTTCTGACAGTAACAAAATTCCAACATACGCTATAGATATATTAGAGCAGGCACATTAGAGGATGCCATAGCAGCACATGTAAAGAAAAAAAGACCTGGACATTGCAGGTATAAAAAATGTAACATTGGGACTGGGGGAGGGGGGGAACTTGATAAATTGTTGTGTAGGGAATCCTTTTGGCAGTATAAACTTTGAGTGGGCTTGCATCCAAGATTTAATGAGCATCTTCAGTTGGTCCCATTTTTATATACAAAATAGGAATGATAATAGAAGCTGCTGGACAACCAAGTGCACTTTATGTGTACTTACTATATATTTAACTATGCAATTCTTTGTATATCAGATGGTTGTGTCTTCTTTGTTTGATCCTTCATGTACGGGGGTGGGGGTGGAGGAAGTATGATTTAGTGATGGGTGTGAGATATAATAGAGTTTTTAGATTTTGTATGTAATTAATTAAGCCACACAATATGGTTGTCCCTCACTTTAGATATGTATTTATTTATATACTGCATGTGTGTTTCATATGTATTTTGCTTAGTTTGCACTTACACATATGGTAATTAATTATATCTTATAATACGATAGTTGGGAGTATATAAGACATCCTTGTAAGTTGACTGGCATCTTGAGAAAGCGTCAGGGTGATGAAAAACTGTTGATGCATTTTTTTTGGGGGGGGGGTGCTAACTTTATGTGTGCCTTAATAAAGTATTTTTTATGGTATCCTACCATTGGATTTTCATTTGTGTTAGATGGGCAGCTGTGCATCCTTTTTGTGGCTTGAAGTGTTCCTGTGTATTGCTTAGCTCTGTCACTCAGGCCTGAGCTGCCAGTACTGTGTTTTTGTTTCCAGTGGATCTTTACAATTTCTGCTTTTTACTGCCAAAGTCTGCTGACTCTTTCTGAACTGCAGGGCAGTCAGTTGTCTCTCTCTGTCTCTCTGTCTCTCTCTCTCATAGATCTCTACAGTCTCTCACTCTAGCAGTGGAGTCTAACTTCCTTGCACACAGCTGCAAGTTCAAATCTCAGCAGAAGATTTCCACTCTCAGCAACAAATTCACTTAGCTGCAGGTTAAAATCTCAGCAGCTGCTTCCAAATTCCCGGCAGCAAATTCACTCAGACGCAGGTTCAAATCTCACCCTGGGAACTTCTCTCAGAGTCCAGTTCCTTTCTCAGGGCCTGTGCTATTTTCCAGGCATTCTGCAGCTTGTCCAATACTGTGGCCAGACAAGGCCTTTGAAAAACTGGCAGGCCTTCAGGGTTACCAAGCCCGCAGCAGTCTCTTTACTACTGCACTCTCTGGTTGCACACTCAGGAATCCCCCTTTGGTGGGCAAACAGTCCTTTTTATCCAGTAGTTAGTTTATTTGATTGGTCATAGACCATGACAATAATAAAATACATACAGTATTGTACAGATAAATATAGACATAACAAACATACATATCATCACTTTAATCTTACATGCTTAAAAAGATAAATAAATCAGCATCAAATCTTAAGTGTCCTAATGTTCAAAGCTCAAGATTATTAGCCAACTGAATTGTTTAGATATTAGTGTAAATCCATATATAGCCAACAAGGAGAAAAAGGAGAAAAAGATCCATAGGGATGTCATTCATTATCTGCTGCAGTTCTACTACGATATTTAAGACGTATTCTGGATATATTAACTAAGTAATTGGCAACTGCTCTGATTACAACAACATCATTAGAGGTGAAGAAGATATTCAACAAAACATTCTTATCCTGTTTGTAGAGTGGTACTATTCATTTGTCTCTAGGACACTTATACCATTTGCAGGTGAAGATAACATGCTCCAGGTTTTCTAAAATAGTACAGGTACATGAACAGAACTTAGATTGTGCTGTAATTTCTTTCCTATAAATGGCTTCTAGAATATTATTTGGGTAAACCTCCAATCTATACCTAGTGTAAAGCCTTCTTTGATTAGACTCAGTCAATACATCCAGATAGTATCTGTAATAATGTGCAACATCATTTGCCCTAGCCATGGTGACATTTTTATTTCTCCAATCTTAACCACATCAAGAGATCTATAATAATCTTTGATCTTATTAGTAACATTGGTCTGATATATTAAGCTGATAGTGACTACCATGTCCCTATAACTATTCAGATGAGTTAGTCCTGTCCTCTGTAAAATTTGAAATAGTAGAGATCACTATTCAGATTTCGGATGACTCAAAATAATCCAGGAATATTTTTCTTTCAGACACAGAGAGGTATATCTATTCTGTTTATGCTGAAAAAGTTTAATCCAGTAATTTACTATTCTAGCATCAAAATAAGCTCTAAAACAGATAATCCCCATTTCTGCTCTGAGCAGAGAAGCAGGGACGGAGTTATTTAACCTCAGACTTACTCCAAGTAATTTGTTCAGTGGAACCTCTAATTTCTCCAATTTGGAATGCTTCCAAATTTCAGCATTAAACAAGGCCTGCAAATTGTATTTGGCCTGTAAAGCAATCAAAATTAGTTTAATGGAATTCCCACTATATTTTTTTTATTAAATACCATCAAAGAATTAGCTATCCTTTTTAATGTTATTAGTGTGGTCTCCAGCAGTTTATTCCATTTACTATCTTGTGTTAGATGTAGGCCCACATACACATAGATGTCCACTGTCTCAATTTTCTTTTGTTCCCAAAGACCACCACCTTTTTTTGATTTTTCTTTATTTCCAAAAATAAGAACCCAACTTTTCTGTGGATTTTCCCTTAGTCTGTATTTAAGTGCATAATTATTTAGAATACCTAGCTTAGCCTGAAGGCCTGCTTGGGATAATGAAAACAGAACCAAGTTATCTGCATATGCTAAGACACTGCAATGCTTTCCCATAATCTTTGGGGAGTCAGTATTAGCAAGATTAAGATTATTTAACTCTATATATACACACACACACACATACATACATATATATATATATATATAGTACAAAAAAAAGAAAAAAGGCGATGACACAACCCTGCCACACACTCGTGTTTTGCCAGAAGGTAGCAATAAACTGTCCACCTTTTCCCACTTTCACATGAGCCCATGTTGAAGTATAGAGTTCTCTAATTACAGCTATTAGTTCCGCTGAAATGCCCTTATCCCTCATAATGCCCCATAAGAGGTTTCTAGAAATAGCGTCAAAAGCTGTACTAAAATCTATAAATGCGCATGTAACTTCTGTTTTCTCAGGACAACATATTTTTCTTGTAGGTGCCTAATTCCAAAACAGTTATCAACAGTACTAAAGCCAGATCTAAAACCTGCCTGAGCATCAGACAGGTCACTGAAAAGTACCAGCCGTTCCTTAAGTCTGTTCATTATAAGTGTGGAAAAAATCTTTCCCAAGTTATCTATTAAGGAAATTGGCCTATATGTGGATGGATCTGTTTTGTCACCTTTTTTATAAAATTGAAACTATTATTGCACCTTTCCAAGAAGAAGGAAAAGTTAGCCTTTGACAACAGAAGTTAAAATAGTTAGTGAACACTATAGCCCACAAGGAGGGTATACACAAATAAACTTCAGATGGGATCATATCAGGCCTGGCACCTTTTTAGTTTCTAAGGAGGCAATAACCCAATATACTTTAGAAGGGATGAATAGGGGAAATATGTGCATATTGTATTCTAGAAATATTACATCGTCAGTATCTAAAGAAAAAAAAATTTGTAGAATAATATTTGAATCATGTGTTCAGAGGTATATAAGTATCTAATTCATATTTAACATTTGAAGTACCCCTTGCCACAAGTAACCAGTATGACTGACAATCCTTGTTATTTATTGCAGTAAACATATTGTCCTATTGTTTCAGTTGATATTCCCCATGTTTATAAGCAAGACATTTCTTATATTCTTCCCTGAGTTTATTTAGATCTCTGAACCTCTGCAAGGATTTATATATGTTAGCTTTTCTGATCTCCTTATTTAACTCATTTTTTGCTATTCTACATTCTTGATCAAATCTTGTTGAATCTCTTTGCCCAGACTTGTTATCAACAGCTGTGACTTGAAGAATATCTTTTATCTTCACAAGACAGTCACAGAGATCATGATGTAGTGCATCATAATCCAGAGTGTCAGCTGAAAGCGTAGTAACTACTTCCATTAGGAAACTTCTTATAGGAGAAACTGCCTTCTCCTGCCATTTAATCCTAGTGTTTCTTATTTCCAGGGGAGATAGTTGTAAGTCAGTACTGAGACAGCAATTAGAAACCATTGAATATAAAGTCAATGGTAAATGGTCACTCTCAGCCCTAATTGGGATTTTCAAGGATTCCCAGATTGACATATCTCCATTCCAAAACATGTAATTAATAATTGAAGGACCCCTAGTTGAAAAATGAGTATATTCCCCTTTCAGATCACCAGGGATTCTACCATTAACAGGAGCCAAGTTGTAAGGGATAAAAAGTCCATCAGTCGCTGTCCCATCTTATTTTTCTTATCTTTAGTTGTTCTTGGATATTGGTACTCTTCAGAATGACACCAGTCATGATAGCTACTATCCAGATATCCATCATATGGGCCAATCCTAGCATTAACACCACCACAGAGGAGTAAATCCTCACAGGTAGTTACAGCCCAACTTTTATGTAGGCAATCTTCCAATTGATCCCATAGGGATAAAGAAAACAATTTGGAATTTGTTGGTGGAAAATAAACATTAGCTAAACAGACCCCCAAGTTGTGTGTGTATATATATATATATATATATATATATATATATATATATATATATATATATATATATATACATACATACATACATACATACATACATACACACACACTATGATATTTGTATTACTATAGAGTAAGTCTGTAACAATATCCTTATTTATTTTAATTAGGATAGCAAGCCACCAGCAGTTTGACCTTTTTCAGCAACTTCTCCCCAGTATTTGAAATGTCTGGAAGCCATTTATTAATGGCTCTTGATCTTTATTGTACCAGGTTTCCTGAAAGCACAAAACATTAAATTGTATTTCAAAATCCAGCCACTCCTTATCTACCAATTTTGAAAAAAAAAAATTGCAATATTCCATAATAATATTGAAAATTAAGAATAATACTCATTCAAATGACTTCTTATTGAATCAGATTTAATACTGGAATCTTAATGATTCTGCCATCGCTAGCAGCTAGCAAAGGCATCTCCTACCATCTGCCCTTCTGCCAAACAGATATCTCTCCCTCTTTCTCTCCTTCTCCCCCCCTCCACTTGGGGCTCAACCCCCTACCCTGTCTCTCCAGCACTTCTATGCACTAACCCCCTCATGTTGCTGACAACTAACAGGCTCCCTGTTGGACACAGTTATTTAGTCTGTTCCTGTATGTATCTGACTGTGTTTACTTATTTCAGTTTTAGTTTTCATTGTATTATTTGCATTCCTTTATTTAATGACCAAATGTACCTAAATGTTCTCATTCTAATTCTATTGCCTTTTTTGTCTCAATCCTCTGTATAATCACCTACTTGTTCTAAATGTACTAATGTGGAACCTATGTAAAGAGCTCTGAGCTCAAATGGTTAATCCAAGATCAGAAATAAATAAATAAATAAAAGTCTGCGTTGCAAGAATTTCAAACTTGGTAAATGTTGGAATATTAAATAATATATTATCCTGATTCTTAGGAGGTTTGACTTCCATTTTCCCCACAATCCTTAGATGCAGAAGTCTGTGTATTTTTCTTTTGCAGGATTGAACTGTCCACAATGTGGATCCCTACTTTATCCATTAATGTAGCTTTATCCAAAATAACTCCTGCTGTTTCAGAATTTTGTACCAAAAAATCCACTCTGCTGACTGTACCCTTATTACATCTATTAATCTGCTTCAGATCAAAATTCCTGTAAGAAATTCTTAGAACATGTGTAAATAAATTAGTTAAAGTCACCTCTAAATTACCCCGATCTCATTAGGGCAAGGCTTTAGGCCAAATATGCTAAGCTGATAAGGCTGTTCTTTAATTTCAATCTTACTCTTATTCTGCATCCCTCAATTTATGTAATCAACCTTACAACCAAATTCCCTAAAAGCTTCATTGTTTATCCAGATGTAGTTATTTAATTGTGGTGCTGAACAAAATAGGAACAGACAATCAATTCCTTTAAAATCCTTGTCCATCCAAATTTGTGCAATATCTGAGCTATAAATATCGACTTCCATTGCTGCCCTTAGTAAGTGTACAATTTTAACCTTTAAAACAGCATAAGATCAAGTGTGAGATACAGTAAAGCCATAGAAAGCTAATATAGCACATTCACAGATATCCACTCCATCAGTGGGAGGATTACCATCTGAATCAGCAGGATGTAAAATCTCAATATTTGTGCTCAGCCCTGGATCTACTAAAACTGGAGATTCAGTTGCTAATGAGACCTTCTCTTTACTAACACTCATCAAATGAATATGTTTGGGGTCAGTTATGCTGTGAAGGGGGATCATCCCCTTTATTACAGGAAGATCTGCCTGCAGCAGGGGATCCTCTCTACATTCCTGCATTTTACTTCTATGATCTCATCGATGCAAGATATCATTTTTTTAACTGCTAAATACTTCCTGAGCCCCACCTGGTGAAACAGATAGATTTTGGACACTTCTCTTAATTGGGGGTGTCCTCATAGATTTATTTATTATTTTTTTCTCTTGCTGTCATTACCTTCCCTCATCTTCTTATTTTGGTCTGATTTCCCCTTTCTCTTCCCCCTACCAACCTCCTTTATAGGAGGTGAAATGGGAAAGTCTATTGAGGAGAAATCAGGTTGAATTTGTGGGGGTTTCTCAGAATTAATAAATAGAAAGTGAGTTTAAGCTTTCAATAGAAGCTAATTTATCTAGCTTCTGAATTACCTTATCTAATCTGGCTCCATTAACTGCAATATTTTCTTTCAATACATCCAGCTCACACTTCAAATCTATTAAATGATCCATGATCATCAGGTGAGCAGAGTAAGGATTACTAATAGAGTAATGCAATTTCTTATTCAAAGCGGTAGAATACTTAACTTCTGGAACCCTAGCAGGTTGCTCCATTAAACTCCCCCACCTATCTGTTTAACACAAGAAAATTGTTTAAGGCCATTTATAGTTTCCCAGCAATCTGCCTCAAATTACAATGCCATGCAGGACTGGGGTTATTTTCAGGAAAAAATTCAGGAAAGAATTCCAATGAGTCTGCCACAGAATCTGTAGAGGACTCATTAAAACCATCAGAGGAAACACAGCTCAACTGTTCTGAAGCATGAATAGTAATATGTATCCCTGAACAAGTTTTATTTGTTGTTCCAGGATGAATAGAGTAGTTACAACCCAGTTCCTCATTCACTATTTCTGGTTAAATTATTGCACAGTCATCATAAGTTATACTACCCTCTGCCCTTACTGGGGTACTGGTACTTAAAGAATTGCTAAGAATTGCCTGCCTGAGATTATTGGGGTAAAATGATCTTCAATTTCTGATTGCTTCAGACACCTCTTTTTGCTCCCTTGATTATATTTTGCAAGTCTCACAGACTGCTTAACATCCTTTCCATGTTTAGTTGGACCAAAATTATTACCTCTGATGTTTTTTAGTAACTTTGTTTTATCTTTACTTTTACCCCTACCCGTGCCCTTTTCTTCTTGACCCCACCCCCTTCATTACAACATATTGTAACAGGGGTTGAATGTGTACTAAATGTGGGATCTGTAAGGTCAATTTGGGAGTTCTCAGCAAAATAAGACTGCATGTTAGCTGCTCGATCATCATCCAGTTATATCGCCACACCACCTCAAGAGTTTAGAGGATATAAACAGTCCTCACCCCTCTCCAAAGTCTGTTTCCTAGTATATACCATGTCTGTACCAGTAGGTGAAGCTTTATCAGCACTGCAGCCATTGGAACAAACTCAGAACTAGGAAAAAAGAACCCAAATAACTAAGATTCTAAAAAAAAAAAAAATTCCTGGATAAAATTCTGAGTAATATGAGAAATCAATAAAAAAAGTAAGTTAAACAAAATCAGTTAAACAAAATACAGTATAATGCAACAAAGCCTCGAGAACACCGTATCAAGCAAAAAGTCTTGTTAGGGCCTGAGTAGATTGGGAAAGGCAGAAGTTCTTCCTTTTTCCGAGTGATCTCAGTTCCACAGCCTACTTCAATAAATCTTCAGGCCTGTGCTCCACAATGTTCCATAAATAATGTTTGAAGTATCAAGTACAAGCACAAGACTCCAGGAAGGGGAAGAGGAAAAGAAACAGTCAAAAACAATGGAGCTGGTCCAATAAGGGAGAGTCCTTATCCAGAAAATGTCCCCAGCTTTCAGACTGCTGCTCAAACTCCAGTCCATTCTGCTGCACCCATTCCGGTCCCTTCCTCCCTTGTAAATCACTACAAAGAAAGGTGGAGGAGACCGTAAATTGTGGGCCTTAAAAAACTAAATGCTAAATATTAAAATCTTAAAGAACTCTGGGATCTTTCTAGAAAGTAGAGACACCAGAACCTATCTAACTATGTAACTAAACAGAAAGCAACCTTTATCACTGTTATCACATATAGTTTAATCCCCCAAACACTTAAACAGTAGATCCTAGTTTGAAACAAGCTTAAACACACATAAATGAAATTCATATGTATAAGCACTTTAAAAAAAAATCATTTTCTACTTACTTCTCAAAACAGCAAGTCCCCCATCAGCAACTCGAGCAAAGAATCCAAAAAGATCCACTGAACTCTAACCCAAGGGACAAGGATGCTTTTAACAAATATGCCCCGATTTCGACTCTTTGGCGTCTTTGACATCTTTTAGCATCTTTGGCCCAAATAATAAACTCATCAACTACTGACAAAACTGTGAGTTCTATCGGGCACCCAAAGCCTACACCAGCCAGTAGTAGCAAATAAATAAAGCTCAGGGAACTCGCAAAACTAGGAGAAATAAATAAATCTGGAGCACCAAGCACTTACAGGCAGTATATCTACAGCGGGACACAGGTACAACGTGGTGCAGCCTGGAAAAAGTCTATGAGAAAAATCAGGCCCCTTAGCATGTGCAGGTTTTAAAGTATCAGCCCACGTGACATAGCACTGCTAGAAAGCAAAAAATAAAACCACTAAAAACAGCATAGAAATAAAAACTAAAATAAAAACAGAATAAACACTCAGGACTCTTAAAGAGACTCTTATAGGGAAATAATCTCCGAGTCAGCAGGTATCTAAAAGTTAAAAAGCAATACAATACATCCTAGAAATCATCCCAGTTGTATATTTTGAATATATTTCAAATATATTGAAAAATAGGGAAAGAAATAGGCTGAAATACACTCCTTAGAATGGGTGGTGGGCTCCTGGACAGTCAAAAGATTCTGTCATGTCTGTGTTCTCTTTTACCTTCCGACGGTGTCTCTCATCCACTGCCTGGATTCCCGCACAGCTCAGGTCAAACAATCCGCTTTCCTCAGACCACCTGCAGGGATTAAGAGACAAAGGAGAGGCCACAAACTAGGACGAACAGGCAATAAGATCTGCTGGAAAGACTACATGCCTGGCAACAATGGCATACCTGTTTTAAAAATAAAACATGCAATGCAATGCAATCCTGCATTCAGAGGCTACTCCACAGTCTCTGAAGCACATAGCTTGAATGTCCTTCCAGTTCAGCCTCCCAAGGAAGTCACCACCCAGCCCATCCTTTTTATCAGTTTTCCAACAGCCCTTTCTCATTGGCTGCAGAAATTGTCCAGCTGGACAAATTAATATTCATTTGGCGCACTTGATGCCTTATTGGTCCTTCGTTTGGGTGCCAGAAAATGTCTCTGCATTTCTTCCAAAAGTCCTCTGTGAGGTCTCATAAGTCCTTTGCAAAATTCTTCCATTCTATTGGCTCAGGCAGGGGTTAAGGGTGAGAAGTATGGCTGCGGCATTTCCAGACCATATGCAACCCACAATGTGTCCCAGTTCCAAACTTCAGAGTTCTAGTGTAGCTAGCACAGACACTTTCATTTTATAATTGTCCCGTAGACCCAAAATATCCCCTCTGCCCTCTCATCCCATAGGTAAGGTTAATATTTAAATCAATTTCCACACGTGTCACTGCTGCCTATAAGTGCAATCCCCAGGCAGCAGAACAGGCTCATTAGTGTGTATAAGCCTTCATTAATAATTCATGGGGCAGTCCCCTAGCACTTTATGATGCTTTTAAAATAATGATTTTTTCCGCTTCTCAGAGGCCTCTACATGTCTCTGGAACCCGTTTTGCTCAATTTGGGGTACAGGAGCACTGGAGAAGCTTTAGTTAAGCTGCAGCAGTGGTGAGAAAATTGAAATGCACTACTGCACATGCGTGGACTGCCGGCTTGCACATTTATAGTGTGGCAGCTCAGCGGTTCCATGGCTTTTCCTCCTCCGGCCCCATTCACAAAAGAAAACATGTCAGGGGCTGGACGGAGAGTCAGGGGCTCAAAGAACCCTGGAAATGCATCACTGAGGACTGCGGGGGAAACGGAAGCCGACACAGGTAAGCCCACAGAGTTGGGGGGCTTACGATTAGTGAAAAACAAAGTTAGCTTATTTAATTTCGGTCACTGGCATTCCTCACAGGCACCAGGACCATGAGGATCTTGAAGAAGATCCTTCTCAGTATCTTTTCTCTTAGGAACTCCCTATACCAATAAATGACTCCTCATGTCCTTAGAAACTGTACTGTATCTTGCAATGCAGACAACAGTTAACTCCTCCCTGTAGCTGCAGTTTTTGGCTATGGATCACATTCTTTTGATCTATATAGCAGGGAGGCAAATCACCTTACCTGCACTAGCATCATGGTCCTGCAATGCTCCTCCAACTCTCCTTCTACTTTTACTGTGGAGTCATTTCCACTCTACCCTGCCTTTTCCTTACTCCTCCATGGTAGGTCTGATGTATGGCTGGGTAAAATTCATGGATATGGCTTTGACACTATTTTCACAAAAGCTCATGAAATTTGACTTTACGTGCTGATGTTATTTTGCAATTTTTGGCTGCTTAAAACACAGGCATCCTTTAAGAATGAGATTGAAAAGCTGCCACACACATCCTCCTTTTTAGGGTCGATGAAGCTGCTAAACTTGGTGATCTTGTGTTACATAGTTTTAATGTTATAGGGATGTGTGTGTGTGTGTGTGTGTGTAAATATATATATAGAAATATATATCTATATATATCTCTATATATATCTCTCTATATATATCTCTATATATATCTCTCTCTATATATATAGATATATATAGATATATATAGATATATATAGATATATAGATATATATAGATATATAGATATATATAGATATATATAGATATATAGATATATAGATATATAGATATATAAGATATATAGATATATATAGATATATAGATATATATATATATATATATATATATATATATATATATATATATATTGAGAGCCATTTCTATGTTAAACCCCAAAACTTTGCACCTTAATAACTTTGCAACTGTTTGATGGATTTGCCTGAAATTTGGAATTTATTATCAAGAACCATAGGCCTTGGGATCTGCCAAGTTTCGTACTGGTCATATATATGGCTGCGGAGTTATTAAGTGTGATCTGTGTGCGCGTTTACGCTTTTCTGAAATTCTGTGGTCGCGCCTACAGGTCGTACGGTTTGCATGACCAGCCCGAAATCTTCAGGGAATGTGCATCTGGGGTCCCGGATGTGCCTTTCAAAGATTTCGTGAAAAAATATTAAACGGTTCAAAAGTTATTCAAAAAACAGTTTCCCATTATAAGTCAATGGGAAAAGTTAACAAAAAGTTCAACACTTTCGCAAATGCATTTTTACTTTCGCAAATCGACCATTTTGTTTTCAGTTGGTGATCAGAAAAATGGTTGGCATTTAAATTTGGGACCCTTTAGCAACCTAATTTTTTGTATTCACCTAGTCGGGCCCTGAGGATGCTTGCCATGTCTTTATTTTGTGGTAAAACACCCCAGAAATATGTTTTTAAATTTCTGGAAAAAGTACTTTCATAAAATTACTTTCGTGCTCCACGAAAGTGTCATGAAGGCCACAAAGCTTTCTAAGTGCGACAGTAATTTTCTAGTCTGTGGGAAAAATGACAGCAATTCTTTGGCACTGCACTGCAAAATAACCGTTGGGAGTTTTGGGCTGAAATTTGGAGGAGCATGGCCGACATCTCACAGATGTGCCTTTCAGTGTTGTATTGAAAAAATATTACAGCGGCAAAGTTATGGCACTCAAAGTTGACAGTTTTTCCCATAGGATAACATTACGGCGCCGAAGCATTATAGGAATCCTTTGGCACCCTGCTGCGATAACGGTTTGGTCTTTTTCCTGAAATTTGGAGGGAAGACAGCCAACAGTACACAGATGTACCTTTCAGTAGTTTGGTGAAAAAATATCACATGGCGGCAAAGTTCGACACTCCAAAATTGACGGTTTTCCCATAGGATAACATTACGTGCCCGACACTTAACAGAAATCATTTGGAGCCCTGCTGCAAAATAACGTTTAGTCTTTTTCCTGAAATTTGGAGGAAGACAGCCAACAGCCCACAGATGTGCCTTTCAGTAGTTTGGTGAAAAACATTACAGGGAGGCAAAGTTATGGCGCTCGAACTTTTCTTTTTTCCCCATAGGATAACATTATGGCGTTCGCAGCGCCTTTCAGGGCCCGTATCTCGGAAACGGTGCGAGATACGGACTTTTCGTCGAAAATTTCTTAGACTTCTAATGGGGCTAAGATTCAAATTAGCCAAGACAGTTGTAAATAATATGACTTTTAAATTTTTTTTCTACGTTGTACGGTTCCTGAGATATAATGTATTTAGTATTCCAAGATCTCATTTTCTGCGCCGATACTCATTATTTTGCATACATTATTTGTACTCACTGTCTTTCTCAATGCAGGTTTTGGGGAAAACCAGCCTGTGCGCTTACATTACTGTTACTGTTGCCCTTTCCGCTTGCAGATCCGTACCCGTTTCACTTACCATTGACGTCTGCGCCACCATGTGCGTTATCGCTGCGTTTTCATTTGCGCTTGCGTTTGTTATTTTGCCATTTCTGTCTACAGTACTGTTTATCTTACTGTTTCACTTTACATCACCATGCCCATTGACATTTCTGTTTGCAGGCACCATGTTACTATGTGACAACACATCACGTGGCAGACCATTCCGTCCTCGCCACCATATGCGTTACCCTTTCTGTTCTCATTCGTGCTTGTGTTACCATGTGCACCACTGTTAGCATTTCTGTTTGCGTTGCTGTCCCTGTTAGTATGCCACAACACATCATGTGGCCCCGCGCTCCCGCCGCTGCATTAAATTCACTATTTCTCATTATCATTCTCAAAAAGAAGGGAAATTAGAGGCAAAAACTCCATTTAATGCATTAGTTAGGGTTGTTCCACAGTGACAAAGTGGAAATTGCTGTTAGGGTTGAAAACCCCCTTGGACCCAGCCCACCCCCAACCAGCATTGGGGTGCGCATTGGGATCATGGGTCCTAACTCTCACCCATTCTCTCCTATGCTTCTGCTGCTTTACACATGTCATGGGGTGAGAGTTAGGGGCTAACCCGTCCCAATGCGCACCCCATGCCGCTTTGGGAGGCCAAGGGGTGCGAAAAAGTTTTCAACAGCAGCAGTCCTTTTATTGGCAATAACTAATATTAAATGGAGTTTTACTCTATATATATATATATATATATATATATATATATATATATATATATATATATATATATATATATATATATATATATATATATATATATACACACACACACACACACACACACACACACACACACACACACACACACACACCACATATACATATAGATATATGTGTGTATGTATATGTAGTAAAACGCTGCCAACATTCCAAATGTGGTGACATGTGGATTGGTAGTTTTAAAATTAGAAAGTAATAACAGAACATTTGATTTAAAAGAACATTTGTGAAATCTTAGTGGAAATTCTGCAAAATTTCATGTAAGTATAATCACAGTTTTCTTTGCATTCTGCCTCTCACACAGTCCTCCTAGTTCCAACTTTTCATGGTCCCCATTGTTCAGTCAAGGACAGCTGTCTAACTACAGCAGCAAAATGTATTGTTTTTTCCAGGCAGGATGTCATCACAAGGGAAAGGCCTAGAAACTTAATTCAGTGTTTGCCTGAAAGCTTATGTTCAGGGCCCACTTGTGGACCTGGGCACCAAGACATTGTCCCTTTTGCCTTTCCCTTAATCAGGCCCTGGCTCATTAACATATTTATTACTGACTTGGAGGATGGGTTGAGCAGCACAACTGAGAAGAGGGATGGAAGGGTAACTGTGGACAGTAAACTTACTGTAAGTCTGTCAGGCAATGTGCTGCTGTAGTCAAGAGAATAAACGCAAAGTTGGGATGGATCAAGAGGTGAGTAAGGAGAAGGTCAATGGAGGTGATCCTCCCCCTGTTCAAGGCCCTGGTAGGACTGCAGCCAGAGTAATGCATCCAATTCTGGTCAAGCTCAGTACAGAAACAACATTGGAGAGAGCAACAAGGTTTTCAGTACTGGACCATGAAGCTTGCTAGTACTTAAGGGACTCAAAATGAGAGGGGGGAAGGGACTGGATATTTTTTTATTTTATTTTATTGAAATCTAGGATTACAAATACCTTTGAGCAGGAACTGCTCATTTACAAAGGTTCCACGTCAAAGGAATGGGGGGTATACATACATACATACAAAGGTCAACATAATAATACATAGTTCTGGGAGAGAAAGTTCTTTAAATTTGATGGACTGCATCTGACTAAAGAGGGAGTCAGTGCATTGGGGCAGAAGTTTGATGTCTTTGCAGAATATTTAAACTAGCAAATGGGGAGAGGGGTGCAGCACCCCATACGTCGAATGGGAAGAACACCCCTCCCCCCTCAGCTAGTGGTCAAACAGGAATTCAGCATGTTTGCCGTTCATTTGCATCACCAGGTAAGAAAAAAGGTTTGTCTCCCCATACGACGCACAGGGGTAATGCCAAACTTCACCCAACAACTAACACACCAAAATCTGGCCAATGGAAAATCATGTGCACAAACACTCAAAGCCTGGGAAATAAGATCCCAGACCTGCAGGCAATAATGTCAGAGGCTAAACTGGACATAGTAGCAATTAGTGAGACGTGGTTTACCAGTAACCACACTTGGGAGACTTCAGTACCTGGCTATGTATTGTTCAGAAGAGACCGAGGTGCAAAAAGGGGAGGAGGAGTGGCCCTGTATGTTAATGAAAATATCAAAGCTACAGAAATTCAGAATACACATAAGGAGCCAGAAGAACTGTGGGTCACCCTGGAAACAGGAAATGGGACAGCCATAAGAACTGGGGTTGTCTACAGGCCCCCAGACCAGAGGGAGGACATAGACACATTACTGTTAGAAGATATACAAAACATGACAGCTAAAGGGAGGTTCTGATAATGGGAGACTTCAACATGCCGGATACAGATTGGTCAATACCAGCAGGAACATCTGCCAGAACTAGACTCATAGTGGATTCCCTGCAGGGAGGGCCTCAAACAACTGGTACAGCAACCCACAAGAGACAGGGCTATCCCAGATCTAGTACTAACTAACAAAGAAGGGATCACAGATCTCAGGTAGAAGGTCACCTGGGGGCCAGTGACCATCACAGGTATGGTTCAATTTGGCTACTACATCTAAATCATCCCATTCCAAGGCAAAAATATGGGACTTCAGAGGAGCTGACTTTGATAAGATGGCCAACAGAGTTAAGCTAGCCCTGGCAAAAAGAAACACAGGTGAGGGTACAGGCAAAGTGGGCAAGCATTAAGGATGCAATACTTGAAGCAACATCCCATTGTGTTAGACAGAAAAGGAAGTGCAAAAGAAGAAGGAAACCACTTTGGTTCTCAAATACAGTAGCAGAAAAGGTCAAAGCCAAAGGCTGACCTTCAGGAAATATAAGGGAACACAGCGGGATGAAGATGGGAGGCATACCAAACTGCCCTAAGGGAAGCAGGTAAGGCAGTAAGGCAGGCAAAGTCCCAAACTGAGGAAACATTAGCACGAACAGTAAAGAAGGTGACAAGACTTTCTATAGATACATTAGTGAAAGGAGAAAGTCCAGAGGGTATGCTAAGCTAATGGAGAAAAGGGAGCATGTGAGGAGGAGGACCCTGTAAAGGCATCTATCCTAAATAGATACTTTTGCTCAGTATTTACTGAAGAGAAGGTAGGGCAGGGCCCACAGCTCAGCATCATGGACACAGGGGGGAGGGAGGTGAGCACTACTCCCTTCACAAAAGAAAGGGTCCTACAAGAGCTTGCTAAGCTCAGGGTGGATAAGGCAATGGGACCTGATGGCATACATCCCAGGGTACTTAAGGAGCTAAAGGAGGAACTAGCAGAGCCATTAGCAGAATTGTTTAGTGAGTCTCTGAGCACAGGGGAGGTCCCAGAAGACTGGAGAAGGGCTCATGTGATCCCGCTCCACAAGAGTGGTAGCAGGGAGGAGGCGGGGAACTACAGACGGTCAGTCTTACCTCAGTAGTGGGCAAGATTATGGAGGCACTCCTTGAGGAAAGGATAGTGCAACACCTGGAATTCATAAGGGCACAGGATCCAAGACAGCATGGGTTTACAAAAGGAAGGTCCTGTCAAACTAATCTCATAGATTTCTTTGACTGGGTAACCAGAGTGGTGGACCAAGGGGAGCAGTTGATGTTGCCTACCTTGACTTCAGCAAAGCTTTTGACACTGTTCCACATAGAAGATTGATAAATAAGCTGGGTAGGCTCGGGGTGGGTCAGAAGTTGGTCAACTGGGTGGCAAACTGGTTGACGGGGCAGAAAACAGAGAGTGGTGGTAAATGGTATACAGTCAGAAGAGATGCAAGTCACAAGTGGGGTACCTCAGGGATCAGTCCTGGGGCCAGTCCTCTTCAACATCTTCATTAGTGACCTTGCAGATGGACTAGAGGGTAAGGCTTGTCTGTTTGCAGATGACACCAAGATCTGCAACAGAGTAGATGATCCAGATGGGTGGGCAGAATGAGAAGAGATCTGGATAAACTAGCAGAATGGTCAGAAGAGTGGCAACTGGGATTTAATGCAAAGAAGTGCAAAATCATGCACATAGGGAAGAGAAACCCTGAAGCCACCTATAGGCTGGGAGGAGTTGCTAGCAGTCACAAAGGAAGAAAGAGACTTGGGCATCATCATCACTGATGACCTAAAATCATCAAGCAGACCTCTAAAGCAGTAGGTAAGGCTAGGGGGTGTTAGGGTGTATTAGTAGGGGTATCACAAGTCGTAAGAGGGAGTAATAATCCTCTGTACAAGACACTGGTTAGGCCCCATCTGAGTACTGCGTGCAGTATTGGAGGCCACACCTTCACAAGGACATTAACCAAATTGAGGCAGTCCAGAGAAAGGCAACCAAAATGGTGCAGGGACTGCATCAGAAGACATAATGAGGACAGATTAACGAGCTCAATATGCATACCCTTGAGCAAAGGAGGAGAGAGGTGATATGATCGAGGCATTCTAACACCTTAAGGGCATAAACAAGGTGAAAGAGTCTAACATGTTTAAATATAAGAAAAATAGCAGGACAAGAGGACACAGCATGAGATTAGAGGAGGCCGATTAAGGGGAATGTAAGAAATTATTTTCACAGAAAGGTGGTGGATGCATGGAATGGCTTACCACAAGAAGTGGTGGCTATGAATACAGTGCAGGGCTTCAAACAGGCATGGGATAGGCATAAGGGAGCAATACAAATGACTATGAATAGATAGGCCACTGACAGAGCAAAGGCCGATGGCACATTTATAAGGTAGAAAAAGAAATGGGCAGACTGGATGGGCGTTGCGGTCCTTATCTGCCGTCAACTTCTATGTTTCTATGTTCTATGTTTCTATGTAGTTACACAATAAAAGAAGTAAGAGACTGAGGCTTAGGAAATTCCAGTAATTCAAAATGTGCCAAATATTAGGCAGCATGACATACCAGTCAAGGGCAATCTTAGAAATAAGTGCTGCAGGTAAGAGGGAAGGGGGTATGCAGGCAGGAAGGCCATTGTCGGAGGGTAGAGGGTGAGGGTAAGAGCTCTAAAGGGGAGGGAAGGGAGGGGATAAAAGTCAGAAAATTAGGAATAATTAGAAAACTAGAAGATAGGGAAACATTCGGAAATATTACTTCATACAATAGGGTGGTTAATAAGGAGGAATAGCCTACCTGATGAGATTGTGGAAGCTAGCACTATTCAAGCTTTGAAGTCAGGACTAGACAGATTCTTTAAGGAGAATGGCCTTGTTGGTTACAGTTCAGTCTTCACTGAGGAACTTAAAGGCCAAACCTTCATTAACAGAGAATCCATTTGATGTGTGTAGGGGAGCAAAAATATTAGTCCATTGGTGAATATAAGACAGCTGGTGGCAAACTATTTAGATAATACACTGGGCCTGGACGTTAGACACACCAGAATACTAAAGCAGTTTAGGGAGGAACTGTCATAGCTATGATCTTTTTTTTTGTTAACAAATCACTAGGCAGGTGCTGTGGGATTTGAATTCAGCACACATCATCCTCTTTTCAGAAGTGACCTAGGGGACACACTCGGAACTAGAGGGCAGTTAGTTTGACCTCAGTTGTAGGTTGTACATTAAAGAATATCATTGAGGCCGTCTTGTTGGTTATTAAACTGAACACAAGATACTACCTGACAGCCTTGTCAGGGTCCTGTCAAAACAATCATGCACCCCCCTCAGTGACTGTGACTAAGGGGAATGCATGTACCTGAAAGAAGGATGATCATAAATCTCCACTTTAACCCTCTGATTGTATTAATGTTTTCGACTATGACCCGTAATCATATTATTTATTATTTCATTTTTGTTGACCAGGAAAATAGGGCTAGGCAATTTGGCCTATTTTCAGCCATGCCCCAAGGGGAGGGGGGAGGATACAGATGAAAAACCAACTGAAATGAAACCAGATTAAGCTGTTTGTGGTATTTTCAGTGTATGACTATACCTCCCTCTATTGTACTGCAGCATAATCACTTTGTATCCTATATGTACTAAGGGATCATAGGTACTGTACATAAATGTTTATGGGCAGAAAAAGACACCTGGTCCATCCAGTCTGCCTGGTTTATGGATCCCCTGAAAACAAACTATTGAAGCTAATGGGACCATTCTATCATTTGTAGGATACATAACATAACATAACATAACATAACATAACATAACATAACATAACATAACATAACATAACATAACATAACATAACATAACATAACATAACATAACATAACATAACATAACATAACATAACATAACATAACATAACATAACATAACATAACATAACATAACATAACATAACATAACATAACATAACATAACATAACATAACATAACATAACATAACATAACATAACATAACATAACATAACATAACATAACATAGCTTTGATGATGAGGTAACCAGAAGGATAGAATGGGGGGGGGTATGTTCTAGGCTTCAGGGGCACTTTACAAACTGGCCCAGATATGTGCTAAAGATTGTTGCTCTGTTACTCTGACACCTAATAAGGGGAGAATGAAGTACAAATCCCAAAACATGTTTTTGAGAAGGCTGTCTGATGCTGGCCCACTGGCACATCAGCAGGGCTGCCCCTCATGACTCTAGTGACTTAGATTTGGGGATGAACCCAAGATGCTGTAGAGCCAGTGGAGGGGCTCAAGCATGCCAGTGGATGCTGGCCTCCTCTCCCTCTGGGGCTGGAGATTGTCCAGTATTGCTATGCTAGTTCCACCTGGGGTACCACAAGTGGAGTGATTAGGTGGGATTGCAGTGTGCAGGAGCGACATCTCGCTACAATCCTGTCATGCCTGTTGTGTGCACATGCTGCAATCTCTAGAAAGGGAGAAATTAGGAAACTCCAATGAAACACAGGATGCTACACTTTTCAGGCTGCACACTGTAGCCAATGTACCTGCCTCTGCAAAGGATTTGGAGGGGATTTGGTCCACCCTTGACAGTCTCACCATGGGGAAAAATCATAGGGTCTTATAGAGAGCTCTGGGAGTCCTGAGTAAGGTGGGTGACAGGGTTGGGGAGAAGCTGAATGGGCAGTTGGTCAGAATGGGAGGATGACTAGCGAAGCAATTTGAAAAGAAAAGGGCAGCTGGCCCTGTGGTGTGGAAGACTGAGGCACTGGCTTTCTCATCACCTGCTGCACCAACACTTTGGGTTTAGGAACAGAACAGGGTCACTTGGTGGCTGGCATGGGGAGGGAGAGAGGGAGGACTGACCATCCCTAGGACAGCTCACCTTATCAGGGAGGGGGAAAACGTATCTCACATGGGTTGACTGCCAACTGGAGAAATCTGAGTGGCAGTGATATGGCACTACAAGGGAAGGGAACCCCCTTGCCTGGATGCTGGGGGGTGTCTCCATGGAGGTGGAGCATGCCTATCATGTCACTGTAAGCATGTGGGCTCCAGGGAGAAAATGGAAGCAAAACCCACCGACTACAGTGTGGTGATGGCCTGCTCCCTCATATTCCCCACACCTACGACTGGGCATCTCCAGCCAAGTCCTGTGGCAGCGGACACTAGCAGAGTCAGGTAAGCCCCAGTGGAAATTCTGTGATGGACCTGGTGGGGGGGGGCATTCCAGATTGGGGCTGGTTAGAGAGACTGGAGGGGGGGGACGCCATCTGAGAGGATCAAGTCCAGTTTTGAATGTATTCAATCTGTTTTTGATTTTATTTATTATTGTTTTAATCACATAATAAGACCTCTTGAAATGTGGCATATCATCTACAAGGGTAGAAACAAATTACAACACAAGACAGGAACATAAGTAGAAGTTACATATACTATAGAGTATTAGATGGGGAGCTGTGTGTAATAACTTTTTTTTTTTTTTTTTTTACAGAGCAGTGGTATATGATTATTGGGTATCACACACTGAGGGTGTGTAAAAATAAATGAGTTATCAGTTTTCTATTTTTTTTTTTTATAATTACTGGTTTCAACCATCAGAAATAGAACAGTCATCTACTCCCATCTTTACTGTCTCTACCCCAATTCAGAAGTTTCTGTTTTGCCTATAGTTATAACCCAAACACACCAGGACCACAAGTCTAAAGATCTGTTTCTAAATGAAAACATCTGGTGGATCCTGCTCAGTCCCTAGGTTTCCAACTCTAAATGCAGCCACTCAGTTGCACTGTGCACTTCCAGTGATACAGCATTCAACAGCTGATTACTCAGTTGGTGGACAGAACTACTGCACAGTGCAAACAGTGGCTGCATTAAGAGTTATTTAAATATAGGGAGTGATATCAGGCAGGATTAGGCAGAACAGTAATTTATTTGTGGCCATGGATGTTTGAATGTTAGGTAGGTGTGTTTGGGCTAAAATTTTATGAAATGGACACTTGCAAACATGGTGGCTGGGGGCATTCCTTGACTGCACGATAAGAGCATCAATAATGGAATAAAAATTACAATATTCCAAAAAAGTAATCGGTATGATGTTCCATCTGTATATAACAGGAATTGAAAGGTACTGATTTAGGTGTGCAATCGCACCTAACCAGTGTTTATAAACAATTGCATATATATTATAGTTAGGGTTGAGTACCCCATTTAAGGGTAAATCTGAAATTTTGTACCTTAATAACTTTGCAACTGTACAACAGATTTGCCTGAAATTTGGAATGCACTGTCTGGTACCATAGGTCTCTGGATCTGCCAAGTTGTGTTACGGTCAGATATACAGTTTCGGAGCTACAGTGCACCAAACAACAGATAATTTATGCATTTTGTGCACGTTTGTTTGCTCGTGCCTATAGCCTGTATGGTTTGAGTGACTGATCCAAAAACATCAGGGAACATGCAGCTGGGGTCCCCGATGTGATTTTCAAAGATTTCATGAAAAAAATATTGAACGGTTCAAATGTTATTCAACAAACAAGTTTCCTATTGTAGTCTATGGGAAAAGTTAACAACCAATGTGACACTTTCGCAAATACAAGTTTTACTTTCGCAAATGAGCCTGTTACTTTCATGATTCAGTCATTTTTTTTTTCTGTCGGTGGTCATAAAAATGCTTGACATTTAAATTTGGGACCCTCTAGGGACACAATTCTTGTTGTGTTCACCTAGTCGAGTCCTGAGGATGCTAGCCATGTCTTTTTTGGGGTTTAAACCCCCCAGAAATATGTTTAAATTTTTGGAAAAATACTTTTGCAAAGTAATTTTGAAAATGCAACACTTTCGTGATTTTTTTGCGAAAGTGTCATGATTTGCGAAAGTACTTTGAGAAAGCATGGCTAAAACAACAGGAAATCTTTGCCACCCTGCTGCAAAACAACAGTTTGGTCTTTTGGGCTGAAATTTGCAGGTAAGAAAGTCAACATCCCACAGATGTGCTGTTTGGTAGTTTGGTGTCAAAATACAACAGGGTTGCAAAGTTACGGCACTCCAAAGTTAATGATTATACCCATAGGATAACGTTACGGCATCCGCCGCGCCTTCCGGGTCCCGTATCTTGAAAAAGGTTCGAGATACAAACTTTTCGTCACAAAAGTTCTGAGTCCTCCACTGGGAGACTAAGTACAAAACTAGCCTGGAGAGTCATGAATAATATGAAATTTTAATTTTTTTTCTATGTTATACGGTTCCTGAGATACAAGCAATTTAGTATTCCAAGTGCTCATTTTCTGGTCCGAGGGCCATTATTATGGGCACATTCATTGTATGCACTGTGCTTCTGAATGCAACCTTTTGGGACACAAAGCATGTGCATTTGCATTACTGTTACCATTACCGTTAGAGTTTGCATTTCTGCTTGCGTTTACATTACCGTTTGCATTAGCGTTTATGTTTGCGTCACTGTGTGCATTACCATTTGCATTTCTATTTGCATTACCGTTTGTGTTGCCGTTTCCTTTTGCATCACTGTTGGCGTTACCATTTGAGTTTGCATTACTATTTGCATTTGTTACCATGTTTGTTAGAGTTACTGTTTGCATCACCATGTGCGTTACCATTTGAGTTTGTGTTTGCACTTGTGTTTGTATTTCCATTTGCGTTACTGTTTCCTTTGACATCACCATTGAAGTTACCATTTGCTTTTCCATTTGCATTTTCATTAGTGTTTTTGTTACCATTGCGGTTGTATTTCTGTTTTTGTTAGCATTTGTTTGCATCACCGTGTGCATTACTATTTGCATTTGTGCTTGCATTTGCATTTCCTTTTGAATTACTGTTTCCTTTGACATCACCGTTGCCGTTACCATTTGCATTTGTGTTTACATTTGCGTTACCATTTGCATTTACGCTTGCATTTCTGTTGTCACTTGGTTACTATTTCCTTGTGCGTCGCCATTGCTGTTACTGTAATCATTTATATTTGCATTTGCATCTCCATTTACGTTACTGTTTGTGTTTCCATTACCGTTTGCATTAACATTTGTATTTATATTTGCACTTGCATTTCCGTTACCGTTTGCGTTATCATTTCCATTTGCATCACCATGTACGTTACCATTTGCATTTGCACTTGCTCTTGCATTATCGTTAGGGAAAGGAAAGGTAAAGGGGAAATTTAACTAGAAAAGGCACACTAAGCTGAAGCTTGTTTCCAGGTGAGTTTCCATTAGCGCTACTGTTTCCTTTTGCATCACCATTGGAGTTACCGTTTGCTTTACAGTTTGCATTTCTGGTACTATTTGCGTTTTCATTGCTGTTTGCATTATCATCTGTGTTTGCGTTCACATTTGTGCTTGTGTTTCCGTTACCATTTGCGTTACTGTTTCTGTTTGCTTTTGTATTTGCATTACCGTTTGCGTTACTGTTTCCTTTCGCATCACCATTGGTGTTACCGTTTCTGCTTGCATTTGTGTTACTGCTACCATATGTGTTTTCATTACTGTTTGCATTACCATTTATGTGGGCATTCCATTACCATTACTGTTAACATTGGCGTTACTGTTAGCGTTAACATTCCTGTTAGGATTACTGTTACCATTACTGTTAGCATTACCGTTACTGTTAGGGTTATTAGGCACAAATGGGAAGCATGGTGGGAGCGTGGGTCCTGAAGGGCCATGCGCTCCCACCACCACATACCATTCACTGTTTAAAGTGCAAATTCTCAAAAATAAGTGAAATTCATGGCAAAAAAAAATCCATTTAATGCATCAGTTAGGGTTGTTCCACAGTGACAAAAGTGAGTAAATTTGGTGTTAGGGTTACCACCCCTTGCACCCCACACTGACCCCTCCCCTACCAACAGGCTTCAGGATGTGTGTTGGGGTCATTGGGCCTAACTCTCACCCCATTCTCCCTATACTGCACCACCTCAGCTTATTTACACATGGAATGGGTTGAGAGTTAGGGCCAATGACACCAACGCACACCCTGATGCTTGTTGGTGGGGGCAAGGTGGGTGTGGGGTGCAAGGAGTGGTAACCATAACACGGAATTTCCTCGCTTTTGTCGCTGTGGAACAACCCTAACTGATGCATTAAACAGAGTTTTTTGTCATAAAAAAATATATATATCCATAAATATCCATATCCATAAAGGGTTTTGTACTCCTGGTCTAATAGAGGGAGGAGGGCTGTCCTCCCTCCAGCACAAGAATCCAGGTCAGACAAGACACAATTCTAGGTTATGGTGTGGACCCAGACTGAATGGGCAAGACTCTTAATGTAGTTCTCCAACTTACTTTTTGCTTTTTTCTCTCCACCTCTGCTGCAGGACATCTAGCATGTGCATGAAGTCCACACGCAGGATGTTTCCACAGCTGCCTCCCTTTATGCTACCTGCTCTGCACTACCACCAGGCCTTCACCTGATGGCAGTTTAAGGCTGAGATGACATCCCTCCTCTTCTTGG
The DNA here is from genome assembly GCA_016271365.2 of Neoceratodus forsteri. Lineage (NCBI taxonomy): Eukaryota > Metazoa > Chordata > Ceratodontiformes > Ceratodontidae > Neoceratodus > Neoceratodus forsteri. The sequence continues at coordinate 979,065,598 of CM057458.1, read as the reverse complement.
GAGAAGAGGGCAGTCCTATGGATGCTCGACCCTCTCCCAACCCAGCCAACCCCAGCAGCCAGAGCTTGCTCCTAAATTCAGGTCACCAACATGGCAAGAGGTAGTGTGCTAGTGCCTTAGCCCTCTATGGCACTGGGCCAGCAATAAGTCAAATATTTTATTTGTCCTGCCAAAAGGCCTTTACACATAATGAACATACAAAATGACACAGTGCAAAACAGTAACATATATCAGTATTTGAAATGCATAACAAACATAACTAATTGCCTGGGGGTAAAGAATAATGCAAAAATCATCATACATACAAATCAGTTTTGAGAATTTTCAGAGTAAGAACAATATTAGAAAATGCACTATGCATGAAACAACTCATTGGGTTTGGGTTTCATTACCTTATACCCCAAACAGTTGTAATCCCTGTACTAGCTAATATATACTCTAAGTACAACAAATATACATTCCTATACTGCAGATTCATCAATAATAAACCACTTGCAAAAATCTGACCAATGTATTCAAACATCTAATATCCAAAGAACTAAAGAGATACCTTAAAGTTTCTTCCACAGTCGAATATATGGCAGATAGAAAACACCCTAACCATTTCCCATTAGTCTCTTTAGATAATGGACTTATTATCACATGTTTAAGAACATATGTGTTGCCATAATTACATTTACATAAGGGTGAAAGAATATAATTTCATTTCTTTTGCCATAAGAGCCAATTACTGGTATAGACCTCCATTCTAAACCTGGTCCGGAGAGCTCTATATTTCGAGGTTTCAATAATCTCCAAATACCATTTTGTTTTTAAGTTTTTTCTTTGTCAGAAGATATTTTTGTAATTTTACATCAGGGATGTAGTTTTGCATCCTGAATTTGCTTCTCATTGTCCTGTTTATCTTGATTTATAAATTAAGTTTTAATTTGAATACCAAACAGAGACGGGACCACCAAAGTGTATTCTGATACTTTATTTGCACTGGTATTTCAACCAGATAGCCAAACCTCCAATGTTTCAGGGGACACCCTTCATCAGGGAATTCTGGCTATCATTTATAAATTAAAAATCATGTTAATATTCAGCAAACTAATTTAAAGTATAATATGTATACATAAGCCAAAGTATATCCTGCACTTACTTTTATCAATGACTTTGCAGTCTGTGCTGCAGATCTAGAATAATCTCATTAATCTACAACAACATATAGAATAATGGATAGGGAACTGTGCACAACAAGGCTGTGTTCCCACTGAGGGTTTTGATGACATCATAGACCTGGAGAGCGAAGATCGAGAGAGTTCCTATGATGTCATCAAGCCTAAGATAACTGCGGCCTTGCGTCTACCTGATTCCTATCTATTAGTATTATGGTATCGATTCCCCACAAACTGTGCCACATTAATTTCACAAGGATTTGTTAGTTTCTGTACCTTGTCCAGACACTGCCGTTTTATCCCGGTCCTCGCTGCAGTTCCGCTCAGCTGCCGACCCCGAAGGTACCATTGCTCTCTGTCATCTGGCTTAGCTTTGTATGGAGGGAGCACTGATTTATAAAAAAAAAAAACTGCTGACAAACTGATAGTTTGGAAACAGGGTGCAGACTATGGCAGTCCGTGTCCAAACTATCTGAAAAGCTCGTGCTCAACCGCTCACTTAACAGCGCCATCATACTGTACACTATTTTTTGAAAAGCCAATGTTTCAGCCAATTGGGAAACAGTTGAAGGTTAAGAAGTTGTTGTACTATCGTTGTGATGTCAGAACGATAGTACAACAACTTTTTTGACCTTTGAACTGTCCTACAACAGGATTTGGAAAACCATCGTTTTCCATCCACAATAAACCCTAACCATATACTATAAAAGTATTGTACATACTTATTTAATTAGTGCATGCCAGTTAATAGGTGAGGAGCTGTAATAACCATGGCAAATGTTACCCACCTTATTCACCTTCTTCACCTCCTTCAACTTAAATTTCATAACATCTCTGTTAACATACAAAGTATGTATAATCAGCTTCCTTAAAAAATATGTAATATAAACACCAGGTAGTTTCTGAAAGCATTTCATCACATTATTATTTGCTATTCAAAGTTAAATTGCTCCCATGCTGTGACACAGCCGTCATCTTTATATTACACTGCATGCTGTGAATAAAACTAATTTACTAGCCCCAATAACAAATTCATGTCAGTTAGGAAAACTAGTGATCAAATTTTCTTACTCCTGCAGACTTTACTTCTTTTATATACCTCAGGGAACCTATTGTAAACAGGTTATGAAAATCTTATTTAGCTCTGATATCTTGTGTCCAAAACCTGTGGTTCTTTTCAAGTTTAAATCCATTTTTTCTTCTTAACAGCTTGGACTCCCATTGTAACTCATGCTCATGCCACTTTTCAGAGAGCAGTGTGCATATGCAGGATCTAACTTAAACAGTGGTGCTGCTCCCAGAATCGGGCACACCACTAAAGATGTTGTGAAGTTTTAATTTGCTGGCGAAGTTCTGACAAAGTCACCAGATTCATCTCCACAGATCATTTTGCAAAGTTTCTCTATTTAATAGGAAATTTGCCATTGGTAACTTCACCTTGCAGCTTCATGTGTAAATTCTCATTGGGGTATACAAAATGTTGGGTCAAAATAACTTCCACCAGCTACTCCATTTGGGTTTGTTAGGCATAACTCAGTCAACTATTGTCAAATTTGTCTGAAACATGGTATGGTTGTAGTCCAAGAGGAGGTGCATATTGAATACATTTATGATGATTATCAGACTTAAATTGTGGATTTGGCACCAAAGTCAGTTTGGGAGGTGATTTTGAGGTGTTGCACACCCCATGTATTTTTCCTGGGATATTATGTGTTACTATTGTATTACACACCGAGACCCTTTCTTTGATGTACAGTATAGAGTGTTCCTTAACTCTAAAGACTGGTGGTGTTGTGACTTGTTACAGTTGCAGTGTTATCCTATGGGACATTATGGTTAGTGTGGTCACTTGCAACCTATGCAATAAACATGTCCCTTGGGTTGTTTACTGCTGCTTCTGTTGTCACCTCCCACATCCCCCACCAACATGGCTGCCACAGATGTAGCAGAGAAAAATTTTGCTATACTAACGCCACCGCTGCCAACTACTCCTTTGCTACTACCAGCCCTGGAGCCCACAGAACATGTTGCCACAGACAGTTTTTTTTAACTGCAGCACTCTTTTGCCCCACAGATTTTGAAACACTTCTTTGCTGTCTCCCTGGCACCTCTCCTTTTAGAATAGTGTCTCTTCCCAGTCATTCTTATATGCTAATTTTCACAAGAACAACAGGACCGAAATATTTTTTTTCCTCCTTTTGGGGGGTCTGGATTGCAAGTGAATACACAAAAGGGATTTAAGGCAGAAACTAGGGACACTAATGCAAGACCACATAAGAATTTACAATACTATACACTGAAGCAAATACACCAGAAATTTGTTTTCCTTTTTTTTTTCTTTTTCTTTTTTGTATATGTAGGATACACTACACAACAGGGATTATTTAAGGTACTAGGGCTTAGAGAACCATGCACAACACTTAAAATACTTTACACAGACAGCAGAAGAACAATATAAATATTGTTTTCCTTTTTTGGGGGGTGGGGGATTAACAAGTCAATACGCAAGAGGATTTAAGACTGAAACTGGGGTGGGGGAAACCAACGCAAGACCACATAAGACTTTACAGGACTTTACAGTGAAACAAATATACCAGACATTTTGTTTTTCCTTTTTTTTGTTTCAACACAAAACAATACTCTAGTTGGACTGTTGGGACTAGGGGGTGGCCCCTTTTTGCTCGACCCCCCGACAGTGAAACATGGAAAAAGACCACTACAGCAGCAGTCACTGTAATGTTCCGTTTCTGTGTCTCACTTTCCCCCAGTGTTCTGCCCCTTCCCCAACTAACTCTGACCTGGAGCTGAGAATCCTAAAGTTCAGGGGGTGTGGGGGGCAGATCCCCCAGCATGGGGGGTGTGGGGGAGCAACCCCCCACAGAAAACACTGGGGGATTGGGTGGCACAATACCTGCATCTGTACTGTGCCATTGCTGTGCGGGAGGTTGGCATTTTTACTGTCGACCTCCCTTGGTGCTTCCAGATTGGGGATACACACACACACACACACACACACACACACACACACACATACACAAGACTAGTCTACACTTTAATCAAACAACACCAGGTATATTTTTTGTGTGTCTACTTTTATGAAAAACAGTACACAACAGGGATTTCTAGGGGTTGACTTGGACACATACAAGATACTACAGATACACAAAATAAAGCTGATGTGCCTTCTAAGCAACGGAAACAATAATTGAACTAAGTATACTCAGAAATCATTCAGTAAAACAAACCTCACTGTTCTACACAACTAAAACTAGCAATGCACAGAAAACAGACAAAAAATAAAACACTACACAATTAGATACACTTATATGTAATTTCTGACCTACTACAACTGTAATATTTGTCCCACCTGCCCTCTCCGACCCCGGCCTCTATTAAATACTCCTGGGCTCCTCCCCTATTTTCCCACTGGCTACAACTCAGGCTGTCTTTCATTCAAAGGAACCCCTCTTTTTCCTTATTATCTGATCTGGCTGCCATTTCTTAAAAGGAACCTTGTGTTTCCTAATTGCCCTGCATAGACAGCTCTTTCGGTTTAAGACAAACACACCTATATTTAGGCTATCTTCTGGTAAAAGTGACAAGCTATGTGTAGTACAATGGCAGTTTTGGACATTGCCATCTTCCTCAGCTATTTCTTACTATTATTTAATACTACAAATGAAGAACAAATACTCCTTTGCACTCACTAGCCAAGCTGGTGCATATCTTAAATAGGACACCACCTTATTTAAAGGGCACTTCACCCTGTTTGTATAGTATGCACTTTCATCAACCAATGTCTACCAGCTACATAAAAATGCCTCTCGTCCTGCCAGTAAAAGCATTTCTATTTTTTCTGTCTAGCACCATTTATTTCACTGTCCCCAGTATATCCCCCCAAAAATTCTCATGCTAAGCAGCATAAAGTGTGCATAGTAAAAATGATCTTAAGTTGCCTCTGGAGGCTGCTAGTCCTTCTACTCTGCACAGGGAACATTGAGCTAAACCCTAGACCTCCCATTGTTCTAGATACCCCTTCTAAACTTTCTCACATTAAGGGATTCAGCTTTTTGCACCTGAAGGTCTGCAGCCTACTCAAGAAGCTTGACATGATTCAAACATGGGCAGTGCTCGTATCACCAGATGTCTTCATGATTTCGAAGACTTAGCTTACACTGCAACACCAGACAATTCCATCAATATCCCTGGATATAATATCTTCAGGTGCCACATACCAACTAGGGGTGGGGGGGTAGCAATATATATAAAGAGTAAATTCGAAGTCACAGTTACTGATAGTACTTCTATCTTCAAAGAATTTGAATACCTTGCCTTAAAAGTAGTTATATCTTCTGAACTGGTCTTCTTAGCAGCTGTTTATTACAGACAGCCTAAATACTAGAAAAGGAGAGTTCTGAATGCATTATAATGGGTGACTTCAATCTTATACTGGAATAATGAATGTTCCCAAACTCTTAAAGGGGGTTAACACAGATTACCCGTGAGATCACCCATCCTAAGAAGAAAAACCCAGATCGTAGCTCTCTTCTTGATCTTATGCTTGTTAACAAGTCTCATAATATCACCTACATGGGGATCTTTCACAATGACCTAAGTGACCATTGAGCCATGGTCTGCATTAGATTCTACTCTCACCCTACCTTGTCGTCTACCTTCAAGCTAAAAAGATGCTTGAAGAACTTTTGCCAGACTGCCTTTTTGGCTGACCTTGGCAATCTTATGTGGCAAGACTTCTATCTGGTCCTTTCTGTCTCAGAGGCTTTCACCATTTTCCATGACCTTTTAATAGGTTTGATAGACAGGCATGTCCCCTTGAGGAAGATTCAGACTAGGAAAAGGTCTCCAAAAGGGTTCTCTCCCACTTTAAAGAAAGCCCTGAGGGATAGAGTCACCTGATGGAAAAGGGCTAGGAAGACAAAGATAGAATCTGACTGGCTTGCCTTTTGGGCTACAAGGAATGCATGTACTAAGCTAGCTAGGACAGAAAAAGCTTGCTACTTCCAAACAGCACTTGAAGACAACAAAAATAATTCAGCCAGGTTCTGGAACATTCTCAGAGAGGTTGTGGGTCATCAGACCTCTTCTCCACTGCCTGCAAAGATAGTATCTGGAGACACTATTTTACTGATAGGGCCAACATTTTGGAGCAACTTAACAATCATTTTGCTATGGCAGGCTTTGCTCTTGATACCTCTCCTGTCAGTAAGCTAAGTCCACTTGGTGATAGGAGTGATCGTACAAGCTCCAGCATTGAGTGCAACCATTGTCCTTCATCCTTCAGCTATTGTCTGGTCATGTTTAAACAAGTGGAGGATCTCCTACTGTCTCTGGATGCTAAAAAGAGTGCAGGCACTGACTTCCTGGAGCCATTCTTCCTGAAATTAGGTTGGTATCATCTGACTTCCCCCATCACTTATTTATTCAACTCCTCCTTGGACCAAGGGGAGTTACCTCGGCTCTGGAAAATTGAGCATATTATTCCCCATTTCAAGTCTGATGATCCCAGTGACCTGAGTAATTGCCGGCCAATCTCTCTACTCCCTACTCTTTTGAAGCTCCTAGAAAAAAATTGGGAACTCCCAGCTTAGAGAGTACCTCGAATCTGAAAACCTTTTAAACCAAGTCCAATCAGGCTTTAGACCCAAGCACAGTACTGTATCTGCACTTGCCAAAGTGTCTACGGATTGGCAAAAAGCCTTGGATGCAAGACGTGTCTGTGTGCTCTTCCTAGACCTTAGTAAGGCTTTTGATACTGTGGAACATAGCCTCTTGCTGGATGCCTTGAATAAACTTGGCATAGATGATAATGCCAGGAGGTGGTTCAAATGTTATCTTATTAACCGAATGCAGCAAATTAAAGTACTAGGGGACCTGTCTCCTCTAAAAGCCCTACCTTGTGGTGTTCTGCAAGGTTCCATACTGGGTCAATTTATATCAACAACACTGATGTACTCATACATTCTGCTGAAGTACACATTCACAGATGATACAGTCCTTTACACCTCTAATTATTCTCTGGAATTAGCACATAAGGACCTTCAGCATGACTTTGTTATCCTCAAGCATAACCTATTAAAACTTAAGCTTCTTCTTAATGCTAAAAAGATTAAAGCTATGATCATTTCACAACGTACCTTCCCCGCTTAGAGTTCGCCAAATGGCATCCAGATCCACACTTTACTCTGTGAACCACTGGAAATTGTGGACAAATTTAGATACCTCCAGTCCTGGCTGGATAGGAGGCTCAGTTTTATAGCTCATTTGAATGAACTGGCAAAAAAACTAAGGCAACACCTAGACATTTTTTTCTGTGTTAGGCATCTTCTTATCCTTGGAGCCAAGAAAAGATTGATCCAAACAACCTTACTTCTGCTGCTTGACTATGCCGACATGCTTCACAGCCATTGTCCCAACTCAACCCTAAGTAAACTTGACACCCTGTATCATCGTGCTTTGATATTTATCCTGAAATCACCCCCATGCACCCATCACTGCCTTCTCTATGAGACACTGGGCTGGTCCTCCCTTGCCGCAAGGAGGCATAAAAATTCTCTGCTGTGGCTTTTCATGGTATTAACTGATAAACTGGCAGCCTAATTCAGTGGGCAAAGGGGTTATATGGCCTGAAGCATTTCTCTGTAATTAACTTTATCATATCTAGGATAAAGACATGGCATGGACAGGCTGCAATTAACTACTACCTCCCCTCCCTTTGGAACGATATGCAAAAAGTACTAAAGTTAACTTCTATGCTGGGACTCTCTACCTTCAAAACTCTGATAGCGGGTTACCGGAGGAAATCTTGCAACTGTTACAGGTGACCTCAAGCTGATCAGTTGTTGCTTTTGGCTCAACCACCATTAACCCCTGCCAAGATATTGTAGCAACTTCCTAGAACTATAAAACCTTTCATTAGTTCTTGTCTCTTCCTCTTCTTTTTTTCTCTACTTCCTCCTCTTTATGATTGTCTTATATAATCCCTAACATTCTTTCATTTTCTTATTACCCAGTTTACCTCTCCTGCAAGGGGTTGCCTAATCTCTTTAGTATGGGGTGGTATGGGGCAATTGTTTATTTGTCAATATAGGATGTAATCTTGAGGTCATGTGGAATTATTACCTTGTCTGCGTTGCAGTTGGCTTGCTCTTGATTTATTTATTTATACTCCACTATCAGTCTGTAGGAAATTATTGTCATGCTGCTGTGTAACCAGGAATTATTTTTCCAGTGTTGTATATTACCTTTTCTATTGTATACTTAGTCATAGTGAGAGTATCAGTCTGTTAGGCAATTATTGTCATACTGCTGTATAACCAGGAATTTTGTTTACCAGTGTTGTGTATTATCTTTTCTATTGTATGCTTGCTCTATCCAGGACCACCTTGAAAATGAGCTTGCTCAATGGTGACTTGCCTGGTTAAATAAAGTTCTGATTGATTGATAATGCAAGCCTGTCTTTTGCTGCTTAAGGAATGAAGCTTCAGAAACTTCCTTCCCCCAAAGCACGCTACAGCACTGTCTGCAATATAGAAATGGAAAAGTACTAATTAAAGTAGGAAAATGACCAAGCAATCAGTAAATGGTTGATGATCCACAGGCACAAGGCACAGCATACCACACCCTTAATAGAGTGATTTTGGACAACAAACTTTGCAGTTTGAGGGGCTTTAAAATGTTTTTCAGAACACAGCTCTAAGAATACAACTGACTCCATCTCTTTCCTTCACACACTGCACTGAAGTCAGCCTCTGCATAAAAAAAGAGCTCATGTGACCTCCTTTCCCATGAATCTTTGCCAACTTCATCTTAGGACCATTATTCCTAGGCAAAGTTAGGTGAAGTTGCCATTTTCTGCATTTATGAATTCTACCTTTCAGGTGAAGTATGACTTCACCTTGCAGTTTTTCAGCATTCATGAATTCCACCTTTCAGGCAAAGTGTGACTTTGCCTTGCAGATTATTTTAGTGAATCCTGCAAAATTCATAAAATGATCTGAAAAGTGAAGTTTTCCAACTTCACCCATCACTACACACCACACGCACTCTCTTGTGCAGATATGATGACATCACATGTTAGTGGCATGCACTTGAACACAGAATACTTGGTTATGCACCTGACCCACTAACAAAGTGACACTTGCTGCGGTGGTGAAATTGTAGGCAAGTGTCTGGTAGACTAAATAATGTGTTTTCTGCACCCTAAAGGTTGCTGCATTATCCAACTTCTGTGAACAAAGTTATAAATCACTATTCTGAGCTTTCGTTTCTGAACTTTCAGTGTTTGTACTGTATATCACAATCACATAATCTTAATTTCACTGAAGAGAAGTTCTTGGTTGCCAAAAATGGGATCTGCTGACCAGATAAAGGGCCCCCCATCAAACAGCCCATTCTAAATAAAGAGTTATGATCTACCTAATACAAATTTATCTGTACAGTTCTTTAGCACATTGGGAGTTGGTGGTGGTGGTGGGCATTTGGTCATTGACAGATCTGTCATATGTTTGTAACATAAAGAACCTAAATCAGTGAAGGGAGTATTTTGCTTTGTGAGCAATCAGAACACCTAAATAATGGGCAACCAATCTATGCCGTTGTTGAGGACAGACTTGGGGCTTGTGGATTTGAATCTGTCTATATAGTATGCCTCTCTGAGTAATAGTTTTCTATCAAAATTTCCACCCCTTCTGTTGTTGACTACCTTCTCAATTCAAAAAAACCTTAATGAAGGCAACTGATGCCCTACTTCCAAAAAAGTGTCGCACAAAGGGTGAGGTTAAATCCCCACACCTAATGTAACTCTTATGTTCTCCAATACATGTTTTAAGTGCTCTGGATGACTTGCCTATATATATATATTAGGCAAAACCTCCATTTAATGCATCAGTTAGGGTTGTTTCACTGTGAAAAAAGCTAGAAATTTGTGGTTAGGGTTGAAAGCCCCCTTGGACCCCCCAGCCCACCCTCCCAAACAGCATCGGGTGCATGTTAGTCGCTGGCCTCAACTCTTACCCCATCACATGTGTAAAGAAGCTGAGGTATAGGAGAATGGGTGAGAGTTAGGACCGATGACCCTAATGCACACCCCAATGCCATTTGGGGGGGTGGGCTGGGGGGTCCAAGGGGGGCTTTCAACCCTAACCCCAAATTTCCTAGCTTTTTTTGCTGTGGAACAACCCTAACTGATGCATTAAATGGATTTTTTGGCCTCTAATTTCCCTTCTTTTTGAGAATGAGGATGATAAATAATGAAAGGAATGCAGTGGTGGCAGCACGGGGCCCTTTGGGACCCGCGCTCCCACCACGTGATATCTTGTTACACAGTAACAGGAACTGCAAAGCAAATGCAAGCAGCAACAGTAATGCACATGGCAAAGCAAACGTAAATGCAAAGCAAACATTAATAGAAACACAAGTGTAAAGAGTCGCCAAAGCAAACAGTTATGTAAATGAAGACATCAAACAGAAGTGCATACAAAATGCAACTGGTAACACACACATTCACAGAACCACAATTGTAAACTCAAATGGTAACAGTAACACCAACAATAACACCTAAGTAAACAGAAACACAAGCATGTACGCAAATGCAAACCATAATGCACACACTCACGGAATCACAATTGTAAATGCAAATGGTTATGGTAACAGCAACAATAAAGCCAATAAAAACAGAAACACAAGCGCATATGAAAATGCAAACTGTTACACGTAAGGTCATGGTACTGCAATAGTAAATGTAAATGGTAACAGTAACAGCAACAGTAAAGACAACAGAAACAGAAATGCAAGCACATATGAAAACGCAAACAGTTACGCACACAGTGGCGTAGATGGGAACGGTGATTCGAATGGTGACAGAAGCACAACTGGAAACACTAACTGTCACAGTAACAAAAGGGCACACCCTTCTTTTCCCAAAAAACTGCATTGAAAAAACAAATTGAAAACAAAGAATGTATGCATTATAATTGACTTCGGAGCAAAAAAGTACGACTTGGAATACTAAATTGCTTATATCTCAGGAATCATAGGACGTAGGAAAAAATTAAAATTTTGTATGAATTATTACTTTTCTGGCTAGCTTTCTGCTTAGCCCTTGTTTGGAAGGGCTAAGCATTTTTTTGACAAAGAGTCTGTATCTCGCACTGTTTCTGAGATACAGGCCCTGAAAGACGCAACGGACACCATAATGTTATCCTATGGGAAAAACTGTCAAATTCGGAGTGCTGTCACTTTGCCACCCTGTAATATTTTTTCTCCAAACAACCAAAAGGCACATTTGTAGGATGTTGGCTTTCTTCCCTCCAGATTTCAGCCCAAAAGACCAAACCGTTATTTTCCAGCAGAGCAGCAAAGAATTCCAGTAACATGGCGGACAACGTAATGTTATCCTAGGGGAAAAAATGCCAACTTTGTAGTACCGTAACCTTGCCACCCTGTAAAATATTTTGACAAATCCACTACAAGGCACATATGTGGGTGGTGCCTGTCTTCCCTCCAAATTTCAAGTAAAAAGACCAAACCATTTCTGAGATATTCAATGTCAAACATTGGCAACATTTCCCTATCTATTCCATTATAAAAAGTCTGGCCATCTTTTCCCTCATTCGCAATGCAAGATCACGATCAAAGAATCTCATGATCAAATAATTTGCAAATGTAATAAATCAAAAAAAAAAAGAAGCAATTGCAGTAAACCACCACCATGGTTCGACAGAATGAAGCCCCCTGAGTAAAACCCACCCTTATTTGACTTCCTAGGGCACCCATGGGTTGAGAAAATAGATTTTTGAATTTGGCCATCTCATCCCTCACTCATGATGCAAGATCGCAATCAAAGAATCTCATGATCAAAGAATTTGCAGCCTCACGATCAAAGAATTTTGCAGGTTCATGAACAAAGAATAAAAAATGTAATAAATCAAAAAATTGAAGGAATTGCAGTAAACCACCACCATGGTTCAACAGAACAAAGTCCCCTGAGTAAAATCCACCCTCATTTGACTTCCTAGGGCACCCATGGGTTGAGAAAAGTTATTTTTTAATTTGGTCATCTCGTCCCTCGCTCACGATGCAAGATTGCGATCAAAGATTCTCACGATCAAAGAATTTGCAGCCTCACGATCAAACAATTTGCAGGCTCATGATCACAGAATAAAAAATGGTGAAACAATTTATTCACCAATTTGAACCAAACCATTGGCATGGTTCAACAGAACGGACCCTCCTGAGCAAAACAAGCCCCAATTTGTGTTCCTAGCCCACCCCTGAGCCAAGATATTAGTGTTTTAGGTCACGATGCAAGATCTCAATCAAAGAATCTCACGATCAAAGAATTTGCAGGCTCGCGATCAAAGATCGTTAGCGAGTCGCAAATTAAGATTTTAAAAGCTTATAACTATTTTTTGACCGATTTGGATGGAACCAAAGCCATGGCCTGATAGATCAGAGTCCCCCGAGTAAAACCCACCAAAGTTTTACTTCAGAAGTGACCCCTGAGCAGAGATATTTGTGTTTGTGTGATTGGAAAACTGAAAACAAGATGGTGGACCTTGTGGTCAAAGAATTTTGAAAATTCCTTGGGAACAAAGATTCTTGAACTGTGAGGCTACAAATTCTTTGATCGCCAGGTGAGACCAGATGGCCAGAACCCCCATTCTTTGATCGCAAGATATACATATAAATGTTCCCATTGACTTATAAGAGGAACTTAAAAGTGCCATAACTTCTGAATGCCTTAATATTTTTTCACCAAACAAAAAGCGGCCACCAAAGCTCTTTCAAATGAGCCATCTTGTAGAGTGGCACATCACATGGCAGCCATGCAGGACCACATTAAGAATACCAAAAGGTGCCTCCAAAAATGGATAATTTTGCATTTTTCAGTGCTTTCGTACACGAAGACCAGCACTCTCACACAAACACAATTTGGCAAATCAAGAGATCTAGTGTGCCCCAACACGTGTACCACATTTCAGGCAAATCCATTGAACGGGTCAAAGTTATTAATATCCAAACTTTTGACTTTAGTATGTAACTGCAGCTCAACCTAACTATAGTGGCACGACCGTGCCACTATAAAAAATATATATATATATATATATATATATATATATATATATATATATATATATATTACACACACACACACACACACACACACACACACACACACACACACACACACTCTTCCACATAGATATTTAATTATATAAATCACCCCTGTGATCTGACAGTTAATGAAATCTTTAATCTCCAAATCTTCTCTTTTTGCTAAATTCTTACGTTTTTTAACTTTATATGTGTTGCATCAGTTGTTACAGTGCCCACACTGATAATTCTCCCTCACATCAAAGCTTGTAAAAAGGTTTCCCTGTTTTTCCCTCACTGGAACTTTAGCATCCATGAGTGTGATTCTATCACCTAAAGATTTGATTTTTGTAGCCACAATCATGGATGGATTCCAAAACCTTTTTTCTCCAGTTTGAGTGGATTTCAGCATTTCCCAGTGCTTCAGGATTATGCTCTTTATTTTTTTAAAAACTATCAATGCAGGGTGTGCTGAACAACACCTGCTCTGGGTTTCTATATCTTTGTTGCCTGTCTGCAGTAAGTGTTCCCTAGGAATAGAAACTTAGAATTTGACAGCAGATAAGGATCGGTTGGCCCACCCAGTCTGTCCATTTCCCTACCTAAAGGATAAGCTGCAGATCCTAGTTAACCAACAGCCTACTTCTTCCTACCCCCACCCCCTAGAATTGCCTTATGTCTGTCCCGTGCATTCTTGAATTCCCCCACTGTTTTTGACTCCACAACCTCCTCAGGAAGGCTGTTCCATGCATCCACAACCCTCTCAGTGAAAAAATGCTTCCTCACATTACCTCTGATCCACCCCCTTTCTATCTTCAAATTGTGCCCCCTTTTTCTTGCACACCTCTTTTTCTGAAAGATGCTACCCTCTTGGACTTTGTTGATTCCCTTGAGGTACCTGAAATTTTCTATCATGTTCCCCCTCTCCCTCCTTTCCTCGAGCGTATTCATATTAAGCTCCTTAAGTCTCTCTCTCTCTTCAGGTGTCTTCTGGTACAGACCCTGCACCATTTTAGTTGCTCTCCTCTGGACTGTCTCCATCCTGTCTATGTCCTTGTGGAGATTTGATCTCCAGAACTGCATGCAGTACTCCACATGGGGTCTTACCAGCTGTCTGTACAGAGGGATAACTTCCAGTTTTCTACTGGTGATGCCTCTCCCTATGCATCCCAGTATCCCACCAGCCCTCTTAACCACCTTCTCACATTGCTTGCCCACCTTTAGGTCATCTGATATGACTACCCCCCTGGTCCCTTTCCATTTTTGTTGTTGTTAGTATCTCACCCAACCCATTGTGTACTCTTCCTCTGGGTTTTGTTTCCCAGGTGCATTACTTTGCACTTCTTTGCACTGAATCTAAGCTGCCATATGTTTGACCATGCCTCCAATCTTGCCAAGTCCCTTCTCATCCTTTCCACCCCACCTTGTGTATCAACCCTGTTGCAGATCTTTGTGTTGTCTACAAAGAGACATACTTTTCCTTCCAGTCCCTCTACAATGTCACTTATAAAGACATTGAAGAGGATCAGTCCTAGAACTGAACCCTGCGGTACCCCATTAGTAACCCCCTTTCTTCAGAGTGGACTCCGTTTACTATTACCCTCTGTGTCCTGTTCTCCAGCCAATTTTTTACCAGGCTACCATCTCGGGACCCACTCCAAGGCTGGCTAACTTGTATATTAATCTATTGTGTGGGACTGTGTCAAATGCCTTGCTAAAGTCTAGGCATGCCATGTCCACAGCCCCTCCCTGATCTACTACTTTGGTCACCCAGTCAAAGAAATCTATTAGAGTCATCTGACATGACCTTCCCACTGTGAATCCATGCTGCCTTGGTCCTGCACCCCTCTGGGCTCTAGGTACTCAACATTTCTTTCCTTCAGAAGTGATTCCATCATTTTCCCTATCACTGAGGCCAAACTAACAGGTCTGTAGTTTTCTGCCTCTGCCCTGCTCCTACTTTTGTGCAGTGGAACAACATCTGCCCTCCTCCAGTCCTCAGGTAGCACCCCATCCTCCCATGATTTGTTAAAGATGGTAATCAGTTCTACCCTTAGTTCTTTTAGAATTCTGGGATGAATCCCATCAGGCCCATCACTTTGGCCACCTTCAGTTTTAAGAGCTCTTTCAGAACTCTCTTCTGTGAATGGGCTGCTATCAACCCCCTATCCAGAGTGTTTCTATTGTTTGGTTTAGGTACCTTCCCTTCTTCATTTGTGAATACCGAGCAAAAATATTTGTTTACTACCTCTGCCTTTTCACAGTCACCCTCTGCCCACCCCTTTCCCTTTATTAAGCCTCATTATCCCTCGCTTGGTCTTCCTTCACTCCCTGATGTACCTATAAAATGTTTTATCTCCCTTCTTAACTGAGTTGGCTATCTTTTCCTCAGTTTAGGCCTTTGCTGTTTTGACTGCCTTCCCTGCTTCCTTCTGCTTTAACTGATAGTTTTCTGTCCTGCTCCTTCTGTGATTCCTTGTACCTCCTGCCTCATTTTCTGCTGCCCTTCAAACTTCTAATCCATAGCCTCTTTCTAAAAAGCTGTCATGTATATCAATCCTAGATTGTCGGTTGTTGGAATCATTTATACAATTCCTCTCAGCCCTTAAAATCTGGATGTACAGTATTGATTTGATCAGATTTTGTGGATGGAAGCTGTTAGCTATTAGTATGGAATTCCTATATGTGCAGTTAACGGTGGAGCTTTGTACAAAAACCATCCATTTTCTTTAGAAATCATTAAATCTAAGTAAGCAACCTCTGTTTGACTCTGATTGTTTTGCAAAAACTAGATGGTCAGTGCTAGAATTAAAATAATCATGGAACTCTTCAGCTTCCTGTCCTGTCCCCTTCCAGATTACTATAATATATAATCAGTGAAGCATTTTCATAATCCTAGCTTCTCTCTTATAAGAGTTGCTGTTCTTTCATTAACCATTACGCCAGAGTGCTGAACCAACTATGAATGCAATAGAAGAGATTTAACACAATTTGGAACTCTTAAAATACAACAATATAACTGATGTAATATACTGTCCAATGGAGAAACATCTGCTTCAGTCCAGATCTCTGATACTGAAGTTAGAGAAGATTTAATTATGGCATTTATGACTATCAACAGCTCGTTCACCGAGTTACCCCTATATCTGGCACTGAAAACCTTAACACCATTGATTGTCCTTGCTATCTTAGACCTTAGAAGTTGAATATGGAGTTTCCAAGATAAGCTGTTAGAAAAACAAACACACAAATAATCATAGAAAAGAGTAGTTTAAATGGTTATCCTATCTATTAACCTAGTTTTTTTTGTCTTTAGTGGCAGCTGCTCAGTGAGCTAATTTTTATTATACAATGGCAAGAAAGAATGCTGGACTCTGGCTGGTCAGTCTGGGGCTGGATCCATGATATTATCCCAGCATAACATCATGGATCTAGTCCCGGTACAGAGATAACCAGATCACCGGAGGAAAAAAATCACTGCCCATGGCATGTCCAAGACTGACCATCAAATCCACTTTACTGAAAGACTTTAGCGTCAGTGTTTCACTTTCACTCTTTGACACTGATTTCCAACTTGTGTCCCACTTAACTGTCAAACTCATATACAAAATTTAAAAGAAAGTTGCCATCTTTCCAGGGAACCATTATTTCTAGCACACTCCTTGCCCTTGTCAGCTTCAGCGCCCCTCACTCATTTAAGCTTCTGCCCTCCCCGCCCAGACAGAGTGAACAAGCAATGGAGAAAGCACTTCTCAACAGTCACTGCATGGCTCCTTTCATAATACTCTTCAGTTCCCATAACTTCTGTTTTGTTTTAACTGCTTCATGTAAAACCAGTTAATAAAACACATACTCGCTACTCTCTTATTTCCTCTTGTTTTAGGGACATCCTCACAGCAGTGGCAGTGAGTGGCGGTGGGTGGCAGCAGCAGTAATGGGGCAGGAGATCCAAACAGTCATTGCTGCGTGAAAAGATCATCCCACTTTGCATATGTCCTCACAATATTTTAACACTGCAGAAAACTATAGCACAAGTTGCCAAACAGAACACAGTGGGGGCGGGGGGGGGCACAGGGGAAAGAAAATAAACCACATCTGAAACTGGACAGTACATACTGTACACAATAGAAGAAAAATCCAGTTAATGGACACACAGCTCCACCTAGAGGATAAAACAGGAAAAAGTCTTTACTTTTTAAATAAATATACTTCCACACACTAAAAGCAAGTGAAAACTGTTTTAAAAAATATTTCTGTTTCCTTTTTCTTCTTCTTCTATTAAAATATTAGTCATTGTATAATAGGAATAATGCACTAAAGGGTGTGTGTCGTGCTGGGATAACATCACTTCTTGGGTGTTGGATGCACTTGGCCTGTGGCCTTGTGCCCAACCACACAAAGCACAACGTTATCTCAGCACAACACACACCCTGTTGTGCATCATCCCTTTATTATACAATGGCAAGAAAGAATGCTGTCCTGTCATTGGTCAATCTGGGACTGGACCTGTGATGTTACCCCAGTACAACATAATGGGTCTAATCCCAGCACACATATGATTGCATCAGCTGTTATCAGCATCACTCCACACAGCCACCCTCGATCCCCACTCAGCGACCTCATTCACTGATCCCCACTTGCAAGCCTTTAGTGTTCCCTCCCAGCTCTTTTACTATTAAAACTAAAAACCTTCCTTCCACCAGTTCACACTCTTTAATCCCCCAGCACATTAATTTCACATCCTTTTCTAATCTTACCCAAATCCAGTGGTTTCAGTGAACCATGGAGACCATAACTGCCAGTCACATGGTTCACCGATGTCACTCGGTTTGGCACATATTTAAAACAACCACTCCCACCCTGTAACTGTGTCAGTATGTATTAAAAAATCATTTTATCATTATTTTGACAGCTTCATCGTGGTCTACGTTACAGGACTAAAGTCCAGCAGAATTGAAAGCAACATACGCAGCTTTCAATAATAAAAAAAATATCAATGTAAGTGATCATGGCGATCACCTTCACAGCCACAGAACTAAAGTCTTTCTCTTTTTCTGTGGTTGTGAAGCCGATCGTTCCAATGTCTTTCAGTAATATTATTGGTATTTTTTCATGATATACTCCCCTGCTTGCTCACAATACACGTGGCTTTACAAGGTGTTCTGTAATATGAGTCACTCAAATTAAATGACTCAATTTGAGTGCCTGTGGGTACAACGAGTAGTGGTGGGTGAAGTGAGAAAACTTCGCTACATGGAGTAATCCGCGAATTCTGCCATTTCACTGAGCGAAATGTGAAATTTTGTCTAGCAAAATGGCAAAATTATGCCTATGGAATGGCAAAATTGAGCCCATGAAGTGGCAAGATTTCACCTTCCATGGTGGAATTCTGTCTTCCGTGGCAAAATTTCACTCACAGAAGGTGAGATTTCATCACGGGTGGTGGAATTTCACCTGTGGGAGGTGGAATTTCACCCATGGGAGGCAAAATTTTGCCTTGGCAAAATTCCACCTAAGGCATGGAAATTTTGCAGATTACTTCACCACCACTTCACCAGCAGAATATAAATTTGCTGCATCTCTAAGAGTGAGGGTGCTTTAATAGCAGGCATCACAACAGCGATTACATAGCACACCATAATTGGGAACAGTGCAATCTCAGAGTTTGTTATATTAGTTTATTAGTTTATGTGGGGTGTGGGGAGCAAAGCCCCTCTCAAGCATAGAGAGTCACTATTGTGATGCTCTCCATTCTGCACCTGGGCTATTTTGGGCTTCAGTATTTTGCATTCACCAAAGTGTTCTTCATGATTTAATTTTTGTGATTGTCACATAGAACCACTTTACAACCTACCCACTCTCATCCAGATGACTATTACTGCAGCTCCACCCACTGCACTCCCGAACACAACTGCAGCTCCTCATAAGGAACTGTACAACAAAAAACAAAACACACATGAAAAAACTGACAGAAATCACAGTCTCCCCGCTTCCTGTAGTGTGTGTGTGGTGGGGGCTGCACAACAGTCCAGCACAATTCAACAGCACTACCTGATTTCTGGAATAGAAAACAGAGCCCCCTCCAAAAATTAACTGAAAAGATATTTAAAAATATATCTAATAATGTTTTTTTCTTTTTTTCCTTTGTACTAGAGCCATTGTATAATAGCAATATTGCACTCCATGGTGTGTGTCATGCTGGGATAACATCACCTCTTGGGTACTGGATGCACTCGGCCATCATGCCTGACCACTAAAATCATGATGTTATCCCAGCACAACACACACCCTGTTGTGCATTATTGCTTAACTGTCATTTTGTGATTGCACTGTATACCTGCTCATTTTTTTTGTTATTCGCACTTTGAAACTTATCACAGCAATCCTCATTAGTTTTTACTCATCGCATGTTTGTAATTTATTCTCCCCATTTCCACCTTCGCTGGGTTGCACCTGAAAATAAGCCTTGGCTTAGTGTTCCTTTCCCAGTTACCAATTTTTAAATAAACAAACAAACAATTTTGGACTTTTCTTGCTTCTGTTCCAAATATTACTAAATTAGTTTGACTCTGTAAATAGTGAGAGAGTTCCCATTATATAGATTACAGAATTATCCCATTAGTCTGTGAAGAATGTGACAGTGCAATAGAGATTAATGTAAGGCTGTTGGAATCCTAACAGCCAATCAGAATGCAGTATTTCTGAGACCCTTTTTATAATATTAAATCATTAGCATATGCAGAATGATCAATCTGCTTATTAAACACCTAAATACCCAGGTCCACCTCGAAAATGAACTTGCTCAATGGTGATCGCTTGGTTAAATAAAGACTTTGATTGATTAAATAAAGACTTTGATTAATTGATTGATTGACAAACACCTTTGGCAGATGGAAAGCATCAGTCAGTTAGATGGAACAATATATTATTAAAGAAAATGTTAAAAAGCATGGGCATTAGGATGGAAGACTGGATAAGCTATTGTTCCTAGCCAAGAATATGTTATTTGTTTAGTGTGAATAAAATTAACCAAGTGACAAAAATAAGTACCCACCAAGAAAGCACAAACTGACATAGATATAGATATATTCATCTATCTAACTAGATTTGTGAACCTTAATGTTGGAACCGTTCAGAGTTGTACAAAATGTGGGATGCATAATTTCAAAGGCTAGGTCTCTTGACATGCCAAAGTTTATGTGAATCTGTTGTGTGGTTTGTGAGATACAGAGTGTCATAAAATCCTACATTTACTTGTTTTTTGCAATTTTTTTCTACAGCTATGTCTCTGAAACAGCTTTAGGTTGTCATCTGAAATTTTCAGGGAAGAAAGCCTTTTCCTCACAGTTGTGCTTCCACTGTGACATAAGGACAGTTATGGAGGGGGGGACAGGCAAATTAGGATACAAGTAAGCTATCTGAAAAAGTAAGGAAATTCATTGCAAAAAACTTTGTTAATGCATCAGTTAGGGTTGTTAGTAAAGCAACAAAAATAGGGAAATATGGTGTTTGGGTTTCCAACCCGAATGCTCCACCCCCACCCTGCAGACACCAACAGGTTCCCCATTATTCTATACTGTGCTCATCTCAGTTTCTTTACTTATGGAATGGAGCGAGTGTTAGGGTCGATGACCCCAAGACACACTGTCGATGCCTGTCAGTGTCTGCAGGGTGGGGTGTTAGGGATATCTAGCTGTCTATGTCTATATATTACACACACACACACACACACACACACACACACACACACACACACACACATATACATATAGATATATAGATACAGATATACAGTATACACACATATACATATACACATACACATACACATACACTATTTGGTCCAGGAGCTTTATTTAGTTTCACTGAAAAAACAGAGTTGACTATATCCTGCTTAGAAATATACCAGGGGATGGGGAAAAATTATCAAAAACAAAATTCAATAAAACATACTTCCTGTCCAGAAAAAGTAAATTTAGTCAATTACTTATCAGATTAGTTACTGGGATAACCTTCTTCTTAACAGTAGCTTAATACACTCCTTTAAGCAATACTTTAAATGCAACTTGGAGGACCTATGCCCCATTGAGGTTCTGCTGCTTATTTAGTTTACTTTTATTGTCATTCATTAGATGTGGGTGAAGAGACATGGTAGAAAGGATTAGTGACAAATGCCAGAAGTCTAGGGAACAAAATCTTGGACATGGTGGATGAGGGTCTAGATATAGTAGCTGTAAGTGGGATCTGGTGGACAGAGCATCATACATGGGAGACTGTTATCCTGGGCTACAGACTGTTTGGGAAGGACAGGACTGGTAAGAAGGGAAGAAGGGTGGCATTGTACATTAAGGAAAACATAACGGCAATGGAAGGAAGGGAGGAGATAGGGGAGGCTGAGGTCCTATGGGTCATGTTGGATAAAGGAAATGGGAAATCACAGAGGCTGGGAGCATTATACAGACCTCCAATGCAGGGAAGGAGAGAGGGAGATAAGCAACTGATAAAGGTGATTTCACAAATGATTCACAAGGGGGAGCTTCTATTAGTGGGGATCTAAACCTACCCAGTGTGGATTGGGAGATCCCAGCAGCAGTATCAGCTAAAAGCAGGGGGATCCATGAGGCACTGCAAGTAGTTTTCATGCAACAACTGGTAAGAGAACCTACTTGGGGGGGGGTAACTTACTGGATGTTGTCCTGATAAATGAGGAAAGTGTGGATGAGTTGGTGGTAGGGGAGGGTCTAGGTACAAGTGACCACAAAATGACCACGCTGTCAAACAGCTACTGTTTCTTACTCCCAAGCTGCCTCTATAAAAGGAAAAATTAAAAATAAAAAACTCATGACTCTCAAGCGCTCCCTTAAAAAACAAACAAAAAACATTTAACACTGTACTAGTGTGTATGTGTGTGCACGTGCATGTGCATGTGTGGATTAGGAACTAGGTAGCACCTCTACTACACACATTCTACCTGTCAACACAGCAAAGTTTTTTTCTGGTGCAGCAATACAAAAATTAAAAATTATTTAAAATGCAAAAAAAAAAAAAAAAGTTTCTTTTTTTTTTTTTAACAAAAGAAAAACAGGGACATTGTATAATTGCAATAAACCACTCCAGAGTGTGGGTTATGCTTAGATTTACCCACTTCTGGTGTGGATTTGGTCACTCGGACAAAACCACACCAGGCATGGGTAAATCACAACTTAACCCACACCCTGTTGTGGTTTATTGCTTAAATAACTTCTGCTTACATATGGAACTACCTAAAGAGTGACTTATCACCATATTAAATTGACATCTTTATTATATAGGCATGCATTCTACTTTATCAAGAGAACTGCAATAATTTATGAAAAGTAAAGGAAAACTGAGTCAGCGAATGGCCAATTTAAAGGAAATACTGTGCAATATTATGCAAACATCAAAAGGTGCTCCACTTGACAAAAGTTAACAGTTTTTACTGAACTTCAAGGCAGCAAGGACACAACAAAATATTAAGATTATAAAGATTAATATTTTAAAATAAAAGTTCAAGATTCAATCCAACACAATATCCATAAGTCCTCTTCACCGCTGCAACCTACAGTCAACAGTTATAATGAAACAAAAAGGTCCAAAACAACCAGCTTACCTCACAACAACCAAAATAAGACTCCACCAACATATTCAGGGTCTTAGAGATCAGAATCTTCAGACTCTACATGGGCCAATTTGCTTTCAGTTTCTTGGTGTACATAATTAACATCCATGATTTTGTTGAAAAGGAAAGATTTACCTTACCCTGATTTTAGCTGGTAGCAGAAACTGAGGAACCTTCAAATTGTGCAACACTCCCCAGAAATGGCCACATTTTTTTCTTCTCAGACACATGCAGTATGAAAGGTCAGGGAACAAAGAAAGTTCAGCCTCCCCATAGCAGAAGTTCCTTATAATCTGGGTAACTGCCAAGCCCAATCATGGCCACAACACCTGTACAGGTCACCAAGAAGGTATGGGAAGCATTCATGTCCATGATGGCCCACCATGGTGTAGTACAAGATGCCTTTTCAATTGCAACGGGGTGTCTTCTTTGGATAACCTCAGAATTTGTGGCAAAAATGTGCAGGCAAACTTGACCACCTCATCTCTCTTCAACACCTCTGGCAGCCCAGTCATAGGAATTCTCTTTTCTCAACCCTTGTTTTCAAGGGACTCAAGTCACTACTTCAACAGCCTATTCTCACTGATAAGTTGTCCAGTGGCATTGACTGCCTTTACATCAAAGTCATATGCTCATTGCACCACTTGCTCAAGCTCATCAACCCTAGTGTCCAGGCAGGGACACCATGCCAAGATATGTTCTGGGGGCACACAAGGAAAAATTGTTCTAGAGAGAATTTGAAATTGCACTTTTACAGCATTTCTTAGTCCACAAAAAACACTCTTGGTTGAGAGTTTGGGGAACACATGCCCCCTAGAGTCTATAGGCATGATGGGTCACAGTGTCCAACTTTTTATCTACAGTATGTCTGCAATAATTTTAACAAGCTGACTCAGTGTAGCATTTGAAGAAGTGGCATGGTGCTCCACACTTGACCCCACTGTCATATTGGTCTCTTTAGGCCTCACCTCCTTCAGCTTAGATTTGAAGAAGTCTGGGCCAGAGGCTGCTTCCTTCAGCTTCCACTTCTTGACTTGAAGCACCAGCAAATTTAGTAAGTGTTTTTTTATGTATAATTATTTAGATTTGGGAACAAAATAAACTTAAAGGCGGTCTCTTCCAGGAGCTAACAGGAATCACGTCTACTCCCTTCTGCTTCTAAGCCACATCCCATTTGTAGACATAAGCCATTATTTTGCCCAGGGACTCCAATGCTGCAATATTTATGTATAAGAACAAGGTACAAGAGGGAATGGAAAGGATTTTCTTTTTGTTTGCTCTATGTTATCCCCACCCTGACCAGCTGCTATCACCCCCGCCACCCAGCCACCTCACTCGACTTCTCCTGGACTTACTGGCTCGGTCTCCCATGGCAGGGTGGCAGAGTCTGCCTCAATCTGCTCTTACAGGATCTGGTAGAGCCATGCCTAGGTCATCAGTGCAGGGCCTGTGAGGGGTCAGGAGATCACTCTGCCAGCCAGGGTGATTTTTCCACCATGTTTTCCTCCCCATAGTCAATTACATCCTCATACACATCTGCCATTCCTCCACCCCAATTTGTGGTCCCTGGTGCTCTGCTCCCCAGCTGCCACCAGGGGCCAGGCTAACACCAGGTGCTGCACCCCCCCCACACACCCAGAGGAGGAGAATAGTCCATTGGACACTCAATCCTCCTCCTCCTCCTCCTCCTCCTCCCCCCCGGGCCAAACTCAGGTTACTAGCATGGTGGGCAGTAATGCTACCTGTGAACCACCAGGCCAGCAGAAAGGATTTTCAAACTATTTTCATTCTGTAACATCTTAGGCCACAACATACCCCCATCCCTCTCTTGGAACAGCAGTCTTTAAAAGAACAAGGCCTGAAAAATGAGTTTGTGATTTAAGTGGGCAAGGGACAGAATATTGTGAAATTCAGCAAAAGCATTTACATTAACAAATAGTGGAGCTAGCCAGGATGCAACAGAATGTTTTGCAGTAAATGACATATCTCAAAATACTGTGTGACAAAATGGCTTAATTGTCATTGAATTACAGTGTTCCTTGCAGCATACTGCAGAATTTTGCAGTAATATTGAAAGGTACTGCACTGCATCCTGTCTGGCACCACTGTGGTCCTCAAATTACTCCAGAATGAAAAGAACTTCAAGCATCTTAGACAAGACCCCACTTTGGGGTTTATGAAATAACTATATGCTTTAATAGTTGCTGCTAAGAATGCTGGGATTCTATCTGAAAAAGAGGTGAATATGAGGTAAAGTGTGGGTAGATTGTCTGCTACACCTGTTTCATATATTGTGCTTACTGTAAGGTGCATAAAAATATGGAGCAGCCCCCTGGGTGTCCAATAGTCTATGGAGTTGGGTCTCTTACAGAAAGTTTGTCTAAATTGTTATTTTATTCTTCAGAATGTTTTGATGGGTTTGAGATACCATGTCAGTGATGCTGTGACAGTGGATGCCATAGCAAAATTCAAGGATTATAAGTGAAAAGCAAGCTGCAAATGGCCTGGCACTAATGTTGAATCACTATACTTCACCATCATGGCCTCTGTGCCTGTAATCACTTTCTGCAATGGCCCCCAAACACACACAAAATTGCATTCAATTTACATTACAGGGTCTAAAATACTTCTGTGTCAATAATTTTGTTTATGTTTGAGGGAGACAGTTAGATACAGTTGTGTGGTACAGCAATGTGGGTCACTATGGCTACCTCTTAAGCCAACACTTTTTGGGCCTATGGGAAGACAATATGATTTTCAAAAGAGAGGTCACTAAATTTGCAGACCATTTTATTAAGTGGTACAGAATTATTGATTATGTGGTTTTTGTGTTAGAGGGATCAGAGGAACAGACAACTGCATTTATGAAGTGGCTTAATGCCAGTGAAATAAACATACACTTCCCATGTACATTGAGCAGAAAAAACTCAACTTTCTGGACTTCACTTCATACAGTGATGAATACAGAAAATCCAGTTAGCAGGATATAGGAAGGTAACTGCTGCAAATGCACTCTTCAGGGAACATGATGCCCAACCCAAACACTTTATACATTTGTAGAACACAAACAGACAGATGTATGTGTTCCATAAATATGCACACAACACTCTTGTGATTGAGAACCTTATACATCTGATTCAGTACAGTCAGTTTATTGGGGTCAGGAGGAATTATTCCACACCTAAAGCATCTGAAATTCAAGTAGAGGAAATCCAACAGAGATCCTTATAGAGAGGATATGAGGAAACCAAAATAGAGCAGATGGAGGAAAAACTTGTACTCTGAGTAAAGGCTCTATCAGTCCCCAAGCAAAGGAAATGAAATTGAGAAAGGTTAGCGACATTCACCACTCAAAATGATTAGAGATATGTGGACTTTCTTCCCACTCTGAAATTTCACAGAGTGACCATTTTTCAGCATTTGCATAACTTCATGTAGCTCGCTTGAAAACTGGCCCAATCTTTACCTTGCACAAAGATTGCTTGTCATGGAAAACAAATGTTATGTTGCATTGCTTTTAACAGCTTGCTGAGAAAAAGTAATTTGGCAAGAAGACCTCATGTCATGGGTAAAGCTATTTCATCTTACAGGAGAAGTTTCCTGCGAGACTTGTGATGTGCTTTTTTTCCCCTGCAAGTTATTCTTGAAGTTTTTAAAGAGCTGGGGAAACTTCACTCTGAGCCCAAAGCTGCAGACTTTGAAGAGGAGACAGGCCACAGACAGTAGGCAGATGTTTTCAGCAACCATGCCACATGATTGTCGGAACAAAGATGAGACCGTAAAAATTGTTTATTGCACTGAAGGAGGAGCTATTTAACAGCCCCAAACAGGTGACACCTGCAAGTGATCATGCAAATGACAAAACATTTTTCAAAAACTGGAAGTACACAGTGGAATGAAGCAGTTTGTAGCTCAAATATCACACTGTTGGGATGGCTTGAAATGTTGGTAGCCTGACAACCTTGAGGAGATGCTGAAATGAGTGAAAGGGCACCAAGGAGAAGAGAAGGCACCCAAGAGACTGGGAGAATCACAACCTGATCTCTTCAACATTGGTAAGCCAATTAAACTTAAAATAGTACTATTTGTTCACTGGAAAAAATGCTATCATTCCTTTATTTATTTTATGTTTAAAGGTTTCTTCTCCAGTCTCTGACTGTACCCACTAAGACAAAAGTAAACATATTTGTGTGGTTTTGTGCTGATTAAATCCAGAATGCATGATACTGTAGCACCATGTTAATAATACTCCACAGTATGATGATAGTCATTTAAGCAAAAAGATGAAACCACAACCAAAGAGATTTAAAAAAAATTGACCACAGCAATTATTAATTAATTCACAGTACTAGTTTACATGTAGTACAGTACTCCTTTTTTATTCCAGGTCACACCTGGAAATTAGCCTCTTCTCAGCGTGCCTTTCCCAGGTACCAATTTCTAAATACATAACTAGCTAACTAAATAACTAACTACATAAATGCTAGCTTTAAGTCCTCAAACCTCCTGATTTGACTCTGATCTGCATATGGGCAAGCTGCCCTGTTGTTCATGTACTGTAGCTTATATTGGTTTGATGGCCATCTTTACTGTCTTGAGTTACTAAGTGCAAAATTGCACAGAAAGTTTTCTAAGTATTTAAGGAAATAAAAATACACTGTTGTGTTGATGAATGGTAGGATGTCAGAAATACATTATTGCTGAAGCACAAATATGATGAATGTTCTTTCCAAGTAAAAAAAAAATGCTATTTTAACAAAGTTTTATTGTTCTGATAAGTAAGCAATAAAACACGATCGGTTGTGAGTTAGACAGTTCTAACACAAGGCTAGGGGGCATAGTGAGACAGGAGGCTGCACAACAAGTGCATCCAGCCCCCTTGCCATGTGTTAGAACTAACGCACACCCAGAGTGTCTTATTGCGCTTATAAAATGGGACTATTTTATTCGCAAATAAAAATGTAAATTAATAGATTAAAATAATATAAAATAATTTTTTTGTCTGAATTTTACAAAAAAAAAAATAGTTCCTCTGCCTACATACTTGTTGCTTTTTTTTTTTTTTTTTTAAGTCTAAGATTATTGGCCTTAGTAGGCTTCTGTAGTTGTTTTTTTCCCCTGTGTTTCTACATTTGAGATACCAAAAGAGTGAAGTTGCTGCGGGCTTGCTGGCTGGTTGCCAGCAAGAATAAGCAAGCAGTTTTTTTTTTATTATTATTTTATTGTTTGGTTGTTTTTATACATAGTGTGTGTGAGCTGGTAGAGAATAGACAGCCAAGAAGAAATATGCGAGCGCAAGACGAGTCCAACTAGCGCAGGATCTGTAAGCAGCAACTTATAAAAAAAAAAAGCTCTGCCAATGAACTGCTGATCAGCAGCACCTGTCCAGCTGGTGGTGCAGCACTTTGAAACAGTTTGACTGCAGAGGGGCTGGGAGAGCCACTATGATGTACAAGTAGCCAAGCAGGTGTGAAGTGAGGGACCCGAGTCTGATCTACGAGCAAGCAGCAGGAAAGTTGCGATATTAAACAAGTCTTGGAACTGGAATTGTAATCTGGAGTAAATGTTCATTTTTTTTGTGGTTAGAAAAAGAAAAATCTTACATGTGGAGATATTCTCATGGATGATGAGCATACAGCGTCATCTCGGATGAGAATTTGTGACTTCTTAATTGGTAGCTATTTGGAATAGTATGTAATTGGAACAGGGAATAGTTGTAATGCATTACAGGTACAAGTGGGAAGGGGGGCTTGGGGGGGCTTAGCCCACCAAAATAAAACAATCCACTAAGTGTGTGTGTGGGAGGAGTGCGGGGGGGGCAGAGCCCCCCAATTGTCTCAATTTCAGTCAGCGCTGAGACTGGGAAGTTGTTGACTGTTGCCTAGTGACAGTCGGGTCACTGAGATCATAATCTTGTCTGCCATCTTTGTCCCTCACAAACTGCAGCCGCTCCCGCATTTATAGCTGAACTTTATAAACTGGACATAACTATGTCAGCGTTTTGAAAATTAGACTTAGCAATGCCCTAGATTTGAAAAGTGGGCATAGGGGCAATTTGGTTTAGGTCAAACTTGTACAATAGAAAACTTCTTCTAGACATGGACTTTGAAAATCACTCCCCCCCCAAAGACCTCAATTCAAGAACATGGCTCAGTTGCACTCAAAAGGTTTGTAACTGAGCTGTGTTGCCTCTCACCTGTGGTGGCGTGCATCTTGCAACATATTACCCTACCCAGTGGGGAATCATTGGTGCTGTCTCCACCCGCTTAGCTGCATGGAGGCATGGCAGGGCCTGCATAGTGATCGACCATATCATCCAATCAGATGGCCCAGCCCCCATGTGAGTGGATCCCCATTCTGCACAGTACAGGGGGCTTGTGGGATATGGCCAGTCCTCCAGGGATTGGCATATCCCTTAAAGAGAATTACTGAGTTGTGCTTATCAGCCCATTGACACAGATGTACTGCCAGCCCTCCAGGTATGTCAGAGGGTTGTGGGTAGCTGTTCGGTGGGGTGATGCAAAGTCCATGGCCTTGTATGTCCAGCAAGATGGGGCACATAGGCACCACTAGGTGTTAATGGGGGGGTCCTAGCTAGTATAGCCAGAGACTCCACCGCAGATGTCCCCTACCTGGAAAAAGGGTGTCGTGTATGGCACATAGCCTTGGCATGCCACATCCACTCTCCCTGCCGGGTCATATGCATCACATGTGCCCAGAGTTGGTCAGGGTGCATAAGTGGAGCAGAAAGTCCCATCATACATGTGCAGAGTTTTCACACCACCTTCACTACACAACTTCTTTTGATAACTGGCCTACATGCCATGCATCTGAGGTACATAGGCTTTGCTCAACTTCCTGCATAAAGGCCAATGTGTCTAATCTCAATATTTAGCAAACAAGGTGTTGTTTATTACCACTGAATTTGTATGGGTTGGGCAGCTAGCCATGAATTAGGAGTGAGGCCAATAGTTCAATGTAGGATAAATAACTTAAATCTCTAAGCTTTTTGCTTCTTCCCCAAAAAAATTAACATACAAATGTTGTTTTTTCAAAGGGATTTTAACCCCCAAAGAGAGTATAGATACAGAAAGCCATTTTACCCGATTGTATGTATGTGTCTGTGCAGTGGTAGAAACCACTGTCACACATTAGTGAGTCATCTGATCAGTAAATAAAAGACTGTTGCATCAGTGCCATTGTTGGGACACATACAGCCTCATCTGGCAAAGATAGGTAAATTAAATATTAAATGTATATCTCTCCGAGACCTGAAAACCTTGGAGTTATTTTCTGGAGGTCTCCACCTGTGGTTCAGTGGTGCAGCTATTGATGTGCACCATTCCTTCAACAAGCACCTCTTAACTAAGAATGCTCCAGCCTCCTCCAGGTCAGTTTTAAAGCCCCTAGTCAACCCTTACTTCACACCACTGCACAAAGCCCCCCATCCTGCTTTCACTTCAAAGTCAAAGTATTTTATTATTACATGTTTGTGTGTGTTTAAGGGAATAGGAAACAGTTGCTACACCTCCAGATGCCCTCCAGTGATTCTTTTATTGTCTACCCAGTACTGTGATATGTTTTTGACCTTTTTTGTTAAATTAATAATTTTGTTGCCTTTGTAACTACCCTGAATCCCTCCAAACTCCAATGGAGGGTGACTAAATTAGTTAGTGGTCTAAATAACAAAAACAAAACATGACAAGAGATTAATAAATCCAAATTTAATGACTCTAGAAGAATGCAGACAAAGGGGTGACTTGCAAACTATGCCTTTAAATCTTAGATCTCACAATAAACAGATTGAAATCCCAAGAGTTAAAACATTTAAAAGACAAAACTTTTTTCCCCCATCAGAGGTCTCCAATTGTGGAATAAACGTCCAGAAACCATCACTGAGACTGAAGAATTCCAACAATTTAAGAACCATATTGACCAATACTTGGGCTTCTAATTGTGTGTGTCCACTAGGAGTGGAAGACAGACATGATGGGCAACCCCTTCTTATGTCTGCAACTACCAAGTAATCAAGCAACTTCTCTCCTCAGCAGTGGCTACTCTCTCTTTTCAATCAATCAATCAATCAAATCAAATCAATCAATCAAAGCTTTATTTGTACAGTGTAAATTTCAGGAAATCAAAGCGCTTTACATACTGTCAATACTAAAATCTATTTAAATACAAAGCACACTTCCATAACAGCTACAATAATAAAATGCTTAAATTAGGCCCCATCAGGGAAGGCCTGGCTAAATAAAAAATTTTTCAGTTCAACTTTAAAACTGTCAATGGTCTGGCACTCTTATCAGATGAGGCAAAGAGTTCCACAGGGTCAGGGCCACAAAAGCAAATGTACAGGCCTCAGATGTCTAATTTAACCCTGGGAATCTCTAGCAATCCTTCATTGGTGGAGTGAAGTGGATGGGAGGGGTGGTAAGCCCGGAGAAGGTCTTGCAGGTAGCTGGGTCCCTGGTTGTGTAGGGCTTTATAGGTCAGCAAACCGACCTTGAAGGTGATCCGCCAATTTATTGGCAACCAGTGCAGGTAGCAGAGCACAGGTGTGACATGGAAAGAGCTAGGTAAACCAGTCAACAACCTGGCTGCCACATTCTGCACTAGCTGGAATTGCTGAAGATCAGCCCCTGGTAGCCCTAGGTATAGGGTGTTGCAGTAGTCAAGACAATAGGTCACAGAGGCATGATCCAGTATTAGTAAGTCACCAGGGGAGATCAGGTGTTTGATCTAGGTGATGTTTCTCAGATGGTAAAATGAGGCTTTCACAATGACTGACACCTGTGATTTCAGTGTCAAGCCACTGTCAAGCACAATGCCCAGATTTCTCACCTGGTGAGCAGCTGGAAGTCCCCGAGCCAGAGCCCTGAGGTCTGACCAGCTTGTCCCCTCATGCCCTGGTGACCAGGTGACCAGGTTCTAACACTAATACTTTGGGATTATCCAGAGTCAACCTCAACCAGTTGATCCTCATCCAATCCTGGATCTCTGAGAGGCAGTTGTTAAAGACCGAGACAGTCTCCTCCTGCCCAGGTGCGAAGGACATGTACAGCTGAGTATCATCTGCACAGCAATAAAAACTAAGCCCATACCACCTAATAATATCCCCTAACAGCAGCATGTACATTGCAAAAAACATGGGGGATAAGACAGAGCCCTGCAGGACCCCACAGGTCAGTGGAAGAGATGCTGAAGAAAAACATCCTGACACTACTCTTTGTGTTCTGCCCAGGAGAAAAGATTTAAACCAGCTAAGGACTGTACCAGCCAGTCCATAGCATACCCGCAGGTACTCCATCAACACCCCATGGTCTACAGTGTCAAAAGCCACTGAGAGATCGAGGAACACTAAGAAAGTATGACTCCCTCAATCCCTCACCATCAGGAGTTCATTCGACACCTGAACAAGGACAGTCTCGGTACTATGCCTCTTTCTAAACCCAGACTGGAGAGGTTTGTAGATGCTGTGAGTTGTTAAGTGATCAAGTTGAGCAGCCACCACCTTCTCAATAACCTTGCCCACAAAGGGCAGGTTAGAGAGAGGTCTGTAGTTTGCCAGGCAGTTTGGATCTAGCAAAGTTCTTTTAGGAGTGGTTTAATAACCGCCTCCTTCAGTGGATCTGGAAAGACTCCTGTTGCTAGTGAACAATGGACTATCCTAACTAGAGCCAGGCTGATGACTTCCATGCACCCCAGCAAGAAGCATGTTGGTCCTGAGTCCAAAGTACAGTAAGTTGGCCGCAACTCCTGGATGATCCGCACAGCATCCACAAGAACCAACTGGCTAAAGTCGGACCAGACAGACCGAGTACTTGTGACCTCAAGCCTGCTACTGCAAGATACATTTTGGGGGCTGACTGGATCTCCAATTTGATAGTGGCAATCTTATTGGCAAAAAACTGAGTAAACTCATCACATCTTACTTGTGAAAATGCTCCCTGCAACTGAAGACAGGTTGGATTGCTCAATTTATCAACTCTACAGAAGTGCTGAGCTGGTCTGTTAGTTGCTGCAGCAATCTCCTTGGACAGGAACTCTGCCTTCTTACAGGAGATTGCTAATTGATAGTCTTTACAATGTACCATTAATCTAAGCTTGTCCTCTGCCAGACTGGATTTATTCCAGCACTGCTCCAACCTTCAACCTTTCCTCCTATTCTCCTTCAGAATCTCATCAAACCATGAAGACTTCTGATGAGATGGGAGGGGGCGAACACAAACAGGTGCTACAGAGTCGAGGGTGCCAGTGATAGCTCTATTACAAGCTAGCACCAGTTCCCCCTGGATCCTCGCATACATTCATCATGCCTGATAGCTCCGGTACCTCCAGCAGGCCTTGTGGGGTCAAACCCTTTAAAGGGTGGTACTGGACCATCTCTGTAGGGGCAGGCCTATTTGGGAGTGCCTCAAACCTGAACCTGACAGTGTGGTGGTTCAACCAGCTAACCGGCTCCACCACCAGGTTTAAGACCTCCATCCCCAGTAGGAAGACCAGGTCCAGTGAATGACCGTGGATATCAGTTGCTGAGATAATTTGTGCTAGGCCCAACAAACTCATAAGTTGGAGGAAATCTTGACTAAAATGTAAGAGTACATCGTCGACTCAGATGTTGAAATCACCCAGAATAATCCATCTGGGGAATTCCAACACCAGGTCGACAATGAAGTCCATGATTTCCTGCAGAGATTCCCTCCCATCTCCATGTGGATGGTAGATGAGGAGACTCCTGCAACCTGCACCTGCAACCATGATACATTCAAAGGATACAGTCACTCCTAACAGGATGGCTGTGAGGCCCAGGTCTGATTTAAAATAATTGGCTACTCCCCCGTCCTTATGATCCCTTCTTGGGCAATGTAACACAGAGTACCCAGCCAAAACAGCTGATTCCAATACCGGCATTATCATCCAGCTAGGTCTCTGTGATGCAAGCCAGATCAGTTGTTGCCACAAGATCAGCAATAATTGCTGTCTTGTTTTTTATTGATCTGGCATTGCACAACACTGCCCGAGAGAGATGGGCAGATGAGGCAGATCCAGCATCCTTCCTACAAATTTTCATGTTGCCTGAATCAATAACACCATTCCAGGGCTACCCTATCAGGACACTGAAGCTGAGGGTCCCGACATGTACGGGCCCGGCTTAGGCATCTTAAAAATAGGGATGCCTGACATTTCAGCCTGGCAGTGAAATGCCATTTTGGTGTGCGAAATTATATTTCACCCAGTGAAATACTGGGTTACATCCGTGAAACATGGTTTCACCTGGTGTAACCATATGAAGATAGTGAAGTGAGGTGCTGGCTGAACTGTCCCTTGGTGTGGAGCACTAATGCTCCTAAAGCTCAGCCAGCAGGCTGTTGGGGATGTGGTTCTGTTCCCGTCATGGGAACTTTTATAAAAAAACATTTTTGCACCCCGCGAATCAAACAACCAACTCCGAGGTCCGGTCTCCCACGGAGTTGGTTAGTTTAGTTAGGGGGAAGTGTGGGGGGCAAAGGCCCCCCCCCCGGTATAAGCAAGTCCCCATTTGGATTTTTAAATTCGGTCTCTCGACCTCGGCATTTTGGGATTATATAGGTAATCCATTCCAGGCCATTCAGATGAACAGCATGGAATGCGAGTTACTGATGTCATAGAATGTTTTAGAAATATATAAAGAAAGAGCAGTAGTTTATGAGGAGAGTGGAACTCTATGTAGATCTGAAGACACCCCAAAACTAGATTATTTAACTATCGAAAAATCATCAAAGCCTATCAGAATACATAACTGGCATATAAAGAAGACGGAAAGGCAGTTAACTCTGTAAAAATCATTTCCTAACTCCTTTAAGGAGCCACACCAATGTGGCTCACTATACCTAATGTAGACAGATGTAGTTTTAAATATTTTTTGTAATTACTCCAGTGCTGTTCAAACACCCTTTATCGGAACTTGTTACTTCTTTAGTCAGCTGTTAGTATTTACCAGTCTCATTGTAATCAGCTTCAGTTCTGAGGCTAAGTATGGGCTATACGTGAAGCAGTTCTTTCCCATAAGGCATTTTGTTTAGAAAGAAGTTTTGAGCCTTTAGATAATTTCAATTTCTTTTTGTGCACCAAATAAACCAATTTTTCAGTCACATACTCATTCTAGAAATTATGAGGCATGATGAAAAACGTCTAGGAAGTGGATAGGAACTAAGCACACACCAGGTAGAGGAGATGGAGATTTATTAAATGACCATATACAGCATGACTAAAAATGAAATAACACCTCTATGCACAGACTCAGGCTAATGAGTCTTCCTCTGGGGGCCTCCTATCTCCTCTGTCTGGTGTGTGCCCATTTCCTTTCCTCTTTCTAGTGCGCTTAATTGCTGGAGCACCTTTGAGGAAAGCTGTGTGAACTTCATCTAGAACTGCTTGCTGTGATGAAAAACTTCTGCCTGAAGCCCTTCTCCTTTACTGTTCTTAAATAATGTTTTTTCCCCACTCTCCTTTCCTCACACTTTTCATGTGGCATAGTTTGCACTAAGTCAGGAGGGAGTGAGTACAATCAGTTAGGGAAGCAGTTGATAAAAACTTTCTAAAGCTTTTTCACCTAATCCAGTGTATTTATTCTCCTGCGATTTGAGACCATGGCTGATGTCGACCATGGGGTTCTGTGGTGTTGCCAGAAAAACACTAAGTGCAAATTGGTGGCACTATGGTATGCCACAATTAACCAGATGAATAGTGTTTGTTTTTGCAACAGTAACAGTATATGCATGGCTTCAAACAGGAAATATTCCCCTTTAAAGAAGAACTGTCCTTCGAACATGTGGGATAATAACTGACACAACCAAGCAGGGATCAAGTGCATAAAAAACACACGATTGCGTTCATCAATTTATTTTGCAGAAAATCAAGAAATATATACAAAAATCTTAAGAAAATTGTTAGTCCTGCACAACAAAATAACTTCCGGATTCTGCTTTCACCAGCAGAGCCCATGGCTTTGTTTCAGCCTAGATAGCCTAGTGTAATACCTCTTACACTCCAATCATCTGTGTGAAAATCAGCACACACCTAAGAAGATCCTTCTCTCACTGTCAGCATCAGACTGACCTATCTGAGGTCCCCTGGTGGTGAGCCCTTTTTATAGCTCCCTGGGTTGACATCACAGATTTGGGGGGTTTCCATTGGCTGTGACATCACTGGCTCTGAAACACATAAATAGGGTTAGTTTCAGGCCAGCCAGCCCTCTAGTTAGAGCCTAACTACAGCAGGGCCCACAGGTAATTATGCTTTTATTACAAGCCTTATTAAAGTTTTATTACTAGTGTGCAGGCATCCCTGAATTGGCAAGGGAAAGGGGAGATTTAGGGTGTACTCCTGATCTCCCTTCTCCTGCCAACTCATGAGACCTGCAATGTACAAAGGGCCTGATTCCAGGACAAATGGCGTAACCTGCAGGTAGTTGTGAGATACACCATTTGCCGCTATGCTGGAGACCCTGCACCGCATTCCAAGAGTGGCAGGGTCCCAGCACTTGCGACATGCGGTTTATGCCATGCAGAGACTAACACCATGGGCATGGCGTAACTGACCCTCAAGTTGCGGTCCGCAACTGGCAGCCTCAAAGCCCCCACCCTGGAACAGCATAGCACACACACCAGGGAGCATGGGGGGCAGGACAGATGGCACAGGCATCCGGGGAGAACACCACAGACTGGACCCCCAGGGATCCCTGAGCATCAGGGTGGGGGGCAGGGGTATGCCAGTGGGGGTACGTGGGACATTGGCGCCATTGCTTCAGTGCCACAGGGCCGGCAAATGATGGATAGCACTGTTGGTCACCACTTAGAGCAGCTCTGGGCTGTTCTAACTTAGCCCTGCCAGTGTGGCTTTTGGAATCACACTTGCTGGTTACGACAGCTGCCTTCCTGGAATAGGGCACAGTTGCTGTCATAACCCGCACTTGCACCATGGCATTGCGGGCTGTGGCATAGTGGGTGGCATAACCCACAATTGTCATAGCCCACAGCCGCTATGGTGCAAGGCACCTCTGGGAATATTGGCAGGCGTATCGCTTGGCGCAAGTCACGGGATACGCCAAGGTGGTTTGGCATATCTCAGCCTATGCCAGTGTAGCCTGACTTGGAATTGGGCCCATGGTCTTCAGAACAAAAAAAAACTTTTTATAATCATCATTGGAACTATTTATGAGTTCTTATTTTGCAGCTTTTAATAGCTGCACTTTTTTTTTCTGTGTGTGTGTGTAACATGCAGGGGCTCTGTGCTAAGCTCCTTGTGCCCTTGGTGTCATCTACTCTTTATTTCATGTAAGCAGCCCCAGTTAATGTACAACATCTCTTGGGCTGCAGCACTTAACTTGGCACATTTCTTTCCTGTTGGGACACTACGGAGCTTTAGCTTCAATGCCCATAGTGTCCCACATAACCGCATGCTCCCTGAATTTGTTGCCACACTAGCAGCACCTCCAGATGCCTCGGAACATTGTCGTGCTCTGAAGCAGCAATCTTTGCTCACGCTCCATTCTAGAAGCATTTCTAAATGCAAGCCGCACTATGCAGCATTTCTACTCCATATGGGGCATCTTGCTCAGATAAAGAAAAATTCTTGGGCCAGTGTTTTATATTTTATTCAGCCACATCCTGCTGCATGCACTTCTTGTCCGCTCACACATCTTGATGAACGGTGTGCAAGACAGAGCTCTTTCTCTTCTGGGCACCTTTTGAGCTGCTACATGCAGCTCTCGATTCTTCCCTTGGTGCCTAGAAATGGCACCGCTATAAGGGACTCAGGATGGGCACTTAAGAGCCCTATACCCAGCACCAGGGCACATATTCTACATGAGAGCATCAAGTTTAATTTAAACATAGCGGAACGTGCGCTAATAATTATCTCCTATTCGGGAGCTCAAAGAGTAGTGCTTCCAGTGCTTAGTGTGCAAGCGGGGGATTTATAAGAAAACGGGACAGAAAAGCAGTGAAAAATGTCAGATTGGCCACCCTGACATGAGGGAAAAAAAAAAAAGAACATTTCAGTGCCTGTGACTCTGCTCAGCTGCTCAGTTTTGGTGTTGAAACAAGTTCAAAATTTCAGGTCTGATGGGTTTATGTATTTTGTGTGATGCCATCAAGTGCTACAGTGATGCCTCTCACTGTTCAGTGGTCATTTTTGCAGAGAATAGTTTGGGCATGCACAGTAACATAAGATGGTGGCACCCAGACCCAGCAGTGTTTACATTTTGGTCATGTTTCAAACATCCAACTCCATTACTTACTGCACCCCGGCATTCATAACAGATTTACTTTTGGCTGAAAAGCCTAACTAGTCATTTTAACTTTGCGGGTGTTATTTCGAGAATGAGAGTTCTTTCAAAATGTCTCTTTTCTGGCTGCTCCCCCCCCCCCCAGACATCCCATGATTTACCTGACATCTCAATTCACAGATCACATTATTGTAAATTATTGCATTTCACATGACAGCAAACTGGAAGTCACAGTGGTCCTCATGCCAATAGGGATAGTTGAAATATTGCGATACGACTGCCTCAACGTATTGTCTTGATGCTCCAAGGGACTGTAGCCAGCAAGGCTACATCAGGAAAAATAAATCTGAAAAGGTTGCAAAAAGGTACTATGTTACTGGGGTTGAGCATTTGTGCTGGTGGTATGTAGGTGTGACTAGTTTTTTTTTTTTAAAGAATCATGCTACTGTGGTGAGTGACTCAGGGCCAGGAAAATGGTGGCAGCAGCAGCAGCAAGTGTTGTTGGAGGTGGTGAAGAGGGTAGGGCAGTGTTGTTTGAGTGGCATGTTAACTATTATCACCAAATTACTTTGTCAGTTTTAGGCCACCTGCATCCAGCTCAATCAGATGCAGCAGAGCATGGTAAACAGCATGATGGAGACAAGCCATGTGACGAGAGAGATCATTGGCAGCAATGCAGCACAAGTATAATAGAAACCATGTGAGCCAATCAGAAAAACAATTATGCACTTGCTTCTGCTGTGGGAAGAGGTGAGGCAGCGTAATGATTTTTGAGAGTGGCGCGAGTGACACACCAGTTCAAAGACTGGTGTACCTGCAAGTGTGGCTTGGGAGAAACAATTGGGTGAGTTGCCGTTATATGCATGCAAACATTTTAAATTTTTTGGAAGGCTAAAGCTTGTAGTTCAATGGGGTGGAGCAACTAACCACACCCCTGCTCAGCCTATATAAGGGCCACTGTCCCTCACACTACCCTCAACCATCTTTAGTTGTGGCTGGAGGTTCCATCTATTCCCTGTTTCCCTGTGCTTGGACACTGCTCCTTTCTGCCTCCCTTTGGTTTCTGCTTGCTGGTTTGTACTCCTCCCATTCCTCTCACTGTCTCATCTGCCTCTAGCTGCTGCTTATTCTTCACCCTGCCTCCCAGTCCCTCCTCATGCTCCTGGTCCCCCTCCAGTGATGCTTTCCCCGTGGCCCCTTGCCTGTGCTCTCCAATCCCTCTCTCATTGCCACTCACTTGCTGCACTTTGTCTGCTTTCCCCTCCTTGCTCCCTCTCATTTCTGCTGCATCCTCCTGCTCCCTTGTGTTGTTGTTCAGTGTGCTATTTGCTGTGGCCACTTTGTCCCATTCCCCACTTCCATTTCTGTCCTCTCCCCTCCCCTGTTGCCTTGTTGCCATGGGATGGGGCCTGTGTTCCTGTGCACTCAGTGGCTGTTCCCCATCGTATGTGCCCTTTCGTTCTGTGTCTAGCAGGGGGCTGTTGTGCCCCTGCCTGCCACTGGGATCACCTTTGTGGGTCTGACCCTTTTCGGGGGCCTTCCATTCTTTCCTGATAGAGGCTGGTTTGCAGCTGTCTTCCCCTTCAAGTGCTTTTGTTCTCCTGTTCTATATCCTTCTGTGCACTGCCGGCCGCTCTCAGTATCCCTCCATTTGTCTTTCCCTGCCTGCTGTTGTTCTCCTCATCCCTCCTTGTGCTCTTTTTTTTGGGGGGGGGGTTCCAGCCCTCCATCAGTACTCTCTCATTCTCGTCATTCCTATTATACTAGTGTCACCTGCAGGACTCATACGCACTCGAGGTCCTCAAAAATTTAAACATTCATTATTGCATTATTAAGTACATACCTATGCCAGTTTACCTTTTACCATGAAAGCCCTGCTACAGCTGCTGATTGTCAATCAATTTATTTTATCTTAATATTGTATTGGCCATTGGTCTAGGTCAGCTGCACCCAATTATGTACTGTTTACTAGTTTAATTAATGTCTCAGCATCATGATGCCTAGCTCATAACTTCTCTGTTATTCCCATGACAGGGACTGCATTTGCTGCGATGGGCACCATGGCTCCAAGCAGTGGGAGTAGGTTCTCCATCAGTCACCATCCTACGTCAGCAATTGGCCTGCCCAACCAGTCATCCAGCCTGTCTCTAGCACTCATGCTAATCCATCTGGTTTTCTCTGACACTTACTGTACTAGCTTCACAGCCTCCTCCTACCTAACCATCGGCCCCAGGCTTCATCCATCCTTACCATTCTCTCACTCATAACATTCAGTTCAATTCACTGCTAATTTGGCTTCCTGATGGACTTGGTTGGCATGCATTCTTGTGGTGAACAAATGCTATCTGCCTTAATTAGATCCACGTGAGGGTCCACATTGCTTAGCCTGACCTATGTACTGGTCCCTCCATGTCAGCAGCCGTCCAAGCAAGACCCATGTATGGGTCCCATTCTACATGACAACTAAATTCTCTCCACTTTCTGGAGACATGCCGACCATAGCCATTACTTCCAGGACTTAGTTTTAGCACTGTGGCTGATGGTCTCTCTCTCTGCACCCTGAAGTCTGCATCTTGAGCATGCAAAGTTTGGGGTAGGATCCTTCTCACCTGGCCCATAGTTGGGAATGTCCTCACTCTATGTGGACCTTCAGTTATCAACCATACTGAAGGCACCTCTAGCCCATAGTTGGGAATGGCCTCGCTCCATATAGACCATCAGTCATCAACCGTACTGATGGCACCTCTAGATGTAGCATTTAAGACTTCAGTGGCGAGGGGAGAGGCTCTCATTGGAAGGGCCCCTTTAGCTACCAGAGCAGGTTTGGAGGGACCCTTTGAGCTATTCTCCCTACAACCACCTCTGGTTCACCTGGTTTGTTCTTAGATCAGTAGGCTGGATGAGCACCTCGGTGGTCATTACTTTCCTCCTCCTGCCTTGGAAGTTGGCACCGAGTGTCCCAGTGTTGCAGAGATCACTCACAACCTTCCATGGCATTCCCGTTAGAGGGCTAGAGTGAGAATGTTCCCCAAAATTGGCATATCCCCTGGATTGGACTACTAAATTGCAGTAGCAGAGCTGCCACTAAACAAAATTGTCCTGAAGCCTGGAGGGAATGCGACCTAGGCCTTGGATTCCCAGAGGTTTGCTCCTCAAAGGGAGTTTTTCTTCTCTTCTGTGCCAATGGCCATAATACCTAAATAGGTGTAGCAAATGTTCCCTAGGTCACATAGTTAAGTTTCCACTGTTGGATGGAGTTGGATGGCAGCCCCGTAATCATCCTTTCTCTCCCTCCTAAATGCTCCCTCTTTCCTTAGGACATTACAC
Organism: Neoceratodus forsteri; assembly: GCA_016271365.2. Classification (NCBI taxonomy): domain Eukaryota; kingdom Metazoa; phylum Chordata; order Ceratodontiformes; family Ceratodontidae; genus Neoceratodus; species Neoceratodus forsteri. The sequence continues at coordinate 979,024,086 of CM057458.1, read as the reverse complement.
CTCAATGCCTCACATTCAGGACTATGAGCAGGCCCCTATTCACCCAGGTCATGCCTACTCTACTCAAACCATACTACCAACTTACCTATGTACAGGTCTTCAGTCACGATAAGCATCCAGCACCTAGTATGCTTCCCTCGACACTCTTTTTAGGCTCCTTCCTAAGGTAACTTTAGCCAAGGGAATCACTCCCACAGTACCTTTATGGGTGGAACCCTCCTCTAGGGTTCCTGCCCTTCATTCCCCTACAAGGTGGTATATCCCACAGATAGAGAGGTGAACAGCCAAAGATTATCTACATTACACAAGCATAACACTATACCAGTTGCATAGGCACATTGAAACTATGCATAGCACTATGCAGTGGCCCAGGTCCGTGTTATGTAAAATGTTACTTCACAAAGTTCTCCACCTGGTGAAGTGCCTACTTTGCCAGGCAGAAATTATGTGAAGTAGCTCTTCACTAGAGAAGTTGTCACTTTGTGTCCTGCTGTCAGTCAAAAACTACATGTAGTTTGATAGTAAAGTGCCACTACAGTTTTTTTTTTTGCATTATTTTTTGGAGCAAAAAAAACTTCCCCTACCTTCATGTGCATAACCTCCCCCATACACACCACCAGGTTAGAAACACGTGTTACCCCAACCCCTCTACACTCATAACACCCCCCACTCCACACTTGTAGCACCCCCCAGTTTCCTAGTAAAGTCACTTAGATTCAAACTAGTAAGAGTCTGTCTCTTATAATAAAACAATCCTTCCCCCACCCCAGTGTTGAATAATTCCATTCCTCCCACGCCCCACCCCCACCACCCTGGTCCTTTGTTAGGTATAAGCACATACACCTCCCCATCCCCAACAGCCTACTGGCACCCAGTTTCCTGATCCAACATCACCCAAAAGAAGGATACAAAACTGAAAGACCTGTAAAAAAAGAAATCTGTCCCCTGCAGTGGTGAGCAACCACCCTCATGGATTCATTTACAATGAATGAATTGGTGATGATGTACTAACAGTAACAGCTGATTGGTCACTACTGATTGGTATCAGGATGGATTGAGTGATGCCCTGTGTGTCATAATATGGAAGTAATCAGTGGCCTAGCCAGTTGTCCAAATATCCCGTTATAGGTACTTTGGCTACTGCACACTTGTTTAATGTCTTGGTCACTGAGGCAAAAATAGTGTTGAACAATTCTGACATGACTACTGTTGAAAAATGAATGCAACCATGCCCTTGCCACTTGGGAGAGGCTCTTTGAATAATACTCCTGAATTCCTTGCCTTGTACAAAATAAGATGACAACAGATCTTGTGCCAGCATTATTGCCACATCTGCATTAAGTGCATGTGCCACAGACTGGTTTCTATAGTACTTCGTATAGTGTCTAAAAAATGCCAGGCAATGTGGCCTGATGTGCAGATTGAAAAGGTTGTCTAGCTGGGTTTTTTTTCCAGTTAGTATTTTAGCTCCTCTCTTCCGGACTGGCCCTATTCCTTACCGGACTCTGCAGCCATATCACCTGGCTTCTCTGGGACATACCAGTTGTCCATCCATCCTTTCTCTGTAGGATGACCAGGGAGCCCAGTCACCAGTGAGGGATCTGCAGGGTACCAGGCCTTCATCCTGCCAGTCAGGATTTTTCCGCTCCATTTTCTGTCTTGGCCCATGGCATGTGCAATGACATGTTGTGCAAGCTCCACATCCGCAGAGATGCCCCCAGTATCAAGCAGATGGGACACCTTCCCTGGTGTCGCACTACACTGCCACTAAGAACTCCCAGGTGACAGCCAGCCAGCAGGATGCACAGAGCCCCCCCAAGGGAGGAAAGTTGTCCTTGGGGCACTCCATTCTCCCTCTTCTGGCTGGCCCCCTGAGTGACATACATCCATCTCTGAACCTGGGTCACAAGAGCGACAGGAGGAGAGGAACCCAGTGCCTCAGCCTTCCATGCCACTGAGCCAGGCCGAGTTTTTATAAATGTTGTGTCTTGCTTCTTGTAGGAGGAAACAACATGGATGAGGGAAGTGATAATTCTGTGGAGGGTGACTGGTAGGTTCAGCTTCAGAATTGGTGTTAGTTGCACAGGAATTTGGTGTACTTGTTAATAGGAATTGCTTGGTGTAGTCTGTTGGCACACTGCCTGAAGTGCTGGTTGACCGAGCTGCACTTGACGTCCTTGGTACCAAGCGTTAATTTTCTAACTGTAGCAATTCTGCTTGCCCTTCTTCAATGGAATTAAAAACCACAGTAGATCAATGTTGTCCCTCTGTACCTTGCTCCTTGTTTTTTTTTTTGTCTTTTTGGGTGTGCCAGCCAAGCACTATGGTGACGTGTTGATACATGACTTGTCTGCCCTCTAGGTCACAAGCATGTTCCCTGTTTGCCCCTGCTTGTACACTGACTGCAAAGGTGACAATAGCCAGACTCTCATCTTTCTTATCTGTTGCAAAAATAAATCCCAGACAGGGGAGCTTTTCTTTCTTACAATAGAGGCAGAAAGTATTGATCTTGGGCAACCAGGGATGACAGGAGGGTCCAGAGATACTTTTTCAACAGGAACTGGTACTTGCCATTTATTAGCATGATGAGTCAGTGTAGCAATAAGAGTATTAGCTGCTTCGTCAACACCAGAGTCTTCATTTTCAGATGAGAAAAGAAGTTCCATTTTCACATTCAGTGTTGAGTTCTCACTCACCACAGCATCTTCACTTGACCCATCACTTACATCTTGTCTCACAATACCACTGGTATTGGACTTGGCCAAACTCTTTTGCTTTCTTCTACTTCATTTTCTGATAACCACAGTTCATTACCATCCTCATCACCATCATCATTGTCATCATCTTCTATGTTACTACTCATGTCTTCAGTGTGTTCTTGTCCTCCCCCACCTGCTTCTTTCAGACTCCAGTGTAGGCATCAACATAGCCATCCACAGCCAGGCTTGATCACTCTTGCAGCTGTGACTGAAATGGTTTTTAGAACATCCTTCTTGTGCATCAGTAATTGTGAATCATTTGTCTCAGACTCCAGCATGTCATCCTCTTAGTTTGTGCCTTTATCTAGACATAATTGTCTTTGGTTTGTAGCAGATATTCTGCAGGTTGAGGCTACTTCTAACTGAAAGGTGAAATAAGGAACTTAGAATTATCAGGAAAGACAGTCTTTCAAGCAACAGAGGGAGGTGGATCTAGCTTTACTTTTGTTCCAATTCTTAAAATTTTCAGTGCAGGAAGAGTTTAAACCCTGGGCTAAGAATTAGTCATAAGTCCTGAAGTAAGTGCAGGTACAGGCTGTGTATTTGACCCAGACAAGTGCCCCAGGGGGTGGAAACTGTTTTTTGTGTTTATCTGTGTGTGCCTTAAAAGGCCAGGCCAGATTGTCTCAGGAAGTGCTTACATTATAGCTATTTATCAGCCAATAGCTTTGGAAGAGTCTTACAGACCTCAGAACAACAGCATTATAATCAGGTGTTTTATAGCAAACTCATCAGAACAGCTAATATTCTTCAGGTGAAGCTACCTCTGGCTGGAGGCTGCAATACTGAACATAGGATTTGCAAGAAAGTAAGTTGTGCTCACAACAGAGTGAGGTGAACCTTACAATTGTCTTTGGTTTGTAGCAGATATTCTGCAGGTGGAGGCTACTTCTAACTGAAAGGTGAAATAAGGAACTTAGAATTTTCAGGAAAGACAATCTTTCAAGCAACAGAGGGAGGTGGATCTAGCTTTACTTTTGATATAATTCTTAAGATTTTCAGTGCAGGAAGAGTTTACAGCACAGCTGACTTATTTTGGGGCTGACTGCTTTCAGAGCACAAACCACCAGGCTGTTTTGGGGCTGGGGAGGTTTACCTGTGTCTGACTTGGATGTCTGGATTTTTCTCTGTTTGATCAGCAGGGTATTTTATCTGTCAAATTGTTGTGTAGGGCATCTTGCTGACAGGAAGGCACTCATCGCAGCGGTGGGTCAGAGCTTTTAGCTGATTGTTTTGTGAGGGCACAGTTTAGGCCCAACCCTGCCCACCCCTCACCCCACCCACCCCTTGAAATAGTTCATTTATACCTGGGGTTCTGACATCATTTCCTCAAGACTGCAAGGTGCATATCACTGTCATATCCTCTCTAGCACACTGCACTGACAATATAAGCATACACATTGTATAATATATATATTTCTATATAACAAACCAATCACACACACAAAAAAAAATTAGATAAACATGTGGGGAGTAGTGCAATGTAATGGCTGTGGGACAGCAGTTTTCCGGGAGCCTTTCTGGAGGCTGAGATGCTGCCCTATTTGCAGACAACACTCTGCCCTGGAGGAAGTTGCCCGTCTTCAGGCCACACTGGATAGTGTAGCTAACCTTCCCCAGGCCACACTGGACAGTAGGAAGGAACCCCCATCCAGGGAGCACCAGAACCACCACCACTACCTCAGAGGTTGCGAAGAAAGCACAGCAGTTGGACCACAGTGGGCTCAGGGAGGGCGAGGATGGTGGAACAGAGGCACACCCAGTCAGTTGTTCCACCCACAATCCAAACACCATTCTGGGGAGCATAGCTCCCCATGGATGCACCCACAGAGGAGACTAAGGAGGCTGAGGACAACTGTCACAAGGGAGGCCCACAGGAAGGAGGCAGAGGACACCACAGGGAAAGGAAGCAGCTCCTGGTGGGGGACTTAATTATTAGGGGGATAGAACTGGGGGGGAGCAGGAAAAACTGAAGTAAGGTGCCAGCCTGGTGCCATGGCTTGAAGGGACAGGAAGCGCATTCTCAGGATCACTAGAATAGCTGCACGGGAGTCTGAGCTGGATGTCATTGTCCACCTAGGGACAAATGACTTGGCTCATCATGAGATTAGAGCAGTGCAGAAGGACTTTGTAGAGTTGGGGAGGGGCCTAAGACAAGTAGTACACACAGTATCCTTCTCAGAGGTGCTGCCTGTCAATGGCATGAGTGAGGCAAGGGTACTTTGCACCATGCAGTTTAATGAATGGTTGAAAAATGGTGTGGAGCACAGGGGTTTGGCTTCATTGGGGACTGGGGTTCTACCTGGGGGACACCAGCCTATACTGGCAGGATGGTCTGCATCTGTCCAGAAGGGAACAAGTCTTTTGAGCAATCGGTTTAAATGTTTCATTGGCAAGCTTTTAAACTAGTCAAGGGGGGAAGCACTGATAAGCAGCAGGAAAATTCCAGCCTCTCCCTACAAAACAGGGTACTAAATGAGAAAAAGACCGCAGTAGAAAGGTCAGTGGGGGATACTGCAACAGAAGGTAAAGCCATCAAAAAATGGAGAGCAAGGAGTACCAATGCCCATAGTCTGAGTAACAAGCTTCCTGAATTAGTGGCCTTGATGGAGGAGGAACATCTGGATATCTTGGCAGACACAGAAACATGGTACACACAAAACCATGACTGGGACGTAAACATACCTGGATACACTATCTACAGGAGGGACAGGGAGGGCAAAAGAGGAGGAGGAGGAGTAGCTCTTTACATAAGGAAAGGAATCAAAGCAACAGAACAAAATGGTAAACAGGGAGGAGAAGAAGCACTGTGGGTAAATTTGGAGACAGGCAATGGCACCACAGTCCGCAAAGGGGTTGTATACAGAACCCCTCTCAGGGGAGGAAATGGACAAGGAAATGATAGAAATTATACTTAGAATGGCAGAAAAAGGGGAGATATTGCTGATGGGTGATCTGAATATGCCAGATGTTAACTGGAGTGCAGTTGCAGCAGCCATTTCGAAGAGTGGGGTTATTCTAGATGCCCTACAGGAGGCATGCCTTAGACAACTAGTATTGGAGCCCAGTCAAGAGGGAGCAATCTTAGACCTGGTTCTCTCAAATGGAGATGGAGAGAGGATCACAGATGTAGAAGTGGGTAGCCATCTGGGAACTAGCGACCATCGAACAGTATCGTTCACAATAAACACAGCAATAGAGTCAAGCCATACAAAGGCAAAAGTACTGGACTTTAGGAGGGCTGACTTTGCCAAAATGGGTGAGTGCCTAAGGAATGCACTAGCAAATGGGCAGGAAGGAGGGGTCGAAGAACAATGGGGAATAATGAAAACTGCCATCACAGAGGTAACAAGCCTTTGTGTGAAGCAAATAAAACAAAATGATGTAAGAAACCACTATGGTTCTCAAAGAAAGTGGCAGTGAAGGTTCAAGAGAAAAAGAAAGCATTCAGGAAGTACAAGGAATCACAGAAGGAGCAGGACAGAGAACTGTATCAGTTAAAGCAAAAGGAAGCTGGGAAGGCAGTCAGAACAGCAAAGGCCCAAAAGGAGGAAAAGATAGCCAACTCCATTAAGAAGGGGAATAAAACCTTTTATAAGTATATAAGGGAGCGAAGGAAGACCAAGGAGGGATAGTGAGGCTTTAATAAAGGGAGGGAGGGTGGGTGGGCAGAGGGTGACTGTGAAAGGCAGAGATACTAAACAAATATTTTGCTCAGTATTTACAAATGAAGAGGGGAGGTACCTAAAACAAACAGTAGAAACACTCTGGATACAGAAGTTGATACCAGCCCATTTATAGAAGAAAGGGTTCTGAAAGAAGTCTTAAAACTGAAGGTGGACAAAGCAATGGGGCCTGATGGGATTCATCTCAGAATTCTAAAAGAACTAAGGCTAGAACTAGTGACACCACTGACTACCCTCTTTAACAAATCATGGGAGGATGGGGTGGTGCCCGAGGACTGGAGAAGGGCAGATGTGATTCTCGTTCACAAAAGTGGGAGCAAGGCAGAAGCAGGAAACTACAGACCTGTTAGTTTAACCTCAGTGATAGGGACAATGATGGAATCAATTCTGAAGGAAAGAATTGTCGAGTATCTAGAGGCCAGAGGGGCACAGGACCCAAGGCAGCATGAATTCACAGCTGGAAGGTCATGCCAGATGAATCTGATAGATTTCTTTGACTGGGTGACCAAAGTAGTAGATCAGGGAGGGGCTGTGGACATGGCCTACCTAGACTTTAGCAAGGCATTTCATACAGTCCCACACAAAAGATTAATATACAAGTTAGACAGCCTGGGAGTGAGTCCCAAGATGACAGCCTGACTGGAGAATAGGACACAGACAGTAATAGTAAATGGAGTCCACTCTGAAGAAAGGGGGGTTACTAGTGGGGTAACGCAGGGTTCAGTATTAGGACATGTCCTCTTCAATGTCTTTATAAGCGACATTGCAGAGGGACTGGAAGGAAAAGTATGTCTCTTTGCAGATGACACAAAGATCTGCAACAGAGTTGATGCACAAGGTGGGGTGGAAAGGATGAGAAGGGACTTGGCAAGGTTAGAGGAATGGTCAAATGTATGGCAGCTTAGATTCAATGTTAAGAAGTGCAAAGTAATGCACCTGGGAAACAAAAACCCAGGGGAAGAGTACACAATAGGGGGTGAGATACTAACAACAACAAAAATGGAAAGAGACCTGGGGGTAGTCATATCAGATGACCTAATGGTGGGTAAGCAATGTGACAGGGCAGCAAGGAGGGCTGGGGGGATACTGGGATGCATAGGGAGAAGCATCACCAGTAGAAAACAAGAAATTATTATCCCTTTGTACAGACAGCTGGTAAGACCCCATCTAGAGTACTGCATGCAGTTCTGGAGACCCAATCTCCACAAAGACATAGACAGGATGTAAGCTGTCCAGAGGAGGGCAACTAAAATGGTGCAGAGTCTGCACCTGAAGACATATGAAGAGAGACTTAAGGAGCTTAATATGTATAGCCTCGAGGAAAGGAGGGAGAGGGGGGACATGATAGAAACTTTCAAGTACCTCAAGGGAATTAGCAAAGTCCAAGAGGGTAGCATCTTTCAAAAAAAGAGGTGTGCAAGAACAAGGGGGCACAATTTGAAGATAGAGGGGGGCAGCTCAGAGGTAATTTAAGGAAATATTTTTTCACAGAGAGAGTTGTGGATGCATGGAACGGCCTTCCGGAGGAGGTTGTGGAGTCAAAAACAGTGGTGGAATTCAAGCATGCATGGGACAGTAATAAAGCAATTCTAGGGGTTGGGGGTAGGAAGAAGTAGGCTGCTGGTTAACTAGGATCTGCAGCTTATCCAGTAGGTAGGGAAATGGGCATACTGGGTGGGCCAAGCGGTCCTTATCTACTGTCAAATTCTATGTTTCTATGTTCTATGTAATTGTGCCATGCCAACCACATCAAACTTCGGTCCACTAGCTGTAGCAGTGCCATTCTCTCAGTTTTAGAACCAACTGTTTTCTCAGGGTAACCAGAACTGGCACCTCAGGCTACATTCATTCCACTACAAGTCCTTGAACTGATGATATTATAAGTAGTGATAACATTATTACCAGCAGCTAATGATGTTGAAGACTTGGCAGTGAATTAATCTGCACTTCTTGTTTTGTGGCTAGATGAAGCAAACCATTCCCTGCCTTTGTTACCAAACCACTGGTTCTGTTGCTTCATTTCAGACATTGTCTTAGACATTTTTTTTTTTTGGGGGATTTTCAAAGCCTATGTTTACATGAATTTTTCTGTTGCATAATGTTGGACATAAGCAGAACTGCCCCTATGTCCAATTTTCAAAACTGGGATATAGTTATGTCCAGTTTTCAAAGTAAGGTCCAGTTTGTAAAGTTCAGGTATAAATGTGGCTGGATGCAATTTTAAGAGTGAGTGTAACCCATCAATCATTTACATCTATGTCCAGCATTTTTCTTATCCAAAACCTAGATGCAAAGTGTCATATAACAGTCAGACGTTCTGCAAATAAATCAAAATTTTGAAGAAAGAAACAACAACTTTGTAATCACTTTTAAGAATTCTGGTGGACATAACTAGGAGTTATGTCCATTTTATGACTTTTGGAAATCCCACTTGATGTAATTGGAAGTTTTTCCAATTTAATGACTTTAGAAAATTCCACATTTGTTGTCTATGCATGTATATGAAATTTGTAGGATACCTAAATCTGGTATTTAAACAGGGGTGGGGAGTCACTCTATGCTGCAGGCTGCAAAGTTGATCAGCAGCTATTTATGGATGCTTAACTGGGCAAAACTTCTGTATGTGGAGTCAGAAAACTTTGGGAGAATTGAATCCGGTATTTAAGAGGTGTGTAGATTCCAGTCATGCTGCTGAGGCAGGGCAAACACACATAGCATATGTGGAGTCAGAAAATTTAGGAGACTTAAATTTGATATTTAAACAGGCACTGGGATTTGTACTTTCCTACTAGTTGCAAAGTTGATCAGCAGTTCTATATGTATGCCCAACAGGACGAAATACCTGTATGTGGAGTTGAAAACAATGGAAGACTTAAATTTGATATTTATACAGGTGCACAGATTCCTTCTACACTTCTAGGAAAGAGCAAAATGCACACAGACTTTTTGTAGTCAGAATATACTAGGAGACTTATTTCTGATATTTAAACAGGTGCACAGATTCCCTCTAAGCTGCCAGAACAGGGCAAAATGCATGATGAGCATATGGAGTCAGAACATTTTAAGAGATTGACATCAGCGATATAAACAGATTTCAAAAGTCTGTTTTTTCCTATGTTTCTTAACATGAAGTTAGCAGATATGAATTTAAGTGTTCTGCTGTATATATTTGTAGAGGATTTGCACAATGTGTATTTGTATTTAAATATTAAATGTGATTATTTCTTGTCAGTTTTGTATTAGGGTATAATATAAAACATTTTACTGTAATGTACGGCAACAAGCCCTTTGTGACCAGTTGAAATTGCACAGTTTGCAATAAAAATCAAATCAAAAACAGGTACAAAGATTCACTCTGTGCTGCTGGTTTCAAAGCTGATCATCAGCAGTTATATACAGTACATATGCCCAACAGGACAAAACACGCATATATGGAGTCATAAAACTTTGATAGTCTTAAATCCGGTATTTAAACAGGTTCACAGATTCCCTCTGTTTTGCTGGGATACAGCAAATGGCGGGTAGAGTATGTGGAGGCAGAAAATTTTAGGATACTTAAATCCAGTAGTTAAAGAGGTACAGAGCTTCACTTTATGCTGCTGGCTTCAAAGCTGATCAGCAGCTACAGTATATATGGAAGCCCAACAAGGCAAGACACCAATATGTGGAGTCAGAAATCTTTGAGACTCTTAAATTTGTTATTTAAATAGGTGTGCAGATTCCCCCTATGTTGCTGGTACAGGTCAAAATGAAAAATGTCCATATGTGGAGTCGGAATATTTTGAGATAGACTTATTTGGAGTTAGGAGACAGCAGTAGATGAAAGACATCCATATTAAGCTGCCCCTGAGATTCAGTCATAATATTATTTTACTATATTCTCATTTGTATAATTTTCTGTTATACTGTATATTTGAAGATATCTATTCCCTTACATTGAACAATATCTGAAGGCAATAGTTTAAAATCCTAGCAATATCTCCTGGTTTAAATGCTACTTGGATGAGCATTTAAACTAGCTAAGGTGAAGGCAGTAAAATCAAGGGAGACAACACCTGCACTCCCCCATCCCCAAAGATGGAGCAGCAGGGAGAGAGGACCGGGGGGGTGGAGTCCTCTAGGACAGAGGTACAGTAAGGCAGGGATGGGGCCAAGACAGAAGAAAGTGTGTGTGGGGGGGGTAAATCTTAGATAAGTGAGGGAAAAGGATTGAAAGAGACAAGGAATAGAGAAGATAAACAGAGGAAAGGAGAGTCGGGGGGAGCTTCAGGGAAAAACACAGGCAGGAATTGGAGGGTAAGCAGGGCAGAAGGCACGGGGAGGAAGGTGTGGAGAGCCATGTGTACAGATGCAATGGGACTTGGAAACAAAATTCTAGAGCCATCATGGTGGAAGTCGACTTGGATTTAGTGACCAAAATGGAGTGTAAGTGCATTGAGCACCACAACTGGGGCATGGCCATAGTAGGTTACTCTATGTTCAGGAAAAGCAGGAGAATCAGGAGGGGTTGTTTTATATGTAAGAGAGAGAATTAAGGCCACAGAGTTACAGGTGCACCATGATGAAAATAATGGGTCTGGAGGTGCCCAGGGTCACCCTGGAGACAGGCTCTGGGGCTGCTATCTACACTGGAGTAGGAGCTGAATAAGGCACTTGGGGAAGCAATCATCAGAATGGGACATATGTGGGAGATATTGATAGTTAGTAACTTCAGTCTGCCCAATGTGAAGCGAAGCCTTCCAACTGCAGCTTCAGCAAGGAGTAGGGCCATTCTTGACTCCCTACAAGGGGCTTTTCTCAGGCATCTAGTCAAAGAACTCACCAGGGACAGGGAAGTGTTGGATCTAGTGCTTACTAACAGGGATAGCATTGCAGACATCACAGTGAGTAGTCCCCTGGGTATCAGTGATCATCGCACAGTGTGGTGTAACATAAAACAGGAACAGAGGCAACCCACAGAGTCCTCCTGGACTTTAGGAGGGTGGATTTTAAAGAAATTGTTAGCTGCCTCAGAAACTGTCTCGGGGGGGGGGGTTTCCAGGGAGGAGTAGAGGTACAGTGGTAAAAAATATGGGAGGGCATAATTAAAGCAACCAACCTCTGCATTAAGGAAGTTAATATAAGCAGGACAAAGAGACCCTTATTGTTTTCTGAGGAAGTGGAAAAGGTGGTGAAGAAAAAAAAAAGAGTGACTTTCAGGTAGTACAAAGAAACACAGAGGGAGGAGGACAGGGAGGTATATGTAGTAAAGCAGAGGGAAGCAGGTAATGCAGTGAGGGGAGCAAAGGTGCAGACAGAGGAAAGAATCACCAAAGGAGCCATTAAGGGGTCTAAGACTTTCTTCAAATACATAGATGAGAAGAGGAAGCCAAGGGAAGGGATAGTGAGGATTAGAAAGATGAAGGGGAAGGGGGATTGGGCAGAAGACCATGAAAAATCTGGCATTCTAAACAAGTACTTCTGCTCAGTCTTCTCAGTGATGGGGAGGTTGGTCATGGGGAGTGGCAGAAATAGGGGATAGAGGAGGTAGATACAAGTCCATTTTCAAAGGAAAGAGTCTGGAAGGGACTTGTAGCTCTGAAGGTGGACAAAGCTATGGGACCAGACAGGCTACACTCAAGAGTTCTAAAATAACTCATGTAGGTGCTAGCTGCCTCCATTGACAGCCTTACTCAGCAGCAGACTGGAAACAGGCATGGCTCCAGAGGCCTGGAGAAGAGCTGATGGTCACACATACTGCAGAAGGGAGGAGGCTAGCAACTACAGTCCAGTCAATCGTACTTTAATGATGGAGAAATTAACAGAAACCCTGCTAAAAGAAAGACTTGTAGAGTATCTTGAATCCAATGGGCTGCAAGACCATAGGCAGCATAGATTCCTTGGGGGGGTCATACCAAACAAATCTGATAGACTTTTTTGGCTGCGTGACCAGGGAAATAGATCAGGGAAGGGCCAAGGACATGGGCTATCTGAACTTTAGCAAGGCCTTCAACACTGTGTTGCACAGAAGGCTAAAAAAGAAACTGAACAGCCTGGGGTGAGATTCAGAGTGGTGAGCTTGGTTAGAAACTGGTTAGCAGACTGGAGCCAGAGGATGGTAGTAGACAGTACTTAGTCTAACAATGCAAGAGTGACCAATGGGGTGCCACAGGGCTCAGTGCTGGGAGCAGTCCTGTAATGTCTTCATAAGTGACATTGCAGAAGAACTGGAAGGGAGGGCCTGCCTTTTTGCAAATGATAACCAAAATCTGCAATAGGGTGGACACCCAGGAGAGGACAGAGAAAATGTACAGGGATATTGGGAAACTCGAGGAGTGGTTAAGAGTGTGGCAGTTAGGGTTCAATGCCAAAAAGTGCAAACTCATGTACCTAGGGCATAGAAATCCAGCAACAGAGTATAGGATGAGGGAAGTGCTGACAGTCACTAAACAGGAAAGGGACCTTGGGGTTACCATTTCTGATGACTTCAAAGTAGAAGGGCAGTGTGACAAAGCAGTGGCTAGGACTAGTGAAATGGTGGGGGTATATAGGGAAGGATATTGTCAGCAGGAGGAGAGAGGCAGTGTTGCAACTGTATGGCTCACTTGTGAGACCTCACCTATAGTACTGTGTCCAGTTTTGGAGGCCGCACATCAGAAAGGACACAGACAGGGTGAAAGTAGTCCAGAGGAGAGCATCTAAAATGGTGCAGGGATTCCACAAGAAGCCCTATGAGGAGCAACTGAGGGATCTCAATATGTACAACAGGGGCATAGCCAGAATTTGGAGGAGGGGGTTTCCAAATATTTTTCTAGTGGGGTCCAGGGGCATGCTCCCCCAGAAAATTTTGAAAATTTGTGAGTTAAATGGTGCAGTTTAGTGCATTTTAGGCAATAACTGTTGAGTTACAAAATGCATGAAAATTCAAGTTGTCAGTCCCATCACTCCCCAGTCCCAGGTCTTTGAGTTGAACTCATGATTCTTTTTCCCCCTTTTTATGTTTGCTTGCACGCATGTGCAAGAAACATAGTGCCACCATACGAGAATTAGTAGGTGTGCCATCCTACTTCCAATGACCTGCTGCCTTTTGCAGAAGTGGCCCCACCACACCAATGAATGCAAGAGCTGTCTATGACAGCGTTTGCAAATGCAGCGGTGTACAGTTGAAAGAAAGGCACTGCAGCATGTAGGCAACTTGCATACTGATGTCAGCAGTATGCAAAGTGCCTACACGTCGGCACTGCAGTGCAAGAGTTGTCATAGACAGCTCCTCTCCCCCACAAACAAGTAACATGCTGGGAGCCCACCCCAGCATACTCTCACACTTCCCCCCACAGTATGGCCAACGGGGTGCCTAATCCCCTGTTGGCTGTGCTGCGCCTCCCCAGCAGAGTTTTAGGTGCCACACTGGGAGCCCACCCCAGCATGGCAACAATCTGTAAGGGCCGACGGGGGTACCCAATCCCCCGTCTGCTCCATTGGCCCCCCCAAACAGCCTTCAGTGCCACACTGGGAGCCCACCCCAGCATGGCAAGCGTCCATCTGCTGCCCCCAAACACATTTCCGGGTGCCATGCTGGAGCCCACCCCAGCATGGCAAAAATCTCTATGGCCAATGGGGTGTCCAATCCCTGTCAGTTCCACTGCCCCCAAAATTCTTCCAACTGCCATGCTGGGAGCCCACCCCAGCCTGGCTAAATATCTCCAGCGTCAGTTTTCCTAAAAGGAAAAGAGACCTAGAAAGAAAATGTTCCTTCGCTGACTGTCTTGACCCCACCCACATGCACCCTGCCTCCCCACACCCCCACCCCATACTTCTCTGTAGTCCAGCGACGATCTTCGGTGGACTGGGAACACGTCTGCACTCTTCAAAGCTGACCGCGAACTGAGGAAATGCCAGTAAGCTGTATAATAGGATAAATAGTTTTTTTTCAACTTTGATGCATATCTCGGGCATTTTCGGGAATTTTTTCACCAAATTTTCAACATGCGGTTTTTGGGACCCCACCTCATGAATTATTTCACTGTCATTTTGTTATTTGATCCTAAAAGGTGATTTCCCAGTCACTGCGCGAAACCACCTTTTGGGACCGATGTATGAAATGACATTGTCACAGTTCATGAGGTACTCCCCCAAAAACCCTATGTTGAATATTTGGTGAAAAAATTCCCAAAAATGACCGTTTTACGATCATGCATTGTGCAGTTCCTACGCACGCTTGTGAGTTCGTGAATTTTTTATATTTGCAATCCAGATTTTCAACATTGCCATTTTACCACACCTCCTTATGAGCAGTACAGCTGTAATTTTTCACATCTCACCCAAAATGTGTTTCCGCGCATGTAGCGCACAATGGTGCAGTCGGTGTGCTAAATCAACGTTTGGGACAGATTAAGAAAATCCCAGTAACAGTCTTCATGAGTAGAGATCTTAAAATGGCTATGTTGAAAATTTGGTGACAAAAGTCCATAAAATGACTGTGTTACGAGCGACCACGGCGCTGTTTCCATGCACCCTCATAAGTTCATGAATCTGTAATACTTTCAGTGCAGATTTTCATCACTGGCATTTTTCCACACTTCCTTATGAACAGTACAGCTATAATTTTTCACAACATGGCCGAATGTGTTTTCACTTTTTCTGCGCAAAAATGCATGGTCGCTGTGGGAAATCAGTGTTCAGAACAGATTAAGAAAATGACAGTGGCACTGTTCATGAGCAGAGGTCCCAAAATGCCTGTGTTGACAATCTGCTGTAAAAAAATCCTCAAAGTAATTACATTAAGGGTGTGCGTTGCGCAGTTTCTACACACGCTTGTGACCATCAGTTTTTTACTATTTTCACTGCAGATTTTCAACACTGCCATTTTTTTACACCTCCCCATGAACAGTACAGCTGTCATTTTTCACATACTGTTCAAAATGTGTTTTTGCTCCTGTGGTGCCAAATGCCATACTCACTGTGCAAAAATCAGCTTTCGGCTAACAAACTGATATTACCACTGTTCATAAGGTGGGGGTCACAAAAAAAAACATGTTGAAAATTTGGAGTGAAAATATCAACGAACGCCTGAGGTGTTAGGGTGTCCGACCGTAACGCCCCACCCTGTAGAGACTGACAGGCATCATGGGTGTGACTTGGGATTGTCACCTGTAATGCTCCTACCATTCCACCCCCAACCACACCCTGCAGTCAGTGAGAAGCCACTGAGGTGTGCCTTGGACTCTTCAGCCCCAAAGTTCACCCCATTCTCCTATACTGCACCCATCTCACTATATTTCCTGATGGAATGGGGTGAGCATAAGGGCCAAAGATCCCAAGGCACACTGTAACACTTGTCGGCGTCTGCAGGGTAGGGTGTGGTGAAATGGCATGGCCATTATGCCCGACGACCCAATGGCACACCCCACCAATGCCAATGCCAGCAAGCAAACATTCGGCATTGACAAATGCTTGTTATATTTACATCTTTCTCTTCTCTTGATCTTGTCCCATTCTGTTAGCCATCCCCACACCACCTTTGCCGTTTTTTCCAGCTCTTCCTTTTAAGGTTTTTTTTAATTCACTTCCCCCAGGCATTTTCATATCTGTTTTCACCTATCACCTTGCCCTTTATTTTCCACCTCTCCCATTGCATGTATTTACCCTTTAATTGCCAACTTTCTGTCTTCTCTTTACATTAGTCTCCCTCCCTTTCTCCTCTACTTACATTACATGCATAATTCAGACACAACCCCACCAGCACAGAAATATTACTTTATTTCCCCCTGCCTTGTTTTATTCATTTTGCCCTTACTTTCTATGCGTCCCAATATGTTGATTCAGAAATATTTCTGTCGTTTGACCCAAATATTCTTTCCTCTGATCTAAGGCAGTTCTACATTGGAACTCCTTTATTCTCTCCTGTATTTGAAGTTCTTTTGCTGAGAAAATATTACTTTATTTCCTAGTCTTCTTCATTTTTGCCTTAACTTAATATATCTTCACAAGCTCTGTCATTTGACCCAAATATTCTCTTTTCTCTGAGTGTACCTGCTCAGGCATTTCTACATTGGAGCTCCTAATCTTCTTTATTTGAGTTTCCTTTACTAATTAGTACTGCAGGTCAGTATTAACTCCTTATCAACAACTGCTTTGGGCTTGAAATAGGAGCAGAAATAAAAAAAAATAATAGAAAACTGAATTCTAAAATTGTGTTGCTTCAATCTCATAGTCATGATGAATGATATGGGTGTCCTGATTATGGATGCACATACAGTACCACTATGGCAGAAATGGGAACAAAACCACAGAGTGCTTTAAATCATCCAGTGGCCAAGTCACTAATGGACACTTAAAAAATCATCACTGCTCACTAAAAAGATCTACTGGTCACCAATGTTTTGTGCACCTACCCAGTTACTATTTCTATGGCTACCAGTACAGGATAGCTTTGATTACTAACAGGTTTATTTTTAAAATTGTTATACTTTCTGTTTTGCTGTAAGATATAAAGTGTTGGGAAGAGTAGAGGCACAACAGTGCCCCCCCAACCACACCACAATGTTTTTAACTTTTGTTTTCCCCCATCTCTATTCTCTCATGATTTGCGGCTTAAATCTATGTTTTTCTTTTTTTCTTTTCTGTCAGGAAGATATGCAGACACCATAGTGACAGATTGCTTTTAGGGCAAGGCACATAAGGATTTTGCAATTAATGCTACTGCAATTAGCTGCCGCAGCTGCAAGGCTACAAACACTGACTTAAGGAGGGACTCTCTACCCCAGCTCATGGACGCTCTTTGAGCCTCTTCAATCAGACCCAGAGAGACAATGTCAAGCTGAAGAGGAAGAGTCAGAGACCAGGTCCGTTTCTATGCTGCCACCTAAAATAGCCAGAGATGCAACTGAAAAAATATATATCAGTGAGCGCGCTCTCAGAGATACACTTCTCCAACTGACTGTGGTGGGAAAGTGACTGTGTCTTGCAACTCTGTGTGCTCTGTTCCTCCAACCACCCATGTGGCGCTGCTCCTCCAGCTCATCTGATCAGTCCATCAGTGTTCTGAGGCAGTTCCTCAGCTGTCCTGTCCCCAGAGGGAAGTGGGCTTGTGCTGCATATTCATGAGCTGCCACCCACCTCTGTCGTGCTCACCCTTTGATTTCCCTGACCCTGTGGCTGCCACAGTTCAGTGCTGACAATGCCAATCCCCCCCCCGGCTATGCCTATGTACAGCTTGGCAGACAGGAGGGTGAGAGATGACATGACAGAGACTTACAAGTACCTCACAGGGATAAACAGGGTGCAGGAGGGGAGTCTCTTTCAAATAAGAAAAAGCACCAGGACCATGGGGCATGCGATAAAACTGGGGGGGGGAGTTTAGAGAGATGTGAAGAAATATTTATTTACTGAAAGGGTGGCAGATGCCTGGAACAGACTGTCAGCAGAAGAGGTGGGGCCAAAAACAGTGAGGGACTTTAAGCATGCATGGGATAGACACAGGGGTATATTAGAAAACAGACAGGGAGCAGGAAAGGTTGCCTAAGACCGGTTAGGGTCACCTAGAGTACTGTGTGCAATTCTGGAGGCATTGCCTTCATAAGGATATTGATAGGGTGGAGGCGGTCCAGAGAAGGGCAACTAAGATGGTACAGGGTTTTCACCAGAAATCATATGAGGAGAGATTAAAGAACCTCAATATGTACTTATTGGAGGAGAGGAGGGATCGGGGGGACATGACAGAAACATTTAAACACCTTAAGGGCATAAATAAGGTGCAGAGGGAGAAATCTTCCAATATAGGAGGGGTACAAGAACAAAAGGACATCATATGAACTTGGAAGGGGGCAGGTTAAAGGAATATGTGAGGAAGTTTTTCTTCACGGAAAGGGTGGTAGACACATGGAATACTTTGCCACAGGAGGTGGTGGGAGCCAGCACAGTGGAGGGATTTAAACATGCCTAGGACAGGTATAAGGGTACCTTAGAGGCAGGAAGGAGTGGTGATAAGCCAGTGACCAGATAGGGTCAGAGGTCAAAAACAAGTTTAGGGCTTACGGGCAGACTAGATGGGCCTAGCGGTCCTCATCTGACAACAATTTCTATGTTTCTATGGTGACAGATTAGGCAGGGAACATGTAGACTGGGTGGGCCAAGAGGTCTTTTTCTGCCAACAAATTCTGTGTTTCTATGTAGTTGTTCATTATGAATCATTGTGCTGTATGTATCAGTTTTAAATTCCATGTTCAATAAATGCATATGGCCATTATCTTTCTCTATATTGTAAAACAACATCAAGTCACCTCTAATTTGTCTTCTATTAAGACTGAACAAACCTAGTGTATTTAAGCAACAACAACTGAGAAGTCAGTCATTTCAGAGGGATTAATGACCGGTTGGGGGGATGGGTGGCCTGAGTCGCAGCTGAGGGCCACCCCCCTCCAGCTGGTCATTAATCCAAGAAAATGACCAGTTTCAAGGTTGTTACTGTGATTATAAGTCTAATCACAATAACTATTTTCTTTTTCACTGTTTATTTTTCACATTTTTAAGGTTTCAAGCAGGGTGGCATGAGTGTTCAGTTGAGGGTCTCTGCCATGCCAGGCATTTCAAAGAGATTTCAGACCAGCACACAGTCAATGAGCTACTGTACTTTAGCTCATGAATAATTAATTAGACTTATAATTAGTCTCTTCATATTCTAAGTTTTTCAAAACTCTCATCAGTTAAGTCACCATTCTTTGAATTCTTTAGATTTTTGTGCTTTCTCTAATACACAATCCACCCCAAAACTGTGAATAATAGCCGTTAATGGCCTAATAGAATTGTGATGAGGTAGCAGATATTCCCTGAATCTGTGTACAAAGTGACGTCTTACAGTATTTAAAAGATAATTAGCTCTCTTGAAAATGTCATTACTGTGTTGTGTGTGCCTGAAATCAAACAATACAATAATACTCAAGTTTCTCTGAATTGGATGTGGAAAGGACTGACCCATTTAAACAGTAATTGCAGTGCTTATTAATTTAGTTTTGCCTATACACAGTACAGTACATTGCACTTGGTTAACTGACATTCCTCACTCAGTAGCCCAGTTTGCCAGAAGGTTTAGATAATTTTGTAACAGGCTATGGTCTTTTACTGAGACAACTATTCCCTCAACTTCAGCCTCATTTATGCACCTACAGCACAAGTTTTGAATGTTGTTCTCTAAATTTGTGATATAAATGCTAATTAATCCTGGGCCCAATACTGAGCCATGAGAGACACCACTCATCACAGGACTTACATTTTGGATTTAAACAAGGAAAGGGGTTCTTTCTATGCTGCAGTGCTGGCTGGCAGTGGCTCCTCTGTCACAAGGGATATACATACACACTATGTGTGCCATGCCGCTTACCACTCACAAGTTCAATATAAACAATCATTTGTCAATGCAGAATGTTTGCTTGCTGGTATTGGCATTGGTACTGCAGGAGTTAGAGAGATGCATAATAGGATGGTCAGTGAAGTATTAAACTAATGCCAACCCCCACCCCAACCCTGCAGAGACTGACAGGCATTGGGGTGTGCCTTTGGGTCATCGGCAATAACGCTTACCATTCCACCTCATCCCACCCTGCAGACACTGACAGGTGTCACAGTGCACCTTGGGGTCTTTGGCCCTTATGCTCACCCTATTCCTTAAGGAAATAAGCTGAGATAGGTGCAGTATAGGAGAATCGGGTGAACGTTAGGGCCAAAGACCCCAAAGCACACCTCGATGCCCGTCAGTGACTGCAGGGTGGGGTTGGAGTTGAATGGCATGAGCATTATGGCCGATGACCTCAAGCCATACCCCCGATGCCTGTCAGTCTGTACAGGGTGGGATGTTACAGTTGGAAACCATAACATCCCAGGCGTTTGTTGGTATTTTCTCTCCAGATTTTCAACATGGGCTTTTTAAGACCCCACCTCATTAACAGTGGTCCTATAATTTCATTACTCAATCCCAAAGGGTGATTTTGCACAGCAAATGTGCCATTCAGTAAAACAGGTGTGAAAAGACATTTGGGGTAGGTTGTGAAAAATGACAGCTGTACGGAGGTGTGAAAAAAATGGCAATGTTAGAAATTTGGAGTGAAAATATTAAAAATTGGCTAAGTTACGAGCGTGCATACAAACTGTGCAACACATACTCATAACACAGTTATTTTTTGTAGTTATTTCACCTATCTTGCAACATGGACTTTTTGGGACCCCACTTCATGAACAGTGGCACTGTCATTTTGCTAATTGGTCCCAAAAGGTGATTCTGTGCAGCGACTGCAAAATCAACTTTTGGGGCTAAGAAACAAAATGACAGTGTCAGTGTTCCCAAGGTGGGGTCCCAAGAACTCCATGTCGAAAATTTGGACCAAAACTCCAATAATTGGCTGAGATATCAACCTAAATTACCCCCCCCCCCAATTCACTGCCATAATAGGGCTTACTGTCATTTCTTCAGTTCCCGGTTGGTCTTTGAAGAGTGCAGACGTGTTCCTGGTCCACAGAAGATCGCTGTTCCTGACATCCAGAGGTAAGTATGGGTGAGGGGGTGCGGGGAGGTGGAGTACATAGAAGGAGGGTGCAGGTGTGGGGAGGGGGATGGGCGGGAATGACGAGGGACCATTTTCTTTTTTTTCAGGTTTGAAAAAAAAAAAAAACAATGTCATGGGACTGTTTTCTTCTTTACAGGTTAAATATTGCAAAATGGATTTCAGCTCACTGGGGTAGGCTCCCAGTGTGCAAGACTAGTGTGGGGGGGGGAAAATCAATGCTTACCTAGAGATTGGGCATCCCGAGGTCGGCTGAAAAAAAAAGGGGGCATGGGGGTGCATCTGACACTGGAAGTGGGCATCCTGGTGTCAGAAAAAGATAAGAATTACTTTGGCACACTGGGGTGGGCTCCCAGTGTGCCACAATAGTGGGGGAAGGGGGGATACCTGCCGACATGGGGATTGGGCACCCCGATGTTGGCTTTGGGTGGAGCATGTGGTGGGCGGCAGGAGCCACCAATTATGCAAAGTCCTAGTGTGGCTCATTTATTTATTAATATGTTTCACCTGGAAAGGCACACTGAGCAAGCAACTTGCTCGTAAGTCCAGCCATACGCATTACTGTGCACTGTAATGTGATGGATGGAATGCCTGGTTGCCGGAAGGGGGAGATCTGCCTCTGCCATGACGAAACTGTGTGATTGGAGTGGCAGATTTCTTTCAAGTCTGGTGCTCACTCTGAAACTGCCATCATTGGCAGCTTCCCTGTGGATTGGTGGCTGAGGTATGAGCCCCTGAAAGCATTTGCTAGACTGGCCACAACACTGCCACACCTCTGCAATGCTCTACTAACCTCAATATGTTTCTTGAGCACTGTGAGTGCAAGCAAATGTAAAAATGAGTGTAGCAGTAACATTGAAATTATATTTAAAATGCCAGACAAAATGCACTATGCAGGGCAAAAGCAAGCAGTCACACAGCAGCAGGCTGCAGGATCTGCATGCTCTAGCCTTCAAATTTTCAACTATCAAAAAACTGACATTTCAAAAACCACAAATGCTACAAGAATACCACAAAGTGTGTTCAAAAATAAGTTCCCCAGCAGGTGAGTTCAACTTGTAGATGTTTTGCATGATTTTAACAAAGTTTTTTGGGAGGGTTAGCCCAACGTTCAATGTGGGGGAATAAACTCCTCCCACACACATCATATAAACCAGATAATCCCAGGACACCCCGCTCCAGTGTTTGGAAACAATATCATCCTACCTGACCAAACGCTGAGCTAGTGAGACTTGGTTGCATGATCTGCCAAAATATGCCTCAGCTAAACCAACCTAAGGGCCACCACAGCTGCAACACAACTTGTTGCTGAAGCATGGAGGAGATTCACCATGGAATCCCCTAAAAAAGAGGCAGCCATATGCACAGTACTAAGGGAAGGAGACCTGTAACTGGGGAATCCTGCAGAACCTCAGATACCACTGCCATTGACCATTCAGTGTTTGTGCTACTAATGCCGAGCCTGATGCAACCCACAAACCAAAACCTGATGCAGAGTGTGCACATTTAGAAGGTGTTTACATACCCGTATCATTCGTGTCTGAAGGAGCAGCTATGCCTTTTATTGTAATAACCAACTGTAAACTACAGAAAAGATGGTTGCATGCACAACAGAGAAGCTTCCAATTTTTTAACCAATTCATCAAGGGATGGGTAGCATTTCACCTGTTGCTTAGAAAACTGCTTCTTTTTCTTGTCCACATTATCTCATGTGTCTGTAGTTATCTGCACAAAGTATTCAAACTAAAGGAAGCACTTAATGGCACTCCCTGTGGTGGACAAAATGGAATTAACATCCAGTCTCATGGTAGACTATCTCCAGTAGCTATAGACTCCTACAGGTCTACTCAGCCAGGCAATATTATATATATATATATAGGATACATGATGGGTGACTGTGGAATATGGCAAATATTTGCATCAGTGCAGAGTGAACTGTGATAATATCACGAGTGCCAAAGGCACAAGTGATATTACTGCAGTTCACTCTGCACGAGTGCAAATGTTTGCCATATTCCACAAGTCGCACATCATGTGTGCGATTTATACAATAGGGCTAGTACATTTTAGGAACATTTTTTCTGTGTTCTCTCCCTGTTTACTTTATTTTGGTAATTGGCTAAGTTTTTTTTTGGGGCGCCTGGGAGCACTGGGCAGTTAAGTGATTTGTTCAGAGTCACTCAGTATTGAAATTGAAGTTGTGAGAATTAAACACTGGTCTGGGCTGCTGGATGTAGGAAGTTGGTTCATTGCTTGTTACTCTAACCTCTAGGCTATACTGACAGCACTGTTTGTGTGTGTGTGTGTGTAAGTGTTTCTGAATAGGCTGGGAGTTTTAGATAGTATGAGGAACAGGTGCATGTGATTTGCAATGATAATTGTGTTACCTGCAGCTAGGAGTGAGAAACAGACCGTTTATTCAGTAAGTTGCAGGCTTCACTGAGACAGAGAAACTGTTGCAGTCAGCACTCAGCACTCAGAAAGAGAAACTGGTTTATGATGGAGGCTGGTTTGAAGATTAGAGCAGCACAGTAATGGGCTAGGATTGTCAGAATAACTATGGGACACAGGTGATTGTCTTTTACAATGCTAATTGAGTTAGTTGCAGGATTCAGTGAGAAAGAGAAACTGTGAAGCTATCACATGCAGGCTGCAGTGTAGATAGTCTGACTCTGGTGACATCACCATTGTGAGTATATTTGCTGGTGATGTAGACACTATGGGTTTATCAGGAAATAAACCCACAGTGTCTGTGTCATCACAGACTTATTCCACTGCAGTGAGAATACATGTTTTTATTGTCAAGGTTACATGCTCACCCCTATTGTATGTATAAATATATATGTATATGCATGCCTTGGATCAAATAGAGATGGGATCAAGGAAAACTTATTCTCCTCTGCCTGTTCACTTTCCTCTTTATCCTTTCCAGAATCATTAGGGTCCTGTGGATCCTGAGGGTCGGTAGGATTATTGGTGCCCTGGGAGCCATCAAGGATCTCTGGCTGAGGAGTATTCCCTTGTCCAGACAGGCCTGGGGATTCATTAAGATCACATCCTTTGTGCCCTCCTAATGTGATGGATGTCCTGATACATCTGGACATGTTGTCCTATTCACCAGAGGAAGGGGGTCTGCTGTCAGTCAGATGTAAGAGGAGGGATGCTCTTCTGCATCCTAGTTGTTTGGTCTTCCTTTGTAGAAGAGCGGATTGAAATAAAAAAGTATCTGTGCCTCTCAGCATTTCTACTGCCAAATGTAAAACCAGATGTACCTTCCCTTGGAGACTTGGTACTGAAAATTAGCATTGGTCTTGTTTCTATAGACTGGACAGAACACACCACACAATGACTATTTCAACATCTTGTGACATGCTTTACATTTCTTATTAACAGAAAGGGGCTTTAGGGAGTACCACTAGGTTGTCAGTGCATCAACACCCTCTGTTAGATTAGTTTATTATGGCCTTTACTGAGGTGAAAAGGTTAGTGCTATGCTGCTGAAGAATGACTAATGTCACTACAGTAAACGAATGGTTGGAGGGCATGTTTAGGATAGCAGGATATGAACATCTTGCTTATATTGCTGCAGGGAAGTTTTGGAATTTCAGCAAGTTTTGGGTCCTTTTTTGGAAGCACCAATAATGATGGATGACTTAAGCAGAGCTCATTATACCCTGGGCACTCTATGTCATAGGGTGGAAATGTGGCATGAGGGAGGGTGGTGATGTGGCGTGAGGGAGGGTGGTGATGTGGCGTGAGGGAGGGTGGGTCCCCCTTCTCCCCCATTCCACGTATTAGGACTGCCGGGTATGGATTTTTCCTAGCTCCCTTCCCTCCACCTGCAGCAATCTTAAATTTAACCCCTTGTCGTTGTTGTTCTGATTTATTGTTTTAAGCTTATATTTAGGTAATTGTTCTTACTTAGTTTGTAATGATTACATGTTTTAGAAGCTTTTGGAGAGGTTCTCCTTAGGATCAGCAATTCCTGTACTGTTTCATTTTATATTCCATCAATGTAAGATACTAATGATGTTGCAGGCAATAAAGGAATAATGCCTGACATAGTGGGTGTTTTGCTGGGATAACATCCCACCTCAGGTGGTTGGGCCCGAGGCCACAGGCTGTGGGCATCCAACACCTGAGAAGGGATGTTATCCCAGCATAACACCCACCCTGGAAGGCAATATTCCTATTACGCAATGGCTTGTTGTTATATACAGAATAAAAAAAATAATTTTAAAGAATGTTGTTTGTGTGTGAAAATATTTGTTTCTTATGCAGATGCAAACAATAAGCTGGGATGTTATGCCGGGATAACATCCCTGCTGTGGTGGACAACTGACAAATCAGAAGCCAGGATTTGTTCTTGCCATTGTATAATTATGAATATTGGTATCTATTTAAGAATCACTTGATCTATTATCTATTTAGCATTGTTCACAAAGCCTCCTTTAGTCTGTAATCCAAGGAGCGGATTGTGTTCCAGCTAGGTTTTGAGATGGCACGTCTATGATAAGTTTGTACTTTGATTATTTGGAAAACCTAAATAAAAAAGTAAATTATAAAAAAAAAAAAGAAAAAAAACCAGAGGGGCCTGTGGAGCACCCTGATGCATTCTTTCTTTTTCTACAATGAAAAAAAACTATTAAAGCAGTCTATATCAGAGCTTTAGTAACTTGTATTATTTTTCATGCTCTCTTGCATCAATTTTAGTACACCTACATCACTTTTTGCTCATGTATGTTGTTAATTCTGTGCACACTTGCATGGATTCTACACACTTGCATCAAAATGTTAGTACACTTGGCATCTATTTTGACAGAAAGGATGCAAACCTCCCAAAAAATGGCACTCTTTTGGGGAAAAGCCACACATTGCATCTAAACACGGTACAATGATCAAAAAGAGAAAAAAAAACTGCCCAAAAAACAAATTTAAACTCTAAAAAAAGGGATATGGGGGGTTACTAAAAACTCACAGTAAAGGGAAATGTAACCCAACCTGTGCAAACCTACATTGAGAAGAGAACCCGAGCAGATGATGAAGATGTGGTAGGGAAAAATGTTCTGAAAGAAAAGTAGATTTACATAGGCGCCCAGCTAAACTCAGACCAAAATAGAAAGATTAAAACTTAGCATGCACACTTTCAGGAATTCTGGCAGAATTCAGACAGAATAGCAAAACACCTTGAGCGGCATAATCAATGCCTATGCACCAGCCCAGGCTTTGTTTATGCATGCAATCCCACGTGTGCACTGACCTGCCCATAATGGATGCCTTACTGTGTGCTGTACAAAGCGGTTTGAAGCACTGCTTCAAAGAGTCTTGAGGCATATGGTAATGAGATGGCATCTCATTACCATGTAGCGTATCGGGATAATGGAAGCCTTTTGCTTGCACTATTAGCCTGCTGGAGCAGCCCTAGTTACCACAAGCAAAAAATAAGGGGGAACCACTAGTCAAAATTGCCCTCTCCCCCCATAAAGTGATGGTGGAGGATGCTTTGTGCCCAGTTAACACTCCCTCACAATAATCTAACCTCCCTGGCATCCAGCTGTCCCTCCCTCACCTGATCCCTGTAACACAACATCAATAACATATTTGGCTTCCAGTGGCCCCCTTCACTCACCTGATCTCTTTATCACAAAATCAGTAGCATCCCTAATATAAGACATGATCTCATGGTTAAATGGATCCTCCCACTCCTTGACTATGGGGACATAGTTTACAGTGCTTCCCCAGCCACCTCCCTTGCCAAGTGTGATGACCTGTTTCATGCCTTTTGTACAGTAGATTCGCCTCTAACTCCCCCTCTTTAACTCACCATTGTGAAGTATACTCTTCCCTTTCCTTCCAATCTCTTGCTCAGGGACACTTCTGACGTTGTTCCACCTTCATCACTAAATACTGGTTTGGAACCCTTCTACCCTACCTCGCCTCCCTCCTTAATGTAGCTTACCCCTCTCCCTACAACTCACGGTCAAACTGTGCCTGTACCTTTTCCCCTCCCATGTACACACACACACACACACACACACACACACACACACACACACACACACACACACACACACACACACACATATCAGCTGGCAAACTTTCCTTCTCCTATAGACTTCCTTTCCTCTGGAATAGTGTTCCCTTCCAAATCCATCTTTCACCCTCCTTCCCTGCCCTCAAGTGCCTATTCAAACCAACCCCTCCATCTTCCTGTATCTGCTCTCCTTCCTAGCACTCACTCACCTCTGTTTCATAGTTCCCCTCTCCTCTTGCTGCAACCCATTGTATATAACAATGTAAATATTGTTCTGTAGTTATAAGATATTTCCTCATTGTATAAAGCATTCATTTTTATTATGGAAAAATTCCTACTGTAATAACTTTGCTGTCAATGCTGTATTTTATTCCTCTGTACCCCTCCCCCAGGTTGCACCTGGAAATGAGCTTCTTCTCATGGTGTCTTTCCCGGTTACCAACTTTTAAATAAATAAATAAATAAATAAATAAATAAATAATGTAACATGCTCCCTACCTCACCCAGTTAACATATCACATGGGGGGGGGGGGTGCACTAGATACCAGGGACTCTGCAGCTATTGGCACACCTCTCCTCCTTTTTTTTTTTTTTTTTTTTTTATTTTACTTTTGTTTTACCAGGTGAGACACACTAATCTGGAAGTTTGTTTACAGGTGCAACCTGGGAGCACAGAAAAGTTAAGTGACTTGCTCAGGGTCACACAGTATGCAAGTGGTGGCTGTGGGATTCAAACCCAGGTCTCCAGGTTTGCAGCTCAGAGCCTTAAACCACTGCATTATACTGCCTCCCTTTTGTCACCGACATGAAGGATGCAGACACTCAAAATGAAGGTAATGAGGGAAACGTCCTTAAACAAGGAGAGATGAGCTCAGAACACTGTGGATGCCTTTGTGTTTACATGTACAATGTTTAGTTTTTATTGAGCTGCTTTGAATAGTATGGATTTCTGCTGTAAAGTCCGACTTCACAGCACATTTATTGTGTGGACAGCATCTTTTCCATGATGGATAGATGAGGGACAGAGCAATTTTGAGGGGTGTAATGAGGAATGTTCCTCATAATCAGGGGCAGCTGAGAGGTATGGCAATGGCTCTAGTGCTGTGTACCATGTTTATCATGGGACTAGCACTGCTGTTGACCACAGGCTGCAGTGTGTAGTACTTGGCTGGCACCAGTTTAGAGAAGCAAATGTTTGCTCCTCCTATTGTAATGATGGTATCCTGACATGCGAATGTCCTCTTTGCTCGATCTATGGGCAAAGAGGTAATTTAAATATCGTGGTTCCATCATAGGGCTGTAGTCACAGGAGCGAACAGCTTTGCCTATGCAAATGCCAGGTTGCTCCTGTGCCTGTGAGGCCCACCTATGATTTTCCAGCAGCTATCTCTAATTCATAGCCAGCAGGAAGCTTTTGGATACACTTTGCTACTTCGTTCCCCTGCACTTTCATGGCATTATAATGGCGAAGACTTTGCATGGACAAACCTGGCTATACACTTGTTTCATTATACTACTCTGTGCGTGGCAGGCAACTTTGCTCACCTGTAGGGGACTTTGCCCTGCTCTTTGTTCCAGCTTCAAAAATATTGCCCCAAGCCTCCAACGAGAGTTTGGGGTTAAAGCAAGACCCAATTAAACAAATACAAATGGGCATGATTTAAATTTAGAAACTGGCTGTAAAATAAATAGAATTCTCTGCTGAAAGTTACTACAGTGTGAGAAAACAAACATCTGTCAATGCTGAACATTCACTTGCAGGTATTTGCAGTGGTGTTTGGCACCAAATTCAAACCCTATTGAAACATATTGTGCTGCATACTTGTTTCTTCAGTTCGTGATCTGGCTTTGAAGACTGAAGAGGTGTCTGCGGTCAGAGAGGATTACGGTGTTGGACCTCCCAGTGGGTACCTAAGGGCTTGTGGGGGGGTGCTAAGTGGATGGGTTGGGGGGATAATGGGGCAACAAACAATGATAGATGGTTTTCTTCTTTTTAGGTGAAAAAAAAGAGAGGTTTCCCAGTCATGACACTGGGGGACTGGGCACCTCCAGTGTCAGTGTAAAAAGAAACCATACTGCGGCTAATGTAAAATGTGGGGGGGAGGGGTCTGAGGAGCCAGGAGCCGGAGAGAGAGAGAGAGAGAGAAGTCTGGAGAGCTGCAGGAGCCAGGGGAGGATCAGATTAAATGCCAGCACCACCATCACTGTTGGTGGAGCAAGCATGGGTCCCCCTTGAGTGCCAAGGATCCAGTTGCGGCAGCCAGCAGGATGCCAAGCCGCCAATAAGGAGAGCTGCACCCTTGGATATTGTGGAAGCCTGTGGAGGGATCAGAGGAGCAAGGACCAGGGATCCAGCTGCAGCAGCCAGCAGGAGCCCGAGCCTCCGAAAAGGAAAACTGCACCCATGGCTATCGTGGATGCCTGTGGGGGGGGGGGTCAGAGGAGCAAGGACTGGGAATCCAGTTGCGGTGGCTGGCAGAAGCCCGAGCCACTGATAAGGACAGCTGCACCTGCAGCTATTGTGGAAGCCTGTGGCGGGGGTAGAAGAGCAAGGAGCGGGGATCCACTTGCAGTGGCCGGCAGGAGAAAGCTGTAGCCGTAACTCCGGTCATACGCCTTAGTATGAACTGTAATGCGCATGGCCAGAGTTACATCTACAGAAAGAAATGAAGCACTCCCATTGGAGTGGTTCATTTCTTTCAACTAGAGAAAGTGCCATGTCAGCAAAGCTGAACTTGTGTCATGATCTGAGTACCTGGTCATTGGTGTACACTGCCAAGTTCATTGCAGTTTCAGCTGTAAATGGCTCTGGCAGTGACTCACCTCTCAAATGCCATATTGTCCCAATAAATTCCTTGTGCAAGCACAAGTGAATGGAAAAATAAAGGCTTTGAAAAAAAAAAAAAAAAAGGCTTCAAGCAGGAGGCAAGGCAAGGCAAATTTTATTTATACGGCACCCAATCCTGGAGGCTCTGGGTGCCTTATAGAAAAATACAAGTGAACAGGCAGTAATATGATTAGAATAAAATTACATAAATACAATTTTAAATAAATAAAATATTAATCAGGTTAAAATTGAAACTTTTAAAATACCATAATCAGAGCTGGCCCAGTGGTGCTGAGAGCTGATGCGCTGGGCGCCTTACCTTGCACTGCGTCGGCGACCCATGTTCAGAAATGAGCATGGGTCACCAGGGGTTGGCAGGGTGGAGAAGAACTGAGTGTCTGATGGACTGCTCTCCTTCTCCGGTGGGTGGGGCTTCACTTCTCGATGCCTGATTGACCCCACTGGTGAAGGCTGGGGGTCAGGGCATGGGGTGACAGTTTGGGAGGAGTCTGGGCAGCTGCCTAGAGGAGGAGCATGTGGACGCATGAGCATCTCCCTCTGCTGGCATCACTGCATGCCCAAGACTCCAAAGGGACAAAACCAGTGAAAATATGGCACCTCTTGTGCGGCTTGATGGAGATCTGCGAGTGTTCGCCGGGCTGCACTGACACCCAAACTGGATCCGTGATGGTGGGGAGATCAAGACTCCCTGCCATGCCGCTGTGGGGGGTAAGCCACAGGGGTTTGAGGGTGCCAGTGTGTGGTTCTGGTAGAGATGGACAGCGGCTGGATCCCCGGTAGGATGCGATGGACATAGGGGATGCAGAAGGTGGCCAAGGAGAAAACAAGAAAGGTAAAAAAAAAGGAAAAAAGAAAATACCATAATCGGGGACTGAACAAAAGCAAGATGGAATTCAGTAATCATTAAAAGCCAGGCTAAAGAGGTGGGCCTTCAGCCTCCACTTAAACACCTCTACCGAGGGGGCATCCTGGACTGAAGATGGTAGCGAGTTCCACAGGGTCGTCCCAGAAATGCTAAAAGCACAATCTCCCAAAGTCCTGAGCCAAACCCTGGGAATGTCCAGGAATCCATTTGAAGAGGAGCGGAGGGAGCGAGCAGAGGTAGTCAGTGCCAGGAGCTCTGACAGATAGCCAGAGCCCAGTCAATACAGGGCCTTAAAGGTGAGAAGACCCACCTTAAAAAGGACCCTCCACCTGACTGGCAGCCAGTGTAGGGCATACAGAACTGGGGTTACATGACTGGACCTTGAAAGAACCATCAGAAACTGGGCTGCTGCATTCTACACCAGCTGTAGTCGGCAAAGGGTCCCTCCTGTGACCCTGAAATACAGAGCATTGCAGTAGTTGAGCCTGGAGGAAACAAAGGCATGTACTAGCGTTGGCAGTTCCTTGGGCAGAATGAGGGGCTTAATCCAGGCAATTTTCCACAGATGGTAAAAAACACTGCTGACTACAGATGACACCTGATCTTCAAAAGTCAGTCTGCTATCAATGATCCCGCCCAGATTTTGCACCCACAGGGAAGCTACCAATGGGGTCAAACCTAGTACAAGACCAGAGTAAGCCCCAGGAGACAACCCATCACACCCATGACCAGAATTGATCACCAGCACCTCCGCCTTGGCTGGGTTGAGTCTCAGGCAGAAGGAAGCCATCCAGTCATTGATTTTAGCCAGACAGTTGTTAAGCACATTAACAGCTTCGGATGTTCTGGGAGCAAATGACAAATACAGTCAGGTGTCATCTGCATAGCAGTGAAACTCCACACTGTATTGTCGAATGATCTTGCCCAGGGGCAGCATATACACTGCAATTAACAACATCAGTGACAGGATCAAGCCCTGTGGTACTCCACAAGACAGACATTGGGGAGGAGGAGAAATTCACCATCACCACCTGCTGCACCCTGTCTGAAAGATAGGACTCAAACCACCTAATGACAGTACCAGCACGCCCACAAAACTCACAGAGCTGATCCAAAAGCAGGACGTGATCCACAGTATCTAAGGCTAATGAGAGATTGAGGAGTACAAGGACTGACCTGTCTCCTCTTTCTCTAGCCCTGAGCACGTTATGCACCCTCACTATAGCTGTTTCAGTGCTGTGTCTAGCCTGAAAACCCAACTGAAATGGCTCATAAATGTCTGAGGACACAAGGCAGTCCTCGAACTGTTGTGCCACTAACTTCTCAACAACCTTGCTCAAGAAAGGCAGGTTGGAGATAGGACAGTAATTTGCCAGAATATCAGGGTCAAGGGACAGTTTCTTAAGGAGGGGTCTCACCAGTGCTTCCTTCAGAGCAGCTGGGAAAAGCCACTCCACCATCGAGCACCTGGCAATCCTGGTGAACATCGGGCCAACAGCCTCATCACATCCCATTAAGAAACGTGTCGGGGCCGGGTCCAGTACACAAAAAGTGTGCTTCAGCTCTAAGATCACCTTAGTCACTTCAGACACCTCCACTGGCCTAAACTCTTCCCAGACAGAGTATTTCTATTCCCCCCAGCTTGGCCACTACTAGGCAATGGCCTACCTGGCGGAATCCTGGATGAGATGGCCAACACTCTGTTGGAGAAGAACAGAGCAAACTCTTCACATAAAGTGGATGAAAAGGCTTTTTTGGGCTGCAGACAGGCAGGATATAAAAGCCTTTTTTACAGTCTGAAACAGCTGAGATAGTCTGTTCCTCCCTGCCACAATTTCCCTTGACAGAAATTCTGCCTTCTTACAGGAAATTGCCCCCTGATACTCTGCATAGTGAGCATGCAGGGCCAGCTTGTCAGACTCCAGCCAGGTCTTCTGCCAGCAACTCTCCAACTTCTGACCCCTGATCTTCATCACCTTAAGATCCCCATCAAACCAAGGGAATCTCAAGTCAGAAGATCTGGGTCATACATGAACTGGTGCAATGGTGTCCAGAGCTTTGGAGACCACTTTGTTATTGTGGCCACCACCTCTCCAGCACCAATCACACATGCCACATCAACCCTAGATAGATCAGCCAGTGCCAACAGTCCCTCTGGGTGCAAGCCCCTTAAAGGGCGATAGCTGATCATCTCCGCAGGGAGGGACTTCGGGGCCTAAACGTGAACTCCATGGTGTAATGATCAGACAAAACTACTTGATCAATCTTGAGTTTATCAACTTCAAGACCCAACTGGAACACCAGATCAAGTGTGTGGCCATGCTAATGGATGGCAGAAGCAACTGCTTGTGCCAGGCCCAGTGGCTGCATCAGTTGGAGGAGGTCATAACCAAAACGCAAGGATTCATTGTCGATCCAAGCATTGAAGTCCCCCAAGATTAAACACCTGGGGGCCTCCAACATCTGGTTGATGATGAAGTTTGCTACCTCCTGCAGGAATTCTCCCTCCTCCACCCCAGGGGGAGCAATAAATGAGGAGAATCCTGCAACCTGCACCTATACCCCCATGGACAGCGATACACTCAAAAGATCAGGTGCTACCAACTGGGTGCACTGAGAAGCCCAGGCTGGATCGAAAAACAATGGTCACTCCTCCACCCCTGCAATCCTTCCTCAGGCAATGCACTACGGAGTACCCAGAGGGAATGGTGACCTCAAAAACAGGGCCAGCATCGTCACCCAACCAGGTTTCTGTAATGCAAGTCAGATCAACCAAGGAAATCAAGTCAGCAAAAATAGCGGTCTTGCTCCTCATCGACCTGGCATTGCATAGCACCACTCGAAGAGGATTAGAGGATGCATCTAGCCCTCTAGCTACCTGCCCACTCAGTCCAGTGGAAACTCTGGGCATGGTGACCAATCACATCTGGCTTCTCACTAGGCTCTGCTTAAGCCCGGGGCCTGTCCTACACTGAACGACCTCAATGCTGCTCATCACCCCTCCTCAGAAGCAATCCACTCCTCCACTCACACAATAAAATAATTAAAGGGAGAAATCACTAAAATTTGCTGTGCTGTAACAATAATTCCCAACCACAAGGATTAGCAAACAGATTTTAGGGTAAAATAATGTCAGATCAAAGAGGCACCAGATATCAGTTCAGTCCAGGTATTAAATACCAAATCTAAATTCCAAAGGAAAGGGGGGAAATGGCACTCACATCACCATAACCCAGATGAAGTTACTCCACTGCTGGAACCAATGCAAAACCAACAAGAAGGGCCAAGTTCAGCCAGACTGATATAGCACTTCTCTCACAAGTCCCAATATCAACTTCAGATAGGACTCTCAATGTAACACTCACACCCTCTCAGGACTGATTGTAGCTTCAAGTCCAAGAAAAGCTCTGCTTTCACTAGTAGGGGATCTCCTAGCGGTATAGTAATGCTGAACTGCCCCTTCCGTCAACACACTAAGACTAACGATTCAAAGCCAGCTGCTTTAGATTTGGAAAGAGCCAGGGTTCTTTGATGACATCACAGCTTTGGCATATGTTGGGCCCTAAGAGGTCAGCATATGTAACTTAGCAGTAAATAAATTCCCAGTGACAACATAGATCCACACTGAAATGCAATTTAAAGCACCGTAAAATTCACCAAAGATGGAGAAAGCGTAATAATGCAATACCCTAAAATGAAAGGGGCACATCATTTTAAATAGCATGACTGGAAATAACAGAATTAAAAAGATTCTGGATCCTGACTTGGGGAATTCTACACCGACAAACTAGCAGCAACCCTTCCAAGGGTCATTTTAAATCTGTACAGCATTTATTTTTAACAGTATATTTTTAAAGTGGGAGTGTTAGGACTCAGGATTGAAAGGTGTCTTGGCGTGGCACTGAGAATAACCACTGGATTAAGTTTGAACCTGGGCCCAGAAATATGAGATATACAGATATGTACAACAACCGAGTTTTACTGTCTCTTCTGCTTGGAATCCAGGGGATTGAAGCCTCTTGAAATGACCCAGCAATTTGCATCTATTTGTAAGCATTATACAATTTTCCTTTTGTCTCTTTACTATAGTAGAAGCCTCTCAACAGCTGCTTATAGATTGCTTTAAGAAAGAAGCACAACTTAATGTACAGTATCTAAGATATGTTCCTTGTAAAACCTGCCGTGACAAGAAGAAGGACCCTGTGTAGGTCTGAAAGGTTCTGTGCTAAATTAACATTTTTGTTCATTAAATTAAGGATATCAAATCCTGTACTTTGACTTTTTAAAAGAGAAACTGGCCAAACTGCATTTCCCCAGCTTGTTTATAACAATGTACCACCTTTATTCTTTACCTACAGAGCAGCGCCAGCCAGGTTGCAAAATGGTAATGCAATATACTGCAGAGAACAGTGTAATTCAATGGCAATTAAGCCCTTTTGTCATGCAGTTTTTTGTGATGTATTTACTGCAAGTTACTATATTGCATTGTGGCTGACTTCACTGTGAGTGGGCTCGAGTTGTTCTTGAAAAAAGTGCACTGGACCAATGTGCTTACCCAGTCAACAAACAAATAAGTGTCTGGCCACCATCTCCAGTGTTATGTCATTCTTTTAAATATTCTATTTATCCATGTTAAATGCCTCGTTTATGGACTCTGACCCCTTGTAATCTCCCAGGTCGTGCCTGAGAACAGGCATTTAATTGTCTAGTGCAACTACCTGGTTAACAAAAATAAATACATATATACTGTACATACAAAACATAAAAAAAGAATCTTACCTTAGTTTGATGCACAAAGGAGACAGCTGGTGCCAGTCAGTTGAAACTGTCATATTAACCTCTTTGTCTAGAGCTGGTGAACCACTCAAAATGTCATGAGTCGGACAGCATATATGTGTGTGTGTGTGTGTGTGTGTGTGTGTGTGTGTGTGTGTGTGTGTGTGTGTGTGTGTGTGTGTGTGTGTGTGTGTGTGTGTGTGTGTGTAGGGGCGCAGGAGTGGACTTTAGCACCAAACACTGTAGCTGTACCAAGTGCCAGTAGAAAGTGACTGGTGCAAGCAATTGTTTTCTTTGCCTGCAGTTCTGTGCAACTAGAAGAATTTTAGTTAGATTTTTTTTTCTTTCAGCCAGGTGCGGGGCTCTAGTGTCAGTGGCTGCTGATATATCAGCATGCCAGGGCCAGACTTTCTGTAGGAGTTGTCATCAATGACAAATCATTTACACCGAGTTGGGTTGTTTGAGCAGAGACAGGATATGTCTGCAAAAACTGATTTGCTGAGGCATAGATGTGTGAAGAGCCGCAATGGGACAACACTGGAAAAGTCATAACATTGTTTGCCCCATATCTGCTGAGAAAAGTAATGAAATATTTCTCACCAAGCACACCAGCAAACTCCAACTCTGATTAAAATAACCTTAACAAATACAGTGTAAGCTGGAACAAATCTCTGGATAGAGAGTACATGCATATCATTTCCAATTTCAGGTGACTGGAAGCTGGTGCAAGTAACTGCATACCTTGCCTGCATGCATATTCATGCATAAAAAAAAAAATCCTATTTGGGGAGGAGGCAGAACTGCAGATATACATGCTGACACTTCATCAGCATGAGTCATGCACCTCTAATAGTAAGCCACAGACAGGAAGCACAGCTTTAAAGGCTGCAGAAATGGCAATATTTGCACTCACTATGCAAGAAAAAACTACAATTTTTTTTTATATAACAAAAAATATGAACGCTACTGAGATGACGCACACTGGCACGGACTATGAATAGGTATGTGCTGCACACTTGATAAATCCCATTTTTGCCTTTCTTGTCCCCTTTAAAAAGTATGTGCCTAGTAAGGAGATATATATATATATATATATATATATATATATATATATATATATATATATATATATATATATATATATATATATATATATATATATACTACACACACACATACACACACACACACACACACACACACACACATATCTTCAAGAATAAGTGTTTTGGGCCATTATATGCCTCAGTGGTAATTTTGTTTACCTTTGTTTCTTTGCTAACCTTTTCATCATTGTCTTTTTATTTTGCCAGCTACTAGTAAAAGAGAATCCCATGGAATCCTTGTATTGAGAAGTCAGAAAAGCCGACCCAGTGGCACAGAGGGCTGAGGTGCTGGGTGTGTTGCCTGCTATCATGCCGGAGACCTGGGTTTAGAAATGACACTATGGTTGCTCATGGGTCAGCCGGGAAAGGGAGGATTAAGCATACAAGGACAACTCTCTTCCTCTGGGGGGGGGGGCGCGGGCGGCATATGTTGCTGCTAGGACTCCACCTAGCAGAAGCTGGGTGCCATCACAGTGGCCACCTACCTACAGTAGTTGGCTCAGAGCAGGCACAGTGACATTACTGCATCCTCATGCAGTACATGAGTGCTAGAGCATGCCTCCTAGTCCTGATAAAGGAGGGGAAATGGAGGGAAAACTCTCCCAACAGCAGATGATGGTGACACCCTGCAGGCTCTGCACCATCTCCCACAGCACCCATCCACCCATGGTGGTTCAAGAGGTGAAGAAAAGTCTGGGGTGGGTGGATGATGGGATTGGCAGTAGTCACTTGGTGGGGGGGGGCTGCTGAGTGGTGCATAAATACATGATAAAAAAAAAGAGTCAGAACATCTTTACCGGCTAGGCTGGCAATGTATGTCAATGAGAAATGGCGAATTTTTTTTTTGCAGATTTTTTATAGAGGAATAACGTTTTTCTTCCACTTTAGTATTATAAATTTAATAAGAAATATGCAACTTTCATAACCTTTGGTCTTGTGTCATGATTGAGTAGGTGCTAGTTTCTGCCTATCCAGACTTCACTTGAGAAGAAGAAAACAGAAATATAGAAACATAGAATTTGACTGCACAGATATTCCCTGCCTAATGTGTCTCTGCAGACCCTAACTCATCTTCAGCATCCCCTCACCTAGATATTAATATTCCCCCATGTCTATCCCATGCATGCTTGGGCTCCAACTTTTTTCTTCTGCACCACTTCTGCTGGCAGTGTGTTCCAGCCATCTACTAGCCTGTCAGTGAAATAGTACTTCCTCGCATCGCTCTTAGAATCCCTCCCCCCAACCTTCATTGCATGCCCCTTGGTCCTGCTACTGTTCTCATGTGAAAGAGATTCCCTTCCTGCACCCTGTTCACCCCTATGAGATACGTGTAGGTCTCATGTTCCAGCTCGCTCTCTGCTCTTCTAGGGTGCACATGTTGAGATCCCTTAATCTCTTTTCATAGGTCTTCTTGTGCAACCCCTGCACCATTTTAGTTGCCCTTCTCTGGACTGCCTCCACACTGTTTCTGTCCTTTCTGCGGTCCAAAGTGGACACAATACTCCAAGTGGGGTTTAACCAGCAAGCAAAACAGTGGCAACACCACCTCCCCCTCCTGTTAGAGATACCCTTCCCTATTTACCACAGCATCTCATTAACCCTAGCCACTGCTTTGTCACACTGCCCTACCACTGTGAGATCATTAGGTATGATAACCTAGAGGTCCCTTTCCTGCTCAGAACCGCCCCCCTCTCCTATACTCCACTCCTGGGTTCCCATGCCCTAGGTGCAGGATTTAGCATCCCATCACTGCTCAATTACTTTATCAGTCTCCTGTGTGGCACAGTGTTGAAGGCCTTGCTGAAGTCCCGGTAGGCCATGTTCACTGCTCTCTACTGGTCTATTTTCTTGGTCACCTACTCAAACAAATCAATCAGATTCATCTGGTATGACCTTCCACTGTGAATCCATGCTGCCTCTGGTCTTATAACCCTTTGGATTTAAGATACCCTACCAGCCTTTCCTTAAGCCGAGTTTCCATTCATTTCCTCACCACTGAAGTGAGACTCACTGGCCTCCTCCTTGCTGCCACTCTTATGAACAGAGACCATGTCTACTCTTCTACAGTCCACTGGAACCATGGCCATTTTCAGTGAACTTTTTAATAAGGCTGTCACTGAAGCAGGTAGCGCTTCCCTGAGTTCTTTTAGTACACTTGGGTGCAACCCATTTGTCCTTATTACCTTGTTCACATTTAGAGCTGCAAGTCCCTTTAGGACTCTTCACTGGAAATGGACTTGTGTCCACCTGCCCCCTTCCCCCACTTTGTTCCTTCTACTCCCTGGAGGTCCATCCCCCCTTCTACTGTGATGGCTGACCAGAAGTACCTGTTCAGGATGGCTGCAGTTTCTTGGTCCTCTTCTGTGTAGCCTACCCCTGCTGCCCTGTTAATCCTTGCTATCCTTCCTCTTGCTTTCCTCTGCTCATTTACATAGCTGAAGAAAGTCTTATTCCCTTTATTTATCCCTTTGGCTTTCCTGTCTTCTGTCTGCGCCTTTGCTCTCCTAACAACCTTTCCTGCTTCCCTTTGTTTTGCTTGGTATGTCTCCCTGACCTCCTTCCTCTGCATTTCCTTATCCCTCCTGAATGTCACCCTTTTTTTCCTTCATCGCATTGGCCACTTCCCTAGAGAACCATAACAGTCTCTTTTTCCTCCTGCTTTTACTCGTTTATTTTGCTCAGAAGCTGGTTGCCTTAATTATGCCATCCTTTATTATTCCCCACTGTGCTTCTACCCCTCTCCGGCAATCCCCCCACAAGGCAGTTTCTGACACAGTCTCCCATGCTTTTAAAATCCACCCTCCTAACGTCCAGGATCTTTGCCCTCATGTGGTTTGCCTGTGCTCCTGTCTTTATGTTAAATCATACTGGTACCTGTAATCATTGGTACCTAGGGGGCTGTCCATTGTGATGTCTGTAATGATGTTCCTGTTTTAAAACCAGGTCCAGCACTGCCCCATCCCCAGTGGGTTCTTCGACCAGTTGCCTGAGAAAAGCCCCTTATAGGAGTCAAGGATAGCCCTGCTACTTGCTGAATCAGCTGCTAGAAGGCTCCACTCCACATCTGGCAGACTGAAGTCACCAACTAGCAGCACCTCGCTCTTACTTGCCATTCTGATGATGGCTTCCCCTTGTATCTTATTCAACTCCTCTCCCTGTGGCGGAGGTCTGTACATTACCCAGTAGAGATAGCAGCCCCAGAGCCTGTCTCCAGGGTGACCCACAGCACCTCCAGCCCTTCCTTTTCCTCCAGGCAACCCTGTACCTCTGTAGCCTTGATTCTCTCCCTCACATACAGTGCACTCCCTCCTCCCTGCCGTCTCTCCTTACAGAGAGTAGCTGTGTATGGCCATGTTTCAGTCCTGGTGCTCAGTACACCACAACTCCATTATAGTGGAATCCAGGCTAGCCTCCACCTCAAATGCCTCCAGGTCTGGAATTTTATTTCCCAGACTCTTTGTATAGGTTTGCATGGCTCCCCATACCTTATTACCCATCATGCCTGCTTCCTTGCTCTCCTCCCCACCTTACTGCCTATCCATTCCCTGTCTCCTTTATTCTTTTGTTCTTGCTTACCTCATTTATACAGGCAAACAGAGTGGTGTGCAAAAAAAAGTGTAACCACACCAATACACAATGACGCTTGCAAAAAGTGCCATTTATTAGGAGAAAAAAAAAAAAAATCAGAAAATGCATAAACCCCCAGTGCTTTGAATCACTCAGAATCATCAAGAATCAAGAAGAATCTGAGTGCTTCAGAGCACTGGAGTTTTGTGCATGTTCTGATTTTATGGCTCCTAATGAATGGTACTTTTTGCAAGCATCATTGTTCATTGGCATGGTTATACTTTTTTTCGCGCACCACTCTTTGTTTGCCTGGCCGAGTTGTATTTTGTGGTTACAGCATTTAGCCTTCTCCTTAGTGCCTGGGGTGATTTGCTTGCTTACTGGACTAATACCCCCTTTTCATCTGCTTTATCCCCACCCCTGTATTCTTGTGGCCCAGCCCTAGGGCACTCCCTCCCTGGTGCAAAATCATCTGGGCAGGCAATTGTTACTTCCCTCTGTTTTACAGCCTTCACCCCTGGCTATTTTAAACATTCATCCATGTGGCATTTAAACCTCCCACTAAGTACTGTGGTCCCCTTCCTAGAAGGGTGCAGGACATCCCCTATAGAGGTCCATATTCTTCCAGTTTGGCCCCAGTCTCCAATGCAGCCAAACCCCTTCCCCATGCACAATGCCTTCAACCTATTGTTAAATGCTGTGGTGTGGAGTATCCTTTCCTCACTCCGGTCGTACACAGGTAACACCTCAACAAATGCTACCATGTGTGCCACCTGTTTGAGGCCCCTCCAGAGCTCTCTGAAATTATTCTACACTACCCCTACCCTGTCCCTAGCCTGGTTATTTCTCCCCAGAGGAACATAAACATCTAGTTCCCTCCCAGTTCCTGCTGCCCTAGCAATACTCTGGATACACTCTCCATCCTTCAAAGCTGAAGCACCTTTCAGGCACTTCTTCTCCCTCTCCCCCCCACCTCTCAATTTTATCCCTCTAACAATACAATCTACCATCAGAAGCTGCTTCCTCCTCAGCTGGGGGCATCTTCATCCCTATTTGGGGGCTCCCCTTCTGAGGACACCTACATCCTTCCTTCCAACTGCTACAGGTGCCTCTTCTTGGCTTCCCCATCCTTCTAGTACTGTGAAGGAATTCTGCAGTGGTATAGGCTGAGGAGAATGCACCCTTCCCACTACACCACCCTCCCAGATCCCAGCAAGGTCTACAGCTACTTTCCTACTTTTTGCAAGTCTACAACCAACAGTTAACTTCCTTGTTGTTGGTTGTACACTGGAAACAATAATGTGCTACCTCCTTACCTTGGTCTGGTATCCCTCCTCTGGACTGCACACTATCT
The DNA here is from genome assembly GCA_016271365.2 of Neoceratodus forsteri. Taxonomy (NCBI): domain Eukaryota; kingdom Metazoa; phylum Chordata; order Ceratodontiformes; family Ceratodontidae; genus Neoceratodus; species Neoceratodus forsteri. The sequence goes on along the minus strand of CM057458.1, from coordinate 978,982,557 downwards.
GTGGATGCCCTGCAGAAGTTCACGAGGCAGATGCTGCACTCCTGTGCAGTCTCACTAATGCAATGGGACACATAAGTGATGGGATATGCTGGGTGTTACTCCTTTTATCTTCCCTTCCTGTCTCTTGGTGTACCCTGATTGCCTTTCACCTCTAAGCCTCTGGCAGCTCTAGCCCACCAATCACACACCTGATTTACATGGCTTGCTTAATCTACTCACCCAAGATTAATTTACTGAGCTATGTTCCCCACACTACCTCTTACAAATGTAAGGACAACTCTCAAAGTGCATCAGATACTCACTAAATATCTCTTTCCTCCACCTTCCCATTTACACTGCTATTTTAAGTCTCGAGAGAAAACATATATGTATCCATCTGAATATAGCTAGCTAGTTAGCTAGATATTGATAGACAGACAGACAGACAGATACACCACCTCCAGATTTAAGCTGGGTGCTTACTCTCCTTTTTGTCAGCAATTTCATCATGTCACGGGACCCCATCTAACTGTCCCTTAAGTCAATTACTGTTTCAAAAAAATTATAAAATCATACTGATGGACCATAATATTATAAACAAATAAAAGGCAAAGACTGATGCTGAAAGAAGTATATATTTCTTTTGGAAAAAGAAAAGCATCTATGTAGCTTCTCACTGACATACATTGGGCTCCTAAGTAGCTAGCATTTTCTGACCTCAAAATACCAGAATTCTATTGAATTCATTTTACTAGTAGTCTGAAAAATAAAAGCCAAAATCAGCTTGTTTCACTGCTCAAATAAATATTTTATCATAAAAGTAGAAAGCAATTACTAACACATCAAACATACTGAAACAAATGGCCAATTATCTGTTTGTTAACACATCAAACAAAATGAATAAAATAGCCAATTGTCATACGAACATATGAACTGCCAGCAGAAACAGGCACCATGGTCTATTGCTCGATTGTGCAGCTAGCCCCTCAGCATGCACCTGCCCCACCCTTCATCACTGACCTTCCCCCCTCACCCTGTCCCATCCCTTCTTGAAACTGCCCACCACCGTACAGGAAACCACCCCCTCAGGTAGAGTGTTCTATTTGTCCACAACCCTCTCCGTGAAATTATGTCTCCCGATTTCCCTCCTGAATTCCCCCCAACCTCATTTGATGCCCTCTAGTTTCCTTCCCTCTTCTGATCTGAAATATCTCTTCTGTATTTGCCTTGTTTATCCCTTCAGGTATTTAAAGGCCTCACTCATATCTCCCCTGTCCCTTGTCTTCTCCAGGGAGTACATGTTAAGCATGCTCAGTCTTTCTTCGTATGCATTCCCTAGATCATCTTTGTCACTCTGCGATATTTATTATAAGTGAACACAAGCTCTTTATTGTGAAGGTTGGAAGTAAAGTAATCAGCATTGGCCAGTCTGATGGCCTTGGTGCAGGTATTGTGGAGCTGTGTGTACCTTAGTAGATCCTTCTTTCAATAAACAAAACAGAATCGGCACAATGAGTCTGAAAGTGGTACAGTCCCTCTGTCAGTGACTACAAGCAGAAAAAGAGAACCCATTCAAAGTAGAGGTGGGTCTGGGTCGAGCCTGAAAACCGATTCTGAGTTCAGAGCTCTCACTCAGTTAACAAATAAATAAATAGCACACACAAAACATATGCTTGAATTACATGCATGTATGGTCATTAGATCATCCACATTTCTTGCACCAAGATGGTCTCTTCAGTGTACAGGGGTACTCTGTTAAGACTGTCTGTAGGGACTCCTTACACAAAGCAATGCATTATAGTGGTCAGACCACTGGCTTGGGAACCAGAACACTGCATGTTCAAGCCCCACTAGAGCCAAATATTGACAGAGTGATGATTGGCAAGCTACTTAACCTCCCAGTGCTCCAGTCCACCCAACTGTAGAAATGGGTAGAAGCACAACCTCTCTGGAAATAAGATGTTGTATCTCAGCTGGGCTATCCCAGGAAATTAACTTGTGAAAAACAACCAAAAAAATAACAACAATATTCAGAATTCAAAGTAGATAGTACATAGATTTGTAGTCCAACAACTTACTGTTATTAAACTTTATTTACTAAGGGGCAGAATGAACATGCTAAAGGTGTGTACCCAACCTGAGCAGCTCTGTACCCGCAGACAGGTGTGCACTGGCCAGTATTCATGAATGCCAGCCACCCGTCCATGGTCCCACCTCTCCTGGCACGCAGGATTGCGGAGGGTGGATGGGGCAGAGTAGTGGACCCAGGTGGTCATCCAATTGGATGTTTGTCTTGGGTCACAGAGTGTATCCCCCTCTCCACAGGAGCAGGGAAGTGTGGGAAGGCAAGGATCCAGGTTACTAAATAGGACACATAGGCACCTGTTAGATGTACCATTATTCCCTGGTGTCTAGTGTTCCCTCCTCCTTCTGATCCCCATTCCGGGAGTACCAAGTAAAGCCTGGTGCACAGATGCCACCCCCCCACAAACAGAGCACTGGTCCCAGTCCCATAAGTGAGTGATGTTCTCACCCCCAAATCAGATCCCCAGCTCTGGTCCTATATGCAGTGATGCCCCCCACATCAGATCCCCTGCCCCATTCCCATATGAGTGTGATGCCCCCCCCCACATCAGATCCTGGTCCCGGTCCCATAAGCCAGTGAAGTCTCCCCCAAACAGAGCCCTGGCCATGTGGCCTCTATCCAGTAAGTCACAGATGCCCCCCCACCTCTGATCCTGGCCCCCCAGCCTGCTCATCGGTGGTTAGTGGCCCCCACCATGGTACCGACAAGACCCCCATCCCCTCAGATTGGTGCCATGGACAACAGATGGTGAGCAACACACCCCTACACACTCCACCTGGGCCACCTGTTGTCTGACTAATGCTGGGAGTGCGCAGATTATTTATAAGACATCTCTATAAATACACTGTGCACTTCCAGCATCAGTTGGATGGCAGGTGGCAGGAGGTGTGGAAGGGATGCTGCTCACTGTCCATCAATCGTGGCACTGACCTGAGGGTACAGAGGATATGGGGGTCTTGTTGGTACTGCGAGGGGGGCACTAACCACTAATGAGCAAGGTGGGGGCCGGGATAGGTGGTGGGGGAACATCTGTGACTTTCTGGACAGGGCCCGCCAGGCCAAGGCTCTGGTTGGGGAGAGGCTTCACTGGCTTATAGGACCAGGGCCAGGAATCTGATGTGGGGTTGGGGGAACATCACTGCACACAGGGAAAGGGCTGGGGATCTGATGTGGTGGGGGGACATCACTGCAAACAGAACTGTGGCCAGGGATCTTACTGCATGTAGGTGGAGAGCATAACACAGTTATGGCAGGGTCCACCCTTCCATAACTCACACACCCCAGTGAATGGAACTTAGTGCAGTTCCATGCCATTGTGAATCGTGTGGAGTGCAGACATGCCCCCAATATGCCCGTGGCCTGTGTGTGGTGCATAGTTGCCCACACACCCGGGGGATCAGTACACATCTCACCAGTGCCTGGTTGGTGAATGCCGTGGACCCCCGCTCCATGGTTTTCTGCCTTAGGGTTGCCTACGTGCCTCATATATGTGGCACGTATGCTTAGTGGATAGAGACCATTGTTTTTAGCAAATAAGTGCCCTTTAAAGTAAAATGCATCATGCAATTTGCATATATTCAAGCAGTGTTTTCATAAGGACAAAATGTATTATAAATTGTACTCCTATCTAGCTGTTTCTACCTTAGAGTATGTTGCAGCTGGTGACCAGGAGCGCTCGCTGCGGCATACAAGTACATTAGTGAAGGCTGCTATTCACTGTGAATGGCCCTGTGGGCCATTTACATACTGGCTCTCACCTCCTTTTCAGTCTGCTCACAATAGCCTTTGCACATAAAAGGGAAAGGTTTCAAAGTGGTTGCAACCTGGTGAACACAGTGAAAAATTTCCCTTGCACTCACAACAGCTATTGTGGCTACACAGAAAAGGAGTTGGTGCCATTGTACAAACAGATTAACAAGCTTCAGAGTGAGTAGGGGACACAACCCTCAGTGGAGAAACAAGAGATTGGGGAAAGCACTGCAAAAAAGGGCAATGTCTTTAGCAGGGTCAGCGCAGGAGGGGGACCATTGGACTCAAGGGGTAGCTCTGAATAAGGGGGATTTGAGTGGGGAACCACTGGATGCCAGGTTGCTTGGAGCTAGGGGAGGCACTCAACACAAGGAACAACTTGAAACAAGGGGGAGTGTTAGATGAGGAGGGCCATTGGGTACCAGCAACTGCTTGAAACATAAGGTCATGAGCAGAGGTATCTCCACATATGATCGACTACACCTTCAGACTTAAATGACTCTCCAGCCTTGGAGTGGTTAAAAAAGTTATTTTTATAAATGTTTAAATGGGATACACCAATGAGTAGCACCCCCACAAGGCATCGATGTTTCATGTCGCATTGCCGCTTGTTCAAGATGAGCTGCATTACCTGTTGAGGTACCTTATATATGATGCAATATGCAAATACCCTTAAAGGCATAGATCTCCTATTTGTTACACTACACCTCATTACAGAATCATACATATTGATGCATACATAAACTTACAGGTGATAAAGAAGTGATAAAAAATAAGGAGCAGAAATCACTGTATTTACAACATCTACATATGATACATAAAAAGGGGGTAAGTCCAAATAAGAAGGGGAAAAAAGAGAGGAAGAAAAAGAAGGGTGAAAGGAAAAGGAAGGACCAAACAGAGGGGTGGGAACCAGTAAGTAGTATGCTCTGAAAGAGGTATGGTAGGATGCATGTAGTCCATCTGGCCTGAATGACTGTTTTCAACTGGCACCATGCTTACCATATGAGCAATTTTTATGATCATTTATGGTTTATTTAATATTGACTGGGATAACATAATAGTGCAATATTGCATTTCTTGAGGTCTATGTGTTGATGTATAACAAGTTTTATGCATACTTGTATAAATCTCCCTCTTTTTTTATCCCTTCCTCTTTTAGAGCATGCTACTTACCAATCCCCTGACCCCCCCCCATTTGGTTCTTCTCTTTCCTTCTTTTTCTTCCCTTCCCCCTTTTTATTTGTCATGTGTAGATGTCGTAAATACAGTGATTTCTGCTCTTTATTTTTTATCACTTCTTTATCACCTGTATGTTTATGTATGAACCAATATATATGATGCTGATGAGATGTAGTGTAACAAATGGGATGATCTATGCCTTTAAGGCATCTATCACAGTTTCTGCACATCTGGAAATCAGCTATGGTAACCCCTATACACAAATCTGGTGATCGTGCCATACATTCTAACTACAGGCCAATCTCAATCGTTCCTACTCTGTCAAAAGTGCTGGAGTACATAGTTGCAGACCAGCTTGTAGCCTACCTTGAAATATACTCCATCCTTTTCCCACAGCAACATGGTTTCAGAAAAGAGCATAGCATCACCTCCACCCTTTTAGAATTTACTGGTTTCATTCACCAATCATTTGATCAATGGAACCTTGTGGGTGCAGCCTTCATTGATCTAACAAAGGCTTTTGAAAGCCTACTGCAGCAACTGCCTATAAATGATCTATCAAGTGATGCTTTCCTCTGGTTCAAAAAGTATCTTGCAGATCGCTCCCAACAGGTGAAAATCCCAAATGCCACCTCTGACCAATGCGTTGTCCATTCTGGTATGCCACAAGGATCCATCCTAAGCCCCCTTCTGTTCAGTTTATTTCTCAATAATTTACCCCGCAGCTGCCACCAGTGGATCCTTTCATACACCGATGATGCTTTCATCTTCACAGGCCACTCTAACCCTACTCTACTTGAACAACATCTACAGCTCAGCTTTCAGAAAGTAGAGGAGTGGTTCAGCGATCATAAACTGGTCTTGAATTATAAAAAAACGAAGGTGATGATGTTCACACTTCTTGCAATAAGCATAAATCACAAGCCCTAACAATAAAAAAAACACACCTTGGAGTCTCTCTTGAACAGGTTGAGCACTTCAAATACTAGGGAGTCACTTTGGATAACCACCTCTCCTATTCCCATCACATAGATAATGTTGCCAAAACTATTAATATAAGAATCGGGCTACTGTACTGGCACAAGTGTTGTTTGACACCTGAAACACTCAGACTGGCACATTACAGCTCTGTCTTATCAATTATTGATTATGGTCTGGTTATTTATGGTTCAGCCACCCCCATCTCTCATAGAAGGATAACTGTCGCACTCAGTAAGGCATGCAGGCTTCTAACTGGTTCTGCTCTCCTTACCCACATTTTGCAATTTATATGTGCTCTCGGGCTGGCTCCAACTTAGTGGAAGAATTACATATCAAACATGTTTACTAGCCAAAAAAGTGCTACTTGAGCTCATGCTCACTGGGGTTGTTGACCTTCTATCTCCATACCACAGCTCCCAGAACACTTGTGCTTCAGTCAACCATCTACACCTTATCCCCAGATGTCGGACTACGCAAGGACAACAGTCTTTATCCTACAGATCACAACTATGGCTCAATGCATTGGACTCTGAAATAACATCTCTACCCAAGCTTGGCCAGTTCAAATGGCTGCTCTGACTGCATCTCATATCTAACAGCTCCTGTGATTGCTTCACCTAAATGGCCATCTATTGTGTCTGCCTCACCTAATTTCTGGTGCAGCCTCCAGCTCTCTAAGACTTATCCTCTCACACTGTGATACGTCTATCTTCTCTCCTTCTCACCCATCATGCCACGTACTTACCGTCCTTTACCTGGAATCACCCTCCCAAACTTAGCTCTCCCATCTTTTCCCACCCTATTGCTTTTGTGACAAGGCCTTTGGCTGCTTCTTCTCATCTACCTATCATTCCAACTTCTCCCCTTTTTTTCATTATTATCACCCTACTTCCTACTTGTACTTATTCTCTGACTCCAATTGAAATGTCTTAGAATAAGTGATGATTAGACTTAACTTTCTACTAAAATTTCTGATGATGTTGTTGTTTTTTTGCCTGCTTAGATATCCAGTGTTAGCCTCCCTATTTATGTTGGTAACCATCCCCATTGATGTGGAACCTTTGTAAATGAGCCACTTTGCCCTCAAAGGGATTTAATCCAAGACTGAATAAATAAATAAAATAAGGATATTTGCATATTGCATCATGTATAAGGTACCTCAACAGGTAATGCAGGTTGTCTTGACAAAGCATCAGTGTGATGTGGAATGCTGATGCCTTGAAGGGTGCTACTCAATGTGTCCTGGTTAAATGTTTATAAAAATAAATGTTTTGTTTTATCCACTCCAATGCCAGAAAGTCATTTAAGTCTGATGATGTAGCTAATCATATGTGGAGATACATCAGTGTGTGTTTGTTACCTTTGACTCCTTCCTCAGTACACTGAGTCACTACTACATTGGATAAAAGAGTAGGGGTACCACCTAACTGCTATGTGCCCCACACCACTATGTAAAATTCAAATGCCCAATGACAGATTAGAAAGAAGAATGATTAAAGAGAAGTTCAGAAATGTGCTTGGCATCAGATATGAGTCAGTGGTAGTTGTGAGATTTAAACCCAGGTCTCTGCATTCATAACTCAGTGCTCTAACTGAAGCACTCTGATGGCGTATGGCCACCTCACTGTAGGGATCCTACATTCAGGATTGAGTATGGGTCACCTCCATCATATGGCAATACTTTACAGTACCTCTGGGTAATCCAGGCAGGGTTTGTGCTTTTTAAACATAATTATATAAAAACAGCAGATTCTGTCATGCTGCTTTATTTCACAGGTTCATAAAGATAAGAAATACATGTAGTACCTTGAAAATGAATGGAGCCATAGGCGGTGGAGCCAGGAGGTCAGGGGGTTCAGCTGACCCCTCACTTTCAAAAGTAAGGGTCAGAATGTACACTTTGAGCCTCTACTTCTGATACAGGATTTACTAGCCTGTTATTTTCAGTCTGCCCCGCCAATCCTGTAAATACCATTTCTACATAAAGCACCTGTGAACCTCTTCCTTAGTTTGTGTCATCGTTAAACCTATTTTAAGGGCGGGGCTGCAGCTGCAGCTCTCTATGGCTCCTCAACTCATACATGGAAGTTACAAGTCTCTCAAATTAAGGTACGTATTTCTTATTACTATATTTAGGGAGAAATGACACAAATGAAAACCCCTCAGAACTGGTTAAAAGACCAGAAAACAGTGGTGTACCATGAACCATTAATGGTAGGATCACCTTCCCACAGTATTAATAACATGACTTTCAAGACTGTGAAACTATCATATCATATATAAATGGCTTTTCTGTAAACTGTCTTAGGGCTGTTTGAATCTATGTGTGGGCTTAATGATAACAGTTTTCCTCTCTTTCTCCAGGACTGGAAAGCTCCTTTTTTTCAGCTACTTATTTTTCTACCTAATTTTCTTGGCTGCCTCAGTCTGCTCCCCTTCTCATCCCCACATCAGATTGGGGATTCCAGCCACCATCCACCTCTACCCAAGTGGTTCCCAGGCACCCATATACCTCTGCAGTTGTACCCTCTGCAGCAGGGCTGCAGGGAGTCCCCCAGACTCCCCATGGAACACTGATCCAGCTTGGGTGCCCAGCCTCTGGGTGAAGCTCGCAGACAGCCATCAAGCAGCTTGACTGGGCACCTTTTTTTCTTCCCTTCAGAACCAAAGGTGTGCAATGATGTTAGTGAAGGGGGCGCGCATGCGTCTGCATGCACTCCCTCTGGACATCTGCCCTCAGCTCCACCCCTAAATGCAGCTAGCGTGCAGTCTCCCAGGCTCCGCCAGGAAGCAACCATGCACCATTTGCCATGGACCCCCCTCCCCGAAGGAGAGCAGTCCTTCAGATGCTCAATCCTTCTCCTCCCCAGCCAACCCCAGTGACCCGTGCTCATTTCTGAACACTGGTCACCGGTGTGAAGCAAGGTGCGGTGGCCAGTGCCTCAGCCCTCAGCACCACTGGGCTGGCCTGGAAAGCTCTTTGATATACAGTTTGCATGAAAGGTGTTGTGTAAAACAATAATTTATTTTCTTTCTCCCTTACTCTAGTATTTAGCAAGAAAAGGCAATACCACATCTCAGGCACAACCAAATTGTGCAATGACACACATTTACATTCTTCCATATTGAACTCCATGCATTAAGAGGCACCCATGTGTTATCTCTCACTCCATTTACACTTGCTACAAACCACACTCCTGGGCACATGAACAAACTACTGTCGTGTCTATTTTTTTTAACCACAAACGCATTATTGATGTAGCAGTAGGCTATTTTTAAATGTTACTTGTGAGAGACATTATTTCTTTTACCAGTAATATCTAGTGGTCAAGATAAACATTGTTCAGTGTTTCTGCTAACTGCTAGTCTGCATCTGATTTTGCTAACCAAACATTAAGCTAACAATTACTGTGCCCCCTGGCATGGAACTTTAAAGTAACCTCGGTATGCACCTCTAGAGGAACTAGATTAATATATGAACAGCAGTGCATTATGAGTTTTTGTAACACACCCATTGTGTGTCATGCCACATGAACCACGGGAGTGAAGCTTGAGTGGTTTGTATTGGCATCACACGTCGAGGGCGTGTGAAGAAATGAGTAAATAGTGGTATTATGTTTTTTATAATTACCAGTTTCAGACACTGACTCACACTGTGGTAAAATGGAATACAGTGTGAGTCAGTCTGTTTAAAAAAAAAAAAAAAAAAAAAAAAGTGTATGAATCGCTTAATACAGGCCTTTGATACCACAACCACGATTTGCAGGATTTGGGTGGTATTGGTTTCAGGTTGATATTGAACCTAACTAGTAGTTTATAAAAGCAATACAACACAACAAAAATGTTTGTGATGGGGTGGATACTGTAGCTCAAATGATTTATTTTAATGTGTTATAAATTCTTATGTACTCAGCAAACATGGAAGGGCCAGATGTTCAAAATATTTACACATGCAGTTCGGTTGCTCATATATATTTTAAATCAGCTTTTTTTAGCAGGAAACTGTCATCTCAGAAATTCTAGGGACATCACTATAATTTAGGGTGATGAATTCTGGTAACGACACTGGGCAACAATTTTTCTGCCAAAGTAACACTTTAAAATGTGCTCATCACTGGCTCTTAATGTTGTTTATTCTTCACTGCTCATAACAATATTCTGTCCCCCCAAAATCTGTAACTTTTCATTGCAACATTTCTTGATAGATAGGTAGGAAAGGGAGACACAGCATGCAGAAAAACAAAATCAAAAACATCCTGAAAAGTCTAGTGGTTGTCTAAAACTGTCAAGGAATTAAAATGTGAAGTGCCCATGGACTTTTTATTTTTTTAACATCTGTTAATCAGGTTAACTTCATTAAGTTAAATATCCATTTTCTTGGATGACCTGGACAGAAAGCAAAAACAAGTAACAATACAATTAATAATATGCAACCATTTTAGTCACACACATTAAATACAAAACAGTTTTGCTAGACAATATTTTTTAACCATGTGTTTGAAAGAAATATAGGACTCTGCAGAGTACAAATGAGCAGGCAAATTATTATTATCATGCTCCTTGAAGAATAACAGTATTGACCCTGAATGTCATTTTAACCTGTCAAATCTGTTTTTAAATATTGGTTCCAATCCTATTATTATTATATATTTACTGGCCATTTTAGCAAACACAGTTAGTGTTTTTGTACTTGCACACTGGTGATGAGTACCATTTCAGAACTGTGTGATACAGTACTGATGATCAGACAGTGCTTTTCACTGTCTTAAATGGATGCAACAGATAGCCTATCTATCTGACTCGGGGTCTGAGATCCTCTCCTACCCCATTTGGATTTCAGATCCAAGGTCAGGTAGTGGGAAGCAAGGAGAGATAGTGGGATCTGTGGTTGGATGTCTGTCTCATATATCTTGGACCCTGGATAGTCTTGCTGAATAGTTGGTAACCTATTGGATCCTTGGTGATAGGATCCAGTAGTTGGATACCAACAGTATACCAAGCCTTCCAGTATCCGAGAACATCAGTGATATCCAATGGTATCCGATTCCATAGGATACCATTCAAGCAACTCTATGATACAGTTATGTCCCATCCAACTACAGAGTTGGTAAACAATAATGACATAATGATAATAAATGAAATAAACAATTAAATGGAATAATAAAAACAATAAATAATAATAGTATAATAAAAACAATGGTAAAGAATTATACAATGGGGAATTGGTTGTCTGGGGCTGACACCTGCCCTGGTATGTATTGAGGCATGAGATGCTTGTGCTGAGTGCCTTTCACAGCCAGAGGTACATTAGTCCCAAACAACCAACAACCTAGAATTTCTTATTGCACTTATAAAATGTATGAACTGAGAAACAAATTAAAAAAATATATATTTTCTTCTGTTAAAAGTAACTAATAAAAGGTAGTCCATTCATACCTGTCACTCATCTGTGTTTTCACATATTCAATAGATAGAATGTTTATCATAGAATACAGAACTTAAAACTTATACAGAATGCCTCCCAAAGAATGCTCACCTTCTCACACAACAGAAGGCCTCATATGGAGTCATGATCTCAGTTTTATTTGTGGTGGGGTACACATCAAAGATTGCCCTGGCAGATTGATAAAGATAGAAGTCAAATTTTTATGATCATCAAAGAAACACCAGGTATTGAAACTCTTACTAGTACTTATTTTTTAAATGTGTTCATGCATATAAGGAGGGGATCATAAGTGTAAAGAATGGATAATTGGTTATTTATTTATTTTTAATTAAAGGGTGTTCTACTTTTTAGGGCCTTGTTGATTTCTTTGTGAGTAAAGATGACAGCCACATACAGTATGTGATGTTAATCAGGATAAATGAAGTGGGTTATACATGTTATATACGATTTGCCCAAATTCCAAATCTCACTACCCGAACTTGTTCTGACCCATGCTTTTCTGAGGGATTAATCTATGGGTCTTGAAACTTATTTAGGAAATTGTAAAGCTATTTTATGATATAGTAGAACAAAAATGCATTGTGGCAATAGAAGACCTTTTAAATGGACATCAGCTACATCAAATAATTTTAAAATGGTTCTTTTATTTATTTAGTTTTTGTTGACCAGGTAAGTGCACTAGACAAATTCTGCCTATTTACAGGCACGACTCGGGGGTGGGGATATAGATGAATGCCAAATGACCTTGAACCAGATTAAGCTGTTGGTGGTATTTTTAGTGAATCAGAGGAAATTTGGCAAGGGCACTGGGGAAATTCCCCTACTCTTTTCGAGAAGTGCCATGGATCTTTAACACCCACCTGAACTACCACCAGAACAAGCAGATAGCAGTGAATAAATCAGAAACATTTAATTAATCTTCTAAAAGTCCAGAAAAGATGGAACAGTAACATAAATTGGAACCAGTATACAAATAAAACAGCTTTCACGGGCAGAATGACATGAAGCTTCAATGCAGTTCTTCAACTGAGGAAAAAAAGTCTGCTTTTAAGATAAAATGAACCTGGCAGGGTCGAATGATGCTGATATCTTTTGCTTACATGAGCAGCATGAATGTTAGGTAGATTACATACTGCAAGACATTCATTGGCAGTAATGGTGCTAATAATATTATGTCATTACTGTCAATGAGAATGAGTCTGTGGGGGTGTCTATTAACACAATAATAGCACACAAAACAAGGAAATCTTTTCACATATTATTCACATAATGGATAAGAATATGAACTGATTCCATGGTGGCTGAGTGCCCTGAACCAATTGAAAGATGTTCGGTTTGTCATCCTCTGGAAACATATAGTATGAGACATGGAAACAGCATAGCAACATATAAACATTCATAGTGATGGCAGAAAAAGAGCAGAGGTCCATCCAGTTTGAGACACCCCTGGGATTGCTTTGCCTGTACTGCAAGACATACTGTGGTAGTAATATTGTGAATGCACACCATTCATACATGAATGCACGTTTCCATTTCATACAAATTAAATTATCTTGGATAAGTCAACAGTCTGTACATACCATGGAGTAGCTTGGTACTGTACTTGTGTAAAATTTCCCCCCAGTATGGGTATAAATATACAGAATGTACAACTGTCATCAAGACATCATAGAAATATAAATCTGTAGTCACAATTTAGGTCCCCACCCATCCTAATTAAAATTTACTGTGAGTTGATTGGACAGGTATTCACTATATCAATGGCTCTACAGACTCATAAGCTTCAGTGCTTTTGTCAGCCCTAGTTTACGCCAAGTTTTATCTTCATCACCCCTCCCATTTGACAAAATTCTACTGAACTGCCTATGACTGGAACCAGATCATGGCTTTGCAGCCATCCTCTTACTGTGCACAAACTAACTTGGTCACATTTGTGGGCCCAGCAGTTCCAGTTGCCTCTAGTCCTCACAGGGACCCATTCCAGCCTGCCTTTTGCAAACTGACTGCTACAGCACATTTCTGCATGGCTTCCTTTACAGCTGAATAAGGAAACTGCATGGGGAATTATCCAATAGGAAGTGCTGTAGAACAAAGCAAGGACCATTCCTCAAAACTGCAGAAGCATCATCTATACAATCCACTCTAATTCCTACCATATACTGTAGGATCCCAAAGATCCAGTTTCATGCCACACTTCACTTCAGACACCCTCCACCCCCACCCCACCAGCACACAGCACAGCACAGCACAGCATGCGGCTGCTACACAAAGCCAGCCTTAACAGCTTCCATTTCAAAATGATGTTGTATAATCGGTGCCATGTACCTCGGATTCTCATTTAAACAATTTAAAATGCAGGTGCAATTGTAAAAACATGTAATCATTCTTCTTCAGTTTTCTCATACATTTTTAAAATTGTCACTGAAAGCAACTGGTATATAGAAATTGCCTCTCAGAATGGATCATAACTCAAAAAAATGCTGAACTTTGATGTATTGAAAATATGCAGGAAATGTCATGGCAAAAAATAAATACAGCAAATAAAAAGAACTAGAGTCTAAAGAATCTTTTGGTGTAGTATGAGTTAATACATTTTACACTTTAAGGAAATTCACTCCCTGGTTCAGCTCCTTGTAAGTTACAAGGCCATGCCTAGCAGAAAGGACAGATGTGTCACCCACTAGTTTTCAGAATATACGTAACCTTATTTAAGTGGCATTGCGCTCCAGTATTATAACAAAAACAGTGTTACACAGATTGCATAGAACTTGCATTTGCAGGTGTTCATTTGGTGCAACAGTGTGACTTTCATTTTTTTTATTTATTATAATTATGATTTGGTAACCAGGTAAGGACTGCCAGACACAATACCTGTTTTCAGGGGCGACCCTGGTAACACTGGGGAGGTTACCTGACTTGGTTAGGGTTACACAGCATGCAAGTGGAGGATGTGGGAATCAAACTCAGGTTTGCTGGATTTACTAAGGGCATTCCAGCTCTTTAACCTCTAGGCTATGCTGCCTAAGTTATGACTGCAGCATGACTAAATAAGGTCGAACCTAACTTAATATACTGTATCAAGTAACAAAGTCAAATATCAAATTAGGGCACTGCATACACTTTTGATAAGACAGTAACACGATATAGTTAGCGGAGTACATTCCCCACACATTTTGTGCAGATGCCACATTTTTCTTGCTCGGTTACTAACAATTTTAATGACTCATTTACATAAGTGCAAACAGCAGCTCATTAAACTAGTTTTAACATTTGACTCATAATTGCACAACAGCCTCCACATTTCACAGTTATTGGTCTTGGAGTTGTAGCGTCTGCTACATGTGCCCCCCTTATTGGTTCACTTCATTTTTTTTTCCTGCGGTGTTTTCACAGGCCAAGTGGCCATGGATTCGAATGCTTTCTTTTGTGGATTGAAAATGAAATCGATTTAATACTGAAGTGCATCAACTCAGATGCCCAAAATGATCAGCAAGCCAACTCGACAACTTTCGACTGGAGGAAATACCACCACAGTTCCTACCCTACGTGTTCAGTGTTCCGTAAAGTATGTATCCATAGCAGTGCCCGGGGGCGGGGGGTCAAAAGAAGACGCAGAGAGAAAACGTACAAAACAAAACAAAAAAGTACTGGCAAAAAAAGAATTATAAGAACCCAAAAGAGGATAAGTGGCACAGATTAGGCTCCGTGCTTCATGCTTTCATTATTATTTGACAATGCCTCCCAGCCTGCATTATTTCTGTCTGAAACAGTGCAGTACTACATTTTATGTAATAAATACGTTTTACACAGTTTCTCAAATGGTTCATATAGTTCCTAAGTTAAAGTCGTATTTTACTTCCATTCACATATTGGTCCTATCACACTGTTTTTGCAATTTTGACGCAGTAGCAGAGTTGGCGTGTCATTAATGTTGACAATTGTGATGTTTTATTTATTTTTTCAATCGGGCGCAGAGACTTCTGTAAACAGTGTATGTTCCTAGACACCACAGCACAACAAGCTTTCCACGATTCTGTCACAGAATGGCCGTCAGAAGACAAAGTAAAACGTGATTACGAGGGAACCCCAGTCAGTCTGAATGGATTGTAATGGGGTCAGGGATGAGGTCAAATACTGTAAATATGTAACGATTAGATGTGGTTTGTATCCCAAACGCTCCTTAAATGAAAGGCATAAGCTTGTCTCGACGCTACGTTTTACACATTTTCAATACCTGATTTAGCTCAAGCCTTAGTGATTTGCTTTTGACTTTCCGTTCATTCTACTTTACACAAAAATATGTATTTTCTTAATGAGGACTCTGTCAATAGCAGGACTGTGCATCAGCAGATTCTCCCAACGCATCCGAGTGCCTCAAAATCTGGACATTTTAATTGCATATGTAGATTATATGCAATCTTTCATGTTCTTAGTCTTAAAGTCCTTAAAGCCGCAGACTTGTGGTAGAAGAATGAGACAGAATTGCTGAGCAAATGCACATCACAGTCAGAATGAAATTTTGCCAGACATCCTGTGTGTGTGTGTGTGTGGGTGTGTGTGTGTGGGGGGGGTCGTCACATTTCTACTCACGGTAAAACTTGAAGAAGTTTATATATTTGTTAAACGATGCGCCTCACTAATACTTACTACACTTTCATTGCTGGAATTACTCGTGAAGAGCTTTAAGCAGGAATATATTGGGGGGGGGGATTTAAATATCCCCCTCCCCCCAGTCTCAACCACTATAATGTAAATAGAACATAGAAGGCGTGTTGCATGGAATACTGAGGCTTAGTGCACAGCATTTTGAAATATATATATATATATATATATATTAATTTCGGTGAAAGCAGCAGAATGTAAGCATCAGAATCGATTTTATTAATAATGGTGGAATTGTTGAAGTCATCACCCTTCCAATAACTTCAGCACTGTTGGTACATGTGATGCTTTACTTAGGAAGGATATCAGCACCAAAATCGAACCATTTCCGTTTTGCTCTGCAGTTATTTGTATATGCCCCCTGCCTACAGCCTTTCTCCTAGATACACCTTTTGCCTTTGATCCCTGCACAGGCGCGCACCTTTTTCTGGTCTGTTTACCAGCGCCTCCGCCTCTAGAATACCAATGCGGTGGGGCTGGGGGCGCCGGCAGCTACACAGTCACAAAGATCATGTATATTAAGACTTTCTATATGCCCTAGCAGCACCAGTCCCAGCTGTATCAGCAAGTCCCAAGTTCCAGCAGAAGCAGCAGGTCCCAGCCATACCTTTCAACCTTTTGTCACTGAAAGAAAGGACACAGACACCCAAAGTGAGGGACAGTGACCCTCATAATGAGGGACACATCCTCAACATATAGAGATTCAAGCTCAGAACACAGTGGAAGCCAGTGTGCTTACTTGCGCAAACTTTAATTTTGATTCAGCATATTTCCAAAACATAGTATATATATTTTTGCTTTAAAGTATGAATTTGCAGCACATTCTCAGCATCTTTTCCATGATAGAGCAATTTTGAGGGTAAAATAAGGGATGTCCCTCATAATCTGGGACAGTTAAGAGGTATGGTCCCAGCAGTACTGTAGCACCTAGACTGGTACCAGCAGGAGCTGTCCCAGTACTGTAACTTAATAACAATGTACCAACAGTAATACACAGCACATTAGTCCCAGCCGCCGGTGTGTTGTCTCGCGGTTTAAATTATGTGGTGTGGGTGTGTGCATGTGTAGTAATGTGTAAAACTGTGTGTGTGTGTGTGTGTTTGTAGTAATGTGTTAAATTGTGTGTGTGTGTGTGTGTGTGTGTGTGTGTGTGTTTTCAAGAACACAAACCACAGAGTGTTCCTGACGGCTTGTAATCGTTTTATTTTTCATTCGTTTAACAGAACCTCTTGGAAAGACCTGTCAAAATCAGGGAACAAATAAAGGTGACACTCTGACTTCACATTGGAAACTGTCGCTGAACCCAAGCAGAATGTTTTAATCACTTCTCTCCCTTGATGTTTTCCATTATTCAGTTAATTTTCAAAAACAATGGGTTTTCTCTCTTTCTCTTGATGGTTTGCAAACAAGAATTGGAGACTCACCATGTCACTCTGATCTCTGAAGGTCAGTGCCAGTTCTTTTTTTCCTTCTTCTCTTAATCCGTGCCCAGTTTTCCAAATCAGATTCCGTGATCGCAATCAACATCTCGGCAGATATACCACAGAATCACATAGAGGATTAGCAGGATGGCAAAAATGAACAAAGCCACCAAAATAGCCTTGGTCACCGGAGAGATGAGAGACTGCATGTCACCCAGAGCTGCTGGAGGAGACTGGTATTATTAATCTCAATGTTTAGTGCAATGATGGGCACTGATTGTCTCTTTAACGCCACAAGAGGAAAGACCCCGACAAAACCTGAAGAGCATCTGCATTGATTCGTGCCAAGTTGACAGAGTTGAAAACTGGGTTCCTCTTAGGCTGGAAAATCCCCAGACACACTTAACAAAATCCAATGTTTATATGTCCATCTTCAACCTATTATCTATTAGTGCTCTGATCGGGAGACCAAGAATAGAAAATAATCCAGCCATTGGAACAGCGCTGTCTCGCTTCATTAACAAGATGAGGTTATATAGTTTGCACGTCCACACACGCTTGCAGGTAAATATCAAAAGGCAAAACATAAAAACTGAGCTGTTGTAGTCGTTGCACACCCCTCATCGAATTCCCGCGAAGATTCGTTATGTATGCCATTCAATATATCAGGAAGCTGAAAGTTAAGGGAGCACTTGCTGGGTTTCTCTTGTTGCACACAGTTTCCTCCAGCTGGGACTGATTCAGTGTAAAACAGGTTGATTAGTATTCTGCAAAGGAGACCTTTCAAACGCACTGCCGACTTCACGTGATGATGAAGGCCTTCCTTTTGTGGTTGGGATGATTGTGTTGGAAATTATTGTGCTTACAACGTTGTGTTTACCCGATCGGGTAGGTAGGGTATCGCAAGAACAGAAACACATACATCAGCTGTTTATCCATGGCTGCTTTTTACATGTATTATCTATTAGGTCTGTGGATCATCTGTTTTAAAAAAAAAAGTTATTTTTATATAATCCCCCCTTTAGAAATTGCATATTATTTGAAGAATAGGCGATTCTTCGGGGGGTGGATCATGCGTGTATGGGTCAAATGAAACATGGTGTTGCTAAAGTTCAATTCAGAAATACTCAGGGGCAGCACCTTCCCTGCCCCCAAACACAAGCTATACACTACATTAAAATTCATATCATATCACACTCCAGAACAAACAGACAAGTTGTAACGGGGGTTTTACACTTTACCTGCTCCAATACAAACATCTGTGAAGTTTTGATCCATAACACCTTATAACACAGTGCATAATTCTATGAGAGGTGAACAAATTAGTTGGTGCTTAGAAACTGAAAAAGGATTGCAACTATAAAAATATAATAAAAACATTGTGTTTCTGTTGAACCATGTTTAACATATTTATTAGGATTAAGAAGGAGCGGGGTTGGGTGGAAGCAGGGTGCTATAAGGCAGCAGCACTAAATGAGTACTTCTGCTCAGTATTTACTAAAAAGAAGAGGGGAGCGACACCCAAGGAGGAAGAAATGGCAGAAACAGGGGAGAGGTAGGGGGTGACAGATGGGGAAATCATAGAGGGCAGAGTTCGGGAGAGTTTGAAGGCACAGACGGTGGATAAGGTGCCAGGCTCAGATGGCATCCACCCCAGGGTACTGAAGGAGCTGGCAGAGGTCCTTGTAGGACCTTTGGCAGACCTATTTAATACCTCACTACATTCGGGGGGTGTACCTCAGGACTGGAGGATGGCTCATGTGGTGCCCCTCCACAAGATTGGCCCCAAGGATGAACTGGGAAACTACAGACCAGTGAGCCTCACATCCATCATGGGTAAGCTAATGGAGACTATCCTGAAAGAAAGGCTGGTGGCCCTCCTAGAGGCCAAAGGACTACAGGACAGCAGACAGCATGGCGTCATACAGGGCAGATCCTGTCAAACCAACCTGGTGGAGTTCTATGACTGGGTAACTAGACAACTGGACAGGGGCCATGCAGTGGATGTCCTGTATCTGGACTTCAGTAATGCATTCGACTCGGTGCTGCATGGAAGGCTGGGAAGTAAGTTATTCGGCACAGGGGCATGTGCAAAGCTGGTGAGATGGGTAGGGAACTGGCTTCAGGGAAGGCAATGGAGGGTGGTGGTGGGTGGGGAGCTCTCACACCCAAGGGTAGCGATGAGCAGTGTTCCACAGGGCTCCATGTTGGGACCAATGTTTTTTGGGATATTCATTGCAGACATATCATTGGAAAGCAAGAGCAAGATCAGTCTGTTAGCTGATGATACCAAGGTAGGAGCAGTGGTGGATGACCTAGGGGGATGGCAGGGGTTGCAGGATGATCTGGCAAAGACTGAAACCTGGTCAGACACCTGGCAACTAGGGTTTAATGCCAAAAAGTGCAAGGTGCTGCATTTTGGGATGAAAAACTCAAGGAGGAGTTACCAGCTGGGGGGAGTGCAGCTAGCCCAGACAGAGGAGGTGAAAGATCTGAGGTGCTCATTACAGGGTCAATGAACAACTTGGCACAATGTAGGAAGGCAGCTGCAAAGGCCAGCAAAATGCTGGGTTGTTTTGCAAGGGGTATATCCTCGAGGAGGGAGGAGGTGATTCTGCCACTGTATAGGTCATTAGTTAGACTGCACCTGGAGTACTACGTGCAGTACTGGTGCCTGTATCTAAAGAGGGACATTAAGTTACTGGAGGGGGTGCAGCGCAGGGCAACAAAGATGATCAAGGGGCTGGGGTACTTATCATACGAGAGGAGGCTGAGGGAGTTGAACATGTACTCACTGGAGGAAAGGAGGGACAGTGGGACATGTTTGAAACCTTTAAGTGCATGAAAGGAATAAACAAGACAGGTACAGAGGAGCTGTTCAAAGTAAGGAAGGGAAGGGACACCAGGGGCCATGATATGAGACTGGAGGGAGGAAGGTTCAGGAGGGAGATGAGGAGACACTTTTTACAGAGACGGTGGTGGCTGGGTGGAATCGTTACCTGCAGAAGTGGTATCCAGTAGAACAGTGGACTGCTTCAAAGGGGATGGGACAGGACAAGGGGGAGGGTCAGTGAAGGGGAAAGGTGGAAGGGAGGGGCAGCTGCAGAATAATGGGTGCTAGCTGCATATTCGAGCAGACTTGATAGACCTCTAGGCCTTTATCTGCTGGCAAATTTCACATGTTCATATGTTCGTAATACACACACACACACACACACACACACACACACACACACACACACAACACAAACCCCCACACACTGCCCCTAACTGCCATGGTTCATTACTGTGAATTCACATTTAATTTACCAATGTAGATTACATAGAATAATGCAGATGGATAATGTACTTTATAAAAGGTGATTCACCCAAGGTTTGCGATGACCTCAGCTCGAGGGGTAATCATAAAAAGTGAGCATGTGAAAAAAAATTACACTCCGACTCCATATTTTGTTTTATGTAATAACTTTTTCAATGTTTACCAAAACTATGTTGCAAATTCAAATTAACAGGACACAAGGATTCCATGAGACACAGTTGGGTGTGTGTGGGAAATTTGGCAGGAGTGCCTCTGATGCTGAAATATAGGGGAATAGAGGGGGAAAAGAAAATGCCAGTATACATATTTTCAGCATTCCCAAACCTCATTTTACAGATGTGAGTATGACATCACAGCTGTGTATAACATGATTTGTGATGTCATACCTCCACTGTATATAATGACTAGCAACAGCTTCTGAAAACTGGTTAAACATTCTTTCTGTCACACAAAGTTAAGTCACCCTTGAATTCAAGCAATGAAAGGAAGTATTACAGGACAACAAACAAATAACCTTTACATTTTAACTAACCAATAAAATGATAGAAGCCACTCTAAGGTCACCCCTACATTCTGGGAACAATTATTTTTATTCAAAATGATTCCTTGTACAACTACCCAATATGAGGATACAAGAGAATATTAATTGCATGTGTGTGTGTGGCATCTCAGGTCATCCTTGAAATGAAAAGGTCTGGCATGAGAATGGGTAGGGCCATGCCATGAAATGTCCTCAGCATGAGGAGCTATCCAGATGATCAAGGTTAGCTAGATGGTAAATACAGTGGCAGATAATGTCCAGTTCTGTTTTTTGTTTGTTTTGTTGTTGTCTTTTTGGTCCTACTACTGCACATTCCAAAAGAACAAACAGATATAATTAAAGACAGGTAAACTCACTTGAATAACAATGAATAAAAATGAGTGGTTGATCAACTCCATGGGTACCTTATGGCAAGTATGTTTTTATTAATTTTTCAAGGAGAGCCCAGCCCAACTATGAAATAAAATATGATAGAGGATATGCAGTAGCCTGACTCAGAATATGCAATTTATCTTCAGAAGGAAGGGGGCAGGACCATAACTCATGAGCAGTAAAGCCCCCTCCCAAACGATGATAAATGAAATATTCTGAGTCAAGCCATAATTTGCCTGGTTATAACCACACATTTTGGAAAGAAAATCTTTCAGATTAACTTCTTTTTGAGCTCTTTACTGTTTATGCTGAAAAACTAACCGCTCTGCTAATCAAAACACAGAGCTACTGTTCCATTATTGTAGTGATAGCTCCATAATTGTATGGGTTTATGAGGTAAAACCAGACCAGGAGTAGTAAACATTGAAGCTGAAAGCCAAGGTGTTTATTACCCCCCCCCATCTGGTTATTCCCAAGTAAACCCAGACCACTGCAGGCATTATCACTACTATACTGGAAAAGAAAAACAATTTTTTAACAGCCTGAAATGTCTCTGTGGCACTACAACACACCTATGAGAAACTAGGAACCTTTCTCACACATGCACTGTAGACTTGCTGGCCTCTCTAATTGGCTGTTGTATCTTGAAGTGGAGGGCAGATTGGGCTTGCTTTCTTATTGGCTAAGTACAACATACAACACATAACATACTAACATAGTAAAATGCCAGCAGAATAGGCCTAATGGTCTTTCATGTCAGCTCGTTTGGTCAGCCTCCACCCTGGGAGCTGACCTTGCTGCCCACCTCTCCCTCTCTGGCTTCTGCCTTCCCAGTCCCAGATATTCTCGCTGCATTGGTTTTTGCATCCAGAACCCTTCTCCCCTGTACCTGTCCCACCCCTCTCTAGAACCCCTCCCCATTTCTGCTTCCACCAGACCCCTGGGCAACACATTCCTTGGCTCCACCACCCTTTCAGTGAAGTAGCACCTCCTCCTTTCTCCCCTGAATCTCCCCCACTCCAGCTTCCACCCATGCCCTCTAGTTGCCGCCCTCCTTCCTTCAGAGCACCCTGACTACTCTTCCCCTATTTACCCCCTTCACGTACCTGAAGACCTCATTCATGTCCCCCTTCTCTCTTCCAATGTGTACATATTTAGCTCTTCGAGCCTCTCCCCATAGGTCCTATCCTCCAAGCACCAAATCATTTTGGTTGCCCTCCTCTGGACCCTCTTCAGGAGTTCAATGTCCCTCTTTAAATGTAGCCTCCAAAACTGCACGCAGTACTCGAGGTGCGGCCTCACCAAGCAGTTATACAGTGGGAGTATCACTTCCCTCCTTCTGGAGGTGAGCCCCTTAGCAATGCATCCAAGCATCCTGTTGGCCTTTGCCGCTGCCCTCCTACAAGTCTCTGAGTTGTTCATCTTGACATCCACCACCACCCCAGGTCCCTCTCGGCCATCGAGACTTGTAGCATTCCCCCCCCCCCAGGGTGTGCACTTGGCCCAGGTTTCTGGCTCCAGGTGTAGTACCTTGCATTTTCCTGCACTGAACCTCAGCTTCCGCTTTCTAGACCACCTTTCCAGAGCCTCCACATCCCTCTGTAGGGACTCCCTCCCCTCCTCCCCATCCACCACCCCCCCGAGTTTTGAGTCATCCACAAAGAGACTCATCTCACTCCTGATACACTTCCTTATGTCAGAGATGTAGGCGTTGAACAGGAGGGGCCCAAGGACTGATCCCTGAGGGACTCCACTAATGACCCTCCTTGGGGATGAGACTATCCCTCCAACCACGACCCTCTGGGTCTGGTTCTGGTTCTGGAGCCAATTTCCTATCCATCTGATCATATAGTTCCCCACCCCCATTTCTCCCAGATTATCCAACAGGCCCCTGTGAGGAACAGAGTCAAACACCTTGCTGAAATCAAGAAAGAGCACGTCCAGTGGTCTACCCAGGTCCAAGGCACTCATCACCCAGTCATAAAACTCCACAAGGTTTGTCTGACATGATTTCCCTGGGACAAATCTATCATCCAGGCACCCTAACTTTTCAAGGTCCCCTCTAGTCTCTCCTTGACAATGCCCTCCATCACCTTGCCCACCACCGATGTCAGGCTGATGGGCCTGTAGTTCCTTACCACCTCACTTGATCCCCACCTTGTGGAGTGGCAATATATGCACCACCTTCCAGTCCTGGGGCACCCACCCTGTCCTCAGAGAGATGCTGAAGAGCTCCACTAGGGGTTTTGCCAGGACATCCACCAGTTTCTTCAGCACTCTGGGATGTAATTTATCCAGCCCTGATGCTTTCTTCGTCTTAAGGGACCTGAGGGCTTCCCTCATTCTCTGTGCTGTGATTTCCACCTCCACTACCTCGTCCCCCTGCTTTGCCTATCAGCCTATCAGGATGTAGAACTACTGTCCCATTTTTGTACTTAATCAATCAGTGTGCTGAGCCACTGTCCCATTCTTCAGTCTACTGTCCAGTTATCACACAATAACAGTACAGTAACTCTGCATTCTGATTGGCTGAGAGGGCTATTTTGTAGTATAATTTATTATAACTGGGCAACAAACTCAGTCATGAAACTGTATGCAAATCCCCATGTTCTGACTGCTGAGACTGACACTACAGTGTGTCTATGAGGAGTTGCCAAACACTTACGGCTTACTCCCAGATGTGCTGTAACGTTAGAGAGAGAGAAAGAGAGAGAGTAAGGGCAATTTTGGAGCACTATTTGAAATCTTTGTTCTATTTTTTTGTGCTTCAGTATAATAACTATAATGGTGTAATGGTCAGGGTATTACTCGGTAATAGCCAGACTGGGGTGTTAATGGTCTTGGTGTTTATTCACCCTGGTCTGGTTATTACCTCATACATCATAAACACTATCCCATTATCACTGTATATTTTATTGGTTTTCTGAATAAATACAAAAACATAAAACATAACACATGGGTTCATGCAATAAAAGTATGACGTCAAATGAAAAATAGTAAAATAGCAAAAACAGTGGTATTAATATATATTATCTAAATATAATAAATTAGGATCATAACAGTTTTTAAGCCCACCTGAAATGCAAGTGGTAAACACTGCTTAAAGTCAATATATCTACCCTTTATGTGATATACATTTGTATACCTTCTTCAAAACTTGATAACTTCTTGTTTAAACTGTATGCCATGTTCTCCAAGTGTAAAGGTTGAAAAATGACTGCACGCTATTCATTAAATGTAATAATTCAGAAATTTCACTAATTCTTGAGTGCCTATTTATTTTTTTTAATTTTAATCATAGAGAACCACCATAATTACAGTAAGAAATATAATTATACCTATAACATTCAGTGAATTTATTTGAGCCAGTAATTCCCATCTTACTAAATAGAGTAATACAAAACCGCACATATCCACATAATGCAAAGCATCATGGGATGTATATGCAAATCACCATTGAATGTTAGGTTGGTTTGACTTTAAGCAGGAATGCATGGTGCCAGAGGTCTCTCACACAACCTGCACAGGGTGTAAACAAAAGACACAGACATCAGACACATGTTTTGTCCTGCCCAGGACTCATCAGTGTGACTTGTCTGTATCACACACCAGGGGAGATGAAGCAGCCTTAAGTTGGTTTTATTGGTCTGGGTCATGGTGAGCCCTCCAAAAAACAAACAAAAAAAAAACAAGCTAAAAGACAAAGAACCCCAGTGCCAAAGCACTGAGGCAAGGGTTACCCCAAAGTGCATTGGCAATAAAGCCAAGTTTCAAATTAATACAAATTCACACATACCTCCAAAATGCAAAGCATCATGGAATATATATGCAATCACCATTAAATTTTGGTGGTTCAGCTTTAAACAGGAATGCATGGTGCCAGAGGGCCTCTCACACAATCTACAAAGGGTGCAAACAGAAGACATAGACACCAGTTTTGTCCTGCCCAGGACTCATCAGTGTGCCTCATCTGTATCTCACCACAGAGGAAATGAACCAGCCCTAAACTGGTCTTGCAAGTTTGGGTAATGGTGAGCCCAAAAAAGCCCCACAAAAAAACAAGCTAAAAGACAAAGAACCTCAGTGCCAAAGCATTGAGGCAAGGATTACCCCAAAGGGCAGTGGTAATAAAGCCAAGTTTCAAAGAACTAAAAATCACACAAACTGCCATAATGCAAAGCATCATGGGATGTATATGCAAATAACCATGACATTTTAGTCTGGTTCAGCTTTAAACATTAGAAAATGGGCAAATACCATTCTCTCTTCTGATTGGCTGCGACCCTTATTTAGGTGGGCATCTATCAGACAATTGATGCCCACCAAATAAAAAGCCCCAGCCTAAGCCTACCTGATAGCCAGCAAAGTATCTGTGTGCCCAGCACCCTGCTTCCTCACTGGCTGAAGTGCTGGGTACACAATTTCAAACTGCCGCCATTTTTTTCCCTCAGTAAGCGAGAGCCGACACTCAACCCCCATTCTCCACCTGTCGGCTCCAAAACCGCAGACTGACCATGATTTGTATTACCCTTTCACTGAGTGACTGAATTCCCCACCCCCTCAGTCATACTACAGTCTCTGTACTTACTGTAATTAGCAATGCAAGGTCATTTTATTCAGATTCCCCCCTCTCGCTATGTCAGAAAGCAGTTTTTTGTTTTCTAACTGGTATTCAACATGTTCTCTCGCTGTCAAGAGATGCAGCTGCCTCCCTGTCTCATAAAAACATGTTAAGCTACCCAGCAAGACTTTAAAAAAAAATGTGGTACACACTATGCCTCTTTTTTTTCTGACAAACAACTTCAGTTTTTGTTGTTTAAACGAGAAACGCTAGCATATCACGTGCTAAGCGTTACTAAGACACAGCTTCCCCAAATTGCTCTGGCTCCACTACCATTGAATCTGTCAGGAACAGTGTAAGTAAGGAATTAGGGCTACTGTTTTTTCAGGTGATTGGGTCACGGTTAGGGGATGCCTCACAGTACAGCCTTGTTACTGAATGACAGCTCTTTTTATTAAAACAACAAAAGTGACAAGTAAAAGTGACAAAGAAGCACCTGATTGCACTTCCCGAGACTGCTTCTCACATCTTCTTGTGGAACTGCTGCTCTGCCAAGCCCTTGCCTCAGCTTCTATTTTAAATTTGTGAAACTCGATACCCACTTGTTCAAAGCCTCCCTGCCTTCAGTTCACTTCCTGAACATGCAGATCATTCTGCTAATTTTCGGCTCTGCTATCTCTTTTGATGGGATCGTTCTTCTCACTGCACCCCCCCCCATGTGGCATGCAGAAGCTGTTTAAAAAGAAATGGAACCCTTTTCTCTGCTCAGTTTGCCCCCTTCATCCATCCATCTGTGGCACCAGCATGCTGAAGCTATTTAAAAAAAAAGAAAGGAAAAAAGTTCCCCTAGTGCCATAACATTCCAAGTGTCATCTGCTTAAAAGAGCTCCTCTTCCCGACCACGCTCCCTGACCCCCAGCTATGTACACTTTGCGATTGCGATCGCGATCGTGCTTTCTTTTTCTTACTCATGTTGACTGCTACTGCAACAGCACCTGGTCCCAGTTAAAAAAAAAAAACAGACTGAAACAATAATACTGCCACACAGTAGAGGGTGTGGAAGAATGTGAAAGTGTTGGGGTCAGACACAAATCCTTCAGTGCTGACTACCTGTTTCAGCACTATGACCAGGCTGAATGTGTTCAGTCAAGCCACCGTCTGGATGGTGGTCTATCAATTAATAACAGGAATCCAATGACACACAAAAAAAGCTACAAGTACAGTGGCTCAACTATAACAAAAATACCTAATAAAAAAAAACACATTGTAATGCAGGCAGAGGAACTATTTTATTACAAAATGAATGAAACACTTAAGAATTTTAACATTTAAACATGAACATTATATTTTTCACACATATATAATACATTGGCCCATTTTCTAAGCGCAATAATACCCTTCAGGGTGGGCGGTATGGGCAATACTGGACCTACCAGGGGGCTATAAGGTCCCCAGCCTGTGGCGTCGGGCCTCATTACGCCCCAGGGTGGTCCGGTATTGCCCAATACCGCCTGCCCTGTCGGGTATTATTGCTTGCGTAATGCATGGTGCCAGAGGGCCTCTCAAGCAATCTGCAAAAGGTGCAAACAGAAGACAGACACATGTTTCATTCTGCCCAAGACTCATCAGTGTGCATCATATGTATCACACCCCAGGGGAAATGAACCAGCTCTAAGGTGGTCTTATGGGATTGTATCATGGTGAGCCCCAAAACAACAAAAAAAAGCTAATGACAAAGAACCTCAGTACCAAAGCACTGAAGCATGGGCTACCCCCAAAGGGCATTGGCAATAAAGCCAAGTTTCAAAGCAATATAAAATCACACATATCCTGTAATGCAGAGCATCATGGGATGTATATGCTAATCACTGTGAAATATTAGGCTGGTCTGGCTTTAGGCAGAAATGAATGTTGCCAAAGGGCCTTTCACCCAGTCTGCAAAGGGTGCAACAGAAGACACAGACACCAGTTTCATCCTGCCTGGGACTCATCAGTGTGCCTCATCTGTATCACACTCTAGGGAAAATGAACCAGCCCCAAGTTGGTCTTACTGGTTTGGGTCATGGTGACTCCCCCAAAAAACAAGCTAAAAGACAAAGAGCCTCAGTGCCAAAGCACTGAGGCAGAGGTAGCCCCAAAGGGTATTGGCAATAAATCCAAGTTTCAAAGTAATGCAAAATCACACATACCCCCATAATGAAAAGTATCATGGGATGTATTTGCAAATTACCATGACATTTTCAGCTGGTTTGGCTTCAAGCAGGAATGCATGGTGCCAGAAGCCTCTCACACATTCGGCAAAGGGTGCAAACAGAAGACACCGACATGTGTTTTGTCCCATCTAGGACTCATCAGTGTGTCTCATCTGTATCACACCCCAGGGGAAATGAACCAGTCCTAAGTTGGTCTTATGGGTTTGGGTCATGGTGAGCCCCCCAAAAAACAAAAAACAATCTAAAAGACAAAGAACCTCGGTGTCAATGCACTAAGGCAAGAGTTACCCCCAAAGGCATCGGTAATAAAGCCAAATTTCAAAGTAATAAAAAAATCACACATACCCCCATAACGCAAAGCATCATGGGATGTATATGCAACTCAACATTAAATTTTAAGCTGGTTCAGCTTTAAACAGGAATGCTTGGTACCAGAGGGCTTCTCACTTATCTGCAAAGGGTGCAAACAAAAGACACAGACACATATTTCATTCTGCCCAGGACTCATCAGTGTGTTTCATCTGTATCACACTCCAGGGAAATTAACCAGCCCTGAGTTAGTTGTTTGGGTTTGGGTCATGGTGAGCCCCCCAAAAAACAAGCTAAAAGGCAAAGAACCTCAGTGCCAAAGCAGTGAGGCATGGGATGTATATGCAAATCACCATACTACTAAGTAGAGCACAACCAGGTTTTCTTTTTATTATTTGGAGGGATTAAAAGTAATATCCATAAACACATTCACTTCTTGAACTCATACAACATTTAAATAAAAAGAAAATGCATACAGTATACTTTAAGCTTATGCATCTATCTTAGAAGAAAACTAAATAAAACACACTTAAAGGGTACCTAAACAAGCAGTTTTTTAAAGCTGCAAACTCCAAAATCTGGATTCATGGCGAGGTAAAGTAAAGGCTGCTGTTTACATTTATGCTAAAACTGCATTTATGTAAATAACATAAATGCAGTTTCATAGCTATTGAAAAAAGTAAACATCAGCATTTCACTCTCAAAAAACACCTTATTTTCTCCCTAAAATGTCTTCTAAGTGTGTTAAGTGATGAGTCTTGATGACATCATTGGAGAGAGGCAGAGATCCACATGGCTCCCTATAGTGCTAACTAGTTCTTCTTTCCCCCTTTGTTTTGAATTGTTTCACTAGAATGATCAATATCATGTGTTAATACATGGATTATTTTTATCAGTACACATGTGAGGCTATGGTTTCTTTCATTTTGTTTACTTTAACTTGCTGAAAATGTTTTGTAATCCAGCTGACTTTCTCATTGGCAAACCACAGTACAGTACAACACTTCAAATACCTGATGATCTAGTAGTTATGTGATGCCCTGACATTTGTAGCGAAGTACTGGTCTGGTCCAATTCCAAAGCTCGTACTTTCTTGGTAATCCACAAATAAGTTTCTCTTGTAGTCATTTTCCACGTGAACCCCCTGCACCTAACTTGCCTTCTGTTGAACACCCCACCATCCATACTCTGTCCTTAGTACTGCCTGGGGCCACATATGAGCTTGCAGTCTCATGAAGAGAATTATCACACCTCAGATTGTAATCTTGTACCTCAGAGAGTTGTGCACACCTATACCGATACACTTCATCAGCTGGCACTGTTAAAAAATGCCTCCGAAATCACTCTCCAATCCACTTTCTTAATGTTTGACATCTGTTCCCACAGTAAACAGTGAGTTGATCATCACCCTTCTGCACAGTGAAGGCAAGGCAAGGCACATTTTATTTTTTAAGTGCAAAATCCTGGAGGCTCTGGGCACTGTACACAATAAAACAAAATAAATACAGATACTCTTAAAAACATCAAAGATAAATTCGGTACTCAAAAAAAAAAAAGGCAGAAACACAGTATGTACAGTCTCTGTGTTGTGTTTTTTTCCCACCTCATTAATCAACAACTAGGTCTTCCTGGAGGGTCAAGCAATAAGCACCAGGACACACCAGAAAAACTGCTGTTCATACCCTCATAAGGGCTGCACTTACTATGGATAACAATATTATTAGTAGGAGAGGCATACTAATGCCTTGAGCGAATTGACCTGACTTCCAGTGTCGGTTTATTACTTTACCTGTGATCTGCAGAACCCCACAGGACAGTTCCCAGCAATTTTTCTCCAGTACCTTTCTGTGCCCTACTCCACAATGCGAGTTGGCTGGCTACCACCCTTCTGAATCTTGAATGAGCTATAAACAGCTCCCTCGATACTGTCCTAACAAATGTTAACATCCCCCCCAAAACCTGAGGGTAATCTCCCTACACTGAATTCAAGTAACAGTTTAGGTGCAGCCCTGCCACTCTGAGTATTTGTCATCACTGACTTCTCTCATCTACAGTCAGGTAGTGATCACCATGCTGGCAGCCCCACATCTCAGATCTCACAATGATCTGCTCAACTTCCCCTTCCCTGTCTTCCCCTAATATAGCTGTACCCTGCTGAAGTGACCTCTTCAGTCCCTCTCTTGCATTCATTCTTCTCACCTGCTCACCATACCAAAAACTGGTGAATTCACGACCCTTCCGCATCATGAATGCCATTAGTACAGTCTCCTGTGTTATTTTTACATATAAATAATAAATGTGATTTTCTGGTAAGCCAGGCTGATAGCAGCAGGGCACAAGGAGAAACATAGGCTTTCCTACCCATATAAGATCTAAGCCACCTATGATTAGGCACTATTAAATGACATGCATAATGATGTGCACGCCCATCATTTAATAGTACATAATCAATGGTAGCCTAGATCTTTTAAGGATAGGAAAGCCCATCTTTCCCCTTGTTCCCTGCTGCTATGAGCCTGACCTACTGGAAATATATGTTTATATATTTGATATGTCAAAATTAAAAGGGGACTGTACTACTTGCATTCATGATGCAGTAGGGTGATGAGCTCACCAGTTTTCAGTGTGAGGAGGAATAGTGAAGAATGAATACCAGCGGGGGGCTGAGAAGGCCAAACCTGCAAGGTACTGCTATATTCAGGGAAGGGGAAAGACAGAAGTGGAGAAATATAAGCAGATCACTGTGAGATATAAGATGTGGGGCTGTCAGCACCATGATCACTACCTGACCCCATTGTCATGGCTGACATTCCCCTTCCCATAAAACCAGTTCATGCAATTGTCCAAGGCTATGTGTGGGTATTAATGTGTGAAATGGATGCCACTACACATTCAGTCACTTCACAACCAGTCTAACATTGCTTGTAAAACACTTTGGGATACAGTGTCTATGAAAATCACTATATAAATGCTGATTATTATTCTTATTATTATTTCCCATGGAAAAAGAAGACAAGACAAGCATGTTTTTGGTTTCTGAGAAAGTATGAACTCTGGCATTGGACTACACAAGAATTTTGCTACAAACAAGTGGTGTCTCTATGAGGTAGTGAAGGGTGTGGATGCACCTTCCCCCCATTGTAATTTACTTGCTTGCTGCTGCTGCATTTCACTTTGATGAAGAAGTTTGATTTACTGATTATACAAATGTTTACATTCAAAACTATGGATTACATTTGTAGGTTCTGTCAAAAATGTACTAAAAAAGAATAATAGCAGACAATATAAGGGTTTCATACAAATGTTAAAAAATGCACATCAAGTATTCACACCACCCCAGCACCACCCATTGTAACATCCTGGATCTGCCATAATCACTAGACCACCAGGTTATTTAAGATTTGTACTGCTCTGTGGTTTGCCAAAGAGAAAGTCAGTTGGATTAAAACACAATTTCAGCATGTTAAAATGAACAAAACGAACAGAACTATAGCCTAATGTGTATTGATCTAAATAATGCATGTGGTTTTGACCATTTTGGTGAAACAATTCTAAACAAAGGGAAAAAAGAACTAGTTAGCAGTACAGAGATCCATATAGCTCTCTGACTCTGGCTCCAATGAAGTCATCACTTAACACAATTGATGGCTATTTTAGGAGGCAGGTGAGGCAGTTTTTTTTAAATTGGAAGGCTGATTTTACATTTTTCAAATGCTTTATAACCACATTTAGGTAAATTATATAAATATAGTTTTAACATTAATGTATACAGCAGCATTTCCTTTAGTCCCATCTGTAGTCAGATTTTTGAATAGTTTATTGTCAAAATGTTGTTTAGATATCCTTTAAGTCCTATCTAAGTGTCAGAAAAGAAAGTTTTGTTATTAAAGATCATTCCATACATCAACCATATAAAAGAAAAAATGGGCAAGGTTATTAAGTAGATGAATGGAGAAATGTACTTTTTATTTTGCACAGGGTGGTATTTGATTACATCGGCCTCCTAATCGAATTCTTAGACTGGGTTACAAAGACAGCAGATAATTGGGGGGAGGGGCAGTGGATGTACTCTACCAGGACTTTAGCAAAGCCTTCGACTCTGTCCCACACAGAAGGCTGATAAAAAAGTTAGACAACACAGGGGTGGTAACAAAAGTGGTGGCATGAGTAAAAAATTGGTTGCAACGTAGAACACAGAGGGTGCAGATAAATAGCACACTGTCAGCAGAACAGAGGGCAACCAGTGGGGTGCCCCAGGGCTCTGTACTAGGGCCTCTGCTTTTCAATATATTCATAGCAGACATAGAAGGGGAGCTCAAGGGGATGGTGTGTCTATTCATGGATGACACCAAGATAAGCAATCAGGTAGACTCCCCAGTAGGGCAATTGCACATGGAGGCAGTCCTTAAGAAGCTGGAGGAGTGGCCTGCAACATGGCAGCTGAACTGTAATGACAAAAAGTGCAAAGTCATGCACATAGGAAGGGGAAACCCTAATAAGGAGTACTTCTTGGGGGAGGAAAGCTAGCAATGACCAGGCAAGAGCATGACCTAGGGGTCATTATATTGGATGATTTAAAAGTGAGTAGACAATGCAAGAAGGCAGAACTCAAGGCCAGTGGCATAATGGGATGCATTTGGAGGGGAATCACTAGCAGGAAAAGGGAGGTCATATTGCCACTTTACAGGGCACTCATCCACCTGACCTGGAGTACTGTGTCCAGTTCTGGAGACAGCACCTTAAAAGGGACATTGAGAGAACAGTGATGGTACAAAGGAGGGCAATAAAAACGATACATGGAATGCACATAGTTCCATGTGAGGACAGGTTGAAGGCATTAAAAATGTACTCGGAACAAAGAGAGAGGGGGGGACATGATCAAGACTTTCAAGTACATTAAGGGAACAACCAATATCCAGGTTTAGGAACTTTTCAAGGCCAGTGAGGGAGGCAGAACATGAGGTCATGATCTTAAACTAAAAGGGGGCAAATTCAGGACCAACATTAGAAAGTTCTTCACAGAGAGGGTGGTGGATGCCTGGAACAGCCTTACCAGCATAGATCGTGGGGGCCAAAACAGTGGTAGGGTTCAAGAATGCATGGGATAAACAGAAAGCTATAATACAAATGAGGGAGTAGCAGGAAGGGTTAGTAAGTAAGTAAACACCATGGGCAGAGTAGATGGACCTTGAGGTCCCCTTCTGCCATCACATTTTATGTTTCTGTGTTTCCTCTTGCTCAAGTTTCTTCATCAGTGATATTACTGAAGAATTGGAAAGGAAGGTATGTCTCTGCAGATGACAACAAATCGGCAACAGGGTGAACATCTAGAAGGGGTAGAGAGAATTCAAAAGGATCTGTAGAAACTAGAAGAGTGGTCTAGGGTATGGCAGTGGGTTTTCAGTGCCAAAAAGTGAAAATCATGCACCTGGGGCAGGGAAACCCAGGGGGTGTATATAATGTGGAGGGTACTTACAATCAGCAAGAAAGAGAGACCTTGGAATAATCTTATCTAATGATATCAAGATGGTAGGGCAATGTGGCAAGGCAGCCAGCAAGGCCAGCCAGATGCTGGGGTGCACAGAGTGGGGGATTTCTAGCAGGAGAAGGGAGGTTGTTTTTCCACTGCATCGCTCAAAGTGGGAGTCCACCTGGAGTACTGTGTCTATTTCTGGAGGCCACACCTCTGCAAGGACTTTGGCAGGGTGGAAGCAGTCCAGAGGAGGGCTACTAAAATAGTGTTGGATTTGAATGAGAAACCATACAAGGAGTGACTGCAGGAGCTCAACATGCACTTCTTGTGTTCTGGAGGTCCTCTTCATGTGAAAGAGAGGAGAGCAAGAGGGGACATGACTGAGATCTATATGTACCTCACTGTGGTGAACAAGGTGTGTTGGGGAGGCTCTTTGAAGGAGGAGGAGTACCAGAATACAGGGACGTGCAATGAAGTTATGGGGAAGGGGAATTTAAGAGAAATGTGAGAAAATACTTTTTCACAGAAAGGGTGGTGGATGTACTCCCTGCATTCTGGTGGTCCTCCTCCTGTGAAAGAGATGAGAGTGAAAGGGGACATGAGTGAGACCTATAAATACCTCATTGTGGTGAACAGGGTACAGCTGGAGAGTATCTTAGGAGGAGGAGCACCAGAACACAGGGATGTGCAATGAACCTTGGGTGGGGATTTAAGAGGGATGTGAGAAAATACTTCTTCACAGAAAGTGTAGTGGATGCCTGGAACAGCCTGCCAGAAGAGGTTTTGTGTGCAAAGACAGTGGGGAGCTTCAAACATGCATGGGATAGGTGCATGGGTATAATAAGTAGAGGTAAGGAAAGAGGGAGGGACACCTGTGACCGGATAGGGTCCAGGATGTAGTAATAGGCAGGGAAACTAGGGCAGACTAGATAGGCCTACTGGTCCTTTTCTGCATACTCATTCTATGTTTCTGTGTTTCAAAGTCTGAGCCCAGTACAGTTGGCAATTGAGCATTAGTCTTGAAAAAGGCACTGGTTCTGTCTGGAGTCTCAGAGAGCTCCTCTTTACCCTAAAATATCCTCTTACATCTTGCAGGGGCTAGTAAAGAGGCAGAAACCACTGCCTGCTTAAGCTCAGTCATTATAGGTATGAATCTTCTTCTTTAAGTCTGTATGTGGAAGACAGAATATAAATGCAGTCTTGAGTCAGCATAAAAAATGTCCTCTTCTGCAGAGCCATTTGCAAGATTTTATGCCTTTCAGATATGTTTGAAAAGGTGACAATAACAAGTCTCCCCCCACCAAACACACACACAGAGTTTGTTCTGTATTCTTATTCTCAATAGCAGGTTCTCTAGC
Source organism: Neoceratodus forsteri (assembly GCA_016271365.2). NCBI lineage: Eukaryota > Metazoa > Chordata > Ceratodontiformes > Ceratodontidae > Neoceratodus > Neoceratodus forsteri. Next base: position 978,946,905 of record CM057458.1, on the reverse strand, counting down.
TTGCTTACTCAGTCAAATTTGAATGAAAGATTTGAGTCAAACTGTAGAAGAGGCTCAATAGGAAAAATTGTAGACAAAGCTGTTTGTTTTCTGCATTTTAGCTCCATGTCAGGGACTGAAGCGAGGAATCCAATTAAGCATAAGTTTCTAAGCAAAGTATTCTCAATCCTTTCCATTTCTGAGGACTGTGCAATCTGTTCATGCAAGGCAGCATGTATAGCACCCTCCACCATTAGCGATCTAGCTGTGAGTCATTTTGTCCTTGCTTCATTTGCCTTAGCCACCTTCTCCATTGTCTTTTCCCTCTCCTCAACGGCAGTACATCATTTCGATATATCTCCCAGCCTGTCTGCTGACTAGAGGATTGGGCTTCTGCCCGAAAGCTAATTAATAGCTATTGTAGTAACATTGGTGTTGGTTTTGCTATTTTAAACTTTTTGCTTGGTTTTGAGCATGTCTCAGGCGAATTGATGGCACCGACCATTCTGAGGGAGCTAACTAGCCCTCAGGATGGAACGCTCTTCCCCACTGGTTTTGGGAAACATACTTTTCCATGGCAGTCCAGGAATTTTCTATCAGCATGTCTGTTTACCAGATGAGAAATGCACAATGTGTGACCTAATAGAATGGGAATTTCAAGCTGACTCCACAGTTATGTAGAAAATCACTCTGCAATTACAAAACTCCAGCACAAAGCAATTGCCCATCTTTGAGCTCCACGGCACCCTCTCTTAACTATTATTGATATGAGAAATAAATGGTGAATCTTCCGAAGACTGCAGGATACTTCACTGTGATGTCATCAAGAATTATTTCAGCTGCTCTCCCATCGATTAAGTGTGGTATAATATCATATTTAAGCCATGTTATCTTGCGTGACATATTTAAACTATGTTATCTTTGTTTTTTTTAATAGTAGGTATATCATAAGTAAAGACAAAATCATTTATAAAATAGAGATGAGAGTCAAACCCTACAGATAAATGATTTTGGTTGAGCGGTAGGGCACAGGGGGTGGTAACAAATGGAGCTCAATCCGAAGAGAGGGGGGTGACCAGTGGGGTGCCACTGGGCTTATTGTTGGGGCCAGTCCTCTTTAATGTCTTCATTAGTGACATTACAGAGGGGCTGGAAGGAAAGGTATGTCTCTTTGCAGATGACACTAAGATCTGCAAGACGGTGGACACTCCAGGGGGGTGGAGAAAATGAGAAGGGACCTAAGCAAGCTGGAGGAGTGCTCAAGAGTGTGGCAGCTGAGATTCAATGCAAAGAAATGCAAGATCATGCATTTGAGGCACAGAAATGCAGGGGAGGAGTACAGGATGGAAGGGGAAGTTCTGACAGCTACCAAACAGAAAAGGGACCTAGGGTGATTATATCCAATGCCCTAAACTGTATCAATTAAAGCAGAAAGAAGTGGGGAATGCAGTCAGAAAAGGAAAGGCCCAAACTGTGGAAAAGATAGCCTACTCAGTTAAGAAGGGGGATAAAACCTTTTATAGGTACATTAGGGAGCATATAAAGGTTAAGAGAGGGATAGTGAAGATTAATAAAGGAGAGGGGAGGTGGGCAGAGGGAGACAGTGAAAAGAGAGAGATACTGACTGAATACTTTTGCTCAGTATTCACAAAAGAAGACGAGGACGAGTTATCTAAACCAAACAGTAGAAGCACTCTGGATAGTGGGGTCGACGCCAGTCCATTTACAGAAGAAAGAGTACTGAAAGAACTCCTAAAACTCAAGGTGGACAAAGCAATGGGGCCTGACGGGATTCACCTAGAATCCTAAAAGATCTAAGGGAGGACCTAGTGACACCACTAACCACATTTTTAACAAATCATGGGAAGATGGGGTGGTACCTGAGGACTAGAGGAGGGCAGATGTGATTCCCTTCACAAAAGTGGGAGCAAGGCAGAAGCAGGAAACTATAGATCTGTTAGTTTGACCTCAGTGGTGGGAAAATGATGGAATCACTTCTGAAAGAAAGAATTGTTGAGTACTTAGGCAGCCAGCGGCACAGGACCCAAAGCAGCATGGATTCACAGCAGGAAGGTCATGTCAGACGAATCTAATTGATTTCTTTGACTGGGTGACCAAAGTAATAGACCAGGGAGGGGCTGTGGTTATGGCCTACCTAGACTTTAGCAAGGCATTTGACACAGTCCTGCACAAAAGATTAATAATCAAGTTAGCTAGCCTGGGAGTGGGTCCCAGGGTGGTAGCCTGGGTAGCAAACTGGCTGCACAACAGGACACAGAAGGTAATAGTGAATGGAACACATTCTGAAGAAAGGGGGGTTACTAGTGGAGTACCTCAGGGCTCAGTACTGGGTCCAGTCCTCTTTAATGTCTTTATAGGCGACATTGCAGAGGGTCTGGAAGGAAAGGTATGCCTCTTTGCAGATGACACAAAGATCTGTAACAGAGTTGATACACAAGGTGGAGGAGGTAGAAAGGATGAGAAGGGACTTGGCAAGGTTCGAGGAATGGTCAGATATATGGCAACTTAGATTCAATGCAAAGAAGTTGAAAGTAATGCACCTGGGAAATAAAAATCCAGGAGAAGAGTACACAATAGCAGGGGAGGTACTAACGACAACAGTAATGGAAAGGGATCTGGGTGTAGTCATATCAGATGACCTAAAGGTGGGTAAGCAATGTGAGAAGTCAGTAAGGAGAGCCAGGGGGATACTGGGATGCATAGGAAGGGCATCACAAGTAGAAAAAGGGAAGTGGTTATCCCTCTATACAGACAGTTGGTGAGACCCCATCTGGAGTACTGCATGCAGTTTTGGAGACCTCATCTACGCAAGGACATAGACAGGATGGAAGCAGTCCAGAGGAGGGCAACTAAAATGGTGCAGGGTCTCATCAGAAACCATATGAAGAGAGACAGAGAGCTTAATATGTATACCCTTGATGAAAGAAGGGACGGGGGGACATAATAGAAACTTTTAAGTACCTCAAGGGAATCAACAAAGTCTAGGAGGGTAGCATCTTTCAGAAAAAGAGATGTATAAAAACAAGGGGGCACAATTTAAAGTTAGAGGGGGGACGGCTCAGGGGTAATGTGAGGAAATTCTTTTTCACGGAGAGAGTGGTGGATGCATGGAACTGCCTTTCTGTAGAGGTTGTGGGGTCTAAAACAGTGGGGTAATTCAAACATGCATGGGACAGACATAAGGCAATTATAGTGGGGGGTTGCAGGAAGTAGGCTGTTGGTTAACTAGAATCTGCAGCTTATCCAATAGGTAGGGAAATGGGCAGACTGGGTGGGCCAAGAGGTCCTTATCTACCGTCATAGTCTATGTTTCTATGTTTCTAAAGGTGACCAGACAATTTGAAAAGACTGTAGGGAAAGCCGGTGGGATGCTGGGGTGCATAGAGAGAAGAATCACTAGCAGAAAAAAAGAGGTGGTGATGCCGCTGTATAGATCACTGGTGAGACGACATCAGGAATACTGTGTCCAGTTCTGGAGGCTACATCTCAGGAAAGACATAGACAGAGTAGAGGCAGTACACAGAAGGGCAACTAATATGTTGCAGGGGTTGCATGAGAAGCCATATGAGGGAGACTGAAAGACCTCAATATGTATTCATTGGCAGAGAGAAGAGAGAGGGAGGATATGGTAGACTTTCAAGTACCTCAAGGGTATAAATAAGGTACAAAAGTGCAGCATGTTTTAGAGTAGAAGAGGTACAAGAACAAGGGGGTCATGATATGAGACTAGATGGGGATAACATGAGGAAGTATTTCTTCAAGGAAAGGGTGGTAGATACATGGAACAACCTCCAGGCGGCAGCGGTGGGAGCACAAACAGTGGAGGAATTCAAAAATGCATGGGATAAACTTAAAGGAGCACTAACAATGGATAAGAAAGGGTAAGTTGTAGATCAAGTGGGGACTGCGATATTAGCACTGGGTAGGAAAATGGGCAGACTAGATGGGCCCAGCGGTCCTTATCTGCTGAAAAATTCTATGTTTCTATGTTTCTGTTGAATCATTCTAAATTAAGATAAATCATTTATCTCAATTTGGAAACATCATTAGGTTTTACCTCCACTTAGAATGGCCACAACAGAACCCTTAGCCAATGGTAGTACAGCTAGCGCAATTCCTGATGACATCACAATGGCGTCTGCTGCACTCAGAATAGAACAATTACCTCAAACATACTTTAATTCATAAAAAACACTATTTTAATATCTTGACAATTTAAAATACATTGTATAAATTGGGCACACAATGGCTTGATTCGGAATATGACATTTATAATCACTTGTGAGGGGTAGGACTTTCAAAACTCAGTTGTAGGTTTGCCACTTTTGAGTTATGGTCCTGGCCCCTTACCTGTGAAGATGAATAACATATTCTGAGCCAGGTGATTGTGCATCTCCTACTTACCTGATTAAATTTATTCTCACTGACACACTATGGATTTAATTACTAGTGAGATTCTAATGCTACCTACATTTACAGCTTGGTGGAATGAAATACAGGGAGGTCAAGTGACTTGCTTAAGTTTGCATAGCAAATTAGTGACAGTGGTGAGATTTGAATCTGGTATCTTCTGGAACATTGGCTCATCTAATTCTGGCTTTTAGTCTTCATGGATGCATTGGGTGTTTCTGTGTCCACTGTGAGCAAGTATTGGTTCATTCAAGTCACCTCCTACAGTAGGTAGACAATGCTTCTGACTGTAGTATTTGCCCATGATGCGGATGTCACTGATCAGATAGCTAACTGCAGATACCTATTCCTACCAGATAAGCAGACCATAGGTAGTAACTTATAGGGACAGATACTCATGCATAAAATGTAAAAAATACATATAGGCCCAGATATTCAAAAGGGTTGCAAATGGCACAACAGTATTGCACCATGTGCAACCCACTGATGTGCCTCGGCGCGATATTCAAATGGGAAAAGTGCGCGGCATAAATCCCGATGTGCCAGAGTGCATCAGTAATGTATGCAGGTGCAGGTGGGGGGGCATGCCCATGCATACCCTGCACATCCCGATATTCAGCCCGGGATGTGCAGAGCCATGCATGCATAACCCCTACCTGTGCCAGCACAAAGTTGATCCAAAAAAAAAAGGAACAATGGATGGCCACCCACAGGTGCGCTGCCACATTGCAGGGTGCAACATGGCAGCTGCCACCTGTGGTTGGCCATCCGAGCTCCGGCTGCACCTCCGTGGTGGTGCCCCCCCATGCCCGATTGCAGGCATCAGTAAAAAGGATTTATCCAATATCCCTGGAGGTCCAGAGGACCTGCTCTCCCGATCGCGGGCTAAGTAAAAAAATAATGTTCTCAATATCCCTGGTGGTCCAGTGGACCTGCCCGCCCGATCATGGGCTAAGTAAAAGAAATAATATCCCCAATATCCCTGGTGGTCCAGTGGACCTGCCTGCCCAATTGTGGGCTAAGTAAAAAAATAATATTCCTAATATCCCTGGTGGTCCAGTGGACCTGCCCGCCCAATTGTGGGCTAAGTAAAAAAATAATGTTCTCAATATCCCTGGTGGTCCAGTGGATCTGCTCGCTCGATTGTGGGATAAGTAAAAATTATATCTCAATATCCCTGGTGGTTCAGTGATTCCCCACCTCCCCACTGAATCCACAGCCCACCCCCGTCGTCAGTGAGTTGGCAGCACCTCACCGCCAGCCGCCACCGACTGACATCGTCGGATGGGGCGTTGTCATGGCCACAGCGGAGCCAATCAGCGTAGCCCATACCGCATTACTATATTGCAGATATGTGAATGGGATCCCATCTACATATCTGAATGTAGTACGGTAAGGTTGCATGCCCATTGGTTCACGCCAGGACCAATGGGTGTACAGCCCTACCAACAGTGTCGGGTCGGTGGGTGGCGGCGCGGCATGGTGGTGCTGCCGCCCGCCGCTGACCGGGGTGGGGCAGGATTCGTGGATGGGTGGGATGGGGGGGACCACTGGACCACCAGGGATATTGAGGATATTATTTTTTTACTTAGCCCACGATCGGGTGGGCAGCTGTCCACTGGACCACCAGGGATTTCTGATTTTCCTATTTTTTACTGCAGTCCCCAATCGTACTGTGGAGCACATTGCCTGCTGCAGGGGGCGTCGGTCCCCGACAGCTGCTGCCTGCCAGGGCGCCAGGCTTAAGTCGCTGGAGATCGGTGCACCTGCATGCAAATGGGGCTGTAATGACATGCAAATGGCCCTATTTGTGCCTTGCATACATTATGGCCCCATTTGCATGCACAGTTTTGAATATCGCGGTTGCTGCATGTAGCACAATGGAACTTGCACTAGTGCATCCCCCTGCTCCACTCTGGCCACTTGTGCTGGCACAGTGCCACTGCGCCATGCACACTGCGGGTGACCAGGGTGCGATATTCAACGATGCTGTGCCATGGCGCAGCTCCATTGAATATCGCCCAGTCCACACCCCTGCACAGCCAAGTTGTGCTGTGCTCAAGATTGCACCACAGCCTGGCACAGTTTGAATATCTGGGCCATAATGTATAACTTTAACTTGTTACTCATCTTGTTGCTTACTGAACCTTCCAGCCTCAGGGTTTCCAATGTAAATGTACTATGGCTTAATGGTAACTCCTTGAATACCTATACTTTAGTACTATTACTACCCATATCAGAGTTGATTACAGTGCCCTTCAAGGTTCTTACACATTGCTTGACCACCAGTATCACATTCAGGTCATGACACATCATAGGAAAGGAGGCCAGTATTGCTTTCACCACTAACATTTTAAAGGCAAGGAAAGGAATTTGTATTTTAGAGAATCTAAAAGCCTTTCATACACACTGTATACCAAAATGCTTTTTAGTGCAATACACAAGAAGCTTATGATAGCCATTTGGCATTCACATCCTCACAGAGGTTAAGTGAGGTTGATGAAAGTTACCGAGAGATAGAGAGAGAGAGAGACTTCCAGAGATGTCATGGACCAGGCTGCAGCTTAACGGGAGAGCTCCCTCTCCTTCCTAGTAAATTTCTTCCCCCTCAAAGCTTAAAAGTTAAAAATAACCAATCTGATGTCAGACAATCATGAGGGGGATGACAGGATGACCAGATTCTGCATGCAGAAAGTTCTAGGAATGAAGGATGGTGGTGTATATCAGAATGAGAGCGGTGAACACAGTGAGTGTCTCCCCAGCAAGTTCCTACAACTGCAGTCGTGATACTGATGTGGAGAGTGAGAGAACCCCCCGCGGTATCCAGTGATGACAGCGATTAAAAATGAGCAACTGCAAAAACAGAGACTTATTTTTAGCTCTATTATTATGCACTACAGTGATGCACGTGGACTTTGTATGTGCTGAAACAGTCTCATTTCACTGTGTTACCACTGGTCAATTTTCTGCACACAAGGAGGATGCATTTTGGGCCTGCAGAAAAAATCTGAGGACTCTGTGCCACTACTGCGCACATGACTGAGTGCGCCATTAATTCTGGGGATGCATTTTGTGTGTTGTGTGATTGTTGTGAGCTCATGATGTCATACTGACGTTGTCAATTAAAGCAGCATTGCAAGAATGTCATGACAATTCTATACTGTACTTTTTTATGCTACTTTGCATTGCCACAGCCACTAGTTACTCCGAGTCGTGACTTGAATGATATGCTTCTTTTCACAATTTCTGTCTGCTTTACTTAGTTGACTACCTTTTTTCATGTATGAAAAAAAAATGAGCACACCTTTCAATATTGTTCTGACCAGGTTTGTATTTATTTGCAGCTGCTTTTCAATAAATATTGTTCTGTGGTGTCATAAAACACTGCCTGCTACATACCTGTTAATTTACAACAGAAGTGATATATAACAACTAACTGATGTGATGGAGAAAAGCAGAAGAAAACAATGACAAAGACCTGGCCAGCACCAATTTAAAAGGAATGCTTCTTCCATTATTTCACACATGAAACAAGCATTTGTCAATGCCAAATGTTGTCTTGCTGGCATTGGCATTGGTAGTACTGGAGCTAGAGATGCATAATAGGAATGGCAGTGAAGTATTGAAGTGACTCCAACCCCACCCTGTAGAGAGCGACTGGCACTGGGGTGGTGCGTTTCAGTCATCAGCTATAACGCTCTTGCCATTGTACCTCACCCTACCCTGTAGACACTGACAAGTGTCGTGGTGTGTTTTGGAGTCTTTGGGAGTTATACTTACCCCATTCCATAAGGAAATATGTTGAGGTGGGTGCAGTATAGGAGAATGGGGTAACCTTTGTGGCCGAATAGTGCAAGGCACACCACGATGCCTGTCACTAGTTGCAGGGTGGGGGTGGGGGTGGAATGGCATGAGCATTACAGCCAATGATCCCAAGTCACACCTCTGACACCTATCAGTCTGTACAGGGTGGGGTGCTACAGCTGGGAAACCCTAACATCGTAGGTGTGTGTTAGTATTTTCACTCCAAATTTTCAACATGGGCTGTTTGTGAGGCCACCTCATGAAAAGCAGCACAATCAGTTTGTTAGCTGAAAGGTGGTTTTGCACAGTGGCTATGCCATTTGGTGACACAGGGATGAAAACACATTTTTGGCAGGGTATGGAAAATGACAACTGTATTCATGAGGAGGCATAAAAAAATGACAATGTTGAAAATCTGGAGTGAAAATATGAAAAATTGGTGAAGTCATGAGCATGCATAGAAACTGCGCAACACACGTTTGTAACCCAATTATTTTTGGGAGTTTGTTAGCCACATTTTCAACATAGGCATTTTGGGACCTCCCTTCATGAACAGTGGCACTGTGATTTTGTTAATCTGTCCCAAAAGTTGGTTTCCCACAGCGTCCACGCCATTGTGCGGCACATGTGTGGAAACACATTTTGGACAGGATGTGAAAAATGACAGCTATACTGTTCATAAGGAGGTGTGAAAAAATGCCAGTGTTGAAAATTTGGCATAAAAATATTGCAAATTTGCGAAGTTACAAGGGTGTGTGGAAACTGCACAACACATGCTTGTAACACAGTCATTTTATGGACATTCAGCACCAAATTTTCAACATAGGCATTTTAAGACCTCTGCTCATGAACAGTGTCACTGTCATTTCCTCAATCTGTCCCAAAAACTGATTTTGCATAGCGACCGCTCTATTCTGCTCCAGACATGCAAAACACATTTTGGTCAGGATGTGTAAAATGACAGCTGTACTGTTCATAAGGAGGTGTGGAAAAATGGCAATATTGAAAATCTGGAGTGAAAATACTACAAATTCATGAAGTTAAGTGCGTGTGTAGAAGCTGCGCAATGCAAGCTCGTAAAACAGCCATTTTTTAAATTTTTCTCACCAAATGTGCAACATAGGGTTTTTGAGAGCCCCCCTCATGAACAGTGGCACTGGCATTTTGTTACTTGGTCCTGAAAGGTGATTCTGCGCAGTGACCGCGAAATCACCTTTTAGGGACGATTAACGCCATGACAGTGCCAGAATTCATAAGGAGGGGTTCCAAAAACCCCATGCTGAAAATTTGGTGGCAGAATTCCAAAAAAATGCCTGAGATATGCATTAAAGTTGAAAAAACCCTATTTATTCCATTATACAGCTTACCGGCATTTCTTCAGTTCGCGGTCAGCTTTGAAGAGTGCAGACGTGTTCCTGGTCCACCGAAGATCGTCGTGCGGGACTCCAGAGGTAAGTATGGAGTGAGGGGTGTGGGAGGCAGGAGTGAGCAGAGGGTGGGCATGGGTTGTGGGAGGGCAGGGAGACCACGAGGACCTTTTTACAAGTTTACAACAAAAAAACCATCGCGGGATGGTTTTTTTTTGCAGGGCATTTGGCATGCTGGGGTGGGCTCCCAGTGTGCCACCTAAGTGTTTTGGGGGAATTCTGTAGCTGACGGGGGATTGGGCACCCCATCAGCACATACTGAGGGGGGCAGAGACATGAGCCGAGAGGGATTGGGCACCCCCTCAGCATGCAACAAAAGCGGGGGGAGACATTATGCCAATGGGGAGTGGGCTCCCCTGTCGGCACAATCAACGGGGATGGGGATAAACGCTGATGGGGATTGGGCCCCCTGTCAGCAAAGAATAATTTTTGGGGGGACTGCATGATACCAACGGGAAGTGGGCTCCCCCATCGGCACTGTGACAGGCGGTTTGCCTGCACGCTGGGAGGCATGTTGTGGTCATGCTGCATGAGAGCTTTGCTCTCATTGCAGTGGACCTTTTCTTTGTTCTTGTGGCCACATTAGGGATGTGTGAGGTCAGCGCCTGCTGCTGGCTGATTGGAGAATGAGGGATGTGCCTTCTGATGCGTGCCCTGCATTTGCCCAACAGTGACTGCACCTTCAAATCTGTTACTACCGCAAGATGTTGGCTGTGCAAGTGCGAGCCAACATAAAAAGGTAGCACAGCAGACTCAACTATTGGAAATTCTCGTATCATTCCATTCAGGATGTAAGTAAAGGAAGTTGTTACATAGCATTAAAAAATATAGGTCAGAGTTCTCAACAGATTGTTACACTGCTGCTTTACAGAGATTCACCATGTTACATAGTTACGGTGATGCACATAACCTTATATGTGGGGGCCTTACTTCCAGTGGAATATTTCTTGCTCCATAGAGTGCAATATGTTTCTGAGAATACCACCCATAAGTTCATTACAGTGTGTCACATGATGGAGGAATTCCCATTCAGAAAAGCCACCCATATTTTGTCCCCCTTTCTCAACAACCTTAGGACATGATGCCAGGGTGCATGATGGTGCAGGTGCATGCTCCACTATAGTGAATGTCCGGCAGCTATCCCAATGTTTCATTATGTTATAAGGTTGACTTTGTGGTGAAATGTGGGAATGTTTCCACTAACAAGGCTCTTCTTACTGGAAACGTGCCTACACGTTTCACCACAAACTGACCATTATAACATAAAGAAACATTTGGAAAGCTGCCTTACAATCGAACATTCACTGTAATGAAGCACGCACCCATGCTCTCCCTGGCATCACGTCCTAATATTGATGAGAAGGCAGGCAGAATGTGAGCAGTTTTTCAGAATGGAAATTCCTCCATCACGTGACACACTGTAATGAAATTATGGGCGGTTTTCACAGAAATGTATTGCACTAAGTACAACACAGTACTGGGGGGGCAGAAAACAATCCCTTACTGTGGCCGTGGGATGCTGTGGTGGTCCAGCAGAAGGTGCAGCATTGTCAGTATTTGCTGCTGCTGTTCTTGTATTGTGTCAACCTGCTGCTGCAAAGCACTGACCCTCTGATTACTCTCCTCCAGGGCCACCCATACCAGGGCGATGTTGGCCTCAGTTGCAGGGACTGTAGCGGGGATCTCTGCAGGTGGAAATCCAGGTAGTGGTGGTGGTGGCGAGGGTGGTTGGTGCTGGTGGCTATGGTGGTGGTGGTGGGGTTGGTGGTGCAGCTGCTGTACTGGCCCTCGTCCTGCTGCGGCGAGGCACAACTTCCACTCCAGCAGCACCCTCAGACACTGACACAGAAGGACCTGCAGGTGGATGCCTGGCCCCTTCCATGGCAGCCTGCCACTCCACCTTGTGGTGGTTGAACATGTGGGTGCAATGGCCACCGGTCCCCAAATGTGTCCCCTGGGAGCCACGGCGCACCAGCACATCACACAGATGACACACCATGACTGTGCTGTCTCCCCTCACAGACTTAAAAAACTCCCACACTGGGGAGCTGCGGTGGGGGGGGCCAGACACAGTCCTTGCACCACCTTTGGTTTTCAGGGGCACCTCCTGTGGCTGTGGAGGTGGTGGAGAGGGTACTGCTGGAGACCATACAGCTGCTACCAGTGGTGGTGGTAGTGGTAGAGAAGGTGGATGCACAGCAGCCACCAGTGGCAGTGGTGCTTCTGCTGCTTTTGCTTCCACTGGGGGGGGAAGCAACACCCAGGAGTCAGAGCGGTCCAGCATCACACGACCACCCCCACATGTCCACAATCCCCTCCTCTGACTGTGCCCATGGGCCAGTGACTCGCCTTCTCCAGGGTCCACGTCCATCCCTCCCAAAGAAGTCCCTGGCACACACACACACACTCACACACAGTCACACACACACACACAAAACAAAACAAAACTTATAAAAAAAAATTAACTACCAAAGAAACAATCACAAACACAATACAAACACTAAATAAAGATAGCTTTTAAAAAAGCTGTTGTTTTATAAAGTCAATAAAGCACTTTGTCACTGACTCCTACACTGCTCTCTCACAAAGCCTTCTCCCTCTATGAATGCAAGGAGAAAGTGAAACTGCTTCTCTGACTTCCTTCCTTCCTTCCTGCCTGGCTAAAGCATGTGACTTACAGTACTGTAAGCCATGTGATGTGTGGGGGGGCTGCCTATTTACTTGTCACTTCACCTTACTTCACGTTAAGGCATAATGGCAATGCAAAGTAATAATGATAACGCGAAGTGAGCACTTTACAGTGCTCACTTCGCATTGTGCTCCACTAACGTGAAGTGCCAACTTTGCGTTCACTTCACCAGCAGATTACAAATTTGCTGCATCTCTACCTGGCACTTGGTCTGGTTGGTTGCATGAAGTACTGATTATCAAGGTGACCATGACTTTTAATATTACTACCCCATAGCCCTGGGGGTAAGGGAGTGGAGGGAAGGGGGAACCCTTCTGGGCATGGCCGGTTCAATGGTAGGATAGAGGGATGCCCTTCCCCCTGTTATTCATAGTGGAGCTGAGTTATTTGATATACATGGCTAGACCTTCTGTGTGTTTACCTGCAACACTTGCCTATAGATGCAGCTCAATCAGACTAATACCCTGTATTGGCTCCTTCTGCTATGCAGATCTTGCTACCAAAGTAGGTTAGGGATGCAGGTTCCAACAAGAACCTTGATGTTTACTGTGGATTTGTTGCCCTTACTTAAAGAAGTGATGTGGTACAGATATTGTGTGGAGAGTGGGGGGAGGGTCCTTTAGTTTCCTGTAATCATTGCTAGGTGTTCGCATCAGCCTGATGCCTCACCATATATTCAGCTGAATGGGGACACCTGGGCACTTTCTTATTAGATTTTAGTAATTCTGAGTTGTTTTTGGTTACGCTTAAATGTACTATGGTTTACATTATGCTCTAACATGCGTGATTCCTGACAATGCCTCCTAGCTGCAACTGTCTACACCTGTATATGTTTCCCCCTCCCTTTGTCTGATGAGGATCCTTTGTAAAGGAGCTTTTAGCTCAAAGGTTGTAATTCTGATATTTTCAATAAATAAATAAATAGGTCCATGTAGTATATGTTTCATCCTGAACTAAGACATACTGTGGAAGAGTGATGGGTGTCTTTCATCTGAGTGCTGGGGGTGGGTATTGGGCATGCACACGGGATCATGGCTATTACTTTTTCTGTTCTTGGACTTATCTCTAGTTGGAATAACTTATGTAGTGGTCCCCAGTTCTAATGGGGGAAGGTATACCACTAGCTACCCACAGCTACAGAAGGGGACATGTAGTACAAATTCTCTCATGGGGCAAAGACTGTAGGGTTATACTCTCCTGCATTGGAAGCAGACAAAGTTTTAAACTGTTTATAGCCTGGTTGGCTTTGCTTCTGTTTGTTTTTATAGTTAGAGTGATAGGACCTTACCCTAATATAGCTACGTTTACTGCTATGGAGCAGTTGGTGTAGGTTTTGTGGCATTCACATGTCTATTTACATCATCTACCATGACAGCTTCCAATACAAAGATGGTAATTTATGTCAATGGCCTTATGCCTCCAGTGAAGTGGGGCAAGATAATGTCATACATATATATGTATATATTATAGTGGCACAGTAGTGCCATTATAGTTAGGGTTGAGGAGCCATTTACATGTTAAATCCAAAATTGTGCACCTTAATAACTTTGCAACCGCTTGACAGATTTGCCTGAAATTTGGAATACATGATCAAGACCCATATGCCTTGGGATCTGCCAAATTTTGTACCAGTCGGATACACAGCTTCGGAGTTATTAAGCGTGATTCAAGCATGTGTTACGCTTTTCTGAATTCTACGGCCGTGCTCTACAGGTTGCACGGTTTGTGATTAGCCCGAAATCTTCAGGGAACATGCGGCCGGGGTCCCCGATGTGCCTTTTGAAGATTTCGTGAAAAAATATTAGACGGTTCAAAAGTTATTCAAAAAACAATTTCCCATTATAAGTTAATGGGAAAAGTTAACAAAAAGTTCGACAGTGTCGCAAATGCACTTTTTAGTGTTGCAAATGGCCCTTTTACTGTTGCAAATCCACCATTTTGTTTTCAATTAATGATCAGAAAAATGCTTGGCATTCAAAATTGAGACCCTCTAGCAACCTAATTCTTTTTGTATTCACCTAGTCGGGCCCTGAGGATGATAGCCTTATCTTTATTTTGGGGTAAAACACCCCAGAAATATGTTTTTCAGATTTCTGGAAAAAGTACTTGCATAAAAGTAGTATACATAAATTTTGCAAAAGCTTTTGCATACAAACTATTTTTGTGACACTAAGCCAAAATAACAGTCATTCTTTGGCACCCCGCTGCAAAAAAACAGTTGGAGTTTTGGGCTGAAATTTGGAGAGAATGCAGCCAACATCTCACAGATGTGCCTTTCAGTATTTTGATGAAAAAATACTACACGGCGGCAAAGTTACAATACTCCAAAGTTGATGCTTTTTCCCATAGGATAACATTACGGCGTACAACGCATTGCAGCAATCGTTTGGCGCCCTGCTGCAAAATAACGGTTTGGTCTTTTGGGCAGAAATTTGCAGGGAACACAGCCAACATCCCACAGATGTGCCTTTCAGTGGCTTGGTGAAAAAATATTACAGGGAGGCAAAGTTATGGCAGTCCGAACTTCTGTTTTTTTCCCCATAGGATAACATTATGGCGTTCGCCACGCATTTCAGGGCCCATATCTCGAAAACGGTGCAAGATACGGACTTTTTGTGGAAAAATTGTTAGCCCCCGTATAAAACTAGCCAGGAAAGTGATAATTCACATGACTTTTAAATTTTTTTTCTATGTCGTACGGTTACTGAGATATAAGCAATTTACGATTCCAAGTCCTCATTTTTGTGTTCCGAGAGTCATTATTTTGCATACATTCTTTGTACTCACTGTCTTTCTCTATACAGCTTTTGGGGAAAACCAACCTGTGCACTTACATTACTGTTACCATTACCATTTCTGCTTGTGGTTCCGTACCCGTTTCACTTACTGTTCACGTTTACGCCACCATGTGCGTTACCCTTTGCGTTTTCATTTGTGGTTGCGTTTGTGTTGTTTTTAACATTTCTGTCTACTGTACTGTTTCTCTTTTTGTTTTGCTTTGCGTCACCATGCGCATTACGATTTGTGTTTCTGGGCACAATGTTACTATGTGACAAGACATGCAGGCCCCGCTCTCCCGCCGCTGCATTACATTCACTATTTCTCATTATCATTCTCAAAAAGAAGGGAAATTAGAGGCAAAAAAACTCAATTTAATGCATCAGTTAGGGTTTTTTCACAGCGACAAAAGTGAGGAAATTCGATGTTAGGTTGAAACCCCCTTTGCACCCTCCAGCCCACCCCCAACTGAAACTCAGGGTGCGCATTGGGGTCATCGGTCCTAACTGTCACCCCATTCTCCTATTCCTCAGCTTCTTTCCATGTAATGGGTGACAGTTAGGGCCGACGACCCAATGTGCACCCTGATTCCAGTTGGGGGTGGGCTGGAGGGTGCAAAGGGGTTTCAACCCTAACATCAAATTTCCTCACTTTTGTCACTGTGGAACAACCTTAACTGATGCATTAAACTGATTTTTTTGCCTCTAATATGTATATATATATATATATATATATATATATATATATACATATATATAGAGCAAAACAAGGCAGAATTAATTCTCCTTCAGGAAACTCACTTGTCTGACAAGGGACACCAGAAACTGTCATCATTTGGGTATCACCAAGTCCGCTTCTCCTCCAATGAGGTTGGGCAGAGAAGGGGAGCAGCAATCTTGGTCCTAAACAGAGTCACATTTGACACTAAAAAGTCTTTACAGACAAGGAGGGTCATTATGTGCTTCTCAAAAAGATGTATAATAGTCAAATACTTACCTTAGTATCTATCTATCTATCCCCCCACTGTGGTAGATAACACCTTTTTTTATAATTTATTTTTACTACTTGTGGAAAAAGCTGAATGAGTAGCGATCCTTGGAGGCAATCTCAATTTAACTTTCACCCCTTAGGTGGATTGTACATCCCAGATACATAGAAATGCACACCTGGTGGCCAAAAGGTTAAAAATCTGCTGATAGAATTAGTCTTTATTGATATATGATGTATCTTAATGGGCAGTCTAATGGATTCACATTTTTTTCTGCTGCTCACCAAATCTGTTCCAGATTCAGTGTGACTTCCTAATGGTTAAAGAATATTTGGATAGGGTACACGCCTGCACAATTGGTTCCATAGGGCTATCAGATCATGAGCCAGTTACTCTGAAAATAGATCTAAACATGCAGAGGAAGTCCTCCTTTTGGAAACTAAATGTTTTATTGCTTCAGGACAAATCTGTCTGGGAAAAAAATGTCCCAGCTGATTGAACAGGCAATCGGGGGAAATGAGTCCTCTGACATTTAACCCAGCATTTTATGGGACATCATGAAGATGATGGTGAGGGGCAAGTTGATCTCTATAGCATTTGGGAAGACAAATGCATGAATGGAGTACCAACAGGGATTATAGACTAAACTCCAGAAGGGTGGAGCATGGGATCATGGTGTCACAGCACATCTGGCTATGGGCTAGGCAGCTAGAAGAAGCTGCTCCCCTACCCTCTAAATAAATGGTGATATCCCCAATAACACATTAACCAGAAGATTCCAATATTGAAATTTGGAAAAGTGCAGATAAGTTCCTGACAAAGTTGTTGGTATGGCCAAGCTGGAAAGTAACTAATGCCTCTGAAAAAGACAAGAACATGGAGCTGAAAAGAATGCAGAGGGTTCAGCAATTGAGCCTAAGTGGGTGGGTCAAACATTGAGCTTCAGGTACAATGAACAACTACAAGGTTTTGGAGTTTTGGAGACAACAAAAGAAAAAAAAAGACCAGGATGGTGCTTAAGGAGGTGGCTGGAAGTCCACAAGGCAAGTAGCAGGTGTCAGACTGATTGAGGCTTGCCACCTTTAAGACGGGAAGAGGAACAAGATGATACATTTTCTGTCTTTCATCTCTGTGCCTCTTTTTGGTATTTTTTCACACTGACACTCTTCTACGCGCTGAAGATGACAAGCTAAACTGTTTGGAAAAGGAAAAAAGGGGGCACTGGAATGACAGCAGGAACAACACAAGCTTCAATTCAAGGGAAAATCCAAACAACAAAAGACACAAAGGCTGTAGCAGCAAAGGAAAGAGACCAAAATCTGTTTTCAGTGGTGGCTGGGCATGTAATTAAAGGAAAGTGACTTTTCATGTTCTTTTTCCTAATATTACAATATGCTGACAAAAGACTGATTAAAGCCCTGTTTTGAAATTATGTAATTGATACCTGGAACTGGAATCGAGGCAGAACCTTGTTACTGTGGCAAAAGGAAACTGGGCCTGACCAAATAACATGTAATTCAGGAATGGGGTGTGCTCATTATTTAAACAAAACATTACATAGAATTAAACTAAATGGTCTTCCCAAATAAGAATAATAAAAGGGGCAATTGAAATTTCATGCAGAGACAGGCTAAGACTAGTTCAGCTGTTACCTCTGGAGAGGGAGCAAATAATTTGAATCAAGCAGCATTAACAGAACTAAAAGGAAAGAGACTGTCAAAAATATTTAAAAATTCAGGAAAGAAAGCCACATCTAAAAAGGAAGGACAAGAAACCCCAAAAGAAATAGATGTAAAACAAGCATTGCCTTTGCATACAATTTCAGGCAGGGTAAGGCTCAAACAACCGAAATTTCCATTTAAAAACTGCTGCAGTTCATCAGGCTCAAGCACCTCCGAGATGGCACCTAAACTTCAACCAGAGACTGATAAAAAAAAGAAAGAGATAAAAAGGAAAAACATTGAGTACCAAGGGAAGAAGCCCCATAAATCTGTACTGAATCGATATGTTTATAAAAGAAATTCAACCAAATAATACTTCAGGGAACAATCCAGTAACAATTTTAAATGATCCAATAGGTTCAGAAACCCCTATAGATTCAACGGTAGGTACCAGCCAACAGGAATTTAAAGAAGATACACCACCATTATGGGCACAAAAAATGATCAATAATTTCAACACCAGTACAACAAACTATAGAAAATTTACAGCAACTGCCAGACTCAGTTGCCAATTTAAATTCCACTATGTCCAGAACGGAACAAGAAATAAAAATAATCAATGAATTGGAGAGCAGGCATTCACAGTTAGAAGATATGGTGCATCCACTACAACAGGAAGTCAAAACCGTATACAAAAAACAAGAACAGCTACAGTTTAACATGAACAATCAGGAAAACCAATCCAGAAGAAAAAAAAACATCAGGATTTTTGGACTTCTTCTGGAATGGGAAAAAGATAAAACATTTCTAGACATAATTAAGAATATTTTTCTTTCTTTACTAGGGTCAGGAACAGAACGTCCTATTATTGGCAGATTACACTGGTTAACACAAAATGGAAGGGAAAGGACATCCAGACTTGCAATATACAAGTTACTAACTTCAGAAGGCAAAGAAAAAGTAATGTAAGCATTTTACAAGGCAAGTAACTTTAAATTCAGATACCAAACAATAATTTTGAAACATGATTTCTCTAAAAACCCATGGGAACAAAAGGACACAATATTTACTGTAGGTATTTAACAAGTGTTATGGGGAGGTTAAAGCGTATGTAATTTATTCCTCAAAACTTAAGGTTTTATTGAGCTGCCAGATGCTAGTGTATAGTAATGTTACTGAAGCTCAACAAGTCCTTAAATTGCATCTCCCTCATTTATTCACAGCATATGAAAATGGTTATTGGAAGAGGGATAAATGCATGATGCAATTGGAAATATGGCTGTGTATGTTAGACTAAAGCAGGGAGGCATCACCAGAGGGCATGGTTTGAAGTTGGAAGGTGGAAGGGTGAGGGGGGAAAAGAGGAGGAGGTTTTTTACTGAGAGGGTGGTGGACCCTTGGAATGCTCTGCCTGGTGAGCTGGTTCAGAGATCCACAGTGGAGGGCTTTAAGAGAGGGTGGGACAGACACAGAAAGTGGATGTATCAGATGATGGCCTGTCCCGGGGGGGCGGGGATGGATGATAGGGGTTTCTGGAGCACAAGGGATGGGAGGGTCTCTGCACCCAACTAAGGATCTAGGTTCGAGCAGACTTGATAGACCATAAGGCCTAATCTGCTGGCAAATAGTATGTTAGTATGTATGTGTGTGTGTATATATATATTTTTTTTCAGGTATTCTGAATTTATTCAAAAGAGAAGGTGGCTAGCCCAGGCTGGGAGAGATGCACCTAAGGGGGAAAACAAGTTTGGTATGCCAGACATCAGTCCTTGGCATGTGGATGGGGGGAGGGAGGGGGTGAATGGCAAATAATTCAGGAAAAGAAGCAGTGGATTTTTAGCAGATAACTTACTGCTGTATACTGTAAAATGGAAGGTAGCTGGACAGAACACAACTATCATCACAATGACTTTTAAGGAAAATTTTGGTCTTCTCAAAAAATGACAATATTAATAAAAGGAGGCACATGGCGCATAAATGGGATACAGTCTCCAATAAAAAGTATAGAATTTTGAATAAAATAAAGAAATTGAAATTGGATTTAGTGATGCTCCAAGAATGATTTCTGAATGAAAAAGAAATCCAAAAGTTAAAAAAGAATAAATGGGTGGGAACTTTTTTTTTATTCCATTGGCAAAAGAAGAGAAGTGTGGGGTGGCAATAATAGTTAGTAAAAACATTAAAGGCAAAATTACAGATTCAGCAACAGATTCAATGGGACAAATAGTCTTGATCAAAGTTGTGTTGAATGGGAATTAAGTGTTTTTTGGCTCTGTCTATGCACCTTTTTCTGGATATGGGAACTTTTTAGGAGAAATAAACAAACTACTCAATTATTGGAACTGTCAACATACAGTATTGTTATGAGATTTCAATTCTATATTGGAGAGGAATTTGGACAGATCATTACAGGGTTAAAAATGGGACAAATACAAATCTTGTCTATTACATTTTTTTTATTCTCAAACAATTTAGAAGACATATAGCGAATGACACATGATCATAACCCCTCTTAACTGACAACTGACTAAAATCTCACTCCCCTTGGACTAGCTAAAAGCTAATGCTAATGTCACTGTACACCTGCTGCAATGTAACTGTACTTTCCAACCCTGTCCAAATGTACCGCACTGACAGTGTATGTACTCTGACACTGTCTTACTGTATCCTCACCTAATGTACTGACTGCGTATGTGCTCTGTAACTGTCTTACTGTAACCTCACCTAATGTAAAGTGGTTGGTGTAGTCAACCCTGGGTCGCCCCTGAAAAAGGGATCTCTGGTCTCAGAGGGCTTACCTGGTCAACAAAATCTAAATAAATAAATATAAGAGACTATACTCATCGATCAGCACACCATAAGGCCTTTTTCAGGATAGAGTGTATACTTGCCTCAAAATATTTTGTGGTTAACTGTATGGTTGTTTCAGCAAATATCAAGTCTCTTTCAGTATCTGACCATAATTTAGTCACCTATGAATTAATTTTAGAAAATTATAATAGTAAAGACCGGATATGGAGATTTAACAATGATCTGTTGTCAGATGACAAATTCTTAAAAACAAAATCCAAAAAGAGATTCAATATTTCATCAGTGGCAATCAAGTAAATCAAGACAATATAATTGACAGCTGGGATGCATTAAAAGCAACACTGTGGGGTTCTATTATCTCCAAGGTCACTTGGAGGAACAAAAAAGAGAACAAATGTTAAAAGATGTGGAGGGAAAATTAGAACATTTAGAATTAACCATAAAAATTAATAGATTTAACAGAAATTCTTAAGGTAAAACAAAGTTGGGCAAGGTTGAACAAATATTGGAGAATTAATAGTGAAAAATCTAGAAAATTATTGGCTAAAAGAATAAATGCTTCAGAAAAAAGCTGAAATTACAATGATTAAAAAGGATCAAGGACTGACGGTATCAGACCAAGAACAAATTTCAAAAGAATTCCTTATATTTTTTTAAAATTGTATATACTTTGGAGTGTAATCCAACTTCTGAAGAAATAGAGTATTTTGAACAGTTTTCCTCTCCAAAAATTTCAAGCCAAGAAGCAACAGAACTAATATAACCTGTTACTACCTCAGAGATAAAGAGAACAATACACAGTATGACTAAGGGCAAAAGTCCTAGGGTTAGATGAATATTCATTAGAGTTTTATGAGGCAATGGAAGAAGAAATGGTCCCTTTATTGGAAAAAACTATGCAATCAAATTTATAGTACCTACACTACCCCCAAATCCTTCAGTCAATCATTTATATCTCTTATCTCTAAGACAGGTGAAGATCAAACCAGGGTAGAAAATTACAGGCCAGTAACCATACTGAATATTGATTGTAAGAGGTATTGAAAATTATTAAACAATAGGCTTCTGCCATTATTAAACAAATTGATTCACACAGATTAATCTGGGTTTGTACCTGCGAGGTCAATACAAACAGGGTTACATAAGATTCAATTATTTACAGAATATTTATGAAAAATGAAGATTCCAATTATTTTTATTTCCCTTGATGCCACCAAAGCTTTAGATATGCTGGAATGGCAATACATATTTGAATCTTTACTATTTTATGGAATTCCAGAGAAATTCATAGAATACATTAAGGTACTATACAAACAACCAGAAGCCAAATTAAAAATTAACAACAAATACTCTGAATATTTTGTTCTTAAATGTGGTGTAAGACAGGGGTGTCCCCATCACCATCCCTATTCATATTAGCCTTAGAATTATTGCTAAATGAGCTCAGCACAGAAAATAATATAAAAGGGATACAAGCAGGAGAATAAGAAACAAAAATAAATGCGTATACAGATGACTTATTACTTACATTAAAAAATCTGGAAGGAAGTTTAGCAGAAACTAACAAAATTGTTATGAGATTTTCAAAAGTGGCAGGATACAGAATAAATGAGAATAACTCGGAAATGATAAACTTTGGTCCAAAACAACCAG
Organism: Neoceratodus forsteri; assembly: GCA_016271365.2. Lineage (NCBI taxonomy): Eukaryota > Metazoa > Chordata > Ceratodontiformes > Ceratodontidae > Neoceratodus > Neoceratodus forsteri. The sequence continues at coordinate 978,924,684 of CM057458.1, read as the reverse complement.
ATAAATTACAAGATATCTTTCAAGCTAAGTTATGAACTAAAAGGATGAAATACTTGGTTCAGGTCAATAACCAATAAACTTTTACTGCGCAGTCGAATACAGCACAAGCAAAACCACACAGTAAAAGACTGCGTCAGGGAAAAACAGTGAGACAAACAACCTTGCAAATCCAGTACTCCCTGACACCACAAGCCACACAGCATATAACGTGGAAGTAAATTTTGAATGCGGGGGGATATACCCCCACCCTCCCCAGTAAATATAATCAATTCTGAGGGGAACCACACTCAGGGAAGGGGACAAAATCGGGCCAGCAAGGATGAGGCACAAGAGGACACCAAACCACTAAAGAACACAGAAGAGGAAATAAAAATACACATACAGTGCAGGATTCAAACCCCTGATGATTTGCTGTCTACTGCCTTCCCAGACTGTGACTCTGTCCTCTTAGCTATGATGGCAGCATGCTGACTCCCCTCACAGTTGCTTACCTGACATGCTCAGTGTAAGTGAATATAGCTACAGGTAAACGTTGTCTTGTTCAGAGCTCTTATTTCCCTGTTGCTGTATTCACATACACTGTTCGTGCGTCACAGTTTATACCACGCTCTTATTGCTGCACTGTTCTGCCTGCATAACAAATACTTAGGGATTGATATCACAAATGAAGTGGACAATTATTATACCTTGAACCATTGTTCTCTGTTGACCTCTTTAAGGGATAAATTATTAGGATGGAGCAAAATTCCCCTGTCCCTTTTGGGAAAAATACAAATAATTAAGATGCAAGCTATCCTTTATTTATCATACAGATTAAAAACAATAATTGTACCTATTTCTAATGTGTGGTTTAAGAAGATTAACAAATTATTTAAAAAAATTATCTAGAATTACAAACAACTCGGATTGCCTGGAATAAACGTAATTTATCCAAGGAACACAGAGGGGTGGCATGTCCGGACATAGAGATTCAGTATATTGTCTACATAACCAAACTGGCAATAAAGCGGTCTTATACAGAGCAGGGGAACATAGAAGAGAGTAACATGATAATCAAATTAATAACATCAGAGAACATAGATATCAAATCTATTTTGCATACAGCAAATAAAAACAGCATCTACATGTATTATAATTAAGCAATAATGCATGACAGGGTGTGGTATATCATCACACCTAGGGTGCATTGTGAGGCATGAGGCAAAGCCGAGTGTCTCATGCACCTGAGAAGTGATAATACCCCATGATTTACCCCACCCTGGAGTGCATTATTGCTATTATGAACTGGCTTCAAAGTCTATACAGTAAATAAAATATTTAAAAGAAAAAACTTTTAAATCCTTTTTAAAATGAATTTCTTGTGCTGTTAGAGAAATATCTTTAGAAAAAATAGTTCCTGGCAGCAGGTGACACTGATGTAAGTAGAGTTTGTGGAGGAGGTGCAGTGGTGAATTCTCACTCTCTCAGGACTAGTTTCAATATGAACTGTGTTGTCCCTGCATGTGTTTTCCTTTTAGGTAAAATAGGTTACTGCTTTTTTTTTTATTTTGCCACAGCAGTTATTTTTCCTGGTTTGCCTGTAGGGACCTGTTGAGTTGTTGCCATCGGGGGCAGGGTCTTAAAACAGGACACTGGCCATTGCCAATTGGGGCAGAAGACAGATATTTGCCCATTGCTGTTCATCTTTCTGTGCAATTGGCACATTATGAAACTGATTTTGGTTTGGTTTTATTGGGGAGAAAACATTATTTGGCCATTGTTGCTCTTGGTACTGCCTCTCTGACCAGGGAAGATTACACAATGGGGGTAGTAACAATGACAAAAATGGAAAGGGACCTGGGGGTAATCATATCAGATGACCTTAAGGTTGGCAAGCAATGTGAGAAGGCAGTAGGGAGGGCTGGGGGATACTGGGATGTATAGGGAGAGGCATCACAGCAGAAAACAGGAAGTTGTTATCCCCCTGTACAGACAGTAGGTGAGACCCCATCTGGAGTACTGCATCCAGTTCTGGAGACCCCATCTCCGCAAGGACATAGACAGGATGGAGGCAGTTCAGAGGAGGGCAACTAAAATGGTACAGGGTCTGCAAGAGAAGCCATATGAGGAGAGGCTAATGGAGCTTAATATATATACCCTTGAGGAGAGGAGGGAGAGGGGGGGCATGATAGAAACATTTAAGTACCTCAGTGGAATCAACAAAGTTCAAGAGGTAGCATCTTTCAGAAAAGAGATGTGCAAGAACAAGGGACACAATTTGAAGGTAGAGGGGAACAGCTCAGGGCAATGTGAGAAGTATATTTTCACAGAGAGGTGGTGGACACGGAACAGCCTTCCTGAGGAGGTTGTGGGGTCTAAAACTGTGGGGGAATTCAAGAATTCATGGGACAGACATAAGGCAATTTTTGTGGGGTGTAGGAAGAAATAGGCTGTTGGTTTAATAGGATCTGCAGCTTATCCTCTAGGTAGGGAAATGAGAAGACTAGGTGGGCCAAGCAGTCCTTATCTGCCATCAAATTCTATGTTTCTATGTTTCTGATCTTTGGCCACAAGCAGCCATTGTATTGTTCCAGTCGGGGTCTCTGCTTTGTGACTTGTTTTTAGGGAAAGAAAAAATCAGAGTCGCCACATTGTTGCAACTTACTGCTGTCAAAACTGCTAGTGGGATCAAGAGAAACGCTACTACTATCCAATGTGATTTCAGCGGGGCTGTATTGCTGCCCGTTGCCCTTGGATTGGTTTCTTGGGGGTGAGGAGGTTGGTGGCCGGAGGCTTTTTGAAGCCCTGAGTATGTAGTCTGATAAATCATTATGGCTTCAAAGAGCTCTTGGCCAATCAGTTTCCTCCATTGTCACCAGCCAGTTCATAATTAAAAATATCAGCCACATAAAACATCAATATTTCAGTAAAACACACTGGGATATAACATATTCACCATCCAATAAAATATGGGGGGCTCCCAACTACAAACTACATTGGAAAACATTTAAAAATATAATGTGGGAGTCCAAAGGATTCATAATATGGCAAGCTTTCTTGAAACAAGGAAGATGGATGGATTGGGAACAATTTGGAACCAAATATGATTTAGGGAACACTCATAGAATGCTTTTCTATCAATTGTGTAGTCTATATAAAAGAGATTACAAAAGTGGGAAACAGTCCAAAATATAAAAGGAAAAAGAAATTACCTTAATCTTAAGCACAGACCATAACAAACTGCTTTCTTGGCTAACTAGCCAACTAAATAAATCTGTGATATTAACCTATGCACAACTATACAAAATTGGGAGTTAGATTTAAAAGAGTCCTCTATAGTACAACAATGGCTTCTGGCCCGTAGCTCCATTCAAGCATACATGCTTTCTAGGGATAAAACAATTCAATTTAAAGAGGACAGGAAATTGTTTCTAATTTTTAGCTATTTATAATGTTCCAATTTACAACAATGAAATGCATAAGCCTAAGTGACCCATATGTAACTGCATCTGAATAAAAAGTGATGTGAAAAACTATATTTTGCATTGTTTTGTTTTCATGGGCATCATTCTGTTATAGTTCTTTTCATGGAGCCAGTGGGCTAGAGTTTTAACTTTCTCACAGTTTGTGCACAGAATTCTGAGCATGGTTCTGATAGGTCAACAGCTCATGCCTTGCATTCTGTACACAAACAGTGACATAGTAAAAACTCCAAATTACTGGTTCCATGAACCGAGCTGCGCAAAAAGTTGCCCATAAAAAGAAAACAATTGAAAACAAATTTTCACATCAGTGTTTATTCAGGTACATTACATTTGGAGGCAAGTCATGCATTTCTCTAACTAGTAATATTACTAGCTGCTGCTAGTTAACACAAATTTCCTGTCCCCTTTAAGACATTTAACAGAGCATGCTTAACTCCATATAGATCACTGTAAATGAAATGAATTCTACTATATCTGCAATATGTTGGCATTGTGGAGCTGAAGTAGCAGATACATTGCATGCTTTATGGGATTGCAAACTATGTACGTAGGTCTTGGTGGTCCCAGTCCTTTGAAATATTAAATCATATTAAATATAGGCCCCCTCATTGGCAAGACCCCACATTTTCCATTCGTGAAATGTGTAATAAAATACAAATGGACCCTAAACAATGTATAATAATTAAAGCAAATTCTATGGCTGTCAAAAGGCTAATTTTGAAAAACTGGAAAGATCCATCAGATGTCACACCCTTCCCAGAAGGAGAGTGGAAACAATTATTTTTAAGCTTTTTATTTAATAATTATTTTATGGGGTGGGAACAGATTTGGAAGTTACATAATAAAAAGACAAAGGTCTGGGTTCATTCTGATTTCAATTGATTCAATTATCTCCAGAGAGGAACTTACATATATTGGCCTCATATTAAATTTGGTCACATGACACTTTTTTCCTTTATGAAATATAGTTTTTGAACATATGCATATTTTTTTACTGTCTTAATATGGAATACAGTATACTTTTCTATATTTATCTGATTGCATAAATACAGAAGTGAATGGATTACCACACTGCTGATCCGGAATTACTCGTAATTTCAATACGAAGTATGGAAATCAATAAAAATATTTTTTTCAAAAAAAAAAAGAAACTAAACTCCAGGATGTGCAATGTTTCCAACAAATTAGGTTGAGCAGACAGAGGGGTAGGGAATTACAAGAACTGAAAAAAGAGCTCAGCCAGCTTTTGAACTATAGGGTGGAAGAGAACTGGAAATACTTAAGACAAAGGCAAATGAGGGGAGCTTAGACTGTTACAACTCTTGGCATGTCATCTTTGCACTCAGTGGTCTAGGGCACATATTTATAAAGTAATGCACCAGGGTTTAGGCTACATAGTGGAAGGGTTAATGGAGGTTTCGGAGACATTCCATCAGTACTATTCTACCCTGTATTCTACATGCCAGGAAGTGCAGGAGCTATACGATACTTACCCAGAGCAGTTGTACCATCCCTAAATTACACAAGATCAAAATGACTTTTTAATGGCCCCAATTACAGCTGCTGAAATCATAGATGTAAATTAAGTATACTGTAGTAAAACTAGCAAATGCCCTGGATTAGATGGGCTCCCCACTGAATTTAATAAGCAGTTCTGGGAGGAAACGGTCGCACTGTTGAGGTGGCCTATCAGGTAGCGGTATCCTGTGATATGGGCAACTGAAATTGAATGACTCAGATATGAGCAACTCAGTTTCAGTGCCCATTTTGTGAGCTACCCTGGAAGGGTAGCAAGGGAAGAAGAGCAAGGATATAGGGTAGTGAAGGAAGAAGAGCGACAATATGGGTCATCTTCCAGAATGGGAGGGATAAGGAAGACAGTATGTGGGAGGTAGTGTGGCATGGTGTTGCCGAGCTGGCCATGTGATGTGGTGGTGAGGGTGGCCATCTACAGTGAGGTAGGTTGAGTTTGGAGCTTAGGGAGGGGTATGGTATACCTTTTGCATGTTTCATGAGCAGGATTTATTTTTTTTTATGAGTGTCTTCCCTTCCCTGTCATGCACCTCCTGGAGTTGACAGTCAAAAATAAGGGGTGTGTGGGAGAGGCAAAGCCCTCCATGGGGGGAGCACAGTCCCCTGCATTAATATACTTGATGCTTTTCACCCATGTTGTGCTCCTTGCTGGGAGTGTACATCACCATTTTGCTTTCTGGCAATGTACATTCGCTCTAACAGTGATCACGGTTTGACGATCACCATTATGACATGGAGCCTCAGGGAGCCATGGTGGGGGGGGGACTATGCCGTCATATCTCTTCTTTCCAAACCTAGTAAGAACCCTACCCTTTGTCCTTCACATCGCATACATCACCTTAAATCTATTCTAATATAGAATGTCAGTTTTTTACTATCATCTTAACACATTGTCTCGAGGGCATTGTCTTAGGCCTGATGGCCCTTGATCAAACCAGCTTTGTAGCAGGGAGACAGGCTTGGTACAGTGTTCCCTGGAAACTAAATATTATAGAACATCCCTGTAAGCATTGGGCACCTGCCATCATAATGACCATGGATGCTGAAAAAGCATTTGATCAGGTAGATTGGCAGTATCTTTATGGGGTCCATGCCAGGTTTGGGTTCTCCTTTCTCCAGTATATATACTGTACACAGACTGTATGTCTGGCTCCATGGGATATGATAGAGCCACCAGACACCTCTCAACTGGGTTTAAGCTGGGACAGGGGACTAGATAGGATTGCCCCCTCTCACTGGTGTTATTTGTCCTATACACTGAGTCTTCTGCCCAAGCCATGTCATAGGAATCATAGGAAGATACTGAGCTAAATGGACTTTTGTCCTATATGCTCACCATGGTTATCTAATTTCTGATCTAATACATATTCCTGTCCCACATGGATTTGAACTTGGCCATAGATCTACTTGCCACAATCTCCAAAGGGAGTGCATTCCAAGCATGAAGTACCCTTTGGTTAAACCACCATGTAGTTCTCACTTTATTACATTTAGATGCTGTTAATTGCATTGGGTGGGACCTAGTTTTATACGTACAACTATTAAATGTTAACCCTGTAACATCCCACAAGTCATCATTTTGCCAAGCTCTGTATACCAAGCACACGTCCCCTCGCTTTCTACGTTCCTCCAAGGAGTACATATTCAAATCTCTCAATCTAGTCCTATAGTCTCTACCCTGCATACCACAAACAGCTCTTGTTGCCCTCCTCTGCACTCCCTCCAACAGGGCAATATCCTGTTTTTTAAAAGGTGACCACACCTGTGCTCCATATTCCATAATTGGTCTCACAAGGGATACATACAAGGACAGAACAACCCTGCTTCTAGATGATATATGCCTCAATATGCAATTTAGGATACTGTTTCCTTTCTGGGCTATATTTTGGCAATGAGATGAGAATGTCATATTGTCGGAAACTATTATACTCAAATCCCTTTCCTCATATGTTATTTTGAGTGGAACAGTTCCCAATTTATAGGGTAATTTAGGGTTTCTATTTCCCAAATGCATAATAAAGCATTTATCTAGGTTCAGTGCCAATTTATATTTATTAGACCATGTGGCTATATCATCTATTACATCTTGTAGTTTAGTGTCTATTACATCTTGTAGTGTTGTGGCTAAGCATATCTTTTGGTTCCATAGCTGAAGATGCCCTTTTGGACCCACATCTACTCCTGCACTTTGCCAGCACCCCCCTTCCTATCTTCACCTCCCCTGCTGGCCCAAGACAAATGCCACCTGGCTGCACTACCTCTATGCTTATCCATCTTCCACCTTTCCTCTCTCTGTCCCCCCCAACCTACCTCCCCTTCACTCCCATCCACTTACTCTCCCTGATTTCACCCTCCTCCTTTCCCTTTCCCTTCCCCAAAGTTTCACCTTATGTTCTTTTTTCATCTACATGACTATGTGTTTTTTTATTTTTTTTATTTTATAAACTGTTATCTTTGCTTATGATTGTCTCAATTGTACCAATGACGTGGAACCTTTGTAAAAGAGCCTTGGCTCAAAGGTATTTGTAATCCTAGAACAAATAAATAAAATAAAAAATAAATAAGTAATTTAGAAGTATTTAATTCAATATTTACTTCAGCTCCAACCCTACAATCATCAGCAAACTTTTGCATCCAAACAGATTTTTATTTTATTTGGAGTGCTGATACATATAGATTGAAGAGGCAGGAGCCCAAGACCAAGCCCTGGAGCACCCCGCTAGTCACCCCCAAACTATCGGACAATTCCCCTCTAATACTCACACGCTGACTCCAATCAAGTAAACAGTTTTGAACCCAATCTACTATATAAGGATTTATGTTCAGGTTACTCATTTGTTGTATTAGTTCCTGGTGAGGTAGTCTGTCAAACGCCTTAGAGTAATCAAGGAATAGCACATCAACGGGGATACCCTTATCCAGTCTATCAATAACTAGATTGTAAAAAGCCAACATATTTGTCTGGCATGACCTTCCCTTTACAAAGCCGTGTTGGAGATTATCTGTAAGATGATTTGTATCTAAATGTTCTTGTATTTTATCCTTGCGCACCCCTTCCAGGATCTTAGATGGTATAGCAGTAAGACTTATAGGTCTATAGTTAGCTGGATCCATCTTATCTCCCTTCTTATATATTGGAACCACTACTGCTGATCTCCAGCACTCCAGTACCTCACCAGTATTCAGGGACTGCTGAAAAATATATGTCAAAGGGGGGGGCTATTGACTCGGCTAACTCCCTAAGTACTCTGGGATGGAGGCCATCAGGACCAGGGGATTTACTAGGATTCAATTTAGCCAATTGTTCTTTAATGTCTGTACAGGTTATTATTATACTTTCATTTGGGTCAGGAGTAGAACTTCTAATGCGGTATGTAGGTTTATCTTTGGAAAAAACAGTTGAAAAATAATTATTTGCTATGTCTGCCATTTCTTTGTTGTCAGATGTACTATCGCCATTTGATTTTCGAAGTGGACCTATAGTACTTGAATTACCTTTAATATTCCTAATGTATGCATAGAAGGCTTTGGGGTTTCCCTCTACCCTACTAACCAAATTTGATTCATAATCAATTTTGGCCCGCTTAATATGTTTTTTATTTGATTTGCGAGTTGTCTATATTGATTTCTAGTTATAAGGGATATGTGTCAGGATGAGGGGTTGAAAGGGGTGAGCATAAAGGATAAGGAGCACAGAACTGTGCTTTATAACAATGTGATGTGCTCCTTTAACTCATGCAGCCACAAACCTTCCTAGCTAGAATAACAGAAATAGCCTGGGGTTTCTCTATCTTATCAGAGTACAAACTCAGTGCCTCCAAATCTGAAGTCTTCACATTCAACTTTGACCCTCCAGTTCTGTTACAGAAACAATATTTGTTGAAGTGGGGCATGACCAAATTAAAATATTTAGGAATCGATCTTAGAAATTCTAGTGCCTTTTTATATGAGGCCAACTTTGTCTCAGTAATGCAGCCAGTGGCTGCAGACATTAAAAGGTGGTCCCTCTTACCTTTCCCATGTATTTTAGAATACATGCTGTAAATATTTATTTTATTTAAAATCTGGTAACCAGAAAAGGCACACTGAGCTGAAGTTCGTTTCCAGGTGCGACCCGGAGACAGGGGTACAAAAACAACAAATGGTTACAAAGAATTCAACATACAGTAATGAACAATATACAAAATATATTCCTCTTATAAAATTTGGTAACAAAGTAATTATGCAAGAAAAAAACTAGAATAATATCACTATGTCAGAGCATAAAATGAGGTACACATGAGTTTTTTTGTGGGAGGCAAAATGGGAGGACAGAAGTTAGTCATGACTTAATTTAGTGGACAGCAGCAATATATAACAGGGGACAGCCTGAGTATGAATCTCCTGCTCAGATATCTTTATTTATTCCAGTGTGCTCCAGTGCAGCTGTCACCCGGCACGGTTTGCTATAGCACAAAAGCAAATTCTGAAATTCAATTGGGGATCCACAAAACCTAACATTTTTAGTCGGGTCTCAAGGGTCTGAAAGACATGAAGTTATGGGCATTGCCCACATTAGAGGAATATTGGCTGGCAGCACAAGTCAAACTAGTGTTATGGAGGGACACCACATTCATAGCTACGTGGGAGCGAATAGAAACGGAGATGGAGAGCAACATCCCTCTTCTGACCTTTCTGTTTGATAAGCAAGTTAGACAGGTCAGTCCCTTCAAAATGTCTGAAGCAATGGAGGTCACCATAGTTACCTGGGATAAATGTATGAAATGTCAAGGTGTAGCTAAAAATACAGTACATGCAAGTACAGGTGACTAACCTGGGACAAAGAGTTTTTCCCAAGCACCTTGGATCCCTGATTTAGGAGACAAACCCTGCATGGTTTAAAGTATCCTACCCAGTTATTGACAAGTGACGTAATTAAAACTTTTGAAGCATGTCAGGCTGAATTTGGATGGGTCTCAAGGGACTGTTTCTGATATTTTCAGCTGAGGGACTATGGGCCAATTCCAGAAGGACATACACCAGTGCTAGGTGAGATACACCAAACCCCATGGCATATCTTGCTTCTTACACCAGGCGATACATCAGCCCCTATTTCAAGAGGTGAGTTGTGCCTTGGCATTGGCGGTCTGTAACAAATGCAGATTGTGCCAACAGTTGCACCTCAGCCTGCAACGCCTGGCACAACTGCAGGTTACAACAGCAACCTAGCCCATTTCTAGTAGGGTGGCTGTTGTAACCCGCAAGTGCAATTACAGAAGCCACAGTGGTGTGGCTAAGTTAGAATAGCTCCAAACTGCTCTAAGTGGCAACTGACAGTGCCATCCATCAGCTGCCTGCCTCCTGGCACTGTGGCTATAGCGCAGATGTGTCCCCCATGTCCCCTAATGCATACCCCTGCCCCCACCCCCCAAAATAGGTGGGATCCCCAGGGGTCCATTCTCTAGTGTGCCTCTGACACCATATGTCACCTGTCCTGCCCTCCTCCATGCTCCCTGGTGAGTCTGGTGGTGTTCTGGGGTAGGAATGCTTCAGGGGAGCTGCCTGTCACCCATCGCGTGTTATGACTTATGGCTGGAATACGTCATGCAAGGGCTACCACCACATGCTTGGCGTACATTGCAAGTCACAATTGCCAGGACCCTGCCACTTCAGGAATGCAGTGTAGGGTCCCTGGAGTAGAGGCGACTGGTGTAACTCACAGCTGCATGCGAGTTATGCCGGCCATCTTGGAATCAGCCCCCATGTCTCTAAATGGTTAAAACAGTAACAGAGGATTGAGGGAACATTATCTGAGGCCCTTATCTTCTCTTCTTTATTGGCCGCAATACAACAGAAGGGAGGCAATTACATCGCTCTATCAATTCTGAACAAAGGACACAGAAATACAGGTATCCCATATTTCAGAAAAATGACAAGCTGAGACACAACTCCAGGTAACTGCCAAAGACTGGAGAAAGATCTGAAGACCTTTAATATGGCCTCTTCACCTAAATGGCATGAGTTTGCATGTCAAGTGCGTACCTGTTATTTCATCACTCTAGTGATGAAGTTTAGGTCAGACATGGGGACCTCTGCAACATGCTGGATGGGGGCATGGAAAACCGAAGATGACTCATAGCCATGTATTTTGGTTCTGTCAGGCACTTCAAATATATTGGTGTAAGGTGGGGGACTTTATAGGTGAAATATTTACCATAAGGGAACCCCTCTTGTACTAACACTTGGTATTGGGACTTAGCCCAAAAGGGGTACGGGTGCAGATAACTGTTACTTATAGAATATCTGTATATCAGCAGCTGTGAAAGGCAAACTAAGAAATGGCTTCAAAAGACCCCACTGATGATCAGTGACTGGAAGGAGGTGGTTTCCCAAATCTTGGAAATAGAATGCCTCACTTTTGCAGTCCAGGAGAGGACACAGTTGTATTTAGCCAGATATCAAAGGTGGGAGGTGGCCCTGGATAAGGTGGGTCTGGAAGAACAAGGGAAGACAGAATGAACCTAAAAACTAGCTTACAGTTTTATCTACATGGTACCTGGTAGGATACAGGAGGAGAAGTGATCCCATCTAACTATAAGTAATGTTTCCTCCAGGGTGCGGGCCTACTTAGGAAGGCTGTTGTTCTAACTTCATTAGTTTTATGTCCTCAGATTAACTGCCCTGGAAGTAGGCTGTTATCTACATGTATATGGCTCTAATTACAGGATTCGCTACTCCAGATTTCTTGTGGGTTATGGCCAGTCCACAGGGTTTATTAGGTAGACAGGTTAGGGCATTTTATTATAAAAAAAAAACATCATCAAGAAATATCAGAATGCGTAGGACTCGTATCATGATGTACCATCAATGTATTAGTAATAGCTGTCATTAATGTTGTACCTCAGTGTATATATGGCATATTATGTACTGCTATCAAACCATTTCAATAAAGTATTAAAAATGGAGAGAGAATAGGTGAGTGAGTGAGAGAGAGAGAGAGAGAGAGAGAGAGAGCGGAGAGACAGAGAGAGACAGAGAAAGAAGGTTAAGCACAGAGTGGCAGTGGTGGGATTTAAATTTAGGTCTTCATGCTCACAGCTCTGTTTTCTAACCACTAGGCTACACATAGCATTGCTTTCCCTGGCCCTAAAGATGCATATATTTCTGACTCCTATAACTAATTTCTTGTGGCATCTTGAAAGATGAAGACAATCTGTTGAATGATAATTGACACCTAGTGCATGGTAGCATATTGTACATTTTCAAGCTTTTTTGTTTGTCAGGGCTGACAACTGTACTCAAGACCCTCAGCCAATATTAGAATCCCCTACTACCTTATTTATTATGGATTTATTAGTGATTTCTGACCAGGAAAGGGATACTGAGCTTTAACGGTTCATTTACAGGTGTGTTGTTGGTTGTGGGTCACAGAGAGCTGTTTTGTTGACATAAAGAATGTTGGCCAGAAAACTGGGAAAATGTGATCAGGGAGTTATAAGGTCATGGTAGTGGAACAATATCTGTTTCTGGCTATAATCTGACCACAGCAGACTCCCAACAGCTAGTTTTTAAAAGTTTTAAATAGGGCATGTGGCTGCACGAGTGCATGGGTGACTTTATTTAGGATGGATCCATAGGGATGCAATTAGCTTAGGAAGGAACACTATAGAGGCCCAATGTTATGTTTTTGATATTTGCTTGCAATCTAATTATTGGGGCAGCATTGGGAACAATTTGCATGTGGTGGTCTGATAGCATAGTACCATAGTATTTTGATGTGGAAAGGGCTTGGTGTACACCACTCCCAATGCACAGCAGTGACTGATATATATCCAAGCTGAATGTTACTCCTGTCTGTAACCCTCAGCTTTACACAGCTCATATTTTGCATCTCATTTTATTACTGTTTTACACTGCACTGTATCAGATTTATTTCATCACCGTTCCTGACTATCATTTTTATTTGCACTATGGCCCTCTGTAATTCTTGCTTACTGTACTGCGTTGTTTCCATTCCCCATTTCCCCTAGACAGTGGTTGAACTGAAACAAGCTGCCAGCATCTCAGTATGCTCTTCCTGGTAAAACATTTCAAATAAATAAGTAGAGAGGACAGCATAGTAACAGAGTTCTCCATTCCCCTGTGTAGGAAATAAAACAACAAATATAGAAAACCAATGTGAAAAAAAGTTTACAATCATGGTAAGTGATGTTGCCTATTTAAATTATTAAAAAATGAAGGAATCTGGAAATAATATAAATTAAAATATTAATATAATCATAGTTTTTCACATAAAAAAACTGTTGTGTCCTATAGTATTTATGATGTCACAGACAGAAACCCATAGTTATGATAGACAAGGTTTTCCTACAGAGAATGCATCAAGAATGTAGGTGTGCACATAGACCAAGACCGTACCTTCAAGGGTCATATTAATCAACTAACCAAAACTGTAAACCAGAAGTTAGGTCATCTATACCACCTGAGCCCATTCTTTACTCAGGAATCCAAATTAAAGGTAGCCACTGGTACGCTCATGCCCACATTGTTATATGGGTCCCAGTTGCTCCACTCTGTAAGGAGCACAGAGATGCAAAAGCTGAGAACTCTGTATCATAGGGTTGGACACTTTGCTATAGGGGCATCATCACTGAAGCACCATTGTGATGTGCTACATTCACTAAATTGGCCCTCTGTTGAGGCAGATTAGCATTTTCATTGTTGTGCCTTGCCTTTAAACTTCAGCAAAATAACGCCCCTCCTAGCCTTATTGGCACAATAACAGCCAAATTGTCTGGAAAAACTTTAAAGTCCTCCAAATGCCAGTTGTTCCATATCCCTCAAGTCAGGACTTCCCAAGAGCTCCAGCCATTTGCTGCATAATTCCACCCCTCTGGAATGACCCCCCCAAACAGTCTCCAGGAATGCACCTCCCTTGGGGGCTTCAAGAAGGGCCTTAAGACCCACCTCCTTGACCTGAGCCTCTGCTCTTACTACCATTGAGATTCTGGGGACTCTGCTTGTGAGCTGCTCATTCAGCTATGCAGTCTCTTTGTGACTGACCACTGTGCTCCGATTGGGACCTGTACTGATTTCTGATTGTTTTGTCTGATATGTATTGCTTTTCCTGTTGTTGTCAATTTGTAATTAACTTGCTGCTGTATCAATAATTGTGACCTAGCTGCAATGTTTGTACTGTCCAACATGCTCTGATTTTGTACCTGATTCTCTTTTTTACTAGATGTATATAATTAATCCTGGGTCGCCCCTGAAAAAGGGACTATAATGTTCTCAGTGGGCCTACTTGGTCAACAAAATTTAAATAAAAATTAAATTTATTGGTGGTTTAACCCCCACCCACTGGCATATAATTTTATACTATCATTCACTGAATTTATATTTTGTCATACATGTACAGATACACTTAAACAACCATGTATTATGTTGTTGAAGTGTTTATACACAAAACATTGATGTACTACATATTATGTAGGTTTTTTGTAAAAGATTATCTAGAAAAAAACAAAATATTATCAAGTCCATCCAGCAACATAAATGGGTAGAAGCAGGCCCCACTGGAAACTAAATGTCGCATCTCAGCTGGGCTATCCTAGGTAAACAAATTGAAACTCCAAAAATAAAATAATGAATTTAAAACAGAAGTTGTTAAGAGTGTTGGTTCAACTTCCGGTGATGTCACCGAGTGAGATGGTCACATACAGAGATAGCTCCACTCCAACCTTCCCATGGTTTCAACTCTACAAGCATTTTTTTTATATACTTTCAGTGACAAAGAGCTTACCTGAGCTGTGGAATTATCAGCAGCATGGGATGATTAAGAAAAAAGAAGAATCAGCCTCCCTGACACAGTCAAAAACTCAGTAACTCGGCTCCTGCACTAACTGGTGCCATCCAACTTAAGCTCTAGCATGGTCTCCTCTCCCCGTCATGACAGCGTGGACCCCTGACCAAAGTTCCCAGTCAGTGACTGCTATAGGAGCTAATCACTTTCAGAGCTGAAATTACCTTTTAGTTGCTCTGTACTGATGCAGATGCCCTCAAATGGGAAATGAGACCAGGCAGCTGCGACAACTGAACTGAGAAAGTGCACAAACTGAATTGTTTATCTTCTCCCCAACCTCCATCACCATCAGCAGCAACCTGAAAACAAACGCATGGACTGGGAGGGTCCTTTAAAGAGGAAAAACATAAGAATCTATGGAGTGCCTGAGGGGGTGGAGGGCAGAAATATCACTGTTTTCACTGAGAAATTGTTTTGAACCATGTTATCGCTCCCTGATGACCATATTTTAGATCTGGAAAGAGTACATAGGGTGCTGGGGCCAAAGTCAGGACCATAAGAGGGTTGTGGTCCATTGTCATGAAATTTCTTAAATTCCAAACTAAAGAACATATTTTGTTACAAGGCATGGCATTTGAAACAGGTGCACTGGCCAGGTACCAACTATTTTTGTGATGTCTTTTCCCCATACTCCAGCAAAAGCACAGAGCATATGTACCCTCTCTTCAAGCCCTTAAAAAAGTTGGCTTGAAAACTCATATCCTGTACCCAGTGAGACTGTGGATTTCCTTCCTGGATGGTGACATCTTGTAACACATGGCTGAAGAGGCAAAGCAGGACTTGGAATGCTGTGGGCTGGAGATAACACAACCATCGCAGGCCCCTTTTCAACACTGAGGAGACAGACAACACTGATCTCCAGAGGAATCGGGGGACACAGACTTCCATTTGGAGGATGTAGCACAGCAGGTGAGGCATTGAAGAGACACAATGAATAATATCAAAGATTTGTGCAGACAGTTTCGGCAGCCCTCTCTGCTAACTCCAGACTCTTTTTTTTTCATTGCCCCTAATAGGTTGATATTGCTATACTATGTACTACTTATATTTGCTGATCAGGACCCCATGTATCCTTTTTACTGTCTTCCATGTAAGGGTACAGTTTAGCTGCATTCCCTTTTGGTGCACTGGGGACTACATTGGGGGTCAGTTCAGTGGATCAGGTTGGAGCATGGGGGGGCTCACTCCCCTTTTCCCAGTCAACATGCTCATCATTTCTCCCTCTGCACTTCTGGGGCTACAATGAGTGGCTGCCCAGCCATTAGTAATTTTGGGGAGCTGGATAGCTCATTTTTGTCTTGCTTACAGATTATAAATTGCTACAATGGAAGAGAGTGCTATTAACTGCTTCTCTGTTGGAAAGCTGTTTAATATCCTGCCTGTTTGTTATCTGGGGGCCATTGACCCAGAGTCCCTTGGTAGGGGCCAGCCAGATCTTACTGCCTTATGTTAGTTCATTCTGTACAATTTCCCCTTCCACATGGTATTTAGCTCTGTTTTTACATATAGCACATTGCAGGCCACTTTGATTTATTAGACTGAAACAATGAGTCAGGGAACCCACACTGGACTCAGTTGACTTTGGCACTGAATGGCTCACTGGACTCCCCTCCTTGGCAATAATAATGTCTTGCTCTCCTTGATTCCAACTAGTGCAATCTTCCCATGCAGTGAGGAGTTTACCAATCAGCTTTCAACTGCTGTTTATTGATGGTAGCATGCCTTTTCTGGGGTGGGGGGGGGGCTGCCTAGGTCTATTTTGGCCAAGACCTTTTGTATTAGGTCCTTCCTGTCAACATCACATTCACACTTAGTTCCTACTTTTTCCACTATGACCAGGGGCTCCCTGTAGTGCCCTCACTTGTTACATGTTGTTATAGCCACTTGAAGGGTTCCCTGGGTGGCAAACATTCCAGCCTACTGCTATGGGATTGCCTCTCATACCATTTGGGTTACTTCAGCATTTGTGTGGGTTAAGGTGGAGTAGGAGAGGCAACTGTTGGTCACCACACTCAGTGGTGTCTCATTCTTGCAATAGGGATTACTTGTGTGGGAAGGCTGCCCACACTGTATGCCCTATTTTGGGTGTCGTAGTGCACACTTCCTCCTGTGGAGTCCTTACCAGCTGAATGCTATAGGAGCATGACTGAATGCATGTTCCCTACCTAGGAAGTGTATTAGCAGCCCCTTTGGCCTCCTACCATGACTCTTATTTTAATGGTTTACATTAATGGGAAATAAAAATGGTGAATTTTTCCACTGATAAGTGACAAGTCCACAAGTGGCTCTGTTATGGCTGCTGGACTTGTATTCAACACCTATGAACCTATTCTGTATATAGGTTTATATTCGTTTATTGTTCTACCAACAGTGTTTGTGCTATGTTTGTTTTCCTTGGATCCTACTTGTCTGGTACAATTCTTCAGAGATCTTACAGTGCTGTTATAGTGCTGTCTGTTCTCCAGGGCCTGGCATTTTTATTGTGGTTAATTATAATTAACATTCCTACCCCCTTTCTCCAATGTGGATGACAGTAGCCCCAGATAAATTATTATCACTTAATAGTAATGGAATCCATTCGGCATTCTAGAATAATGCAATACATGAAAAAAGACCATCCTGATGTTATTTACTTACAAGAAAGGCATCTAACTGATGCAGCGCATGCCACACTAGGAAAATATGGATTTTCCATGGTGCAGGCCTTGTCATACGGTAAGGCTAAATGGAGAGGGGTGGTTACATTTCTCCCCTCATCAGCCAGTTTTCATTCCCAGGAGACTTATGCAGACCCTGGGGGAAGTAGTGTCATTTTGTTGGGGGTCTTTTATGAAGTACAGGTGACTCTGGTTAATGTTTAACCCCACAGTCTGACAAGAGGGTCCTTCAGGCCTTTCTTAACTGGCTTTTGTCTCTGATGCAGGGACAACTGATAATTTGGGGCAACATAAATTTGACTTTGAACCTAGAATTGGACACAACTTATCTTAATCGGTTTCGGGTAACATTAGCCCAGAAATATTTTAAAGCCACTCTGGGGCAGCTAGGGATTGCTGATGTTTGGTACACCTTGTTCCTGATGGGATGCTAGTACACCTGCTATTCAGCCCGTCACTCTAGCCATGCCAGACTAGATTATTTTTTATCTCCCTAGAGCATCTCAGCATGGTCTGAAATATTACGGTTGGTCTCAGACTGCTTTCAGACCATCCTCCTATCCTGCTAAAACTGGATTTAGGGAAAACCAGGAAGAGTATTAACTGGAGGTTGAATCTCTCTCTGCTCAGAAACCAGGGGCCTGATTCCAAGATGGCATACACCAGCGCAAGCCAAGTTACGACAAACCCCATGGTGTAACTTGCAACTTGTGCCATGTGTTATGCCGTTCCCTATTCCAAAAGGCATCTTGCACCATGTCAACTGTGGGCTATGCCAACTGTGGGCTATGCCATCCACTATGCTGCAACACACAAGGACATGGTGCAAGGGTGGGTTATGGCAGCAGCTGCACCCTATTCCTGAAGGGTGGCTGCCGTAACCCACTACTGTGAATCCAGGAGCCACACTGGCAGAGCTAATAGAACATCTCAGAGATGCTCTAAGGGGCATCCATTGGTGCCATCCAATGGATGCCCACTCTGCAGTGCTGCAGCAAAGGTCCTGCTGTGCTCCCTGTGCCCCCACAAACATGACAATGACCCCACTCCCCTGAATGTCAGGGACCCTTGGGGGTCTGTTCTCCACTGTGTCCTCTGGACTCCTGTGCCTCCTGTCTAGCCCCTCCATGCCCCCTGATGCATGCCATGGTGTTCCAGGGTGGGGGGCTCTGGGGGGGCAGTCTGCAGTGGGCTGCAACTTGTGACATGCGGGGCTATTACGCCATGCCAGTGGCATTAGCCTACACCTGTCGCAAGTCACATGACATAAGTGCTGGGACCCTGCCACTCTTAGAATACGGTGCAGAGTCCCCAGTGAAGTGGTGAATGTCGCAACTCACAAATGCCTGTAAGTTGTGACATTCATCCTGGAATCAGCCCCCAGGTCTTTAAGGAGTTGGTTAAAGACAAGGTGGCACAGTTTTTGAAGGATAATGATAAGGGAGATGTCAGTAATCCAGTACTGGGGGGACTCCCTCTGAGCTGTGCTTAGAGGGGAAATAATTATATATGCTGCTAAGAGGGTGCAGGACAGACAGCAGCAGGTTAAGGATCACTTGACCACCCTTATGACATTACAAAAACTTGGGGGGGATAGGGAGGTAGGCGTACAAATTTGAATGGTAAAACAGAATGTGCAAAAGATCCTTGACAAGTAAGTAGAACTTGCCTTAAGCTATTTGCAACAATATTACTATGAAGAGGAGAGGGGCTTGAGGGTCTCAGAGACTGGTAAGGTAACTCTGAGCTAAGTGGAAATTCACCTACATCATTCGACTGCAGGACCCGGTTTCTGGCAAAATTTCACATTCCACTGCTAGGATTCATTCTGTGCTGTGAAATTATTACCGAAACATACACAAATTCCTCAGTTGAGGTTTCCTCTCCTCATTAAAACTTATCAAAACTGTTCCTTCTAGCTTTAATGGAGAAGAAAAAAGGTATTCCCCAGTCTCCAATTAATGATGAGAAGATACTGGTAATCAGAAAGACAGCCAAGATGGTGAAATGCCCCAGTCCTGATGAGTTTGTAATTGAGTTTTATGAATCTTTCACCCTCCTTCTCCTCCCCATACTGCAAAGTGTCTTTGATGTCAGGGGGTGTGTACCTCAGGACTGGAGGATGGCTCATGTGGTGCTCCTCCACAAGAGTGGCCCCAAGGATGAACCAGGAAACTACAGACCAGTGAGCCTCACATCCATCGCTGGTAAGCTAATGGAGACTATCCTGAAGGAGAGGCTGGTGGCCCTCCTAGAGGCCAAAGGACTACAGGACAGCAGACAGCATGGCTTCATATGTGGCAGATCCTGCCAAACCAACCTGGTCAAGTTCTATGACTGGGTAACTAGACAACTGGACAGGGGCCATGCAGTGGATGTCCTGTATCTGGACTTCAGTAATGCATTCAACTCAGTGCCACATGGAAGGCTGGGAAGGAAGTTATTAGGCACAGGGGTGGGTGCAAAGCTGGTGAGATGGGTAGGAAACTGGCTGCAGGGAAGGCAACAGAGGGTGGTGGTGGGTGGGGAGCTCTCACCTCAAGGGCAGTGATGAGCGGTGTTCCACAGGGCTCGGTGTTGGGACCAATGTTGTTTGGGATATTCATTGCAGACATATCATGGGAAATCAAGAGCAAGATCAGTCTGTTTGCTGATGATACCAAGGTAGGCACGGTGGTGGATGACCTAGGGGATGGCAGGGGTTGCAGGATGATCTGGCAAAGCTTGAAACCTGGTCAGACACCTGGCAGCTGGGCTTTAATGCCAAAAGTGCAAGGTGCTGCATTTGGGATGAAGAACAAGGAGGAGTTACCAGCTAGGGGAGTGCAGCTAGCCCAGACAGAGGAGGAGAAGGATCTGGGTGTGCCTACAGGGTCAATGAACAACTCGGCACAATGTAGGAAGGCAGCTGCAAAGGTCAACAAAATACTGGGTTATATTGCAAGGGGTATATCCTCGAGGAGGGAGGAGGTGATTCTGCCACTGTATAGGTCATTAGTTAGACCACACCTGGAGTACTGCGTGCAGTACTAGTGTCTGTATCTGAAGAGGGACATTAAGTTACTGGAGGGGGTGCAGCACAGAGCAACAAAGATGATCAAGGGGCTGGGGGACTTATCATACGAGAAGAGGTTGAAGGAGTTGAACATGTACTCACTGGAGGAGAGAAGAGACAGGGGTGACATGATTGAAACCTTTAAATACATGAAAGGAATAAACAAGATGGGTACAGAGGGGCTGTTCAAAGTAAGGGAGGGAAGGGCCACCAGGGGCCATGATATGAGACTGGAGCGAGGAAGGTTCAGGAGGGAGATGAGGAGACACTTTTTTACAGAGAGGGTGGTGGCTGGGTGGAATGCGTTACCTGCTGAAGTGGTATGCAGTAGAACAGTGGACCACTTCAAATGAGGATGGGACAGGACAAGGGGGAGGGTCAATGAAGGGGAAGGGTGGAAGGGAGGGGCAGCTGCAGAATAAGGGGTGCTAGCTGCACATTTGAGCAGACTTGATAGACCTCTAGGCCTTTATCTCCTGGCAAATTTCGTATGTTCGTATGATGATATATGAAGGTCTCCCTCCCACTACTTCATGGAGCTGGGACACAGTATCGACTATGTGGAAATCTAGGAAGGACCCAATACAAACTCTTTCTTATCAGCCAATATTGATATTGTATGTCGATTACAAATTATTTATGACAATATGGTCCACTAGGCTGGGTAGAATTTTTCCCACCCTAATCCAAAAGGACCAGTCTGGCTTTATACAGGCCATACAATCATTTGACACTATTAGGCACATGATCTTCCTGATGGAACACATTGTACAGCATAATATGCCAGTTGTGGTGCTAAGTTTAGATGCTGAGAAGGCTTTTGACAGGGTGTCCTGGCCTTTCCTCTCGGACATCCTGTTGATCTTTAACATTCCACTCCCCTTTATTTCCATGTTACAAGGGCTATAGACATCGCATTGGGCCTGGGTCTGTATCAGTGGTTCTCTTTCTCAACCAATCCTTTTGGATTGGGGTACCCATCAGGGGTGTCCTCTGTCCCCACTACTGTTTGCCTTATACATTTAACCACTTGCAGCTGTGATTTGATAAAACATGGGGATAGAGGGCATTTCTATTGGAGGAGTAGCATTTAAACTCACATTATATACAGACGACATGTTACTTACTTTGTTAACCCCAGAACAATCCCTTTCAAATTTGTGCAAGAATTAAACGGCGTTGGTGCAGTTGCTGGTTTTAAATTAAATGTCCCAAAGATGGAGCTGCTCAACTTTAATTATTCCCCAAGTGAAGGCATTAAAACAGCATTTCCATTTTGATGGCAGAAAATGGCTATAAACTACTTAGGCATCATTCTCCCTCAAATTTAACCTGACTGGAATTGTTGAATAAAGAATCAATCTCACAGCACACAGCACATGACATCAAAGGGTGGGTACATTTGCCTTTATTTTCCAGAGTGGAAACCACCCAAATGAATATACTTCCCAGATTATTATACTTTCCCCAGATGCTCCCACTGCACCCAGATCATACTGTTTTAGATTCTGGAATAAACTAATTTCTTGGTTCATCTGGCATGGTAACCCCCCCCCCCCCCCCCCCCCGATCAAATTTGCTATTTTATAACTGCCGAGAGACAAAGGTGGAGTGGATCTCCCTGACCTTAAGAAATGTACTTTGGATTCCCATTTCTGTACCATGTATTATTGGCTATCCCACTCCTGTTTAATGCCATGGAAACATATAATTCCTTATAAATCATCTTCATAACATCACACAATTCATCTTTGCCAACTCCCTGACATATCCTTCAGTACATGATTTTTTCATAGCCACAGCCAGTACTGTGACAGTCAGGAAGAAAAAGATAGGATCCCTGCAGCTCCACACTACCCTTTTTTCTATGCTACCATTTAGCTTATGATATCACTTTTACTCCTTCAAACATAGATTACACATTTCAAACATGGCAACATCTGGCTTGGGACATGGTTTCCAATTTTAGATAAATCTGGTGTTCTCCCTTTTGAGAAGTTCCAAAATACCTATCGAATCATGAACAGGGAACACTTTAGATATTTGCAGGTGCAAGCATTCCTGTTAAAACAAGGCAGGTAGCATGTGAGACACCTAATGCTTATGAATTTACTATGTAAGATGTTAATCTTGGGTATATGGGTTGACCCCTGGGGCCATCTGATTAACAATTTTTATAGGGAGATGCAAGAACTGGATACTACTGACACCTGAGTAATATTGGCAAAGTGGACACAAGACCTTTGAGTGGAGGCAGTATATGAGGAATGGCTTAAACACTCCCTCACAGCAGCAAAAATCACTTCCTCTCCCTTTTGGAGGGAATTTCCATGGCAATGTCATGGTAGATACTTTTGTAGACTGGTAATTCAGTCAAAGTATATGGGGCACAAATGGAGACAGTGCTGGAGAGTCTGTGGGTAGGGAATGGTAGATCATGCCCATGTGTTCTGGACCTGTCCGAAACTGAGAACCTATTGGAAGGAGGTCAAAGCTTTTTGGAAAAAAGAAATTGTACAAATGCAACTCTCATGCCCTCCCTTGTATTCTGCTCAGGGGTATGCGTATATGGGGCAATTTCAGAACTTTGCTGTGTATCTTGTAGATAATGGCCCATAAAGCTATAACTGGACTGTGGCTTCGCAAAGAGATCCCTATGCTGCAAGAGTGGAATGCAATTAGTAACAGATTCTATTATATGGAAATGCTGTAATTTGCCTTATGGAATTGTCTACCTAAATGAATGGACATATAGCTGCCTTGGATGCTACTAGTTATGGATCTTGACCCATGTTTTGTAGCATGACTCCTTTGTGTTCATAACTGGTATATGTTTTGGATACCAGGATAACACTTGTTTGTAGTCCTGTTTTGTTTATTACAGCAGATACTCAATTGTAGTACTATTGTGGGACTTGAGTTACATATTGTACAGAGAAACAGACTTGCTGAGTTCTTTTACGGCTGTCATATGATTGAAAGTCCTGATTATACTATCACATTCGCAGTCAGCATGTGGCAGGGTGATATTCCTGCCCCTAGAAATCCTGTTGGATTAAGAAAAGCACCAACCCCTTGTTACAGTGCAAAAAGATCACAGCTCAGGTTCTTTGCATGGTATGCTGGACAAAGATAACAACAACTAGCAGTAATAAATGTTCATTAGATACTCACGCCATAACAAGTGAAGCAAAGCAAACACAAGAGAACCAATTTCTCACCATTCCTCGAGAATGGTCTCCCTCTCTCTTTCACAGAGGAACTGGTTTGCATACAAATATCTGAGTACAGTTACATATATGATAAACATACAGCATTGGATATGGCATGTAAATAAGGTGGCTCCCTTGGGCAATTACATAGGAAATGAAGTTGCAAAGTAAGGAAGAATCTCTGACTGTCCAAACATTGGAAATTCATAGTCTGCAATCTGTTATCAGTCTCAGTGGAGACAGTGAGTCTGAGAACACATGCAATGTCATCAGAAAAAGATACAATGTGTCACAATAGTGGAAAACTATAGAATATGAGTGATTATGAATATAGCAGAATATATGGCAGAAACATAGCATATAAGAAAATGCATGTCAGACAGATATGAGCTTAGCAAATAAAAATAAAGAACACTAACATAAGCAATAAAACAAGATAAACATTATAAGACTGTGTAAGTCCCTAATACTGTGTATAAGGTTACAGTTACATGTGGGTCACTTGGTGGTGTATAACCTAAGCATAACAGTCCCCTCCTTGTTGCCTTACTCTCAGGCCAACACAACAAAAAGAAGGCTAGGTGTAGTAATGGTATATCTGAATGTGCCAATAAGCCTGAGGCACAAGCCCTGTAAAAGAACTGCAGCCATGCAAGATGCTGGATAAAAGTACACCTCAGACAGTAAAGGTGTAGTAGTGGATGAGTTAAAACAAGACATAAATTATTATCAAGCTTTAAAACATTGATTTGAACAACTGCTTTTCAAAGCATGTAAAACTCATAATGTAAATGAATTAAAATTCTATAGCACACATATAATGCGACTGTGAATGTAGACCTATTTAGGAGGCAACACGGGGTAATCACAGATGGTCAGATCATAAAATACAAAACAGAAACTAGGTATGTCAACACCACAGTGGATCTGTGAATAAGAAAAATTGTTGATATATATTATCACAGAACATTGTTCATAAAAAACGTGTTAAAGTCATTGTCCATTCATAAAGAACAGTCCATATTGAGAGTGTCAAAAGGCAGATAATGGCGGCGTAAGGGATGGTAGCATACGTTATTGTTTGAAGGATCTAATAACAATGTCCATAAAGAGGAATCAGTCCATAAGGTTCAAGTTCATAACCACAAAGCAGTGTAGTTATACTGGAAATGGCATTCATTGAAAGTTTGTAACCCATAAGGCATACATGGCATATGGGGTTGTGCAGACGTGTACCAGCACGGTAAGAAAGGAAATGTTCAAGTAGCTGGTTGCTGGTTGGCTGGATTGGCAAAGGCCTTAGCAAGGGTTGCATGAGAATGTCCATCGAATGTTTCAATGGAACAGCCATACCCACACAGGCATAGCTTTTTGTAAAAGAGCACATTTTGCATAAATATTGACAGTTCATAAAGAACATAATTCATGAAAGAGCAACCAACAGCACAGTCCATATGAGGTGCCAGCCAAAGACGGAAAACCAGCCATGAAGAAAAGATGCATGTGTTGCTTGAAGATCTTACCAACACCTCTTTGTAGAAACCTACAACTTGCAAAACTTAGTTAAAAACTTAGTTTGAAAACACACATACTAACATGCTATTTGCCAGCAGATTAAGCCTTTAGGTCTATCGAGTCTGCTCGAACCTTAGATCCTTAGTTGGGTGCCGAGGCCCTCCCATCCCTTGTGATCCAGAAACCCCTATCATCCATCCCCACCCCCCTGGGACAGGCCATCATCTGATACATCCACTTTCTGTGTCTGTCCCACCCTCTCTTGAAGCCCTCCACTGTGGATCTCTGAACCAGCTCACCAGGCAGTGCATTCCAAGGGTCCACCACCCTCTCAGTGAAAAACCTCGTCCTCTTTTCCCCCCTCACCCTTCCACCTTCCAACTTCAAACCATGCCCTCTGGTGATACCTCCCTGCTTTAGTCTAAAGATCCCCTCCATGTTTACCCTATTTATTCCCTTGAGGTACTTGAAGACCTCAATCATGTCCCCCCTGTCTCTCTTCTCCTCCAATGAAAACAGGCAGAGCTCCTCAAGTCTGTCCTCATACGTCAAATCCCCTAGCCCTCGTATCATCTTAGTTGCCCTCCTCTGTACCCTTGCCAGGAGCTGTATGTCCCTCTTCAAGTGTGGTCTCTAGTACTGTACACAGTACTCAAGGTGTGGTCTAACCAGTCCATTGTACAGCGGCAGAATCACTTCCTTGCTCCTAGAGGTGATCCCCCTTACGATGCATCCCAACATCCTGTTTGCCTTGCTAGCCGCTCTCCTGCACTGCTCAGAGTTATTCATACATGCATCCACCATGATCCCTAGGTCTTTTTCCCCTATTGAGGCCTCCAGCGCCTCCCCTCCCAGGGTGTACCTGTGTTTAGGGTTTCCCCGACCAAGATGCAACACCATATAGTTGTCTATGTCATACCACACCATAACTAAAGGCCTGCTAATATGGACATTGTTATTAGATCCTTCAATCAATAATGTATGCCACCATCCCTTACGCAGCCGTTATCTGCCTTTTGACACTCTCAATATGGACTGTTCTTTATGAATGGACAATGACTTTAAAACAGTTTTTATGAACAATGTTCTGTGATAATATACATCAACAATTTTTCTTATTCACATATAGTTGTTGTTAAAAGGAAAATGGTATGGTTATTAGCCAGGCCTTTAGTTATGGTGTGGTATGACATAGACAAGTGATGGCATTGGCCATGCACTTGGAGGTGCAGATCGAGGTCCAATAATAAGAATATATCATTTATTCATCTGTGAATACACCCTGTTTCCAAGTCTCAGAAGAGGCTGTGACAGCAGGGAAAGAAAACATAGTTTTCCTGCTTATGAGTTGATGTTTGGCCTAGTTTAGGCCTATCTCATGAAATGAAAGTGCAATATTATGCTTGTTATATGCACTTTGAACCTTTATCTTATGGCAGTACGCCATTTACACCATGTAACACAGGGGTATACGATAGTGCCTGTTGCACATATGGGATTTGAAAATGTCCCTTTTGTAAGGTCCATTGTCTAGGGTGAAATACTCCTAGGCAGTCAGTAATGTGGTGCTCTGATACTGGGTCTTGAGCAAGTAGCAGTTCTGTTGCAAAGGGGTCTGGTAACATCACGCTATGAAACCTAAAAGTGTTTATACTGAAGCAGAAATTATGTTCTGCTATATTATGTGTGTATTACACATTTTATACAAGGGTACCTAGGAGTGATGAAGCAATCAGACCACTAGTCGGTCTGGGTTTATGCTTGGAACATTGAGTAGGCTTTTCCTCTGTTGGAGTAACAACAGTTGGAAACATGGCAGTGCTAGCAATGGAATGAAGTGTACACAACTAAGTAGTAGTATTATATGGAAATAAAGTACAACAATCTGGATGTATGAGTACAGTACAGGTGCAGAAACCTGTGTGTTGTGTTTGGGCCTGGCACATAGACAGGATGCCAGTGAGTGACCTTTTGGTGCAGGGTCTGCCTTGAAGTGTGCCATTAGCTAGGTGGTCCTTAGGGATTTGTTGTTGATTGCTAGCAGTCTGCCATTTAGTCTGTAAAACTGGTTAGGGGCCCACAATTATGATGTCCAGGTGTACATGGTTATCATGTTGTAATGAATCTGGATAGAACAGCAATGCTGCTCCCTTTTGTCTGGGAGTATGAATGATGGCACACAACCCATAAGAAAGAAATAATCATTCATGGGGGTGTTGTTGGAACATTTCAGCTTGTGAAAACAACTAATCTGTTGTGTAAGTGGTTGGTACTTGGTACCCCCCCATTAGGGTGTGACAAATGTCACCCAGATGGACCTAATGCCCCAAAATATCCACGAGAGTGGAGCAGTTTACTGAGCTTATACTTGATAAGCTGCAACATTATGTGAAAACATAAAGACAGTGACATAATCACAATGAAACAATAGTCATTTTAAGCACATTGCAGAAAATAAAAATTAAACATTGATCACATTTAAAATGTAGTTGGTCATCAGAGTCCAGGAATGACTGTTGAAATAATATTGTCTTTCACAGGAGCTAAAAAGACAAAAAGGATATGTGAAAGAACATGGAATGTACTCAGTTCTCCCCCCACCCAGCTCAACTGATTACTAGTTGAGGGCCAAGGTTCTTCCACCTGGCTGGTGCTGATTGTTGGCATAAAGCCACTTGCAAATAGATTGCTTATGGTTGTTCTAAACCACACTGAAGGCAGACAGGTTGAGCTGGTTTATAATGTTAGAGAACATTATATATTTTATTATTAATTTGTAACCAACAAATGGGTTATTAGCAAACAAAAATGTTCTTGTGTGCTCTTACTGGAGAGACAGTGGGTTCACCTCCCCCATTTCTGGATCTGCTAGCTGTAGCTCAGTCAGGTCCAGAAGTAATTTTATATATTTGCAACCACTGTAGGTGCACTGTAAGGTGGCATGGTTCAATACCCTTCTTGAGCTACCTATATAGTACAGGAGGCTAGGCTTAAAGTAGACCATATCTATGAAAATGTCATAGACATGGTGAATCACACTAAGAATGGTAGCAGCTGTAGCACTATACATACTCATCACTGATGAACCGCAAAACCTTCTATCAGCGAGTACAGCCTGTATGAAACAGGTCATATATAGCTGACACCATACCTAGACTGTTATTTGTTAAACATATTGTCAAGCAATGTTGTGTTAGTAGTTAACTATGTCATTAACAGTCCCAACAATTATTTGCCCCAGACAGGCACACCAGTTCTCAAAACAGATGTTAATGTAAGTGATCAGTTACAGAGGGTGGGCATATATACAATTCAAGCCACCCTCCCCCTGAGCTCCTACTTCTGCAAAAGAGGCAGCACGGAGATAATAGGATACTGTAGGACCAATGCTGGAGCAGATGCCCAACCATACAACAGTAAAAACTATCAAATTGACTAGTAACAGGTGTTTAAATAAATGTTAGCAAACAAGAAGGTGACAAGACTTTCTATAGATACATTAGTGAAAGGAGAAAGTCCAGAGGGGGTATTGCTAAGATCAAAGGGGATAAGGGAGCATGTGAGGAGGAGGAGGACCATGTGAAAGCATCTATCCTAAATAGATACTTCTGCTCAGTATTTACTGATGAGAAGGTATGGCAGGGCCCACAGCTCAGCACCAATGGCACAGGTGGGAGGGAGGTGTGCACTAGTCCTGTCACAAAAGAAAGGGTCCTACAAGAGCTCGATAAGCTCAGGGTGGACAAGGCAATGGGACCTGATGGCATACATCCCAGGGTACTAAAGGAGCTAAGGGTGGAACTAGCAGAGCCATTAGCAGAACTGTTTAGTGAGTCTCTGAGCACAGGAGAGGTCCCAGAAGACTGGAGAAGGGCTCATGTGATCCTGCTTCACAAGAGTGGTAGCAGGGAGGAGGCAGGGAACTACAGACCAGTCAGTCTTACCTCAGTAGTGGGCAACATTATGGAGACACTCCTTAAGGAAAGGATAGTGCAACACCTGGAATCCATAGGAGCACAGGATCCAAGACAGCATGGGTTTACAAAAAGGAAGGTCCTGTCAAATTAATCTCATAGATTTCTTTGACTGGGTAACCAGAGTGGTGGACCAAGGGGAGCAGTTGATGTCGCCTACCTTAACTTCAACAAAGCTTTTGATACTGTTCCACATAGAAGATTGATTAATAAGCTGGGTAGGCTCGGGTTGGGTCAGAAGTTGGTCAACTGGGTGGCAAACTAGTTGACGGGCAGAAAACAGAAAGTGGTGGTAAACGGTATACAGTCAGAAGAGATGCAAGTCACAAGTGGGATACCTCAGGGATCAGTCCTGGGGCCAGTCCTCTTCAATATCTTCATCAGTAACATTTCAGATGGACTGGAGGGTAAGGTTTGTCTGCTTGCAGATGACACCAAGATCTGCAACACAGTAGATGATCCAGATGGGGTGGGCAGAATGAGAAGAGATCTGGATAAACTAGCAAAATGGTCGGCAGAGTGCCACCTGGGGTTTAATGCAAAGAAGTGCAAGATCATGTACATAGGGAAGAAAAACCCTGAAGCCACTTATAGGCTGGGAGGGGAGTTGCTGGCAGTCACAAGGGAAGAAAGAGACTTGGGCATCATCATCATCAATGACCTGAAATCATCCAAGCAGACCACTAAAGCAGTAGGTAAGGCTAGGGGGATGTTGGGGTGTATTAGTAGGAGTATCACAAGTCGGAAGAGGGAGGAAATAATCCCTCTTTACAAGACACTGGTTAGGCCTCATCTGGAGTACTGTGTGCAGTACTGGAGGCCACACCTTCACAAGGACATTAACCAAATTGAGGCAGTCCAGAGAAGGGCAACCAAAATGGTGCAGGGACTACATCAGAAAACATATGAGGACAGATTAATGGAGCTCAATATGTATACCTTAGAGCAAAGGAGGGAGAGAGGTGATATGATCGAAACATTCAAATACCTTAAGGGCATTAACAAGGCGAAAGAGTCTAATAAGTTTCAATATAAGAAAAATAGCAGGACAAGAGGGCACAGCATGAGATTAGAGGGAGGCTGATTAAGGAGTAATGTGAGGAAGTTCTTTTTCACAGAAAGGGTAGTGGATGCATGGAATGGCCTACCTCAGGAAGTGGTGGATATGAATACAGCGCAGGGCTTCAAACAGGCATGGGATAGGCATAAGGGAGCAATACAAATGAGTCTGAATAGATAGGTCATTGACAGAGCAAAGGCTGATGCCCCATTCATAAGGTATAAAAAGAAATGGGCAGACTGGATGGGTCTTGTGGTCCTTATCTGCCGTCAACTTCTATGTTTCTATGTTTCTATGTTTCACTTTATTCCCTACAGAGGTGTGGATATTTATCCACAATAATAGTGGCAAACTGTCTTTGCCTAGCAGCCATCACCTGGAAGGTTGTATGCTGAATAAATACAGATGAGTGTGACCCAACTCGTTAAAACTAAAAATAAGGGCAATACAGTATCCTACTATGATTTAAACTATAATAACATTATAAAGAAATTGGGCCACTGGTTAAAATACACTTATATATTAACAGTGGTTACTTGTGAAGGATAGTTCTATCCCTGTAAGAGAGAAAAATAAAACACAAGCCATGAAAGGGAACATCTCATTTACTAAGAGCGTTCTCCTTGTGGAAGGTTAGCATTGGTTCTCAAATTGTTACATAGAAACATAGAATTTGACAACAGATAAGGACCACTTGGCCCACCTAGTCTGCCCACATTAACCCAAATAAAGACGTATGCCTTCAACCACCTTTGGGGGTAGGCTCTTTTTATTGTAGCTACTAGTACACTCCGATGAATTCCTGAAAATGAAAGAAATTAGTAATGTCAGAGTATTAGGCATCCCTAATCCTCTGAATTGTGACATTAGAACTGTGTCATTAACACACACATCATTCTGATAAATAACACAAGTTATAATACTGGTATTTTGTACGTACAAAATTGTTAAAACAGTATTAAATTAGGTTAAAATCAAAGGTTAAAATCTTCCAAAACAGATATGATATGTTCTATGGCAGTGTACATCATGTAGCTATCCCATGAAAGATAAAGTAAATGGCTTATTACAAATGCTGTGGTGAACACCCCCGCCCCGATCGCCATGCGATGCACAGGGATAAGTGATACAGGACAAGGACAAAGAAGCCATAAGATCTTTCATAAAGGAAGACATATGTAGGAATGGGTGGGCTTGTAGATAGCAAGCAGCTCCATGGTTGCAAGCCCAGAGGGGAAAAAAATGTCAGTCCTAATGTCATGGACAGATGAGGAGGACTGGAAAAAAAAGTAACTTGTAACAAAAGTACTCTTAAAGTACACACTCCATTTAAATTATATTTGGTTATGAAATTCCAATTTAATTAGGGAAGTACATCAATTGTGAGCTGGAAAAACAAGTACAGCTCAAAAACACATGGCAGTCAAGTGATTTGCAAAAGATCACACACCATGCAAACAATGTTTCCTGGGACCAAACCCAGTTGTTGCTGCAGTTGCCTTGGACACCGCACTGAATGAGAGGTCTGACAGATAAAAGAATACTGTCTAGCCACCAGCTGAGGCATCAAAAGCAAAACTGACGAACCATCACAATTACTAGGATGACAGATGGAGAGGCCATATTGGAAGGGGAAAAAAAACATAGAAAACCTTTGCAAGCATCTGCATTATGCTTCCATTTCCTTTTTTTTTTTTCCAATAATAAACTATGATTAACTTGAATCAATACTAAGGACACTAGTCCACATACTTCAACATTAAACCAACCACTCATCTGAAAGATAGAAAGTCTGCATACAATGTGCCAACACTGCAAACTGGAACATGTCATTGGCAACAAGCCAAATGTGTCAACCATTTTACAAGCTGATTTCCCTCAGCACAAATGACATGAAACATGAAAAATCAGAGTAGCTTCAGAAAACACAGTTAAAGACTTTGAAAAAGTGTAACAGTGACAAATAAACAAAGCATATGCTGAATTAGGCACAGTGTTTCCCAACTTCAAATATTTCCACATATCAAAATCCAGGATGGCACATTCAAAAACATATTCTGCAACACCACTCCACTGATGAAGGTTAACCTGGAATAAAGAAACCAAGAGTCTCTCAACTCAAAAAAAACAAACAATAATGAGCTTCAAGTGAACAAAGCCAAGTGAGTAAAAGACAGGCCTAACACCGCCATCATTATAGTTAATGAAGCTGATCTCATTAAATCATAATATTCATTTCCGAATACAGTAATGTTTCTGCAGTTATTTATCTAAACATTCTCCAAGTTGTCATTAACAGAACTGCGGAGAACAGCGTGACCTTGGGTAAACAAAGCATTCAAGAAATACATAACAAGATATGGTGTACTACAAGTACTGCTCCTAAAGTGAGTAGCAAGGAACATCTGTATAGACAAACGTGTTTACACTTAGACTCATTATAGAATGCAATAAAAGGTGGATCTGTTATTGTAACCAGTAGACAAAGGCAGCCATCCGAATAAAAACAGGGTTCCCTAGTGCCTTATGAATTCCTTACTAGTCACAGCATCAGCCACAGATAGCCAATAATGTTAACTATGTCCTAGACATAATTAAAGTGGAGTTACCACAAACATGAAATATAAGGACAGGGTAACACCTTGCCAAATGTACTTGTTCATTTAAAAAAAAACCACCAGGGTCAGAACAGACCAATTTTTGATCTGTGAATCACATCAGTGAGGAGGATCCCTCATGGAAGTCTATAAATAATAAATAAATAAATCAATAAACTTATCAAATGGTTTAGCCACAGATTAATCAGTAGCCATTCAACCTTATCAGTCTTAAAAGCCTCCAAAGCAGACCTCTGTCAGATTGCAATGTAGTCGACTGTCTCAGTTCAATATACTGCACACAGATCAACATAACTGTAATTGGATCCAACACATATTTAGTCAACTATTTCTTATTTAAGCACATCCCATGCATCAAGTGCAATGAGATAAGCTGAGATGTCTTCTCTCAACCCCCAAGCAAAAGTGTAGACATGTCAATAAACAGGGAAATCTTTAAACTATTTTGTGTGTTAACTGCCATGTTTGCAACCACAGCACTCAAACAAACACAGACGTTCTGTGAACTCCTTTGAAGGAGAAATTCACAAAACAACGAATAGCAGTACATGCATGAAGTCCCAGTCCACGCACTGAGTCCCTAAGCTGCCAAACTTGTAGCTACTTGTCTTAGAACTCAATTTGCAAAGTAAAATGAGTGTTATTCTTTGCCAGACAAAACCAAGACTGCCTCGGTCACCATTGTTACACTGTGGAAAGATCACAGCTTAGGTTCTTTGCATGGTATGCTGGACAAAGATAACAACAGGTAGCAGTAATATAAATTGATTACATACTTACACCATGAAAAGTGAAGCAAAGCAAACACAAGGCAACCGATTTCCCACCATTCCTCGAGAATGGTCTCTATCTCTCTCTCAGAGGAACTGGTGTGCATACAAATATATGAGTACAGTTACAGATATGATAAACATACAGCATTGGATAAGGCATGTAAATAAGGTGGCTCCCTTGGACAATTACATAGGAAATAAAGTTGCAAAGTAAGGAAGAATTTCTGAATCTCCAAACATTGGAAATTCATAGTCTGCAATCTGTTATCAGTCTCACTGGAGACAGTGAGTCTGAGAACACATGCAATGTCATCAGAAAAGCATACGTGTTACAGTAGTGGAAAACTACAGAATATGAGTGATTATGAGTACAGCAGAATATATGGCAGAAACATAGCATATAAGTAAATGCATGTCAGACAGATATAAGCATAGCAAATATAAATAACACTAACATAAATAATAAAACAAGATAAACATTATAAGACTATGTAAGGCACTAATACTGTGTATAAGGTTATGGTTACATGTGGGCCACTTGGTGGTATACAACCCAGGCATACACCTTCCCCCCTTTTCCTCTTTACTGCAGCTATCCCCTATCTTCCTCTGTCATTGCAGACTGACCACCTACAATTCCATCTTCTTTAGTTCTCTAGTTCTTCTGTTCTCCTCTGTCCCTTATTTCATTTTTTCCCAAGGGTGCAAAGTATATAAAAGAAATGTAATAAGTAAAGTGCATAAGACATAAAGGGCCTTAGGTATAAAATAAAGTGCTGAGCACTACTGGCCTCAAAATGTATAAATCACAGACATGGTTTAAAGTGCCTGAAGTATGGATTTAAAATGCTAAGTCCCTTGCATTTTCAAGGTAGCTTCTATCAGTACAACAGGAAATGCCTGATGGAATGTTAAAAGATTTACAGAGTTTGGAGAAGTCTGTACTTGTTTCAGGCCTCGGGCCTCCCATTTTACATTCCTTTCTGTACTTGAGACAACACAGGGCTTCCAAAACAATAGCTGCTTTTTGTCTCCAACAAAACAAGGAACAAGGAATACTCCTTAGTTACATATATCTAAAAAGTAAACTTAAGAAAGCAAGTTTAAACACTCCTAGTAAAATGAGCTTAGCTTACCCCTCCCACGATCTGTTCCTTCCTGTATGAATTCTGGTCTCCTCTAGGAGTCAGTCAGCCCTTCAGCCACTATATTTATATAGACATGGGTAGGACCATTGGAAAGGAGGCGGACCTCATGAATTATTTATGAAGTTCTTTTTCTGTTCTTTACAAATACTGTACACCTTAAAAAGCAGTTCTTACCTCTGAAATGCTGTTCTAATGCTAAAAAAGTGTTAATGGTTATGAATTAAAGTGAAAACAGCCTGTATTCTGTAAAATGTAGGTTTTGAATCCAGAAAGGGATGGGCTGAAGGTCACATGAGCCTGTAGGCAGGTATAAAAGAAGTGAGATTTCAAGCCACTTCAGATAGCTAGGTTAGAGTGCTTCTGACCAGAGAGGTATGGGGACTTGCTGTCTTCAGGTCCTATTGCTTGACAACCTATTGTATTGCTAGCACAGTTGCTATTATATAGCATTGTATTGCTGATTTGCCTGCTGTTTGCTTTGCTGCTATTTTCTTTATTTTTTACATGCTCAGTTTGCTATATTACTACTGCCTACTTAAGAAAATAAATCTAAATACACCACCTGGTGTGTGGAAAGAAATAAATGCTTGAGTTACGTCCACCTTATTTCCCCACCCACCTCCACACAGCACAGTATGTATGTTCTGTTTGGTGTCTGTCCTTTTCTTCCTGAAAAAAATGTTAATAGGGTTAAATTTAAAAAAAAGGGTGTTGGTTTCAATTTTTGGTTGAACAAAATAAATATATATATTTCAGGCTGCTCTATTTGAGGCAATTTCTCATTGGTCCTGAGGCAGTTTGAACTTCAGAGCTCTTGCTGAGCAACAATCCTCTGTAACAGTCTATATATTGTGGAGCCTGAGCTTGGTCAGATCCACTGGTATTCAATAACTCATACAAAGGTGGACCAATGGGTGAAAGCCATAGTAACTGTGCATTTAACAAGATCAAAGGGCACTGTGCCAGTATTTATTTTGTTATTTATTTAAAAAGTTTGACCAAGAGAAGCACACTGTGCCGAGGCTCATCTCCAAGTGCATTCTGGGGAAGGGGGTATATGATTTTACAGCATAATAACATTACAATTAAGCAATAAGGCACAACAGGGTGTGTACTATTGTGTAATAACAACTGGTTTACGTTTTTCCCATAGAAAAAAGTAAGTTGTCATTATAAAGGAGTGTTTATAAGAGCAAACACGCACCACTTTCTAATAAGAAAAAAGCACGAGACACACAGCAGGTCGCACTACACTGTCTCACCACCATGGCTCACTACTGTTCTTCCTGCTTGGCTCCCTCTCTGCCTGTAGCACCGTCCAGCACTGGAATGAAGCTTTTTTTTTTATAAAACTCCTCTGGCTGTCACCCCCTGTCCCTGTGACACTGATGCCAACTCACCTCCCCCTCCCGGGGTTAAAAAAATGGAGGACATGGACAAAAAGTGGATCCTGACATGGAGAGCAGCCAGGGTCCTAATGTGAGGCCTTCTCACTCTGTCCCTGATGCTCTCTGTCTCTCTCTAACCACCTTAGCCACTCTGGTTCAGTCCAATCTCTGGCTCCCTCTCGCTCCTTCTCACCACTACAGCTCTGCACAATACTGCGATGAGGAACCAGAATGAAACTTTTAATAACAAATAAAAGAGACTATACAGGCCACCATACAGCAATCAATCCTCTCCTCACCAACTGCCTGCAAAACTTTTTTCTCACTTTGGGGACTGATGAGCAACAATTTTTATAATTGCTTGGGCAAAAACATAACCCAGCAAATTTATAAAATAAACATGGGTGGTGTAAATTGAATTTTACACACACAGCTAGATGTTGGATGCTTAGATAAACTTCTCAGGCTTAGCCCTCGGGGTTTATGTAGCATCCAACACCTCAGGTGTGTGTAAAATTCTCATTACGCACACCAGCCCATATATTGTTCTACATATAATGTCATGCCTCTGGTGGTTGAAGTTTGGGACTGCAGGCTGAGTGTGTTCAACACCCGGGAAGTGACATTGGTATACAATAACACATCTCTGGAGTGCCTTATTGCTATTATACAATGGCTCATTTATATATAAAATAAAATAAGAAAATCAATAAAATAAAAGCAGTTTTTATATATATATTTTTTTTCACTGTGGAAGCATAGTTCCTTTTTGTCTTTCTCCAGCAGGTGGAGCTGTTATCAGTCTTCTGTCTGTGTTTCTCCTTCTTGATGTGTGTGTCTTGAAAGCTGATCTCTCTTCCCTCCCCTCCATGTCCTGTATCTGGTCCCACTGTCTGTCGCCTGCTCCCACCCCCACCATGTGCAAGTACTGGTGCTGTACTGTTTCTCTCGGTACAGTTTGTGTTATTAACATTTGTACTGGGAGAAGGATCACTTTTGTTTTTAGCCCTCAATTGCTGCTGATTGACAGTTTTGACTGGACACACGGTATTGGAGGATGCGAGGTTGCCAGTGGGATGAAGTGGAGAGACAGGTTTCATTTTACTGTTAGCAAAGAAGTTATTTTAACAAAAAAAAAGTAGTATTTTTTTATGATGGAGTTTTAATACAAACTGCATGTGAGTTTTGAGCAAATCGGGCAGGTGAGCGCATGCTGTTTTAAAAGATGTTATGAAGCTGTGGTTCATGTAAAAAGTTGTGGCTAGGGTTGTGGGCAGTTGGGATTTGTAAAATATGTGCCAAGCCATGTAAAATTTGTGATTTAATTCAGTGAACTGGTGAAAGTACGGTAAAGCCATGTTAGTGTTTGACAGAGAATATGGCTGGAGGTGTCTAGTGGACAGTGATTTGGGTTCCATGCTGCCATGTGATGAGGTCATTTTTCTGCTTACTTTAGATACAGTGATGTTACTGTTAGATAGCATCACTGTCTCTAGGGCAATCTGACCAATCAGAGCATGGGAATTACTTGTGCCATTGTATAAGTAAGCAATAATCCACAACAGGGTGTGGGGTTACTGGGGATTAATCAACACCCTGAGTATGTTGTGAGGCAAAAGGCTGCAGGTTGAGTGCTCTCACAGCACCTGGGGTGTTGATTAATCCCCAATAACCCTACACCCTGGAGTGGGTTATCACACTTATAATGTGGGTTATGTTTAAACAACAAAAAACATACAGAAATTGTGGGGGTAACTGAAACCTGGTGCCATTGAGAGCAAGGATGGGACAT
Organism: Neoceratodus forsteri; assembly: GCA_016271365.2. Lineage (NCBI taxonomy): Eukaryota > Metazoa > Chordata > Ceratodontiformes > Ceratodontidae > Neoceratodus > Neoceratodus forsteri. Next base: position 978,886,654 of record CM057458.1, on the reverse strand, counting down.
GGAGATACCAGGATATACACTTTTCAGAAGGGACAGGGAGGAAAGGAGAGGGGGGGGTTGCACTCTATGTTAAAGAGGGTATCTGGGTGACAGAATTACAGGGCAACTGGGAGGAAGCTGAAGGACTATGGGTCTTCTTGGCTGCAGGGAAAGGAGAGGTGATGCATACTGGTGTGGTCTACAGACCCCCAGCACAGCAGAAATCTGTGGATAGATGCATGGCTGACAAATTTCCTGAGAATGACTGCTAAAGGTGAGGTGGTGCTGTTGGGAGACCTGAACCTACCAGATGTGGACTGGGACATCCTAACGGCATCATCTGCCAGCAGCAGAGAAATATTAGACTCCTGCAAATGGCCCTCCTAAGGCAACGGGTCAGGGAGCCAACCCGGGCAGAAGCAATTCTCGATCTGGTCCTGACAAATGGTGATAGGATAGGAGAGGTATCACTGGGTGAGCACCTTGGTACGAGTGACCACAACACAGTTTGACTCACAATAAGGAACACTGAGGATGTTCACCGGACTAAGCTGAGGGTGCTTAATTTTAAGAGAACAGATTTCTGGAAAATGGGGAAATTAGTGGGGAGGGTTCTGGAGGCGGTGGAGGAGTTAACAGATGTGAAGGACACGTGGGAGAGGGTAAAAGAAGCTATTGTGGGGGCCACAGACTTATGCACCAAGAGATTAAATAAAAATAGGAGGAGGAGAAATACCCTGTGGTTTAATAGAGTTGTAGCAGAAAAGGTCAGGGAGAAGGGTAAGTCCTTTAGGAAGTTCAAGGTAACACAAGCTGAAGAGGACTGGGAAAGGTACCAGGTAAGCCAGAGAGATGGAGGGGTAGAAATAAGGAGGGTGAAGGCATGAATGAGGAGAGCATAGCTAGCACGGTCAAAAAAGGGGATAAAACTTTTTTTAGGTATGTCAGTGAAAGGAGGAAGACTAGGCAGGCAATACTCCTGCTAAAAACAAGTGATGGTGAACTGATACAATGGGACTGAGAGAAGGCAAAACTACTAAACAACTATTTTTACTCAGTGTTCTCTAAGGAGTAAGAAAGTGTGGGCAGCAGAGAGGAAGAAGCCAAGGCAGGGGAGGGGGGAGTGGATACGAGTCTGCTTCAGGTGGAGGAGACTCTGGGAGAACTAGGCTGCCTGAAGGTGGACAAGGCGATGGGGCTGGATGGGGTGCACCCCAGGGTGTTGAAGGAACTTAAAGATGTACTGTTGGCACCCTTGACTGCACTTTTCAACAGGTTCCTGGAGTCTGGAGTGGTACTGGAGGACTGGAGTCAGGTGAATGTGGTCCCTTTGTATGGGGGGGAGGTGGGTAATTACAGGCCCGTGAGCTTAACATCAATGGTGGCCAAGCTCATGGAGAAGCTACTGAAAATCAGGATCGCCAATTACCTGGAGGTAAGTGGCCTGATGAATCCAAGGCAACATGGATTTACCAGGGGTAGATCCTGTTAAACAAACTTGATAGAGTTCTTTGATGAGGTCACCAAGGAACTGGATCGGGGAGGGCAATGGATGTTGCTTATCTGTATTTCAAAAAGGCATTTAACTCCATGTCATACAGGAGACTGCTGTACAAACTGTCATGCCTGGGTCTGGGGCAGTGGGTGGTTCAATGGTTGGGAAACTGGCTGGGGGGGCAGGTGACAGAGAATCACTGTAAATGGGGTGGCATCAGGAGAGGGCAAGGTCACCAGTGGGGTCACTCAGGGGTTGGTATTAGGGCCACTACTGTTAAATCTATTCATAGGGGACATCGTGGAGGGCCTTGAAGGGGAGGTGAGTCTGTCTTCGGATGATATGAAAGTCTGCAATAGGGTGGACACTCTGGAAGGGGTAGAAAGTATGTGAAGGGATCTGTGGAGGCTCGAGGCATGGTCAATGAGGTGGCTGCTTTCATTTAACATGGACAAGTGTAAGATCATGAATCTTGGATACAGAAACCAGAGAGGGGTCCAAGTCCTAGAAGTAACAGAACAGGAAAGGGACCTAGGCATCACTATATCGAGGGACCTGAAGGTGGAAAAGCACTGTGAGGAAGCAGTGGTTAGGGGCAGCAGAATGCTGGACTGCATCAGAAGGGGATTACCAGTAGAAGGAGGGAGGTCATAGTACCCGTGTACATCCATCTAGTAAGGCCGCATTTGGAGTATGGGGTCCAGTTCTAGAGGCCATATCTCAGAAAGGATGTGGGGAGGCTGCAGTGAGTTCAGAGGAGGGCAACGGAGATGGTTAAGGGGCACAGCCACTTGTCTTATGAGGAAAGGTTGAGGGAATTGAACATGCACTCCCTGGAACAGAGGAGGGAGAGGGGGGACATGATTGAGACCTTCAAGAACCTAAAAGATATAAACCAGGTGCCAGTGGGAAGCATATTCAAGCTGAAAGGGACTCAAAGGACTAGGAAGCATGGGTTACAGATTGAGGGGGAGGACAGTTCAAGGGTAACATTAGGAAGTACTTTTTCACAGAGAGGGTGGTGGATAAGTGGAATAGGCTCCCTGAGGAGTTGATCAGAGAACCAACTGTGGAAGGCTTCAAAAGAGCATGGGACAGACACAAGGGATTATTGAGGGTGGGGGGAGGTGAGGGGGAAGGGCATGTCCTACCAGACAGCTACAGAAGTGGGCAGACTGGGTTGGCATTGCGGTCTTTTTCTGCCATCACATTTCTATGTTTCTATGTTTCTGTCGATATGTTTTTTTTGCTGTTTATATAGTAACAAAGGTACTGTATTCTGTCACCTTGCAAAACAGTCCCTGCCAAATAATGCTATAATAAAGCTTATACAATCAATGAACAGAATCAGAACAGTGTATAATGGTAGGATATACAGGAAATAAATATACAGATATATGCGTAAAGTATCAACAGCTGGAGGCAACAGTGTAAACCGTAGTGTGGGAATGCTAACAAGAAAACTGACAGAACTTGCAACAAATAAATCACCTGTAGGGGGTATAATTGGAGAAGGACATCAGGAACAAGCTCTGGACTAGACTGTGTGATTATTGAATAGGGCCTTTAGGGTGAGAGGATGGAGCAGAAGTAGCAAGTGACAGGGAGATTATTCCAGAAAGAGGGAGTCTGTAGAAAGAAGAGACATGCCCTACATTAGAAAGGAATTGAGATGGGATGGTTGTCAATATTTCTGAGGGTGTAGTGTGTTTAGAGTGAGAAAGAGAAGTACAAGGAGGTAGCAAGGGAGGGCAGATAACCGCTATTTACAGTAAAAATGAAAGAAGCAGATTGGAGATTTGTCTCCCATCAGAGAAGGGAGAGGTTTTTTTTAATTTACATTTTTCTGGTTTTTACCCCATTTTTTTCCCTGTAAAGCCCAGGACCCCAGCACACGGCCATGTGTGCACGTGGAGGAGCACATGCACCCTGTGAAGCTGGCTCAGCCCCTTCTGCTCCTCCCCTGGCAAATGCCCAGCTCCCCGTAGACTGAGCTGTCATCTATCCTCTACCAGGTGGCAGCCAAGAGCCAGGGAAACTCCACATCTCTCCCCAGGAGAGGCGAGCTGCCTCACAGCAGCTTAATCCTGCTCCTCGCCCTCCTCCCCAACTAACCCACGACAACCCAGGCTTGCTCCTGAACCTGGGTAGCCGGCATGGTGCGAGGTGTGACGTCCAGCACCTCAACCCTCAGCACCACCGGGCCAGCCAAATGGAGAGTTCTGGGTAGGTAGAGTAGTGGTGGTTATTGGGAGGACAGTTTGAGCAAAATGACTGAAAGACTAGAAGAGGTGATCCAGTCAGGCAAGTATGGATATGAGGCTAGCATTACAAATGTCATCCCCATAGTCAAATGATGGAAGGATCATTTTAAGTACAGTCTCATGATGAACAGGAAGGAGGACATGGGATTTGTACCTGCCTAGTGCAGCCAGTACAGGGAGGAGATGTCAGTGAATGGCATTAATATGTTTAGAGACACATGGTTGTTGAACCAACCAGATGCCAAGGTATTTGTTGGAATGTACTATTATCTGCAAATGGATGCCATCTAAGGATTACTAGACAAGGGAAACTTTGTGTCTTGGCTGCTAACTGCTACCAAAGGTCATGGAGATCATTATTTTAATATTCAGCCTAAGTTTGTTTGCCAGTTTGCACAGAACCAATGCTGGACACTATCAAAATCCCACTGTATATCCAGCTCAAGCTGAGGAGCCAATGAGGAATAGCACTGTGCAGAGAATTGAGAGAGGCAAATGGGGGGGGGGGTGAGAGAAAGCTATGGTGGAGTTCAAGTTGTGAATGGCTGAGGGATTAAAGAAGGGGACAGAGTTTCTTTGATAAAGAAGGGGAAAGAATAAAGCAAGTGAAGGACTAAGCAGGTTGAGAAAGGAGGTGGTGGGAGGAAGAGGACTAAAATAAGACAGATATCCTGAATGAGTATTTCTATTTAGTCCTCACCCTAAAGGAGGGAGGAGCAGTGCCAGAATGTGAGATTTAGGCCAAAGGGGAGAGGGTGAAGGGTATGGAGATGGGTTGGGTCACAGTAGGGAGGATGCTCAAGGGACTCAGGTTTCATAAAGTGGACAAGTTGCTGGGTCCTGATGGGTTACATCATAGGGTGCTCTTGGAGGTTGTGCAATCCCTAGTGGTACAGTTGGCTGACATCTTAAACTACTTCCTAGATATGGGAGTGGTTCTAGTGGACTGGAGGATGGCAAAGGTGGTGCCACTCCACAGGAGTGGGGAAAGGACTAGCCCAGGAAACTACAGACTGGTCAGTTAGATCTCAATCATTGGTACACTACAGGAGACAATTATAAAATAGAATATAGTTAAATTCTTGGAAGCAAAAGAACTGCAGGATATGGGGGCAATATAGGCTTGTGGTGGGCAGAGCATTCTAGATGAACCCAATTGACTTTTTCCATTGAGCAATGAAGGTGCTTAACAGGGGCAAGACAGTAGATATACTGTATTTGGGGAGTATTCAAAAGGGTTGAACACACATGCAAACGTACACTGCACCTGCATCTGCATCAATCCACTTGCAACCAAGCAGTCCTGCTGTTATTTTCAGAAGTTGCATCCCTGAATAACAAAAAGTCACAATTTGTAGCAGAAAATGAATGCAGTTGCCAGCTGTGTCCAATGTGGAAGCAACTGCATCCAGTTTTGAAGCAATTCCTTTGGTCTTGCATGCAAACTTTGGAAATTTTTAGGCCATCTAATAGATGTCTAACAGATTTGCACACATTTTTACTTTGAAAATTGCAGCAAATGCATCTTGGGCAGATCCCTTTGAACCCCCCCTCCCCATTGCAGCTAGACTTCATTAAAGCCTTTGATTCTGTATCCCACAGAATGCACATGAAAAGACTATTTGACTTGGGGTGGAGGAAAAATTGACAAGGTGGATAGGAAATTGGCAGAAGGGAAGAACTCAAAGGATGGGTGTAAATAGGAAGCATGCAGGGGTCAGGGACGTAACAAGCAGAGTATCACAAGGGCTGGTGCTAGGACCAGTACTGCTTAATATATTCATCTGCAACATAGTGGATGGAATCCAGGCATGATCTGTCTGTTTGCAGATGACACTAAGATCTGTGGCAGAGTGGATATGTAAACAATAAGACATGACGGGGGAGAATTACACTGTAATAACCTTACTCCCAGGGGATTAATTAGACACAAGGCCATAGGCCGAGTGCCTTCAGCCTCTGGGAGTGCAGGTATTTCAGCATAATGTACATTCATGGAATGTGTTATTGTGCTTATAAAATGGGTATTTGGGGAACTGTATAAGCATTAAAAAATTTAAGAAATAAAAGAAATGTTACAATTTTGAGACACAAAAAGATAAAATAGTTCCTCCATCAATAGGTACTAATAGGGGGGCAGTGCTAGTAGGAGGAAATGTCTCAATGTAAGGAGAATTCTTCTATCATCTCATTCTGTTAAAAAAGTAAGGGGGTACTAATGAGCAGCTGAAGTGAACAGACGCAAACCTCCAGAACTCCGTCCTACCATGATTTAAATAGACTTTTTCTACAGTTAACTAGCATCTAGTACCTAACAATTATCCAAAATAAGGTGTTTAGAACAAAGGAGGTTCCAGGAAAGTCATCAAAAACTCTATAAAAGGACTGCCCGGTGGCATTGAGAGTTGAGGCATTGGACACCACACCTCATGCCACGCTGGCAACCCAGGTTCGGGAATGAGCCCGGGTTGTCGGGGGTCAGCAGTAGAGGACTAGGATCTAGCATCCATAGACTGCTCTCCTATTCCTGGGGTAGGTTGGGGAATTTCCACCGTGCTGTAGCGGCCCCTGGGGATGCCCGGGGGCACTACCACCGTTAGTATGAGCAGAGAGGGGGCGCGGCAGACATTGGCATGTTCTACTTGGACATCATTGCACATACATGCCTCTAGGGATGTAAAAACAGGAGGAAATTGGGCTGGGTGTGACCATGCAGCTTGATGGCTGTGCCCTGTGCTACCCAGAGGACTTTGGAGAAGTCCCGCCGGGGAGGGTCCGGGGCTGTCCTAGCTGGTAGTGGCATGGGGGGCCCACCAGCAGGATGGCATGACAGCCATCCCAGATCCTCCTGGGTGTGGTTTAAGCTACCCAGCTCGCCGGGCGGCCAGGGCTGGTGGCTGGATGCCCCATTCTGGGACAACACCGCAGCAGGTGCAGAAATAAAGTCATGATAAAAAAAACCTCTATAAATGGATCCCAACAAGAGAGCACATCAACTGTTGATCTGGGCTAGATCTCCTTGTTGGCCACTGAAATGAGCACTCTAAGTAGGTCGGTTGAGGAGCAAGTGTTGGCAGGATCAAATCCCCGTCTCACAAAATTCGGAGAAAAGCTGGTAGAAATATCTGTGGAGCATCTTCAAAATACCAAGCACCTGGGAGAAGTGGAGCAATGAGTGTCGGATCTGGAAGACTCCATGAGGCAGCTACCAGATAAAATGCTGCATCTGGAGCATGAAGTTGAGGAGCTCAGAGAATTATTAGACTACCAAGAAAACTATAATCACCGTAGCAACTCAGACTCAGAGGCTTACCAGAAGGGAAAGAAGGCTCTAGCATTTTGGAGTTTTGTGCAGTAATCCTGCCAAAGTTGTTGGAAATGATGGTGAAAGATTTTTGGTTAAAGATCGAAAAGGCACGTAGGGCCTTGATGCCTCGACCTCTTGCAGACCAACCACCTCGACAGATTATCTTCCAACTCCACCACTTCGGGGACCGGCAAGCACTGACTGCAGCCTATAGAGCAGTGAAGGATTTGTACTACGAGAGCAGCAGGCTAATGCTATATCAAGATTTTTCAGTGAGACTACAAAAACAGCGGCAGCAGTTTAACTCACTGATGAATATGCTGCAAAAGAATGGCATCAAATTTTTCTTTGCATACCCTGTGGTGGTAAAAGTGAAGTTCAAAGGGGCAACACTATCATTCTGGGAGACAGATAAGGTCCGCAAGTTCATGGATGACTGGGATCTGAAAAACAAGTGGTGAAGAAGCAGCTCAGCTGATTTGCTTCAGTGTGGAACCAGATTATTGAGCTCATTGACGAGGGCCCCATGACTGGATATTCCCCACATTTGCCTCTACCCATTTGAGGCTAGATGCCTGTGCCTTTTGTGATATGGCATGCTGGACAATTAAATATAAGGACCCAACTCAGTGGAAGGCCCCCAGGACTCTGATAATGTTGTCTTCTTTCTCCTGGGAACCATTTTTGCTGTCGACCTGCTGAGATGTTATCTACTGTCTAGCAATCCAGTTTTGTGCTGCAGACCAATGGAGCACTACTCAGAGGCTAATTTTGCACCTAGATACTGCTTGGTGGCCCATCCCGGTTGGGAAAATGAAGATGACTTTTGGTCCCCTGCAGGTAGGAGACAAGGGGCGGGGGGAACAGGAGGCCACATTGTTCTATGAGATCCATGGTGTCTCCTCCATCCTGCTCCCTGGGTCCCCATGAAGACTACAGATTGCTTGAAATGTGGCTAGCCTGGGGAGGTTTGGTAGTACTAGGGGAGTAGGATGTTGGGAGGAGGATCTCGACAGATGATGAGCTGGGATATTGGGAATCCAGATAGTATGGTAGGTGGTAAATTGGTATGCATGGAGAGGGGCTTTGGGGTCTACTCATAATTTCCTGCTTATGGCACAGGATGGGGATTGCCGGCTGGGAGAAGTGAAATTATGGGGAAGGACAGCAGTGGAAGTTTCCTAGGCAGAATCAGAGGGCGGTCTCTTGGACTGTTCTTTCGGTACCAAAATGAGGGGACAGCATTGTCAAAAATATTTCCTTATAGAACAGTAATAAAAGATAGCCAACTCAGTTAAGAAGGGACTAAAACCTTTTATAGGTACATCAGGGAGTGAAGGAAGACCAAGGGAGGGATAGTGAGGCTTAATAAAGGGAAGGGGGTGGGCAGAGGGTGACTGTGAAAAGGCAGAGATACTAAACAGATATTTTGCTCAGTATTCACAAATGAAGAGGAGAAGGTACCTAAACCAAACAATAGAAACACACTGGATATGGGGGTTGATACCAGCCCTTTCACAGAAGAAAGTGTTCTGAAGGAACTCTTAAAACGGAAGGTGGACAAAGCAATGGGGCCTGATGGGATTCATCCCAGAATTCTAAAAGAACTAAGGGTAGAACTAGTGACACCACTGACTACCCTCTTTAATAAATCATGGCAGGATGGGGTGATACCTGCAGACTGGAGGAGGGCAGATGTTATTCCACTTCACAAAAGTGGGAGCAGGGCAGAAGCAGGAAACTACAGACCTGTTAGTTTAACCTCAGTGATTGGGAAAATGATGGAATCCCTTCTGAAGGAAAGAATTGTTGAGCACCTAGAGGCCAGAGGGGCACAGGACACAAGGCAGCATGGATTCACAGTGGGAAGGTCAAGTCAGATGAATCTAATAGATTTCTTTGCTGGGTGACCAAAGTAGTAGATCAGGGAGGGGCTGTGGACATGGCTTACCTAGACTTTAGAAAGGCATTTGACACAGTCCCACACAAAAGATTAACATACAAGTTGACCAGCTTGGGAGTGGGTCCCAACATGGTAGCCTGGGTAAAGAATTGGCTGGAGAACAAGACAAAGAGGGTAATAGTAAACTGAGTCCACTCTGAAGAAAGAGGGGTTACTAGTGGGGTACCACAGAGTTCAGTACTAGGACCGGTCCTCTTCAATGTCTTTATAAGTGACATTGCAGAGGGACTGGAAGAAAAAGTATGTCTCTTTGCAGATGGCACAAAGATCTGCAACAGAGTTGATACACAAGGTGGGGTGGAAAGGATGAGAAGGGACTTGGCAAGGTTGGCTGACTGGTCAAATGTATGGCAGCTTAGATTCAGTGATAAGAAGTGCAAAGTAATGCACCTGGGAAACAAAAACCCAGGGGAAGAGTACACAATGGGGGGTGAGATACTAACAACAACAAAAATGGAAAGGGACCTGGGGTAGTCATATCAGATGACCTAAAGGTGAGCAAGCAATGTGAGAGGGCAGTATGGAGGGCTGGGGGATACTGGGATGCATAGGGAGAGGCATCATCAGTAGAAAACAGGAAGCTGTCATCCCTCTGTACAGACAGCTGGTGAGACCCTATCTGGAGTACTGCATGCAGTTCTGGAGACCCAGTCTCTGCAAAGACATAGACAGGATGGAGGCAGTCCAGAGGAAGGCAGTTAAAATGGTGCAGGGTCTGTACCAGAAGAGAGACTTAAGGAGCTTAATATATATATAGCCTCTAGGAGAGGAGGGAGAGGGGGGACATGATAGAAACTTCCAAGTACCTCAAGGTAATCAACAAAGTCCAAGAGGGTAGCATCTTTCAGAAAAAGAGGTGTGCAAGAACAAGGGGGTACAATTTGAAGCTAGATGGGGGATGGGTGAGAGGTAATGTGAGGAAGCATTTTTTTACAGAGAGGGTTGTGGATGCATGGAACAGCCTTCCTGAGGAGGTTGTGGAGTCAAAAACAGTGGTGGAATTCAAGAATGCATGGGACAGGCATAAGGCAATTCTAGGGGGTGGAGGTAGGAAGAAGTAGGCTGTTGGTTAGCTAGCATCTGCAGCTTATCCATTAGGTAGAGAAATGGGCAGACTGGGTGGGCCAAGCGGTCCTTATCTGCTGTCAAATTCTATGTTTCTATGTAACCGTGGATCCTACGTAGGCATGTAGGACTGCTGTGCAGTTGGCAGTGAGTTGATTAGGAGAGGAATATTTGGAGGCCTTGATGTGACCGAGTGGGGTGGATGATGGGGGGCTTTGGGGGATGGGGAACTATGTGGCTTCATGGACATGATAAGAGAAGATATGCTTCCCCCCTCTTTTGTTTGGTTCTCTTAATCTTGATGTTGGCATGGCAGGGACCTTACTAATATTTACATGAGCCTTGCCTCATTCTAGACAGGAGAATATGGATATGAGAGCCAGGTCCGGGGAAGGGGGGCATGCGGGCGAGGGAGTGCTTGGAACAACAAGCTCAGAGACTCCCCAGTGAGATTATGGGGGGTTCTGTGGGCACAAAGGATGAAGGCATAGGAATTGTTGGGTGAATATTAGCTTCTATAAGGCTGTAGAATATAAGGTAAACTGGAAATATGTGGGATGGAGGGGGTTGCATAGTATGGTTGCAGGCAATAGGGGGTTTTACCTTTTTCTGTTTGCATTTGTTACCTCAAGTGCATTATCTAGGATTGTATTCACACTAACTGCCTGCAATTTTAGATGGGGTCGGGAAGCAAGGGAGGGAGGTATGGGGCATTATAGTGTTTTCAATGTTATGGCAGAGGGAGAGGTATTAGGGGTTATGAGTATATTAACTGTTCAAGTATTACATTTTTTGATTAACTGTTTGGAGTTATTATGTATTTTACATTCTTGGCACTCTGCAAACTCACTGATTCTGCATGTTATTGTGAAGGTGACACTAGACCATGGGAACTGGTTGAAAAGTGAGAATATTAAGCACAAAGATGATGGGTAAATCAGATGCTGTCAATATCATCTCTTGGAATGTGATAGGTTTTGCGTCGCCAATTAAAAGAACCAAAATCTTTGTTGCCCTGAAACATCGGCAAGTACAGGTAGATTTGCTGCAGGAAACCCACTTAACTCACCACAAACTCATGAAGCTGGTGACAGACGGGGTAGGGGCCTGCTATGATGCATCATACACATCCCACAACAGGGGGGTAGCAATCCTGTTCCACAAGAATTTTCCCTTACAGGTTATTAAAATGATTAAAGATGCAGAAGGAAGGTGATACATTTTTGTGGAGGGGGATCTAGCTGGAAAAAGGATTACATATGGAAACATTTATCCCCCGGCAGTTTTTAACCCCCATTTTAATCAAGATATGTTGAATGTTCTTAACAGGGAACAATTGGACTTGGTGTTTGTAGGGGATCTAAATTGTGTTATGGATCCAAGGCATGATTACTCGAGGAACACAGCCCAGCCCCAGACCAATGCAGGGATGGAGACTTGGTAGGTGGGAATGGGGGAGTTGGATATGGTGGACAGCTGGTAAGCTAGAAATCCCAGTGCTAGAGAATACACATTTTATTTTAACCCTCATAAATCCTGGTCCAGATTGGTTTATATATAAATGTTCCGAGGGGGCTTTATGACAGAGTAATAGAAGTCAGTCATAGCCCCATCATTATTTTAGACCATGCTATGGTGCATCTGATCTTCAACCGGACAGGCAAGAAGCAACCCTGGCCAGGATGGAGGTTCCCTACATACCTTTTAGCTAGGGAGGATTTTTGTAAATACCTCAAAGTCCTATGGGAAATTTATGCTCATACAAATCAGGGTTCAGCATCATCCATGGGTCTATACTGGGAGGTGGGCATGGCTTTTATGAGAAGGGCAATGATTAGCTATGTTTCTAAGGTTAAAAAGGAGTGCAAGCTAAAGATAGAAAAGCTAGAGCAATCCAATAAGGATTTAGAGCATAGATTGGTAAGGGAAGGAGGGGGTGAAGTCCTGAGGGAGGTAACGGTGGCCCGGGAAACCCTGAATTTACTATTGACAGAGGAGGCAAAGTTGAGGCTACTCTTTGCTAGCCAACATTTATATGAATGGGGAAATAAGCCTGGCCCTATGCTGGCTCACTTAGCAAAAGGTGGGAAGACCTCAGGGCATATTACTGCTATTAAAAACAAGTATGTCAGTCTCTTAACTGAATTTTATCAGAGGCTTTATACGGTAGAGTGCAGGGGAATTAAACAACATGCTGAGAACTTTCTGGATGGGATCACTATTCCAACCTTATCAGACTCCCAGAGAGAGATGATTGGGGCTCCTGTAACACTGGAAGAGATAGAGTGAGTGATTGGTAGTCTGAAGAAAGGTAATGTAGGAGGCCCTGATGGATTTATAGCAGAATACTACAAGGAGTTTGGGGGTTCCTGGCAGAACCTTTGATAGAGTTGGTGGAGGAGGAGAGAGGGGCCTTCCTAAGTCTTGCTGTGAAGCTATCATCTGCCTTATACCAATGCTAGGGAAAAGATATACATGAGTGTGCTTCCTACAGACCCATCTCCCCAGTAAGGTGATAACAAAAGTGATGGCCCACTACCTTGAGGGCATTCTACCGAGTATAGTGCATGCTGACCAAACAAGGTTTGTGCAAGGCAGGCTATCCCACCATAATATGAGATGACTGCTGAATGCAGTGTGGTGGGGTTCTTGGCATCCAGGGCAGGCATGTGTGCTGTCCGTGGATGCCAAGAAAGCCTTTGATAGAATAGAATAAAATAGAATAGGAGTACCTGTTTGAGGTACTGAGGAGATTTGGACTGGGAGATGGGTTAGTGGAACTGATAGGCATGCTGTATTGAGAACCTGTGGCACGAGTGTTAGTGAATGGGATGCCATCAGAGTTCTGACTTTTCCAGGGTACAAGGCAGAGGTGTCCTTTTTCCCCTCTATTATTTGCCTTACCATAGAGCCACTTGCAATTAAAATTAGGGACAGTAGGGATATTTTTTATTTATTTATTTATTCAAGAATCAGGTTTACAACCTCTAAGTCAAGGACTCATTTCCAAAGGCACCTCGCCACAGGGAGGGCAGACAAGAAAACAGTGTGAGGTGCAACAGAGGAAACAAACAGGTGCAAGTACATATAACAATAAAAACATGCTACCGCTGGGTTTACAGGCAATGTTACATACAGTATTTACAGTTGTATAGAGTAGCAGTCAAAGGACATTGTCAGGCCATTATGCAGAAATAGCAGTCCAACAGAACCTTGTCAGGCTATAGGAACAGTGCCCAAGTATCAGGTCCTCATAGTAATTTAGCGGCAGTTACAGTTTCTGGCAACAAAGAGAAAATTATGGAGGGCATTTTTAAAGGGGCCAATTTTGAAGAGATTCGTGATGGTGGGCGGGAGGGAGTTGAATTATGTGGGGGCACAGTAGCGAAAGGACCTTTGAGCTAATGAGGTCTTGGTACGGGGCACATGGAAGGTGGATTTGACTGCATTCCAGGTGGAAACAACTGGGGATGCTCACTGCAGGGACGCGGCGACCCCTGATGGTTTTAGGCCTAGTAGGGATTTTTTGGTGAGTAGAAGAAGAATCAGCATTTATATAGCGCTTTTTCATACACAGTATCCCAAAGTGCTTTACAAGCAATGCTAGACTGGTAGTGAAGTGACTGAATGTGTGGTGGCGGCCATATCACACATCATCACCCACACACAGCCTGAATAATTGCATGAACTGGTTTTATGGGAAGGGGAATGTTGACCAGGACACTGGGAATGTTCCCTGCAGGTTTGGTAGCGCAGGCATTCATCAAAGTTGAGTAGGTTGGTGGTTGAGTAAAGCAGACAGGTATGAGTCCAATGGGATGCACCAGTCAGGAGCCTGCAGGCTTTATTTATGGAGGTCTGAATCTTGGTGAGGGCAGAGTTGTCAGACACGGCATAAATATGTAGGCCGTAGTCTACTAAGGACAAAACAGGGGAGTTGATAGCCAGACAGAGGGATGTTTGGGGAGGCAATCTTTATGTTGGTAGAGAAGGCCAATACAAGAATTTATTGCTGAGGAAGAGTATTGATGTGGGTCTAGAAAGTAAGAGCTGAGTCAAAGGTGATGCCCAGGTATTTGTATGAAGACACCTGTTCGAGAGGGAGTGAATTTCTGAGGTGAATGTGGAGAGAGGTATTTTTGGCCTTGTTCTGGTGGTGAGAAAAGATCATGGATTTTGTCTTCTTGAGGTTAATGACCAGCCGGTGGTCAAGGAACCACTTTTCGGCTTGGCTAAAAATAAGTTGTAGAGATTCCTGTAGTGATGCAGGGTCAGGGTGGGATGCAATGAGGAGAGCATCATCAGGGTAGAGGAGTATACTGCCAGAGCAGGCATTGGGTAGAGTGTTGAGAAAAAGGCGGAATAGAACAGGGCCCATGATGGAACCCTGGGTGACCCCAGAGCAAACGGGCTAGGAATTGGATAGGGTACCGTTAACCTTTACACACTGGGATCTGTTGGAGAGGTAACTGGTGAACCAAGTGAGGGGGCCATGGGAGAAGCCAAGTTGATGGAGGGAGTCAAGGTTGAGGGGGTGACAGACAGTGTCAAAGGCCTTGGAAAGGTCAATGAACACAGCACCCATGGTGTGACCAGAGTTAAGGGCTGAGTGGAGGAGGTGGGAGAATTCCAGGAGGACAGTAGTGGTGCTATGCCCAGGTCAGAAGGCGTGCTGTTCTGGACACAGCAGATCATATTTGGCTAGGTACTCGGAGAGCTTTGAGGCCACTACTTCTTCAAGCACTTTGGAGGGGGTGGAAGAATGGAGATGGGCCTGAAGTTACTAGGGGATGTTTTGTCTCCACTCTTATGGATTGGGGTGATTTCAGCAGTTTTCCAGGCTCTAGGGAACTTGCCCAGACATAGTGATCAGTTTATGAAGTCGGTTAGCGGGATAAGTATGTTGTCCAAGACTAAGCGGAGGATTGTGGAGTCCAGGGCATCACAGCAGGGGTTGTTGCTAGCTAGGGCTTTTGTAGGTGAGGCCTGGCTTAAAGGGGGGATATGGCATGCAGGTAGAAAGAGGACCAGCCCAGGGTAGGGGGGTGGTGCCTGGGATAGGGTTGAAGAAGTGGTTGGGAAGGACAGAGTTAAGATCAGAGAAGGCCGTATTGAGGGCCTCGACTATGAGGGATGGATCTCAGGTCAGTGTACCATTTATGGCAATTTGGGATGGAGGGGGGTGGGACTTTCCATTTAGCTTCTTCATGTTGTCCCAGAAGGCACGAGATGAGCCCCAAGTGGTTGCGAGGGAGGTTTGGTAATAATCGGCCTTAGCCTGTCTTATGGCCCAGGTGCACCTATTGCACGCTGCATTATAGGCTTGTCTGTCAGCCAGTTTGCCAGAGGCAATGGCAATATGCCATAGATTATCTCTTTGCTTCAGTTTTTGAATAAGGGATGGGGAGATCCATGATGCATTCTGTTTTTTAGTGCATGATCTAGTTTTAGGGGCATAAAGGTCACAGGTCTTGCTGAATGCACTGGAGAAATAGGCTAGGGTAGAGTCAATATCTGCTGCAAGCCAGATAGGGGACCAATCTAGCTGGGCTAGGTGTGTTTTTAATTTTTGGAGACCCCTCGGTGAGAGTGCCGGCGGGAGGTGACCCAGGGCATTTGTTTCGGTGTGGGGGACGACTAGTGACATAGGACAGGAGAGTGGTCACTAAGAGAGTCTAGCAGTACATTGACATCACTGATTTTGTGGTGGTGGTTGGACAGAATTACATCCAGGAGGGTGCTGGATTTACTTGACTGATTAAATCTAGTGGGTCCAGTAACTAGCTGGGTAATATCCAGAGCAGCAAAGGAATCCCTGATTGTGGTGGCAGGGGTATCCAGCCAGTTGATGTTAAGGTCTCCTAAGATAAGCTGTTCTGCCTTGTGTGGGAGTGTGGTGATGTAATCGATGAGGGACTGGACAGCTTGACCCTGGTCCCTTGGGGGTGTGTAGGCAACGGTGAGGAAAATGGGGGCCCTGGTAGGGTCTAGGGTAATCTTAAGGGTGAGGGTCTGAGCACTAAGCCCAAGTATAGGGGCAGGGAGTGCATGGGCTAAGAGGGTGTTGCACAGATAGACTGCGCACACGCCACTTCGTTTGCCTATACAGTCCTCCCAGAATAGTGTGTAGCCCAGAAGGGAGATGGTAGAGTTGGGTGTTTTATAGGAGAGCCAGGTCTCGACTAGTGTTAAAATATCTGGTCTGTGCTGCACAACCCAGCACTGGAGCACAGCAGCTTTCTTTGGAAGGCTACAAATGTTCATGGAAGCTATGCGTAGGCCAGCTCCAGTGGGGGATGTAGAGTGACTAGTTGCCAGTGTCCCGGGGTTGGGGTGAACATTACCAGAGAGTAGAAGGAGTAGAGTGATTAGTCTGATGAGTGAACTGTGGTGACTTGTGCTCTTGGCTCAGCACTGATGCAAATTTCCGCTATGGGGGTGCAGGGGATGGGTGGGGCGCGGAGGATAGGTATGGTGAGGAGGGTGTGGGTCCAGGGTGTCCTAGAGATGGATGGGGGTTAGTTGGAAGTGGGTGCTGAGGGGCAATGGGGATTGCCAGGGTGGGGGGGGTTCAGTTATGGGGTGGTAGTGGGGGGTGGGGCTCTGATTGGCGGGCATGGGAGTAGGAAGGGACATGAGGTGAGCAAGAAAGGTAGCCAAGAGTAGGCTGATAGTAATAGCCATGGTGCCTATTGTTGTTTCCTATTTGGGGTATAAGGGGGATAACTGATCTTCAATGAGGGTGGCTGCCTCTATGGAGTAATGGTAGGGCTGCTGCCTTTGGGGCCAGAGGTACCAGGTTCAAAACCTGGAGTCGTGAGGGGGTTTAGGGACCTTAGTATCGAGGCTGGTGGGACTGGGGAGTGGGCTGTGAGAGGCTGGAAAAAGGTGCTCTGAGAGGGAGAAACAGTGACTCCTAGTGGCGGTTCTGGGTAGTTAGAAATGCTGGGGGGGGTGGGCACAGGAGAGGAGCAGGGGAAAAAGGAGTGGAGAAAGGGGGGTGAAGAAGGTGATAAAGGAGGGTGTGAGGTAGAAGGCAGGAGGCTGGGCAATAGAGTGTCTGGGTAGACAGAGTGCCTATAAGTAGCAGAAGCAGGGGATATGCAGAGAGATTGGCTTAAGATCAGGAGGGAGTTCCCCCTCCAGTGGCCGGAGAGTATAAGCTGCAAATGGGAAAGTGGGGACTTAGTTTCTGACAGAACAGGAAGTTACGTGACAGGAAAAAGTGAATAAATTGAGGGTCAAGCTTGGGTGGGAGAGTAGGGTAGTAGATGCATGCAGTGCGTCGATGGGCTAACACACCCACACAAGGATCCAGCAGAAAGACATAGCCTTTACCTCTTAAGGTGCTTGTTGTGTTTCCTGCTCCAGGAGGGAGCTGTCTGTTGTGGCTTGGGGGATTCCCAGGAAAAGTGGGGAGCAACATAAAATAACCCTGTATGCTGATGATTTACTGATATTTATCACACAACCTAATGAAACTCTGCTGGCTCTGCTAGAGATTTTATCATTCTTTACTGTGTCCTATGGCTATAAACTAAATTTACATAAATCACAAATTCTGCTATTGGGGGAAAATGACGGGGAGCTGAGATGGGATATGTGGGGACTTCAACTGGTGAGAGGACCTCTTACATATTTAGGGATACAGGTGGGAGCAGGATTGGGGAGTGTATATTGTTTTAACTATGCCCCACTGATTGATACAATCGTTAAAGATCTTAACAGATAGAGAGACCTACCTATGTCATGAATGGGATGCATAAATCTAATTAAAATGAATGTGCTCCCGAGATTGTTATATATTATGCAGATGCTCCCAACGGACCCCACAAGAGAGGATATTAAGCAACTGGAGAAGGGGCTCTATACCTTTATATGGAATGGGAAGTGACCAAGGATGCACTTAGCCGGGCTTAAGACCGCGGGTGAAAAAGGGGGGTTGGGGCTTCCAGATATCCAAGGCAACTATCTGGCAATCCAGCTTCAATATATTCAGGACAGGGTAAACAGAGGAAGGGCAGTAAGCTGGGTGGATATGGAGGAAGATGGACGCCCATGGTGTCTCTCAGCATATCTGGCTAATGTGGCCAGTGAGCTTATAAACAAACCTCGAACCCCAACTCATTGGTTGTGTGAGTCCTTGAGGCCTGGGACAAAATTAAGAAAGGGGAAGGGGACTGAAAGAGATCAAACACAGCTGGTTCCAGTAGCTCAGAATCTGGGATTTTTACCCAGGCTAGAGGATCTAGGGTTCTGCTTGTGGCAGGAGAGAGGGGTACAATGACTAGGGGACTTGTGTAGCAAAACAGGGCTTTATTCTTTTGTGGAAATACAGGGTGGCTTTGGGGATACCACAATCACACTTTTATCACTTCCTGCAGATTCGTACATTCAGCAGGGTACCTGAATAGGGAACCCGTGGTGAACTTTAAATTGGCTGGGATAGAGCAGGAAGTGTATAGAGCACGGAAAGTGGAAAAAGGGTTTAATAGATCGAATGGCAAGGCAGGATAGGCAGTTTTTCACAGATTTGTCTGGAGGGGTGCAGCAAAGGTGGGAAACGAATCTGGGACGAATGATTAGTAAGCAAAACTGGGGTACGGTAAGAAGCTCCCATATGGCTCTATTAATTTGTAATAAATATAAGGAGTTTCTGTATAAATTTCTCCATAGGCTATATTGTCCTCCAAGTGTGGTACATAAGTTCCACCCAGAGATCTCACCCTTCTGTGGAAGATGTGGAGGGGTGAGCGGAACTTATTATCACTATTTCTGGGAGTGCCCTAAACTACAACCCTATTAGAGGGGGGTAGTGCAGGAACTATTGAATACATGGGGTAAACAAGTTGCCGTCAACCTGCTATCACTTCTTATTTCAGTTGAAGATGGAGATGAGGAGGAATGGGTCCTGTACCCCTGGTGGCTGAGGATACTGCTAGTGGTGGCCAGACAGGGTATGTAGAACACATGGGTGTCATGTGTTACACCCATAGTGAAACAATGAAAAAACATGATACTGCAGATTTTAACAACAGAGAGGCTTACTTATGTATTGATGGGGAAACTAGAGAGATTCCAAGCAGATTGAGGGAGGATGTTTTTAGGTTCATTACCCCGTTGGAAACTCAAGTTTTAAGAATGAGAGCCTGATGACCTATAAGTATCCCAGAAGAGTGGTCTGGCAGCTAAGAGATGAAATGTGTTCTTGCCACACATGAATTGCCCATGGTCTTGATACATATAGTATATCCAGTACAGAATTAAATAAAACAACTGGTCTAGAAAGGGAAAGGATCATGCATGAACTTGGAAAGAAGGCAATTTTAATATCTTGCAGAATGCACTGTTATCTGGTTATTGTTCAGTTTTCTCTTCTACTATTTTCTCTTTTGTTGTCTTGTTTTAAAAAAACATAATTCTGCATCAACTCAGTGTCTCCTGTAAGAGAATTGGCTGGTATTTTCGGATGTAGAGAGGACCAGGAGAACTATGACTTTATTGGAAACTGTTGCTGTATTGTGGCTTCTGCATAGAAATATATAAAAAATATGCAAAAAAAAAGTAAGGTAGGGTTCTAGAGTATGTGGTATTTTAGTTTTTGAGAACCACATAAAAGATTTTGAAATATTTTTCTACGTCAGTGTTATCTGAGCTTGTTTAAATTTTGATATAATTATCGGCATGTAAGTTTGGGATATGTTGATGTTTTTAAAGTAATCTACCCATAAATGCATCAGATTTCTTAAGGCAAGGATTTCTCTCACATCAGAGAGCCAGGGGGATAAAATATTATCAGAAATCCAGGATATTTATTCTTCCAGACATCTTTTTGCTAATCTAGTCTCTTCCATATTCAAACATTTTATCCAGTAGGCAGTTTTTCTGCTTTCAATCAGAGATGCAAGCTTTGATCTTCCTAACTCTGCTCAGACAATTTCTGCCAGAGTAGTTTTAGAAACTTGCAAAATAGCCCTGTAAAACTGAATAAATGGTTGTTCATTTTGAGATAACCTGCCCCATTCCATATTTATGCCATATCACTATTTATCTTCATCTCAGCAATACGAATGGCTGGAATAAAATAATGACGTCCATATCTGGCATTAAAATGCAATAGACTATTTTTAATCTGTGTTCATTCTGTACTTAAATGCTCCTTGTGTTTTGTTCACAGATTATTATTTGAAGAGTTCAAGACAGCAATTTGTTTTCTCTAATCCAAGGATAGTATTGTATATTTTCTATTTTAATTTTTATTTCCTTGTTCCATATATCAATACTTTACTTTTCATTACATAACTTTTTAAGTTGTTTACAAGACAATATTTTTCAAGGCATGCCAGCTTATGTTTGAGGCCTGCTGGGGTTACAGATATAAGAATCAAATCCTCTGCATACATAAGTGCAGGAAACAGAGCACCCTTTACAGATGGGGAGTGCCCATTATTGTCAAAAAAGAAAGGAAGATCATTGCTGAACAAGTTTTGTTCAAAGAACAAAGATTGTAAAGGAGAGCTATAAGAATCATGTTGGGGTTTGAAACAAGCTATTCCAGTGCTTTAAGTAGTTGCAGGAGGCCTAGGGATGCCATTAAAGTAGCCTTGAAAATTAATAAAAGCCAGATTAAGTCCCAGTCTAGACCTAGCTCGCACCCCCATCTTCATGGTAACAGTTCATCTGTTCCTGACCCTCCTTCTGTTGCTGCTCACGCTAATGACATTTTCTATACTTGTGCTTTTCCCTCTCCCCCTCTTCCTGGCATCGTTCCTCCTCCTTTCTCCCATCTTCCTCCCTGCCCAACCAGTCCCAGGGGTTTCACTTCTCCCCTGTAACTTCTCAGGAAACATTGCTTGCCCTTTCCTCCCTTGACCTGTCTAAATCCAGTCCCAGCAGACTGGACCCTAAATTTCTTTATCTCTCAACCTCTTCCATCACCCCTTCCCTTACTCACCTTCTTCCTCTGTGCTGTTCCTCAGTCCCGGAAGATGTCAAAGTTCTTCCCCTTCCTGAAAAGGGTGACCCCTCTTCCCTAGGCAACTTATGTTCTAGCTCCCTTCTCTTTCCAAGCTGCAAGAGAAACTTGTTTACTCCAGGCTAAACAACTTCCTCTACTCTTCCAGTTACCTTTCTCCCTTCCAGTCTGGTCCATTAACACCACTTCACCATCGCCTCCTTGCTGTGGGTCACTGATTCTGTCCTTATTGGGATGGATCGGGGCACATCATGGTGGCAGCTTTCATTGACTTGACCAAAGTCTTTGACTCAGTGGCTCACCTCCTCCTCCTATACAAGCTGAGCTCTGCCAGCCTCTCAGCTTTCTACTGTTGGCTGGTTTTAATCCTACCTCCTGGGCCTTCTGTGGTCACTACAGTTTGGAGGCATCTCTCTAACCCCTTCCTATGCAGATTGAGATCCTACAGGGCTCCATCCTGGTCCATAATTTTCTCCATCTTCTTAAATACCTCCCATCTGTCTGTTCCAACATCGCATATCCATATACACACAGATGGCACAGTCACCTATGCCCTTGGCCCCTCAACATTGGTAGTGGAAGCCTTGCTCTAGCAAGACTTCCACAATGTACTGTAATGGTTGCACTCCAACCAGCTCCAGGTCAACACTAAAAAACAGTGTCTGTGATGATTGGTACCAGAAAGAAACTGGCCAGGATTGCCTCCCATCTTCACCACTCTGCATGGGGCCACCCTTGAAGTGGTCTCCTCCTTCAAATACCTTGATGTGACTGGACAGCTGGCTTGACTTCTGTGCCCACATTAATGCCATCCACACCAAGGTGCCTGTACCCAACAAGGACAGCCTTTCTCTCCAGGTCCACAGGGAGCTGGTCACCAAAATGGTTCTCTCAGTGTTTGAAAATGCAAATGTGGTCTACAGCTCTCCCCTCTCCTCCTCCCTCACCAGACGGAACACCCTCAGCTGTGCTTTTTGTCACTTCCTTAAAAACTCTGCATCTTGTACTCACCATTGCTCCATTTACTCCTCTCTCTCTATCCTCCCCCTCCCCTCATGTCACCAGTCCCACTATGCATCCTTCATTTCAAAATGCTGCTTCAGGTCCCTTCCTCCATATTTCTCTATACTCCTCTCTCTCTCTCTCTCTCTCTCTCTCTCTCTCATCCCATCTGCTTCCTACTCTCTATGCTTCAGGAACTCTTGCACCTTCCCCCTTCTCCATCTGCACTCCTCTGTTGGACAATTTGCTTTCTCCTATCACCTTCCTTCCCTTTGGAATTTACTCCCTGCCAGTCTCCATCGCTCTCTCCCTCTCCCCTCTCCTTTAAACACCAGCTAAAATCTCACCCCTGACCCATCTTGGTCCTGCCAATCATCAACCTGACCACTTCCTCTGCTAGGCTCTGTCACACCTGTGCCACAGATTTGCACTCACCTGTACTGCTGCTGCCTGAACTAGACTTTACCCCACAGGCATAATTTTACCACCTGTACTGCCACCTCAATGCACATACATGCTGCTCATTGTTCTACCATTGTCACTGTACATTTATCCTGTTAGTTTTATACTTGTATGCACTTTAATTTTTACTCAGTCATTGATACTGTGTTTGTTGAACTACTGTATCCCTCTCCCGCCTCCCCCAGGTTGCACCTGGAAATGAACCTTGGCTCATTATGCCTTTCCTGATTATCAATGTTCAAATACATAAATAAATAATAAAGTGGTTTCTGTTTCTTCACATAGTATTTCTCAGGTAAATGTAATATAAAGCACTGCTCTGTATTACAATATGATTTCCTGAAGACAGCTTGCAATAGGTTAAGAATATTATATTTTTCTATCCACAAACTGATTTAATTCAGGATAATTCTGGTAAAATCTTTCCATAGGCAATCAATATACAGTTAGTTGATCAGTCTGTGATTTTCTGGGAGAGCTGGACTGCCTGTTTTGAAAAGTTGCACTGTAATATCTTCTTTCCATTCCCTAGGAAAGAAGTCATCCTGAATCATTTTGTTGAAGAGCAGTGCAAGAATATTAGTTCACCAGCCAATCTCTATTTTATAACCATACAGAGGTGTTTTTTTTTCTGGGCCTGGTGCCTTATTTCCTCTTGTTACTTCTACAGCATGTGTAACTTCCAGTGGTGAAAACTGAGGTATGCATTTGTTCAGCTGTAGTTCTTCTAATACATTACTGTAGTTGTAATGATCATTATAATTATAAAACAATTTCAGTAACAATGGATCCATGTATGTGGCTCAATGTGCACTGAAATATGTGTAGTATAATTTCTTTTTCCCTTAGATACAAGCAACCAAGATTGTTTGGAAACCTTGTTATTGATTGCCCGAAACATTTCCTCCCATGATTCATTACAAAATGTATTTTTCCGCTCATGAAGAAAGACTTTATATTACTTCCTAAATTTGATCAGATACGAAAACATTTCTTTAGATGGATTATGTTTAACAAATCTGATTAGTTTCAGTAAACATGCTTTCTAATCTTTATTCTTTGTTGAACCATGTTTTTGTTTACTCAAAGGCTTAGATTTACATTGAAGTGGCAGAATAATATTACACATCTCCTTTGATCCAAATATCTTGAGATGAAGATTTTAATGTGAAATTTACCACTTTCTTAGTTATTTCTTAGTTCATGGATATATCTGGTCATTTATCTTTTAATTCTTCTGAGAGCTGCACTCTTCTGCTGTCTCTAATTGCAATATCAGGTAAAGTATTACAATTTTCATGAAGACTTTCTTGAGAAAAGCATGAATATAAATTCAAATGAACTTGAAGATTATCACTCTTAGGTCTATCTAATGCTACCATGTCCACAGAGTCTTAAATTTGCCAGTAAAATGGTATGTAATGATCAGTAACATGGGCACATTTTGTTGAGAAATCAGTATATTGTGCCAGACAGTCCCCATTTACTCCATTTAGGACACTCAATCCAGATTTTTCTAGGAAATATAGAAGTTTTCTGCCACTTCTATTTACAACCTTATTCCTTGATATCCTTTTCTGTATACTATGCTCCAAGTAATCTTAAATATCCCTGAACAGCCTACTGTATGTGTAAAAGTCTCTCATGAGTAATATGCCTGCTTCTGGGAATTGAGCAATAGCTTCAAGTAGCTCCGTTCCCAGCAACTCCCACATCTTTTCATTAAAATACTCTGAATTCCTCGGGATATATAACAGTTACATAGTAAGTATAATTCTTGATCCAAGATTATGAGGATAATAGTAGTGTTTGGAATATTTTAACCCACTCTTATACTATTACATTTTTATGTGTTTTTAAATAATATAGCAACTCCTCCTATATGTCTTCCTAGTATATTATTTTTAGATGCCTTACTTGACCTACAGTCAAAATCTTCAACTCATACATCTTCAGCTGCCCATGTTTCTTGGTATGAAATAATACTGTATTGTTTTATAAAATGTTTGAATTGTTCATTGTATAGATGCCTAAATATCCATGCAATAGTCCATGCTAATTTTCTTTTATGATTCTCCCTCTGAGCTTCTTCCCTTGGTTGTATGTCAGTTATAATTGGTATTTGCTTAGTTTCTAATATTTGTCAGTCATGAGATATATGCTTTAAAGGCTCAAATCTGTTAGATGGTGGGAGGTGGGAGCCTCTGTTTGCTCAGCTTTCAGTTATTGAAAGTAATTTATGAACATAAATTTTATTTTGTGCATGCTTATCAAACCATAATATTTATGACACAGACTAGTTCATGTATTATCTTTTTTCTTTTTCTTTCTCAGTCTCTGTAGGGAGATTTGACATGAAAGAATTCCCAGTTTGTCCACTTTATATGCCTCAGCTACAATCTGACTTTGCCAATATGTTATCTTTAACTGCGCAGCCTTTCAAAGTCCTGTTCTGCTGCACTTTGCAAGGGCAAAGATCTTTTGAGTACTGTGCCCCCAACTGGCTCAACACCCTACCCTGTGACATCCTGGCTGAAACAAAGCTTGGCCCTTTCAAACAAAAGCTTCAGTTGCACCTCTCAGCACTCTGTAGCTGTGACTGTCCTACCTAAGAAAGAATTGGTAGAACCATTCATACTGCCCAACCTGTTGCACTTAACAGATAGACTGCTTGCCCCAGGTCACTCTGCCCCTACCTCTTCATTCCCTTCCCCCTCCTTCAAGTCACCTCTCTCATTCCACTTATTTCCTCTGTCCACCCTCCTCCCACCCACCCCAACTCTCAACAATGCCTCTTGGCTGATTTTGCTCAGTCGACAATATTAAATTCATGTGTCTAGTTCTTTTGTACTGATGTGTGCAAATTGCTATATTGCATCCCTTGTTTTATTTGATTGTCTCCTGAGATCATTTGAATGCATGTTTACTGTATACTCGATTGACTCTAATTGTTTTGTTTCCATCTTAAATGTTTAATACTCATGTACATCTTCCATTTATGTACATATGTTACTGTTACCCTCTGACATGGAACCTTTGTAAAAGAGCTTTCAGATGAAAGGTACTTGTAATCTGAGGACACAATAAATAAAATAAGTAAACATGTAATTTGTTCATGGTTATTAACTCCTTTCTCCTTCCAAACCCACTGTATGCCTTCGTAACTTAGTTTTACATCCATTATTTTACCTATTAGGTAACACATTGATTGCATAAGATTTATTTGATTTCCATTTTGATTTGCTTCAAGACCATGAATAATCATAAGAGGCTGAAATTGGATGGCATTATTGTTCCTTTGCTCCCATGTACTATTAACCATGATATTCTCAAAATCCTTAATAAGCATTTGCTTGCCATGTATGAGAGTCTCCTTTGCCTGCTTCAAATACAATGGGGTGATGCTATTTCTATACCTAGATGATTAAGTATTAGAGCCTGTCCCCAAATCCATTTGCTTATTTCCAACACATACACTGGTGTTTCAGGATTATGGTTACTTCTCACATAGTGTATTACATTATTTCTGCCATTTGGGATTTCAAGTTCAGCTTCTTATAATTTATTAACCAGCTCTCTTGATTTTTCATAATTTTCATCACAGTTTTTGTGTATTCCAGTAATGTTTACATCTGCTTTATTACCAGACAGCCATAGATGATCAGTCTCCCTCTTAATTCTTTTCTTCCATATGAACTAGCTTTTCCTCTGTCTTCTTTGCTACTTCTATCAAATCCTCATCTGAAATGTTCTGAGCATCCTCCTTAGCTCCTTTTACTGAGCTTTAACTCTGAGTGCAATGACTTAGTGCATTTGTCCTTCTCATCTCTGTATTTTAACTCTCTTTCTGATTGAGGCTTAAAAAAATTGTTTAGACTTAGTTTTTAAGACTTTGTCTTTTATTTTTATTTGCAAATATAATTGGTGAATCAGAGCAAGTTATTACATCCATATTCTTTACCACTCCTATTTGTGTCCCATTCAGATCATTACAATTATCTCCGTCTGGAACAATTTCCCTCCTCTGTTTTTTCTTTCTGCCTTTTCATGACTTGTTTCCCTTAGGCTGTCCCCCCCCCCCCACACACATGTTTTGCTTTAATTAATTTTCCTCACTCAGGACTGTGGGCACCTGATGTAGTGAGTTAGAAGTTTGAGCATGTTTTCCTTTTTCAGTTGATTTATACATTGAAGTTAACACTGAGTCATACTCTGATCCCATTTCTTTCTTTTTCTTGCACTCCCCTTCAGGTATTTCCAATTGAAGCTTCATGATGTGCAAGTGAAAATTTTATAACTGCGATTCCATTTCTCAGAATATACAGTTGTTTAAGAACTAAAACATTAGCCATATGGAGGTCCTCAAAAGCCTTAAGAAGTATTGGTGTAATGGGGACTGGATATTTTTTTACCAGCTCAGAAAAAGAACTATGCATCAGTGTATTGCTTCTTCATTTACTCCCTCCCTATTTCTTCATCGTCCTTCTGTATTGTTGATCTGGAAGACTTTTCAAGGAAGCTCAGTGAATTGTAAATTCTTCTAGTTGACCCCAGAAATGGTTCCCATTCAAATTCAGAGGGGGATGGGGAGGGTTCATAATTTTCTTTACAGAACTTCTTTCTACTTTATTGCACTATTTAATTTTTGTATAGTATGCCTGCCTGATGAATTAATGCACAAAACAGTTGGAAGTGATCTGTTTTTCATCTCACATGATTTTCCACTTAAAATTATTACTGAGAAATTTTCTCCATCCTTTAGAACATTTATTTTGCTAAAGATACTTGATTGGCACCCCATATTTTAACAGTTGAGGGGTGGACTTGCATACTAATTTTCCATTAGGACTTAAAGTTCACCATTTTTTAAAGCATTCAGCCTGGTAATTATTTTATATTTAGATCCCCCTTTCCCTTGTACAGGTTGTTCTTTTGAGTTTAAAGAAGTGTCCATTTCTAATTCTGTACTTTGCATGTTATTTCTTCTGTGCTAACTACCACTGCCACTGATATTTAACTACAGGTCACAGCATTTTAATAAGGGAACAGTTAATTACTACCTAGGATTGTAACACAATACAAAAACTGTACACTAACAACAAAATAGAGCAACAAATTAGCACACAGGTAACAATTTTTGCTTTTAGGCAAGTCTAAAAATGAAGAGGGAAAGTAGAGTAACAGTTTGATTAAGTCTAATATCCATCTTATCAAAAAAAGGCTGAAAATGCTCTGAGGCCATTGTACTTTTCATCAGCAGTCAAAGCATGCAAATCACATAAGGTAAAGCAGATAGTTTTATTTCTTATTCAGGCCTCGAGTGTCTTGCAGTTTTAAGTAAAAATCATTACACTGCACCACTCTGGTAGGTTTAAAGGTCACAGTTCTTTGATGCTTCTTAGTTCTGTAATGAATTGATGATGAAGTGTTCTTTTCCACATGGGTTGTAACATGTTAAGGGCAATGATTGGTGTATACCCTGGCTGGCTGAAGAATTATACATTTACCTTGGTCTGAGAAATAAAAACAAAACATGCAACTCAGGCTATTTAAACTACTACAGTTATAATAAAACTGCACTATAATAAAATAGCACTATCACATTTTATATTTATAATTATAATCAGTCAATATGCACAGGGGTTGTATACAGACCCCTGTCTCAAGGGGAGGAAATGGACAAGAAAATGATAGAGGACATTCTCAAAATGGCTGAAAAAGGGGAGATACTGTTGATGGGAGACCTGAATATGCCAGATGTTAACTGGATGACATGTACCGCAGCCACATCCAAGAGCAGGGTCATTCTCAATGCCCTGCAGGGGACAAGCCTTAGACAGCTAGTACTGGAACCCACTAGGAAGGGAGCAATACTAGACCTGGTACTCTCAAATGGAGAGAGGATCACAAATTTACAAGTCAGTAGACTTCTGGGAACAAGTGACCACTGCACAGTGTGCTTCACAAAGAGCACAATCATGGAGATAAGCCATACAAAAACAAGGATACTGGACTTTAGAAGGGCTGACTTTGGCAAAATGGGTGAATACCTGAAGAATGCACTAGCAAATGGCCAAAAAGGAGGGGTGGAAGAACAATGGGGAAAAATCAAAACTGCCATCACAGAGGCAACAAGCCTTTGTGTGAAACAAATAAAGAAAACAAAGCAGAGTAAAAAACCACTATGGTTCTCAAAAGAGGTGGCAGGGAAGGTTAAGGAGAAAAAGGCTGCATTCATAAAGTATAAGGAATCACAGAAGGAGCACAACAGGGAACTGTATCAATTAAAGCCGAAAGAAGTGGGGAAGGCAGTCAGAACAGAAAAGGCCCAAAACGAGGAAAAAATAGCCAACTCAGTTAAGAAGGGGGATAAAACCTTTTATAGGTACATTAGGGAGCATAGAAAGGTTAAGGGAGGAATAGTGAAGATTAATAAAGCAGAGGGGAGGTGGGCAGAGGGAGACAGTGAAAAGGCAGAGATACTGAATGAATACTTTTGCTCAGTATTCACAAAAAAGATGAGGAGAGTTATCTAAACCAGACAATAGAAGCACCCTGGGTAGGGGTTGACACCAGTCCATTCACAGAAGAAAGAGTCCTGAAAGAACTCCTAAAACTCAAGGTGGACAAAGCAATGGGGCCTGATGGGATTCACCCCAGAATCCTAAAAGAACTAAGGGAGGACCAGGTGACACCACTGACCACACTTTTTAACAAATCATGGCAGGATGGTGTGGTACCTGAGGACTGGAGGAGGGCAGATGTGATTCCCCATCACAAAAGTGGGAGCAAGGCAGAAGCAGGAAACTATAGACCTGCAAGTTTGACCTCAGTGGTAGGGAAAATGATGGAATCACTTCTGAAAGAAAGAATTGTTGAGTACCTAGAGGCCAGCGGGGCACAGAACCCAAAGCAGCATGGATTTACAGCAGGAAGGTCATGTCAGATGAATCTAATTGATTTCTTTGACATGGTGACCAAAGAAAGAGACCAGGGAGGGGCTGTGGATATGGCCTACCTAGACTTTAGTAAGGCATTTGACACAGTTCCACACAAAGGATTAATAATCAAGTTAGCCAACCTGGGAGTGGGTCCCAGGGTGGTAGCCTTGGTAGCAAACTGGCTGCACAACAGGACACAGAAGGTAATAGTGAATGGAACACATTCTGAAGAAAGGGGGTTACTAGTGGAGTACCTCAGGGCTCAGTACTGGGTCCAGTCCTCTTTAACATCTTTATAGGTGACATTGCAGAGGGTCTGGAGGGAAAGGTATGCCTCTTTGCAGATGACACAAAGATCTGTAACAGAGTTGATACACAAGAGGGAGTAGAAAAGATAAGAAGGGACTTGAAAAGGTTGGAGGAATGGTCAGACATATGGCAACTTAGATTCAGTGCAAAGAAATGCAAAGTAATGCACCTGGGAAACAAAAACCCAGGAGAAGAGTACACAATAGCAGGGGAGGTACTAACAACAACAAAAATGGAAAGGGACCTGGGGATAGTCATATCAGATGACCTAAAGGTGGTAAGCAATGTAAAAAGTCGGTAAGGAGAGCCAGGGGGATACTGGGATGCATAGGAAGGGGCATCACGAGTAGAAAAAGGGAAGTGGTTATCCCTCTATACAGACAGTTGGTGAGACCCTATCTGGAGTACTGTGTGCAGTTTTGGAGACCTCATCTACGCAAGGACATAGACAGGAAGGAAGCAGTCCAGAGGAGGGCAACTAAAATGGTGCAGGGTCTGCAGCAGAAACCATATGAAGAGAGACTGAGAGAGCTTAATATGTATACTCTTGATGAAAGGAGGGATGGGGGACATGATAGAAACTTTCAAGTACCTCAAGGGAATCAACAAAGTCCGGGAGGGTAGCATCTTTCAGAAAAAGAGATGTATAAGAACAAGAGGCACAATTTAAAGATGGGGGGACAGCTCAGGGTAATGTGAGGAAAGTTTTTACATGGAGAGAGTGGTGGATACATGGAAACGCCTTCCGTGGAGGTCATTGGGTCGAAAACAGTGGGAGATTCAAACATGCATGGGACCAACATAAGGCAATTATAGTGGGGGGTTGCAGGAAGTAGGCTGCTGGTTAACTAGAATCTGCAGCTTATCCAGTAGGTAGTGAAATGGGCAGACTGGGTGGGCCAAGTGGTCCTTATCTGCCATCAAAGTCTATGTTTCTATGTAATATTATCAATATACATGATAACTAACAAGGGCATGTAACAACTGTTTTGTTCCAAACCTATGATCGTAATGTTTTAGTGGTCAGATATAATAAGCAACCTACAAAGAACATCCCTACATTGTATGGTCATGGACTAGGGCATGAAGAGTGTATAGTCCATGTACATTTGCTCTGTCTTTGGTATAGGATCCTTAGGAATACATAGTTGATAATTTTATTATCATGTACACATGCCATTTCAGTTTATTGCGAATACAGTATTTATTTAACTCAGCTAATTATGCATTGCAAAATTCCTTTTAGCTATTGTTAAAAAAGGAATCAAATGGTAAATGCAAGATAAAATAAACTTTGAATCTTGAGAGTTTTTATTGACTGATAAAGGAGTGCTAGACAGTACTGCCTGTTTTCAGCCTCATCGGGGGGAGCGGTACAGATGCAAACCAACTGAAACTGAACCAGATTAAGATGTAAGTGGTATTATTAGTGAATGAGGGAAATATGGCCTGGAGACCAGGAAATTCCCTTATTCTTTTCAACTTGATCTTCCCGTAGAAAATGGAGGTTTGGGTATGTTGAACCCTGTAGTTTTTTACTGTAGTTTTTTTTAATTTTTTTATTTTGGTAGCAAAACTCTCCAACAGGAAAATAAATGGTGGGTTCCTTTACTAAATCAAATTAAATCAAATCATCTTTATTTTTATAGCGCCTTTCAAAACCAAGGCACTGTACATAAAAACCATATACATAAAAATAACATTTTTTAAAACAAACATTAAAACAAATCAACCATAGTTAGGGAAAGCTAAACAAAATAAATATGTTTTTAACTCCTTTTTAAATCTATCGACAGTTGGGCATTCTCTTAACCAATAAGGTAAAGAATTCCACAGGGTTGGTGCTGAAAAAGCGAAAGCACGAGATCCTGATGTCTTTAATCGAACCCTGGGGATCTCTAGCAATCCCTCATTGGCAGAACGGAGATGAATGGAGGGGGCAGTAGGGTACTAGGAGATCTTTCAGGTAACAGGGTCCCTGATCATGTAGGGCATTAAAGGTTAGTAAACCAACCTTAAAGGTGATCCACCACCAAACAGGCAGCCAGTGCAGTTCGTGGAGCACAGGTGTAATATGAATGGTTCTAGAAGTCCCAGTCAAAAGCCTGGCCACCACGTTCTGCACCAGCCGCAGGCAGTGGATATCAACCCCAGGTAGCCCTAGGTAGAGGAAATTGCAGTAATCAAGATGGGTAGTGACAAAGGCATGGACCAATGTTGGAAGATCACCCGGAGGAACCAGATGTTTCACCCGGGTGATATTCCTCAGATGGTAAAAAGAGGATTTGACGACAGCTGACACCTGAGATTTTAGGGTCAAACCATCATCAAAAATAACACCCAGGTTTCGCACTTGATTGGAGGTAGAGAGCGACATACCACCAAGTAATAAGCCTGATGATTGTCCAGCCCCCAAATCCACCCCCGGATGACCTGGGTCAACTACCAGCACCTCAGTCTTATCCGGATTCAGTCTCAGCCAGCTGGAACTCTTCCAAAGCCTTATCTCAGCAAGGCAGTTATTTAGCACGGAGAGTGCATCATCTTGTCTGGGCAGAAAGGACAAATACAGCTGAGTATCATCCGCATAGCAGTGAAAACCCAGACTGTATCACCTGATGATATCTCCTAATGGCAGCATATACACTGCAAACAACATTGGGGGCTAGAATGGAACCCTGCGGCACCCCACAAGGCAGGGAGTGGGTGCCAGAGGAATAAATTCCAGTGGCAACTCTCTGAGACCTGCCCATGAAGCAAGAATGGAACCATTTGAGGACTGTACCAGACAGTCCACAAAAGAACCGCAGGCACTACAACAGCACACCATGGTCTACAGTGTCAAATGCATCAGAGAGATCAAGTAGGACCAAAATGGTACATGCCTTTCGAATATTACTACAGGAATGGCTGAATCCTTTCATGGTACAATTAAATCAGATGAAACTTTGCTTACCATGGTTACGTGTCAAACGAATCTTACCACCTTGAATGAGGGATACTTTTACTAAACTTAGACAATGGAGTCTTAGCCCGACATATTACGACATTCTATTAGGAAGGAGCTATATGAGACTATTATGGTCCTTTTTTTATACCATCCCAGAATTATTGGGTTGTGCAATGGATGGCAGATCTACTGCACTTAAAATATTAGTAAATAAAAGGGTTCCCCCCCAGATGTGGGATGTCTTCTGGGTAAGTCTGCATGGCTGATTGAGGGGTCAGAGGGTCTCACATGCATAAAAGCATAGAAGAGAGGTATTATCCCCATCTGGATTGTGATAACATCATTGAGACTGAAGAACATTTGATTGTAGATTGCCCTTATGCTAAGGGGTTTGGGGGCTTGCTGGCAACACAGTATCAGTGGCCAGAAATAGCTTCTATGCCATTCACATATCTGCTTTTTGACTTATGACCCCCAGGTTGGGATGGTTTTAGCCTGATACTTTGGGAGTACTTCTTGGTATTTTTAAATTTTACCTCTGGCAGGCAAGGTGTTCATTCGCTTTGCAACAAAAAATAATTGCCCATACAATATTGATTAACACTATACCCTTAACCTGCAGAAGGGTGTATGAGAAAGATGGAGAGCTGTTTTCCAGGTTCCAGAGGCATGCACTTTGAGCACATCTACAGTTTGTGTTTATGTCTAATATAATGTTGTTTAAAAGTCAAGGTATGCCTTAAAATTCTTGCTCACAGTAACTCTGCTTTACTTTTAATTTTTGAATTTTCTTTTATTTTTGTTATTTAGTTTTGTATCTTTGATTATTTCTTTCTGATTATCACTTGTGAATTTTTGATTGTATTGTGATATTTTGATGCTTTATTTTGTATTGTTTATATTTTAAAGAGCAACTCTACACTCCAGCATGTGCTTTCATAAATAAGATATTCATCTGTTACAGTTTCTACAGAATTAATTTTTTTCATTTTCAGTGTTCCTTTCTAAGATTTACAGCACGTCTTGGCAGTCCATGTAAAATATCTGTCTAGAAAACATTTGAAAACATTTGCCTCTCCCTTGTAAACATCACAGTGCCTTTATTTATAATATCATAGTGTTCACCATGATCACAGACTATGATGTCACAAACAGCAAATGTGTGGTTAGCAGGGAGGAGTCAATACATTTTGAAAGACTCAGTGACATAATTGCTGTATTATCTACAATGTTTGCAAAAAGCAAGGTAATGTTTGAAAACATAACAAAACTTGAAAACATTAGTGTAAATCTCATGTTTTTAAGCTTTTTATTATAATAGAGAACTGCTCTCTAATAAAAAATCCACTACTCTTTTCAAAAAGTGCCATGGAATCTTTAACGACTGCCAGAATAACCACCAAAACAGGCAGACAGGACATTGGTTTAATGTCTCATCCACAGTACAGCATCCCCTTATTAGCAAATTTAGATGCCAGCATTTATGATACAAACCCAATCCTGGTGTAGGACTAGAACCCATGATGTTCTGACCCAGAGGCAGATGTGCTAGTAACTGAACCATGCTGACACCTTAGCTCAAAACTATGGATTACATAAAATAAATGATTAGAAGATGCTCAAAATGATTCAGAATCACTAGATCGACAATTGAATACTTTTCATTTATAATATTTGAGATTTAAATATACTCAAGTTAAGAAAGTTCAATTGTTTTGTCTATTCATTAATTTAAGAGTTGTGCTTGACATCATAAGTAGATATTTACTTTGGAAAGAACTTCATAATAGAGGATTAAATCTAACTTTGCTGGACACAGTAATCTGACTTTGTGACAGTACTTATTCCCAGGTTATGTACTTGTTTTCTGGAAAGTTGATTAATGGGATAAATACAAATATTGAGGTTTATCTTGATGCCAACTCTCTTTAATATTCATATATAGAGAATAATGCATATGTAGGGGGTTGATATGCAGTTTTTTTACACACCCAAGGTGTGTGATATTAGAGAAACCTCGAGAGCGAAGCTCAAGAGGTTTCACTAGTATCACACACTGAGGGTGTGTTTAAAAAACCTGCTATCAACCCCCTACAAATGTTTTATTTTTTATAATAAATGGTGCAAAATAAGTATTTACTAGATCAAAAATGCTAACTAAAACGACTTTCCCACTATCCCTGACTGGTTCCCTAGGCTGCATGAACTTTCACTTCCGGACTGGCATGACCCCACCCATCAAAATGAGGCAACAACAGACATTAAAGCTGAAGGACTTGTTCTGATGCCTTTATTTAAATAAATTGAAAAAACGTTTTTTTAATGAAGTGTTATTCGTTTTACTCCATAGCTACGAAAGTGATCTACCTTACCCGACTTGAACCCACAACCATAAGGTACCAGAGTTAAAAGGCAGTTTAGTTAAATTGTTGTGAAACATTATATTAGTCTCTGTCCCTGTCAGTGCCGCAGACAGCAAGAAAACGGTTCTCCATTTGGACTGCTGCAGGCTTCTCGGCACGCGACTGTAAAAGTCGTATCAACCCGCGGGTTGATACGAGTTTTCTCGTATCAACCTGCGGGTTGATACGACTTTTTAAAGTACTCAAAAACGGATTGATAATGGGGGTCACCAGTTATTATAATATGGTTATATCTAAATCATAGCAGAAATATTTTCACACTCCCAGTGTTGCAGAAACCATAATTAGCCACTTGAATTATGCAAACAATATAGTATTGATCTCCACATCACTTTTGGGACTCCAAACATTGGACCTCTTTGCTTCTTTCTGGAAGACAAAAAGTTAAGTATTAACACAGAAAAAACTAAACTAATAGTTTTCAGTGATAACTCAAACAATATCATCTTTTCATCAACAAGCAGTGTGCTGATATAAAGAGGCACAGAAGCTAATGGTATACATTGACTGCTTGGCCCATTCAGTCTGCCCATTTTCATTGTGATTGTTTTTGCTGCAGATCCTCCTTGGTCTATGGCACTGTCTCTTCCACCCCCTTCCTTTTCTTTATGATTCCCTTGTGCCTATCCCAGATCTTTTTGAATTCCATCACTGTTTGGCTGTTGGTTAGGTTAAAATGATGCTTATTTAGGCCTAAACCTCACATTTAACAGTTGCTGGGGATTACAGATTGATCAGATTTATATATTTATCAGCTTCTGTTTACCGGGTAGGCACACTAGACAAGAAAATGGCCATTTTCAGGTGCAACCTGGGAGATTGCAAAGGTAGAGTTTGGTAACAAGTAAGGCCATGAAACCTTTCTTAGCTTTGAGATCATTTAACCACACATATGGTGGAGAATCATTAACTAGTATATTATGAGCTATGCATGCTAAGATGAAGATCTCCGTATTGTATGGAGCTGAAATTTGGTGCTTAAATAATAAAGCCAAAATTACAACCATAATAAAGTTTACAGATATTTATTAAGAGCCCCACAGTCAGTAAGCACTGCAATTCTAAGAACTAAACTCGGTCAATATCCTTATGGAAGTATTGGTAAAGAAGATAATCTCTGTCGTCCTTCTGAAAGTTCTCATTCAAACTACTCATAGATTCTCACTGATATCTTCTGAAGAACAAATTAATTATTTTCAGAACAGATGTTGTTCCCCTTACACAAGATTTATTAAAAAAATAGTTATTTAATCAAGCCTTTCTCATGTTCTAAGTGATAATGACTAGAAAACCTGGCAAGCCATTGTGACAGATATCAAAAGGAGGTATAGGGACAACTCTGTACGACATGACCCATCATTAGTTAAGAATTCAAAATTTCATCCATGGTTGCTTTTGAATAAAGAACTGTACTGTAAAGAATATTACCTAGATTTGATAGAGGCATCCTAAAGACAAGGGATTTTTTGTTAGATTCGGGTGGACAATATACCAAAGCCATCAATTGTTATATAAACAAAAAAGAACTGGAATAATATTCCCACTATGTTCATGATGTGTTCAGCAAATTGTCAATTTAAGATATATAGTACTTTTTACCCTTATTTTAAAGAGTTCTGGTAACCTTCACTTGGTGATATGCTGAGTCATCTTAAACTTGGGGAAACAGCAAAAGCAACTCTGGACCCATGGTGTGTCATTTTAAAACTGATAGGGAGAAAACCAAAAACAACACACTCAGTGCCAAACAAGTATGCTAACTTGATTTTAATGTGCAGAGCAGTGCTTACAAGCACCTGATCCACTCGTGACAAGCCTTGACATTTTGCACAGGCAGCTTTGTCAAAAGTCTCTTGACAACGCGCACCTGTGCTAAATATCAAGGCTTGTCACAGGTGGGTCGGCTGCATGTAAACACAGCTCTGCATATTATAATCGTATTAGCAAACAGTTTTGGGGATCACGTGATGAGCTGAGTCTAAGTGGACGTGTTCTGCACTGCTCCTAGGCCCTGAAGCGAATTTAATTTATAAAAGTCTCCGGTACTGGTAAGCGGCGACTCAAAGCGCCAGGTACCAGTTGTGGAGGGGTAGCGGGTCTAAGCGGGAGCAAAACTGTGAAGGAGAAAGCTGCAAAAAAGCGACAGAAAGTATATAGACAGCATGGTTGCTACAGACGTGAAGGGCCTTCCTGCAGCACCAGCATGGAAGTGGAGGCTACGGAGCCCCTTGCGGCAAGAACGCCGGCAGCCAAAAGACTGAAGCCCCTATCCCCTGATTGAAATGAGCAAGAGGGGGACTTGAATAAAGAAGGGGGTGCTGTGAAGACCTCTGACAATATCCAGGAAATCAAAAAGCTGTTACAAGGGCTGGTGTTGGATTTTGCAGAGGTGAAGCCTGCATTACATTCACTAGCACAAAGGATGGGGGATGCAGAACTAAGGATCTCCTCCCAGGAAAGGAAGGTTGCCACAATGGATCAGGTGCTAGTGGTTGTGAGAAGGCAAGTCAAAAAGCTAGAAGAGAGGATGGACGATCAAGAGTCCAGAAGCCGGAGGAATAACTTAATACTAGCAGGGCTCCCAGAGAGGGCTGAAGGGTCAGACTGTGTTTCCTTTTTGCAAGATTTTCTGTTCAAGCTATTGGGCCCTACTCCTTTTGGGGAAGCTTATAACCTGGAGAGAGTCCATAGGGCTGTAAGAGAGATCCCTCTTATGGGCACAAGGCCACGGGTGATAATAATGTGACTCCTGAATTATAAAGAAAATACGCATGCACTGGCTACTGCAAGACAGAAGAAGACACTGCCATGGAATGGTGCATCACTGTGGATGTTCCAGGATCAGACACCAATGGTCAGGGAGAAGCAGAAGGAGTACTCAGAGATCAAAAAGAAGCTTTATATTGTAGGAAATAAATTCCATTTACAATACCCTGCAATCTTGAATGTGCGGCTCCAGTCTGGGGAGAAGAGATACCTGACTGCGAAAGATGCTCTGGAGGGCCTGGGGGTCAAACTTCCAGAATTATTCAAAGCACCAACCTGAATTTTGGGCTGAAGGGAAGAGGCGAGATAGAGAGGAAGACTGGGACTGTGGTCACTGAAAAGATATAACAAATTTATCTTGATCTTTGGGGTTTGCATTATGACAGATTCATAAAATAGGTTGAATTTGTTTAAGATTTATTGGTTCTGGTATTATGGGTCAACCTCGGGGGAGTTAAGAGGGGATGGCTCCGAAATTAAAGTTATGGGGTTGGAGGCAGATGTGAATGTGTTAGTTCAAAGGAAGGCTGGTGGGCCTAAAAGATAGGGTAATGTGGGGTGAGAAGTCGAGGGGTCTTGTTGGGTTCAATATACTGTTTTAAATCTTAAGTGGACCCCCTGTTGGGAAATTAAGCTAGACTGGGAAGAGTGAGGCAGATGAAGTGGTGGACAAATGGCAATGGAAAAGGGATGGGGATCCTACCTTAGGAAGGGTGCGGAAAAAAGTATAGGAATAGAAGGAAATGTTGGGGGGTTTGACAGGGGATGGTAAGGGGTAGAAGAGATACCCCATTTAGTGGAGAAGTAGGGAATGAGGAGACAGCTAGAGGGGTTTATTTATAGTATCGGTTGAAACTCCAAGGTGGAAGGTTATATATTTTAGCTTAGGAGACATAGGGGCAGATTTGGCACCCAATGGGAGAAGTATAGATAGGGAGGGCAAGATTAGAGTTAGAAGGATAGTGGGATATAGGAGGAGATGTAAATATGTTCTAGTTATTTTTGGATAGGTGATGGGTACTAGGAGATGCTCTGACAATAGGAGGGGCACGGAAAGAGGTTCATCCATGAATCAAGATTCGAAAGGAGGGTGATTGCAGGATTGGGGGAAAAGTGGTGGGGGGTTTGGAGATAGGAAGGAGAGAGAGTCCATTAGAGAGACAGAAGGGGCAGCAGACCAAGAGTATGTGCAAAAAGAAGGCTTGGCTATAATAAGATTCAGATTCTGGAATGGCAGGGGTTAAAATTCTGTCATGGAACACTAAGGGACTTAGGGGTAAGTGGAAAAGAATGGTAGTCCTCAGACATATTGAACAGCTGGGAGCCCACATTTTTGCCCTGCAGGAAATCCACTTGTTAACGGAGGAGGTGAGTTGTCTTAAGTGATTGTGGGTGGGTCAGGTTTTTGGGGTGGGTAAGGAAAAGGCGACGGGGTGTGTGGTGATTTTAATAAAGAAAACTTGTATGTACAAGGTGGAGCAAGTAACTGTTAGGGAGGATGGCAGAGGGATATATCTTTCTGGTACCCTATTTGGTAAAGCATTAACAGTGGCCTCTATTTATAGCCCAAGCCTGAATTTTTTGCATCACTAGAAAGGGATATGGCCGTGTTATCTCAGCATTTCCTTATCTTGGCAGGGGGCTGGAATATTTGTTTAAATAATTTGGAGGACAGAATTCCACCATTTAAAGGCCCTTTGTCTAGGGCTCAGATTGCCCTGAATAGATTAATGGAGGCTTTGGCTTTAGTCGACCCGCTTAGAACCTGTTCTATGGGGGGCAATAATATGACATACTACTCTGCGGCTCACAAGAGTCACTCTCGTATTGACTTTTTTTTGGTAAATGGGGAAGCACTTAGGGAGGTTAAGGAATTGGCTACTGAGGGTAGACTCTTATCAGATCACTCCCCTATTCATTTAAGATGGGAACCAGCTCCTATCCCTCCTAGACTGCATAGATGGAGATTAAATGATTCCTTACTAGCGGTGGCTTCAATTCAAGGAAAATTAGAGGAAGCCCTCAGGGAGATTATCCACCAACAGTTACCTACACTACAGAATGAAAAGCTTAAATGGCCAACTTGTAAGGTGCTGTATGCAGGGGCAGCCCAGAGCCTTGCAGCGCAAAGAAATAGACTGCAGAGGGTGAAGGATGAATTTATTATGGGGGCTATTGAGTCGCTGTCTCCACTGGAAGGGTCCTCTGGGGAAATCGACGCAGAACTTAAAAGCTTGAGAGGGGAAATGGAGGATATCTTGAATGGGAAAGTCAAATTTTGGTTAGAAAAGATTAAGGCTAAGTATTTAATGCAGGGGGATGTACCTGGGCGATTTCTAGCAGCTAGGATTAAGGAATGGGAAGCTAGTAGGAGGATTCCTTATATACAATATGCCGGACAACAGTTAACAGACCCCCAAGAAATGGCAAATGCCTTTGTGGATTATTTTAAAGAGATCTATCAAGTAAAAGGGGGAGCTAGTGAGGAGGAAATTAGAACATTTCTAGAGGGAGTGCCACTCCCAGTCCTGGATCCTATACAAGCTAGTAAATTAGCGGCCCCTATTACAACATTGGAGATACTGGAGGTGGTCAACTCTTTGCCCCATGGTAAAACCCCAGGGCCAGATGGACTGGTGGCCAAGTTTTACCAGGTGCACATACAGGCCATACTTCCTATACTTCAAGAATTCTTTAATACTATAATGTGAGAAGGGGTGTGCCATGCTCCACTGTACCAGGCATATATCACACTTGTTCCTAAACCAGATAAGCCTAGGGACATACCAGGCAATTATAGACCTATAGCTCTGATGAATCAGGATATTAAAATTCTTACTAGAATTTTAGCTAATAGAATATTGAGCATTTCTCCAGCTTTAATTAGTCAGGAACAAGTGGGCTTTATGCCAGGAAGGGGAGCACATGATTCCCTTAGGAAGCTACATCATATGCTTAGCTATGCACCAGACTCTCAATTACCCATAGCTCTGATATCCTTAGATGCAGAAAAGGCCTTTGATAGGGTCCCCCATCTCTTTCTCTTTGCTACAATGGAAAGGACG
Organism: Neoceratodus forsteri; assembly: GCA_016271365.2. Lineage (NCBI taxonomy): Eukaryota > Metazoa > Chordata > Ceratodontiformes > Ceratodontidae > Neoceratodus > Neoceratodus forsteri. Next base: position 978,845,688 of record CM057458.1, on the reverse strand, counting down.
GGTTTTCCAGAGGGCTTGATCAGTGGTATCAAAAATTTATATGCAGCCCCAACAGCCAGGGTATTGTGCAATGGTTATGTTTCTCAGGAGATACTTTTAGAAAATGGGACCCGTCAAGGATGCCCTCTCTCGCCGATTTTATTTAATATATATTTGGAACCTTTGTTGAGAGCTATTAATATTGAAGCACAAATAAAAGGGATTAATATTGTGGGTGGGAGCTAAAACTTTCAGTTTTTGCTGACAACATACTCCTACACCTACAGGACCCGGCAACAAGTTTTAAAGGATCAATAGATTTAATAGAGAAATATTCTAAAGTTGTGAATTATAAACTAAATTTGGCTAAGACCCAGATTATGCCCTTGACAACCTATGTATGTAGGGCAGATTTTGCACCATTATAGGTACAGTGGAAGGTGGATAAGCTGAAATATCTGGGTGTTTGGATCACATCTGCTGTTGAAGATGGTGCTGCATTAAATATGGAGGGGGTACTATCAGCGATTAGGGGGGATATGACAAGATGGAACAAGCTCCCTTTGAATTTTACAGCTAGATTGGGTCTCATCAAGATGAACTTACTACCCAGGTTACTGTATCCGGTATATCTAGCCCCATATTGCATACCTGTAATATGGTTTAAAAGAATTAAGAAGCTTTTATCAGAATTTCTATGGAGTGCTAAACCTCCTAGGAAGAAGCATAGCACTTTGCGTATGCCTTATGGAAGGGAAGGGATTAAACTGCCTGATCTCCACTTATATTATGTGGCAGGCCAGATGGGGCTTATGATACGGTGGAGTAGAAGCTTAGAAGGGGAGTCCTATGTTCCAACTTGGTTACAAATTGAGAAACAAATATTAAAGGACTCAGGACTCTCGTCGGAGGCAATTCTATTTGCTAATATAGAAAGGGACCCTAAAAAGGTATCTTGGAATCCAGTTGTGAAGTCAGCAGGAGCTTGGTGGTCATTCCTCTCCCCGGCCCAGAGGAGGAACCAAATGAAGGCTAGGGACCAGCCAGTAGTGGGCAATCCCAACTTGCTAATTGGAGATCAAGTAATTACTAGAAAATGGGTGCTGCAGTTGATGGGTTTGAGGATAAGGGATGTGACTCAGGGTAGCAGAGTGGTCCTCCCAGCTGGATCTGAAGAAATACTGTTTTTTAGAAGACTGCAAATCATATGTATGTTAAAAGGGATGGGGAAAAGGGTAGGGGATTTTACGGATAGTTCTTTTACCTGGGATAACTTGAAAGATGTTGATCCAGTATCTAAGGTTTTGTCACAAGTATATAAAGTGCTTCTGGATTATTATAGTCCGAACTCTCCTGTACAAGTGACATATTGGGTCAAGAAGATGGTCCCTGGGACTCTAAACTGGGAGAGCATATGGAAGAGCAATAAGTACATACCTATACTTACGTATGAGTATGCAATACTTTATTGTCTCGAATATGTATTTTACCCCATTGAAATTATATGATAGATGCCTCAGACAGACAGACCTGTGCTTTAGATGTGAAACCGAAGCAGGGGATCTTTTACATGTGCTGTGGGAGTGTAGTAAGATTGCACCCCTCTGGGCTGAAATTAAACGGTGTATGGATCCACTGATGGATTACTCAGAATTTATAACTCCAGAGATCTGTATCTTAGGTGATATTTTACAGGTCTCAGGTAGTGCACCTAAATATCACCTTTCTTCAATGTCAGCGATTGTTAAATCATTTGTATTGCAGCACTGGAAAGATGATCAAGTGTATACATATGATCAATGGATGAGAGATTTTATTGGGGCTTTGGGCAAAATACAGCGATATTATGCCTGGGAAGGTAAAATGGGGTTTATGCAAAGAGATGGTCGAAAATAGATGCGATATACTCATTATAGTGCAAAATGGCTTAGACTCAGGCCTGTCTGTCGAGAGGTGATCAGCTGGAGAAAGATATGCTGGTTCATGCTGCAGAGATGTTTAGAAGGACTCTGGTTCGAATGGTTAGATAAATGGTTGCTGTGAAAGGGTTACAGTATATTCATAAATAATTAGCTGGATGCTCTTGGTCTGCTAGGATAGATGATAGGATGGGGACTCTGTCTCTCTCCTGGGACACAGCAAGGAGATACCACCTTGAAGGGCTATTCTAAAGAGGTGTTCAGGATCTGATGCCCTCAGGGGAGAAACAGGGGATGGGCTAGAGGGGTTATTTCTTTTTCCTTCTTGATTAAATTTACTCACTGACCCTGTTACTCCGAGGCAAAAATGTGGTATATGTATAAGAAAAGGGTGAAGGGTGTTTCTCTGTGCTGTGAATGTATATATGGGTTTGTATATAGTTCTCGCAGCCAGTTTGGTGCTGTGTACCCTGGCTATGCCAGATATGTGTGTGTCTGTCTGAATTCTCTTTTCCTGAAAAACAATAAAGAGGATTTAAAAAAAATATATTAGCAAACAGTTTTGGCTCTGTGTGGTTTCTCTTTTTTTTCACCCCAACTTAAACTATCTTTAGATGATATAACTTGGCTTTCTACCTCATCTGCAAAAAAATGTATTGCAAACATTATTCACCTTTTTGAAGTCAATTAAACTTTGCCCGAGAACAACAGCATTTAGATAAAAGTGTTTTATTCATACTGTCATAATGTGGTGGACACAAGGAACTAATTATTTGTTGAGAAAGCATTTATCATAAAGAATAGTGATTCCAACCCTTAGAGAATGCTGTGGGAATGTAGGTATCTACACATAGAAACATACAATTTGATGGCAGAAAAGGACTGCTTAGCCCACCTAGTCTGCTCAGATGTTCCCTGCCTATTCTGTCTCCACATACCCTATCTGGTCTTTCTTGACTGTACTGCCTCTCTTCATGCTATCTAATATACCCCTATGTCTATCCCATGCATGCTAGAAACCCTCCATGTGATAGCATCCGGCGCTTCTGTTGGCAATCTATTCCTCACATCACCCTTGAATTCCCCCTCTAGCTTCATTACATGCCCCATGGTACTGGTGCTTGTTCTGTTTTGGAAGATACTCCCCACCTGTACCCTATTTACACTTTGGAGGTACTATACTTGTAGGTCTCTCTCAAATCACCTCTCTCTCCCTTTTCTTCCAGTGTGTACATCTATGACATTAGAGGGATGGATTATCAGAACAGATTGAAGGAACTGAAGTTATTCTCATTAGAGAGAAGGAGAATATGAGGGGACATGATCCTGGTCTGTAACGCAGTCATGAATAGTGATCTATCTGAATGTTTATGCATTCACAAGAAGGAAGGTGAGGCAAACTTAAGGGGCCACAAATATCAGCTAGAGGGGACTTATACAAGTCAGAAAAGATAGGGTACTGATTTATCCAGAGGGAGCTTGAAGCTTAGAATAGATTTCCAAGTGAGGTGGTATACAGTGACTCCTTACACAGCTTTTAAAAAAAAGTTAGATACATTCATGGAGAACAATTGTAACCTCACTTGCTGAGCGGATGGCGGACAGACTTGAGGGGCCTTGGCTTATTTTTTGTCTGTAAATACTATGATACTATGATACATTTTGAGATCCCTCAATTTCTCTTCATAAGGCTTCTTGTATGCCTTTCTCTGGACTGCATCTACTCTGTCTATATCCTTTCTGAGGTATAATCTTCAAAACTGAACACATACTCTAGATGTGGTCACACCAGTGGGCTATATAATGGCAACACCACCTCCCTCCTCCCGCTGGAGATATCACTCACTATGCAACCTAGCATTCCACTAGCCTTACCTACTGCTTTGTCACACTGCCCTGCCACATGGAAGTTCTCAGAAATGATAACCCTGGGGTCCTTTTTCCTGCCTAGTGACTGTAAGTACTTCCCCATCCTATGCCAGGGTTTCTGTGTCCTAGGTGTACTATTTTGCACTTTTTTGGTATTGAACCCCAGCTTCCACATATGGGGTAAGAGTTTGTTTAATAAATGCTGGGCCACAAATTTCTCCAAACTAGGGAGGAAATATAAACTAGCAAGGGTGATTAGGGTGTTGTAAAGTAAACCCATGTCTATGACAAAATGCCCATCTATGTCTTCTACCTGATCTTGAAGATGAAAAGGGACCCCTTTTGGAATGAGAATCATTACTCCCTTTCTGTGGCCTGACATGTGGGAGGAGGCCACCACTGTGGAGAAGTCCCAGTTCACAAATTTAGATTGCTGCTCAGCTGAGAAGTGCATTTCTTGGAGAAACAATATCTCTGGACTGTCTCGCTTCAACTGCTGAAGGATACAGTATAGTTTCACTGGGCTGTGAATCCATTTGACATTGAAGGAAGCTACTTTCGAGGCATTAACTATGGTCCTTAGTACATCCACTGAGATGGTGCAGACCACTCCCCCCCAGAAAGGTACAGAGCAAGAAGAAAAGGAAGAGTTCATGAAGAATAAAGGCAAAGCACAAAGAAGGGGCCAAGAAATTCTGGCTCCACCAGACATAATACATCAAGAACAGTAACCATGTGACCATTGCAGCAACTGGCTTACAAAAGTAGAACAAGAACATGAACAGTACAACGAGTGTGGGGGGGGGGGCAACTGGGCATCTCTCTGCAAACTAGGGTGGAAGGCTAACCCTCCAACAGTACTTCTAGGCAGTGAGAGGTTGGGATCCTCTCCTATCAGAGAAGAGATGGTAGTTCTCTTTGGGATGGGGAGAGTGCACAAAACAGTTGTGGGCCCCTGTAACAAACAATCTGTTACTTTAGTGGTGAATGGGAAGGCTGCATCTAGCCAGTTCCACTCCACCTCTATTGCAAGGATGTCAAGGGTACTATAGCTGACAGAGGTGGTTTGTCAGCTCCTATCACCTTGCGTATAGTGGACACTGGGACTATAGTGGGTGGCAAACTACTGTCATTTCAGCTAAATCAGATTGTTTGCAGTACTAAAGGAGGGCCAAATACCTGTACTTTTATCAAACTGTTTCTAGTCAACAGGGGATATCTAGTTGACATACCCCTGGCAAGGGGTCCATGGGCAAAGTTATGAAAGCACTGAGGCTGCCACACAAGCTGTGATTGGCAAGGAGTATGCTAATGCTATTAACATTGCCAAAAGTTATGAAGGGAGGCCTTCCTTAACACCACACCTCAGCATGTGGGTAAGGGGAACCCCCTACTGTTCTAACCACCCCCTCGGAGCCCAGCCATCACTGGGGAACACTGGCACCATACCACATCAATAAAACTATCTCCTTACAAGCATGTCCTCCATTCTTCTGAGAACAGAAGGCAGATCCCAAGGCGCAGGGGTCAACAGTGAACTGTGATTCTGCTGTAGTGCACCACAGTTGCACAGCCCTCACTATTGTTCTTGGCATCAGACATCACAATTCCAGTCAAGGATGTCCAAGGCCTCCCCAATCATGGAGAATAGCTAGCAGGAGCCCCCGTCCAGAGCTGAACATGGCGGTTCTCTGCAATGAGAGCATGAGATTACATGCTGGTGCACTTACTCAAATTGTGAGTCCACATGTCCTCACAGGATCCAAGGGATCTGGGCCAACAATGCAGCCCAAACCCACAGCACCTACTGTCAGCCTGTGGACCTCATGAAATTAGACCTGTGCAGCTAAGATATAGTTGTGAAATAAGGGGTACAGGCCACAACAAGGAGGAGGAAGTTCAACTGTTGACTGTAGCAGTGCAAGTGAGCCAGATCCCTGTCTCCAGGCCTCCAGGGAAAGAAGTCAAATCATGGTGAGACCCCCCAACCAGGCCCACACAACAACCACCCCAGGCCCCACACATATAAGGATACATTTATTGTATGCTAAACATTAGCCCAGGATGTAGTCCCAATGCAAAAGGAATAGGCTATAGTCTTGGCAGCTGCACTGCCCTGGGAGGGTAAGAAAATGCATCATGAGGACCTTCTTTATACACATTTTGACAGTTTGGACAGCTTGGGTTGCAGGGATGTAGACAGTCAAAGTTCACCCAATAGTCTGTCCAGTTATGGGGGGAAAATTATGGGGGTAGACTCGAGAAGTGACTCCTCAGGTGGCCAAGGGCCATGCCTTGTGACAACAGTTCCAAGTCATTTTCAAGTGCTCAAGCCAATGACCAAGTCTCCGGCTAGCATTCCAAGGGAACAAATGCCATAGCTTATCAAAGTCAAATGAAAAATGTCCATGTACCATGAAGAAACCAGGTTCTAGATGTATATTGGTGTATCAAATTCCACTGGCTGCCCCAATGTAACAAGTCTAGCTGTCCCGAATGAGGTGTGCCCCCACCCCGTTTCCCCAAGTGCCCAACATATCTCCAGATGTGAAGGGTCCATCAGTCTAAATGTGAATTCAGAAGTCATCTGGTTTCTGGAATTACTGCAAAAGCTGTTGTATATATTTCATAGTGGCTAGGCTGTGCTGCTATTTGCTATGGCTGGGGCTTTGAAACCTCATAGTCTGGCACGACCGTTCTTTTGTTGGTTAGGCCTGGATCCATTCAGGGCAACAGCACATTGATCCCTCTGTGTTGCAGGTCCTGGGTTGCTTCCTGCAGGGTGAAGAAACTTTGGGGCCATCTGGGAATATAACAACAAGCCTTGATGGATACCACATTTGGATTTTGAGCTGGCTGGATTTCAGTGCTCTAAGTATGCTGAAAATGCATTTCTCATGGCCCTTACCCTTGATGAGTAATCGTTATCAGAATAAATCCACTTATTTTTATAATGCAGTTTTGTCATCTTCCAAGGTCCTAGTCGAAGGTCCTGTTTTGTGGCAAAGCTCAGAACCTTGAGAAGTAGGGACTGGTGCCTGCTGTCTGCATCAGGTGGTTTCTGAGTAAGGGCCTTGTTTGCCTGTTCAGTGTCTAGGGACACTTCAGGATCCAGCTGCAGTATCTGCCAGAGAAAGCCATCAAGGAAGGTCACCATATCTCTCCCCTATTCATCTTCTGGTGCGCCATATATATGCGTGTTGCTGTAGCATGATCTGTTCTCCAGGCCATTGCATTTCTCTGCTAACTGTGGGCATTCCTTTAAAATGTGGAATGGCACTCTCCAATCTGTTAGTTCATTCATTTATTGTTCTAGCACATGCTTTGAGGTCCTTCACCTTACTCTCAATCAGAGTAATGTTGTCTTTGAGCTCTGCATTGATACTATAAATTTCTGTACGGAATTCTTTGAGGCTGGCCAGGATAGCTGTGTTGGTGAGCTGGGCCTATGATGGGGAAGCTGCTCCAGCCATCTCACTCTGCTGCATTTTCTCATGTAGTCCCAGGTCTGGCCACTGAGTGGAATCCGCTGTCTGTTATTTATTCTTTGCCCTTCTTCTGCCTCCCATCAAGTCTAAATGCTCCATAGAAGTGATTAAAAGGCTTTAGTGTAACATGATATTGGCTTTGAAGCTATTCTTTGGAGATTAAGGTCAGAGCCGATCTTCTAGTCCTACATCCCTGATACTGACGTCACCAGATGTCCCTATCCACTTTAATCCTGACCTCCCTGTTCTACCTACTTTACCTGGGAGAGGTTTGGGCCTATCCCACTTATTGTTTTCCATACTGTATAACTAAGTAGTGACTCCTAGTTAAAATTTTAGCACAATACATTAAGTAATAACAACTTTCATACAGTGTTTATCAGTTTACCATACGTGAAAGACAGTGAATATGAGCTGATCCTTTTTGCCTTGTTAAGCAGCATAAATGCATATCTTTATATTCAGAATAAACAGCAAATAGCAGTGTGTATTAGTTAAAGATAACAATGTGTACCTTTTAGTCCCTTTTTAGTAATTTATACTGTTAGTTACCCACCTCTTAATGTAATTTATTTATATCTAGTATTATTTAACCCACTGTTTACTTACAATATTCCATAACTTGATTCTGAATGCTTCAATCACAGTTAAACAAACTTCATTACTTCATTTGTACTCAGATTAAATTAGATATTGGACGGATTTGGGCATCACACTTCAGGTGCAGCATCTTCTACTGACTGCTGACTGCTGCCCCATGCTGATGCCCTCAATGTGATGCCCTTAACCTACAGTCCTTCAACTAAAGGACAACAGCAGAGGACCACTAAGCCAAGATCACAGAAATAATGCTGCTGAATCTCTGCCACCTGTCAAGCCTCCCAATTGGAGGCTAGGGGTACCAGCTGCTGAGCAAGAAAGCAGGACAACTGAAACAAGCCCCTTAGAGTTATACACTCCCTAGAGACTGACTGGCTCTTTTACAGTCCTGGGGACCACACAGTCACAGTCATAGGCATTTAACACAATCCCACACAAAAGACTAATAAATAAGTTATCCAGTCTGGGGATGAGTCCCAGGGTTGTAGGCTGGGTAAAAAATTGGCTGGACAACAGGACGCAGAGGGTAATAGTAAACAGAGTCCACTCTGAAGAAAGGGGGGTTACTAGTGGGGTACTGCAGGATTCAGTACTGAGGCCGGTCCTCTTTAATGTCTTTATGAGTGACATTGCAGAGGGACTGGAAGGAAAAGTATGCCTCTTTGCAGATGACACAAAGATTTGTAACAGGGTTGATACACAAGGGGGGTGGGATGGAAAGGATGAGAAGGGACTTGGCAAGTTTGGAGGAATGGTCAAATGTATGGCAGCTTAGATTCAATGCAAAGAAATGCAAAGTAATGCACTTGGGAAACAAAAACCCAGGGGAAGAGTACACAATGGGGGTACTAACAACAACAAAAATGGAAAGGGACCTGATGTAGTTATATCAGACAACCTAAAGGTAGGCAGGCAATGTGAGAAGGCAGTAAGGGAGGCTGGGGGGATACTGGGGTGCATAGGGAGAGGCATCACCAGTAGAAAGCAAGAAGTTGTCATCCCTCTGTACAGACAGTCGGTGAGACCCCATCTGGAGTACTGCATGCAGTTCTGGAGACCCCATCTCCACAAGGACACAGACAGGATGGAGGCAGTCCAGAGGAGGGCAACTAAAATGGTGCAGGTCTGCACCAGAAACCATACGAAGAGAGACTAAAGAAGCTTAATATGTATACCCTCGAGGAAAGGAGGGAGTGGGGGATGATAGAAACTTTCAAGTACCTCAAGGGAATCAACAAAGTCCAAGAGAGACCATCTTTCAGAAAAAGAGATATGCAAGAACAAGGAGGCATAGTTTGAAGATGGGGGGATGGCTCAGGGGCAATGTGAAGAAGTATTATTTCACAGAGAGGGTAGTGGATGCATGGAATGGCCTTCCTGAGGAGGTTGTGGGGTCAAAAACAGTGGGAGAATTCAAGAATGCATGGGATAGACATAAGGCAATTATAGTGGGGGTAGGAGGAAGTAGGCTGTTGGTTAACTAGGGTCTGCTGTTTATCCAATAGGTAGGGAAATGGGCAGACAGGGTGGGCCAAGCAATCTTTATCTGCCATCAAAGTCTATGTTTCTATGAATGGTAGCAAGAGATCAGCTGTGTGATTCCACACTCTCTCAAGCAGTTGTTGTATGCCACTGCTCAACTCTTCCTAAAACTCAGTCCTCTTGGCTGCCATGCCTCCTGATTAGAGGATATGGGTACCCACTGATGAGCAGGAAGCAGGGAAATTGAAGCAAACCCTTTCAAGTTACACACTCCCAAGAGTAACTGACTTTTTTGTCCCTTAAGTTTTTATCCTCCGGAGTCAGATTGGGCAGCCATCAGCCGCATCCCTCTACACCTACAGTATGGACCGTCCCTACTTCCCTTGAGATTGATTAGCTAGTTTCCCCTTGCATTCCTTCCCATGGTGGGACCATCGGGGGAAGACCTTCCTCCCCCTGGAGCACAAAGTCCAAAAATCATCACCAGTCTGAGAGGAAAAGGTGGATCCAGGTGTCCAAGCATTGCTTCACTGATCCCAGTTTGCTCAGTTTTTCCTCCTCTTTTCTTCCACTCTAGTCCTGGAGCCAGTGGTAAACTCAGAGGGTGCACGTGCATGGAGGCATGCATGCACTCTAGAACTGCAGCTCCTTCCACCCTCCCCGACCCATGTCTGCCTCCCATGCATCTGCACTACCACCAAGCCTCCACCTGGTGGCAGACAAGAGCCAGGAAGTTCCACCACCCCAGTCCAAGCATACAGAGGCTGCTAAATGGCTGCTCAATCTCTCTTTTGACCCTCCCCTTTCACCGACCCCTTGCAACCTGAGGTTGCTGCCAAACTCAGGTCACTGGTGTGGTAAGAGGTAAGGCACTTTGACAGTGCCTCAGTCCTCCATTTCACCAGGTCAGAAGAGTGACTGACTTTTTATAGTCCTAGGGAGCACACAAAGACCTAAACCTTCAAATTCTTCTTCTGTGGGTTACATGACAAAAATGTTGAGTCATTTGCTAATGACTACAATTTTTGATGCTCTGGAAATGTTTGGCAGATAAAGTATTAATGGCCTGTCTATGTCTAGGGATATATTTATATACATACTGATCAAAGTAGTAATAAAGTCAAAAACATCTAAAAAAGACAATCCTAAAAACAGCTTACCTACCTCTCTTTTCATAATGGACTCACTTCCTCCAGTCTTGCCCTAAAACATCTTATCTCCCTTGCTTATAATTCCAAGTTACGGCTGCAGTAGGCAGAGCCTGCAGACATTTTTAATGTACAAATGGAGTGATGTCATGTTTTTGTCTGTTGAACTGACTGAAAGTGTAAATAGTCTCTTCCACCTTACCCTCCTCCAAGCAATGTTTTCCACCCTCAAATAAATACACTTTCATGTTAGTCAGTGGTTACAGGGTACTATTTTCTTTCTTAAATGGGTGGTACAAGAACTGGAACCTGAGCAGTGGGAGGCAACATTAGTTTTTTGGGGGGGAGTAAGCTCCACCCCTACTTCCACCCGAGAAGCTCCTAAAGATCCACCCCCAACTTTTTTCTGATTCATGTGGGAGGGGCATGAGGTGGCTCTATCATGCTGTAACAAGACACACTAGTTTGGGACCTTTATCAACCAACAGAACAAGTCTGTGCAGTGGAGAGCAGAAGATACTTAATGCCTTTATTAAGGACTTGGAGAACAGAAGATATTTAGTGCCTTCAAATTAACTTAAAAAACCTTTGGAACAAATGATTATCAGAGCCACCTGGGGCCTCAGAAGGAGACATAGACACACATTCTACTTTACAGTAACATCCACAGGTATTTCTTAAACATTTTATATGTACATATATATTTTATATATAATTTGTCTTTTTAGTAGTTTCAAAACTTTGAAAGCACCGGTGTTAGCAATGCATTTAGAAATACGTTTTTTAATTGTCTTTGCAGTTAAACATGCAGTTTCATGTCAGGGCACATTGTTGGGGAAGGGGGTTCAAATTATTTTAATCATGGGCACAGTACTTGGTAAAGACAAACTTTGATGATAAAGTGAGTTTTTTCTTTTAAGTTTGAGAAGTATGTATTAGAAAACACTGAACAAGAAAACAATTGGTGATTTTAAAAGCTATTCTGATCAGAGCTGACATTAAAAAAAATATTAACTGTATTTTTTATTTTATTTTATCATGGACACTAGAAACATGATGTTAACATGTACTCCATGAAACCTGTTATTCAGGTTTTTTTTATTGCATCTTGTCCCAGCCAGTCTTCCCGAAGTGCAGTTTGTCAGGGTACATTTTTGGGGGAGGAGGTTCAAATTATTTTAATTATGAAGCACTGGTGTTAGTAATACATTCAGAAATACATTTTTTAATTGTCTTTACAGTTGCCTTGCCTTGCCACACATCTCATTTCGATGGAGTAAGCAGACCTCCTTCATTTTCCATTTATGTGGGTTCAGTGATTACCGTGGGCACATCTTGTGATACTAGTGCTAAGACAGCTCTTTATTGAAAATATCAGTGTCTCAATCCAAGATGATAAAAAGCAGCTAGAAAAAATAACATCCATGTAGAATTCTTACATATTTGTTTAAGACACCAGCTCAGCGTCCAGCTGCTAAAATTCCCAACTGATGTTTTACACTTTGCGCATCCTCAAAGTACTGTGCAGCAATTTGTTAACTATAATTTAAGTTCTGCCAGTGTGTATAATAACCTGGCAATGGCCTTCCATTGATCCAGTTCTTAATTACATGCCTACATTGCTTTGGCATACAATTGCTAGGTAACCATAATGTCACATGTTACATATTCGTGCTTTGGCTCCTAAATGGCAAAACAGTCCATTATACACACTTAAAACAGGCATTTAAAATATGTTCTTTTCAGGCTAGAACAGGAGACAAGATCAACATGAATTTTTTTCCTTTTCAAAAATGGAAGTTGACGTCCCCAATAACTCTTGCCCCTCCCCCAATTGTTATACCTCTGCATGTCTTGTTGGTAGAATGACTGATTTGTGTGTTTTTTCATTTTTGTTTTTATAACAGCCTACTATCTAGCCAGAGAAGGAGCACACCTTGCTCCTGGGAACACTTAGCATATCCCAAACCACTGACTGTCATCATTTACATTAGTCTGGTCAGAAGAAAGGTGCTACTTCTTTTTATCATTAAATTGAAAAAAAAAGGAAAGGCCTAATATCTTGAAACAGATTTAAGAAAAATTATTCTGCACTTACTTTGAGAGACATTTTTTCAGTTCTCTTCTTTATGATCAGAGCTGCTGATGCCACAGTGAAAACTTTGAAAAAACCCAATAACTTGGTACAACTCAGTTTACATTTTACATATATTCTGTAGATTTCTCCTGCCTATCTTTTATTACACAGGAAATTTGGATGAATATATGATCTTTATCTGTTAGAGTTAATCTGCCTCTATAGCTTACTCCCTACTTTAAGTCATAATGCTATGTTGTGACATCACAATCTGCTGTCATGGGAGTAACTGTGATGTCACAAGCCGTGCATTATGACCTCAGGTAGGAAGAAAGCACCAGGAATACATGAACACTGCAGGAACAGCGGTCCTCTTTTCATGCAAATGGCCTCAGTAAAAAATAATGGGGGGAAAATACAGAACTAATGTGTAATATAAACGGAACTGCGTCTAAATATTATGTTTTCTTTCACTTATCCTGAAGGCATTATATGCTCCTTGTTACTGGCACTCTGCTTAGGGGAGGGTGCTCATTGGAACAAGGTGACAACATGTATGTTACATGTATGTTTCAGTGCTAAACAATAACACAATTGCTTTCATTGTTTTTCCTGTACTATAACTGTTTTAAACATTCCAATACATGCTTAAATCCACAGGCAATTACTGACAACAAAATAGTGCTGCTTGAAAAGTTTTTTTAACCCAAATTAGTGAACATGAGTGTGACTCTAGGGGCAGTTGCCTCTCCAAAGACTATCATGATTATAACTTCTCCCTCTGTCTGTCTGTTTGTCTATCTGTATGTTTATCTATGTAATTATATTTCTATCAGTTGCATCTATCCCTATTGTTACTTACTGTATATGTACAATAAACCTGCATATCACATTTGCTTGCACTCTGAACGCATACTTATGATACAGTGCATATTTGTACTCCACTCCTGTATAGACCTCTTACTGTCCTGATATTCCCATTATCACAGGCATAACTACCTTAACCTCATCAACAGTGACCCATTATAAAAGATACTATCACATTTTCTCTCCTAATGAAGTCCATCATTACACCTGACTGCCTAACATCAACATATTACTTAAATATAAATTAAGTCACCGCATGGACAAACCCGGTTTTTCTCTATAAAACTGTGTAAATAATCCCAAGACTGAACATATGCCAGCCATTACTTTTTCATGTACTGCCATCTATTCTACCTGATAAACCTATATTCCTTACCATTCCTTCCATTGAAATCTACACCTTCATATCTTTTCCTAATAATCTGTCTGCCTTCCTTAGAATGCAAAATAAAACAAATTTTACTAGTTAAAAATCATTGTGTTGTTTCTCCATGTCTCCTTAACAGTTCCACACAACCTCACTAACTTCATTATGCAGCCGTGGTGGATCTGACCAGTGTCTATTTTTATGTTTGCTTGCACAGCAAACATTTTGTTACAATGAACTGCATTTCAGAGGTGTGTCACTGTCCTGCCATTACAGGTCAAGCTGCACTGGGTTCATCAGTGATAGATCAATGATCAGGCAAGCTGCATATGACACTGGAATTGTTTGATGGGTGGACACTTTGTGTGGTTGAAAGGATAGAAGCACTCCTATGAGACAACGCTTTGGTCCTTTCATTTGCATGAAGCCAGCTGGCAATCGGCTGAGTGGCTTTATGTTTTGGTGTCATGCTATGACTCTTTTCTGTGTGTTTTGGGACCCTCCTCTCCACTGGTCTCATGGAGTATGTATTGATGTCCTCCCCCACATGTTGAGTCCCTGCACACAGCCCACTTTTTCCTATAATTTCTAGTTTTTATGTTTGTCTGTACAGCAAACATTTTGTTACAATGAATCGCATTTCAGAGGTGTGTCACTGTTGTGTCCAATGCAAGTCAAGCTGCACTGAGTTCATCAGTGACAGACCAATGATCAGGCAAGCTGAGTATGGCACAGGTCACTGTTTGACAGGCAGAAATTTTGTGTGGTTAAAAGGATTGAAGCACTCTTATGAGACAGCGCTTAGGTCCTTTCATTTGCATGAAGCCAGCTGGCAATTGGCTGAGTGGCTTTGTGTTGTGGTGTCATGCTATGTATCTTTTCTGTGTGTTTTGGGATCCTCCTCCCTGTGGCGGAGATAGGTTACACCCTTGTGTTCAGAACTTTTGGACAGCTTTCCTATCTCCTTTTGTTCAGACTTATACAAACTTCTGTTGTGAAACAGTACCCCTAATTCTATTCTTTCTTATTCTGTTCTACTACCCTAGGTAAGCCACCTAGTGCAGTACTGTCCTATCTTCTTTATTTCTTTCCCGTCTTACAACTGTACTTATTCATATTCCATCCATTGTGTCCTCCTCTGTAAAGTGTATAAACACCCTGAAAGGTGTAACTTTATAGTTGCAGCTGGAATGAAGTGAATTATGCCTTCGGGCATAAGAAAATAAAAAGAAACTTATATAGTGCCCCTAAGAAAATTGTGGTTATGTATCAAGCACTTTAAGAATGTATTTATGTAAAGATCCTTAATGTTTAGTTACAGTATTTTGTTAATAAACAGGGTTATTTTTCTGTGCCCTGTAATTCATAGTATTGGAACCACTGTTGTGGTTAATGGTTGTGCTTGCTACTCTATGTATTTAGAGGGGTGTATTTGGTATCCCAAATCAAGAAAGATTCCTTCCTTTATGGAGTAGCTGCTGCATATAGTTTGTTACACTGTCCTTTAGCCGATGAGTGGCTGACTGAAAATGAAAGTGAGTGTCTACTGTAAGGAGTTCACTCGAGGAGTGAACTCAGAATTATTAGAAGAATCTTTCCTTTCTTTTTGTTTTGTAGCGCCAGATCACTGGAGGATTTACAGCTTGAAAAAGTTCAACAGTCAAATGTAGACTGCAGCAGAGTGTCTTGGGGCAAGGCGGTGCTTACAAATTTCAGCTGCCTGCCCAAGACAAAAAGTGAAAGTGTTTTGTTTTTGGATGGCTTGATTCACACTGCAAGTGAACCAAGCATTGCAAAGAAAAAGCGCTTTGCCCTTTCAGAGCAGGTGGACTGCTTCTCTTCATTTAAAAGGAGCAGGTTAGCTCCTTGAAAATCCCAGGGCCACACACTCTATTTGAAGCAAGAAGGGAGCAGGCGGCAGAACAGTAATTTTGTAAATTTCAGCTGCCTGTCCTAGCACTCCTAGTTTGCATAGCACTTTCCTTCCTTCTATAAATAGGTACAAGGACAGAGATGCTGCCCAAATAAGGAGGGGGAAAGGGTGGAAGGTGGTTACCCTTAATTCTAGGAGCCTTGGGAGGAAAACTGCAGAGTTGCAGGTTCTCATGGCAGAGGGAGAGGTGGACATTGCAGCCATCACGGAAACATGGCCACCCAATATAATGACTGGGACCTGTCTGTACCAGGGTACAGGTTATTTCAGGGACAGGGTGACTGGGAAAGGAGGGGGTGGCACTATATGTGAAGGAAGGACTGAGTGTGTAAGGGAGGAAGGGAGGAGGGTAGTACAGAGTCACTTTGGGTGCAAATCCAGGATTCCAAGAATAGGAGTCTTAGAATGGGAGTGGTGTACAGGCCACCATCTCAGATGGAGGAGTTAGACAGGGAACTAGCGGGACAGATCAGGAGGACCTGCGAGAAGGGTAGTGTGGTGATTGTGGGGGACTTCAATGTGCCAGGAGTGGACTGGAGCACCCCAACAACCAGGAACAGAAGGGAGCAGGTACTGCTGGATGCCTTCCAGGACAGCCTCCTGCTGCAAATGGTCAGTGAACCAACCAGGTTAGAGAATACCCTTGACCTTGTGCTGGCAAATGGGGACTTTGTGAGAGAACTTACAGTGGAGGAACCGCTGTCAGAGAGTGACCACCACTCAGTATGGCTCACATTGGATATGGGCAAGGAAGGAGTGGAATCTGGCACAAGAGTGCTGGACTTCAGGAGGGCTGACTTTGGGAGGATGGGGGAAGTGGTAAAAGGGTACCTGGCCAGAATTCAATCTAGTATGGATACTAACCAGAGATGGGAGCTCATAAAGTTGGGGATAGTGGAGGCAACAAAACCTGCTGCAAAGCCCAGAGCAAGAAGGCTAGGGCTAAGAAACCGAGCTGGTTGAGCAAGAGGGTCATGGAAAAGTAAGAGAAAAGAGCTGCCTTTAGGAAATACAAAGAAAACAGGGAGGGGAGGACAGAGAGGATACTTGACAAGAATTGAAGGAGGTGACAAGGGCAGTAAGGGGAGCCAAAACATCTACGGAACTCAGGCTGGCACAAGGCATTAAGAAGGGGAGAAGGACTTCTTTAAGTACATCAGGGAGAAAAGGAGCTGTAAGGACCACATAGTAAGGATTAGGAAGGAGGGGTTGGGTGGAAGCAGGGTGCGATAAAGGCGGAAGCACTAAATGAGTACTTCTGCTCAGTATTTACTAAAGAGAAGAGGGGTGACACCCAAGATGAGAGAAATGGCAGACGGGGGGAAGTGGTGACAGATGGGAAATCATGGAGGCAGAGTTCGAGAGGGTTTGAAGGCACTGAGGGTGGACAGGCACCAGGCCCAAATGGCATCCACCCCAGGGTACTGAAGGAGCTGGCAGAGGTCCTTGCAGGACCTTTGCAGACCTGTTTAATGCCTCACTACATTTGGGGTGTGTACCTCAGGACTGGAGGATGGCTCATGTGGTGCCCTCCACAAGAGTGGCCCCAAGGATGAACCGGGAAACTACAGACCAGTGAGCCTCACATCCATCGTGGGGTAAGCTAATGGAGACTATCCTGAAGGAGAGGCTGGTGGCCTCTTAGAGGCCAAAGGACTACAGAACAGCAGACAGCATGGCTTCATACGTGGCCGATCCTGCCAAACCAACCTGGTCGAGTTCTATGACTGGGTAACTAGGCAACTGGACAGGGACATGCAGTGGATGTCCTGTATCTGGACTTCAGTAAGGCATTTGACTCAGTGCACATGGAAGGCTGGGAAGGAAGTTAGTAGGCACAGGGGCAGGTGCAATGCTGGTGAGATGGGTAGGAAACTGGCTGCAGGGAAGGCAACAGAGGGTGGTGGTGGGTGGGGAGCTCTCACACCCAAGGGCAGTGACGAGCGGTGTCCCACAGGGCTCGGTGTTGGGACCAGTGTTGTTTGGGATATTCATTGCAGACATATCATGGGACATCAAGAGCAAGATCAGTCTGTTTGCTGATGATACCAAGGTTGGCGCAGTGGTGGATGACCTAGGGGGATGGCAGGGGTTGCAGGATGATCTGGCAAAGCTTGAAACCTGGTCAGACACCTGGCAACTGGGGTTTAATGCCAAAAAGTGCAAGGTGCTGCATTTTGGGATGAAGAACCCAAGGAGGAGTTACCAGCTAGGGGGAGTGCAGCTAGCCCAGACAGAGGAGGAGAAGGATCTGGGTGTGCTCATTACAGGGTCAATGAACAACTCGGCACAATGTAGGAAGGCAGCTGCAAAGGCCAACAAAATGCTGGGTTGTATTGCAAGGGGTATATCCTCGAGGAGGAGAGGTGATTCTGTCACTGTATAGGTCATTAGTTAGACCACACCTGGAGTACTGCGTGCAGTTCTGGCATCCGTGATCTGAAGAGGGACATTAAGTTACTGGAGGAGTGCAGCAGGGCGACAAAGATGATCAAGGGTCTGGGGGACTTATCATATGAGAGGAGGTTGAAGGAGTTGAACATGTACTCACTGGAGGAGAGGAGAGACAGGTGGGACATGATTGAAACCTTTAAATACATGAACGGAATAAACAAGACAGGTACAGAGGGGCTGTTCAAAGTAAGGAAGGGGAGGGCCACCAGGGGCCATGATATGAGACTGGAGCGAGGAAGGTTCAGGAGGGAGATGAGGAGACACTTTTTTACAGAGTGGGTGGTGGCTGGGTGGAATACGTTACCTGCAGAAGTGGTATGCAGTAGAACAGTGGACTGCTTCAAATGAGGATGGGACAGGACAAGGGGGAGGGTTAATGAAGGGGAAGGGTGGAAGGGAGGGGCAGCTGCAGAATAAGGGGTGCTAGCTGCACATTCGAGCAGACTTGATAGACCTCTAGGCCTTTATCTGCTGGCAAATTTCATATGTTCGTATGTTCGTATAAAATGGATGGAAGGGAAAGCTATCCAGTAGATTCTTTAAAATACTGAAGGGCTAAACTTCACAATTTAAAGGTTATGAAGCCTAATGTAAAACCTTATTTTTTGTTGTTTTCTTATAAAAGAGGTGTACTGGATACCTATTTACTTCTACCCCTTATGAAATAAATATAGGGGGTTTGTAAAGTAAAGTAACACAACAGCCAGGTATTAATATAAACAGAACCTTCTAGCTCACCTGGCTCCCAGTTAATGATTCAGCTTCTTACTTAGGGGAGCAGCGCCCTCTGCTGTCCCTTTTTTATATCATGCTACCTGCCACTCAAAACGTAACTAAGGAGAATCCACTAGTGTTACTATGTAATAAACATTATTTTTGGCTATTATGGCTTTCTATTAAACCCCTATTTAAAGCCCTGTGGTATATCTCTGGTGGGTGACAATGAAAAGCTAGCCTAACCTAGAGCTTTTATGTTTTGTATAAAGAGTTAAGGGTTTAGTCAGGTGACTTCACCCTGCAGGTATATAAACTCTCCACTGAGCACTGTAAGACAGATCAGCCTTAAACATGGAGAAAGAAGGTCTACTGTGCTAGTATACAGCTAGATTCAGAAGGTAAAGGATCTTATCAGTTCTAAGATCCCAGACTGTATAACTGTATAATTGCAAGAAACTACTGAAGCAAAGTAGTAATTTTCATTGCATTTTATTTTATTATTTTTATTTAATTTTATAATCATCTGAAAAATAAATATCATGCAGTGTGTTTTAAATCCTGACAACTTGCCTCGTCTGATCTTATATCCCACATGCTGTTACACTTCCCACTGGTCTTGTGCATGTATGAACGTCCTCTCCACATGCGGAGTCCCTGCACACAGCCCATCCCCTGCTACATCTCCCCACCCCCACCTGTAACACGCACACACACTCATGGCTTTTCTGCCATAGTTAAAGGGAGCAGTCTTCAAAGTGCTTCAGTGTTTCATAGAAAACTCACCATGACTGAGTCAAGACCATAGTATTAGAGGAGTAAAAGTGGTGCCCAGTCAGGCTGAAGAGTGGACTGGCACTCGGTCCCCCTGCTGGATGGATACAGGAGAACTTCTAGTTTCAAGCATTTAAAACAGAAGTCATCAGAAAAAACTGTGTAGGATTATTATTTTACCTGCTGTTTAATAGTCAAAACCTGTTTTTATTTTATAGCTCTACTACATGCCACTTTGGGTTTCATTTGTAGCACATACAGGTTTGAAGTTCAAATGTTAGTCAAACCGAGGCTTAAAATTGAATAAAACTCCTCTCTGAAAGCAGCAGTACTAGTTAATAAAAATTTACTTTTTATAATACGTATGTCAAACAAGCCCCAGAAATGACAACACATGGATCCTTTGCTTTTAATTTTGTTTTGTTTTCTTCATATTCTTTATTTTTTTCGAACAGTTTAGCACAGACCATTTCAAGGGGCACCATTTTGGATTCTGAGGGAAATAGGTGCTGCCATTCTCTTATTGGTTATTTTGTCTGCTATAACTGGAATGCACTGCCCCTTCTGCCTGCTGAGTGTTTATAGGACAAGCGATGTAAACAAAGGGTCAAAAACAGGAAATGGCATGGAGGTTGCCATATTTCCTGTGGATCCACACAACATTATGAATATATTAAAAAGCAAGGGAACCAATTATCAGAAACAGTATCAAACAGCAATAGTTAAATCTGAAATTTAAACTACCAGGCAGTGCAAAAATCTGGTAATTGCTGAACACTTCCTGATTAAATAATACTGCTGCTTTAAGGGTGGTAGACTTGAAGTTTGAAGTTTAGTTTGAAGTTTATTGTTCTAGGAATTAATACCTTTGAGCCAAGGCTCTTTTACAAAGGTTCCACGTCATTAAGTACAAAAACATAGTGGACAGTGTTACAAACAATCAGTAAGCCGTTTAACAAGGCCACAACTTAAACAGTAACATTTATGTACAGAAAAGAAAAAGGAACTCGGAGGCAGTGTCAAGGGCAAGGAATAAGGCTTGGAGAGCTTGAGAGGGAAGAGAGGGAGAAATAAGAAGTTTAGGAGCAGACAGAACCAGGTTAGTGGTACTCAGGTTGTCTTTGTCAAAGAGGAGACCATGGTGGTTGAGTGAAACAAATGTAAGTGCACTCAGTGGGATGAGACTTTAGTCAAAGCAGTCACAGGAGCTGGAGGCTGTGAGGTGAGTGTAAAGTATGGATTTGAAAGCTCCCAATGTCGTGGAGGATAGGGAGGGCAGGTTAAGGGCATTGTACCAGGTAGGGGCACGGTATGTAAAAGATCTTTGTCCCTGAGCAGTCCGGCATCTAGGGACAAGGAAAGGTTGGTGGTCAGATCTTCTGGTGGTACGAGTGCCATTATTCAGGCAGAGCAGGTCCCGGATACATGGAGGAGTGAGTCCCAAGATTGATTTTTTTGCCATCACGCAGGTGAGATACATGAGGCGATTGGAAAGATGCAACCAACCGGTTTCCGTGTAGAGGTCACAAGTGTGGATCCGTCTCTGTGCTCCAGTGAGGAGTCGACAGGTTTTGTTTAGTGCTGTTGAGATGCACTTTAGTGTAGTGGTAGTAGCTGAGCCATAGACAATTAGACCATAGTCTATGACTGAGATGATGGAGCTTTGAACAGCAATCGTCAAGGCAGCTTGGTTGAAAAATTGACGGTTCTGGTACAAAATTCCAATGCATTGGTTCACTGTTTTTGCAGTGTTATCGATATGGGCCGCAAAAGTAAGACATTCGTCAAAAGTGATACCAAGGTATTTGAAGGTGTTCACTTGTTCTAGTGTATTTCCAAGAGAAGTTTGTATGACGAGTGGAGTATGCCTACTTCTGTTTTGATGACTGGCGAAAAGCATGACTTTTGTTTTTATTTGATTTAGTTTGTGCTCAAGGAACCACTTTTCAACACATGAGAAAGCAAGCTGCAAGCTCTGTCGTAGAGGATTCGGATCCTTATGGGAGGAGAGAATTACAGCATCATCAGCATAGAGTATTAATTTTTCAGGGCAGGATTTGGGAAGCAAGTTTAGAAATAGGCTGAAGAGGAAAGGACCTAAAATTGAGCTCTGGGGGACACTACAGAGGACTGGTTTGGAGTCAGAGAGAGAACCTCAGAGATTTTTACTGTTTGAGAACGTTGTGCCAGGTAAATTTATACCCATGCTCCAGTTCCCTCGGCTAGCCCAATGTTGAGCAGAAGAGAGATTAGAAGGCTATGGTGAACAGTGTCAAAGGCCTTTGTGAGGTCTATGAAAACAGCTCCGGTTAAATAACCCTTATCCAAGGCTTTGTGAGTTTCACTAGAGAAATCAAGTAGGGCCGCTTGGACGTGACTGTGTCCTTTCCTAAACATCCGTGTTGTTGAATGCAGAGTAGATCAGACTTTTTGCAGGTATTCTGATAGTTGATCAGCCACGATCTGTTCAAGAGCTTTGGAGAGGGGTGGAAGTATAGATATGGGCCGATAGTTCCCTGGTGTGGATTTGTCGCCCCCTTTATGCACTGGTCTGACTATAGCGGCCTTCCATGTATTGGGGGAATTGACTTTGGCACAGGGAGAGGTTGAGAATTTTGGTGAGGGGGTGGATCACTTCTTCCAAGGTGAGGGACAGAAGTTTTAGATCAATGGTGTCACTGCTATTTCTAGATTTAGAGCAGGCCTTTTTTATGTATCTGTAGGCTTCAAATGTCTTAACTATTTTAAAGTGAAATAGCGGTTTGTCTGGCGAGGTGGTTTGGGATACGAGTTATGGAACTGACAAGTTCTGGAAGAAGTCTGGTGAGAGGACACCACTGAGGTCAGTGAAGGTTTTATTTAGGGCATCAGACATAGTCTTAGGGTCACGGGTAGTGGAGCCATCAATGTTCATTGCCGTAGGAGAGGATTTAGACTGTTTGCCCGTAATATTACATATATTGTCCCAGAAGGATCTCCCATCACCCCAGGTGGTTTCTAGAGCATTCTTGAAATAGGAGCTCTTCATTTGCCTGATTTGTGAAGTGCATAGGTTGCGCGCCTGTTTATAGTTAAGTGAGTCTGTTATGGAGCCTGTGGCCCTGGCTATAGCCCAAAGATGGTCACGTGCTTTAAGCTGAGCCAGTAGTACAGCTGTTAGCCAGGGATTAGAGAGGGCTTTGATTTTACATTTTTTGAAAGGTGCGTAGGTGTTACAGGCAGTGTTGAAGGTTTTAATGAAGAAGTCTAGGGCAGCGTCCACATCTGGCGTATTGTAGATAGGGGACCAGTCTTGTTGTAGGAGGCAGGTCTTTAGCTTAGCAAGGTTTCCATGCGGTAGCCTTTGACTTAGGATGGTTTTAGGAGGTGGTTTGTGGAATTTATTTGTCCAGATACAGATCACAGGGGAGTGGTCACTGAGGGAGTCGGAGAGAACGGTGGTGTTTTTTATCCGGTCCGGGTGATTAGTAAGAATCCAGTCAATGAGAGTGCTAGTTCCAGTCTTGTATTTTTTTCTAGTAGGGGAGTTGACCATCTGTGTTAGGTTGGTTGCTAGGATAGTAGCCCTGCTGGGTCCGATATCTGAGGCAAGCCAATTTATATTGAAATCACCGAGAAGGAGGAGCTCAGAGTCAGGAGGTTGTAATCTTGCAAATTCAAGGATAGACTGGAGCCCGGCTTGTGGGTCTTTAGGGGGGTTATAGACTGCAGCCACGGTAAGCACTTTGTTATGGGCACCAAGGAGAAGCTTGACAGGGAGAAGTTGTACTAGGGTGTTTTCTGGGGAGAAACTGGCAAGGTGGCACGAGAGGTAGCCCTTTATATAGATAACACATCCATCCCCCTTTCTTTTTACCCGGTCAAGTCTGAAGAGGTTGTAGCCTTGGAGTGAGATTGCATGATCTGGAGTGCTAGGTGTTAGCCAGGTCTCAACAATTACAAGTATGTCAGGATTATGTTGTCCAATAAAGGCTTGAAGAGATGCCAGCTTAGGAAGGAGGCTGCAGATATTTAGGGTAACAATGGATAGCCCGTTTTCAGTTTTTGCAGGCTTTATCTTAATGTTTGAGCCAGGGCCAGGGTTTGGGTGGATCTCACCAGACATGAGAAGTAGGAGGAGCAGCAGTTTGAGGGATATCTCCCATAGCTTATACCATGTAAAGTCTTTCCTCTGCATGCTGCAGGTTTGGATACAGTGCTGTCACCTAGGGTCCCAAGGAGGGTTGCTAATGACAGGTGCTCAAATATGATTTTTCCAGCCAGGGCAGTTGTTTGCACTCAGTCCTTAGTAATGGGGTGCCTCAGATAGAAATAAAGGGTATTTGCCATGGTTCCATAATGAAGGTAGGATGTCAAGATGCTTACAGTGGGGGGTTGCATGTGGTAGGAGGAGAGAGGAAGTTGACACAGTGGATAACAAATGGAGAGAGATAGAAAAGACAGGAGGAGGTTTACATGGGTAAACCCAAGGCTCACACATGAGCAGGGACAGATCAATTTTGGTGGTGTGCCTCCAGGGGGAGGATTTATCCCATTGCCAAATGATGTAAAATAATCAAATCCACAGGAAAATGACCAGTAAACTGTTTCATCTACGGTAACAAGACAAAGGATGTGTTAAATTCCTGGAACACTGGCCTGGGGCATATGCAGGAAGTTAAAACCCTTTGTCAGTATCTTCCCTTTGTTTAAATAGTTGTGAATGGTTCTCAAAGACATGCAGTTCCCTTTAGCAACACGGTAGATGAAAATGTGGATTCAGTTTGCACTTCCCGGGTCAGAACTTGTAGAATTTCTTAGCTGTACTTACTTTGATTGTGATGACTTCCAAAAAAGTTGATTTATAATGAGAATCCTAATATCTGCTGGTGATGTTTTCCAGTTTCTTAGTCCAGGAAACTTTCATATATCATATATCCAAGAATGGTCTAGTTCCTCCAAGCCAAAACACATGAAAATCCACAAAACTAAACTATTGACAGAGACAAACACAAACACCCAGCCACACAGCCCAAGTAGGCGGACTTGACAGGTCTTTGCAGAATATTTAAACTAGCAAATGGGGAGAGAGGTGCACCACCTTATTCATCGAACGGGAAGAACAACCTTCCCCCCTCAGCTAGTGATCAAGCAGGAGTTCATCATGTTTGTAGTTCATTTGCATCACCAGGTAAGGAAAAAGGTCCAGCTCCCCATACATTATGCAGGGAAAATGCCAGATTTTATTTATTTATTTATCAAGTCTAGGATTACAAATGCCTTTGAGCCAAGGCTCTTTTACAAAGGTTCCACGTCAGAGAAATACAAATTATGGGGAGCATCAAGACAGGCATTACAACAATGTGGACATTGCAAACAGAGTACAGATTAATACAGTTCAAGGGTAGCATTGTAAGGCAGCCAGGCATTTGTCAGAAAATAGACAACAGATAAGAAGTGCCAGAGTCATAGGGAGGGAAGAGGGTGGGGCGAGAAGGAATGTAGGAAGGGTGGCAAGAGGGTGAAAAGTGCAGCATTGGGTATACCAAGATGTGAGGGTAGAATCCAGTGAGGAGGGGAGGGAGGGGCTCACTCAGATCTCACTCAACAACTAATGAACCAAAATCTGGCCAATGGAAAGTCATGTGCACAAACGCCTGCAGTCTGGGAAACAAGTTCCCAGACCTAGAGGCAACAATAACAGAGGCTAAACTGGACATAGTAGCCATTAATGAAACATAGTTCACCAGTAACCACACTTGGGAGTCTTCAGTACCTAGCTATGTACTGTTCAGAAGAGACTGAGATGCAAAAAGGGGGGGCGAGTGGTCCTTTATGTCAATGAAAACATCAAAGCTATAGAAATTCGGAATACACATAAGGAGCTAGAAGAACTGTGGGTCACCCTAGAAACAAGAAATGGGACAGCCAATACGAACTGGGGTTGTCTGCAGGCCTCCAGACCAGGGTGAGGACATAGACACATTACTGTTAGAAGATATATAAAACATGACAGCTAAAGGGGAGGTTTTGATAATGGGAGATTTCAACATGCCAGATACAGATTGGTCAATACTAGCAGGAACATCAGCCAGAACTAGATACATAGCAGATTCCCTGTAGGGGGAGGGCCTCAAACAATTGGTACAACCCACAGGAGATAAGGCTATCCTTGATCTAGTACTAACTAATGGGGAAAGGATCACAGATCTCCAGGTAGAAGGTTACCTGGGGGCCAGTGACCATCACATGGTATGGTTCAATTTGGCCACTAGAACTAAATCATCCCATTCCAAGGCAAAAATATGGGACTTCAGAGGAGATGACTTTGATAAGCTGGCCAACAGAGTCAAGCTAGATCTGGCAAGAAGAAACACAGGTGAGGGGGTACAGGCAAAGTGGACAAACATTAAGGATGCAATACTTCAAGTGACATCCCATTGTGTTAGGGAGAAAAGCAAGAGCAAAAGAAAGAGGAAACCGCTTTGGTTCTCTAAAACAGTAGCAGAAATTATCAGAGCCAAAAGGTTGGCCTTCAGGAAATAAAAAGGAATGCAGCAGGACAAAGATAGGGAGGCATACCAAACTTCTCTAAGGGAAGCAGGGACGGCAGTAAGGCAGATAAAGGAGAAAGTCCAGAGGGAGTATTGCTAAGATCAAAGGGGACAAGGGGAGTGTGTAAAGGAAGACCAAGAAAAGCAACCATCTTAAATAGATACTCATGCTCAGTACTTACTGAGGAGAAGGTAGGACAGGGCCCAAAGCTCAGCACCATAGACACGGGGGGAGGTAGGTATGCACAATCCCCTTCACAAAAGAAAGGGTCCAACAAGAGCTCACTAAGCTCAGGGTGGACAAGGCAATAGGACCCGATGGCATACATCCCAGGGTACTAAAAGAGCTAAGGGTGGAACTAGCAGAGCTATTAGCAGAACTGTTTAGTGAGTCTCTGAGCACAGGAAAGATCCAAGAAGACTGGAGAAGGGCTCATGTGATCTCACTCCACAAGAGTGGTAGCAGGGAGGACGCAGGGAACTACAGACCAGTCAGTCTTACCTCAGTAGTGGGCAAGATTCTGGAGGTACTCCTTAAGGAAAGGATAGTGCAACACCTTGAATCCATAGGAGCACAGGATCCAAGACAGCATGGGTTTATAACTGGAAGTCCTGTCAAACTAATCTCATAGATTTCTTTGACTAGGTAACCAGAGTGGTGGACCAAGGGGGAGCAGTTGATGTCATTTACCTTGACTTCAGCAAAGCTTTTGATACTGTTCCAATAGAAGATCGATTAATAAGCTGGGTAGGCTTGGGATGGGTCAGAGGTTGATCAACTGGGTGGCAAATTGGTTGGCTGGCAGAAAATAGAGAGTGGTGGTAAATGGTATACAGTCAGAAGAGATGCAAGTCACAAGTGGGGTACCTCAAGGATCAGTCCTGGAGCCAGTCCTCTTCAATATCTTCATCAGTGACATTGTAGTTGGACTGGAGGGTAAGGTTTGTCTGTTTGCAGATGACACCAAGATGTGCAACAGAGTAGGTGATCCAGATGGGGTGGGCAAAATGAGAAGAGATCTGGATAAACTGGCAAAATGGTTGGAAGAGTGGCAACTGGGGTTTAACATAAAGAAGTGCAAGATCATGCACATAGGGAAGAGAAACCCTGAAGCTACCTATAGGTTGGGAGGGGAGTTGTTGGCAATCACAAGGGAAGAAAGAGACTTGGGCATCATCATCACAGATGACCTGAAATCATCCAAGCAGACTACTAAAGCAGTAGGTAAGGCTAGTGGGATGTTGGGGTATATTAGTAGGGGTATCACAAGTCGTAAGAGGGGGTAATAATCCCTCTTTACAAGACATTGGTTAGGCCCCATCTGGAGTACTGCGTGCAGTACTGGAGGCTGCACCTGCACAAGGACATTAACAAAATGGAGGCAGTCTGGAGAGGGCAACCAAAATGGTGCAGGGACTGCATCAGAAAACATATGAGGACAGATTAATGGAGCTCAATATGCATACCCCAGAGCAAAGGAGGGAGAGTGATGATATGATCGAAACATTCAAACATCTTAAGGGCATTAACAAGATGAAAGAGTCTAACATGTTTCAATATAAGAAAAATAGCAGGACAAGAGGACACAGCATAAGATTAGAGGGAGGCTGATTAAGGGGTAATGTGAGGAAGTTCTTTTTCACAGAAAGGATGATGGATGCATGGAACGGCCTACCTCAGGAAGTGGTGGATATGAATACAGTGCAGGGCTTCAAACAGGCATGGGATAGGCATAAGGGAGCAATACAGATGAGTATGAATTAGATAAGCCATTGACAGAGTGAAGGCCTATGGCACATTCATATGGTAGAAAAATGAGGACTGGTTGGGCCTTGTGGTCCTTATCTGCCATCAACTTCTATGTTTCTATGTTCTATGTTTCATCCTGTCCTCACTTCAGAAAGTCTCTCTCTGCTTGCTCTGCACCTGCCCACATCCTGGTAAAGAGAGCAGACTAAACTCCCAATATGAAGTTAAGTACTTTATACAGTACATTGTGAGCAAAATGAATAGATACAGTGAATTGCAGATCACATGATGTACCAACTGTATTGCTACCTTTAACACTGTCAGTCTTTGAAATCATTTCTGCCCAGTGCCTGAGTGTCGTCAGGAGTTAGTTCCCCCCAAAATGTCTGAGATCTGAATTTTCAATTCTGGTGCTGCAACTGCTTTATGTATTGTCTGCTCACAACTGTCCACCAAAAGCATTTAATCACACCTCCATTGTGGTAAGCAGCAACTGATTGGGTAACATAATAGTCAATAGTCATCTGTGTAGGTAGGCACAGTATCTCAGAGGATCATTTAACTATGAAACATCATGCGGGAAAACATCTGGTAGCCATTTTGAAGGTTGCCCCATGCCATTAGTGAAAAACCATCCTGGACTGTGATACAGTAGTGGTCGGTGTATGATGGAGAATTATTTTTCCTTTTTTTATAATTCGGTTCTAGTGGGGTGTAATTTCCTGTGTATGGGAGTGGGTTAACATCTCTCTTAACTGTGCAACAAAATTTAAAATCTTTAAAAAAGATGATGCACTCTTGCCAGGAAAAGCAATACAATATTTTGGTCTTATGTTTCATGGCTTATTGGTTTAGGAACCTCTGTGAAGGAGATTTCAGATCCAACCTTGCCATAATGTACTGGAAAGACCACTCCAATAATTAGTAATAATTACTGGTGACTCCCTTTATTAAACGGTTTACAGGTATCTTTCAATTGCCATAATAACCCGAAAACTGGTTATTGCAGCGTTTCTCAAAGCTTTGTCTCAGTACCAGCGTCCTCCAGCATCAGTCATTTGTAGGGCGCCACCTTATTGGCCCTTAATCTGTGCTTTGGCAGGCCAAACACATCTAGAAACATGGCGGCTAAAATTTTCCTTTACTGAGGACCAGTGCTTCTCGCCCAAAGTGATCATTTGCTTCTCACCCTCCTCACATGTAAGTTGTTATTTTTTGACTATCTGGTTGATCCTGCTTTTTGCAACAAAAAAAATCTATCTGCTTGATCCTGCCATTGTTGCACTTTGGTCGGGGCTTCAGTGTGTTCTCCAGTGTGATTCTGACTAGAGTTTTCTGCCCAGTCAACAGCGGCTTTTTTTTTTAAGAAAGAGAGAAGAAATGTCCTAACTGGACAGGGAGTGTGTGTGTGTTTGTGTGTGGTAGTATGACAGAACTGCTTTAACTGATGTTGGTTTTCACTCCCTGCACCAGTAATTATAAAAAATAATTGACAGGCAAGTGTGTGTTTAAGGATTTTTTTTACATGCCCTTGGTGTGTGATGACCTTATAAACCTCTTGCGCTTCACTCTCGAGGTTTATGGGTTATGACACACCTCACATGTGTAAAACAAATCCATAACACACTTGCCTATCCATTATTCTCTATTTCCATCTGCTCTGAAGAACCCAACCCCTTGTGCCTTCAGTCTGCACACTGGAGATTTTATGTCATGGGCAGAGGCAGTGAATAAAGGCAAGACCACAATCAGCTTTAGGATTGTGGTTTGACTAGAGGGGGACTTGTCTAAAGTTTGTGCAGCCATTTCATTCAAGGAATAGGACAGTCAGAAAAATGCTTCAATGCAAGAGTCACAGACTGGAAACTCCAAACACTCTCATAAAATGAACCAGGTGGAATATGGCAGCACATGAAGACTGCTGCTTCATAAGCTTTACTGTACTCTCTCTTTACAAAGTATAATTACTGCTTCCACCCTGCATGTCTGAATAGTGCTTTTGTACTGCTGTGCTTTAATGACCAGGTTCAGTTAGTATGATTACTCAGACAGGCAATGACACACCCCAACTCAGGCTTCTCTGGGGGTTGGGGGGCTGCCAGCTTCTGAGACTTGAATAATTTATCAATGTATCATATCAAGTCTTATATTTTTTTCTGACCATGGTTATATTTTAATTTTTGCTCTTCCAGTTTACTTATATTATATTCTGCTTGCAGAACTGATTATGTCTGATACCATATGAGTAAATGGGCAGAGTATAAATTAAAATAAGACAAAAGCAAGGTTGCCGCTGGTGTTGTTCATGAGCTTCTAAGCACTCAATAGTGTGGGTAGTGTATGCAGTATCTCAGTGTGGCTCTGTCCTGGGCCCTCCCACTGGACAACATTCTGTCCCAGACCCTCCTGCCCAACAAAACTCTATCCTGGACCCTCCCACTCAACAATTTGACAAGATGCATCCAAGATCAGTGGACAGGCACTCAGTCCCTTGGCTTGTCAGACACAGGAGCATGTCTGACTTCAAGCTTTTAAAATAGAAGTCTACAGAAGAAACGTGTATGTAGTCGTATTATTTTACATGCTGTTTAATAGTCCACTTCTACTATGTGCCAGTTTGGCCTCCATTTGCAGCATGTATATGTCTGAAGCTCAAATCTTAGTCAAACTGAAGTCTAAAATCAAATAAAATTCCTCTTTTAAGGGGGGCAGACATGATTGGTTTGTTAGCATCCTATGCTCACTTCAGAAAGTTTCTCTGCTTGCTCTACACCTGCCCACATCCCATCAAAGAGACCAGACTGAGCTCCCAGTATTAGGAATTCAGACGCATCCTCCCGCATGTAACTGAAGAACCTGCATTTTATGCACAATATATTTACTATAGCTTTTTCTATTCACAAATACATGCATCTGTAAACGTAGTGCATTTATTCAAACATAATTTGCAGTTCTGGAGCTATCCAAATGTACGTTCTCACATTCCTGTGCTGCTCACCATGATACCTAACTGTTGCAATCATAGATCTGCTCTAGAAAGGTTCACAATCTTTCCCTTTACATTCAGGCCTGCTACTTCCCATATCTGAACCAATCCACATATTCTTACAAGGGCATGTGTTGTCTTCCCCTCATAGGTTTTACCTTCAGAATTGTTAGCAACCTGTGTCACAAGGGGTTCACTAGTCAAGCAGGGTACAGTATCCAACACCTACCATCCACAATTTTCATGTTTCTCTCCGCTCTTTTATCACTTAATAACTTGTACATGCTTCAGCATGGCTAGATACAGTAACTTGTTATCTTAGTTTTTTTTCCCAGAGCTCCCAAACCAAGGGCTTCTCCCTTACCCTGCTGTTTCCCTGCTGTTCATACCAAGGAACACCTACCAACTGAGAGCCTGTATCAGAAAATATATCATTCAGAAAAGCTCCTGTGCTATTTTTAAAGTTATCCTCTTAGCCAACATATCTGTAAATTTTAACCATAAAGTTATTCTACTCCTTCTTCAACTCCTGCTAGGGTTGCCACCTTTGGATGAGGTAAAAAAGGGATCCTAAGCTCCGCCCCTAGCCCAACCCATTTTCATGACTCTTCATGCCTTGCGCCTCCTAGAAAGCCATTTGGTATATTAATAAAAGACAATGCTTAAAGCAGTAGTTCAACAAAAATGTTGCGATACTGTACTGAACCTGTTAAAGCTACTTTCCCAGGTTCTTCCTACTTATTTATTTACTCATGTATGTGTTTATTTATTGACATTGGTTTACCAGATAAACATACAGAGATAAAAGACATCTTATTTACAGATATGATCTGGGGGAGACAAGGGAAACACTGTAAATAGCATACAACATTATACATGGTATATGCAACATAATAAATAAATTGTTTCCTATAATGTGTACTCTAATATATTTTTCGGTTTTCATGTCCCCAGTACTATTTCAAAGGCAAAGAGGTGACCATACTTTTTTCTTGAGGCCTAAATTCTGTTAGAAATGAAAATGTTTATCAGCAAATGAAAAGTGGAAGACAACTAGCTCTGTTACTGAAAAGGTGGGGGCAGCTTTGCTGCTATGCCACTTGAAGATGCAGTGGAAAAGGTTAGGTAAAGTAACTGCTAATGGTGTTAATGGCCATACTTTACACCTCCCAGACTGACTACTTTCACAAATAGAAGGCTATATTGACAACAGAACTTGTTTCTACCTGGGATATGTAGCTGAAACAATGAATGATATGACAAAATCTGTTTGAAAACTATGTGAGCACTCAAAATGGCTCAAAAACCTGACCAGTGGAAAGCAAAACCAGATTACCTGATAGAGTCGCTGAAAACCTGATAACTGGGTAAAAAACCTGACAGGTGGCAACCCTAACTCCTGCATTTCATTCATTACTTTTATAGGCTTTGACATCAGCTTACGCTGCTCCAAATTAGAATGTAGTTGTTCCTTTGTACCAACATTTATACTCTCTTGCCTGTTTTTGGGTGCTATGTACAAGTGGGAGGGTAATAAGTGTCGGAGGCATGTTACCCACCCATGGAGCTCCACACCTGTGGACAGGTGTGCACCGGTAGCATTCATGACCACCAGCCACCTGTCTGTGTCCCCACCCTCCTGGCACACAGGACTCCACAGTGCAGCCAGGGGCAGGGTTGTGGGTCTGGATGGGCATCCAATTGGATGCCCAGACTGGGTCCTGCACTGGATCCCTTGCACGGCAGGGTGTGCATTGGCAGCATGCCCCATGGATGTCCAATGGCTGGCAGCTGTGGCACGTGAGGGAGGGCAGTGCCACTGGCCCTCAGATGGCACTGATTGGTGCAGTGGGATGGGTGGGGGATCGAATGCTGGTGGGCCATTGGGGGTGGGGAGTGAGGGGCTGCATCTGTGTGCCAGTGGCTGGGGGATGCATCCATGTGCCAGTGCCCCTGTGTGGGTTTGGGGGGGCACCAGGTGGCAGCATATGGTTACACACTGCTGGTTGCTGGTGTGGGTGGGGGCACCGGGTGGCCCTATGTAGAGTCCTGGAAGGTGGGTGGGCTATTCACCCTGTAGCCTGGTGGGTCCCAGGATGTGCACAGGGCACATGGGGGTTTACAGCAGGGTTCTCCCTGGCATACCCTGTGCCCCCCTACACCCCCTCCTGTGGCCAGCAGTATGTGCCTTAGTGCATGGCGTGTAGTGCTAGCCAACCCCTCGCCCACCCCTGGCGCGTTGCTCCTCAGGTGGGAGATCAGGTGCATATGTGCTGCATGCCCCCCCTTAGAGCATCCCACGTGGGGGTGCGTAGGGTGCAGAGTGGTTGTGCGCCCCAGATATGTGCATGTAGCCACACCACCCCATTTTGGCATAGGGGCCATAGTGAGCAGACTTGCCCTTATTCAGGCAGTTAGAAACAGGTGTAGCCTCATCATTAACAGGCTGCTTTTGTGGATCCCCATTTTCTTTATTTCCCTAGTTAGTATTTTCTTGTGCTACTTGTCACTACCTTCTTTTTCTTCTTTCTTTTTCATTTTACTTTTTTCCACATTATCATTACTTTTGTCAGAATCTGGGATAATTGCAGTGCTAAAATGTGGCCTCTGCAGATCTAGTTAATTTACTGTCATTACCTTCTCTGTAGAGGAAGATTCTTTTAGGGGTGTATAGCATTAAACAATCTGATTATATCACCCATCTTCACCCCATTTATTGAATACCGTATCTTCTCTGGTTGTTTCAGTCTCACCTCTCTAAATCACCAACTGTTCCATTATCTTCAG
The DNA here is from genome assembly GCA_016271365.2 of Neoceratodus forsteri. Lineage (NCBI taxonomy): Eukaryota > Metazoa > Chordata > Ceratodontiformes > Ceratodontidae > Neoceratodus > Neoceratodus forsteri. The sequence continues at coordinate 978,811,961 of CM057458.1, read as the reverse complement.
GTTAAGCACATAGGGGTTACACATTACCTTTATTATGTCCTCAGGTAAGATGGGAAATAATGAGGGGACACCTGACTCTAATTTTTATGGGTCCCCCACCCTCCATCCCCAGGTTCTCTTATACCCCATCCACATTTTCCTCTTTGATAGATTAAAAACTTCAGATCTTAATAGTGTATCTCCTATTGATCTTTCCCTATTTGATTTGTCTAATTCTTTGAGGCCCTCTATTGTGTGGTATAAACAAGATGGAGCTCTTTGATTTGGGTCATATGCTTTAAAGTTCCATTTTCATAATTTTGCTGCTCATTCATCAATTTATTTCTCTCAGCTTCTCCTGGGAGAGAGAGAGGAAGCTATTAGCTACAGTATATTATAATATTCTTGGACAGCCGGCCCGGTGCAACTGAGGGTTGAGGTGCTGGATGCCACACCTCGCTCCATGCTGGTGACCCAGGTTCAGGAATGAGCCTGGGTCATTGGGGGTTGGCAGGGGAGGAGAAGGATTGAGCATCCGTAGGACTGCTGTCTTGGAAATTTCCTACTTGTTATACAGAGACAAAGAAACAGTCTTGTGCAGAGTTCAAACCATTTATTCATGTAGGCATATGGAGAGCCAGCTCCCCATGTTGTTATTGCCTAGCTCCGATTACAATAGTAAGCCTCCTTCTCTTATACACTTGCATAGTCACATAACAGTGTCATGGCACAACTTCATTGGACAGTAAAGTTCAAACAATACTGCTGTTAGTTGCTAATTGGTTATGCTAATACTATGTTAAATACAATACTGCTGCCACTTACTGACTGGTTATGCTAATTATTATGCTAACTTACTTTAGCCACATCATCTATAAGGCATGCATACATTACTACAAGGAAATGCTTGCTTATGAAATTTTCCACCATCCACCAAGGACACGCTTGCTATGCTATGGAATTTTCCACTATCCACCATTTCATGAAGATTGTTTCAGTTCTGCAGCCATTTTGTGGTGTTTTTCTGCACAGTTACATTGTGTAGCATTAGATCTGTTATAAAATTTTCCTCTACACCCCCCCTTTTTGATATTCTGTATCAACTGCTAAAATTCAATATCACAGTTATAGTAAGGCAATTCTTGCACATTTTATTTTACTATGTCATAATTATGTATCACAGGTGATTGTACAGTTGGTGTAGGTGGGTTACAGGCTGTGTTACACACTTTTGTAAGCAGCATCTTTCTTCTGTCATGTTATCAGCCACATTTGGTACATAGGTACAACATTCTTCTCCAATTATTTCACATACCCTTCCCTGGGCTGCTAATACATAATCAAGAGCGGCTCGATTTTGTAATGCTACTAGTCTTAATGCTTTAGTTTCGGCACTCAAAAGGGTGAGGCCTTCATTGGTTTCTTTTACCAGGGTTTCAAGTTTGTAGCTTAGTTGATCAATATATTGCATGCTTTGTAGTACCCCCCAGAATGGGAAAAATCCTGCAGCTAACTTCTCACCCACTGGCACTCTTCTCTTGGTGCTAGATACTCCAGAACCTCCCGCACCTATGGCACGCTTTCAGCGGCGCATGCTAAGGTCATCGCCCTGTAATACATTACTATCATTTTGAGGGGGCACATACACTTGTACGGATGGGTGTAGTGTAGCTAAGTAACAGCACCCGATTCATCCTGTTGGTAAAAACACATACGCCTTTACCCCGCACACCCAGTACAGGCCAGATAAGGTACCAAACGTTTTCCCTTCTTTAAGCTCAATTGGAAAATATATACCCTTACCATACCATGTTGTCATGTTACCATTGGATGTATTATAGGTATAAGAATAATTTTGTTCTTCATAATAATTATTAGAACAACTAGACACCCCCACTTGTATATTTGCTCCTGTCTGTGTCTAACTCCTACACACACAATAGGGGGCCTGGGATTTTGGTCTGTGATCTAGGTACAAGGATTTTAAGGGGGTTCCCATTTTTGGGGGCTTATACCAGGTGGCAAAGTGGTGTCCTTTAAATACAGTAACTTTGCCCTTATTTAACAAGCTCGTGGACCAGTTACCTTCACTATCCTTTGCATGTGCCATAGCAAATAAGAGTAAATATGTGTCATACCAGACCAAGGATACAGGCCACAAGTGCAGTCCTATGGCTGCAGAAAGAGGGGAATGCGCACACACATAACAATCACTTAGGTTAGTGTTAGTAACATGTAGCTTCATTAGAGTCCACCAGGTATTAGTGGTGTGTAGGGGTTCAAGGCTGCGGCTGCATCTCACAGTCTTGTGGTTTACTTTAATACTTATCAGAGTCAGAAGAACCACAGCGGCTCCCAGCACGCATGCCACCCCTGCAGTCAATAAAACAGTCTTTTTCTTCATCTGTCCTCCTTGGCCGTCACCAACCGACAGTGGGATGCATGGATCCATGTGTCTTTCTCGGCGATCTTCACAGCAGTCTGTGTCATATGGAGCACTTGGAAAGGACCTTGCCACCAGGGATCACTCCACTTCTTTCACTGAAAGTCCTTTATCACCACGAAGTCTCCGGGCTGTATGCGGTGTAGTGCTGCTTCGGGATTTGGCACAGGCAAGACCGCTTTTACGCTAGGTTAAAAAGATCTCAACACAGCATTAAGGGATACACAATAGGCAATCATTTCGTTATCTATACTGTGCAATGTTAACCTGCTTTGGGGAAAAGGTGCATTAGTCATTCTCAGAGGCCTACCCATAGGAATCTCGTGTGGTGACAGACCCATCCACGTTGGTCTACCTCTCATACTCATTAAGGCCAAAGGCAGAGCCTTCACCCAATTAAGTCCTGTTTCTGCCATCAGTTTGGTTAATTTTACCTTTAAGGTTTGGTTTGCCCTTTCTATAGCCCCTCCAGACTGTGGATGGTAGGCACAGTGAGCTCTTAAATCAATTTTCAAAACCTCATATAGGCACCTGATAACTTCGTTTGCAAAATGAGTACCATTGTCACTAGATATACGTGAGGGTACGACCCAACGGGGTATAATATCCCTCAATAGGGCCTTTGCCACCACACAAGCAGAGCTTCTTCTAGCAGGGAAAGCCTCTACCCACTTATAGAACATATTCACTATTACCAAACAATACCTGTAGCCCTCACAAGGGCTTAGTTCAATGCAGTCCATCATTATGTGTTCAAAAGGTCCTGTAGGAGAAGGATGGGCAGAGGGTTACTTAGAGTCCCCTGCCGATATTATTTTGCATACATATATACATTTTTACAAAAGTTTTCAGCATACAAAGAGAAACCTACAACATACCAATATTTATTTACAAAACCCACCATCCCCTTTTGACACATGGTTGGCTCCATGAAGCCAACTTGGCCAAAAGGGAACGTGATCTGCTGGCAGGCAAAGTCTGCCATCGGGCGCCACCCATAGCTTTGCGGTGGCATCATAGGTGCAACATGTTTGCCAGTTCTTTTTCTCCTTTTTATCAGCAGATCATTGTATTTCAGCTACAGTACATCACTGTCAGAAAAAAGATTTACTGGTTTTACTTCTTGAGAAAGCATTAACGGTAGTGGGACAACATCAAGGAGAGCTGCTCTTTTCGCAGCTGCATCAGCTCGGGCGTTTCCTTTTGATACAAAGTCAGAAGCAGATGTGCGTGCTTGGCATTTCATGACTGTGATAGCCCTAGGCATTTGAATGGCCATCAACAGGTTTTCTACTAGTTTCGCATGTGCAATGGGCTTTCCTGATGAAGTCAGGAACCCCCTGTTTTTCCATAGTGTTCCAAAATCATGCACTACTCCAAAGGCATACCTGCTGTCCATGTAAATGTTAACGGTTTGGTTTTTTGCTAAAACACAGGCCCTGGTTAATACCAATATCTCAGCGGCCTGGGCTGACAAGTGGTACGGCAGCTTATGGCTCTCTAGAGTAGTGATGTCAGTGCATACGGCGTATGCCACAATTGGATGACCCTGCCCATCTCGTTGAGCCGAGCCATCCACAAACAGTTCCAGGTCTGCGTTAGTCAGCGGTACATCAGTCAAATCAGGTCGAGGTCTGCAGTCCGAGTCAATTACTTCTCCACAGTCATGTACGTCACTGTCCTCTGGGGTAGGGAGAAGGGTATCTGGGTTTAAGGTAGTACAGCGCTTAAGGGTAACATTTGACATGGTTAGTAACACATTCTGATATTGCAGTAAGTGAGCAGGAGTTATATGGGCGGTGCGGGCTTGCAGTATAATTGAGTGTACTGCATGTGGCACATGTACAACTAGAGGGGAAAACCCCACCAAATCAGAACAGGCCAGCACCACCTCGGTGGCAGCGGCAACAGACTGTAGACACGACACCATTCCTCTGATTAATGAGTCTAAATGCTTAGAGTGGTAAGCCACCAGCCTTCTTGCATCCCCATGCAATTGTGTTAGTACAGCAGACATAAACCCATGCCTTCCATCCTTGTAGAGGTCAAATGGCTTGTTAAAGTCAGGCAGCCCTAGACAAGGTGCTGACGCTAAAGCCAATTTTAATTGTGTGAAGTTTTCCATTAATTTGTTTGTCCACTTGACCTCATCTTTCATTTGCATACCCTTGCCGTGGATGGCATCTTGCAAGGGCTGTGCCAAGAAGGCATAATCCTTCAGCCAGGCTCTGCAGTAGCCTGCTATGCCCAAAAAGGACATCATTTGTTGTTTTGTTATCGGACGGGGCAATTTGGTAATGGCCTCAATTCGTTCTGGGGTTAGGGCGCACCCTTGCTCCGACAGTGTATGACCTAAGTACTTTAACTGTTCTGTGCACAGCTGTAGTTTACTTTTTGATACCTTGTGCCCATTTTCGGCCAAAAGAGTAACAAGCGCCTTTGAGTCCTGCTCACATGCTTCCTTGAGGGCAAGTACGAGATCATCAACATGCTGTATCAACACACTCCCACCGGGGGGCACAAAGGCAGACAAGTTGTCACTCATTTGGGCTGAGAACACAGCCAGGGATTCAACATATCCTTGGGGCATCCGAGTCCATGTCCACTTTTTCCCTTTATACGTAAATGTAAACCATTCTTGGCTCTTGGGCTCCATGGAAATGCTGAAAAAGGCATTTGCTAAATCTATAACTGTAAAGAAACAACTATTTGTAGGTACCTGAGACAGAACAGTGACAGGGTTCGGGACCACAGGCATTCTGGCATGTACAGCAGCATTTACCAGTTGCAGATCTTGCACAAACCGGTAGGTGCCATCTGGCTTTTTCACTGGTAGAATAGGAGTGTTTACCGTAGCATTGGGACATGGTACGATAATGCCCCTCTCTACCAATTCCGCATGCACAGGCGCAATTCCCTCTTCTGCCTCCCTTCCAAGTGGGTATTGGTATTTGTGGGGCCTATAGGAGGACTTTGGTGTGATTGATAAAGGTTGTGCATTTTTTATTAATCCTACATCGGTCTTGGAAGTGGCCCATAGACTTTCTGGCAGCTCATCTAGCCAAGGGGGTAACCTATCATTTAGTTTACTTTCTTTTTCCTTTGTAACCTGTCCAATTGCCTTTATTTCTAGTTGCACTGACACTTGCTCACATAGAACATACTTATAACACCCTGTCGATGGTGACACCCATCTGTCACCTTCTTGCTCCCAGTCACTTAGTTTTTTCATTTGTGCCACCCATGGCCCCAAACCCTTCCACTGTACCCCTTTTCCCTTTGCAAGTGAGATGTGAGGAGCTGCCCCTTCCACTACATAGGCTTGTTGTTGCTCAGCAGTAAGTTCTACAGCTGCAGTGCAGTGGTCATGTGCTACATATAGGTCTTTTACTTGTAACTCATCTAGCACTGGCTGAGTACTCCATCTGCTTGTCTCGTACCCAAAATCCCTCTCACCTTCTGCATAGTGAGCTGTACAGTGGAGATAGTACTGTAGTTCCTGTGCACCCCCTGTCAATTTAGCAGCCCATTCTATCAATGAGCCCACTTGCTCCTCACCTATAAGCTTCCAACAGTACAGCCAGTCACTTGCAGTCACTGTCAAGGGAACAATACCAGCTCTGGCTGAGGTCACAGAAAGTCCCTCATTGCTTACACTTATAGTCATGTTTAGCTTAGCCAATAAGTCTCTCCCTAGTAAGTTTACAGGGCAAGTCTCACTATACAGGAATTCATGTCGTATCGTCAGCTTGTTACACTGCACAGTCAGGGGCTGGGTCAGATGCTCGTACATAGGTATGCCTGAGGCGCCCACGGTTTCCATCACAGTGTCACTGGGACGCAGGTACAGTTCACAAGTTCATATCACAGACAATGATGCACCGGTGTCTACCAAAAAGGAAACATTCTTGTTGTCAACAGTTAGTGTCAATTTCAGTATTTTAACGGGGTCGGGGTGAGGGAGAGCATTGCTTGATGTTGTCCCACTATTTCCTAGTGATTGTACATTGGAGGTTGCATTTTATACAAAGGGTTGTGCACAGAAAAGTCGGCAGCGGGAGGGGTAGTTCATATTGGGTGGCTCCCCCTTCCTGGGGACAGTTTCTGGTGATGTGGCCCATTTGGTTACAGCGGTAGCAGTGGTACTGGCTATGATCACCCCTCCCTCGCTCTGCCTGGGAACCTCCTCTTCCTTGCCCTCTCCCTCTTCCCCTGCCTCTACCTCCTTCATAGTACATTAGCTGCACCTTTACTAGTTTCTTCTGATCTTTTTCTTTATTTCCCCTCTGTTGTCTCTCAGAGTGTTAAGCATATGGCAAAATCTCAGCTAATGATTTTGTCTCCCATCCAATACAAGCAGTTGTAACTCCTTTTTTTATCTCAGGCAAAAGTCCACTACAAAAGGCATGCCCCAACAAATTTCCATACACTGTATCACCAGGCTTCACCCCAGAGTGCTGTTTAAATATGGTTTCCAGTCTCTCTCTATATTCCTGCACTGTCTCGCCTGTTTTCTGCTTTGTAGCATGGATGCGGGGCCAATCAGTAGTTTTCTTAAACTTAGTCTGCACTGCCGTCCAAACTGCTTGCAGCTGGTTTGCTCTATTGTCTCTTGCAGCATCCATATTCCAATTTCCCTTGCACTCATTCCACTGTAATTTTAAAGTTCTCCTGAAACACTCAGTCATTTCTTGAGTGGACAGGTCATACATTGCAAATAGGGCTTGCATCTCCTCTATGTATGCATCTACATCTTTCCCAGGGGGCGGTATACCCTTAACTGCATCAGTCAGTTCGTCAGGGCTCCAAGGTCTCTCTACTCCTATCCGGGGGTGGGCTACATCAGCCGGGTTAGGTTTGAGGTAATATACTAGTGGCATGTTAATTGCGGGGTCCTCCCTCCTGTCTGTTGATCTAGTCACCACGGGACTTCTTGGGGGAGGTAGAATTTGGGTTGCCTACTAGGTGGTTCTACCTCCCCGCTAGTTGTATCGGGCTCTGTTCATGCCACAGCCTCCACAGCATCTTCAAATTCGTCCTGGACCTGCGGCCCCCCTCTCTCAGCCCCTCCCAATGGTGGAGCAGAGGGTGGGGTGCCGGTGCCGGGGCAGCAAACAGGGGCCAATACGGGGGTGGCATATCATGCTTTCTCAGCTTACTTTTTCTTTCCTCCTCTGTTTCTTATTTTACCATTATGCCCTTAACTGACCTTTCATATCTACTTTCTGCTTCTCTTTCCCACTTATTGAACTTTGCCCAATCTATTACTACTTTCTTTTGTTTGCTTTCTACCTTTTCTAGAATGCTCCTTGCTTCTCATAAGACATCCAGGCAAAATGTTCCTGTTAGGGGAAATAATCCATCTGTTCTCAGGTTCCATTACGGGCCCTCACTAATTGAGTTGTTCCCATATTTATCAGCCATGCATTTTACTGGTCCACGAAGGGGATCAGGCACTTTCCCTTGCTTTGTTTCACCCCATGTCACTGTCCTGTGTTTAGTTTATGTATTATTTAATTTTTTTTAGTTGTTTAACCAGGTATAGCACACTAAGCTGAAAGCTTTTTTACAGGAGTGATCTGGGAGCACATGGAGGTTAAATGACTTGCTCAAGGTCACACAGTATGCAAGTGGAAGCTGTGGGATTCAAACCCAGGTCTGGTCTGATGGATGTCACCAGATTTGCAACTCAGAGCCTTAGACCACTGTGCTATACTGCCTCCACTTTACACCCTTCGTACTTAGCTCAGTTCCCGGGTTAGCATCACAGTTAAAACTCAAACCCCCTTTTAGTTACTTTTGTCCCAACAGTTCAGGTCCTGGACTACTTTTGCTACAAAAGCTGAAGCCTATGTTTCGGTTACTTTTGCCCTGGCAACTCAAGCCTTCTGACCACTTTTACTAAAAGGACTCAAACTTGTCTGAGGTTACTTTTGTTTTAACAGCCTAAATCTCTAGAGTTTTACATCACTGTTTTACCACTTTACTTTTATGTTACTTTAAACTACTTTTACTTAGTTTGGAGTCAACACAAGAACTTTCTTACTTTTTTGTCGATCTGCACCATCCTGGTTGATGCGTCCTCGCCCAAACAGCCCAATGCGGGTCCTTGCCTCGTCTTTGTGAGGTGGTCTCCCTGCAATGTCCCCTGGACATCCGCCGGCATACTTCGAGTCTTATTCCAGTGAAGAGTCCACTAAACAGAACCGTGCAGATCCTGCCGACTATGCCAAGATTGTTGTGGAAATTTCCTACTTGTTATACAGAGACAAAGAAACAGTCTTGTACAGAGTTCAAACCATTTATTCACATATGCATATGGAGAGCCAGCTCCTCATGTTGTTATTGCCTAGCTCCAATTACAATAGTAAGCCTCCTTCTCTTATACACTTGCATAGTCACATAACAGTGTCATGGCACAACTTCATTGAACAGTAAACTTCATACAATACTTCTGTTAGTTGCTGATTGGTTATGCTAATACTATGTTAAATACAATACTGCTGCCACTTACTGACTGATTATGCTAATTATTATGCTAACTTACTTTAGCCACATCATCTATAAAGCATGCATACATTACTACAAGGAAATGCTTGCTTATGGAATTTTCCACCATCCACCAAGGACATGCTTGCTATGCTATGGAATTTTTCACTAACCACCATTTCATGAAGATTATTTCAGTTCTGCAGCCATTTTGTGGTGCTTTCTGTGCAGTTACATTGTGCAGCATTAGATCTGTTATAAAATTTTCCTCTACTCCGCTCTCCTTCTTCAGGGAGGGGGATACTGCTTCTGGTGCTTGGGCAGCCCCTAGCGACAGCTGGGGATTACTGGAGCACTGACAGGATCTGTGGGGATGGACGGTGGAGGATGCCAGGATCAGGGGGCATGCGGACGCATGTGCACACGGGTCCTTGGGTGTGCGCTCAGGTCCTTGGGTGTCATTGCACACCACAGACATCAGAATGGGGAGAAAAGTGGAAATATGGGCACCAGGTGTGGTGGCTTGATGGCCATCTCTAACGGGGGGGACCCAGTTCGGCTCCGTGAGTATCTGGCACACTGGATCCTGACTCGGGGGGTTGAGGTAGGGGAAGAGCTCCCCTCCACCCCACCATGGGGGATAAGCCACAAGGGTAACCATGGGACCTGCAATAGGAGCTGATGGATTCCCTGGAGATGGTGGGCGGAGACCCAAGGAGGATGCCTGACATGACAAGAGTGGTCAGTCTGGCTGCTCAAGGTCGGTTAAAAAGTATAAAAGCAAAAAAAAAAAAGGAATATTCTTGGACACGTTCTCTGCATACTTTAGAGGGGCCCCCATCCCCTTGTATGACTATCCTAGCCTCTGCATTTAAATCATTCAGTAAGCATGGTGATATTCAAGCAAAGTATCTATAGGTGAATTCCCTTTTTCAGGTTCCTCTACAACACCTATATCATAGTTGACCCCTCTCCTCTCAAAATCTTGCCCATTTTACTGCATGTTTTTTAATATTCCCTAATTTTGGGGTAGATGTTCTACGTAGATCTTTAACTGACAACAATGAGTGGGTGTTTTGACATTTCCTTTATATGATCAATAATCTTGGTTTGATTCTTATAAATGTTTTCTCTTTGGCTCCATCATCCTTTTCCCTCCAACAAAATATATTGCTTTATCTGAGACTAAAGGCAAACCTTTTTCCTTCTTTGATGTCCTGGTACTAACCATTATTGATAAAGATAAAATTTATCCTACCTTATATAAAGAGCAGAGAACTTTAAATATAAAATACTTAAAAAATAATAAGAAAAGACAATATTAAAACTCGATTATGTCTTTTCAACTCTTCAAGTTGCTGGAAAACCTGTCCATTGCCAAATGTGCATCTCTTCCTATTCAATGCTCTTTTTAGCTGTAAATTCTCCGAAGGCCACATATTCCATATAACTGAATCACTCGGCCAAGTTCTCCGGCAGCATTGCACAAATTTTTAAAACACTGTCCCTGATAGCTTTGTGTTCAAGAGCAGTTCCTGTTTCTTTAGTGCAGCACAGGCCTTTCCTCCACATGCATGCCAAATCCAAGCACATTCCTGGCCATTCATTTTTTAGGGCTGTGGGTGGAGCCTACAACCATTTTGCCAGAGCTTTTTAGCTCTGAAAATGGCCAATCTCACAGCCTCTTCTGTTGGACTTTTGGAAGTATCCTTCTGAAAGCCCAATGGGGCTGAAAGCCCTCCACCACAATTGGCATACAGAATAACAGCTGCACTATTTTGGCTGTTACTTCCCATTCCGATACATGCACTGCGAGGCAAGACGAAGCACACGATGTGTAGTACAGCGCATGCACAATGGTGCGGTGCTGTCATGTTGGGTATGGCACTATGCCACTGTTTGTGCCCCCTCCAGTGTTTGTGTCCCCCCACAGTCATGGCCATCTGTGTTGCACACTGGGAGCCCACCCCAGTGTATGGAATTGTGTTGTTTCCTATGAATTAGAAAATGGTCCCTCATTGGTTTCCTGCTGCCCCCTGCCCACATTAAACCCAACATGGGGTGCCCAATCTTCATGTCAGGATTCATGTGGCACACTGGGAGCCCACCCGAGTGTGCCAAAATGTTTTGTTTTCCTTTGTCCCTGTGTCCTTTTGCTGTAAAACCCAAAATGGTCCCTCACTGTTGGTTGTGTCCCTGTGAAATTAAAAACAGTCCCTCATCGTACTTACCTCCAGAGCTTGGCACTGTCATCTTCTCTGCACTGGAACATGTCTGCACTCTGCAAAGCCCAACTGCAAACTGAAGAATTCAAGATAAGCGTGCTATACAGCCATTCAGTGGGATTTTCAACTTATGCTCATATTTCAGCCATTTCATGGAATTTGTGCCCTAAATTTTTAACATGGGGTTCTTGAGTCCCCGCCTCATGAAAACTGCCTCTGTCATTTTGTTACTTGGCCCGGAAAGGTGATTTTGTGGTCACTGCATGAAATCACCTTTTGGGACTGATTCATAAAATGACAGTGCCACTCATCATGAGGTGGGGTCTACCCATGTTGTGGGTTAATTGAAAAAGGAATTTCAAAAAATGACCTGCGTTATGGCGATGCATTGTGCAGTTTCTATGCATGCTCATAACATCGTTACTTTTTAATAGTTTTACTACACATTTTTAACATTGCCATTTTTGCACACCTCCTTCACAACAGTATAGCTGTAATTTTCCACAACCTGCCCAAAACATGTTTTAGCACCTGTGGTGCAGAATAGCACATTTGTTCTGAACAATCACCTGTCAGGAAAATTAAACAAAATGACAGTGGCACTGTTCATGAGGAGGGGTCCAACAAAGGCCAAGTTGAAAATTTGGTGAAAGAATTCCAAAAACTGACTGCATTATGAGCGTGCACCACACAGTGTCTATGCATGCTCCTAACATCGCTAATTTATACTATTTTCACTTCATATTTTTAACATAGCCATTTTTGTACACCTCCTTCACAACTGTACAGCTGTCATGTTCCACAACCTGCCTGAACCATGTTTTCACACTTGTGGTGCAAAATAGTGTATTTGGTCTGCACAATCACCTTTTGGGACAATTGAACAAAATGGCACTGGCACTGTTCATAAGGAGAGGTCCAAAAAAGGCCATGTTGAAAATTTAGTACAACACCTCCAACATATGGCCAAGTTACAACTGGGCATTGAATAATTTCTACGCACATGTCTAACTTTTGTCACTTGGTAGTGCTTCACAGCCCTATCAGCTCTTGCTTAAAAAGAGGCATATTTAGGCCAACAGAATGAAGATATAGACTCATAGTGGGCGCTAAGCTAAAAAGATGTCACTAAATGTCAAAAACAGATCATGTTTAACATGCTGTTAAAAACTGTGCTACATAGTGCTCATAAGAGAAATATCCAGCTTATATTATGTTCAGATCCAACTTAGGCACAAAGTAAACACTAGCAGTCACAGGCCCAGATATTCAAAAGGGTTGCGCCATGTGCAACAGGGTTGCGCATGCGCAACTCCAAAAATGCACCATTCTGCGATATTCAGAAGGGGCCAGTTGCGCCACCAAAAACATGCTGAGCAACAGCGCAATGGAAATGAAGGCATGTGCAACCGAAGGGGTGGGTCCATGCATAAAGTGCGCAATGCGATAATTGAACACTTGCGCAATGCGCAAGAGTGGCTCAGCCGGAAGTTGCGCAGTAGCGGAATTGAGCCAAAATAAAAAGGCTCTAGGAAGCGGCGCAAGAACCCTAGCAGGCCGCAAACTGGGGGAGAGAGACAGAGAGAGAGAGAGAGAGAGAGACAGGAGCTGGAAGGGCAGAGAGGGACACTGGGTCCAGGAGGACAGAGAGGCCAGTGGGGGGTGCCCGGTGCAGTGGAAGCAGCAGTGGGGGCAGCGGGGATAACACAGGAACAGCAGCCGGGGGGGCAGAAGCCAGGGAGATGGACAGTGCCAGCTTCCACATGGAAGCTGTAATGAGGGGTGAGATACCATGCTGGGGGGATGTGGCGCGGAGGGGCCCGTCGTGAGTATGCCCCCGACAGGCGGTATCGTGCCCACATCAGCTTCGAGCTGTACACAGACATCAAGATTGTGGCCCGGTACTGCCTGAACAGGGCAATACTGAGACGGCTCTGCGAGCTGTGCAGTGATGTGATGCAGGCACCCTCACGACGGAGTCACGCTCTGTCCGTGGAGACCAAGGTGACAGCCTGCATGTGCCTGCTCACCACGGGCACCTTCCAGAGGCCAACAGGGGACACCACAGGCATTACACAGTCAGCCACATCATGCATCCTCACCCAATTCCTCAGCGCACTGCTGCCACATGCTGCGGAGTACATCCATTTCCCTAGCACTGCAGCAGAGCGTACAACAAACATGCAGGAGTTCCACAGGGTAGCACGTATGCCTGGCACGCTAGGGGCCATAGACTGCACCCATGTGGCCATTCGCACGCCACCTGGCCCCGGCGGCCAGGCGCCGCTCGGAACCGAAGGGGTTTTCCAGTGTCAACTGCCAGGTGGTGTGTGATGCCACTGGGCTATCAATGTGTGTGCCACACCCTGGTGGAGCACATGATGCCTTCATATGGCACCAGTCTGCACTGTGTCATCGATTCGAGTGGGGACATCCCACGGGTCATCTAGTGGGTGAGTACATGTATGGAATGCAAACTCTGGGCAAGGGTGGGAATGACACAGGTGCCATGGTAGTGGCACACAAGGATATGGGCAATATGGACCTGACATGACACTGATCTCACTATCTCCACACAGGTGACTGCGGATACCACTCCATCCCTGGCTGCTCACACTGTACGGTGCCCCACGACCCCAGCGCAGCTATGCTTCAATGAGGCACATGCCGCAACACATAACATCATAGGCGGGTGTTTGGGATGCTCAAGGCACGCTTCCAATGCCTGGACACCTCCGGCGGAGCCCTACAGTACAGCCCTCAAAAGGCCTGTGGGATATTCCTGGCCTGTTGCATCCTGCACAACATGGCCAAAGACCATGGGATAGCCATACAGGTCCAAGAGGGGGACAGCGATGGGGACGCCAGTGGCGCCGGTGATGTTGGTGATGAGCAGCCTCCCCTAGGATGGAGGGACCCCCGACTGACCCGGCAGGCCCAGCTGCACCAGGACACCATTGCAGAAGAGCACTACGCCCAACACAGGTAAGTCAAGAGGACATGTGCAGGCAACACTGTCCATGCACAAACCACAGGCACACAGGGGAACACACCGTGCATGAAGGTCAGGGGAGTTGAAGGTTCCAGGCATACCAACACACCATCAGAGGGTGAGCACTGATATGGACACACACACAGGCAGCATACATGGGCAGCAGCACAGCACTGCAGAAATGACATTGCCAACACACAGCACCACCAACCACCCCACCACCTGGACTGTCCACATCGTGTGTGTCAGGACCTGGGCACCTGCACCTTGGTGTACAGTGCAATGCAGGCATCATCATGCACACGCACCTGTGGACAGCAGTTGGGAGAGTGTGCAGGTGGTCCGTGTGTCAGCGTGGTGAGCAGAGCACCCAGCAGTGCACTGCCCACCATGACACACATTGCACACAGGGCAGCACCAAACAGGGCCTGCACTGGGAGACAGCTCAGTCAGGTAGCACTGTCCCACGGCCACCACGGATGCATGGGTGGCCCTGCGTGCCCAGCAGCACTGGCAGGCTGAGCAGGGGCCACATCGGGTGGCGCTGGTGCACCACCAGGGGTCCCACTGTGCGAACGCGACCTTGAATGCACAGGGTCTGCATCCTGCCAAACAAACTTGCACCAGGGGTGCTCGGGATGCCCACAGCAGAACCTGGCATCGACAGGCCTGGTGTCGCACGACGCCGGGAACAGGGAGTGGAGAGCGCACTGTGTGGGGTGTGTGGTACAGGGGCACCTGACAGTGTGGCCAATGCATCCACGACAGAGACCACTGCCTGGGTCAGCCTGTCAATGGCAGCGGTCACATCCGTCCGCATAAGGATCAGCTCGGCTCGGTCCCAAGCACACTCCCTGCTATGCCACTCCACGGACACAGACAGTGCCTCCACGGACCTTGCAACATGCCCCTGCAGCTGTACCGAGTCCTGCAGCAGGTGGGTGTATGCGTCCAATGGGTACTGTGCCCCAATGGCATCGTGACCCCCAGGGTGTGGACGGTCCTGGTGCACAGCACCCCTTGAGGGTGGGCGCTGTTCACCAGGACCAGGTATGGGCGGATCAAAGGGTGGTGGACATGTGCCACTGCTTGACACTGTACCCCCAGACCTGGTGTGCGACTGCTGCTGCTGTCCCTCCAACTGCTGAGCCCCCAGGTCCACCTGTTCCACCTCCGTGCTGACAACAGTGCCTGACACCTTCACAGCCACCGGTGCTGCCCCACCGGTGCCGACAGGCACAGCCTGGGACTGTGCCAGCATGCTGGTACACAGGTGTGAACCAGGAAGGCCCAGGGGCACGTGCTGGCCTGCCATGTGTCCGTCATGGGACACACACCTATCACTGCCCATTGCAAGCCTGCTATCATCAATGGTGCAGGTGCGTGCCACTGCCATAGGCACAGCATGCTGGCATACCTGCATGCCAGATTGCTGTGACACAGGCTGTGCACCCCCTGCACCCGTATCACTGACACCGGAGTTGTTGGCCCAGCGTGCATGCTGCTGCAGTGCCTGCAGGCTGGTGGCAGAGGTGGATGGTCCCTCCTCCACATCCAGCAGGTCTGCATCACTGTCTGGACCCACCACCACCACCGTCTCCTGAAGACGAACAGGATCTGTAACAGAAAGAGAGTACATGTGAGTGCATGTGAACAACAGCCCCAACAATACCACCATGTCATACCGTGCAGTGATGGCTTCCACCTGTGGAATCCTCCCTGGTACGCCCAGCAATGGCACTCGGCTGCATGGCGTGACCAGATATCTCCTCCGTGAGGGTCAGCTGCAACACCACTGGTGGGCCCCACCAGTACCAGCACGTGCGCCCTGAAGGCTGCCACCTTCTCCTTCAGCCTCCTGTGGTCAGTCCCCATCTTCTTCTTGCATTCCTGCACGGAGCGCTGGTGGCTTCCGTGCAGGTTGACTGCCCGAGCTACCCCCTCCCATGCAGCTGCACATTCCTGAGGGGTGCCCCTCCGTCCACTCACTAGTGGCTCATCCTCCAGGTAGGCCTGGAAGAGGGCCTCCGTCTCTGCCACGGTGAAGTTCAGCCTCCTCCGCCCACCGTCCACACCTCAGCTTGGCTCTGGTCAGTCATGGTGATCTGTTGGGTGGAAGTGGACACCTGTCACTGTGCAGTCGACAGCATTTCCCCATGAGCATAGCTGCCAGCCCGGGGGCGGAAGCCCCCATGTGTCCTCTCATGGCAGATACTGATAGAAAGGGTGCCCTTTGTCCCTTTCTAGTGCCCTTTTTCATGCTCAGCCCTCAGCCTTTATCATCCTCCACCCATGAGCATTGTCCTGAGCATCACACAGCATGTAACTCACCTCTCACCTGCAGTAACCAAATCTGGCCAGCACAACCCACTGTCGCATTTTTATAGTGCAACACATGCAAATGAGGTGTGGCGCAACTTTAATGACATGCTAATCACGCCACTGCGCCTTTGAATGGCTGATCGCATGATTTGCATATGTCGGCTGAATATCGCGTATTTGCGCTTTGTGCAGTATGGAAGGTCCGGCTGAACCAATGGCGCAGGTTTGTGGCTGTGTGCCACACTGCATTGCGCATGCCCAGACAGCTTACGCATGCATCTATCGCGCTGCAGACCTGCTGAGCGCGATAGGCGATTCAGACCACGGCCACCATTGTGCCAGTGGTGCTACAGCACTGGGTACTATATGGCGCTGTGGCAGTACTGCGTGATAGTCCACTGTGGCACTGGTGCGCAGCTTGGCAGTCGTGCAGGATGCCTATACGTCCAATGGCACTGTGCGTAGCCTTGCGTCATTGCCGTGCCCTTGTGTATGCCATGCCCTCTGACCCCTGGCGCTGTTGGCATGCCATGTGTACGTCCCTATTGCGCTGTCTGGTGACAGCGCCATGTGAAGTGACGGCGCTGTTTGAACAGCATGATTGGAGCCTGTGGTGGTCTATTGCGCAACAACTCCACGTGGGGTTACGGCGCAGCGGGGCGCCGTATTGCCTGCTGTAAAGTTGGTGCCACGGCTAGGAAGAGGGCGGTGTCCTGGAGCCAGATTGAAGTGGCCAACCTGGTGGCCCTAGTTGAGCCACACTATGATGGCCTGTATGGTGAGGCGCCCCTCACCAGTGCCAGGACTCAGCTGTGGCAGCAAGTGGTCACTGACCTGGTGGAGGTCACTGGACGGGGCTGGTCTGCTGAGCAGTGCCGGCACTGGTACAGTGACCTCCGCCAGAGGGAGCCAGAACTTTTGTCGTGGCTGCGGCCGCATGCCAGGCAGGGCGTAGTGCCTAGGCCAGGTGAGTGTACCATCTATGCACCTATATTCTCTGTAGGGGTGTGTGTGTGCTTGGGTGGCTGTGCATAGGTGCCGGCTCGGACACGGTTGGCTGTGTCAGTGTGTGCAGCTGTGCGATGGATGGTTATGGCTGTGTGGGCAGGCAGTCTCACTGGGGCAGGGGGCACTCTGCTTTTGAGTCACACTGATGTTTGTCTCAACATATGTCTCCCACAGGCCGGAATCTGAGGGCGCGGGGGCGGGGTGAGGTGGGCGTGCCAGGGCCCGGTGCCTGGGGTGTTGTGCTCAGCAGCAGCAGCAGCAGCATCAGCAGCAGCAGCGGCAGAGCCAGCTGCTGGAGGAGTGTGAGTATCATTACTTCATGGATGCTATGTGCATGCTGGGGTGGGGGCAAGACCACCAGCCATGCACAACACAACCATGCAGGAAAGGGATGTCATAATTCCACTATACAAGACACTGGTGAGGCCCCACCTGAGTACAGTGTACAGTTCTGGAGACCATACCTCACGTATGGACATGGACTGGGTAAAGAGGGTTCAGAGGAGGGCAACACGGATGGTGCATGGATTGCATCACAAGTCCTATGACGACAGGTTGAAGGAACTGAACATGTACTCCCTGGGGAGAGAGGAGGGGATATGATGGGGACATACAAGTATCTTACAGGGGGAACAGGGTGCAGGAAAACACTATTTTAAGCGTAAACGATGTTCCAGGACTAGAGGGCATGGGATGAAGTTGGAGGGGCGATTCAGAGGAAACATGAGAAAGAATTTCTTCACAGAATGGGTGGTGGACAAGTGGAACACCCTGCCAGAGGAAGTGGTGGGGGCTGACTTGGTCCAGGATTTAAGAATGCAGGATAGCCATAAAGGAATTCTGGAGGTCAGGGTAAGGTGCAACAGACTTATAGGAAAACAGAGTGAACTTACAAGGTCACATGGCCAGACTGGGTGGCCCATAGGCCCTTATCTGCTGACACTGTCTATGTATCCATGTATGTAGGCCTGACACAGGTGACATGCATCACTGTGCAGTATCACAGCACGTCTGTGTATGCGTCACTGGTGGTCCAGGCATGCACTGGGCACATAGCTGTGTAACTGGCATCGCACCACATTGCCACATCACTTGCCAGCCTAGTTTGTACTGTGATTGACGTGGGCAGTGTGTGTGGGCGGTGGTGCACATAGCTGGTGCTGCCTGTTTGTGATGGCCATGTGCATGTTCACTGTGGGTGGGTGTATGCCATCACAGGTGCGGGACATTGGGCTATATGGCTTGCAGGTTGGGTGGTGTTCAGGGTTGTGGTCAGTCACAGTCATTGACTGTGTTCCCATTTTCCTAGGCCTTGAGGTTCTCCATCGGCTGGCGAGGGATGTCAGGGCCATCCGACAGCTTGTGGCCCAGAACACCGACATCCTGCACTCAATACACTGCCATGGCCTGCGGAGGAGGAGGCAGGGAACTGCAAGACACCAGCAGGAGGACGGACGGCCGGCTGGCCCATGACCTATCTTCCCTTCCCACTTCTCCCATCCCTACCACTCTGCCTTCCCTCTCCAAGTTTGTCATCCCTACCCCTTGACCAACCCTACCTTGGACCCGTCCCCCCCTTGTAAATAGTTGTAATTGTTCTTGTTAATGTTTGTTTTGTTAAAATACATTTATATTTTTATACGAATAATGTGTTGGTCTCTGATTTGCAGCTGCCTATGGGTTCTCAGTTGCAGGGGTGTACATGCCATCTGGGCTGGTATGGTCCTGGGTATGTGTGTGTGTGTGTGTGCATGGGGAGGTATCTCCAGCATGGCAGTGACTTTCAGTTGGTCTTGCCGTCTGCTGCTACCCACTGCTGGGTGCACAGGGTGTGTCTGGCTTGTAGGCTTCTGTGCTGCACGGGGTTGACGTGTGCTGGGGGGACTGCATGGTTTCCTGCAGTGCCAGTCACTGCACATGGGTGGTGTCTTGGGGTCACAGTGCAGGGTGTGCTGTGCATACGGGGGGCTGATGTGCACTGTGGTTGTCAACCCCTGTGTGTGGCACTCTCCACCTGCCAGTGGTTGTGCTGGGGTGTCAGGGCTCTGCTATGCTTTGTTGGCTTGTCCCCATGGGCAGGTGGATCATCCGTCCGCCCCAGTGATGCTGTGCTTGGGGTGTGCAGGTGTGGTGTGGGTTCTGCAGTGTGTTCCTGTGCCCATGTGTGGCATGGCTGGCGGTGGGCCCCAGCCTGCCTCCCTGGATGTGCAGTTCCATTGCTCTGGGGGGGTGTGTTTGCGCTATGGCTGCTCTGGAATGCTCAGCTGAGCTTCCCTGGTTGCGCCATAGCGCAACATTTTGGCTCAGCTTCTCCTTCCTGGTTGCGCGATGGCACAGTATGTGCGATATTCAGACGTTGGTTGCTTGAGCAATTTGCTCTGCTCCATGTTTGAATATCGCACCTGTTGCGCATTTGCGCAACTGGTTTGTGCTTGCTCCTGCTGTTGCGCTACTTTTGAGCGCAGTTTGAATATCTGGGCCACAATGTACTGTTTCTAGCATGCCTGCTTTCTATAACTTCAGTTAGATTTTGAAAACCTCCACTTGGATTAATGCCACACTGTGATCTGTGGCTTAAAAGTGGGTTATATCAACCCACCTGAATTCAGAAAAACTTTTTGCAGCTGTGTTCTTAGCTCATGCTGCCCAGTTATAATTAGCCAGCATACTAACCAGTGAGGATTAACCAAATCAAGTGACTCAGTCTGTGTGCATGCACCACTGCTTTCAGCAGTGACCTGAGCAGCCAGTTAACCACGGCCAGGTGGTTAAATGATGTCACAGACATAGTCACATATTGTCAAAACCCCCATGAAGACAGTTACAAAAAATTAAGAAATAAAAAGTACCCTAAAGGTATGCTTATATAGCTAATTAGAGATCCAGTTTGCTTTTATCCAAAATATAGTATATTAAAAAGGCTAGAGCTAGACAATGAAGTTCACACTCAGCTTAAGCTTTCCCAGTTCCAAGTACCACAAAGTGATATTAGCAAACTACTAAACTGGACCAGCTGAGATTAAAAGCAGACTAGCACCTGTTCCTGCTCTGCATAATTAAGAGCCTGAGATGTCTTTTCCAAATTGAACAGCTTTCACAGAGAACCCAGTATCAGTATTTTCCCAAATGCTGCCTAGTGATCTCTCCACACTCCTGGACTTCCTCACTCCTTCTCCTCTCCTCTTCATCCTAAACTCGGCCTCTAGGAGCCACCACCATCTCCAGATCAAGGATCCTATCTTGACAGTGGGACTCCTTCCTCCTTTTTGATAGCAGGTCCCCAGTCTCTGGTCTCCTCTGGACACCTCGGCTCCTGACTTCGTACCTCAATAGAGTGAGCAAAAAACATAGGACAAGCACATTACTAATGGTGGTAAAAGCATTTTCCAGTTTAAAAAAACATAAAAAAGCATAGCAAAGAGTTGAGGCAAAGATGGCACACTGCTTGCAAATGCAAGTAGCATCTTATAAAATAGACTCTGCTGCTCTCTTCCCAGTCCTCAAGCATACAGCTTCTCCTAAAATATAGGATTAATAAAAAGGGATAGTTCAAGAGGGTTGGACACAGATGCAGATTCATGCTGCACCTTCATCTGTATCCATCCACTTTCATCCAAACAGTCCTGCTGCTATTTTCAGAGGTTGTGTCCATTTACAACAAAAAGTCATGAATTGCAAAAAGTGAATGGATGTAATTGCGTTAAAATCAGATGCAACTTGGACTTGCATTCATTTGGACCCAATTACATCCATTTTTGGAGGCAAACTTAGGATACTGTTAGGCCATATAAAAATTGGCCTCGCAGATCTGGATACATTTCTGCTTTGAAAATAGCAGCAGATGCATCTTGGGCAGAAAAGCTGGTTTCAAATAGTATCAATGCATACAGAATAGCATTGAAACATACAAACTGTATTTGTAGGGCAGGTTCTTGATGGCCTGAGCCTAAACTTTCAATTCAAAAAAAATTATGTTTCTAGCTCTGAAGATTCCAAAGTTAATGCTTTCAAATGGGAAAAGTTTGAAACTGTTATGGTTAGAAACTTTTTTCTAAATGAAAGCTCTGAGTCAGGTAAGTTAGTATATCAGTATATTATGCTACACTGTCTTTTTATATATCAATATAAAGAAAAACATATAATGGCTCAACTTTTATTTAACTAGTGTTATTTTTCACAACATATTATATTGGCATGCATCAACAAATGAGACCTCTATTATCAGAATCTGTTCGTGTTTATTGGAGCCCAAGCTTTCATTCAAAAACAAAACTTGTATTTCTAAGCCTAAAAGTTGAAAAGTAACAGCATTTGAAATAGAATTTCAAGCACTATAAAATATAAAACATTTTTGGAAATGGTCAGAGTCTATATGTGGTTTCTCAGTTTGAGAATAAATACAATATTTTCTAGCTCTGAGACACTTTGGTTAATAGTGTGACTCTTTTCATGGCAGGATTCCAAGTCAATTGACTAGACTTGGACTAGCAGGAGAAGTGACTGTCAGCCCCTCTGTGTCAGAAAACAACAGAGAAGCTCTCACTGGCATGATCATTTAGCTTGACCCAAAACCCACATACCAGAAGCAGTTGCTTTGCCTGTCTGTGGTCTTTGTGGGGTCTGTTCATCCAACATTTGTCTCCCCAAGCTCAATGCTGGGTATTAAAGTAACAGGACAATGAGAAATGTGTTCCCAAAAATCTAGTTTCAGCTGCAACTAATAAAAATATTAGTATGCCTGTCAGATTTACTTTTCTAGTTACCTCCTATGCTGTGCACCTTGAGGGGATGGGAGGACATAATCAGCCCTGCAGGGCTATACTTGGGGACCGGGGCTTGGAGTGGGGGCTTGTGC
Source organism: Neoceratodus forsteri (assembly GCA_016271365.2). NCBI lineage: Eukaryota > Metazoa > Chordata > Ceratodontiformes > Ceratodontidae > Neoceratodus > Neoceratodus forsteri. The sequence goes on along the minus strand of CM057458.1, from coordinate 978,789,648 downwards.
CCTGTCACTGGGCTTTACAGTGGCTTGTGGCACCCTCTTGAGGTGCACCCCCACTTTGGCACAATGCTTGGGGTGCTGCAAGTCGCAGACATAGCCACCAGGGACCCTGGCTGTTCTGGAATTGCACGCAGGGTCTCCAGGGCATCGGCATTTGGTGCAAGTCACAACTGTCGGTGACTTGTGCCATGCCTTCTGGAATTGGGCCCTCTATGTTTTTGTAAGGCTTAGTTATATGTTTGATCTATTCAAGTTTTCATTTCTATATCTTTGTTTTTATCACAGCTAGGTTTGTTGTTAGTTTCCCTTTTTAACAGCTGTATGCACATTTTCAGAGTATTCTAAAATTTAGACTGATCTTAGTTATGTGTGGTTCATAGCTCAGTGCTTGTGTTACATACTGTAGCTGGATGATGTAGATGGTTGTTGGATACATAGGCCAGCTGTTAAGTAGACAATGGTTGCTAGGTACTAGTAGTATAGAATGATTTGTACTTAGGCACTTCAGCATGAACATGATCAAGTCAATGATTGTAGTACATATGAATCGGATAGCATGAGCAATGAGCTTGGATGCTTGAACTGAGAATCGTTTGTTATTATTTGATGGTTTTGGCTTTTCTCTGTATCCCACCTGTAGGAAGGAAGCTTTGTCTAGTATTATGAGACCCCCCAAAAGAAAATAATATCAACGATTGTTCTGTATCTGACTGATGAAGGAGTCAAGCAGGAATACATCCCCAATAATATGAGTAGATGATCACCTCCTCCAACTCCAGAGAGTTTGACCAGTAGCACGCAGGAGAGGAAAACCCCCCCTTGGGGGAAAACCTCTGAGGACCCATGGCTACTGACCTGCCCATCCTTCTGGGTATACTAAAGGAGAGTAATCCTAAATAATCTAATGGGCTAATCTGAACCCCAAAATGTAGAACCCAGTCCAGAGAAACGGAGAACTGAAGACGTATGGAATTCAGACATGTCAGGTGAATAGAGCAAGGATCCATCCAGTAAACCCAAGTTCGAGAGTCCATGAGCAGGCCGGAAGGAAATGGAGTGGCATCCGTGGTTGAAATGAATGTGAAGTGAAGAGTCGCAGGTGGTGAAGCACTCCAGCAGGTGAGGATGACTTCACAGAGGAGATCCAGGAATCAAGGCTCAGCATCCACATCAGAAAGAGAAATGTTGAGTCAAGTTCAGCATGGCAAGGTTAGCAAATGAAGACCATGGCGATGAAGCACAAGAACTGGCACATGCCACTTAATAGGGAGGATGGAGCAGTAGGAACCCCAATCCAGAGGGGAAGTGAGCATTAAGTAGGTAGAGAACGTAATGAATATGCAGAAGTAGGTCAGACAGGTTTCCAGCTCATGAGGAGCGCAGCAGGTTGCAACTGCGAGTTAGTAGGGATGACCTTCAGGCCCAGGAAGGGCGAAGCAGGTAGTACGAGCAAGTAGTATAAATAAGTGGACCTGTATGTAGGGCAGCTGATGGAGTAAATAGCTGCAGGAGCAGATGTGGTAGCAGAGAAGTAGCATTGCAAGATGAGGTACGTAAGAAGGCGAGGGGCTTGAATGGTACAAGCAAGGGAATCAGAGAGCTTTGTGGATCCAATAGGTTGTGTAACAATGTTGACACCTACAGTTCAAGCCTGGATGATACCATAGCTAGAACTGACTTGTGAAGAATATCCTGATGAGTCCTGAATAGTTGAGCATAGGAGTCCCAGATGGCAATAACTGAAGAGGCTGAGTCAAATGAAGTAGCATTGTCACAGGGTCTGAGAAGCGGTAGAACATAAATCAGGATAGTGAAGGTCATCAGGAGAAGCTCAACTACATGTCCTGGAGAGATTGAAGCAGCAGTAATTCCACACAGCTGAAGCAGCAGGGCAAAGCACCCAAGAATAGATGATGAACGAAGAAATGTCCAGATGCGAATCCAGTAAAGGAGCTTCTGGCTGGCCGACACAGCAGCAGGTAGGCATATAGTAGAATGAGTGAATCTCCGGGCCCCGAGCTAGGCCAGGCAAAAGAAGAGCAGAAGTAGGTAAACCTCCCAGCCTGATGGGCGAAGGCAGGTCATAGAAGCAGGCGATTAGTAGGTAAACCTCCCAGCCCGATGGGCAAAGGCAGGTTGTAGAAGCAGGTGATCAGTAGGTAAACCTCCCAGACCAATGGGCGACGGCAGGTCGTAGAAGCAGGTGATTAGTAGGTAAACCTCCCAGCCCAATGGGTGAAGGCAGGTTGTAGAAGCAGGCGATTAGTAGGTAAACTCCCCAGCTCCAGAAAACAGCCTAGACGTGAATAGTCCAGAGCTTGGCAGGCCAGCTGTAAGCAACAGGTAGTCCAGGCAGAAACTGAAAGGGGCAATGAGAACGGTAGGCAAGAGGCGGTCCGGTGGGCCATAATCGTCAGACTGGTGAGGAATGGCTCAGGATAGCAGGAGCTGGCAATACGAGCAAGGCAATAATGTCGGCTGTATGGGTGAATTCCACAGAAGGAGAGCCCTGTATACCTGGAGGCAATTAGTGCAAGCCAAAAGTAACAGGTTAGAAGTACGGACCTGAAACATGGGCCAGTAGGAGTAGAAGTAGTAGTAGTCGGTGGAGCGCACTAATGCAGGCAAGGCAGCATGAAGCGGTACTACATTATACAATGGTACATAAGGGGGCCTGATGGAATTGGAATGGCAGACAATGAGTCTGATCCTTCCTAAGGTCATTTATGGACAACCAAGCAGCAATAATAGAAGGAGCCATAATAGGAATCAAAATCCCAGGGATTTTGAACAATAACAAGCCTACAGAACATAGCCCCAAATGTAGCTATGCTTCTGTGTCTTGCAGAAATCTGGTAATAGGACTGAGAATATTGCCTTATTGAGGTGTACAGTTTTTTAACTTCGTTCTTTTAAACCATGATGCAGGAACCACCATTTGAGTCCATCATATCGATGTGATTAGCATGAAGTACAAGTAACAGATGATGCTGAATTGGTAGTGGAATGGCCTGCACTAGCAAAAAACAACAGCTCGAAGGAAGAGTAGGAGTTGAGACAAGCCATTAGGTATGGCAAGCAGCAGATGTCAGGAACTCTGCAGACAGCAGGGCCACAAGCAGGTGATGCGATTGTAATAGAGTCAGCAGGTGGCGCTGAAAGCACTGACAAGGGATTCGGAAGCAGTGAGTACAGCTACAAGCAGGAGCCCAGCACGGTGTAGGGTGGAAAGATCTGAACACACTGCACGGTAGCTGAACCTGACCATAGTGATGCAGAAGGCAGTAGGGAATTGAGGGCTGAGTCATTATGATCCCAGTACACGACAATCAAGTAAGCAAAAGGTTCTGGTCTGAAGGCTGAAGTGAAAAGAAGTTAGGTAAATGTCAACGACTGAGAATAGGGAGCAGTTTACAGACTGACCCCGCCAAGCTGTCTGCCCTGGAGCAGAAACGTAAAGTAATATAGTGATGCGGCTCATAAGGCAGGTGAGGATAGGGTACGGGCCGCTAATACACCGGTGGCAGCAGTAGCACAGAACTTGGGTAATGATGTTCTGAAGGAAAGTCTCTGAGTGGAATAATGGCGTTCCATGGGTTCCAAGGCTGCACAATCTGAGGTAAATGGTAAATGGGCAAGAGGCTACTGAACAAAGCAGGTGGTCCAGAAGGCTGGAACAGAAAGTGGAGCATGGCTGTAGCTAAGGTATGGAGAGGTAATGATTGACAGAGCCCAGGCAGTAGCGAGGACAGAACACCAGCCAACGAACTGAGCGATGCAAGGTTGGAGAACTCTCCCCCAAAAGAAACAAACAGAAGGCAGGAACAGGAAAAGAAGCAAAGGAGGGAAAACATGAAGGGGGCTTAGCAGAAAAGGGGAGGAGGGGGGGAATCCAGCCACAGTGCATGGCACGGAGCGAGCACAGTGAGTGTGACTCACTCTAAGCAGAGCGGGAGTCTGCTGCTCGGTATATGTAGGATGTGGGGGGAGGAACTCTTCCCCCACATAATCATGGGCTTGTGCCCTTCAATTATGGAGAGACTGCAGGGTTATAAGAGACAGAACTGTGTTTTTTGTCTTGCTCCATGCAGCATGAGAACATGTAAAGGATTGTTCAATGTGTGGTACATAGCTCAGTGCTTGTGTATACTTGTTAGCAGAATGGTAAATGCTTGATGTTTATAACTTGAGCTTTGGCATTTCTCTGTATCTCACCCTGTTATAGGATACTGGGTAGGAGTAGGATTTAAGGCCCAGTGAAGAGGTTGAGACCAGAGTGCTGGAGAAGAAGGAGGAGGAGGCAGGGGAGGATGGAGGGAGCTTTCGAAACGCTTGAAGCTGAGTGAGTGGAAACCTGAAGTTTAAATAGGGATGTGGGAGGAGCTATCCCCTTCCCCATTGAACTTCAGGCTAAAAGCCTTCCATTTCAATGTGTGGTACATAGCTCACTGCTTGTGTATACTTGTGAGCAGAATGGTAAATGCTTGATGTTTATAACTTGAGCTTTGGCATTTCTCTGTATCTCACCCTTTGATAGGATACTGAGTAGGTGTAAGATTTAGGGCCCAAAAAGAGAGAATAGTAAGCAATTACCTCCCCCAGCTCTGAGGAGTGTGGCCAGTAGCACACAGGAGAGGAAAACCTCCCTTGGGGGAACCTCCCAGGACCCATGGCTACTGACCTACCATCCTCTGGGCATACTAAGAGGAGATGAATCCTAAGTGTGGACTGAAGTTTTTGTTGTTGTATGTCCAAGAATTAGTCTGAATCATGCTGATTGAATAGTCCAGTTTCTGAGATCAATGATGAGCAGGGATGTCAAAGCTGAAAATTAAGGTTCCAGATGATGAAAGAGGTCCAAATTAGAGCGATGTCCAAATGAGACAATGGTTAATATATGTCCTAGGTAGCTGTAAATGAAGCAAATGTAAAGTTTTTTTTTTTTTTTTTTTTTAAATTTAGTTGTTTAACCAGGTACATGTATATAGTCAGCATGGCTAGGACAGCATGCCAAACTGCAATTTGAAGGATGTAGATCATAGATGAAGACGTGGTTGGAAGCAATGCATGTCCAAGAATGAAGATTATGTAGGCGTGTAGTCCAGTTGGGAATAATGATTAGGCATGAGTGTATGTGAATCTGGGAGGCTTGAATAGCTGAATAACATCCACCATAACATTAGGGTATGATTGAGTACCTCGTTAGAAAGGAGAATTGTCCTAGGACATCCAAGGAATTGAGGTGTACTTCGCGGAGATGTCTGGCATAGAAACTAAGCTGGAACTGGAACAGAAGAAAGATGGCAGTAATACAAATGAATGACTTGATGAAGTAAGGTAGGCCTGGACATGGGCTAGCTGGAGCGTGGACTCTCATGTAGGCCTGTGTATGCAAGGTTGGAAGCTCGGGTAATCGAGTAGGTCTCAGGTAGTTAGACTAAGGAGGGAGACCCCCACATGGTCTGCCACAGTAAAGATGAAAATGCATTGGAGTACTGAGAAATGCCCCCTTGTGGAGCAAGATAGATTTGGGATGGCGAGACCCCCACATGGGTTCGCCATTGCCAAGTATGGTATGATCCGAGGTAAGGAGGGTAAACCCCTGCCAGGGATTACCTGGTGATGCCAGAGAAATATGTTTAAGCAAGAAGTAATGTCCATGAGGGCATGTCTGTATTGGAATGACAGGACTGTCCCACGAATCTACCATCACTGTATGATGATATAATTCAAGGAAAAATGGGAAGACCATGTTGGGCTGGCAGGACCCCACATAGTCCACCATTGCCGTAGACCTGAGTAGTCCAAGTTAAGGAGGATGAAAGTCTCATGTGAGGCTGCCTATAATGACATGGAAGTACAGTATGTTAGAACAATGAATGAGGTCCCCAGTATAAAGGTATGTTTCTCAGTACAGCTATTGGGATGGTGGGACCCCATGAGGTCTACCATCATATTTCATTGGAAAAGACCAAGGTAAGGAGGGCAAGATCCCCATTGCATGCTTCTCAGGACTGCCTAGGGATGGCAGGACCCAAGTGGTCCACCATCACCATAGTATTGCACTGGCTGAGGTAAGGATGGTGGGACCTGTGGTCCGCCATTGTGGTGTAAGTGCATTGTCCAATGTAGGAGGATGAGATTCCAAATTAACCCACCTGTAGGAATGTAAACAAGGTTTGCACAAAGAGTAGATACCCGTGGTGGGTACGGTTGGTTGGGACGGAGACCCCATGTGGTCACTATCGCTTGTTCCAGTGAGTAGTGCATGATAGGGATGGCAGGACACCACATGGTCTGCCATCACCATATCATTGAGTAGAATGGGAGTGGAATAGCAGACCCCACATGGTCGCCATTTTGAGTTACAATAAATAGTGCGTGATAGGGATGGCGGGGACCCCACATGGTCTGCCATCACCGTATCATTGAGTAGAGTGTGAATGGGATGGCAGGACCCACATGGTCCACCATTGCCATGGTATGGAGTACAATATGTTTGGGATGGCGGAACTCTACGTGGTTCCCCATCACCATAGTATCACACTCTCTGAGGTAAGGATGGCAGGACCCCCACAGACTGCCACACTGAGTCAATAGATGATCAGAGGTAAAGAGGATGAGATCCCAGTGGGGATCTGCAGTGAAGGCATGCAAGAAATAACATCCTGTAGAGGGCAGGTTAGAATGGTGGTTTAGAAAAACAAATCATTATAAGCACTTCAAGCCTTTTCTTGTTTATAAATGTACACAATCATATTTGCAGGTTGCTGTTAACTTGTGTCACCTGTAGGTATTAGTTGTTTGCAAGTCTTCTCTGTGATTCCCCTTTATGAAATTCTCATTTTCAGAGCTTTCAAATCTGCAGTCTTCAAATACGAGAGATCTCTTGATTTCTGCCCCTAAGTTCAGGGAGATTTCCACATGGCACCAATTTCTGTGCCTGAGTATATTACGAAAGAAGCAATGCTAGATCCCATTAAAGGCAAGCACAGTAGTTTGTTATTTTATGTTTATAAAATTCAAGTATAAGAATAAGAAGCAGGTGGGGGAGGTAAAAACATGAGGATCAGGGAGACTCCTTGAAATTATGGAACCTCGGAAGGTATGCCGTTTGAATGGAAGTGGTAACTAATGGATGTACTTAACATGTCCCATAAATCTTTCGATTCTGTCTGTATATTTACTCCATATGCATGCTACCACTACTGCAAGGATGCCCAAAAAGGAGACAATAAAATAAAATAAAATTGGCTTGCCCTGAGTGGGAATGGCAGGGAAATCCAGTCCACCACCAGACACAAGGCAGAAGCATCAGAATAAGGTGATGGGCACCAGCCCTTCTGGGAGGCAGCAGTGGAAATGGCACAGCAGTACCACAGGGCAAGGAGGCGGGCAGAAACCAAGTGGAGGCTGAGGAGGCAGAGAGCACAACAAACCAAATGAAGGAGGACAAACGAGGAGGAATAGGGGAAACACCAGGTGGGGGTGGGGCAGGGAAGGGCTACAAATGCAGAAACACAAGCACAGGAGGGTGAAGCAGGAATGAAAGCGAGAGACAAGGACAGAGCAGGAGTGAAAATGAAGGAGGGAGATACAACAGGCAAAATGCCACCACCAGCCACGCAGCTCGGGCGACCTTGTGATTTTGAAATGTTCGAAACAGAGCAAGCGGAAGCCTGAAGTTTAAATAGGGGATGTGGGAGGAGCTATCCCCCCCCCCCCACACACACACACTGAACTTCAGGCTAAAAGCCTTTCATGTGTTTAGCTGACTTATTTAGGTCTCTGGAAATTCCAGGCATTACTTTTAATTATTTTATTTATTAATTATTTATGTTACAGTTTTTGGCCAAGAATGACATATTAGGCTAAGGTTTGTTTCCAGGTGTGTCCTGGAAGCAAAGGAAAGTCAAGTGACTTGCTCATGTCACACAGTATGCAAATGGTGGCTGTGGGATTCAAATCCAGTTCTCCAGGTTTGTAGCTCAGTGCTCTCAACCATTATGTTATACTGCCTCACTTACAGTCATCTTATATCTTATGGGAAGTTGTGGTTTTGACTTTTGCATCATGGCCTATGATTATTTTTTAATTAATGGGCATTCCACCTTGAAAAGATTTGCTTGCCTAGTTCTTGTTTGTTCATCAGTTCTGAATAAGCTAGTTGGACATATTATGGTCCATACTAATTTGTTAAATTGTTCTCTAGACATGGATCTTGTCCACTCCAAAAGGTTGTTGCCTGTGCAAGATATCTGCATGGTCCTGTTTTTTTTGATATGGTATTTGGTTTATTTTTATTGGATGCTTGGCATCAATGTGACATGCATCCTGTAATGTTAACTTAGTCAAGTATTCACTTCAGTTCTTTGAAGTATTGTGGCACCACTCAAGAACAAGCTTCCTCTGCTACCATTCCCTGGGGTCTAGTTAAAGGCAAGTTGCTTTTCAACCAGTCTTTGGGTTCACTAGTTGAATATACAGTCCTGGAACTTCGTACTAGCTGCTTCATTGTTGATATTTATAGCTTTAAAAGGATTTATTTTGTTAAATGAGGCACTACATTGTTTCTTTAGAGTACTTAACCTACATAAGTGCATGTATCTGGGTTTGGGCAGATTGGTGCTATGTTTCTGGATTACGTAATGTGATGACATCCATCGTAATCCAGGACCTCAGTCTCAATGCTATACAGCAGAAGTATTTACTAATAAGGGGATGTCATTTGTTCACTTTACTGTTAGGAGGCTTGTACCCAAAATATACAGTATGCTGTTCAGGACTGAGTAATTACCTACTGTATGAGGCAGATGTAAGGGTATTATTTGAGATCTGGCTAAAAGTTAAATTTAAGGATTCTCTACTTGATGCTGACAATTATATTTGTTGGACACAAGACAGGGTTGATGGGGGGGGGTAATTGTTTGTTCACAGGCTTACAATGTAAAAGAATTACTACACCAGCAATCCCCGTGTTGGCAAATACTGATGGTATCATGCTTGAATTCCTGTTGATAAATACTAAACCTTTATGTCTACTGGGGTGCTATTGCAAACCTAGGTCAGATCCATCTAAAATTCACACACTTTCCTCTTTGACAATTAAAATCTATCTAACCATATCCATGAACTTGCAATGTATGAGGGTTTTAACTTGGACTGGAATCTAAAGCAGGCCCATCACATTTTAATGTCTTGGGGTTTGATTTTTGTCAGTCTTAGTGGATAATTAATCCCATTAGAATCAACTGTACAGACCCTTATGCATACATGATTTTGGATCTGATACACACTAACTGGCCTGATTTTTATTCCTTTTCAAAAGTACTGTGTAATGTATTACATGACCATCAGATCACATTTTGCATGAACAAGAAAGATAAAATGACTGGGGATGTAATAATTAAGCAATATAGGTTATTTAAAACTTTTGCTTTCTGTGGACTTCTGGCCAAGCTTCAGAATCTGAATTGTGACAGGCTGGATTCTTTGCCTATCCTGGAGCATGCCTGGCCCTATTTCTCAGAGGAATTACTGATTATCTGACAATATCATGACCCGTCTGTGTAAACAGGGCAAAATCTACTAATTCTTCTTGGCATACCTTATCATTAGTTAAAATGCAAATAACAAGTGATGGCATGGGCTCAGGTCAAATACATTAATGGCAAAGCTAGCTGGGACTTGATCATAGGCCTAAAAATAAGTATCTTTATGCTTTTAGACAGCCAAAGAAAAATATTTTAAAAACTATTTTAACTGATAATTAAACCACTAACCCTAGAGCACAACATAATGGTAATTTCGGTGGAAACCTTTAAAAATGGATTAAAAATGCTCTTATTTATTCAGGCATTTGATTCAAGTTGAGCTTAAAAATGTACTGACTGCTGTTTTATTGTGTTATTGTTGAGTCATTTTAAATGTGTGATAGATAGAATTTTATATAATGTATGGTAGAACGTTGTTATAGGTAGAAAACTACCTTTTTATAACAACGTTTTACCATCGATGTGATGTCACAGTCTTGTCAACCCATCGATGGTACGTCACATCGATGGGTTAACAACTGGGAACAGTCTGGGCATGAGCGCAACTGGATCGGATGACTTTGAAATGCCCACGGCGGTGAGGGTAGAGCGGCGGTGACTGAAACAAAACTGCAGTAAGGAACTGCTTTCTTTTCTTAAAAACCTAAATGGTACCATACACTATAAAATATAATGTATGGTACATCGATGATTAACCATTTTTTTAACCAATCTCGAGGTTGCCATGGCAACTTAAACCTCTCGCGCTTCGCTCTCGAGGTTTACATGGTCGCCCTGGCAACCTCTCAATGGTTAACAAACTGGTTAACCATCAATGACCATACATTATCCTCCATATTGATCTCTGCATTATGTTTGAATGTGCGTTATGTGTTATGTATGGATTGTTTTAAATATTGTTAAGTGCTCTGTGGCTGGAAAGACTGCTATATAAATAAAGTTTCTATCTACCATCTCCCTTACTCATTTTTGTGCAATATTAAACAGAGAGTAATCCTGTGATGTTTGCTTAAGGATTCAGTGTGTTCTTTATTGACTCTTGTTTGGTGGCCCATGCCTCCTGTGCCCATGCTGTCCATGAAGCCTTTATTCTTCTGTGTCAGTGTCACACAATGTGTTCACAATATTTTGGATTCTTTCTCCTCTGTAGCCAAAGCACTCCTTTGAATGTGTACCAACTTTCTCAATTTTAAATGATTGTATGAAGTGATTTTGAAGTAGCTTTTGGCCCTCAATCCTAATAAATCTGGTTGCCTTAGTGGCATCAGAAATAGATTATTTAAATATGGTGCCCCTGTCATCATCAGATTATATCATTTAACATCTCTTTTGTCTAAAGTAATTTTCATTGGCCATGGAAATCTGCCTCAGTCACCCCATTTTTAAGTCTGGTGCTAAAACCTTGATCACCAAATACTGTTGAAATTCGGTATTACCTGTAGTTTTGAAATTATTTGAAAACTGGAGGCAGTGCAATTGCTAACTTTTTATAAGCATTCGCTAAATTAAAATTAATCAGTGTTTTGAATATATTATTGTACAACATCTGCTTTATTACAAGTAACCTGTGACTTGTAGAGTACGATGGGCAAGAATCACCTTTCTGGAGCTATTTTTTATAATATATCCAAAGTGTTTAATACCATACACCATCTGATTTTGCTTACAAAGTTGGAACAGTTCAGGTGTGATGGACCATCAAAAAAAAATGGTACCGAAATTCAAGAGACAGAGAAGTCTAGTGTCTGGAGTACCTGCATGGGCACCAGAAGATTATAGATTCAAACCCTACTACAGCCAAATGCTCACTTTGTGACCTTGGGCAAGTCACCTAACCTGCCAGAGCTCCAGTCCATTAAGGTACAGAAGTAGGTAGTAACCCTCTGACAAAAAATTATTGTGTCTCAGCTTGCATCTTCTGGGTAAATAAATTATAAAGAAAAATCTGTCAGAAAGGCATCCACTTGTCTTGCATAACAGTGTTCATTCTGAGTTGTTATCTAATACAATGGGTGTTATTCAGGACTCACCTTGGGGCTTGGAACTTTTCTCTTTGTACAGTAATCACTTAGATGCTCATAGAACTTACAGAATGTCCATACTCACTTTTATGCAGATAACACAACTACATTAAACATGAAATAATGTTGGGATATTCTGTCTTCTACACAGGTTAGACAAATGCAAGATGCTGCTTTTTAGAGAATATAGCCATGCACACTGTGTGGGACTCATCCTGCTGCAGTAGAGGAGGGAAAGGATCTGGCAATAATAATAGAGGAGTTAAAGCATAACCAGCAGTGTGCAGCAATTGTCAGAATGTATGGAAGAAAGCGGAGGGGGATCAAAAGGGGAGGAGGTGACCAACAGACCAGTGTTAGCAATCCTGCAATTTGAAAAGGCCCTGATCAAGCCCCACCTGGAGAATTGTATGTAGTTCTAGGCTCCCCAATACAAGAAGGATCTTGAGGCAGTTGAGAGGGTACAGCCCAGGGACATCAGAATACCCAGGTGTATGGAGGACAAAAGCAAATAAGAGAGACTAGAGTCCCTTCATGTCATGTTCACCCTGGACAAAAGGAACCAGGGGCTGTGGCACGATCTCAAACTTCTGCATATGAAGGGTATTGACAAGGTTGAGCACACAGTGATTTTATTTCTCTATTGTGCTCTTGCATGATGCTGGGATATTCTCAGAAACTGAAAAGTGGTAAATCAGTCTAGAGGTAATTTTAAGAGACACGTCTTCCTACAGAGGGTGGTGAACCTCTGGAATAGCTACCAGCAAAGAGAGTGTATATGAACACAATTCAGACCTTCAAGGTATATCTAGACAAGTTTCTGCTTAGCAAGGGAATTACAAGGTACTCTGGGTAGAAGAGTGTGTGTGAAATCCCTATAAATCTGTAAATATTTCCACAGCGTACTTCTTGATTCCTGCTTATGAGGCAAGGTCAGGACAGACCTGACAGACCTAGAGTTTCTTCTAATCCTAAATTACTCTGTTAGTTGTGATAATATCCAGAAGTTAACTTCCAATCAGAGACAACATTTAGAGTATGTTATTTGGCTCTAATCACAACTTAAAGGAGAACTAAACGGAACAATAATAAAAATATATGTAGTGCACTGTTGTTTTTTTTTAACCCTGATGGTATCTGACATTTTTTTCTCTGTATTAGTGGAAACTTTTTTTTTTCACTTTCCCCTGCCAATATTATGACCCCTGAAGGTCACCATTCTGGCTTCTATTGCCGGGAGTTTTTCTAGATTATCCCAGAATCCCTCGCTCAGTGACATCCGCTGACCCACTGTAATCCCCTTACCTTCGATATATAGTAGCCATACAGCCACAGTATCATTCCTAGCCACTGTAAGAGTCCTACCTTGTTGTTTTGGTAAGTAAGAAGCTATATATAACTGTACTGTAGTTAATGAAAGCTTGTTAATAGACAATATGTGCGTGATCTCTTTTTTGGGTTGATAGTTTTTACTCACAGCTGCACAATCCCTGCTCCCATCCTCCATCTCTGTCTGTGCCTGTGAGCCGCCAGTGAGACACTTTCAAATAAAAGTCTGCTGATCTCCGCAATCTGCCTGATCTGTGCCAAAGGTATTTATAGTAAACAGTGCTGTTTGTCATCAGTCTAACTGTATTACTGGTCCTGTGTACGGAGCACAGCTAAGTTTCTTTGTTTTCTCCTTTTCTTGCATGGGTTCCCTTTTTTTTTTTAGCTTACTTTTTCTCCCTGGGTCCTGGTCGGCCACACCATCTGCACTTCCCTCTATTTTTCTGGTCATTGTCAGGTCTGCCTTCAACTCCGTTAGGACCCTCGCCTGTTCCCTGTGGCTTACCCCCACGGCTGAGTGGGGGGGAGCCCCCAACTCTCTCACTGGTCTGGATCCAGTGCAATGATGCCCCTGAACCTGGGGCACCCATTGGATGGCCATCAAGCCACTGTGACCTAGGACACCTGTTTCATCTTTACTTCCCTTGCGTGAGTGGGGTGTGCAATGACACCAATGGAAGGAAGATGCACAAGTCTGCATGCACTCCTCCTGGTGCCTGCCCCATCTCAGACCCCTTTTAGTGCACAGCATTGGCACACTGACCCCCCACCTCCTCTAGGGGTCAGTAATGTGATGACCACTGAAGTCCTCCCTCCCTGGAGAGGGAGAGCAGTCCCTTGGATGCTCAATCCCTCTCTTCCCCTGCAGACCCCAGGTAGCCCATGAGCACTCTCAAACACGGGTCACTGGCATAGCGCAAGGCAAGGTGTCTAGTGCCTCAGCCCTCAGTGCCACTGGGCCAGCCTGGGGGTTCCCTCTTTGATACATACAAGCCGACTCTCTAACCCCCCACCCACATGTCTAGTTAGTGCATCTGAGCCTTGTAAATTTCTTTCTTGTTCATTTCCTTATTGTGGCAGCAGTCTAACTGCATTAATGCCCCATGTTTATGAAGTGCAAACCAGCACTGCTTACTGTTTCTTCCCCATCTAATTTAGCTTCATGGGTTGGCTCTTTACCAGCAGACTCCCGACCCCCCCACCCTGTTCACTTGCATCAGCTTTTAAAAAACATATTATATGCAGTGTTGCTAGTTTTAGTGCTAGTTATAGTACTTACAACAGGGCTGACCACTCAATACTGAGTACACTGCAGTTGGATGCCATCTTGGCACTTTCAATGTGGCCCAGAGTCTCCAACACACTAACTGTAGTGTGGCTTTTCCATCTGCTACTGTTGTTGTCACCTTGTTGAATTAAGCAATAATGCATGACAGGGTGTGTGTTGTGCTGGGATAACGTCACGCCTGGGGTGATTAGGCATGAGGCCGCAGGCTGAGTGCGACTAATCACCCCAGAAGTGACGTTATCCCAGCACAACACAAACCCTGGAGTGCATTATTGCTATTACACAATGGCTCATTTGTAGAAAAATTACAAGAAAATGAGAAAAATATGTTTAAAATGCTTTTTCCCCCACATTTTTTCTTAGGGTAGGTATACATATTGAAAAAATAGACCACGGTTTCCATTGTCTGCAGTAGGTGGCGCTGTTGCTATGTCTCTGTGCTGTATTTTGTTTTTAGGTTATGTCTTTGCCTATTTGCGTCTGAATAAGCCTCCCAGCATATTCATTTATTGTGCCCTGCCTTGTCAGCCTACCAGGTAAATTATTTAAACTATCTACTGTGCTATTGTTTTTTAGCTCTGTTTGTGTCGTCACAATGTGCTGACCAAACGGTTCCTGAAGCGGTCAGCTACTTGCTCAGCTTTTAAAATACTGCTCGCTCTGCTTCTGTCTGTGTATGGTTTTGAATGAGCGAGCCTGACTGAGCGGGAACTGAAAATAAGAGCCCTGTGCTGCATGTTTTAAGTTCAGTCTTTTGTTCAGTGGAAAGGTGAGTAAAGACAGCTTAAGGAGAACCGGAAAATAGTGGGAGTTGATTTAAAAAGTTCTGATGGCTGCGGAGAGCTCTCTTGAGGAAAGAAGGGAGAGGGGAGACATGATTGTGACCTTCGAGTACCTTAAGGGTGCAAACAGGGTGAGCATCGAGGGCCTCTTCAGCCTTATTGGCAATAAGACCACTAGGGAGCACAGCCTAAAGCTGGTGGGTGGAAGGTTCAGGAGGGAGACGAGGAGGCATTTTTTTACTGAGAGGGTGGTGGCCAAGTGGAATGAGCTGACAGAATAAGTGGTATCCCTAAAATGGTGGACAACTTCAAGAGGGGTTGGGAGGGGTTGAGGGGAAAAATTGAGGGTGGGGGATGAGTGCGGGTGGGGGTGAGTGAGGTGCAGAGGGGGGGAAGTAGAGGAAGCACTTTTACACAATGGACCAAACACTATATGAATTAACTTAATTTATTTCAGAAATAATTAAAAAGTCAATAACAAAGGATACAGTGTTCTCCTAGCACCTTATCACATACCTTTAGTGCCTCGACTCCCCCTTTGATGACTCAGTGGAGTTGAGGAGCTAGGAGTATGTGCTAAGGTGCTAAGGGAGCACTGTATCCTCTTTTATTGACTTTTAAATCATTTTTGGAATAAATCAAGCTAAGTCACACAGCATTTGGTCCATTGTGTAAGAGTGCTTCCAACACTGAC
Organism: Neoceratodus forsteri; assembly: GCA_016271365.2. Taxonomy (NCBI): domain Eukaryota; kingdom Metazoa; phylum Chordata; order Ceratodontiformes; family Ceratodontidae; genus Neoceratodus; species Neoceratodus forsteri. Next base: position 978,773,983 of record CM057458.1, on the reverse strand, counting down.
TGAATCTGCATTGTTTTGGGCTGGCCACCCGTTTATGGTAAAGCACCAGCTCTTAATGCTGCATCACGGCTGCGACTTGTTTGTTTTTGTGGAAGTAGAGGGAGGTCAAAAGGGAAATAGGGAGGGGGTAGTTACCCTTGTAAACACACAGGAAGCTGCACAATCAAACCGACTAGAGAGACCATAAGGCCATTGTCTCTTGGCATGTGCATAAGTTCGTATTAACTAAATTACAGAGAAAAAGTTTTTGTTCTGACAAGGGGAACTGGGGCAAGCAATGACCCAAGCTATCCAAGAGCTCTGTTAATGAACCTTAAACTACACAAAATAAATATTCTAATTGCCTTTAGCTGCCCCAGCCTCTAAATATATTGTACACTACATGACCTGTAATAGTTCATGTTCGCACACCATACTAATTTATACATGCTTACAAAGCATGCAATGCATATGATGCACAGTGCTCCTCTTTTATCCTCCAACCTCTCTACCTGCTACATTTTTGCAGATGACAGAGGGAGGTGGTAAAAGGGGGAGATAACATTTCAGGAAAATGGGACAGGAGCTCAAGCTGGCATTAAAGGGACACTGTCAACCCCTTTAGGCCTCAGGCCATCCCTAGTTTGAAAAACATATTTTTGATTGTTTGCATTCTGTAGAATGTGCTGATGTGGCTGGTGGTTTGATTCTGATTCATTTTTTCTTTTTAAAAGTGAAAAAAGACTTCCCCTCATACTGGTGTTACCACACCAAAATGTGTTTGTTTACATTCCTTAATTATCTCCCACTGTATCTTTCCTGAACTTGGAAACACACACCCCCAACTCGGTCTAGCCATTCAAGATGCAGTCAGTGCAGAGGAAATTAGAAACACAGAAGTTGACAGCAGAAGGAGATCGCTAGGTCCATCTAGTCTGCTCATAAATTACTGCATCATGAGTGGCTGTACTGCACTGGGGTTTTCCTAATGTTTAGGAAGTGAGCAAGAAGAATAGATCAAGGATTTGAAACAAAACAAAGTTGGGTGTAAATACACAATTACCATGCATTTCAGTTGTACTAAGAAAGGAGGCAGACTAAACCACCAGCAACACCAATGAATTTTAGAAAAGGCAAACAATCATAAAACGTGGGTTTTTAACCTGAAATAGTATGAAGCAAAAATGGTTGACAGTGTCCCTTGAAGCAAGGGTGGAGGATATAGGGTAGCTGGATAAAGGAAAGAGCACGTACAGTACCCTGAGTTCGTTCAGATCTGAAATAACTGTGTTACTTATGTTACTCTGTCTTTCTGTTTACACAGCATTTTGTATTTTCTGTAGTCAGCTTCCATCTTAAATGTAAATAAAATGTACTCATACAGCTGTCCTTGGCAGTACTAACAGTACTTAACAACTTGTGCAATGGTGACATACTAATTTATCAACAGTATGGTTTACAAATGTCATGAAGTCCACCAGCTATTATCACTGAATATCTGGTTCTGTCTGTGAGGTACATGTCTCCTGTGTATTTGTTTCTTGTGTGTTTGAACTTTTCTTTTGAATTCTAGGTCAACCTTAGAGTATAATCAGTTTCTTATTATGGTGAAAATGTCAAGATGCCACACTGTTTGTCCTTTTGGTGCACAACACACATTGGATGACTACCACAAGGTGTTTCCATCTATCAGTTCACCAAAGACAGCAAGTTTACAGAAATTTAGGTCTAAAGGTGCCACATGGATGTCGGTAACATTCAACATTTTGTGAACAATGAACTGAAGCAACACAGACTCAAATACAAGCTTTGTTCACTTTACTTCGAGGATGGCATGTTTGAGCTCAACTTTCAAATACAGCTGTTACCATCTTACGTATGCCCAAAGAAATTATTACACAGTCTGAAACCAGATGCTGTGCCAACCATTTTCCCAGCGTTAACAAGTCTGCACCAACAGCAAAGTTCAGTTACCCATATTAAATGTCTTGATTGTGAACAGGTAATGACAACATCAGGGGCAACATTTTGCATATCATTACATTTGGCATTCCCCTCTACACTGGGCTTGAGTAACAATGTTTACTACCTTTTTTAGCTGGCAGATGAATTTTTGTGTTCAAACTCAATTCAGAAAAAAAAAAGTTCTGGAAAACTTTTAGTGCACTACCACGGTATGTTCAATTGGTGTAGTGTACATTGCCTTATTTTTCTTTCACTTGCACCTTTGTAAACAGCTTAGTGATATGTAATACTTGACCATTTTATTATTAGGTATTTAGGCTGATTTGCCATCCTGCACATTTCCATCCACATTCTAGTTTTCAGTTGAAGAATATGCTGCTTCCTAACTAATTGCTCCTTTTGAATAAGCTACATAGAAATATAGAACTTGCTTGCATATAAGGAACTCTTGTCCCACCTATTCTGCCAATTTTTCTCTGCCTACAGTAATACAGCAGATGATACTTGATCAGCGGTCCATTCTACCATCCCCCTTACCTTTCCCTTAAACATTCCTTATGCTTATCCCTTTCTTTCTTGAATCCCACCACTGGTTTTACCCCACCACCTCGACTAGAAGGCTGTTCCAGGATTTCACCATGTTTTCTGTGAAGAAAGTATTTCCTCACATCGCTCCTTAATCTCTTCCCCTCCAGCTTTCTATAATGTTTCCTTGTTCTTCAGCACCTTTTTTTTCCTGTACAATACTTCAGGCTTGCATTGTATTTACCCACATATCCCCCATCTCCATTATCTCTTCCAGTCTGTACATCTTTAGGCACTTAAGTCACTCCTCGTAGAGCTTCTGATACAGCCAGGCACCATTTTAGTTGCCATCCTCTTGACCCTCTCCACTCTGTTTATGTCTTTCTGGAGATGTGGTCCCCAGAACTGAAAACAGTACTCTCGGTGGGGTCTTAATAGTGATCTACACAGAGGCACCCACTCTAGCCCCATTGCTTTGCTCAGTTTCAGATTTGTGAGTCCCTCCAGGACTCCCTCCTCTGAAAAACAGGCTAGTGTCCACCTCCCTCCTTCCAAGCTCCTGTTACTTTTTTGTGGTTCCTCCCTTTCTCCAACCGTCATTAGTACTGTTTGTTGCCTTCACTATGGAACTTTTTAGCTTTACCCACTGTTCCTTCACCCAGCCCAGTTAATTCCCCCAATCAAGGTAATTCCTGAGGCTTTCACCCATCTTTTTAAAATCTGCCCTCCTAAAGTCCAGGACCCTCACCCTTGTGTGATTCGATGCCATAGCCATCCTTATACTGAACCACACTGTATGGTGATCACTGGTCCGCAGTGTCTGATATTGATCAAGACCCATTTTTATGAACTACCAGCATTTCTTGCACTGGGCTCTTGGGTACATAATGCCCGGTATATTGTCTGTTTAGCACCTTACCAGATGCCACAAATTTTTTGAGTTTTCTTGTAGTAGATGACCGGCTGAATCGATCACTTAACCCATGGTACATGCCTCCCTAGTGCTTGTTATGAAGGACATTGTTCATGTCTACATTTGGCACAAATTATAATGTGTTTTTACCTTTTTCAGCTGGCCGATTACCTGTTGTGTTCAACCTTAATTCCAACGATGAGAAGTTATGGACAACATCCTCTGTGTACAGCTATGGTATGTTTGATTTGTGTATTGTACATTACCTTGTTTTTCTTTCACTTGGGCCTTTTTGAATGCTTAGTGAGATATTGCTTGACTGTTTAGTATTGAGGTTGATTAGTCTTACCACACGTTTCCTGCCCCCTTCTACTTTGCAGTCAAAGATTACACTCGCTTCCCACAAATTAATATGTTCTAATTTGCTATTAGATGTTGACCAATATCCTTCTTATGAGCCCCAGTCTTTTCTTGTCCTGGTCTCTGAGGGACTCAACACCTTGTATATTGTCCATTTAACACCTTACCAAGTGGAAAGAATTTTCCTTGTACCGGTTGACTGGCTGACTTGATCAGTTTACCTACAGTACATGCCTCCCTAGTGCTCTTTACAAAGGAGCACATTGTGCTGTTACACTCTTGTGTGGAGACACTGCAGCCAACAAAAACTGTGAAAGTCAGCAGTGTGGGCTGCCAACTTGGCTGCGTGTGTGTCTGGGGCACAGAACAGCTGCTTGGTCCTTGTTGAGACAGCGGATGAGATGAACTGGCCTCAGTGTGCTTTCCATTGTACTTGTCATGAAGGGTGCAGCAAGTGGCATTCTGGTTGTACATCTTGAATAGAGCTTAAACTTAGCTGTGTAGTGCCTCAAATATTGATTGTCCACATGCTGTGCAACTTGTACATGCTGGCATAGTAAGATACTGTCAGACGCTATAGCCTTCTGATAATAGTGTTATACCTGTCTTGTGATGCAGGCGGTGGTGCTGCTGACACAAATCTGAGTGACTGGATTGCTACAGGCTTGGTTAGTCTTAATTCCAACAAGACAGATGTGGTGCTAGTGGAACCCACCCTCCGTGGTTTGTCAGTGAATGTCAGTGTTGCCATTTTAACATCTTCAAATGTCATCATGCTAGGAGATGTATATTATCTGATGAATCTGGTGTTGATAGTGGATTTCGATCTGATGCTAGAACATCATATCTCAGTGGTTGTTCGCAGTGTCTTTATCCTCATGTGAAGCATTTATTAGATAAAAAAAAATTATAGTTCCTGCTGATTAGGTGACCTGGGTGAGCTCACTTGTCATATTTTTATTTGATTATTGCAATGCTCTTTACTTTGGAATCTCTGTGACAACTCCAGAACCCTATCAACAGTCCTATTCCAAGGTATACAGCAGTAGTCAGCATCTATGCCACTCAGTTAGGTGTGATGTTGAATGATTTGGTGACAAATTGTTCAAAACTATTGTGGTATTTCATTGTCTTTCAAGTTGCAAGATGCTGCTGTTGTCCACAAGCCCAACCCAAGAGAGAAAAACAATCAAAGGGGAACAAGAGTTCCCCCATGGTAAGTTTATGTTGCTTGCTAGCAATTTGTCCTATAAAATGTCTATGAGTATCGATGGTGATCATCTGCCAAACATTTTTTCTTAAAAATCAATGTCTGTTGATGTGTGTGTGATCAATCAAACTATGCCATGAACAGCAGTACCACCTAAGGAACAGGAACAGTTGACAAATGGCTGACTATATGTTGCGTTTTTTTACTTTGATTCCAGTTTTGGAAACTCAAAAAATGGCAAACTGTGTGTTGTGTCACACATACTTTTTGCCCATGATGCAAGACGAGAAGTGTTCAAGAACAAAATTGTCTCCACAGAGCAGTCAAGCATGAGCCAACACTGTCTTTTCAAGGGTCCATTTCACATAGCAAAATGTTACTTTCTCTGCTGATATTCTTTAAAATGATCTATTTGTTCATATTGGCCCCTATGCATAATTGGGGTGGAGGTACACGGAAAATGCGCGTACCCCGCCTGCATAGCTTCACAGCCGCAGACAGGTGTGCACATGTCAGTATTCACAACCAGTGTGCACCTGTCCACAGCTCCTCCCCCAGTGCACAGGACTCTGCAGGGTGGCCAGGGGAGGGGTTGCGGTTCTGGGGGGGGCATCCAATGGGATGCTCGACTTGGGTCCCACAGTGGATCCCTTGCACAGCAAGGCGAGGGTCCGGGGTAGTGTAGGTCATCTGCAGACCCACATAGCATGGCCCCTACAGCCAGTCTGCCCACCAGCCCAGCTATTGACCCACAGTGCCCTCCTGGTGCACTGAAGGACCCCTGGTGGTAGGATCCCAGCCCGCACCCCCGCAACAGCAGCAGTGCCCCAACCCCACTGTGGCCATACCCCCGAGCCCCCCTAGGTGGGTAGTGTCTCATTCCCCCCATCTGGCAACATACCTTCCCAGTGTCACTGCTCTGTGGATGTGTCAGACACTCACCCATCCCACTGCCCCTGCCCTCTCTGTCTACCAAGTGGGCACAGCATGGAGGGCCCTTTCCTGATCCTTCCACATCCAGAGAGTGATGACAGTGGGGGCATGCAGTGGGTTACAACAGGGTCCCCTCTGCAGTAACCTGTGCCCATCTCCACACCCATGTGGTCAGCACTATGCACTGTAATGAATAGCGCATAGTGCTGGCATGACCCCACATATCTATGCCTACACACTGGTATACACAGTGTGTAGGCATAGTGCATAGGGCCCAATGTCAGTATAAGTGATGACTCCTTTATGAAGTGTTTGCTTGCCCATAGGAAGGGGTGGTGGCATGAGCAACATACTATACCAGAATGGTACAGTTTAAGACAAAAACAGTTAAACCCCTACTATCCCCAACCAATCCATGTTACATGTCAGTATTGCAGTAAATGCAGCATAACTGTATAAACCACACATAATGTTTTACAATGTCATCATGGCTTGGTGGCACTGTAAGTACTTCTATACTTAACTGTACAGTGGTCCTATTATCCATGTGATACATTTTGGAAGACAACACTTTCCATACTAAACAAGTAATGTATTTTGTGGTGCACTTGTCAAAACACTATTAAACAAGAGCAGTTCTTCTTTGTACCATTCAACATTGGTTATAATTGTAAGTAAACATTTCTAGTACTCACATTTTGGTCACCCAATATTGTCCATAACTCTAAATCAGTGTTTTTATTAAGGTATTTGTTGGCTTTTTTTCATTTTGTTGGTGACCATGAGTATTACTGATGATGTGCTGCCTGAGGTGATGAATGACCTGCCCAGTCTTAGTATAGGCACATGGTCATTTTGTGACTGTCATACACAGACAGACTTTCAACAAAACACTACTTTTGTGACAGTGGGAACACAGACAGATTCTATTACTGTGTGCTCTGCCAGTATCCAGACAATATCTGTTGTAAATGATGTTGCCACTCAGTTACCACCAGAGGTCATTCCAAATTAAAAAAGCACTTTATGATCACCAGTACTGTTCTAGCTGAAGCTGTGGCTTCAGCTAGAAGCATAAACATCCTGGACTCCTTGCAGGGGGCATTTCTCAGTCAACTTGTCAGTGATCCCGCTCATGATGGGACAATACTAGACCTGGTTCTCAGTAACAGGGACAGTATTGTGGATGTCAAGGTAGGAGGACATTTGAGGACCAATGATAACCATACAGTGTGGTTGAATATAAGGATAGCTGTGGAATCAAACCACACATGGGCAAGGGTTCTGGACTTCAGAATAGCAGATTTTATAAAGATGATTGAATGCCTTATGAATAACCTGGAAATGGATGACCGGGGTGGGGGGTGTAGAGGTACAGTGGGCCAAGCTAAAAGGGGGCATAGTGAAGGCAACAAACCTCTGCATCAAACATATAAGCAAAAGCAAGATGAAAAAAGAGACAGCTAGAATTCTTGAAAGAAGTGACAGAAAAGGTAAAGGCTAAAAGGACTGCATTCAGAAAGTACAAGGAGACACACAGAGAGGAGGAGGATGGGTAGGTGTATCGGAGGAAACAGCGGGAAGCAAGGAAAACAATAAGAAGTGCAAAGACCCAAACTGAAGAGAGAATAGCCTAGGCACTATCAAAAGGAGACAGGACATTTTTTAGATATGTCAGCGAAAGAGGAAGACCAAGGGTGGACTTAAAAAAATACTTACCATAGTAATGCTGTTTATTCCAAGGGACCCCTCACTACGCTTATTAGTACAATTGGCCTGCTTGTCTGAGCTGCCCTGGGGAATAGAATTTTATGCAAATTAGAGAATAGTGGAATGAAATTCAGATCTCTGAAGAGTGGTCATGCTCCACTCTGCCCTATAATATCAGATTTATTTCTGTAGCTAAGGAAGCAGTGACCACTTAATTAGCTAAATCTAGACAAAAACAGAAAGTCCAAGAATTTTGAGTCTCTCCTGGGACCAAACATGGAAGACCAAGAAATGTTTAACAAAATCACACAAAATTTGATTGTAGGCAATACACAAATAATGCTCAAGCAAAGTAAAGAAAAAAGGAGAACTGATTCTTGTAGAACCTTTTCCAGGTTCTTGAAGGGGAGGTAGGGTAGGTTTATTAAGCATCACAATGATCCCGTGGAAGAAACAACATTACTATAGTGAGCAATATTTTCTTTAAACCCCAGGAATCCCTCACTATGCTTTCTAGTGCAGACTACAAAGCAGTACCTTGGGAGGCTGGGTACATAACCTATTTAGTGAAAATGTTCTGAAAAACAGCAGTACCAAATCTGGCATCCCTTCTGGACTGCACGTTCAGACAATAGTGCTTTATGAAGTTGTGTACTGTTTTCCAGGTAGCTGTTTTACAAATTTCCAGCAAGAAGATATCCCTTGCAGCTGCCACAGAGGCAGAAGTGCCACGTGTGGAAGGTGCTCTGAGGTCTTGTGGTGGTAGCTTGCCAGCTTTGATGTAGTAGAATTGAATCCAGGAGACTATCCAGTGAGCAATTGTTCACTTGGAATCTGGCTTACCTTTCTCAGCTTTGCCATATGTAACAAACAGTTGTGAATGGGAGGACCTAACTTTCTTAGTACAGTCCAAATAGTAACTGATTACCCTCTTGAAATCCAAACTGTGAAACCTCTGCTCTCCAGAGCTGGATCTTGCTGTGAAGAACACTGGAAGGGTAATGGACTGGTTCACTTTAAATTCAGACACAACTTTTGGGAGAAATGTTGTTTGTCCATAGGATTACCCTGTCCCTGTGGAAGATGATGTAATTTGGATCTGTGCAGAGGGTGTGCAACTTACACACCCTTGTGGTAGAAGTCATGGCCACCAGGAACACTGTTTTCCAAGTGACATACTATAAATCAGCAGTAGCTATGGGCTGTAAAGGTGGGTCCACGAGCTTAGTAGTGCACAGATTCAAATCCCATAAAAGGACTGGATCTCTGACAGAGAGATGCAGTTCCAGAAGCCTTCTAAAGCACTTTTTGAAAATGGTGTGTGAAGCCACTATATTCTTTACCTGCTGAAACATAAGCTGATACTGCTGCCAGATGCACCTTAGGGGTTAAGCAGCCTGAGGCCCAGGGACTGTAAGTGGACTAGGTAGTCCAAGACTGTGGGCAGATCTGCTTGTAAAGGGCTGAGCTGCTTAGGAGAACACCACAGGGAGAATCTTTTCCACTTGGAAGCATAGTTTTTCCTCATTGATAGTTTCCTGGAAACCTTGAGGATTTGCAAAACCTCTTCAGAAATGTTAAAGTCAGAGAACTCTAGCTCCTCAAGGACTATGCCTTGAGGCATCATGATCTGAGGTCTGGGAAGGTTATCTTGCCCTGAGACATGGTTAGCTGCTTGTACCTCAGTGGGATGTGGATGGGATGCTTGATGAAGGGGGCCAGGAGTCAGGAGTATCAAACTTGCCTGGCCCAGTCTGGAGCTATTAGGATCATGGTTGCAGACTGGTTCCTTAGCTTCAAGAGTGCTTTCAGATTGAGAAGAAGAGGAAGAAGGGCATACAGGAACCTGCCTGCCGAGCCTAGAGGCAGGGCTTCTGATGAGACCAAGCCCACTGCTGGAGGCTTGCAACAAAACAGGGAAAGCAAATGATTCTCCCAGGATGCAAACAGGTCTTTCTCTGGTGTACCCCACCTCATGAACACTATGGCCAAGATCTGCTTGTTCAGGGTCCATTCATGATGTCTTTGGCTGATCCTGCTCAGGGGGTCTGCCAAGACATTGTCTTTTCCTGGCAGGTGAACTGCTGATAATTGCACCTCAAGTGAGTAGGCCAGATTCCAGATCTCCATTGCTTTTGTAGATAGCTTTGAAGATCTTATGCCTCCCTGTTTGCTGTTGCACTGTATGACTGCGATGTTGTCTGTGCTGACCAGGACTGACTGACACCTGCAATGGAAGGTGAAAGCCTGTAGAGCCAAGTAAACTGCTTTGAGCTTCAACATGTTTTATATGCTTCTGGGACTCCTGGGAGTACCACACCCTGCTTACCATTACGTCGTTCAGATGAGCCCCCAGCCAAGGAGGGAGGCATCTGTTGTTAAAACAAGTGTCGATGACTGCTGAAGAAAGAGTACACCCTCCATGAAGTTGCCCTCTTCTTGCCCCCAGTCCAGTGCTCTTAAGAGAGACTTTGTCACAGGCACCAGCCTTGACAGAGGGTCTCACCTTTGGGACCAAGAGGTCCTTAGGTGGTACTGGATGTCTTTCATTTGGAACCTGGCTCTCACCATTACTGCTATGGAAGAGACCATGCAGTGTAATAGCTGGAGAAGTGTCTTTCAGGGCTGGGCTGACCAAGTCTGAAGGACTTTGCCAGGCTGACCAGATTTCCCATTCTCTTTTGCAGGAGGAAGGCCCTTCCTCCCTCGGGTGGCATCCAACTCTGCTCCTATGAATTCCAGAGCTTGTACTGGTTCTGACTGGGACTTCTGAGTGTTTATGATGAAACCCAGACTCTCCAGGGTATGGTGAGTGAGAAGGAGAGAGGCTCTGGCCTCTTGGTGAGATTTCCCTGTGATCAGCCAGTTATCAAGATAAGGGAAAACCACCACTCCTTGTCTTCTCAGATATGCTGACACCATGGCCAAGCACTTTGTGAATGGTCTGGGAGCTTACAAGAGTCTGAAGGGAAGGGCTGTGAAATGGCAGTGAGCAGTCCCTATCCTTAATCTTAAATATTTCCACGGCAGGGCCTGATTGGGATATGAAAATTGGCATCCTTCAGGTATAGATACCCCAGCCAGTCCCCTTTGTTGGGATTATTGAGGCCAGGGTTACCATCTTGAACTTTTCCTTCTTGAAGTATTTGCTCAGATATCTGAGGTCCAGGTTCTTGTGTGTCAGAAAGTATTTTGAGTAAAGGCCCTTTCCCCATTGTGATGGGGGGTGGGTGGCTCTGCTGCCTTTGCTTGCAACTACTTTTTTACCTCCAACTCCAACAGGATTTTTTCTGTTGGAGTGAGAGGTGCAAAGGTTTTGCAAACCTGCAGTTTTGGGAACCTTCTGAACTGCATGGTGAGCCCCCAGCTCACTGATTCCAAGATCCACTTGTCTGATGATGTTTTTCCACTCCTGAAAAAAGTGAGCCAGCCTTCCCCCCACTGGCAATGGATGGGTGACCTGTATCAACTAGTCAGAGGATTGCTGAGACTGGTCCTTAGGGGCACTAGGTTAGAACTGTGCATGCTGAGGGCCAAGTGGCACTGAGGGTTGATGTGCTGGATGCCACACCTCACTCCACACTGGCAACCTGGGTTCGGGAATGAGTTTGGGTCATTGAAGTAGGTAGGGGAGGACTAGGATTGAGCGTCTGATGACAGTTCTCCTAGTCCTGGGGAAAAGGGGTGGGTACACATCATGCTCTGGTGGTCCCTGGGGATGCCTGGAGGAACTGCAATGTGTGAGTGTTAAGTAAGGGGGGCACGGCAGACATCTGCATGTTGTGCATGGATGTCATTGCATGTCCGTGCTCCCATTGGGGAGAAAAAGGAAAAACAGCAGCACAGTCCATGGCAGCTAGATGACTGCATGTTTCACAGGCCGATGATGCCAGGAACCAGGCATATGCTGGTATTGAATCCTCGCTGGGTGTGGGGGCTTAGGGGGGCCCCGTCTCGATGGACGTAGCAGCACATTCCAGCTGGGTACATCAAGCTTCTGGGTCGCCGGTGGAAGAAGGAGTGGTGGCTGGATTCATTGCAGGACTGTGGCTGCAATAGGTGAGAAAAAAAATAAAGAATTGTGCATGCCCAAACAGCGTGGTCCACAAGAGCAAAGTAAACTCTCCACAACAGCACCTGCCCAAAACTCTGACTGCAAGAACAGCGGTAATGGTAGAGGTCCCCAAAGACATGGACCGCTACCATGAAAAAAAAAAAACAGATTTCTATTTTTGTGGGAGCTGCCTCTATTTATATATAATCACCTATAGGAGGAGGCAACTCAGTGAAGGGATAAAACCTTGGGGGGTGGGCTTTGTGGAGGGGAAGGGGAATGGCACAGATCAACAAGGGGGCAGACACAGTATTCCCCCAAGCCAGGAGGGGACAGAAACAAAAGAAAAACAACAACACATGTCCCAGGATGACAAAAAAAAAATGAAGCATACCTCCTGGGACCGAGAATGAAACCCCGGTCCACCAGTGTTCTTCCGCCCTCCACTGCCTGTGGCACTACCCTCTGCACCATGGCAACTGCTCAGCAGAACCCCTCCCAGCACAGATGTCATCCCTTTCTCCCCCCCTGTGACTGCAATACAGTCACAGGGATAGAGCTAACCTGACCTGCAGCATTCTATCCCTATCGTTATATTGCAGTTTGCTATTCTGACCGCGCATTTTACAACTGCTTAATTCAGGATTCACTCTTTTAACTTGTTACTGGCCTTAGATGTTGGAGTTAAGTAAGCACGCTTAGTGCTAATTCTACCTCTGCCTCTGAAGAAGCCCCTTATCTGGGAGAAGTCATAGGTGAGGCAACTAAGGGGAAAATATCCCCTACCTCTACCTCCCCTGCCATAAGGCCTGCTGGAAGTAGAGGCCTTTTCCTTCTCAGTGTTGTTTTTGTAGGTGGCTTTGTATTCCTCCACTTTTTTCATATATGCCTCTGTCTTACCACCAAACATGGAATTTCCCTCCCAGGGAAAATCCATAGGCTTTGAGTGTCTTGGGAGAGGTTGGTGGTCCTGAGCCAAGCAAGCCTCCTTAGGGGCCTCCTTTGGGACACTGCATGATCCATGACCCTGGAAGCAGTGTCATTGGTGTCCACTGCCATATGGAACTGGTATTTGGTGGCATCCATGTCTGCCTTAGCAGTGTCTGCTAAGTCTTGTGCCAGATCACCAGATGCTTCCTTGCTCATGGCCAGAATGGAGCTCCACAGAGCCATCTGGTACTGGGCAGTATAAGCCGTATAGGTCGCTTGCCTTAGAAGCAGGGATGCTGAGGTGTACACCTTTTTCATCATGCTGTCAAGCTTCCTGAAGTTCTTATCTAAAGGCTAGGAAGGCAGATGGACTTTTATCTTGTCACAGGCTGCAGCCTGTACCACCGTTGTCAGGATGAGAGTAAAGGTACTTGGTACCCCATTTGTCCAACTGGTATTTCTTTTCTATTCTCTTGCCAGTACCAGGGGTAGAGGTTGGTGTCTTCAACAGCTTGCAGGTTGCCTTCTTTAGGGGCTTATGAACTGGCAGGAGCAGCCTCTTGGTCAGGGTTAACCCCATTATATCCAGAAATTCTTCTTCATCTTCATCCTCGTTAGTCTCCTGGGTGAAGAGGTTGAGTGTGTTGACCATTTGCCTCACAAAGGAATAGTGTAAGGGGGAAGTTATCCTGGGCACTGGGAGGTGAAACACATTCTTGCTCAGGGGAACCATCAGGCTAAGTAGGTTCCTGCTCCTCCTGCTCCTCCTCTTCATCATAATACAAATTCAACCCCTTGCTCCTCTATAACCAGGGTAAGAACTGGAACTGGGGGAGGGGGAACCAGCATGTCCATGAGTGATCAAACAGTCTGGAAAGCCTGGAAAACTGCCATGCCTTATTTATGTCCTCTACTAAGGACATTTTACTCTTTTCTATTGATGACTCCTTTCCTTCTTTAGTAGGAGGGGCAGCAACATGTTGTTTATTTTTGATTTGTGTTTTTTAGTAGGCATCATCTCCAGCACCTGCTCAGAGGGTGTCTTGCATTCACTGGTTCCAGGGTTCTCCCATTCAGATACCCTGGACTCTGATCCATCTTTAGTTGACTTGTCCTTCTGCTTACTGTTAGGGGCTGGACCCTTATCTGAGTGCTTTGGTGATGTGGAGGCAGACTGAAAAGCCATCAGGTCTTCCTATTTTTTAACCCCTTTTTAAATAATTTTAGGGCAAAACTTGATACAAAGCTCACAATCAGAAAAAAGGTGATCTGGACCCAGGCACTTCAAACACAACTCGTGACAGTCTGCCTTAGCCAGGAGGTTAAAAAAATGTTTACAATTTTTGAAGTCTGTAGATCCTATTTTGATGGATCTGTCAGGCATGCCAGGCACAGCATGCCCAAATTCAAATCGGTTCCAAAATGAGTAAATAAGGTAGTTTGTGTTCCGGTTCCCAAAATACCCACAACAACTAACAAAAGATAAAATTTGAGGGAAATGTATTGAAAAAATACCAATTGCATTTTGGTTCACAGAAAAGGGGGAACTGGGATGAATAACAGCTGCAAAGTGGTAAGTAAACTTTTTTTTTTAAATAAAAAGACTTCAAATTGTAGTTTTTTTTTTTTTGGTATGGTTCCCAAGGGAAAAGCCATGAAGAAAGGTAAAAGTGTTTTCTTCTCTTCCCTTGGAACCACTCAGGAACTCGAGAATAGTGATAAAGGTTTTAAAAGCAAAATAACACCTAACTAATGCAGAGATTTGAAAACTAAAAGTAATACACTGAGAAAATAAAGAAATAGTACAAAAAACTGTAGTCAGTTGAAAAGAGATGGAGAGAGCTCTTCTGGGCAACTTCTTCCACAGGCAGCGAAATAAATGTGATGTTAGAGGGCAGAGTGAAGCATGACAACTCATCAGAGATTTTAATTTCATTCCAACATTCTCTAATTTGCATAAAATTCTACTCTTTGGGGCAGCTCAGACCAGCAGGCTGATTGCACTAGTAAGCATAGTGAGGGATTCCTGGGGTTTGAGTGTAAGGTTAATAAGGGAAGAGGGGACTGTGCAGAGGGTGAGCAGGAAAAGGCAGACATATTGAACAAATACTTCTGCTCGACATTCACAGAGGAAGTGGAAGAGAAGGGAATGAAACAAAGTAGCAGAATCTTCGAAGGGAGGAAGTGGACTCTAGTCCTTTTTCAGAGGAGACAGTCCTGAAGGCACTTGCTAGTCTGAACCTGAACAAAGCAATGGGTGACAGATGGAATGAATTCAAAGGTGTTAAGGGAACTCAGGGAGGTACTGGCTGCACATCTGACAGTCCTATTTAACAGACCACTAGAAACTGCAGTGGTTCCAGAGGACTGGAGGAGGGCAGATGGAGTCCCACTTCATAAAAGTGGTAGTAAGGAAGATGTTATCAATTATAGGCCAGTTAGCCTGACATCGGTGGTGGGAAATTTATGGAAACACTGCTGAAGGAAAGGATTGTGGAATATCTTGAACCCAAGGGGTTACAAGACCCAAGGCAGCATGGATTCATAAGGAAGAGGTCATGTCAAACAAATCTGATAGATTTCTTTGACTGGGTGATCAAGGAATTAGATCAGGGAGTAGTGGTGGTCGTGGTTTACCTAGATTTCAGTAAGGCTTTCTACATCATTCCACATAGCAGAAGAAGAAGAGGAAGAAGAATCAGCATTATCATAGTGCTTTCCAGAAACATTATATCCTGGCCGGCATTGTGGTTGGATTTCTGATTGCGGCACTGGCGACCCGGGTTCGGGAACGGACTCGGGTCACTGGAGGGCTGGCCAGGAGAGGATGAAGCATCCTAGGGACTGCTCTCCTTCTCCAGAGGGAGGGTTGGGTCATCGTCTGGTGCTTGATGGACCCCTGGTGTAGGCTGGGGGTACTGCAGCGACTGGCGCTCAACAGTTCTTCGGAGGCAGGGTGGACGCAGGTCGTCATTGTACATCCCTGCCTCCCTCATAAGGGGAAAAAATCCACTCCTGCACCCGCTAGCACAATGAAACCTGCTCCGGCTGCACTAGGCACTCAGGCTGACTCCCGCCTCTCCCAAGTTGACGGCACCCTTGGTCAAGGTGCAGTGACCCTGCCCGGGGGGGGGGTAAGCCAGGGGTTCCAAGAAAGGATGGCTGAATGTGAGCTACCATAGCCAGAGTCCATGACCGGGCTGATGGTCTTGGTGCGGGAATGCAGGGGCCAAAAAGTATAAACAAACAAAAAAAAAAGAAACATAGTATCCCGAAGCATTTTACAAGCAATGCTAAACTGGTAGTGAAGTGATTGAATGTGTAATGGCAGCCATTTTGCAAAGCAGCACCCACACACAGCCTTGGACAATTGCATGAACCATTTTTATGGGAAGGGGAATATTAACCAGGACACTAGGAACCATTCTCTGCTTTTTGTGAAAAGTGCCTTGGGTTCTTTTACTTCCACGTGGACACCCACTAGGACAACACCAGGATTGGTAGAAGGGACCTCAGTTTAATGTCCCATCAGAAGGATGACACATCCCAACAGTACAGCAGTCCCCCAAAAACTGCACTCATGTGCCAGCATTTTAAGGTATGAGCCAACTCCTGGTGTGGGACTAGAACCCACAACCTTCTGGCCCAGAGGCAGATGTGCTACTAACTGAGTCACACTGACACCTGAGCAGGAAACTACTAAGCCAGCTGGGTAGCTTAGGGGTGAATAAAAATCTGGTAAACTGGATAAGAAATTGGTTAGGGCATAGGCGACAGCTGGTGGTGGTAAATGGAGTTCATCTCCAAGGAAGGGAGGGTGACCAGTGGGGTACATCAGGGATCAGTGCTGGAACCAGTCCTCTTTAATGTCATTATAAGAAACACTGCAAAGGAGCTGGAAGGGAAGGTCTGACTCTTTGCAGATGACACCAAGATCTACAACCGGATGGACACTCCAAGGGGGGTGGAAAGGATGAGCAGAGACCTGAGAAAACTCAAGGACTGGTCAAGGGTATGGCAGTTGTGTTTCAATGCAAAAAATGCAATTAGGGCACATAAATCTGGGCACAGAGTACAAATGGGTGGGACGATATTTATGAGAACCAGCAGGAAAAAGACCTGGGATAGTCATATCAGATGACCTAGGTGTCATATCAGATGACCTAAAGGTGGCCAGGCAGTGTAATAAGGTAGCCAGGAGGGCTAGGTGGATGCTGGGATGCACAGGATGGTGTACCACCAGCAGAAAGAGGGAGGCAATGTTGCTCCTGTATAGATCACTGGTAAGATCCCACCTTGAGTACTGTGTCCAGTTCTGGAGACCACATCTCTGGAAGGACATAGACAGAATGGAGGTAGTCCAGAGGAGGGCAACTAAAATGGTGTAGGTCTGCATCAGAATCCTTATGAGGAAAGACTAAAGGAAATCAATATGTATAGCCTGGAAGAGAGGAGGAGAAGGAGGATTATGATAGAGACTTTTAAATACATCATGGGAGTAAATAAGGCACAGGAGGGAAGTATTTTGCAGACGAAAAGGTGCTCAAGAACAAGGGGACATGCTATGAAGCTGGAAAGGTGTGGATTAAGGAGGAATGTAAGGAAGTATTTCTTCACGGAAAGAGTGGTGGATTCCCGGAATAGCCTTCCAATGGAAGTGGTGGGAAGGGGCAAAAACAGTGGTGGGGTTCAAGAATGCATAGGATTGGCTCAAGGGAATCATACTGGAAAGGAAGAGGTGGGAGAAAGAGCTGTAGATCAAGTAGGGTCTGTGGTAAGAATGTAGGTAGGGAATAATGGGCAGACTGGGTGGGCCAAGCAGCCCTTATCTGTCATCAGATTTTATGTTTCTATGTTTCTACTGTAGACCACTGGCAGGCGCAGTGATTTCCGAATCCACATTTGATGATGTTCAATGCCCAACTACATTGTCTCCATGTTCAGTTATTGAGCCAAATCAATTTGAGCTTTGTCATGTAGCCCATCCAGACTGCATATGGAATTAAACATGTCTGTATGTCATTTGCTGTCACCTGTAACCAGACAACTGTTGACATGTTGGTGGAAGACATGGGTGATTTCTATGTGCCAAGCCAGGATGACTGCTGAGAGCAACATAAACATCAGTGATATTGACATTAATGAGATTATCATACATCAGACAAAATATTTAGTTTTTAAAAGCTGTCTGGATACTTTGTTTTCAAAACTAATTTGCCCACAGTCTCACTCATTGGCATCTGAGGTGGAAGTCAATGTCACAGGCACAGTGCAGTCTGTGAAGGTTATATACAGTGCCTCAATGGACATGACATTATGTGCTTGCAGTCACAACTTTTAATAGGCAGAATGCCAACTGGCAACCTCCTTGTGTCTGCTGCCATATTATTCAGTGGTAATTTGTTTGCACATATTTCTCAATTTTGTGCATTTCTTGGACTGGAATGTATCTCACACACAACACTTTTCGAGTTACAATAGACATTTTTATTCCCTGTCATACAAGAACACTGGCACTCAGAGGAAAATATATCTTACTGGATTTACGTGGATGATCAGTTTATCTCACTGGAGACGGCCATTGTGACACCCCTGGATTTTCTGCAAAATACTGCAGCTATACTAAAATGGACTTAGAGAAAAATAAAATCATTAGCTTTTCTCTATAACAGGTACAACCAAGATTCACCTCTGCGACATTAAAAAAAAAAAGCTTTTGAAAACTGTTTACAGAGGCCTCTGCGTCAAGAAATACAAGTACAGTTTATTGCTGCAGACAGTCACCATAGGTGCATGCCTAATGCATCAGAAATATCAAAACCTTTCACATCATTTTGATTTGAGGCACCTCTCAAAGAGTGTTTCCAAAAAAATAGTGTCTCATGTGAAGAGGAGACAAAATGAAATCCTCATAGAATGATGCCACAGCACTTCAAGCCATTTGTGGTGGTGTTCCGAAACATGCAGAGGAGATGAAACAGTGTTAATAGAGAAATGGCGGTCAGTGATGTATCATGTTACCAACAAACACAGGTGGTCCTTGGTGGAAATGTTCCATTGCAGTAGACACCCGGTACCACTAGAAGATATGGACCACAGAGAATGGCTATAGAAAGTTAGAGAGTTAAGCAAAATGGTGAACAATCATACTGTCATTAACGATTTAAGACATACTATCTAGATTTACCATTCTGGAAGCATTGAGGTATTTCATGCATTACTTTGCAAATAGTCTTCAAAGTTTGAGTCCTTTAGCTATGCAGGTTGGCCATTTTGGATCACAATGCCGATGTGAATCATTCTCAGGGTATTGTGACAAATTCTACAGGTACAACCAGGGTCAAGGATGAGAAAAGATATAAAAGCATTTATCCTAAAGGAAAGAAAGAATGGCTAGCCAAGCATCTTTTCTCAGCCAAGTCACATGAATATATCTACGACATATTGGTTGATGTTGTATAACTAAAGTAGCAGGAAATCAATCTCCTATTAATTCATGTATCTGAGATACCAAGCAACGTTGCCTGCAAACTGTGCCTGTCCAATAATTAGTAGTTCAGCACTGCTTTTATAGATCTGCCATGCCCAATCAATGAACTTCACTGAGCATGAGTCCATGTCAATGCTTTATTAGCATATCTATCGTTGTCGTCGATCCCTCAATTCGAGGATGATCTCTACCATAGTCCACTGATGGGTCCTGAGGTGGCTCAGTAATCCAATCCTAGAGCCACAGATTTGTCCGTAGAAATTGCAGATGTTTCTATGTGGGAGAGCTGCCTGCTGGCTGGGGTTTTTTTCCTTTCCCTTTCCTTCCTATGCTCTCTTTTATCGGCTTCAAGGACAAGGCGTTTTTCTTCAAAGCAGGCCCCTGCTTGATGGAGGTTCTGGCACCATTGAGATTGGTTGGTGGCGAGCTCCTCCCAGCTCGTGATGTCCATATCTGTTTTCTTGAGATATGCCTTCAGTGTGTCTTTGTAGCCTTTCCTTTGACCACCACTGGATCTCTGGCCATGTCTGAGCTATACTGCTGTACTGTTTGATACTTTATGATATGGTATGAAACTCAATTAAGACTTTTTGTTTATATATTGCTTCGATCTTGCTTGCATAGCTTGACTGCACAGTCTTTGCTGACTCATATCTAGGTAGAAAAAGATGGCTTTTACATGTTTAGTGTTTTGTGAGGTTAACTACATGTATAGATTAAGGCTACTGATTTGTGATTTAAAAATGAACAATCACCACAAATATGTAACATTGTGATAGAAACATAGAATCTAATGGCAGATAAGGGCCACTTGGCCAACCCAGTTTGCCAAAGTTATTTCTTTATGTATACATGTGTGTGTGTGTGTATGTATGTGTGTATATATATATATATATATATATATAGTATATAAATGTGTGTGTATGTATGTATGCATTTATTTACCTTTATTCTCACCAATGTGATTTGAAGATATGTGAGTTACCGGTAGCAAAAGAAAAAAAATTGTATTTAGGTACAAAGTCAAACATCAGTACTAAAACTCGTACTAAATACCTCCATCTTATGTTGAGTGATTATTGTGTGTGATCGGTAGGTCAGATTTTGAAAAAATGTTCATTTATAACAGTGCACAACCTAATGCGCTTTTGTATCGCCCATTCTAATTGATGCAGAATCTTTTTTAAATATACTTGGTTCATACTATGTTTCCTCTTGGGCTTTTGCAGTTGTATTGTTTGTTGCCTCACGATGTTCACTAGTGAGGGAGGCCACCTCAGTCATCGTTATTGTCTCACACTTGTCTTTATCAGCAACTGTGGCTGATAAAGTTTTGATAGCAGCATTCTGCAGTTTACATTTTTTAATTAGCCTCCATTTTTGAGTCCATGGCTGGCATAGATTGTGAAGGTGGGTCAGACTTCAGTTGCTGGTTGCTAGCATCAAGACTGCTGGCAGCTCCCGTGACCTTGCCATTTGCAGATGAGAAATCTTTCATTGGTCCCTGTTGTTGCATTTTAGGATGGCCCATACTGATTCTGATATAAAATTGTGCACAATGGAACAAGGAATCAATATATCCCAAAAGAAAAGCAGTTCCAACAGTTTATCTGAAAGTTAAGGATTTATAATGTCTCCTTGCAGGAGACAGCTCTAATGAAGTTCATCCAACTTGGACAATGGCTCTGTAGCACCCCCCCCCACCCAGTTTTTGATTCTGATATTTAGTACTTCCCAGTTGGATACTGGCTTCCAAGTAGCCCAGGTAAGGGATGGCAAGACCATTACTTGCGTTTAAGTTGGGCCATTTCTGTGGTGAGTTGTGGAGCTGAGCTCCTCTGTGATAGGGCTGGCCTTAACCATTCTGGGCCCCTGTGTAGCCCCCTGCCAGGCCTCACAAACTTCATTCTCTGTGGGAGCCCACATCCAACATTTACACCTAACTAACCCTCCTGTCCTGTATTAATAAAGCAATACCAGGTCTACTAGTTTAACCAGCATCTTTTAATTAGTGCCATAGACTTGCATTGAATTATTTGACTTCACCACTGGAAATTAATCTGACTGAACCTGGAGCAAGAACTACTACCATATTCGTTTCTGTAAAGACAAGGACGTTATCACTGGACACATGCCTCCGATACTCTGATTTGCAAACCAGTTAAACAGCTTAACTTTTCTGGAGGTGTGAGTGAGAGAGAATAGAGAGCATTATCATGATACGCCAGTAAGGTTGCCACCTGTCAGTTTTTTTACCTGGTGCTCAGGGGACCAATTCCAAGTCAAATGTCGCAACTAGCTGGCGTATGCCGAGTTGACATGAATATGCCAGGGACCCTGCACCACATTCCAAGAGTGGCAGGGTCACGGCACTTGTGACATGCGGGTTACGCCATGTGGAGGCAACTACCATGGGCATGATGTAGAAGGCCCACATGTCGCAAGTCATGGCCCTCAACCGGCAGCCCCCCTGAAGCCCCCCACTCTGGAACACCACAGCACACACCAAGGGGCATGGGGGGCAGGACAGGTGGCACAGGAGTCCGGGGATGTGTGCCAGAGAACTGACTCCCAGGGGTCCCCGACATTCACAAGATATGCCAAGGGGTTTGGTGTATCTCAACTTACGCAGGTGTACCTGATCTTGGAATCAGGCCCCAGGTTTTCAGGGTCCCTATCAGGAAATCTGGTTTTGCTCTGTGCTGGTCAGATTTTTGAGCCATTTTGAGTGCTCATATACTGTTGGAACATATTTTGTCTTATCATTCATTGTTTCAGCTACTTGTCCAAGTTCTCTTGTCAATATAGCCCTTTGTTTGTGAAAGCAGTCAACATGGGAGGTGTAAAGTATGGCCATTAACACCATTAGCACTTACTTAGTCTAATCTTTTCCACTGCAGCAAAGCTGCCCCCACCTTTTATAACAGTAACAGAGCCAGTTGTCTTCCACTTTCATTTGCTGGTAAACATTTTCATCGTTAACAAAATGTAGGCATTTTTAAATGTTTTAAATTATTTTTTTCCTCAAGAAAAAAGTATGGGCCCCCAAGGTGCAGGGGCACAGTTTGTACCTAGCTAAGGCCGGCCCTCAGCCAATGTCAGAGAAAATGCTTGCTCTAAATTGTTGTTACTTGGGCACTGGCTCACATGTAACAAAAATTTAGAGCAACCATTGTTGTTACTTGGATATTGGCTCACAAGTAACAGCAGTGTTTGCTCTAAATTGTTGTTACTTGAGAGCCAGTGTCCAAGAGTACCTGGAACTCTATGCCATTAATCATCATGGGTACTACTGGACATTTTCCCACAAACTTATGTTGCTCGGAACCACTTGCCTGGACCTAGTACTGCTCTTCCCAAGGGTTGATCTACCTTGGGGACTAAGGACAGGTAGAGGTTCATGCTCACTGGTGCAAGACATGGTACAGGCCAGAGGATGGCTGATCCTTTAACTCAGACAAGATACACCTGAATGATCTGCACCCTGGTCAGTTATTTTCTGGCTTAGGAAATCAGTAGACAATATTGCCAAAGTACAGTTGTCAAGCATGCTGTAATTTATTGTTATTAAATAAACATGATAACTACTGAC
Organism: Neoceratodus forsteri; assembly: GCA_016271365.2. NCBI lineage: Eukaryota > Metazoa > Chordata > Ceratodontiformes > Ceratodontidae > Neoceratodus > Neoceratodus forsteri. Next base: position 978,751,322 of record CM057458.1, on the reverse strand, counting down.
TGCCGGTGGAAACACAAACAATCCAACGCCACAAACCAGGTGTCCTGTTTGTGTTTCCACCAGTAGTTAGTTGTTGTCCTGTTTATTTAATAACAAAAAATTGTAACCTACTTGACAACCATACTCTCCCTTGGGGATTCCCAGTTTAAACTCACAGTGGTTGAATGCTGGTCGCATCTCCACTTGATATGACCCCTAACCCCACATCATCTACAGATTGGATTTCCCTGGGCATCATATCAGTTACTGGGCTTTCTTCCATAAATTATTTTTCCCCTGGTGGTGGGCATTGATGATCTGCCCTTCAGTTTGGACCACAGTCAAGTTTTCTCCTTCACCAGTCCTTCAGAGTCCTCACCTCCATGCACACATTCATCATCTTGTTAGTCAGTTCCACCAGCTGTTCCTGCATTGTACCAGCTACATCCGCTGTGGAGTTCCTTTCTCCTGTATTGGGTCTCTTTGATGTCTAGGCCATGTGATGCACAGTGCACTCACTTCTGGCATTCTAGTTCCCTCTGCTATAGTGTTCTGTGAACTGAGGGAAACTGGTGGATCCTTGTCTGAACTTCTTGCCATGGTTAAGGCATGGAGTTGCCTTGGGAATGAAATTCCCAGGCCACATCAGAGGTGGTGCCCCCATGTACTGCTGGCAGATGGCAGCATCTCCATCTGTCTGTCCTGATTCAAAAACTTTGAGGGCCTTTTCCTTGAAATCTAGAACAATATCATCAGGTGCTTGCAGATGGAGCATCCCACGCTCCCTTTTCAACATATCACTGTGGAATCCCTCAATGGATTTATCTGTCAGAACTTTATCTGGGTCACGCACATGAGGGTGATCCAGACATTTAATAGCTCTCGCTGTCTCTTTCAAGCTCAGTGTGTACTCCCTTAGACTTTCTCTGAGTCCCTAGGTCCTGGCAAAGAAGCACATCTTTAGTTCGGACAGCACACAGATGTCACATGTGCAATCCCGTCTCATCAGAATGTGTTCAGAAGTTGTCATTTCTCCTTTTGGCCATGATACTAATACCCAGTGGGATGCTCCTTCCTGTTGCCAAGTGAGAATCTCTACTTTCTTGTGTTTTGGCATTTTATACAATCTGAACATGACACACCAAACCAAACAAATGCACTGCTAGGTACGGTACTGCCGCTATAATCATCAGAAAATATTAGTAGACATCACAAAGTGATGGCACAAATACCAATAGTGACTTGCAGTTACAAAATTTATTCAGGTAAAAGCCTGCAAAACACAAACAGCCTCAGTGCTTTGGGGTTCTCTATCCATTCCTCAGATAGCCTATCAAAAAGTGATTTCACATCAGGTGCATTAAATAGGGAACCTAAATCACCTGTCAATGGCATCATATCCTGATTTGCAAGAAGGATCAAAAAGTTAAGCATTTAAAAATATATATATTTTTTTACTTTTAAAACAAATGTTATGCTTTGTAAAAGGTCTCAAACAGGAAAGGCAAACACCACATGGAAAGGCAAAATCAAAATAACCTCATACTGTGTGTGAGATCAGCTACAAAGACAACACATTACTAGGCTCCATGTGGAAATACTATAACTGAAAGTCAGGTAGGATGCACAGACAAATGGTAAAGGTACATTTTAATAAATAACTGTGCAATACCAATCATACTAAAGTGTCAAAATACAAACATCCATGTCATTAAAAAACATTTCACAATTAATCTAGAAGTATGTATGGCATCACACTAAGTTTAATAAATGTAGAAGTTAAATACTGTAAATAGCATCTACCTAGTATATTAGTGACTAGCAAACATAATCAGAAGATATAGAGACGGCATAGCAAATAGCTAGACTGGAGTGTACTATATAGAATAGAGAAGACTGGGAGAGGCAGGGACAGAACTAGAAATTATACTAAAGAAATGAGTGAGATGAAGGAAAATGGAAAAGGAGCAGAGAGAGAGAGTGGGAAGGGGGGATGAATTTCTCAAACAGAAGATTGTGAACAAAAAATACCACAAAAATCAAAACAAAAACATCACACAGAATGGGAAACATCACACAGGTAATCTAAGGGAAAAAGTATGAAAACATTTTTGTAATTTTTGTGCTGGTATTGGTATTTGTGCTGTAATTTTGTGATTTGTACCGACACTATCTGAACATGGCCATCATATTGGTTCAGAACTCTCCCAGACTACTGGCAGTGGGATCTGGGTACCCATGGGGCCCCAGATTAATAGGTGAAATTGTTACAGGTGGTGCTTACTGGTTTTACAGTTTTATCCATCACTAGGCTAAGCATTCAGGGCTACTGCATTTGTTGTTGGTTGATTGTTTCTGCTCTTACCTCCTTGTTTCTTTTGTCCATGATTCTTCTTTTTCGGCAGGGGAAGGGCCCAACCACCCACTGCCATCCACAATTACCCCATGCTACACTCCTTTTATAGAGTATCACAGTCGTGACATTTCCTGTAGCAAAGCAGGAAGGGGAGGATTAGAGGGATATCCAGACAGTGACCTCACTTACAGGGGCACAATTAATTTAACTTGTTATAGAAAGTAAACACAAAAACAAACAAAACAAACAAACAAAAACAAAAACAAACAAAAAAAGATATTTTGCTTTCATTTTCCTTCTAATTACTCGGACTAGGTTATAAACTTGGCAACTCAGCTGGAATGGGTATTGCTAACTGCAGGAACTGTGGAGCACTTTTCAAAAGGGCAGTTATACAGGATTTAGGATGCTGTGCTACATGCTGGACCATCGGAGATCTAAGGGCTCATCTCTGGACAGCGTGGGCAGAGATTGCACACCTCAAATCACATATTCAGAAGGAAATATATCATTAGGACTTCTGACCATTTCCCCAACATCCAATTAAAGCACCTCGGCCGCAGAGGGTAGCTGGTCCAGGAGGTTGGCAGGTGGTTAGGAGGGGCAAATCGAGTGCACCATCACACAATGCTCAACAATGTATCACCTCCACAAACCATATAATAACTACAAACAGGTATCTGCCTCTATCTCTGAAATCAAACAAAGGGGCAGAGGACACTGCAGAGCAGGACTCTGCAGCACAGGTGCTAGCACTACAAAACTTGCCCAAAACAGGGACCAAAACAGAAAAAGCAAAAAGGAAATCCAAAACACTTCTGATCATAGGAGACTTCATGAATTGAGAAGTTGATACCTACCTCTGGCCAGGGGTAATGGTCAGATGTCTTCCAGGTACATCAGCATGGAGAGACACTGACTGCATTGCTAAAATCATGCAGGAAGCAGGAGAAAACATAGACATCCTGGTACACACAGGGACTAATGATCTCGCCAGCCGGTCATTTGTGGAGACCAAGGAACACCTGACCAGGCTGGGAGACAAACTGTCATCCATTTCATCTGGCATCTCCTTCTTTGAGATCCTGCTGGTCTAGGAGAGGGGGAAGATGGACAGAAGGTCAGAGAAGGGGAGCTAGGGAAGCTAAACATGTGGCTCAAGGGCTGGTGCCAGGAAAAAGGACACAAATTTGTAGGTAACTGGCAACAGTTTTGGGAGCAAAAGTTCTTTAAATTTGATGGCCTGCATCTGACTAAGGAGGAAGTCAGTGCATTGGGACAGAAGTTTGATGTCTTTGCATAATATTTAAACTAGCAAATGGGAAGAGGGGTGCAGCACCTGATACATTGAATGGGAAGAACACCCCTCCTCCCTCAGCTAGTGATCAAACAGGAGTTCAGCATGTTTGCAGTTCATTTGCATCACCAGGTAATGAAAAAGGTCTGGCTCCCCTTACAACGCATAGGAAAATGCCAGACCTTGCTCAATAACTAACGCACCAAAATCTGGCCAATGGAAAATCCTGTACACAAATGCCCACAGTCTGGGAAACAAGATCCCAGACCTGGAGGCAACAATGACAGAGGCTAAACTAGACATAGTAGCCATTAGTGAGACATGGTTCACTAGTAACCACACTTGGGGAACTTCAGTACCCAGCTATGTACTGTTCAGAAGAAACTGAGGTGCAAAAAGGGGGGGCAGGGGCGGGGAGAGGCCCTTTGTGTCAATGAATATATCAAAGTTACAGAAATTCAGAATACACAGAAGGAGCCAAAAGAACTGTAGATCACCCTAAAAACAGGAAATGGGACAGCCACATGAACTGGGGTTGTCTACAGGCCTTGAGACCAGGGGGAGGACATAGACACATTACTGTTAGAAGATATATAAAACGTGACAGCTAAAGGGGAAGTTCTGATAATGGGAGACTTCAACATGCCAGATACAGATTGGTCAATACCAGTAGCAACATCTGCCAGAACTAGACACATAGTGGATTTCCTGCAGGGGAAGGGACACAAACAACTAGTACAACAACCCACAAGTGACAGGGCTATCCTGGATCTGGGACCAACTAACGGGGAAAGGATCACAAATCTCCAGGTGGAGGGTCACCTAGGGGCCAGTGACCATCATATGGTATGGTTCAATTTGGCCACTAGAACTAAATCATCCCATTCCAAGGCAAAAATATGGGACTTCAGAGGAGCTGACTTTAATGAGATGGCCAACAGAGTTAAGCTAGCCCTGGCAAGAAGAAATACAGGTGAGGGGGTACAGGCAAAGTGAGCAAGCATTAAGGATGCAATACTTGAAGCAACATCCCATTGTGTTAGGGAGAAAAGCAAGAGCAAAAGAAGGCAGAAACCACTTTGGCTCTCAAAAAACAGTAGCAGAAAAGATCAGAGCCAAAAGGTTGGGCTTCAGGAAATACAAGGGAATGCAGAGGGACAAAGATAGGGAGGCATACCAAACTTCCCTAAAGGAAGCAGGGAAGGCAGTAAGGCAGGCAAAGGCCCAAACCAAGAAAACACTAACACAAACAGTAAAAGAAGGGGACAAGACTTCCTATAGATACATTAGTTAAAGGAGAAAGTCCAGTGGGGGTATTGCTAAGATCAAAGAGGATCAGGGGGAGTGTGTGGAGGAGGACCAAGAAAAAGCATCTGTCCTAAATAGATATTTCTGCTCAGTATTTATTGAGGAGAAGGTAGGGCAGGGCCAACAGCTCAGCACCATAGACACAGGGGGGAGAGAGGTGTGCACAAATCCCATCACAAAAGAAAGGGTCTTACAAGATCTCACTTACCTCAGGGTGGACAAGGCAATAGGACCTGATGGCATACATCCCAGGTTACTAAAGGAGTTAAGGGTGGAAGTAGCAGAGCCATTATGAGAACTGTTTAATGAGTCTCTGAGCACAGGAGAGTTCCCAGAAGACTGGAGAAGGGCTCATGTGATCCCACTCCACAAGAGTGGCAGCAGGGGGGAGGCAGAGAACTACAAACCAGTCAGTCTTACCTCAGTAGTGGGCAAGATTATGGAGGCACTCCTTAAGGAAAGGCTAGTGCAACAGCTGGAATCCATAGGAGCACAGGATCCAAGAGAGCATGGGTTTACAACAGGAAGGTCCTGTCAAACTAATCTCATAGATTTCTTTGACTGGGTAACCAGAGTGGTGGACCAAGGGGTGCAGCAAAGCTTTCAATACTACTCCACATAGAAGATTGATTAATAAGCTGAGTAGGCTTGGGGTGGGTCAGAGTTTGGTCAACTGGGTGGCAAATTGGTTGACGGGCAGAAAACAGAGAGTGGTAGTAAATGTTATATAGTCAGAAGAGATGCAAGTCACAAGTGGGGTACCTCAGGGATCAGTTCTGGGGCCAGTCCTCTTCAATATCTTCATCATTGACATTGTAGTTGGACCGGAGCGTAAGGTTTGTCTGTTTGCAGATGACACCAAGATCTGCAACAGAGTAGATGATCCAGGTGGGGTGGGCAAAATGAGAAGAGATCTGGATAAACTGGTAAAATGGTTGGAAGAGTGGCAACTGGGGTTTAACATAAAGAAGTGCAAGATCATGCACATAGGGAAGAGAAACCCTGAAGCTACCTATAGGTTGGGAGGGGAGTTGTTGGCAGTCACAAGGGAAGAAAAAGACTTGGGCATCATCATCACAGATTCATAGGAAGATACTGAGCTGAATGGACTTATGTCCTATATGCTCGCCATGATCATCACCTAATTTCTAATCTGGTACATATTTCTATCCCACTTTGCTTTAAACTCAGCAATGGATTTGCTGGCTACAACCTCTAATGGCAGTGCATTCCAAGCATGCACTACCCTATGGTTAAACCACCTTGTAGTTCTTACTTTGTTGCATTTTGATGCTGTTAACTGCAATGGGTGGGACCTAGTTTTGTACATACAGCTATTAAATTGTAGTCCCGTAGCATCCCACAAATCATCATTTTGCTAAGCTTTATATACTAGGCACGTCTCCGAAATCATGAAATCATCCAAGCAGACCACTGAAGCAGTAGATAAGGCTAGAGGGATGTTGGGGTGTATTAGTAGGGGTATCACAAGTCGTAAGAGGGGGTAATAATCCCTTTTTACAAGGCACTGGTTAGGCCCCCATCTGGAGTACTGCATGCAGTACTGGATGCTGCACCTGCACAAGGACATTAACCAAATTGAGGCAGTCCAGAGAAGGGCAACCAAAATGGTGCAGGGACTGCATCAGAAAACATATAAGGACAGACTAATGGAACTCAATATGCATACCCTAGAGCAAAGGAGGGAGAGTGGTGATATGATTGAAACATTGAAACATCTTAAGGGCATTAACAGGATGAAAGAGTCTAACATGTTTCAATATAAGAAAAATAGCAGGAGAAGAGGACACAGCATGAGATTAGTGGGAGACCGATTAAGGGATAATGTGAGGAAGTTCTTTTTCACAGAAAGGGTGGTGGATGCATGGAACGGCCTACCTCAGGAAGTGGTGGATATGAATGCAGTGCATGGCTTCAAACAGGCATGGGATAGGTATAAGGGAGCAATACAGATGAGTATGAATAGATAGGCCATTGACAGAGTGAGGGCCTATGGCACATTCATAAGGAAGAAAAATGAGCAGACTGGATGGGCCTTGCGGTCCTTATCTGCTTTCAACTTCTTTGTTTCTATGTTTCTATGACATAGTGATGGGTGACATCTGGCTACCAGGGTCTCCTCACACAGGTCTGAACCCTGCTCACTGTGTCAAGTTTTATCCTGCTTGTGGTGAGTACACCAGTAGTGCCAAAACACTGATGAGGCTACAGGTTCTGTTTTGTTACATCAGATCTGAAGCTTGTCTGGAAATACAAGGATAGGTAAGGCATGACTTTCAGGTGCAACAAAAGAGTGGAGGGAAGGGAAGGCAAGTGTCATGTCAGGAAATAAGCTGAGGAATGCCACTAGCAAAATGGTACTACTGTAGTTATACTGTATGAAATAACACTATACTCTAAATAACTAAGAATACTCTAAATGAAAATTATTTTAACTTTATCTAGTTAATGACTCCTTCTTCTCAAAAGCTTGTGTTCCAGACTCCTGAAGGTGAAGAACAAAATTTCACAATGACAAAACTCGGAGTCTCATTCCACCAGGTTCAGATTCTTTATTTTCTACTCACAAATCACTTCCCCTACGTTTCGCTGTATGTCAGCTTGTTCACGGGGCTTCTACAAATATAAAACGTATAATAATTAATTCTCATACTTATTCATAATATTATTACAAAATTATTTATAACCATTTTAGATTTATCTACCTGCTGCCATCATTCTTCTAATTCACTTTCAAAAAGGAGTCTTAATATTCCTCCAAACTACCTAAACCAAAATATTTATAACAATTATTATTCTTTTTTATCTTTAAATATGTAAATAAAGAATTTATATTTAAAAACTCATGAGTTTTATTACCTTTTTTTCACAGAAAGAGAATTGATTAAAAAAGGCTGGTTTAGATTTGGTAAGGGACTCCATTGTACATTACTATAATTATTATTGATTATGGATCATGGTGTTAAGCTTGATGGATGGCTTAATAATTGTTATAAATATTTTGGTTTAGGTAGTTTGGAGGAATATTAAGACCCCTTTTTGAAAGTGAATTAGAAGAATGATGGCAGCAGGTAGATAAATCTAAAATGGTTATAAATAATCTTGTAATAATATTATGAATAAGTATGAGAATTAATTATTATACGTTTTATATTTGTAGAAGCCCCGTGAACAAGCTGACATACAGCGAAACGTAGGGGCAGTGATTTGTGAGTAGAAAATAAAGAATCTGAACCTGGTGGAATGAGACTCCGAGTTTTGTCATTGTGAAAAATACTCTAAATGACTCTAGATACTTAATGCTAAGTGCTTTAAGCAAGTAAAGTGCTCTGACCTGGAGCAACCTGAAATGGTAGTCTGTTTAACTTTATGACATCTAAATGCTCAGTAACTTGCAGGTTTGATTTAACAAGACGGTGAAAAAGAACAAGAGAGGTGTCTTGCCAAGGGGGATTGTAGGCTGGTTGGAATTTGGGAAGGGTGCCTCCAGTACAGGCCAGAAGAGCTTTAGCTGTGGCAAGTGGAGATCACCAGAGGGAACACCTCATCCCTTGATCTGTTGAATTTAACTGCCTGAGATAGGTTGTGTCACACCACCAGGCCAGATACAACTCACAGAACTCTTTCATCGGACCCTTTGGTCATTGTAGACAAGGCCGTAGCAGACCACTGGACAGAGTATAGTAAAAACTCTATACATTTGTTGGACCCTCTGGTTGCCAGGGAGAAGTTTGTTGCAGACCACCAGACAGGGTAGTCACCAAGATGGTTCTATGTGATAATAGCGAGGGTCAAACAGCGACTCGCATTATAGCGATTTCAGGGCAGCAAAAACAATTTTGCCACCCTGACATCCTCGGCGCACAGAAGAACGTGCACGGGATTTTAAATACTTTGCTTGTGGGGGCACAGCCCTCCCACCTTCCTTCATGTGGGGCTTTGCCCCCGCATCACCCTACTTAAAGATTCTCAACTCCAGGGGGGTTCATGTCAGGGGGTGAAAAAGCAAAATAAATACAGTTTCTGGGCCTGGCGCAACAAAAATGCAGTAGCACACGGACCCAGACCTGAACCTGGAACCCCACACACCACAAGCAGAGGCCAAACCCCGGTGCCGCTAGGATATCTACCAGTTCCCTCAAGACTCTGGGATGAATGCCATCTGAAACTGGGGACTTATCCATTCTCAAATCCTTAAGGGCTTCCCACACTCTGCTCACCTGGATCCCCCCATCTGTTAGTACCCTTCCATCCTAAATCCCAGCCACACCTTCCCCCTGAGGTATGGGCCCCTCCAACTCCCTAGTAAATACAGAACAGAAGTACTCATTTAGAAACTCAGCCTCCTCTACTTCCCCCTCTGCCTATCCACCAGCTTTCTTCAACCAGGTAATCTGCTCCCCCCCTTTCTTCTCTCACCTATTCATCTAAAAAATTCCTTCTCCTCCTCCCATATCCCTTGGGCCAATCTCAGTTCTTTGGATGCCTTAACCAATCTTTTCATTCTACTTACCTTCCTTGAAATTCTATGATAATCCTCTTCGTCATTATCCCCTCTTGTTCCCTTGTATTTCCAGAAGGCAGCCCACTTCTCTCTCACCTTCTCCTGCAGCTCCCTAGTCCACCAAAAGGGCTTCCTGGATCTAGAGCTCTTACAGTGGGACTTAGTGCATGATTTAGTGGCCCCTAAAAGTCCCAACTTCAAAATTTCCTATCTACGTTCTGTGTCCATATCTGGTCTAATTTTCCCCAAATACTCATTCAGAATGACAGCCATCCCCCCAAAAAATCTGTCCTCCAAATGTCCACTACCTTAATGTTAAAATGATTCTTGCCCCCTCCCAAATCCAGGGAGAACCATACTGTGCAATGATCACTCCCCTCCAACGGCTCCCTCACTATCACATCTTTTATCTGGCTGCCATCTGCCAGGACCAGGTCCAAAATGTTTCCTTCTCTGGTTGGTTCCTCTGCCAACTGAGACAGGAGTTCATCCTGAAATGCATCAGGTAATATTTGTTATTTTGCAGATGATGATGATGCCATAGTGCACCAGTCCACCCTGGCACATTAAAATCTCCTACCACAACCATACTGCCTCTCCCCTTACCACAGTGTGCATTTAGGGTATCTACTAGCTCCTTGTCCAGCTTCTCTGACTGAGTTGGTGGCCTATATATTACACCCAGATTTACTCCCCTACCCATAGTACCATGCAAGTTTACCCATAACACCTCCACATTTCCGTCAACACCCTTCTCCTTAGTGCATGCTATTCCATCCTTTACAAATAATGCCACCCCCCCAAACATTTCCAAGTCCCCTGTCTCTCCTATATGTTTTATATACAGGAAATAGAAAATCCCACTCATGACACTGTGTGGCCCAAGTCTTGATAATAGCCACCATGTCCACCCCCCCATCTGCCATCAGAGCTTGGAACTCGGGCAGCTTATTTCCCAAGCTCCTTGCATTAGTGGAGACCACCCTCCAACCCTCGTGTCGAAGCACACCACTATGTGTGGGTCCCCCCTTGCTTCCTCACCATGGTATGCACTATTTGGCTTTTTGCACCATCATACCTGGCAAACACTCCACCTTGGTAGGACTCCTCCTCCCTTCCCCTGTACCCCTCCCCATTTAATACCTATGATAACAGAGTCTCTCAGAATTAAAACCCTGTTACCATCCTTCTGCTCCCTAGCACTTATTTCCCCCCCTACCTTGTCATGCTCTGCCATCACCCCACCCCAGTCCCCATTCCCTCCCCAATGAATCTACAGGCCATTCACTCCTCTTCAGGACAACGTCCATCTTCTTTGCAGGGATGCTTTGCAACACTAGCTTACTTTCACATACACTCACACTAATGCCCTCAAGTGAACACCTATTACCCCTCTCAATATCCACACACCACCCCCTTTACTAACACAACCCACTGATCCCCTTAGTCCCCCCTTACCCTCCCAAGGTCCTACCTTGCCCCTATAGACCTCCTCCCCCTGACAACACCCACCATTGCCCCCTGTCAAGAACCCAACATATAATCCCATTAATTCCTTCCTCTCTGGCCCCTGTGTCCTCATGACTGCCCATCTCAACCAAATTACTTAATGGTGAATACCCATTCATTAAGCTAACCATTCCTCCTTTGACAGGCTCTTTTACTCTGACCTCTCTAATGATTTCATCTGAAGCTTGCTGGATACTTTCCCCATCCTCTCAAGACCTACTCACTTCCCTCCATCCAGCCATTCTTTGATTTTTTATCTCAACTATCGTGTCCATACAAAAAGGGTACATCATATGCTTAGAAAAAATTCAAAGGAAAATTACAAAATACATACACAGAGTTGAGGCACTTACCGGACAAATTTAAACGTATGGCATTAGCGACTAGAAGGCTATGTGGCGATTAGAGATTCTATGTGATAAAAGTGAAAATATAACAGCGACTTCAATAATGGCACTGACAAAATCATGGACATCAAAACCGCGAACCCAGAGTGCAGCAATAACTGAAAACCACAAAACAAAACATATATTGTGGCAAACTCTGGGGGGGGGAAGCGTGAAGGATGGAGAGGGCACAAAACCATTGAGGGTGGGGGATTTCCTACTGTGAACTCTGGCGTGGGTGAAACTTGGGTGGGGACTAACAATGAACCCACAACACTTTTGGGGGTATACAGTGCACATAAAAGCCTTTCCTCGCAGCGAGTTGCTGTGGGGAACATCGCCCCCAGCACTCCCCTTTGTGGGGGGCCTCACCCCCATGTCCTCCCAATTTAATGCAACTCCAAGGGGGTCAAGTTAGGGGAGGGAGAACATATCCCCCCAAAGAAAATTACCACTTGTCTCAAACCTAGGTCTCCTGCACAGAGCAGCATCACACAGGCACTGATTCTAACCGCTAAGCTACAGCAGCAGTACAATTTGAGACCACAGAGGCTGGCTTATATTCCTTCAGTATATTACACCCTACCTGGCTAAAGCACCTACACATAGCTGAAGTGACCATGTGCTATACTAACACTGTAGCTAATCAGGCATTTGCCATTATTGAGTCGCTGCTTTTGACCCACTCTTTTTCCTTTGCTATTTTCATGGGATACCCAATTTAATGCTCACTTGGGATGTGCTGAATGATCAACACCTAATGTCTAAAATGGGACTGGATTTCAAACAAATAGTAGTAAGTACTAGGGACACCCTTTACGGCTAGCATCTCACAGCTTTACTTCTCATAAGAGGGAATATTTATTTTCCCAAAGGATAATTAAGCCTTGAAACAACTTACCAACTGCAGTGGCTGTAAGTGATTCCAAAATCTTCTTAAAGAACAGACTGGATAGTTTTTTTACTATCAAATAATGCACTAACCTACTATGGGTCAATGACAGGAGCATTAATGGGCTCTGCATTCTGCTTCTTACCCCCCCTTCCTTAGTAATCCTTAGTGATCACTCCTAAAAAGAAAACCCCAACCCACTGTATATCAAAGTCCTTAGCTACTAAGTCAGTGCAGCTCCTAGACTGCCTTTACTTCTTAGTTGGAATGGGCTGTAGCAAAGAAGAAGCAGGAGGTGACCTTGCCTAACTATCACCCTATTCTTAACTCTGACTCAGCTGCCAGCCCCAGAACAGAAATGTATGTGGCACAGAAGAAGCAGGTTGTAGCAGTGGTAATAAAGTTATTGTTAGAACATTTATGCAGGCTAGAATGCATTTTATTCCAGTACTCACTTCACACTTCAGACAGATTATCAGGTTATTCAGGAAGGGGTACGCAACTAGATAGTTTGTAAAGGGGGACATGTAGATCAGGCAACTAGTTGAATAGAGAATGGAGGGGTACCACACAAATTAGGTCACTCATTGAAAAAGGGAAACCACTCATCAGCTAGGTAGTTAGTAGAGTTGGGTATAGCAGTTTAGGCAGGCTCAGAACATTAACACACTGTTCCTTTTAGATGCAGTTTAGCTTGGAAGAATCATGCATTAAAACACTAGCCTCATTTACACTGACCAAGATGTTGCACACCGGTGTGTCTCACACTGGTTTTAGTCTGCACCTTATCGTTTATGAAGCCAGTGGTGTACACCACATAAGGACATCGCTTCCATACTGTTGTCACACTGGTGTCTTGAGAACAGCATTCTGGAACCCATCCTGCAAGGAGTTCTATGTGTGTTGAGTTGCTAAATTACCCTCAGGCATCTCAGGAATTGAAGTGAAAAGTGGCCACCAATATCACAGCACTTGAAACCACCTACACCAATTCAGCTCCTTTGTCTGGGAGCGGAGCAGAACAGTATTTCAGGTTTGATGCCTGCACGGTTTATACACACAAATGTACTCTGGCGTGGCTCTCCAAACCATCTACACTGGTGTAGAAATGGCCAATGTAAATGGGGCTACTGTCTCCTTAGATGTTGAGGTCGCAGCATGTATAGTAGGGAGGAATCTCTGAGGCACTCCAAAAGCCTTACTGACTGGGTTATGCTCAACTGATAGGCTACTGATGCACATGTGACTTCAAAGGTGAAATTTGACCCACTTGTTGCCGTACTCTGGCTAGCAGAACCCAGTTCTAGATGTGCACTTGAAAGCCACATGTAATAACTAGATAATTTCTGCGTAAATTATGTACAGCTATGGAAGGCTTCTAACTAAGCTCTACTAGCCAGGGCAGGGCAACAGGTGGACTGGATTGGACTTCACCTTTGAAGTCACATGTGCATCAGCAACCTACCAGGTGAGCATAAACCAGCTTGTAAGGATTTTGGAGTCCCTCAGAGATTTACTCCCACAATCACCTTTACAGGATGAGTAAACTGCCATTAAAACACTGTCTCTTTAAAACATGAGAAGAACATGCATTAACAAACTGTTATAAGATGCTGATTTGTATGGCAGGCTCATGCATTAAAACACTGTCTCTTTAAATACTGACTTTTAAAAGCTGATTTATATGGCAAGCTCATGCACTAAAACACTCTTTAAATGATGAACTTCAGGCAGGCTCACACAATAATGCAATGTATTTTTAAAATGCTGAGCATTAGGCAAGTTCACGCAGTAATGCACATTCAGTTATTAGTGTTTGAATTAGTCCCTCTGAAATTATTTTCGCTCCCATGGAGCTTTCTGTGTTATGCCTTATGGGCAAAATTATTTGCAATGCCTGTCTCTCTATGGATTAGCTTCTGTGGAACTACAATCAAAATCCTGCCCTTTGGGTGTTTGGTGTGCTTTAGCTTAGCCCACCCCACCCCATCCCAACACTAGCTCCTGAGGAGCTGTTTTCTGTGCTCCTGGGGCAGTCCAACAATCAGATCATTCTGACCCACACTGGGTCCTGTGGAGCCCTGTACTGCATCTGGGGGCAGTCTGTTGCTGGGTGTCCCCTCCCACCCACATGGCCTCAGCTGCTATAGGAGCACCGAGTGGTGCAGTTTGCTTGCTTTAAGAAATTAAAAAAAAAAACTTTTCTCTTGATGGTGGACAGCACTGCTGAACTGTGCTGCCACCCACTCATCACCATTGTCGGGATTTGTCAAGGGAATGTAGTGGGACTGGAAGGCCTGGCTGCTTCACTACTGCAAAATGTTCTTGGGGAAAGGGGAAACCACAAATCACAATTGTTGCTGCTGCATCAAACAACTGTTCCCCATGATCAGACCACTGATTCCAGAGCTGCTAGGCAGAGGAGGGACACCCTAAGAGTTGACAAGACCATTTCAGCCCTGACAGGCAAGCCTTAAGGTCTCTGTTCCTTTCATGACCTCCTCCCTCACTGCTGATTGTTGAATCTCTGCCTCATATTCGAATCCTGACCTCAAGCCACTACAGACTCTGCAGTGTGACTGTGCATTGGTCTACAGCTGAAGCCTCAGTGAATGGCTCCCTGCCCTTACACTAACTACTCCATGAAGGACTATGTGAGAAGGCAACAGGATTGAAGAGACAACAAAAAAGAAGTTCCCCTTACTTTTAAAATACAGCCCAGGCTCGGGCTATGGCTTGGGCTGCTGCAGAGGGAAAACTGTGAAGGAGGTGAGGGCATTGTTTACTAGGGGATCTCTGAAGTGGGAATTGGAAGTTAGAAGCTGGATACCAAGGTTCTGCCTGTAAAGGAGGAAATCTGGCTACCAAGGAGGGGGTAGAAAACTGGCTACCATGGATGTACCTGCACAGAGGGGAACTTGCTATGAGTGGCAGTCCCTATCTATCAAATGTGTACCCATTCCTTGCTTTTCCCAGGTCCCTGGCACATCTCACAGCCAAGAGACACTGGTGCTCTCACTGAAGGGCAGGAATAAGTGGCAGTAGACAGTAGAGCAAAAGGCTATTTGGCACACTTATTGTGACTTCACACAAAACACAGTTGGGTGTGTTTTGTGTGCACTCTCAATAAATGTGCTAAATAACTTTTTGCTCTACGAAGTTTACTGCCACTCATTCCTGTCCTTCAGTGAGGTCACTGGTATCTGTTGGCTGTCTGTTGTATGGTGGGGTTTTAGCATTACCTTCGGTGGCATCACTGGTGTCCTGCTTGAGCACGGAGTTCATCTTGCTGTTGGATTGATCCATGGCACATCTCCATGGGTGCCCCCTCTGACAAATGAGTTTACTGGAGGGACCCAACTCTTGAGCATTGAACTTCCCTCCCAATAGAAATGCAAGCTCAGCTTAGCAGAGGTATGACAACAATATACAGAATAAGGTGCTCCAAACATAGCTCACTATAATAAAAAAAAGACAGGACCCTTTATTTTGTTTGTTTAGTTTATTTGCTTCAACTACTTAGTGGTCCAAAGAAGGAACCTGAAAGAAAAGATAACAGAGTAAGTTACATAAGAAACCAGAACCTGAACAAGCTCTAGCCAGAGCTGATATGGCTGTGGCGAGCTGTCAAATGCCAAAAATTACATGCGTGCGTGGAAAATTTTGAATGACTGGGTGTTACTCAGCCATTTTTGGAATTGTTTCACCAAATTTTCAACATGGCCTTTTTGAGACCTCTCCTCATGAAGAGAGCCACTGTCATTTTGTTCACTTGTCCCGAAAAGTGATTTCACATAGCAACCACACCATTCTGTGCCACAAGTGTGAAAACATGTTTTGGGCAGGATGTGAAAAATGACAGTTACACTGTTAATAAGGAGGTGTACTAAAATGGCAATGTTGAAAATCTGGAGTGAAAATATAAAAAATTGGTGAAGTTAGGAGTGTGCGTAGAAACTGTGCAATGCACACTTGTATTGCAGTCATTTTTTGAAATTTTTTCACCAGATTTGCAACATGGGCTTTTTGGGACCCCACCTCATGAACAGTGGCACTGTTGTTTCATTAATCAGTCCTGAAAAGTGATTTCGGGCAGCGACCACGAAATCACCTTTTGGGACTAACAAAATGACAGTGACAGTGTTCATGAAGTGGGGTCACAAGAACTCCATGTTGAAAATTTGGGGATAAAATTCCTAAAAAATGGCTGATATATCAACATAAGTTGAAAACCCCATTGACTGCTATAGTACCACGCTTACCATTGATTCTTCAGTTTGTGGTTTAGCTTTGAAGAGTGCAGACATGTCCTGGTCCAGAGAAGATGACAGCACTGACCTCCGGAGATAAGTATGGGGTAAGGGGTATGGGGAGGTGGGAGGTGGGCGCTCAGTGGGAGGGTGGGGATGGGGAAGGAGGGGACTGGGGTGACGATGAGGGACTGTTTTTTTTACAGGTAAAAAAAATACATTGGGGATGTTTTTCTTTATTTACAGGGAAAAAACACATAAATCTGGGCACACTGGAGTGGGCTCCCAGTGTGCCACATGAGTTGGGGGGTACATGATGCTGACATGGGGATTGGGCACCCCGATGTTGGCATGGGGACAGGGAATGGAGGGAGAGGTGAGGACAGCAGCGGTGGGAGGGAGCAGGAAGGTTTTATTTGCTGTTGGGGCTGGTATGGAATGGAGGGAGTGGGGAGGACAGCCACAGCAGGAGGGAGTGGGAGGAGTGCCATCCGCAATTATCTGCTCATTATTTACTGAAGAAAAGGTAGGGCAGGGCCCACAGCTCAGCACCATGGACATGGGGGGGGAGGGAGGTGAGCACTAGTTCCTTCACAATAGAAAGGGTCCTACAAGAGCTTGATAAGCTCAGGGTGGACAAGGCAATGAGACCTGATGGCATACATCCCAGGGTACTAAAGGAGCTAAGGGTGGAACTAGCAGAGCCATTATCAGAACTGTTTAATGAGTCTCTGAGCACAGGAGAGGTCCCAGAAGACTGGAGAAGGGCTCATGGTAGTTCCACATACCAAATACATAGGTAGGAGGAAGTAAGCTGTTGGTTAACTAGGATTTGCAGCTTATCTGTTAGGTAGGAAAATGGGCAGACTAGGTGGGCCAAGTGGTCCTTATCTGCCGTCAAATTCTATGTTTCTATGTTTCTATAATGTGATCCCGCTTCACAAGAGTGGTAGCAGGGAGGAGGCAGGGAGCTACAGACCAGTCAGTTTTACCTCAGTAGTGGGCAAGATTATGGAGGCACTCCTTGAGGAAAGGATAGTGCAACACCTGGAATCCATAGAAGCACAGGATCCAAGACAGCATGGGTTTACAAAAGGAAGGTCCTGTCAAACTAATCTCATAGATTTCTTTGACTGAGTAACCAGAGTGGTGGACCAAGGGGGAGCAGTTGATGTCACCTACCTTGACTTCAGCAAAGTTTTCGATATTGTTCCACATAGAAGATTGATTAATAAGCTGGGTAGGATCGGGGTTGGTCAGAGATTGGTCAACTGGGTGGCAAACTGGTTGATGGGCAGAAAACAGAGAGTGGTGGTAAATGGTATACAGTCAGAAGAGATGCAAGTCACAAGTGGAGTACCTCAGGGATCAGTCCTGGGGTCAGTCCTCTTCAATATCTTTATCAGTGACATTGCAGATGAACTGGACGGTAAGGTTTGTCTGTTTGTAGATGACACCAAGATGTGCAACAGAGTAGATGATCCAGATGGGGTGGGCAGAATGAGAAGAGATCTGGATAAACAAGCAAAATGGTCGAAAGAGTGGCAACTGGGGTTTAATGCAAAGAAGTGCAAGATCATGCACATAGGGAAGAGAAACCCTGAAGCCACCTATAAACTGAGAGGGAAGTCGCTGGCAGTCACAAGGGAAGAAAGAGACTTGGGCATCATCATCACCGATGACCTGAAATAATCCAAGCAGACCACTAAAGCAGTAGGTAAGGCTAGGGGTATGTTAGGGTGTATTAGTAGAGGTATCACAAGTCGGAACAGGGAGGTAATAATCCCTCTTTACAAGACACTGGTTAGGCCCCATCTGGAGTACTGCGTGCAGTACTGGAGGCCACACCTTCACAAGGACATTAACCAAATTGAGGCAGTCCAGAGAAGGGCAACCAAAATGGTGCAGGGACTGCATCAGAAAACATGTAAGGACAGATTAATGGAGCTCAATATGTATACCCTAGAGCAAAGGAGGGAGAGAGGTGATATGATCGAAACATTCAAACACCTTAAGGGCATTAACAAGGTGAAAGAGTCTAACGTTTCAATATAAGAAAAACAGCAGGACATGAGGACACAGCATGAGATTAGAGGGAGGCCGATTAAGAGGTAATGTGAGGAAGTTCTTTTTCACAGAAAGGATGGTGGATGCATGGAACAGCCTACCTCAGGAAGTGGTGGATATGAATACAGTGCAGAGTTTCAAACAGGCATGGGATAGGCATAAGGGAGCAATACAGATGAGTATGAATAGATAGGCCATTGACAGAACAAAGGCCGATGGCACATTTATAAGGTAGAAAAAAAATGGGCAGACTGAATGGGCCTTGCAGTCCTTATCTGCCGTCAACTTCTATGTTTCTATGTTTCTATGCTTCTATCATTAGTAGTAGCAGTAGTAATAGTAAGATTTTAATTTGTCTGAGATACTCCTCCACAACTCAGAGTACTGTCACAACAACAAATTACATTCAGACAGTGCAACACAAGAACATGGAAACAATAGTTAAACAAAAAGTCCAGGTAAACTGTCCAAGAATTTAAAGTCCAATATTTGATTTCTTTATCCATCTTCATCAAAGGTTTGTGACATAAGGTTGTTCCTGAGAAAGTATTGCAAAGAGGCCAGGGATCTGGCAGTGCAGACCTCAACTGGTAGTGGGAGGAGCCAGCTTCTGCAAAGCCAAACTGCCTGCGGACTTCAATCATGAAAGTAGTACCCTCAGATGCCCTGCTGTATAGATCTCAAAGTACTGGTTAGGGCATAGGGGGTCAGGAGCTCATTGAGACATTGGAAACCCAGATTGTTCAGGGTTTTATATATTACCAAAAGGATTCTTGTAGTGAATGCACCACCTGATCAGCAACCATGCCAGAAAGCGAAGGAGTAATACGATCCATCTTCTAAGTGGAAATCAGAAGTCTTACTATAGAGTTTTGATCTGACTGCAGATGATGCAACTGGCCACAGAATAGGCCCTTGTTCAGCACATTGCAGTAGTCAAGGCAAGGTTAGATGAAAGCTTGAATTGAAGTGTGATGCTCTGCAGTATCAAGCAGGGGACAGTCTGAAAATGCTCTGGTGATGGTAAAAGCAATCCTCTATATTACAGGATACCTGCAAGGCACATTTCAACATCTTTCAGGAATCATCCCTTCAAAGATGGAGAGTCTGAGCTGCTAGTCAAAGTTAATAACTGCTTATCCCTTCCCACTAAGACTACTTCAGTTTCTCCTGGATTCAATGGTAACCAGTTGAAGGCTATCCAGGATCTGATTCCCCCATGTGCTGTACACTGCCTTAAACTTAGTTCTGACTCCACCTTGTCAGGATCAAAGGACAGGTACAGCTATGTATCGAAGAACACAAGGGAGCCATCTGCTGTCAGTAAAATAAATTCAGAAGTAGCCTGAGATAACAAACCTCACGGTTTATTGCCACAGCATAAGTCGCTCTAACCCTTCGTCAGGCTAGTTCTGCATTGATTTTACTGACAGTAGGTACTCCCATGTGTGTTTCAGTAGTTTGTTTTTGAGTCAGCACTGGCTGCAGTGCTGTGAGTATATGGACTTTTGTGTTCTACTTGTACAGATAACTGTGTATTATCTGCATAGCAGTTAAATTGCACACTATACTGTCTTTTGATCCTACACAGAGGAAGCATATACACTGCGTACAAGGCAGGTGATAGTTCTCTCTCAATTCAGGAAACAAACTGAATGAAAGGACAGGGCAGACAAGCATCACAGTTTGCTGCATTGTGGGGAATGTAAAGCCAGGGCTAAAAAAAGAGCCCCTTGCAAATGACTGCCTCCACACCCAAAAACAGAGGTACAAATTAATTAAAAATTGATTTAAACCATTTATACACCCACAGACACATTAATACTGTTCAGAGGCACAGGACATGATTTAATAAATATATTTATTCAGCTTTTGCCTGTAGTTCTCCTTTAAGGTGGGAACTCTGCATGTTATTTAAAAGCCTGCAGGTTGAACATTTTTTCACATAATGCCCTGACTATTGTCATGGGGTCCTTCCCAAGTGCCACCCAAATAAACTAGCAACTCAGGTTTTCCTTTCTACTACACTATTTTTAAGACTTTTGAAATAAACAACACTTCTCAGTGTTTTGAACTGAACTTCACGTGTCTGTTGCCATCACTCTTAACTGTCCTCCCGTGTAACACTTTCTTCAACTTTTTCATGGGGTATTTTCACAAGACCATCAGCACATGATACTGGGCCTCTGGAATGTGCCATGTGGTGATGGATTCATGGCTTAAAAGCAGCAGTGACTGGTGGTTTTTAAAACTCTGTTTCTGATCCTTTTCCTATCCCCTGCCCATCTCAGACACCCCTGGTAGTGAAACAAAAGCCCTACCCCTATTCCTTTCTGCCCCGACTCTCAGCTGTCCAATTTAGAAACATACAAGCTGATGGTAGATCAGGGCCACATGGCCCACCCAATGTGCCCATTTTAACCTACCTACATTTCACTGCAGACCCTACGTGATCCATAGCTCTTTCTCCCTCCCTCCTTCCTTCCTTTGCAATACGATTCCCTTGTGCCTATCCTATGCATTTTTGAAACCCACCACTGTTTTTGTCCCCACCACCTAAGGTTGTTCCAGGAATCCATCACTCTTTCTGTGAAGAAGGACTTCCTCACATCTCTCCTGAAACTACCCCTTTCCAGCTTTGTATCATGTTCTCTTGTTCTTGAGCATCTTTTTATCTGAAAAATACTTCCTTCTTGTACCTTATTTGCCCCTGGGAGGTATTTAAAGTTCTCTATCATATCACCCCCCCTCCCTCATCTCCTCCAGGGTGTACATGCTGAAGTCCTTTCGTTTCTCCTCATAGGGCTTTAGATGCAGACCCAGATCCATTTTAATTGCTCTCCTCTGGACCGCCTCCACTTTGTCTGTGCCCTCCTTAAGATGTGCGGCAGGATTTTCAAAGCATGGTGCAGGACTTGCAGCTAGCCCTTTACCACAACACTTAGGTTCTGGTGGTGCACCAAACACTTTGCTTCAACTGTGCCCGATTTTGCAATCATGGGCACAGTTGTGACAGTTTCCATGACTGATGGCAGGTTGCACCAACTATCTGGCATAAGATCTGTAAAAAGCGCACGGGATTGCCACAAGTTAGACCAGATAAAGTTGGTCTAACTTGCTGCTACTGCTGCACAGTATTGAAAATTCTGTTAAATCACCGCAAGCCCCATGCACTGTATTGTCGGTGCACCCGGGGCTTGCATCAATCTAAGCTTTTGAAAGTCCTGCCTGTGGTCTCCAAAACTGGACACAGTACTCAAAGTGGGATCTTAAAAGTGATCTATTACAAGGGCTGTGTTGGGTAAGTTACTTTTAAAATGTAATCAGTTATGTTACTAGTTAGTGTCCCAAAAATATAATGAGCTATTACTCTGACATAAAAAGTAATCAGTAACTGTAATGCATATTACATTTTATATTACTTTATATTACTTTTAAACATGACCTTTTTTTAGTCATGAATCATATTTATGAGCTTTTGGAATGCCAAAAATTCATCCAAAATGACAGAAATTGAGTCTTAGGCAAGAAATCAGTTTGAATGTTATTTTATTTCATGTTTTCCATGGAAAATAGGAAAACAGTGGTAGAGTCACTTTGCTTTCATGGGCGGTTTTGTTGCACACAAATAATGTAAAAATGTTATATTTGTAAAGAACATCACATCATGACAGGATGACACATTTTCCTTACACATGTCAACCATACTACTGAATATTATCTATTAATGCAATATATTATATTATGCCTAATTTTCTTTTTACATGTTATTTTATTGTCATGTGGGGAAATCTGACATGAAATATTTCAAAGTTATCATCACGAAGTCTGAAATAAAATATATCTATGTTACCTTTACCTTACAACTTATTTCTCTTTCTTTCTCTCATTCTCTCTCACTGTTTCTTTCTCTTGCCCTCTCTTTCTCTTACTCTGTTTCTTTCTCTTACTTTCCTAAAAATAAATAGCTAGGTGGCACCTTAGTGCTTTGTTCTGTGCTACATCCAATAAAATATTATAGCTAGGTGGCACCCTAGTGCTTTGTTCTGGGTTACATCAAATAAAATCTTAGGAAATTTACAGTCAGTACAAGTACAGTACCAATACCATATTTAAGTGCATTTGATGTTTGGGTGGGGGTTGGTCCATCCAGTTAGCTGCCATAATTAAAATAAAGCTGTACAAATACAAATTATGATATTCTCTCCCATCTATCTTTGTTAAGTAAAGTGTGTTAAGTTTGTTAATTAGTGTTTGTAAAGAGCAAAAACTCAACAAATATAAAAACTTTCCCCATCATCGTTATATCATGCCCATTTATCAAAACCAGACAATTCCCTTCCCTAACACTGCATTGGCTGTCCTTAGCCAGTCATAAGCTTACTAATTCATTCATAATCACAGCAAAATGTCCATTCGTAGTAGTTGCCAAGTCATCAACTTCCCACGCCCGTGATGAAGTTGACGAGTTTGCAGCAAATATGACGGGGTGTGGGTCAGTATGTGCTTCAAAATTTCTGCAATATTTGCAAGACCAGAATGTGGCTGGGAACAAAGTCATTAACTGTGGGTCTGTGCTGCATTGTCATGCTATGGGTGCAGTGATGACTGGAGTTCGCCCCAACCCAAGTATAAGGTGGCAGCGGCAGGTTTAACCGGTGTCAGTGTGCAGTGTGTGACTGAGTAAAATGTGTCACAACCCCACCATGCCCTTCTGTGTGTGGCCTTAGCCACATTACTAGTTGCTCACTCACACAGCTGACTTCTGGCATGATATTGTCATGAATGATGAGTGCCTTTGGCTATTGACCATAGTATATGGTGTGAGGAGCAAGATGATGAATAATGATGCTGATGATCGTAATGACCAACCATTACCAGCATTAAGATTGTCTGAAGACAGAAGACCTCATGAGGACAATGATGATTATAATTAGTAGAAATAGAAGGAGAACATTTCAATGAAAAATGGTGGACAGCCACGGGTACTTACAGCTGAAAAAGGCCTGGTGTCACTGTCCATATGTAAATGACGGTGTGCATACCTTAGTAGTGCTTGCTTGCTCACTCTTGTTTTGGTTTGCATCTTTCGGTTACCGCCAAAGTTAGTGATAGCCAGCAAGTGACCCCTGCAAGTGCAAGCAACCACAATGTGCTGCTGTGTTACAAGGGAAAAGCGGCTGCAAAAAAATGCACAGCCACCTAACAATAATAATTATAGCCAGCCCAGTGGCGCTGAGGGTTGAGGCGCTGGACACCACACCTCGCTCCATGCCGGAGTCCCGCGTTCGGGAACGGACTTCAGCTGCCGGAGTTGCAGGGGAGAGGGATCAAGCACCCTAGGCTGCTGTCCCTCTCTGGGGGAGGGGGGTTTCAGTGGTTGGTGCATTGGCACCCCTAGCAGAGGCTGGGGGGACATTGCACTGATGCTGTGCTAGGGGGAAGTGAGTTGGGGCATGGCACCGGGAGGGAGTGCTTGCGGACATGTGCACGCTCCCCCCCCTTTGGTGTCACTGCATGCCCCAATCACGCAAGCTAGTAGTAGAGGAGGAAAAATGGTGACCAATCGTGGTGGCTTGATTGCCGTCCATGGGATGCCCGACTTCCGGAGCACCACTGTGATGCTGGATCCTGTGTCGGCAGGAGTAAGAGAGACTCTCTGCCACCCCACCATGGGGGGAAAGCATTGGGGGTATTTGGCAGCAGGGGCTCCATAGGGGCTGAAGTGGACTAGATGGTGGCCGGATGACTGGGGATGCCAAGATGTAATGTGCAGATCGGGAGTCACAAGGTAAAAAGTAATAAGAAAAAATTAATAATGATTATAATGATGTGAAAATGAAGATATCATGACATGAGCTACAGTAGTCTGTAATCAGCAGAACACTTGAGTATTGATTGAAATAGTTAAGCTTGTTGTTTAGGTGGAGATAAGCACAACTGGAAGACAACATGAGATGCCCATTCCTGCTGATAAGTGACAGTGACCCCTGTCAAGAGTCGAAACTGGCAGAAATCAACAATACCCATAGCACTTGTTATCTAGGGGAGATACAGATAGCTATTGGATAAGCATAAGCAAGTATATGCAGTACTACTGTTGTAACAGGACCCCATGGCTGGCATGCAGGTTCTTGTGAGCTACACTGACATCAAGATACTTAACATAATGTTCATTGACTACTACAGACAGTGGGGAACAATTGAGATAAATGGCCGTTGGCAAACAGGTGGTGCCTGCCTGTTAAGCTATAGTAGATTGTAATCAAGAGACTTAAGTTAGTCATGCTCATTGATTGACTTGTAAAGAGACAGAAGGGAAGGGGGTGAGACCATATAAGTGGCCAGTGGCACCCCAGTGGTGGTGCCTATCAGTGTGTTATTAATCTAGACCAGTACTAGACTGTCAACAAGAGACTTAAGTTAGTCATGCTCATTGATTGACTTGTCTAGAGACAGAAGGGAAGGGGGTGAGACCATATAAGTGGCCAGTGGCACCCAGGTGGTGGTGCCTATCAGTGTGTTATTAATCTAGACCAGTACTAGACTGTCAACAAGAGACTTAACTTAATCGTGCTCATTGATTGACTTGTCTACAGACAGAAGGGGAGGGGGCAAGATCAGATAAATGGCCGGTGGTGCCTGTCAGTGTGTGTTATTTAGCTAGGCCAGTAGACCGGCATCAAGAGACTTAGCTTAGTCTTGCTCATTGATTGACTTGTCTAGAGGCAGAAGGGGATAAGTGAGACAAATTGAAGGGTCAGGGAGAGTGAGCAGATGGCTGGCTGGCTGTAATCAGAACATATTTCCATGTCACGTACAGAGTCTTGTCTTATATAGAATATTGGAATTCACAAGAAGAATCAGGAAATATTGGGCTGTACTGTGAAAGAAACCCAAGAGTGACGAACGATGGATGAAGAGTCAAGAAGGTCACAGTTTCAAAGGAAGAAAAGAACTGTAACTCATGTCATGGGAGTCAGCTGGGGGGTGGGAGGGATGTCAAGTTTTGACAACTACTAATAATTTTGAAACATGGTAGGTTTCTCTTTATACTACATAACAGAAATTTGGATAACTACATTTTTTTACTTAGGCAGCAAGCTGGCACACAGATGCAACATGATACCATTCCTAGCATTGCTACAGCTTTGCATGCCAGTAGCAGTCCATGACCATGACCAGAATACAACTATTCCAACTATGTTTTGTTGCAATGTAAAAGTAGCTGTATTTCAAAGTTTTCATCACCAAGTCTGTTTTGTCTAGCTGTAAGGACCTGTTCCCTAACACTGAACAGTCTTTCTACAGGAGAACTAGATGGTAGTGCAGTATTGTAACACAGGAATATTTTCTTGGTTGTGGGGAATGTTTATAACATTTCAATAGTTTTATTTGTGTCCTTCAGGTACTGCTCCAGTTCATGAAGAACTCCACCATGGCTCGGTTGCTGATTGTCATCAGATTTGAAGAAACCATCATCATTGTCCTCAGGATTGTCTTCAGATGATGGGCTGCCACGAACAGTATCTTCCTGATGTGACAACAACTGCACTTCATTCTAAAGCATGTTTCTCACAGCTCTGTTTTCTTCATCATTCCCTACCCATCTGAGATGAAATTGTGGTAATGTGATACTAGCGAGGATCAACCCTCTCTGCTCAAAACTGGTACCAGACCAAGTCTCCACAGCTTTCACAATTGCATCAAGAAGTGGTGATGCATAACGTAATCTTGGTCTCATATCAATCAACTTTTTTTTCAAAGCCACCAATGTTGGAAGAAGATAGCTCATGTAACATTTTCAAAATATCCAGCGAGTTTGTTAAAGGCTGCATTACTTTACAGTACTCCACTAAGAAAGCATGTCATTTGTTCAAAATCTTTTGAGGCCAAGTTCATCATAGATATTATGCAAATCATCTTCATCTTTTTTGATAATGGATCTTATTTTGTCATCTGCTCTATAGTATGAATTCCACCTTGTGCCACTGGGGACAACTAGTTTGGTACCAATTGTGTCAGACGGTTTCACTGGCCTGAGAACTTCAGTGTACTTTGTTCCAAAGAGCAAAGCATTGGTTATCATGTGGTGGAAGACCTTTTTGTAGGCAGCATTTGATGTAACAGATTCTATATCCATCACTGCTATTAAGTTTAGGGTATGGGCTGCACAGCAGTGATGTGAAGGAAGATTGTAGGTCTTTTCCATGTCTTCATACCCATCATCTAAAATGCAGCATATGTCAATGAAGCTTACAACATCTTCTGTGTCATCTTCTTCTTCAGCGCTATGACTGCTGCTTCCTCCTGCCTGCTGCTGATGATCATGGTCATCATCATCATCATTTCCCTCATCATGAGCCTTGACATTGCCAGTGGTGGGTGTGGTATTATCAGACCCAAACATGTGAAATGCCTTTACGAAGTTGGATCCATTATCTGTAACTGTGTTAACAACCTTGTTCTGGATGCAATATTTCAAATGTACCTGCTCAAGTTTTGATGCAATCACATCATACGTGTGCCTACCTTTTAGTCGCATGCATGCCAGTGTGGCCGATTTTCTTATCAATGTTTTCACATCAATCCAATGTGCAGTGACACCTAGGTAGCTTCTATTATGTGCCATCCAAATGTCAGCAGTAGCACAGATGTAAGATACTTTGCTGAATTCAGAAATCAAGTTTGATTTCATGTTCTGGTACATTTTATCTATTCTGTCTGTAAGTGTTTTACGTGTCATTACTTTTTTATTTGGCTGTAGACCCATGACTAATCTGACAAATGAAGACTGTTCAACAACACTGAATGACTGTAGATCTTCAACCACAGAGTGAATAAGCTTGTCAACGTGAGCCTGACTGACAAGGGAACTCTTCGTGGAGTCGAATAATTGTTGTTGGAGAAAACATTTCTTCATTTTATTCACAGCTGCTTGGTTGGATGGCACTGAATTGCCACTGCTGCTTGAGCTGGAAAAGTCATCATCCACTTCTTCTTCCTGATCCTCTTGTGACCTTTTGTGCCCAAGAGGGGTCATGTTGGGATTACTATGTCCACCACTGCTGCCTTTTAACACAAGCTTTTTTGAATTTTTCCAAAGATGAAGGATGGATGCATTCCATATGTTTTTCTAAGTCTGACATACTATTTTTTGAGGTTGACAGCAGCTTCACTTTAAGCATGCAAAGTTTATACTGAACTAAAATGTTGTTTCCTTCTCAGATTTTACCTCAAAGAACTCTTCCAAATATCACTTTTGAAAAACAGACACACTCCTTAACTGTTGCTCACTATGTGGCTGCATAAAAGAGGATGAAGAAGAGGAGATGGATGGATTTTGCCATTCAGGCTGTGAGCTTGATCAGCCTCATTGTCTTGTGTTTCTTTTTGGTTAACAGACATCTTAACTGCTGAGGAATGTGCCATAACTTGCAGATTTAAGAACAAGAGTCACTATAGTCTATCTGTGGCTGCACTACAGTAGCAGCATGTGCAGGGCATCAGGCTCAGGCATGAAACCATCACACCAAGTGCTGGCCAAACAACTGTGCCTCAATTGACTGGTCTGTGCGATGACACTGACACTGACAGACGTCAGTGCCACACAACACACTGACACTGGAAAATCACAATATGGTTTCCCTACAAATTCAATTACAGTTTAGAGATAAATTCAGAAGTATAACAATACTGTACATACTACTAAATACTGTATATACTACTAAATGTACAGTAAGTGCTTCAGACAGTAACAGTGCCTGTAGCTTTACAGCTATACTTACTGCTTGTCAGCAAAAGCTTGTTACTTATTGACTGAGCAAACCTTTTTTCTTTCATTTGCTTTGGTTATGACTAATAATTCACTACGTAACCCAGCCAAAGACAAGTAACATGGAGCCATGATCAACAATCAGAGTCTTGGCATGACAAATTCAGGATGATTGCAAACACTTACAAGTCTAATGCTCATTGTTGTATGAAAACACAATCTGAAAATGTCAATAATACTGTCTTCTTTTCATTTTTTTTAACTGGTCTGCACCACCTGGCCTGATGCAACTAAATAAGCTTCTATGTATCTTCTGTGCCCTGTCTCCGATATCTGCCTTGCTGAAACCTGAAGTTGGTGATGATGATGGATAGTCAGGCTTTTCCCTTGTCTTCTTGAAATCACTCTTCTGTATTTTTCTTGTGTTAACAAACACAATAGTAATTCAGTTTAGTCAGTGACTCCAGTCCCTCCCTTTTCCAGATGTCCTTCCGTTTCTCAAGCACCTTTAAAAATCAACAAATAAAAGCTATGGTATGCATGCTCAGCACAGTGCGCCGCCGCATCTATTCTGACTAGTGCAGCACAATCTCAATTATCTGAACCCCAATTATCCAGACCTCTCTATTACCTGAACTCTAACATTGTCCCCCAACTCTCATTTGCTTAATGTTATGGACCCCCGATTATCCAAACAAATCTGATGTGTCACAGAGCATTCGGATAATCAAGGTACTGTACTGTGTCTCTACCTGCAGTACCACCCCATGTTGTTTAAAATAGTTCTGCTCATACTGCATACTATCTCCTGAAATCGTGCATGGTCTCGGGGGGGGGTACAAGTACAGACAGACAATGCAATGACATACGTTTTACCAGTAAACAAACACATTTTTTATGCATTAGCAACACAAGGTAGTATGGTTGTCAGTTCTTAACTTTCAAAGGTGATGGGAAACAGTTTTGTACACCTCCTTGGGATGCTTGTCTGTTTTCCCATAAGTGTCGAACCAGTATTCTGATATGTGTTAACATTACTGGTGAAAGATCAATTTTTTTTGTCCTCTGTAACTACCAGGAGTACCTTTTTCATCAGGACTCACTCGGATATGCTACTCTCTTTTGTTGCCTGAACATTGGTGTTATGTGTGACAGCACCACACCATTCCAGGCCCTGAGGCCACTCAGATGAACAGCATGGTGGAATACTGTTATTGATATCATGATTCAATACATTCATGAAACAAAGAAAAGCAAGAGCAGTAGCTGCTGTCTGATCATACAGAAAAAAACCACTATGCAGATCTCAGAGAATACAACAATCAACAAAGATAGATAAGTTATTTATCAAAGAAAAGGAGATAGAAAGATTAACAAACAAGTTAGATGGCCTGGGAGTGGGTTCCAGGGTGGTAGCCTGGGTAACAAATTGGCTAGACAATAGGATGCAGAGGGTAGTAGTAAATGGAGTACACTCTGAAGAAAGGGTGGTTACTAGTGGGGTACCACAGGGTTCAGTACTGGGACCGGTCCTCTTTAATGTCTTTATAGGAGACATTGCAGAGAGGCTGGAAGGAAAAGTATGCCTCTTTGCAGATGACACAAAGATCTGCAACAGGGTTGATACACAACTGGGGGTAGAAAGGATAAAAAGGGACTTGGCAAGGTTGGAGAAATGCTCAAACATATGGCAGCTTAGATTCAATGCAAAGAATTGCAAAGTAATGCACCTGGGAAACAAAAACCCAGGGGAAGAGTACACAATGGGGGGGGGGGGGAGAGAGAGGTACTAACAACAACAAAAATGGAAAGTGACCTGGGGTAGTCATATCAGATGAGCTAAATGTAGGCAGACAATGTGAGAAGGCAGTAAGGAGGGCTGGGGGATACTGAGGTGCATAGGGAGAGGCATCGCCAGCAGAAAACAAGAAGTTGTCATCCCTCTGTACAGACAGTTGGTAAGACCCCATCTGGAGTACTGCGTGCAGTTCTGGAGACCCCATCTCTGCAAGGACATAGACAGGATGGAGGCAGTCCAGAGGAGGGCAACTAAAATGGTGCAGGGTCTGCAACAGAAGCCATATGAAGAGAGACTAAAAGAGCTTAATATGTATACTCTGAGGAAAGGAGGGAGAGGGGGACATGATAGAAACTTTCACGTACTCTAAGGAATCAACAAAGTCCAAGAGGGGCATCTTTCAGAAAAAGAGATGTGCAAGAACAAGGGGCCCAATTTGAAGATGGGGGTGGCTCAGAGGCAACGTGAGGAAATATTTTTTCACAGAGATGGTGGTGGACACATGGAACTGCCTTCCTGAGGAGGTTGTGGGGTCAAAAACAGTGGGGGAATTCAAGAATGCATGGGGCAGACACAAGGCAATTATAATGGGGGTAGGAGGAAGTAAGCTGTTGATTAACTAGAATCTTCAGCTTATCCAATAGGTAGGGAAATGAGCAGACTAGGTGGGCCAAGCGGTCCTTATCTGCCTTCAAAGTCTATGTTTCTATAGTAAATTATTTATTTTTTTACTGGTAAATAAATTAGAAATAGCCAAAACTAGCCTGAATCTGTCTCTTTTTTTTTTTATTATCAATGTATGCAGTGCATTTTTCCTATGTTGCTTATTTATTGCTGAAAGCAGCACTGGCTTCACATATTTTTTCCCAGTATCTGCAGACTGCAGTCAGCACCTGACATGTTTTGATTTGAAATGCGAATATCACAGACTACCAGTCAAGCATGAAGACAGCGTGCCCGCTGACCTGAAACTGTTTCAGACAGCAATCATTGTACTACAGTGCATAAAACATGCACTGCACTCCTAAATCTGAGACAGCAACTACTGTGCGGTACACAAATGCTGAATATGCCTCCAGTAATCTGTAAAAGCAGCTGACTCCAAAAACATAATCTTGAAGATTGGGGCTGAGATATAGGAGTCCGGTGCACACGTTTTATGTACTGTACTACTATGACTGGTGTCTGAAACAGTTCGGGGTTAGCGGGTGGCTGGGTGCCCGGAATGTTATATTCATGCTGAATTGGATGTCTGTCTGTGATGTCAGCATTTCAAAACATGCCATCCACTGACTTCCACATGCAATATTGTAAAAAAAAAAAAAAAAATTATGTAATCATTTCGACTTTAAACAAATAATAACAATGGAATTAAATGCAAACACTCAGAACCAGAACATTACCAAATAAAATTCTAAGAAACCTACTTGGAGGCACCGCATAGTTGTCAGTAGTGGTTGTGTGCAGTGGAATGGAGAATAATAGACATCACAGTGATACACTACTGACTCAGTATCAGACTTTTAATTATTTAACAAACAATAACATTTCATGTATTGACTACCAGCACTGTAGCATTCACTTGCATTTGCATGTGAGAAATGCACAAAGAAGTAGTGTGTGTTGCCTTGCTGTATGCTGGTGAACCAAGTAGCAAACACTTAGATGTGGTTGGAGCAGATAACCTATGAATGGAGGTGAGCATGTGTTGGTCTAGTCTAGTGTGGTCTGGCCATCCTCATTCCATGATGTTCCACCCTACCCTGTGTGATGATCATTATGTGTGCCTCAGGCAGGGCAGAACATCACATAGGGGCAGGGTGGAAACATCACAGAATAAGGATGGTCAGACCAGACCAGCACATGCTCACCTCCAGTGACAGGTTATGTGCTCTACTACTTCTAAGTGTTTTGGCACTTGACTGGAGGGAGGGGGTTGAACACTCCATACTGTCCTGCTCTGTTTGTGCTGATGATATTGAAAGAAGAAGACACAGTACCCAACAATTAAAAGTAACTAAAATGGGTTCCGTGTAATTTCAGCAACTGCATTATAGCAAGTGCAATTGCAGCGAGTCTTTCATAGTGATGCACAATACAGCGACTGACAAATACAGCGAGGGCACATCTCAGCTACTGTCCTCCAGACCTGCAATGGAACATCACTCCAGTTAGACTTTAAGGAGTTCCAGCTTGTTATTACAGGGGGTCTATGCCCCCCAAACCCCCTGGGGGGCTGCACCCCCAAACCCCCCATTTCTAAAATAACATCCTCTGAGGTGCATCTGGACCTCAGAGGTAGGCTGTGGAGCCATTATCGCTGAATGTGTGTGTTGCTGTAATGCCTCAATTGCTATAATTGCAGTCGCTATTAGGGAGTCGCTGTTATTGCATCGCTATTCTATATTCGCCGTAATTACATGTTACCACAAAAATGTACCTCACTCCACTTCACCACCAGACACTGCATGTGCTCCTCTCAAACTCTGAGACAGCTCTCTTCCTGACCGAATCACAGACGCCGATGCTGTTGTTCACATTCACACAATTAATCACCGCATGGCCACAGCTGTGGAGATAAACAAGGGCCCAAGTTCAATTAAATTCTGTAATGGAAAATGTACTGTAACGAACTTGGCCCAAAAATCAAGTGCTCTGATTTGAGACAGTGCTTAACTCACTACCTCTGCCTCACCACCTGCACAGCAAACAAACCACATCCTATGCAGTTTAGGGACTATTTTATGTTAATTTCATACAAAAATGAGCAAACAATATTAAAAATAGTAAGCAAATGACAGTAATTCAGAATGGTAACCCAGTTATAATAATAGCAATAATGAATGAGGTGGGTTACATTACTGTTCAAGTTAATCACCCCAGGGGGCAATATGCCACTCAGCTGTGACTTGTGCCACATTACACCCCCAGAGGTTGATTAAGTGGAACATAAAATAACCCCCATTGTTCATTATTGCTTAAATAGCTATACCCCAACCCCCCTCCATATCATAAATTCTGTTCTCTACCTAGCAACCAGTAGCCCCACCACAGTATACCCCTCCATATGTAGGCTGACTCATGTGTTTTCCACTAGACCCTTGCTCCCACCCCCCAGCCCCATCCCACTGTGATAGCCACCACCACCTCACGCCTCCTAGTCCTGTGCATCACCCCACTGTCTGCCGCAGCCCACAGGAGAGGGCAACAAGAGCAGCCATCTACTCACCACCACATCATGCTGCAATGTGAGTTCTTGTCAGTGATTGCAAACACACAGCTGACAGCTCAGACTGGCTGGCTGTGGGGGGAAGAAAGAAGTCTATGCCAGTTACCGTATCTGACAATGTGTGGACATATAGGACTGGTGGATACAAGGAAGTGGGAACCACTGCACACCAGGGATTCTACATTCCATGCAGACTGTGAGCCTGGAGGTGTATTCTGGGGGGGGGTGTCCTGGACACTCACCTGACAATAGAATAGCATAATATAATAGCACCACAGTCAAGAGGTATCTCAGATATGATTTAGAAATGGATTCAGGATTTCTGGATTGCAGCTCTGAAAAACCTAAATCCGACAACTGGATCAGATGCTGATGCATCCATCTCTAAGTTGCATCCAAATTCCGAGCATCTCTAAAGTAACATAAGGATAAGGCAGAGTCACAGTGCACGACATTCAACTCAAGTGTCAAGATCAGTGGTAGTTATGACTTACTCACCTTACGTATGCTGCTATAATTTTCACTGTCTTCTCCCAATAACTTGATTCTGAAAATCCAGTCAACCTAAAAATAAATTAATAGTAAAGAAGCATTAAAGTACTGGAAGGGCACTGGAAAGGAAAGGTAACACAGGTAAAACAAAACCAAATCAGCTTCCACATTGTACATGATGAGATCCCCAAACGTTGCACCATTTTAGTTGCCCTCATCTGGACTGTCTCCAACCTGTCTTTGTTCTTTCTGAAAAGTAGCACAGCATCCCTCCCTCAATGTGTCCCAACTCCCAAGTGCTCTTTCAGCTGTATGTGTACAGGTGGCAGCAGTCCCATGGGATGTGGCTTTCTCCATCCCAGAAGATGCCCATGGCATCCATTGACATGCCCCCCCGACTGGCCCACCCTCAATGACCTGGACTCATTCTCAAACCTAGATAACCAGCAGTGTGGCAAGTACCTCTGTTAACGCTACACTGACAGGCCATCTTAGACTTGCCAAGTTAAAAAAAATATATATCTATTTATTTCTTGGTACCCTGTGGCACCTCCACCTTCACCCATCTCCTTGAACAGTGCTAAATAAACACAAAGAATACTGTGTGTCTTGACTCCCTGGTGTTCAGTCAGTGGCACCCCTCCTCCTCCCTTTTCCCTGGCAAGCTTCCATGCATACAAAAAACCTATAATGCACACCCTGTCCTGTCATCCCCCATCATGGTGGCCAGCACAGAATGAGGCAAGGCAGTTGGTGCCAAATCAGTGAATGAATGAGCAGCACAAATAATCATACTGTTTACAATACGGGTCACACTGAGAACACTGACCAAGGAGAATATAAATGGAGGGGCTGTGCTAGTGTTGAGAAGTCTAAACCTCACTTTCAGATTCTTGATGATATTGGGAATGCAAGTAATCACAGACACATTGCATTAGAGTAATAAACAAGTTTATTACTACCAAGGGATAAATCACAGTTGCCCTAAGCAGTTCTTACCAATACGAACCGGGAGCCAGTGCTAAGCATTCCCTACACCTTGAGGTTTCTCTGTTGTCTCTTGGGGTCTCTCGGGTCTCTGAGGTGTAAGGCTTGTGCATTACATTATATACCTATGATAATTACTATGGTTACCAAAAGATAGAAACACTTCTAGTTACAGAGATGAGCCCTATTGGCTAAATTAGAGGTGGCTCCATGGTCCAAGATAACATTATACAATTCTGTAAAGTCATCAGTTTGAGAACAAAAGAGTTCTTATACAGAGTCTTACATAACTCAGTGTAGTGGTACAAATCACCAAAAGATGGCAATGTCGTCTTACATATTACAATTACTTCAAGGACACAGGTGTCTTGGCATCTGACAAGTAAGAAATACACAGAAAATACATGGCAGAATGTGTGTGTATTAGCAAGCAAAGTGTATTACAACAATATGCATTCATATCCTGACATCTACTCTTATACAGTAGATGCCCTTAGCCCTAAATATTAGTATAACCTATACCTAAGTGTTAGCTGTCTATGGTGTACCTCTGAGGGTACCAATTAGGGTGCAGGGATCTCGTGTAACATTCCCCCCTTGTTGTCTCCAAGGGCAACACAGGCAATTGTCTAGGGAAAGGACAGGAGCAGTGGTCGTTTACAAACTCAACGCGCGAGCCTTGTAAAGGAACTCAAGCTGCTCACGGTGTTGGAGTAGTGTGTGCCGTAGGCAGCAAAGTATAATAATCAAAATCAAAATTAAAAATGCTTGTATAATAACAAAACCTTTAAAAGTAATCTCTAGCCAGGTGTCAGTCAATGCGTTATTCATATCTCCATCATTAATCAAGGTGAGAACAGCTTCATTGGCTTTGGTCATATTATTGCTGATGTGGATGAGGTGTGGGTCCTTCCTGTCTAAAAGTGATTTCAATGTAAGTGTAAGAGGGTCTATGTGTACATTAATGTATGGCAAGTATTCTGATAGTGTGAGTAGATAATCTGGGTTACCATCAATAATGTCTGCATCTAGAAGGGCGATGGGGGTAACAACAGTATGTCCAATAACAGTTTTCTGGTGGGGAACAAAACAGAAATTGGGGTAATCAATAGCACAGGTAACAGATCCATATGTGTTGGATTTATAATTCGTAACCACACAATACTCGCCATCGGAATTATACTGTGAGCGCACAGTAGGCAGTCTCCACTCTTGCAACTGGACAGGGCATGTGTAGGTCGTCATCGAAATCCGTGTTGACAGGCGATGAACCTCCTCACGATAGGATTGGTAGAGCTTATGTGGAGCCAAAGTTGAGTCGAAGGAGTTGGTGACATTTGCAGTGATGTCATCATCCATTGTGAAAGTCCAATCAATGCTGTCTAGAGAGTAGTCACAAACAGGCTGGATAACATCAAATACATCACATCGGCACAAGTAAATGTATTGCTTTTTTGCACAGCAGCCCATGTGCGGAGTCACCCAGGCATTCAGGAAAGAATGGTAAACCAGTAGAGGTGGTAGATCCAGGCGTTCTCTGTAGATGTCTTCATCCAAATGCCCAATCGAATAAACCAGTGCAAGCTTGTCAAACAAGGCTGTAGTGGGATCAAAGCATGGTAAGGAGACAGTGAAAGAAACAAACATGATATCTGTTATGGAACATTTCTTAGCAGTGAAACAAGGACCAGTATTAGGGTGTCTGGTCACAAACCCAAAATTCCTAGCTGTGGAGAGAGGAATAGTCAAAGTCTGTTGCATACACATGGAAACACAGCTAGTGGTTTTACACCTTGGACAATACCATTTGGAAATGCATCTATCATGTATAATGTCAGGAATTCTTCCAGATTATAGGTCACGGAAGAGGTTATTGATGGTAGTGATGATGTAAGAGCCATAAGCAGAGTGGAGTATCTCTCTAGCAATGTATTGTTTATGTGCTTCCTTGTTGTTTTGTTGTATGAGTGTGTTGATCTTATCTTTAGAATCAGTGAATGCCTTAGCAATGTCGTGCATGTTGTATACAGTGTATCTTTTTTCCTGACTAAGGCCATCCACACCATGCAATAATGGAGGTAAAATGTTATTGACCAAACCAGTGGAGAACTTGGCAGAATGACTTTTGATAGCAGCAATGTCTGCTTTATTTCAGGTAGACATAGCCGTACCAAAAAGGTCCGTGACAGTACCTGTTGCACCTGTAACATCAGAACTGTCAACTTCACGTTTGTTACGTTTATGAGTTAGACTATCAGGAGAGGGCTTTCTCCTGAAGTTGCCTCTATGTTCAGTAGAATGGACCCCGGCAATAGGGTCTTGTATACGAATCTGAAATGCAGCTAAACTATGAAGCAATAATGTACTATAAAATGCTGATGTATTAGTATTGTGACACATACAAACTCTTTCATATTCCAGTAAATAAGATTAAACAAAACAGGTATATGCACAAACTGTAAGTTATTAATCAAAGAACCTGGGACGGCAGTGGCTGTTAGACCACTACGGGGACCAGGGGTATGCTTTGGACATTCCAAAAGCTGCTTGTTAGTGGGTGGTAACACAGAGAGGTACATGGCTGCAGAAGCCATGTGGTGTATAGCACAAAATCTACGAGCAGAATCTTTGGACAAAGAATTATAGTAAGTAGGATCTATTAAGGCAGTTATGTTATACA
Organism: Neoceratodus forsteri; assembly: GCA_016271365.2. Taxonomy (NCBI): domain Eukaryota; kingdom Metazoa; phylum Chordata; order Ceratodontiformes; family Ceratodontidae; genus Neoceratodus; species Neoceratodus forsteri. The sequence continues at coordinate 978,713,792 of CM057458.1, read as the reverse complement.
AATCAGAATGTCTTAATGCAGTTTGTAACAAGGACATTGAACCATTTGGGGATAATTTAGCATTGGACCAACCCTGGAAAGTTCCTTTGGAGAGTTTGGCCACAGGGAGAATTTGTCCTTGTGATGTGGTTTGCCACTCAATTTGAAGGGTAGATTTATCAGGAGCAACAACTGAGGCAGTTAGGTAAGCATCGGGACCTTCCTGGACAGTGATCATACTATCTGGTATATTGATGGATACTCCCTCTGGAGGAGGTGCTGGAGGATCGAGGTGTCGTAGGAGGTCCAGTACCATACCTTGGATGCAGGGGATAACTCCTGAGAGGAGGAAATAATGGAACAAGATAGCCATCTTGTCAATGTATCTGAAAAGGAAGATCAAAGATTAGTATGTTAGTACAATTCCACCCAATGGGGTGAGGAAAAGTAATTTAAGCTCCTTTATATAGTTTCAGCTGGTTTGCATGTAACCATTTGTCAGTCAACTTGTTGTTATGGAGGTGTCCAACTTGATAGATTGCCGGAATGAGCTTATTCACAATAGGGTGTGGGCCTTCCCACTTATTGGAGAAGGAGTGGGTGGGATGTGCAAATCGAAGTACCATTACCTGATCTCCAACTTGCCAATCCACTTCTTGTGCATGTTTGTCAAACTGTATTTTGGATTGTTGCTGGGCCTTGCCCATGCAATTGGCAGCATACAAGTGTGTGTGTATATGAGGTCTTTTCTGAGTTTTTCCACATATTGGTCCACAGACACACGGTCTGCAGTCAGGGTGTGCAGGTCAAATAACAGGTGTTCAGGTAATCGCATCTGTCTACCAGTCATCACCTCAAAGGGTGTGAGCTGGGTGGTGGCTGAGGGTGTGCCCCTAATTGCCATAAGGAGTAAAGGCAATAGGGAATCCCAGGTTTTGAGATTGTCCTCAATGAATTTGGAAAGTATTTGCTTAATCCGTCTGTTGGCTCTTTCTACTTAAACTAAGGATTGAGGGTGGTAAGGTATGTGGAACTTCTGCTGAACTCTGAGGAGTTCAAGGGATTCTTTCATCAATTCACCTGTAAAACGGGTTCCTTTGTCAGAATCTATCTTAAGAGGTAGACCCCACCTGGAGAAAATCTGTTCCACCAGGATGTTGGCAGTAGTTTTCGCTGTACATGTCTTAGTGGGGAAAGCTTCTACCCACTTAGAAAAGAGGTTAGTTATCATAAGAGCATACTTGTTATTCCTGTTGGTATTGGTCAGAGGGCCAATGAAGTCAATTTGAATGGCATGCCAAGGGCCAGAATGTCTTTGTGGTAGAAGGTTGGCATTTCATTTGGTAGGGATGGGGTTATTTTGTGCACAAACAAGACAGTTGTCTATGTATTGTTTAACATCCTTGGTGATACCAGGCCACCAGACAGTGGTCTTGAGTTGTTGGAGGGTATTTTCTGCTCCCTGGTGTCCACCAGTAGGGGTGTCATGCACTTGGTGCAAGAATTTGGATCTTAGGTGTCTGGAGACTACCCACAACTTGGTAGAGCCATCTGGTTGGAACCAAATGAGCTTGTCATCTGGTGACAAGCGTAACTTACCTTCATGCCTCCAATAGGGGTTATGTGTGGGAAGTTTTTCTTCAGTATCTTTGTCAAGGAATCTGAACACCTCTTTGAGTTCAGTGCCAAGCTGAGCTGTGGAGAGGTCCAAGGGGGAAAAAGGTTCAGGTTAATTCTTGAGTGCTGCAGTGTGTACAGCTGCATTAGCCTCTGGATGGTCCATCATCCAGATGTCCCCCCCTTGGGCCCCTTCCTTAGCAAGGGTGTCTGCTGTGTCATTGAAGGCATGATAGGGGTCATGGAGAGAGTGGGCTTTAACCTTGTGTACATAGAGTTTGTGTGCAAATTTTTGTGCCAGTGAATGTATGTATATTACCAATTCTTTGTACTTCACTGGACTGCCATCAGAAGAGAGGAAGGAGTTCTTCTGCCAGAAGGGAAGAAATTCTGTAAGGGAACAACAAACCCAGTTAGAGTCTGCAAAAATGATGGGATCCTCGGTTTCATGTTGGATGAACTCGAGGGCGCAGGCCATTGCTGCCATCCCTGCATACTGTGATGAGGCTACACTACAGCACTTAGATATTTTGACAGTGTTCTCATAAGGGTAAATCACCAAAATGCCCATCCCTGCATTCTGGTCTCCCTGATAGTAGGATGCTGAACCATCAGTAAAGATACAGCACAAAGAGGTGCTATCAAGTATCTGTTGCATGGCAGGGAGGAAAGGACCTGGATCAGGAAGATCAGGTGACTGTAATGTACAGTCATGGGGTTCTCCTTGGAAAAGGAGGCCGTGAGCTAACATAGATGGAACTTTAGTAGGTGGTACCTGTATATCTCTGTCCTGGAGAAGAAGTGACCAGTGCGTCAGTCTGGTGTTAGAGACTGACCCATCCTTCACTCTGTCTGAGAGCAGGAAGGTGGTTGGGGTGTGGTTGGTGTTAATTATCAGTGGTGAGTACCCAATGATATACAGGAAGTGTCTGACAGCCCAGTAGGTGGCCAGAAGGTTCCTTTCACAAAGACCATACTTCTGTTCCACTGGGGTCAAGAGCTGTGAGGCATATGCAATGGGTCACAAGGTGCCATGCACCTTCTGGGCCAGCACTGCTGACATAGCAATGTCAGAGGTGGCATACTCCAGATGAAATGGTAGTGCTGGATTGGGGTTCACCAGTGCTGGGGCGGAGGCCAAGGCCTGCTTCAGTGACATCACAGCCTGGGTGTGAATAGGGCCCCAAGTCCATGGTACATCCTTTTTGAGTAATTCATACAGAGGAGCAGCTTTCTGAGCAAAATCACAAATGAAATCTCTCAAATAGTTTACCATACCTAGAAACCTTCGAAGAGTTGCCACACTGGTAGATAATGGCAAGTCTTGCAATCCCTGTACCTTCTTCCAGGTAGGGCTTTGACCTTGGTCAGTTATTTTCAGACCCAGAAAGAGTACTTCTTTCTGACATAGCTGTACTTTTGCTGGGTTACACTTCAGGTCTGCTTTCTGAATGAGAGTCAATAGTTCGTCCAAGAGATCCAAATGTTGTTCCTGTGTGGCTGTCACCAGCAACAGGTCGTCCACATATTGTAAGAGACATTGGGGGGTAGAGAAACTCTCGAGGGTGTCCGTCATGTGGAGATGCAATAGGGATGGACTGTTATGGAATCCCTGTGGCAAGCAAGTCCATGTGTACTGTCTTCCTTCAAAGGTGAAGGCAAACTTATATTGACTCTTAAGAGCCAATGGCAATGGCCAAAAAACATTGGAAATGTTCAGGGCACTGAACCATTTCAAGTCAGGGGTCAGAAGTCATAGCACATCTGGTGCTGATGCCACAGTTGGAGAACAACTGGGGGTGACCTGATTCAGTTTCCTGTAGTCAATAGTAAGTCTCCAGGTGCCCGTGGGTTTCTTCACGGGCCATACTGGGGAGTTGGCAGTGGAAACACAAGTTCTAATTACTCCTTGCTTGAGGAGTGACTTGATTGTTTCTCTGAGGGAAGGCAAGGCCTCAGTTGGGAAAGGATATTGCCTTTGCCTCTCATGTGCTGTGCCTGGCATTTCAATGGCGATGTGCATTCTGCCACAGTCATGTTTATTGACTACAAACACTTCCAAATGTCATTGCAGAATAGGTAGGAGCTTTGGAAAAAGTTCATGATTCTTGAACAAATCTATGATGTCATACTCTTTGTCATTGGCAGATATCGTTGCCACAACGTGTGAGTCAGGAATCAAAATTGTATGATATTGACCCTGAATCTGTATCAGTAGCATGTTAGCTAAGTCCACCACACAGCCGTGCGGTGCAAGGAAGTCGATCCCTATAATACTAGGATGATCGTGCAGTACCATTGGTTGGAAGGTGTGTGAGGCCTTTAAATGGCCTAACTCTACCGGTAAGAGCAGAGAACGGTATGCAGGTAGCCTAGTACCGTCGACTCCTGACATGTTGGTCCTCCATCCGGTGGACCAAGGGGATGTGTCCGGGTGTTCGTCATGTAGCACAGATACAGCTGCACCTGTATCTAGCAAAACTACTAGTAGGCAGCCCCCAACCTCGGCCTCGGTACAGGGCCTTCCGTTTGTATCCAAGACTAGCTTGTTTACAATACGGACTCGGGCCTATAGTTGTCAATCCGCATTGCCGGAAGCATGCAGAGGTTGGGCCTGGCTCATGTGAATCACTTCACCATGCTGTACTGATGCTATATAGGGAGGAGCTTCTGGGTTCAGGCTTGTATGGGCCTGAGGGCCTGTACCTCCGGTGTTCCCATGGCCGGTTGGGACCTGGGTTTCCAGTTGTACTGCCACAAGGGCCTGTGTGGGAATAGCATCCGCCACAGAGCACACTTGCCCCAGGAGCTCTCAAAATTTCCAATTCTCTTCAGCTATCTCCCTATATGAAGGACCCATTCTCTGTTGTGGTTTACCTCTACCCTTATGCTTCCTGCTCTTATGCCAATTCTGGTTCCCACCCCACTGCTGTTGTTGATGCGGTTGTTGTTGATGGGCCTGTTGGGGGTGTTGATTATCAGCTGGAGGGTCTGGCTGATGTTGGGCCTGTTGGCGTTGAGCCTGCCCTTCCACTGTGTAGTGTGTCGTGGCTTCCGAGACGGGTTCCACGGCAGCTATCTTTTTGGAACCGGAGCCCAAATCACGGATATACAGTTGATACACTCTCTCGGTTTTCCAAAGAATATCAGCAAACCTATCCATATTAGGGTACGTGGTTGGCTCTACCTTTTCTCTTACTGATGGAATCATGTTCCTAAGGAACAAGGTCTTATATTCAATAAGATTTACATCTGCAGCTTCTTGTGCCAGGTGCTTTCCTGCTCGGTAGGCCATCCAGAGTCTCTGGTGGTAAGTTGCTGGACTTTCTTTTGCATTCTGCTTCACAGGATATGCAAGCATTACTCCTACTACACCTGGACTGTGAGCAGAAATCAGCTCAGCTGCAACCTCATCAAAGGTAGCATTCCCATCCTGGCGAACAGCATCAGGGAGTTTGGCCCACAAACCAGGATCGATGGTCTGGCATATTATTTGGACCTGATATTCTGCAGTGAGGCTAAGCATCTCGCATTTAGAACGTACCTTTTCCAAGTGACAACTGAGGTTGTCGGACGGATTCATCCGACCGATGCTGTCAGCAATTTTCTGAACAGAATAGGCCATTTGTAGGGAATTAGTGGGTCGATCAGGCAAAGGTAGATTGTCTCAAGCACCATCCAAGGCTGCATGAGCTGCAGCTTCAGCCACAATGCGGACAATACCTTCCTGAGTGCCAGCCTCTTGGAAAAGCTGCCTAATCTGGGTTTTAATAGCCCTTTTACTCCTCTCAGGAAGAGGGATATTGCCTATCGCAGTTTCAATCGTGGTTTCTATCTCTTGCCTGTCTTACACATTAATAACAGCTACCGGAGGTGCCGTCAGGACCAGGCTTGGGCCTACTCCCCCCAATCATGGGGGGCGCCATGTTGGCATCTCCCATGATGAGCGTCACGACGTCGCTGACACGTGACATGGATTGTTGGGGGCAGGGACCTGCCATGCTGTGGATGGCTGGGTGTGGAGTCTGGGCCATAGTAGGGGCATGACTGGGTGTTGTATTGTGAAACGTCAGCATCAGATAACTCCCCCTCTGATGATGAATGAAAGGCAGGGGCTACGCCTCCCATAGCCTTAACATGTCCAGCCAGAACCTCTCGCTGATGGCGCAGTGTCGCCATCTTAGTTCTACATTCATCGTGATTCACACTTGCAACATCCATACCAACCTGATCTTGCTTTTGCTTTTGCAAAACTCTATACGTGGCGCTCAATTCACGATTGTCCCTGTAAGCTACTTCTAAATCATTACGTACCTGATTAATCTTGTCCTGCAGCTCACCCATTTTGTCACTCAACTGAGCATTCACAGCACTCAGCAAATCATTCATTTGCACTGCCTGACTCTTATCCTGTCTCAAACTTTCACACTCCTGCTTCAACATACATATTTCCTGTTCTCCAGCCTGAGCTGAATGATGCAATAGTGAATCCTTTTCATTTCGCAGGGTTTGGAGTTCAGACTCCAAGTTCTGCTGCAGTCTTATACATTCTGTTTCCTGCAAACCCGTCTGTTGCTCAAGAGAAGAAATATGCAGATCAAGGGTTTGAAACCTTGCTTCGGAGGCTTCCAAAGCAGCATAGAGAGCCATGACCATCAACCCTTTATCATGACACTTATTGGTTGATTGTCTCGTCTCTGCATACTGGGTTGAAATCCCCAGTGTAGGGTTGTCGGATTGACTTGTGTCCAGTGCGAAGTCAGCCCATCCTCCATGGGAGGCAAGGAAGTTCGAGACATCGAGTCTCAGTTCTGTACAGATATCAGATACTGTGGTCATTGTGTGGGAGGGAATGAAAATTCAAACTGTGAAAAAGGCAGCGTGCTGCATATCGATCCATAGCACGAGTACTTTAAACACAGCCGGGCTACTGTATTAGTTGCAGGCTTGCAATTCAAAACTGCTATGGAGTGGGTTGAGGCGGCATCGACCACACCTGAAAAGTCAGCCAGACTTTGCAAGTGACTACAAACTAGTCTTTAAAATAGGAGAGGTGATACGGGAATGCACACCTACTGTCCCCGTGGGAAAGGGAAAAAGTTTAAGCAACAAGTGAAAACTTACAAACACCAAATATCGCCTGCACACAGTCGCCAATTTGTTGAGAGGTCTAAACCTCACTTTCAGATTCTTGATGATATTGGGAATGCAAGTAATCACAGACACGTTGCATTAGAGTAATAAACAAGTTTATTACTACCAAGGGATAAATCACAGTTGCCCTAAGCAGTTCTTACCAATACGAACCGGGAGCCAGTGCTAAGCATTCCCTACACCTCGAGGTTTCTCTGTTGTCTCTTGGGGTCTCTTGGGTCTCTGAGGTGTAAGGCTTGTGCATTACATTATATACCTATGATAATTACAATGGTCACCAAAAGATAGAAACACTTCTAGTTACAGAGATGAGCCCTATTGGCTAAATTAGAGGTGGCTCCATGGTCCAAGATAACATTATACAATTCTGTAAAGTCATCAGTTTGAGAACAAAAGAGTTCTTATACAGAGTCTTACATAACTCAGTGTAGTGGTACAAATCACCAAAAGATGGCAATGCCATCTTACATATTACAGTTACTTCAAGGACACAGGTGTCTTGGCATCTGACAAGTAAGAAATACACAGAAAATACATGGCAGAATATGTGTGTATTAGCAAGCAAAGTGTATTACAACAATATGCATTCATATCCTGACATCTAATCTTATACGGCAGATGCCCTTAGCCCTAAATATTAGTATAACCTATACCTAAGTGTTAGCTGTCTACGGTGTACCTCTGAGGGTACCAATTAGGGTGCAGGGACCTCGTGTAACACTAGCCTGCCACCAAGATGGGGGAAGAGACAGGACAGGGTATGCACTATAAGGTATTTAGATGCATGGAGGCTTGCCAGGGATAAGAGAGTTGAAGGGGTGCCACTTAACTTAAGGGAGCCAAGACACACAGGCTTCTTTGTGTTCATTTAGTACTGTTCAAGAAGATGGGTGAGGGTGGAGGTGCCGCAGAATACCAAGAAATAGATATATATATTTTTTTAAAAAGATAGCTCTAGTCTAAAATGGCCCGTTGGTGTAGTGATAGGGGTACTTCTCACAACACTGGTGATCTGGGTTCAAGAATGAGCCCAGTCCTGGTTGTTGAAACAGCTAGGGGGAGGAATTAAGCATTTCAATGAATGCCTTTCTCCTTCCAGGAGGGAGAGCGCCACATGCCCACATTCCACAGGACTGCAGCCACCACTGGATGTACAGCTGGCAGAGCACTTGGGGCACAGGGAGGGAGGGATGCTGTGCTGCGTATTAAGAAAAACCCATGCTCACATTGGGGTCCTCATCCCAAAATGCTGGCACCCCCTGGGGTTAGAGGCACAGCAAAAGAGAAAGTGGAAACTAATGATGGCAAAATCCCACCTCCACCTGTAGTTCCTTGAAAGCTGCTGTATCCAGCCCAAAGGCAGTACACACCTGAGCACTGTAGTGTGGAAACCGATTAATAAAAAACTTGACATGTATGAAAACAATTTAGTTAGACACTTGAAAAAAATATTGGGAGCCAGCTCGTAAATGCATCAGTAGTAACAGCCCAGGAAGAACTGAGGTACGTGGCAGCAGCTGCATCCACCCAGATGTCATTATTACAAGGCTGCCAAGGCAGTATAAGTAGAATGAAAAAAAGAGAAAGTAAAAAAACTATTGGTATGACTTAGCCAGATCTAGAATAGATTCTAAAATTCAAATATTAACTCCCGATTTCCATTGTGGTTTTCTATTAACATAATAAACCATGAAAAGCACAGCACAGCAATACCACTCGGAATCAGGACCCTGCCAACATCCATAAACCTGTAAGCTTCCTCTCTGGCAAAAGAAAGTGCTTCAGTCTGTGTAACTCCAGTATAATGAAAAAGCTTCACATTGTTTTAATTCTTTCATGGCAGTTCTGGCTGCTGCAGATTCAGGCTGTCAGTACTGGGCCACGCCATCAACAGAACCACCAGCCTGACCCAAGAGGGATGCCCTAACATGTGGGGTAACCAAGCACACAGTATGACACACTGACACTGGTGAACGTGAACGTGCACTTACATCAGTTAACCGCTGCTCGGAGTAGCCACCCCTCCTCCAAAAGGCACCAAACTGACCCAGCCTAGCCCTAAGCATGACTGCTGAATCCCCCTCAGCCAAAACTCATGGGAACTCCCAAGGAAAGGCATGCAACATGTCTTCTTCAATGGTGCATAAGCATAGCTGCTGGGGTCTAGAGGATACTCATGCCACCCCAGTTCGGGACTCATCCCAGGAATAGCAGGCCTCCTCTAACCACCCTGACCACTCCAGTGTGGAATCCTGCTTACTGCTCTGCAGAATACAAAACTTAAACTGGAAGAACTAAAACTGGAGCTGAACTGACTGGACACCCATAATTATACCCCTTTGACAGCAGGCACTTCAGACAGCATAGATCATTATTTTATTGCATAGTAAACAAGAACAGGAGGATGTTCTAAGGAACACTGCCTGCTGATTAATCAGGGAGAACACAGGGTACACAGCAAGTTAACTCAATTTTACAGAAGAAAAAAATTAACATTTTCACCCTGGGGACAGCAGCTTGAAAACAGTCAGAGACAGTACAGTGAGATACACTTGTCCCCCAGTCCAACTTCAGCAGCATCCCACTCTTGGTCTCAGTCGACAAGACCCTCACCTTGAATACCCACACAACTCAACCCAACTTCAACTCACCAGTCCTCTCTCACAGAGCGCCTCACTCTGTAGAAATTCAAGTGTCAGTAAGGCACTCAGTCTGACTCACACCTGAAAAGCCCCTCCCCAGAAGCTGCCCAGAGACACACAACCTAGATTTTTCTGTTTAGACACAGGCACCAAAATGGATCATGGGCCACACCCTTCCTCAACGGCGTGGTGTCCTCCTGTGTTTGTTAGCGGCCAGGTAGTACAGGCAGGGCTGATATCACTGGAGTGGATTGACATTGATTAATTTTAATTTAACAACGCTCGCTCCCCTACCATCCAATCCGTGGAATCCAGACTAAATACATTCCACCACGGCATCCTCTTCTCACTGACCAGGTCTGCAGGAAAATACTATTTTATTAATTTAGGTATCTCTTCTCTTTGGTTTTTTTTCTGAGCTGCTAGTGCTAGCCTGCTCCAACAGATCTCACACTCTGGTCTCCTCTGCTCAGAAAAATGGTGAATGATGCCAATAGGGCTTGCGCGAACAGGCTGCAGTCCCTGCTGACTGACTCGCTCCATCTCAACCAGTCAGACTGTGGTAACAGACAGACAGCAATGCTCAGCCAACCAGTGACTGAGAATCACCCCTTTAGCAGGCTTAAAATCATGTGGCCATAGCAACACACTGCTGACAACAAGTAGGAGAAGTCAAGTCAGCATGGAGAAAAAAAAACATGTTTCTTCAAATTTTGGAGCTTTTTGTTTTACATTTTGGAGCACGGGAAAGCGCAGCAGAAAAAAAATTGAAAGTAATATGATGTAATGCATTACAGTAATGCATTACTTATATGAAAAGTAATCAGTAACTGAGGAGAATTACATTTTTGTAGAAGTAATCTGTAACTAGGACACATTATTAGTAAATGTAATTTAACTACAGTAATGCGTTAATTGCAATGTGTTACTACCCAGCACTGTACAGGGGTAACACCAGTTCCCTCTTTCTGCTGGTGATACCCCTTCCTTTATTTTACACTTTTTTCTGGAGTGGCCAGGCAGCTCTGGCCCTTCTCTGAGGGTTCGTGCTCTGGTCCAGGTGCCCAGGCCATCATGGAGCCTGCCAACTCTATTTTCTACAGATTTTTCTTCCTGGGCCCCATGCAATGCGTGCAATGGGCAGAGTGTCTGGGCTTAGGCTCCCCCCTCTGTGGAGCCAGCTTTGCACCTTGGATGAGGGGCCCGTCCCATTCTGGGGCACATATGCACTGACACCCAGCCGCCACCTGGTGTCAGTCAAACAGCGCACCTCCTCCCCAAGGAAAGAGAGCTGTCTACAGATGCTCGATCCTTCCTTGCCCCTGCCAGCCCCTAGTGACCAGAGTCCATTTCCGAACCCTGGTCACTGGCATGGCGAGAGGTGTGGCATCCAGATCCTTAACCCTCAGTGCCCCCGGGCTGGCATAATACCCCTTCCTATGCACCCCAGCATCCCACTAGCCCTCCTGACTGCCTTGTCACACTATTTGGCCACCTTTATGTCATCTGATATGATTACCCCCTAGATCTCTTTCCTATGAGGTTGTCATTAAAACTACTCCACTCATTTTGTACTCTGTCCCTTGATTTCTGTGACCAAAATGCTTTATTTTGCATTTTTTTTACACTGAAACCTAGATGCCATACCCTTGAGCACTCCTCAAGTTTTCCAGGGTCTCTGCTCATCCTTTCCATCCCCCCCCTTGTGTCCTCCCTGGTGCAGATCTTGGTGTCATCTGCAAAGAGACAAACATTCCCTTCCATCACCTTGGTAGTGTCACTTATAAAGAGGACTGGACCCAGCACCGATCCCATAGGTACTACACTGGTCATCCTCCATTCGTCAAAGTGAGTTGCATTTACCACCATCTTCACCATCCTCTGTCACCTATCCCCTAACCAATTTCTTACCCAGTTTACCACCTTTGTACCCACACCTAAGCTATCCAGCTTGCTTACTATTTTCATACGTGGAATGGTATTAGAAGCCTTACTAAAATCCTGATAGGCCATGTCCACTGCTCTTCCCTTATCTAATCCCTTAGTCACTCAGTCAAAGAAATTTATCAGATTTGTCTGATGTAATCTCTTCCCTGTGAATCCATGCTGCCTCGGGTCCTGTAAACCATTACATTCAAAATATTCCACAATCCTTTCTTTCAGCAGTGTTTCCATTAACTTTCTCACCACTGATGTCAGGCTCGCTGGCCTATAATTTCCAGCCTCTTTCTGCTTCCACTTTTGTGAAGTAGGACTACATCTGCCCTCCTCCAGTCCTCTGGAAACACTCCAGTACCTAGTGATCTGTTAAATAGGACTGTCAGTACCTCTCTGAATACCTGCAACACTCTTGGATGCACCCAGTCTGCCCTTGACTCCATCTGCCCTTGACACTCTCTCCCTCACAACAAGAAAGCAGTCCATCAGCAATCCCTCTCCATCACCAATCCCCTCTGCACCCCCAAGTACTCCATTACTCCCACCCTCATCCTCACCCTGTGTGGATCCATGGCAACAACAAAGCAACCTATCTCTCTGAGTCCCCAGTTCTAGTCCATCACAAGCAGTCCATAACAACAAAGCAAATGAAAATCACCCCTTCCCCATTCCTCTGTGTCCCTGACTTCTGCCATTCTCACCCACCTGTCCCCACTCCCCTGTAATTAGAATTTGGCACTGGGATACCACACAGCAAACACTCCCCCTCCAGAAAATTAGAGCCTCCTCAAAATTAGAGTTGGAGACCATAAGCACATCCATGTGCTAGCAAACATTCCCCCTTAAATTATTACATTAAAACTTGTAATCTGGTATTGGGATCCCTTTCCTGATGCCAGTAAACACCCCCCCCCCCAAAAAAAAAGAATTACAGCCCTCTCAAAACAAAATCTGAGAATGGCACTGGGAGCTCACACCCAGTGATAGCAACCCCCTTGCCATAAATTAGAGTCCCCTCCCAACTATGAGTGGCACAACCTACCACCCCCTTCTAAACCAAACTCTGTCTAATTCCTATTAGTGGTATCACAATAACTAATTTAAAAGAAAGGCTTGCTTTTCTTTTAGAGTAGTCATTTCAATAGTGTTTATGGGAATTTGATGTCTGCTGGCCAAAAAGGAAAGTGGTGGGCCATGCCAGTCACCTTTGAGAAGGGTGAGGTTGGAAAAGGTGCAGTGGAGGGGACCTCTGGCTACTGGGTTGGATAGAGGGAGTGGGGAGGAAGAGGTAGTGACACTAGACACAAGGACGTGCTTTGGACAAGTAGATTGTAACCCTGGATGCCAGGGAGTGTTTTAGATGGGTACAGGGTGGAAGGGCCTCTGGACATCATGGAACATTTGCTTTGGGACAGGGAGAGGGGGGTGCACCACTGTATACAAAGGAACTCTTGGCATGGGAAGAGCAGAGAGATATGTGCCATGGAACATCATTCAGTGGTTGGCACAAAAGGGGAAGAGGAAAGAAGTGTCATGTGGACACCAGAGAGTGCATGGCACAGAGTAAGTGAGATGGGGATGTCACATGAGAACAATGGTATTCTTGGCATAGCACAGGCGAACAGAAGTTGTGCCACTGGGCAGCAATGAGGTCTTGAAACAGGACAGTGATGGGGATGTGACTAGATACTAAGGACTGCTTTTCACTGGAAAAAGACGGAGTACGTGCAAATGAACATCAGAAAGTGCTTGGCAATGGATGTGGTGATGGAGGGATCCCACTGGACACCAAGAAGTACTTCTCACAAGCTGAGGAGAGGGAAGAGATTCCTGTAGATGTGAAGGAGTAGTTGGCATGAGATGGTAAGAGGAAAGGGGTGCCACTGGATGACAGGATGGGTTTGGCATAGGACAAGGAAAAAGATGTTACTGGATGCAAGGGAGTGCTTGGCATGGAGAGGGGGAAGGGAGGTGGTGCCACTGGAGTTTAGAGAGAGATAGAAGTAGGAAAGGGAGAAGGCCGGAGGGCTACTGTACACAAGGGAGAGATGCACAATAAATATTGACAACATAAATTAAAGTGCATCTGTTATTAAATATCCTTTTTAACAAGAATGTGAATCTTGGTAATTGTGTGCAGCTGTGTTCTTACACATGATCTGTTGCTGAAAGCAGCACTGGTGTTACTCTAAATTAGTTACATTTCTCAATGAATAAAAAAAAATTTGTTGTGCATGAGTACATTTCTGTACTTTGAAAGACAGAATCAAATTTAGGTAACATCAATGCTGCTTCAAGCAGTTGTTAAAACACTTGGAACACCAAGCCACACAATCACCAAAAGTCTGGGGAATTTTTACCCAGCCATTGCATTTCTCATTTTTGCAGTTTGTGCTGCAACCCTTATTGGTGCCTAAACATAGAGGATGATGTATGGTCCGTCATTGGTAACAGGTGTGTGTAGCCATTGAGAGGTTACCATGATGACTATTTAAACCTCAAGAGCAAAGCTCTAGAGGTTTTGGTCGTCTGGCAACCTTGAGATGGCAACACACGTTTTGTTGCCGATCGCTGACCATACATTATATTTTATAGTGTATGGTCCATGTACACAATAAAAAAATGAAGCTGGATCCTTACTTTGTTTTCTTTCAGTTGCTGCTACTCTGCTTGGGTTCAGCTCTCACCGCTGTGGCTGATTGAGCAAGGCCAGTGGTTCCAGAATCGCACGTAGGCAGAGCGAACATTGTTGTTATACTGTACCATTGATGTGATGTACCATCGATAGGTTAACAACATTGTGACATCACACTAATGGTATAACAAGCTTGTAAAATGTTAGATTTTGGCCAATAACAACGTTTGACCACACATTATATAGTTGTATTCTTTATAACCCACAATACAACATCCACCTTACAACTTAACAGAAACACAGAATAGATGATTGCAGGGGCCTCCTGTTGGCACATCTGCGATTCCAAGACAGTGATCAAGTTCAGAAATGGACTTGGGGCATGCGGGGTGGGTAGCTGGGTCACCAAATGGCTAGGCTGGCAAAAAGTGCTGCCCCTAAACATCCTTCTCTGCTTAGAAAGGGGATGGTGCTACAACCATTATCATAGTGGTCCCTGTAGAGGGCCAGGGAGCTTACTCCCCCCAGGGTTAGCTGTGACATCCAAAGTCAAATCAGAAGGCTGGCAGCACCACCATGTCAATTAAATTGACTTTATATTTTAACAGGACAGGAACACTGGGTGTGTATCCATTTTCAGGATAACTCAGTGTGAAAAACACTTTATAAGGAGTACAAAGTTCACATATTAGAACTCAGAAAACACTACTCAAAAATGTTTTCTCCAAGAGCCTCGACTAACTCTACTGCGTATTTTATAATGCAGCAAAAATTCCAGTGCATAATTAAACACATTTGGAGGGATTTTCAAGGCCTATGTCTAGAAACAATTTTCTATTGTACAACTTTGAACATAATTCAAATCGCCACTATGTCCATCCCATTTTCAAAGTTAGCACATAACTAAGTCCAGTTTTCAAAACTCTGACTTGGTCATATCCTGTTTAAGAAGTTCAGATAAAAATGTGCATGCACAGAATTTGCAGATCAAGCGTAACCAGGCTTATCATTTACTTCTATGGCTAACATTTTTTTATCCAAAATTGGATGCAAAGTGCAGTACCATAAAGCAGCTAGAAGTTCTGCAGATACTGTAAGTCCAATGGTTGAAAATAGCTCCAGCAACATAGAACATGATCTAGACATACCAGAACTTTTTCTGACACTGACATAACTACAGTAGTTGTTGCATCCATTTTATAACTTTTGAAAATCTCACCTATGACAATTACATTTTTTCAAGCAATAGCAGTAAACTGTTTTGCTGTGAATGCTAATAGTGCAGTTTACTTGGAATGCAGAAGTATTGCTCTTTGATTCTTCTAGAAAAGTCCACACTGAGCATACTAAGCTTCAGGTCTCATGTCGTGATGGGTTGGCTGTCTCAAATACTGTTGACTTCAAATACCTTGGAGTCACGCTGGACCCCGTACTTGACTTCTCTATTCACATTAATGAGGTGTGTCACTCAGTTAACTTGAAAATAGGTGCTGCCTATAGAGTGCGTCACTCTCTCACACCTGCTGCCAGGATTTCGGTTGCTAGGGAAGTCCTGCTCCCGAGACTCCTATACACCCTTCCTGCACTCTCACAGGCTAAAGCTGGTTTACTTCACAAGTGGGAGGACATTACATACAACAACATCTGCAGAGCTGCCTTGTCAGGTCCTCACCTAACTCATCACTGCTTGCTCTACTCTGCTTTGCAATGGCTGCCCCATAATGCCCTTTGTTCCTATTCTGTGGGATGCTTTATTGATTCCCTAACCAGACCTACCCTCCCTGACTCCCTTGGTGCTATGCTAAATCCTGTCATGCACTCCCACCCCCAAGGTCCTCTAACTCTTCCCTGCTCTCAGTCTCATCATGTTCTATTAAAATGGGTGAGCAAGCTTTCTCCTATTTTGCCTGAAAGTTTTGGAACTCCCAACCTCTCCACACTAAGAACTCTTCCTCTCACCTTTCCTTAAAGCATGCACTGTTCTCTCACCTATATGCACTTAGTAATTGTGAATGCTCTTAACTTTTAGCTCAGCTCTCTGCTCTCCTGCCAGCCTGCATATGTCTATCCAATAATCTTCACTTGTATGTTAACTTCTCACCTGTTCCTCCTCTTGTACTTGCTCCAACCTGTTTTACTGGCCACTCAGCCGCTTGTACCACTGTACCAATTGGATTTTTCTTATGTCTGCATAACCTTGTATGGATAACTGATGTTATCTGTTCTGGATCTGACTGCCATTTACTATGTGCTGTTTTTGTATTGGACTTAATTACTGTTTACTATGTCCTGATTGTAACATTGTATTTTCTATATTGTACTCTCCCAGGTCATGCTTGAGAATAGGTAGGGTTGGTGCCTAATGCACTTACCCAGTAACTAAAGGCAAATAAATAATTTCCTTCAGGTGCACAATGCAGAACTGCCTCTCTAGTCCTTGCACATGCCAGATTGAATACACATGCAGAATTGCAAAGCATCACACTCAGTCCAAGACAAAATGACAAAGCAGAAGTATTAAGCTGTAAACTCGCAGCATACACTTTCCTCCCATTACCATCATACCAAAAATCCCAGCTTATGAGGATACTCCTGAGGAAGGGTCACACTGAGACCTGAGGCACTGGGTTTTTTTGGTGCTGCACTTCATTAATAAAACCATGAGTTCACACTTTAGTACTTCTGCTTTGTTATTTTTCCTGTACTGACAACAATGCTCTATCATTCTGCCTATTCCTGTTATCACATCTGTACCAGCTGCACTCTACTATGAGCTTGTGGGGACCAGGGCTTTTTCTATCACATATGGAGTCTCCCAAATTTGGTGTTCCAATTACCTCTCCCACCCTCTTTCACCTTAAAGGAAAATGATAGTTAACACTCAGAGTGCAGTAGGTGCTGCAGAAATGCCCCATTATGGTGTTTAGCAATAAAATAAAATAAATGTTTGAAATACCTTGTCAGCAGATTTGCAAGTGGTCATCCCATCCACACCTGTCAGCTTCTTGCATGCAGGTTGTGCTAATGGCACAGCTGATGCACTAGTTAGCATTACCCATGTACAGGAAGCTGTGTGTGTGTGTGTGTGTGTGTGTGTGTGTGTGTGTGTGTGAGACAGCCACAGATAAGTCTGCTGACAAGGAAATTAATAAATGTATTTTAGTGCCAAAAACCTTAACCAGGTATTTCTGGGGCACTTGTTGCACTCTGAGTGTTAACCATTGTTTTCGTTAACCAGTACTCCCTAATCAGTTGGTATCTCCCAAGCAAGCTGTACAGTGCTGCCACCAGGATGAACCACTCCATGATAAAAAAAAGTCAGTTTCCTGCATGACAATTTGGAATAACTGCCATTGGATTTCAATGTTTTCCTGCAGTATCCTGCAAAGTATTACCACCACAAACTGTGATAAGAATGCTTCATCCAGTGTAGGTGGAGATCACTGTAAAAATGGTGCATTGTATTAAATCATAAATGGGGAGATACCTAAAGGTGTTCAAAAATACATTTATTTTTCAATGGCTGGAAATTTCGGTAATATTCTGAAACTTCTAAACTATAGGTTGCTGCTATTTCATTGAAAACATTTACTAGAATAATTCACCGTAATTGCCCCATTCTGACAATAAATCAGTAGATCACATTTCTAGGCAAGTATCTTTAAGCATGTCACATGCACTACATAAAAAAAGACAAAATGTCTGCCAGCACATCACAGTCATAAAATAACTAAGGCAATGGAGGAACAATTAACAGACATCCTAGAGACAAAAATGTATAAAAAATACTAAGCAAGCTATTTATTTATTTATTTCTTGGATTACAATACCTTTGAACCATAGGTTCTTTTACAAAGATTCCACGTCAACAAAGTAAGACAGTGGTAACATAGACAAGGTAGAGATAATGATAATACATAACAAAATAACATGAGGTAAACATTACAAACAGTAAACACATGAATTAAATAAATTACAAACTATGAACAATAGGATGCTTAGCACTAAGGAAATGTAACAATTAACATATCACAAGGAGGAGAAATGACGCGAACAGACTCACTAACCTAATAGTAACAAACTGAGGGATGTGACATGGTGTCAGTAAAACAAATCTAACAGCTAAGTGCTTAGGGTGTGTAGACTTAGGGGACAGGAGGGGTCAAAGGAGGAGAGGGAAATAGGAGTGAATAGACATGGGGATAGGGAAAGGGAGGGAGGGTCAGGGATCTGCAGTACCAAGATAGGTTGGGCTTATATTATGGGTTAAAAGAAAGCAAGGATCTTGGACAAGACTTAGGGTGGGCAGTTGTAATTGCTGAGTGAGGTGAGGTGCTGGCTTAATTTTACGTTTAAAGGAGTCAAGGATAGTGGCGGCATTAACCTCAGAAAAGAGGCAGTTGAGCCAAGAAGGGGCTCTGAACTGAAATCAGGGACAAGGAGGGAAGATATAAAACAATACTTTTCTGCTGCCCTTGGAAAAAGAAAATGTCATATTTAAAACAGTCCCAACTCTCTCACAGCAAAGTTAGCAGAGTGTACACTGCAATAAAACATCTGATTAAAGCAGCTTTCTGAATCCGGGAAGGCAATATGTGCAAATGCAAAAAGTCTATGGAATAAGATTCCAGACCTTGAGGTCACCATGGTTGAGGCTAACCTGGATATTATGGCCATTACTGAGTAATCGTGCACTGAAAACCATGACTGGGACATGGCCATACCAGGCTATGCTATGTTTAGAAAACACAGGGTGGAAAGGAAAGGAGGGTGTGTGGTGCTTTATGTGAGGAAAGGCATAAAAGCAATGGAGATGCAGGAAATACAGGGGGGATGGGGTACTGTGGATCACCCTGGAGAAGGGGAACAGAACCACTATCCCACCTGATGTGATCTACATACCTCCAGCACAGGGGGAAGAGTTAGATAAAGTACTGGTGGAAGCCATCACCAAAATGGCAGAAAAGGGGGAGAAGCTGCTGGTGATGGACTTCAGTCTGATGATATAGATTAGAGCCTTCAGGCTGTGGCTTCAGTTAGAAGCAAAGACATCCTGGACTTCTTGAAGGGGGCATTCCTCAGGCAAGTAGTCAGTGAACCGACTTGTGACCTGGAATGAGCTGCCAGAGGAGGTGGTATCAGCAAAGATGGTGGGAGCATTCAAGAGGGCCTTGGACAAACACGAAGGGAACACTTGGGACCAAAGAAAGGGGGAAAGGGGAACAGGAAGGGGTGATTGGGGGGGAAGGGTCAGTGGCGTAAATGTAAGACCAAATTCTGCATCATTACCGGCAGAAACAATAGACCAGGTGGTCTTCTTCTGCTGGCTTTTTTCATATGTTCATATATGATGGGGCAATACTGACCTGGTACTCATTAACAGGGACAGTGTTGCAGACATCAAGGTGGGAGACCACCTGGGGACCAGTGATCACTGTACAGTGAGGTTCAGTATAAGGATGGCTGCAGAATCAAACCACACAAGGTGAGGGTCCTGGACTTCAGGAGAGCAGATTTTATAAAGATGGGTGAATGCCTCAGGATGCCCTGGTGGGGGAAGGGGTAACCTACAAAGAGGAATCCAGCAGAATATGGCCGTTTGGTCTATCTAGTCTATCTGTATTGCGAGGTCTTCAGTTTAAGCTACTGACCTGGAGGAATGGAGGAACAGTGGGTAAAGTTAAACGTGACATAGTAAAGGTGACAAACCTCTGCCTCAAGCAAGTGAGCAAGAGGAAAAAGAGATCCCTATGGTTTCCAAAAGAGATTGTGGAAAAGGTAAAGGCTAAAAGGGTTGCATTCAGACAATATAAAGAGACGCAAAAGGAGGAGCATAGGGAGATATATCAGGGGAAATGGAGAAAAGCAGGGAATGTAGTAAGGAGTGTTAAGGTACAAACTGAAGAGAGAATAGCCCAGGTGGTGACAAAGGGGACAAGACATTTGTTAGGTATGTAAGTGAAAGAGGAAGCCAGGGAGGAGTTGTAAGGATAAAAAGGAAAGGGGGGATTGTGCAGAGGGGTGCCAGGAAATGACAGACATCCTGAACAAATACTGTTCGGTGTTCACAGAGGAAGGAGAAAGGAAGGGACCACAAATAAGTAACTAGAGCCATGAAGGGGGGGAGGTGGACATTAGTTCTTTTTCAGAGGAGACAGTCCTGAAGGGACTCACCAGTCTGAAAGTGGACAAGGCAATGGAATCAGATAGAATGCATCCGGGGTACTGAGGGAGCTTGAGGAGTACAGGATGCACCTCTGGAAGTTCTATTTAAAAGCTTGCTGGAAACAGGAGTGGTTCTGGAGGACTTGAGGACGACACATGCAGTCGCATTTCACAAACATGGTAGCAGGGAGGATGCTGGCAATTATAGACCAGTCAGCCTGACATCAATGGTAGGAATGATAATGGAAACAATGCTGAAGGAAACGATTGTGGAATAACTTCAATCAAACATGCTTCTAGACCTGAGGGAGCATGGACTTATGGGGGGGGGGGTCATGTCAAATGAATGTGATACATTTCTTTGACTAGGTGACACAGGAATTAGATCAGGGTGAAGCAGTGGATATGGCCTTCCTAGATTTCAGTAAGGTTTTCAACATCTTTCCACATAGGAGACTAGTAAGCAAGCTGGGTAGCTTAGAAGTGGGTCCAAATGTGGTAAACTAGATAAGAAATTAGTTAGAAGATAGGTAACAGAAGGTTGCAGTAAATGGAGTTCAGACCGAAGAAGGGAGGGTGACCAGCAAGATGCCTCTGGGATCATTGCTTGGACCAGTCCTCTTTAATATCATTAAAAGTGACATTGCAGAGGAGCTGAAGGGGAAAGTCTGCCTCTTTTGTGGATGATACCAAAATCTGCCACCGGGTGGACATTCCAGCAGGGGTGGAAAGGATGAACAGAAACCTAAGAAAATTTGAGGAGTGGTCAAGGGTATGGCAGCTGGGTTTCAATGTGAAAAAGTGCAAAATAATGAACTTAAGGCACAGACACCTGGAAAGCAGAGTACCAAATGAATGGAGTGGTACTGACAAACACCAAGTAGGAAAGAGACCTGGGGGTAATCATATCAGATGACCTAAAGGTGTCCAGGCAGTGCAACAAGACAGTTGAAGGAGTTAGTGGGATGCTGGGGTGCATAAGGAGGGGTATCACCAGCAGAAAGTGGGAGGTGGTGATGCCCCTGTATAAATCACTGGTATGACCCCACCTGAAATACTGTACCAAGTTCTGGAGACCACATCTTTAGAAGGACATAGAAAGAGTGGCAGCAGTCCAGAGAGTTGTATAACTTTCTGATACCTTTGTTTCTTTTCATTAGTTTCTGCACTGGAGACCACTATGCCAAACAGGAGCACGATCACAGAACAGATTCCAAGACTCATTTAAGTAAAACAGCTATTTTATATTTATTTTCCAACTGCATAACATACTTCAGTAGGCTCAGCAGACACACTGGAGTCTTGGCCACACTGGCTCAAACTGGTTACACATGCACTCTATTTCCTGAGTGCATGACCCATACTAATGGAGTCTTAAAGAGACAACAACGTATATTACATTCCCCCTTTTTTAACTGAATTGCTCACAAAAAACTAAAACATTTCAAATGTTCACTTTAGAGTCTCTTTAACACCTATATTGAATCTTTCAATATGTCCAAAGGAAAGTTTCCAGCACTTACCCTTGATGAATTCAGGTGTGTACCACTAACCTCTGAGCAAGACACTTAACTGCCCAGTGCTCCTAGGTTGCCCTTGAAAGCAGGCACTTCTGCCTAGTGGGCCTTACCCGGTTACCAAAGACTAAAATAATAAAAAAAAACAAAAAAAACCTAAAACATAGTCATTATACTTGACAGGCATCTTCACTCTTCTTCCTCTTTGAGTGAGCCTCTGTACACCTGTAGGAGACTCTGGTAGCAAACTTGGTTCTTTGCCTTCAACTGAGTCTGGAAGTTGAATAGATTCCATCTCAGGCACTTCCACACTGTGTTCTGAAGTGTCGCTAGTCTCTGTAAGTCCTGTCGTGTCTCAAGTGACGTCTGTTCCTGCAAAAATGTGCACCACTTGGTGTAACAGTGGTGTATGATCTGGGTTCAGGTCTGGTGTCCTCAACTGTCTCTGGCTGCTATCCTTGAGCTGTCTCCACACATTCTGTCTCCTGGATGTAGTATGGAGAAGTCTTTGGCACCGCAGTTGTAATACTCCCTCTGCTTCTTCTGTAGTATTTTTAGTTTGCGATGGGCTCCTTTAGGTACATGTGGTTGAAGTACCTGTCTTGTTTCTGGTAAGGTGCTTCTTAACACTCTGCCCATTAGTAGCTGAGAAGGTGAGTATTGCATACCTGAAATGGGAGTGTTCCGCTGGATCAAGAATGCTAAATGTGGGTCAGATCCAGTGTGGGATGTCTTCTTAAAGATCAGTTTTACAGTTTTAATCATTCTCTCAGCTTGACCATTTGATTGTGGGTATCCTGGACTGGAATGGATCAACTGTATTCCCCACTGTGCTGCAAAAGAGTGTATTTCTTTACTAGAGAAAGGCATGTTGTCTGTGACCATTTATTTCGGCATCCAATGCCTCGAGAATACTAACTTGAGTTTGGCAATTATTGTGTTAGATGTTTTATCTTGCAGTCTCAGCACTTCTGGATACTTTGAAAAATTATCTATAAGCAGCAAAAAGGATCTCCCTTTAAAATCAAAAATGTCTGCAGCTAGCATGTACCAGGGTAATTCAGGAATCTGGTGGGACCACAATGACTCTTTTTGATTGCTTGGAAGCTTTTCTTGACACACTTTGCAACTTTCAACCATTTGTTCTATGTCTTTAGACATTCCTGGCCAGTACATGACCATTCCGGCTTTAGTTTTTGATCTTTGGATCCCTTGGTGAGCAATATGTAATCTTTTTAGCATCTCTGCTCTGGCACCTTGCTGTATTACCATTCTGTCTCCAGACATGAGCAGTCCATTCTTTGTTGCCAGTGACTGTCATATTGGCCAGAATATTTGTAAAGTAGGTGGCAGCTGTTTTCTTCTCTGTGGCCATCCCCTCTTGTGCAACTCTATTGCAGCTTTCAGTGTTTCATTTTTTTGCGTTTCCTCAGTAAGCATATTTAGCAGCTCTGGGCTTAAAGTTTCTGTCATCTCCAGTGCATATATAACTTTTTCATCAAAGATTTCTTCAGTGTTGTCAGAACCGTCACTTTCAACTGCCCTTAAAAGTGTGTCAGCTATGCACATGAGTTTTCCTGGAGTATATAACACAATCAAATCATACCTCTGTAGTTGCAGCAACATTCTCTGTAGCCTGTCAGGAGATTGCCCCAATGGCCTTGAAAGAACAGCTTCTAGAGGTTTGTGATCTGATTGAACTTTTACCGTGACTCCGTACACATACTGGTGGAACTTCTTTGTAGCAAACACTATAGCTAACAATTCCTTTTCAGTTTGTGCATAGTTTTGTTCTGCACAGGACAGTCCACTAGATGCGTATGCAATAGGTTATCCTGCTTGCAACAGACTTGCTCCTAGACCATCTTTTGATGCATCTGCTTGTATTTCTAGTGGCTTTGCAGGATCATAAAAACTTAGGACTGGTGCTTTTGTCAGGGCTGCCTTTAAATCTTTCAGAGCTTTTTCATGCTCCAGGCCCTATTGCCACACTATGTCTTTTTTAAGCAGCACTTTCAGTGGTGCAGTCAAAGATGCTTCATTTGGTATATACTGGGCTAGGTACCTGGTCATGCCCAGTAGACGTATTAGTCCTTTCTTGTCCTTTGGTGGCTTCATGTTGTTTATTGCTGTTACTTTCCCTTCATCTGGCTTTACACCCTCTGAAGTAATGATATAGCCCCTGTATTTAACTTGATTCACCATGTATTGTATTTCATCTTTGTTGAATCTGACATTGATCTTTTGTGCTCTCTCCATGATGTGATGCAATATTTGATCATTCTCTCCTTTTGTGCAGGCAGCTATGAGCATGTCATCTACTATGATGTGGATGCCATCAATGTCACCAAAAGCTTCTGCATTTTTCTGCTGAAATACTTCACTTGCAGATTTAGTACACAGCAGTGAAGATACTTCATCTAGGATTACCTGCCAGTAACCATCCTTTTCATCGAGTTTGGTGAATATCTGCTTTCCTGCCAGCTTGCACTGTACATCTGCAGGGGTTGGAATGGAAAAATGTTGTCTTTTCATTGCCTTATTGAGGTCGCTTGGATCCAGGTAGACTCTCAAGGTTCCATTTCTTTTTTTTTGTGATTACGAGACTGTTCACCCAGGCCATGGGCACCTGCACTGGACTTATAACACCCAACTCCTGCAGTTGTTCTATGGTGTCTTTCAATTTGTCCATGACTGCATAGGGAATTTTTCTACAGCCATTTATTACCGGACTGACTGGAGTGTCCATGTGAATATGCTGTGCTCCTGGGAAATGACCTAGACCTTCAAATATTGTAGGATGCTGTGCAATTAATACTTCTTTTGTTGCTGGAGATTGCACATACACAGAATTAATTCTGCATATCAAATCCAGTTCAACACATGCTCTCCGTCCAAGTAAAGGTACATACATAGACACATAGACAGTGTTGGCAGATAAGGGCCTATGGCTCACCCAGTCTGCCCATTTGAGCTTGTAAGTTCAGTTTGTTTTCCTAGAAGTCTGTTGCCCCTTACCCCTGACCTCCAGAATTCCTTTATGTCTATCCCATGCATTCTTAAATCCAATGATTGTTTCAGCCCCCACCACTTCCTCTGGCAGGGTGTTCCACTTGTCCACCACTCGTTCTGTGAAGAAATTCTTCTCATGTTTCCTCCGAATCGTCCTCCCTCCAACTTCATCCCATGCCCTCTAGTCCTGGAACATCTTTTTCGCTTAAAAATAGTGTTTTCCTGCACCCTGTTCCTCCCTGTAAGATACTTGTATGTCTTTATCATATCCCCTCTCTCCCTCCTCTCCTCCAGGGAGTACATGTTCAGTTCCTTCAACATGTCTTCATAGGACTTGTGATGCAATCCATGCACCACCTTTGTTGCCCTCCTCTGAACCTTCTCTACCCTGTCTATGTCCTTACGTAGGTATGGTCTCCAGAACTGTACACTGTACTCCAGGTGGGGCCTCACTAGTGTCTTGTATAGTGGAATTATGACCTCCCTTTTCCTCTGCTCTGTCCCAGCCACCCCTCACCCAGCATCTGTCCCAGCAGACCACAGTGCCCTAGATCGTCCACAGATTTTCTCCTCATGGCAGGGCCAGGAATGGGAGGGACAGCCTCCCCCCACCCGATGATGTACATCCAGGCAAGGTAGTTGGCTGACAGTGCAGCATGGAGGCAAGTGGGCAGGGTTTCATTTAGCCCACACCAATGTGTTTTTACATTTTCTGTCCTTGTGTTCCCCTATGTTGGGGCACGCTCATGAGTGTGTGTGTGAAGGCACACGCACACCACAGAGTTCTGCATCCCTCCCATCCACTGCCCTCCTCAACCCACACTACCATATGGCCTCCACCACTCCACCAGGTGGTAGTCATTCAGTGGAGCATGTAGGTCCTCCCCCTCCAGGAAAGGAAAGCAGCCATCAAGTGCTTGATCCGATTCCTTCCCAGGTGACCCCCAGCAACCCATGCTCATGAATGAACATGGATTGTTGGTATGGCAGGAGATAAGGCATGCTACTAGTGCCTCAGCCATCAATGCCACTAGGCCAGCTTAGTAATTTAATTTTTTAGGCTGAATGAATCAGTGGGGTGGAAAAACCAGAAATGTGAATAAAAAAAGAATACCAGCAGGCAGCAGCTACCAGCTAAATACAAATCAAAAATGAAGCTTGATTTGCTCAGCTGGTATTTAGAGCTGAGATGACTGTGTTATGTGTAGTACTACAAGCCTGCAGCAACATCAGCAGTGGTCAATTGTGATTCATTAATATAATCACACTGAGCCCCTACATTTTTGCAGTCCCTGTATGGTCAGAGGCCCTTGGTTAAGCCAGCAGAAACTCTGCTGTGTGACCCTGTCCCTAGATATCCTTTTATGGCTGTATAAGGCATTTGTCTTAGGGCCTCTGTTTGTACTGACATATAAAAATTTGGTGGCTGTCATCATAGCACAGAGCAATGAGGAATCGCTTGGCATGCTGGTGACCTGGGTTCATGTCTGAAGCCCAAACATCAGGAGCAGAGACCAGCAGGGAGGGGGTCAGAGCATCCTATGGATGCTTCACTCCTGGGGAGGTGGGGCACTGCTTGACCACTTTATTAGCAGCTCTCAGAGGTGGCTAATGGAGGTGTTCTAGGTGGCATGGACCACCATACATTGTCGAATGTCCCTGCCTCCAGGACACTGCTGCAGCCACATGAATGTGGGGGGTGGGTAGGACTAGAAAAGCAATCCCCTGCACAGCTGCTGGATGATTGCTGCCTCATTTCTCCAAGCCACATTGCCATTCACAGCCTCCTCTGATCCTTCTAGCCCCCCTCACTCCTTGGCCAAGGTAGCAGGAACTATCTCCCCTCCTCTGCCCACCCTCTTGAGTGGCCCCCCCTGGAAGGGTTACCCTGGGTCTACTGAGGATGTGAACCGAACTGAGGATGTTATGGATGGCAATGGGAATGGTCCAGAGGGTGAAGGAGGGGTTAACACTGCACAGCCTCAAGGAACAGCTGGCCAGAAGGGCAGGGAGAGGTGGAAAAAGATTAAACAAAAAAAAAACAAAAAACCCGAATACTGTAATTTGGCATAGCCAGCTCAGTTCTACTCAGGGTTTTATTTTTGGAAACAGCAGCAGGCTCACTCAGAGCAGCTGCACCTCTTGAGATTGCCTTTCTCACCCTATGGCCCAGTTGACAAATTACTTATTTAATCATTATAAGGCTCTCTGTTTTACTAACTACTGCAGACAATCTGGCTGGCAATGTCATATTATTAAAGAAAGGTCAGGACATATCACAGTGGCCCTATAGAAGAATGCTTTATACAGCCATAATACTAAGGCTGTATTTTGGAAACAGTAGCAGGCATGCTCAGAACATCTGTGCCTACCTTACCTGACTCAAGACAGATCATTTTGAGTAGTTTTCTCTGTTTAGGGCAGTCAAAAACAAAGTTTTGACATTTTGTTATAGTCAGGGTAAGGTAATCAGGTAGTAGAAAGATCAGTGTAGTAACTACACTAGCATAATCAACTTCCTGTTTTGCATTAGGGTATTTTTAGGGTAATTTGGGGTAGTTTGGAGGTAGTTATGGGTAGTGTTTAGGGTAGGGTGTTTTTCTACCTGCCCATGCCTACGCTGTATGACTATTGTGTATTTAAATGCTTGTGTATAAAGATCATGTTTGTGATCCTAAGCCCTGCTCCAAAGAACTGTCAGAGCACAGGGGGTTCTTGGCTTGCAATCTGGAATCTTTTTCTAATAAAAAAAAACCATTTAATGGTATCCCAGTTGTTGCACTGCTTTTTCTTTTGTTTTCTTGTCTGGTGGTTACCAGCCTCATGGCAGCAGCACAGTTTGAGACAGATTGTGGACACCTCAGTACTGGGCTTGTTGTATTTGTGATTGGCATTTGATAGTCTGCTGATTTCCCTACCTATTGGATAAGATGCGGATCCTAGTTAACCAACAGCCTATTTCTTCCTACCCCCCACCAGAATTGCCTTATGTCTGTCCCATGCATTCTTGAATTCCCCCACTGTTTTTGACACCACAACCTACTCAGGCATGCCGTTCCATCCATCCGCCACTCTCGCTGTGAAAAAACACTTCCTCACATTACCCCTGAGCCATCCCCCCGCTCTGTCTTTAAATTGTGTCCCCTTGTTCTTGCACATCTCTTTTTCTGAAAGATGCTACCCTCTTGGACTTTGTTGATTCCCTTGAGGTACTAGAAAGTTTCTATCATGTCCTCACTTTCCCTCCTTTCCTCAAGGATAAACATATTAAGCTCCTTTAGTCTCTCTTTGTATGGCTTCTATTGCAGACCCTGCACCATTTTAGTTGCCCTCCTCTGGACTGCCTCCATCCTTTCTATATCCTTGCAGAGATGGGATCCCCAGAACTGCACACAGCACTCCAGATGGGGTCTCACCAACTGTCTATACAGAGGGATAACAACTTCTTGTTTTCTACTGGTGATGCCTTTCCCTATTCATCTCAGTTATCACCCAGCCATCCTTACTGACTTCTCACATTGGTTGCTTACCTTTAGGTCATCTGATATGACTACCCCCAGGTCCCTTTCCATTTTTGTTGCTGTTAATACCTCCAGCTCTCCCCCCCATTGTCTACTCTTACCCTGGGTTTTTGTTTCCCAGTTGGATTACTTTGCACTTCTTTGCATTGAATCTAAGCTGCCATACGTTTGACCATTCCTCCAACCTTGCCAAGTCCCTTTTCATCCTTTCCACCCTCCTTGTGTATCAACCGTGTTGCAGATCTTTGTGTCATCTGCAAAGAGGCATAATATTCCTTCCAGTCCCTCTGCAACATCACTTATAAAGACATTAAAAAGGACTGCACCCAGTACTGAACCCCACGGTACCCCACTTGTAACCCCTCTTTCTTCGGCATGGACTCCATTTACTATTACCTTCTGTGTCTTGTTATCCAGCCAATATTTTACCCAGGCTACCACCCTGGGACCCCCTCCAAGGCTGGTTAATTTGTTTATTAATCTTTTGTGTGGGGTTGTGTCAAATGTCTTGCTAATATCTAGGTAGGCCATGTCCACAGCCCCTCCCTGTTCTATTACTTTGGTCACCCTGTCAAAGAAATTGATTAGATTCATCTGACATGACATTATCACTATGAATCCATGCTACCTTGGGTCCTGTGCCCAGCTGGACTCTAGATACTCAACAATTCTTTCTTTCAGAAGTGATTCCATCATTTTCCCTACAACTGAGTTCAAGCTAACAGATCTGCAGTTTCCTGCCTCTGCTTTGCTCCCACTTTTGTGAAGAAGAATCACACCCACCTTCCTCCAATCCTCCAGTACCACACCATCCTCCCATGGTCTGTTAAACAGGATAGTCAGTGGTGTCACTAGTTCTCCCCTTAGTTCTTTTAGAATGTTGGGGTGAAACCCATCAGACCCCATTGCTTGTCCACCTTCAGGTTTAGCAGTTATTTAAGAACCCTTTCTTCTGTGAAAGGACTGGTATCAACCCCCCTATCCAGAGTGCTTTTATTGATTGGATTAGGTACCTCCCCCTCTTCTTCTTTTGTGAATACTGAGCAGAATTATTCATTCAGTATCCCTGCTTTTCGCTGTCCCTCTCTGCCCACCCAATATCCCTTTTATTAAGCCTCACTATCCCTTCCTTGGTCTTTCTTCACTCCCTAATGTACCTATAAAAGGTTTTATCCCCTTCTTAACTGAGTTGTCTATCTTTTCCTCAGTTTGGGCCTTTGCTATTCTAAATGCCTTCCCCACATTCTTCTACTTTAACTGGTGCAGTTCTCTGTCCTGCTCCTTCTATGTTTCCTTATAGTTCCTAAATGCTATCTTTTTCTCCCTAACCTTCCCTGCCTCCTCTTTTGAGAACCATAGTGTTTTTTTTTTCATTTTGATTTATTGCTTCACACAAAGGCTTGTTGCCTCTGTGATGGCAGTTATTATACTTCCCCATTGTTCCTCCACCTCTCCTTCTTGCGTGTTTGCTAGTGCTTTTCTGAAGCATTCTCCCATTTTGACAAAGTCAGCCCTTCTAAAGTCCAGTACCCTCACTTTTGTATGGCTTGACTCTGTGACTGTGTTTATCGTGAACCACAGTTTGGTGGTCACTTGTTCCCAGATGGCTACCCACTTATAGATCTGAGATCCTCTCTCCATCCCCATTTGAGAATACCAGGTTTAAGATTGTTCCCTCATGAGTGGGTTCCAACATTAGTTGCCTGAAGCATGCCCCCTGTAGGGCATCAAGAATGACCCTGCTCTTGGAAGTGGCTGCAGCAAATGTGCTCCAGTTAACATCTGTCATATTCAGGTCCCCCATCAACAATATCTCCCCCTTTTCTGCCATTCTAAGGATGCTTTCTATCATTTCATTGTTCATTTCCTCCCCCTGAGATGGGGGTCTGTAAACAGCACCCATGCGGATTGTGGTGTGATTTCCGGTCTCCAGGGTGACCTACAGTGCCTCCTCTCCTCCCCTTTTACCCTCTAGTTCTTTTGCTTTAGTTCTTTTGCTTTGGTCCCTTCCCTTATGTAGAAAGCTACTCCTCCTCCTCTTCTACCCTCCCTGTCCCTCTTGTAGATTGTGCATTCTGGTATGTTGACATCCCAGTCATGGTTTTCTGTGTACCATGTTTCTGTGACTGCCATGATATCCAGGCATCCCTCTTCCATCAAGGCAACACGTTCA
Organism: Neoceratodus forsteri; assembly: GCA_016271365.2. Taxonomy (NCBI): domain Eukaryota; kingdom Metazoa; phylum Chordata; order Ceratodontiformes; family Ceratodontidae; genus Neoceratodus; species Neoceratodus forsteri. Next base: position 978,683,439 of record CM057458.1, on the reverse strand, counting down.
GGGAGCTTGTTACCTAGACTATGGGCACTGGTATTCATTACCATCCATTTTTAATGGCCTTACCCCTTTTTGCCCCAACCCTGTCCTTACTGCCTTTCCCTTTTTCTCCATTTGCCCCTGCTCTTCTCCGATTGACTTCTCTATCTTGGTGTTTACCTCACTAACTACCCTGATTTTTTTTTTTGGGCCGGGTAGGATTTCCCTGCTCCTTTTCAGTGGCTCTCCCCTTGGCTAGTTTAAATGCTTGCCAATGAAGCATTTAAACCTATCTCCCAGGATTCTGGTTCCCCTCCTGGACAGATGCAGGCCATTGTGACAGTATAGACCTGTATCCCTCCAGGTAGGCCCCCATTCCCCAATGAAGCCAAAACCCTGAGCTCTGCACCAGTTTTTCAACCATTGATTGAATCCTAGGGTACAGAACACCCTAGCATCACCCATGCCATAGACAGGCAGCACCTCCAAGAAGGTTACCACTCATGCTACTTGTCTAAGTCCCCTCCCCAACTCCACAAACTCCTCCTGCACTGCTTTGATTCCTTTCTCAGCCAGGTCATTTGTCCCTAGGTTGACAATGACATCCCACTCAATCCCACATGCAGCTGTTCCTGCAATCCTGTGGATTTGTTCCCTGTCCTTCCAAGCCATGGTGCCAGGCAGGCGCCTTACCTCCCTCTCCCCCTCCCCAAGTTCTACACTTCTAACAATGGAGTCCCCTACCAGGAGTTGTTTTCTTCCCCTGTGGAGTCCCATGCCACCCTCCTGTGGGTCTCTTTTGTGGAGGTTCCCAGCATCCTCCTTGGTCTCCACTGTGAGTGCCTCCATAGAGGAACCACACTCTGCCAGAATGGTGTATGAATTGTGGAGAGGTACAACTGGAAGGGTGCATCTCCATTCCACCACCCTCACCCTCCATGAGCCTACTGTGGTTCAACTGCTCCTCTTTCTTGACAAACTCTGAGGCAGTGGCAGCAGCTCTGGTAGTCTCTAGGTGGGAGAGGAGGTCCCCCAAATCCTGGCCAGTTCAGCCTGGAGACAAGCAACCTCCTCCCTCAGCTCAGAAAGGTGCCTTCAAATGGAACAACACTGCATCCTCCAGAAGCCTCCCAGAAGCCTACCACTCCACAGCCACTGCACTGCATCACTTCCATCATGTCTTATCTGTGGCCCCTCAACTTCTGTTTTGTATGCTTACACTTTCTGCTCTCTGTTTATTTATTCTTTTTAATTTTTTCTCTCTACTTTCCTACTGCCTCCTTGCTCTTACAGCTCCTGCTCTTCCAGATCTGGGACAGGAAGTTCCTGTATTCCTCAGTAGTATCCTTCTTACTTGCTCAGAGTCAGACCTCCAACAGCTATGGGGAGTATGGAGAGCTACTCTTTTTCTTCTAGGATGGTAAGTCTTTTGTGCCTCTGCGATCACTCTCTTCCTGCTCCCAAACAGAAAGTTCCTGTTGTCAGCCAAATCCTGTGCCAGTGGTAGCGTTCTAACAGTACCTCTTTCCTCTTGCTGTTCTCTGCCAAAATATGTCTAGGGCAGTTTTAAATCCAAACACCTGGCTTCTGACTGCCTAAGCCACTTCCCCTAATTCACGGTTCCCTTCTTCACCTAGCTAACTGCACAGATTTTATTTGTAATTATTTTATTATTATTTTGGAAGACACCTTTGAGCCAAGGCTCTTTTACAAAGGTTCCACATCTAAGAAACAACACAGAACATAGTGAGGACAATAACAAGTACAGTAGTTTCAAGCAGTCATAGGCTTTGTCAGGTACATTAAAGCTTTCATATGGAATTATTAAAGTATCTACAATGATTCACAGTATGTATGTTAAGTTACAGTAATTTGTGAATATTATTCAAGAACATATGTACAATAAAAAAACACAGTTGTAATAAGGAATAAGGTTCACTAGAATAAATTAGAAAAGTACAGTTATGTAAGAACCTACCGTAACAGTAGATCTTCGAGAGAGGCTGTTGCAGTAGGTATTCACATATAGGACTGACCTGCCATGTGTCAGGACCTCACAGAAAAATTTCTAGCTAGCAGTCTCTGGTGGGGGACTGCCCCCACATCAGGTGACCGACATCATGCAAAGTTGGTATAAAGGGGTGGCACCCGATGCCCGCCTTCCAGTTCTTTCCCACCAAGGGCAAATGAAGGCAAGATGAGAGAGAAGAGGATATTCCCCCCATGGAAATGGAGCCAAAGAAGCTTAGGGGGATGGAGGGTGGGAAGACAATGCATACTGCAAGAGCCTCTCTCGAAGATCTACTGTTACAGTAAGTTCTTACATAACTGTACTATCTTACTTCGAGAGGGCTCTTGCAGTAGGTATTCACATAGAAGACTGAGTCCCAAGCAGTCTGGAACAAGGAAAAACATTCGGGAGTAGGATAACTATCCAAAAAACATGGAACCTCTGGCTGAACGGGTCTTATGAAAGAAGACCTTGAAGCACAGCCAACCCAAAGCCTACTCTATGGTGAGAGGCAATGTCCAAACTGTAGTGTTTCTTAAAGGTATGGATGGAAGTCCAAGTTGTGGCTGCACAGATGTCTGCCACTGACACATTCTTGAAACAAGTTGCAGAGGCAGCTACTCCTCTAGTGGAGTGACCTCTGACTTGATCCAGCAGGGTCTTGTTGTACTTGTCATTACAGAAAGTGATACAATGAGCCAACCATTTTGATAGGCATTGCTTAGAAACAGCATTGCCTTCCCTTTTGTAAGCAAAAGAGACAAAAGCTGATCAGTTTTCCTGAGATCCTTAGTCCGAGTGGTGTAGTATTTCAGTATTCTGTGAACATCCAAAGTATGCAAGAGGTATTCCCCTTTATTGGAGTGTTGCATAAAGAAAGCAGGTAGCTCCATGGATTGATTCACCATAGATTCTGCCACCACCTTAGGGAGAAACTTAGGGTTGGTGCATAAAGCCACACGTTCCTTGTGGAAAATCAAGTATGGGATTTTGCACATCAAGGCCTGGAGCTTGGAAATGCACCGAGCCAAAATAATGGCCACTAGGAAGAGAGTCTTCCAAGAAAGGAACTTTAAATCTGCTGTGGCTGCCGGCTCGAAGGGAGGCAGGGTAAGCTTTTCTAGAATAAAATTCAAGTCCAATGGAGGAGCAGGTATGTGGATGGGGGATCTCAAACGGAGGACCCCTCTGAGGAAAGTCTTAGAGACTTCCAACTGAGCAAAAGTCCTGTCTCTGAAGGGACTATGGTAGGCTGAACTCACTGCCATGTAGACCTTTAAAGAGGAATGGCTAAGACCCAGATTGAAGAAGTGACTCATGTACTCCAGGAATTTATTGGCTGGGCATGAGAAAGGTTAAAAACCCTTTGAAATGGCCCAAATTGAAAAGCATTTTCACTTCATTGTGTACGTGGACCTGGTGGAAGGCTTTCTGGCCTCTACCAAGATGTTCGCTATGAGCGGAGAAACTCTGAAGTGGGCCTTTGCTACATCTGCAGGAGCCACGTATGCAAATTAAGGGATTTAAGACCTGGGTGAACAAGGGTCCCCTGATCCTGGGTCAACAACTGTTGTGACAGAGGAAGAGGAAGTGGAGATTCCTCTGAAAACTGTTGCAGAAGAGAGAACTAAACTTGCCTGGAGCAGAAGAGAGCAATGAGAATCAGTCGAGCTCCCTCCAATCTGAGTTTGTTCAGGACCCTCAGAATTAAGGGAATCAGAAGGGAGGCATAAATGAATCTGTCCTTCCAAGCAAGATACAGAACGTCCCACCAAAAAATGCCTTGCCCTGGAGCGAGCAAGCAGAAGGAGGGAAGTTCTGCATTTTGGAGAGACGTGAAGAGGTCTATCTGAGGCATTCCCGATTGCTGAAAAATGTTGTTTATGACTTCTTGGTCCAGTTCCCGTTCATGGGCCCTGACTGAGGACCAACTGAGTTGGTCCATCAGCATGTTTTCCAGTCCCAGAATGTGGATTGCAGTAAGGTGACGGTAATGCTGGGTTGCTCAAAGCCAGATCCTCATTGCTTCCTGGCATAGAAGGTAGAAACATGTTCCTCCCTGCTTGTTGAGATACCAGACTATGCACATGTTGTCTTTTTGTATGAAGAGATGACTGGAAAGGATAAGGGAGTGAAGAGCATGAAGGGCATAAATAACTTCCCTCAGTTCAAGCACATTTATGTGCAGGTTTTGTTCAGACTTTGACCAGCTGCCCTGAGTTCTGTATGACCTAAGATGGGCTCCCCAGCCTTCTCCTGATGCATCTGTCATCAATGTCTGGGAAGAAGGTTCGATATTGAAGTGAACTCCCAGGCATAGGTTCTCCTGCATCATCCACCATTGTAAGTCCCTGATCATGGGGTTAGAAACTAGCACCTCTTGGTCTAGATCATCCAGGGACTGGTCCCATTGGACTGAAGTGTCCATTGAGAGATCCTCACATGTAGCTGAGAGCGTTAGATTGTCGGAATGGCATCCAACATTAGCCCGAGAAGGTGAAGGACTGACCTGGCTCCTACTGTCCTGTGACTGGTTTCTTGCTAGGGGGAGTCTTGGTTGCTGGGGGGCCTACCACTTGTTGGCTCATTTGCCCTGCAGCTTTGGTTTTTGATGGTTCCTTTTATGAAAAGGATGGCGCTGCCCTTGAGGGTGCATGTACATGGAGTCAACAGACTTGAGTGCAGTGCCTTTCTCCTGCAGGTCAGTTATGTTGTCCTTGACATCACCACTGAACAGCACTGAACCCCTGAAGGGAGCATCCTAGTTTGCACTTCAGGGACCAGTCCTGACACACGGAGCTAGGCATGGTGCCGTAAACCTACAATGAAGGCCGAGCTCCTGCCGGTGATGTCCACTGCATTGTAGGTGGAATGAAGCATGTGCCGACTGGCCAAATGAGCAGAATGGATGAGATCTGCCACTTCCTGCTTAGTCCAAGACTCAGAAAGGGAGTCCAATTTTGATTTCACCTGACTGAGGATGGTCTTCTGATAATCCTTCATATGTGCCACATTGTTCAGGGCCTTAATACCTAGGGTAGAAGAGGAATATATCATCTTCCCATATTGGTCTAGAAGCCATGATTCCTTGTCAGGTGGGAACGAGCTGAGGTGTTTTGGGTTAGCAGAACAGCTGTGAGTGGCACTAATGATGACCAAATCCACCTTGGGGTGTAGAGTCAAGAACTCTATGCCCTCGGAGCCTGGTATAGCTGATCTGACTTCCTTGGAAGGGTGGCTAACACTGAAGGTTGCTTCCAAATAGTGGAAACAAGGTCTGCATGGGGCTTTATCCAGGGTGGAATCAGTGAAGGAGCAGTCTCAGGCAGATCCAGATGAGCAGCGAGCTTTTTACGCTCTGAGTCTGGCTCCAGTGATTGCCATTGATGGACTTCCTGGATCTTCCTCAGTAACTCCAGAAAGGAGGGATCCTCCAGAGGGGACGTCAGAGGGGTCCTTTGCCTGGGGTGGTCTGGAGTACGTGGCTCATCATCAGGATTAGAGCATCCCTTCTCTGAGTCTGAGTCAGATGTGTCCATCGAAGAAGAGGAGGAGGAGGACTCCTCCCTATGAGGGGAAGGAATGGTCCCTTTAAGGAGTTCCCTGAGATGCATATTCTCCCCACCCTGGGCGTCAGAGGGTTCTCCTTTGGTGTTGGGTGGGGGAGGGAGTCTTCGTCTCCACTTCAGGGATCCTCCAAAGGGTCCAGTGTTGGTAGATGACTTTCAACCTCTCTGGTGAGCTGAGCCTTGGCCTCAGCCCACCAGGAGGCCAGAGTCTCCTTCAAGTCCACCAGCATCTGGGGAGTGGGTGGCGGAGGAGGAGGAGGGGGATACAGATACTGAGGGTATCCATAGATGGAATATCCATAACCTGATGGTGGGTAGCCTGGTGTCAGGTACTGAGGCATCGGGTACTACGGTGACGGATAATACAGCATTGGGTATGAAGGCACCTGATACTGTGGAGACGGGTATGGTGGCACCAGATATTGGGGTGTCAGTAACCTGGGAGCCAGGGGCTCTGATGGAGCAGAGGGACCTGGCAAAGGCCCAGCAGGTGGGTCAGGTAAAGGAAATGCTGGCCTCATGGCCATCAGGCCCAGTGTCGTTACGCTTTCCGGTAAGGGGACATCGGCTGGCATTGGGTATGCTGGCATCAGGGCTGATGTCTGAGGGTCCAGCATCAGGGTATCAGGTTCCAGAGGAGGAGGCCCTGATGGCAGCATCTTGAGGTCCTCTATGATAGCCGGGGAGGAGGGGTTAGAATCCCCGGGAGTTAGCAGAGGAAATGCAGGGTCTTCAGATGGCAACACGAAGTGCTGCAGAGAGCCTGGGGCATCAGACTGACATTTGGGATTCAGTGCAGGCTTCTTGACTGGGTGAGCATTGGTGGGACCGGCGTCCAACTTATTGGCCAAATCCGGGCTGGCGTCGGAGGAGCCAATGTCCGACTTATTAGATTCCTTACCTGAGGAAGGTCACACTGGAGATGTGGCCTCGTTGGGTGGAGATTTGGCGGGTGCCCCTGAAGGGCAAGCAGCTTATCAGCCTTGTCTGGGTGGGCATCGCAAAGCCGTGCGCCCAACTTACCAGACCCGCTCTGACCCGAAGACTGCGTGGTGGAAGAGGCCTTCCCAGGAGCAGAGGCCTCCTTGTCCATGGAGGCTCCTGAAGAGCCTGAGTGTGAGCCAGATGGGAGGGGTGATGCCTTCTTGGATACCACCATGGCGGCTGTCATGGAGCAGTCCCCCGGAGGGGACGTTACCTTCAATGCCACGACTACGGCTGGAGTTGCAGCTGCCGTGGAGGCCGTTTCCCACTCTCAATGCTTCTCCTTGTCCCTTTTCTTTTTGTGGCCTTCAGAGGAAGTGGATGCCTATCTTAATTTCTTTAGCTCTTTTTCCATGAATATCATTCTTTTCTTGAGGGTATGGGCTTCCAGGGACTGCTGCCTTCTTTTCCGGGTAGCGGAGTTAAATTTTTGGCAGTGTTGGCACTTCTCCACAAGATGTTCTGGACCCAGGCAGAAGAGGCACAAGGAATGGCCGTCCTTATGTGGCAGTTGGGAGCCACACGAGTCGCACTCATTTTTATGTGATTCGGAGGGCATCGGGGATGACATACACAGCGAATCAGGTTGAAAGAGCAAAAAACAGAGAAATTAGGTCGAAAAGTTTGAGAACTAATGACCAGTGAAAGACTGATGAACATTGAACTCTATTGCAAGGAACTTTCACGATCCGACGACAGTAGAGAACTGGAAGGCGGGCGTGGGGGACTGCCCGTTTATACTGACATCACATGACACCGGTCACCTGACTTGGGGGCGGTCCCCTGCCAGAGACTGCTAGCTAGAAATTTTTCCTTTGGGTCCTGATGCCTGGTGCGTCAGTCCTATATGTGTATACCCACTGCAAGAGCCCTCTTGAAGTAAGATCTGCTAGGAAAGATGGTAGATACATGTAGAGGAAGCTATGGGAAGAGAATGTAAATAATAGTGGGGAAATAAAAAGGGAGGAGATAGGAGACAGTGGGGGGTAAAGGTGAGCAGGACTTAGAGGGGGGAAATTACAGGGAAGGAGAGTAAGTTTAGTTAGGAGAAACATTCACAGGAGGCCATTGTGACAAGGTGTTGATGCAGGCTGCACTTGAAAGTCCCTAGGGTAGTGTCGTTGGTAACAGCAGGTGGAAGCGAGTTGTACCAGGATGAGGCTCTGTATGTAAAGGAGCGTTGTCCTTGGGTAGTGCGGCAGTGTGGATCAGAAAAAGTAAGATATTCTGAGCTCCTGTTTGGGGGGGGGGCCGCAGCAGGGGGCCAGTAAGGACTGAACCCTTGAGGGTAGGAGATTTAAGGTAATCTTTTTTGCTAGCATACAGGTCTGGTACTTGAGTCTGCTGGGGAGTTGGAGCCAGTTTGCTTGCTTGTAGATGTCACAGGTATGTAAGAGGTGTGGAGCAGTGGTCAGTAGACAACATGCCTTGTTAAGGGCAATGACTATTCGTCGAAGTGCGGTGTCAGTGGCAGATCCATAGATCACAAGCCCATAGTCGATTATTGATATAACAGAGCTCTGAATGGCAATGCTTAGAGCTTCATTGGTGAGGCGGCTCTTATGTCTAAAGAGAAGTCCTATGCAAGTGTTCACAATCTTGGCAATGCTCTCAATGTATTCAGAGTAAGACAAGGTGCGGTCGAGGGCAACCCCCAGGTATTTAAACAGTTGAACATGTTCGAGCAACGTCCCTTTATTGTTTGCGATAGATAGATATTTGTTTTTATGTTTGTTATGGATGCCATGAAACATCATTGTTTTAATTTTTTTGTGATTTAGTATGAGTTTTTGAGATTTAAACAATGTTTCCACTTGCATAAAGCTTGTTTGCAGTTGCAATAGTAGGAGGAAGGGGTCAGGGTGGGAGATAAAAATAACTGCATTGTCTGCATATAACAGCAGTCCATTAGGGCATGATGCAGGGAGATTATTCCAAAAAATACTGAAAAGCAAGGGATCCAAGATGGACCCTTGGGGAACTAGAGGGACTCTCTAACTCTAACCTGTTGGGTTTGGTCACTAAGGTAGCTTTGGGACCAACGTTCGGCGTCATCTGAGAGGCCAAAGCAAGATAATTGTTCAAATAGCAGGGAGTGGTTGACAGTGTCGAATGCCTTTGTCAAATCGATGATGGTAGCACCGACAAGATGTCCCTGATCCAGAGCATTATGGATGCAACTGGTGAATTCAAGGAGAGCCGTGGTGGTACTTTGTCCTTTTCGAAAACCATGCTGCTTCTGACATTGCAGGTTGTGGTTAGCAAGGTATTCTGTAAGTTGATAGGCAACTATTCCCTCCAGTGCTTTCGAGAGAGGGGGAAGAATGGAGATGGGTCTGTAGTTAGAGGTTAGGGTCTTATCCTCACTTGTGTGAACTGGCATCACAACAGTAGATTTCCATATTTGGGTGAACTGAGAAAGCATTAGGGATCGGTTGAGGATTTTGGTGAGCGAGGTCAGGACTTTGTCAATGGTGAGGGCAAGGAGTTTCAGGTTTAGGGAGTCGTCACTGAATCTGGACCTCCCAAGCACTTTAAGCAGTTGTTTTTTGGCTAGGGCTTCTGAGATAGTTTTAAAGTAGAAAGGTGGATGGCCTTGTGTTATTCTTGCTTTGTCCAAGCCTGAACAGTCTGGTGGGGGGTAAAAGAAGGTTGGAGGAAGCACATGACTAAGATCGATGAATGCCACATTAAAAGTGCTAGCCATGGTGACCTGATCCAGAGTGATGCTGCCATTTACATTGAGCATAGAGGGTGGTACTTTGGGGATATGTCTTGTAACTTCAAAAAGATTCACCAAAAACTTCTTCACATCTTTCCATGAGTTAGCGAGTGCGCTCCTGTAGTATCTTGCCTTTTCTTTTAGAATTGCTCTAGTATAGGCATTTCTTGCTGCTTTGTAAGTCTGGGTATCAGCCTGGGTGCTAGTCAAGTTGGCCAGATGCCAAAGATGATCCAGGGACCTCAATTGTTCCAGAAGATCAGAGTTAATCCAAGGGTTGTTGACGTCTTTAATCTTGCATTTTTTGATTGGAGCATGGACATCTCAGGTGCTGATAAAGCTGTGGATAAAATATTCAAGAGTAGATAACAGCTCCCTTCACCCAACTCAGACAAACATACTAACTCTTGTTTTCTTTTTCTTTGTTTGTTTTTACCCAAAATTGAAGGTCCCAGTAATAGAGTTTTAGTTCTTAATTCCCAGTAGAGCAATAAAGTTCTAACAGTGCCTCCTTCCTCTTGCTGTTTTGAGAAACCCTGTTGAACAAGATGGAATGGAGGTTGTCTGAATGATTCCAGAGAGCTGAGCTCTTTTGTGAGAATCATGGTTATTTAATTGTAATAAAAGTGGGGTCCCAGGGTGGACTGTGCTCATCTGAGGCAGTACACTGGCTAGAGTTTTGACATTTTTACACCCATTGGGGAAGTAGTACAGTATAATTCACTTTAATCTGTCACACAGATTGGTTGGTTTTGCATTGTTTTGTCAAATTAGAAATTCTTTAGCAACTTATATACCATTGCTTTTCAGTACTTAATCAGAAAAATAGCAGTTTTTATAAACTGTTTTTGCAACCCAACAAGAGTGCCTTTGCAGTTCTGTCACAATGCAATGCAAAACTGTGTTGCAGCTTTTAGAACTTGACAAAAGCACATGGAGACTTTCAAAGTGACAACAGGTTTATTCGGGCACAGATTCAACTCCAGCCAACAAACGCCATAAGTAAGGTCTGCACAGCTGAACTAGGAACGGGACACCCTCTGTAGCTAGTGACAAAACAATGACAGTCAAACAGGCAAGCTTAAAGGACACCTAAATGCAAAAACATCACATTTTAATTTTCTAAAATCTGGCTCCATAGCTGTTCTAAAGGAAAGTCTGCTGTTTCCATTACTGCTGAAACGGCATTTATTTAATCAGGATAACTGCAGTTTTGTAGCATTTGAAAAATGTAAACAGCCTCTTTCAGTCAAAATCTCCTTCCTTTTGTTTCCCTAAAATGGCTGCCTGACATGCAGCTTGATAACTTCAACAGAGAGAGAGAGAGAGAGAGAGCCCTAGCAGAATGAACAAGTACTGGAGCAGGAGCAGAGGGACACTGTTCTCCCTTTACTTCACTGCCAATTTGTTAAAAATGGTAAAAGTCATCACTTATTATTCATACTAACACATATGATTAGTGATATTTTTTAAGTTTGCAAATCACAACATGCAGAAGCAAACTCTGTATTTATACACACCTCTGCCTAATTTATCATTTGTTTGCTTTGTTGGCTTCACATTGAATGATGACAATATGTTGTATTTGGACAATGAATGTAAGTGCTGTATGATAATGTGCTCCATTGTAATGCTGTACTGCTCAGAGTTATCTGGTGTGTCTTGTGCAATGGAATGGAAAAATCAATAAAATTAGTTTACATAAAAAAACACTATAGTCTCTGGGTGCCAGCCTTCTTAGAACAATAGTCACCTAAAATGCCTCGATCATCTGAGCTGGCCTAGTGGTGCTGGAGGTTGAGGCACTGGGTGCCACACCTCCTGCCTCACCGGTGACCCAGGTTCGGGAATGAGCTCAGGCCACTGGGGGTCGGTTGGGGAGAGAGAGGCTTGAGCATCCAGAGGACTGCTGTCCTCTCTCAGGGAGGGATTGCCTTCCTGCTTGTCAATCTCCCCCTGGTGGTAGTTGGAGGAGATGTGAGTCGGGAGGCATGTTGCCGATGTAGGACATTGGCAGGGGAGGGGCAGACAAAATGAAGGAAAATGGAGCTGGCAGGCTCCATGATGGCTTCCTAGTGCCCATCCCAACTCCTCAAATATCTGGATTTCTCTTTTTGGCTGGGGGAAAGCCAGTGCCCCTTTGCCTTGGCCCTGTCATGGGGGGACCCATGGGGGATCGTAGAGGATGTCGGGCAGGGGAATAGTGAGCCGGAAACTGAGTCCCTCCGAGGGAGAGATTGGAGTCACCTGCCAGGCTCCCAGGAGGATAAACAAATAATGGAAAAAAAATGCCTTAATCTTCCTACACTTGCTTTGGGTTTTGCTGTTTAAAAACATACCTTATAATCTAGTTGTGAAAACAGAGATGGCCACAATATGTGTGTCCTATGAAGATCTGTGCTGCACAAACTGGAGCCTCTGCCCGCTGGCTGCTGAAGCAGGAACCAAAGTTCCCCTTCCCACATCCTGTGCCCATTTTTGTCATTTCGCCCTCCTCCTCTAAGTGCCCAAATTTCCTACTGTGTCCACAGTTATACATTTATTAAAAAAAGCACCTGGTGGTCTAGTAGAATGATAGCCCAAAATATCACAGCTGCAACTGGAGCTCACACGCTCTGCATCTCTCTGCTGCAAATTGAATCCCCCGCCTTGCTGCTGCTGCTTCCAGAACTTATCAGAGCTCACATACCATGCAGGCACCCCTGTTGCAAACTAAACTACAAATTGTGCAGTGACTGTAACTAACCAGCCCCCACCTTTCCTCACTGCAAACTGCAGTACCTGTCTTCACCAACAATTTGTTTTATTTATTTATTTATACTTTACTAATTTTTCAGGTTTCTCCCACCCCCCGAAGCCACAGTGTACACATGCATGTATATGCGTGGAGGCCCATGCACATGCCAGGATCCAGTGGCCCCTTCTGCCCCTCTCCTGACTTTTGTCACCACACCGTGCTGCTTACGTGCCCACCAGACTCCCACCCAGTGGGAGCTGGACTACAGATGAGTGGGAGTCCACTGTTGGAGGGGAGAGCTGTGGCTCAATCCTGCTCCAACACACCCCTCACCCCCAAGCCAGCTCCCCAGAAACCCAAGATCTTTCCCAAACCCGGATCACTGGTGTAGCATGAGGTAAGGCACCAGTGCCTCAGCCCTCTGTGTTATCAGGTCGGCTTTCACCAACAACTTTATTGTAACTGCAATCTTTGATGCTATCTGTGTCCCCCACAAGACCCCAAGGTATTTTGTTTTATATGTACAGCTAGGAACACAGTAGGAGAATTGGGCACTAAAAGGAAGGCAGGGCAACAGAAACAAGAATGGGATGTGGGAGGGAAGCTCTAGTTGCTGCTGCAGCAGCAGCCGGCAAGCAGGCAGGGGCTCCAGTTCTTTGTGGGATATAAACATTGGTGCCATCTCTGTTTTCCCCAACAGACTACAAGTTTTTTTTTTTTATTTTAGCTGCAAAGTCCAAAGTAGGTAAGTGACGATCAGAACATTGACAGAGTAGCAGACCATTGTTCAAGGAGGCTGGCACCAGATGATTATATAGTGTAAAAGGGGATGTATATGCAGAGTTTGTTTATGCATATTGTGATTTGTAATCTAAAAAAAAAAACACTTATCTTTTGTATAATTATGAATAATGCATAGGTTACGTGATGATTTTTACAAATTTTAACAAACTGGCAGTAAAGGGAGAACAGTGTCCCTCAGCTTATGCTGCAGCACCTGTTCATTTTGTTAGGGCTCTCTCTCTACATTGACTTTATCACGCTGCATGTCTGGCAGTCATTTTAGGGAAACAGAAGGAGGGATACTTGAATCAAGAGAGGCTGCAGTTTACATTCTTTAAATGCTACAAAACTGCATTTGTCCTAATTAAATAAATGTAGTTTCAGCATTCATATAAACAACAACCTTTCCTTTAGATGGTTATGAAGCCAGATTTTAAAAATTAATATGTGCAGTTTTTTGTTTAGGTGTCCTTTAAGCTAACGCTGAGCATTTAAAACAACACAATACAGTATTGCAACATTCAGAAACATAGAACGCTTAAAAAATAATAAGTCTAATTGTCTATTCAGTCTGCCCTGTGAGGTGGTTCATAGCATCTAGCATTCCATGCCCATCCCCCCAGCTGGCCCGCATAGCACACTTAGCCAGCCCTTTATGTCTGTCTTACCCTCTCTTGAGTCCATTCCCTATAGTTTCACTGACCAGATTCTTTGGCAGTCTATTCCACCCATCCACCAATGGCTCCAGGAAAAAGTACTTCCTAGTATTGTTTTAAAACCTACCCTCTTGCCAGTTTTCTCATATTCCCACTGGTATTGTATTAATGGTACCATGCTTTGTGAACAACTTGCTTGTGTTCGCTTTACTTATATCCTGCAAGAATTTAGAGATCAACTCTGCACTTCTGTGTGTACTCTCATACAGTGTTGTGTGAAATAGAAAAATTCCGTCGGTGCGAAATGTGTAATCCCCACTGGCAAAATGCAGAATTTCACCACCCACGGATGAAATTCCACATTAGAAAGCCAGGAGGGATGATAATACTTTATTAGAAAAAAAGGTTTCCCCCCTTCCCTTCCAGGCCAAAATTAAAATATTTACCCCATCCTCCAGGATTCCCCGAGTCCTCACTGTCATCCCTGGTGTCTAGAAGCCCACACCTGGCTGATTGCTGGCCCAATATGAAGAATTCCCCACCCCCCATCCCTGCCGAGATTCAGCCCCAACCCCCATCCAGATCAGAAGTTGTAATAAAAAAAATGTCCCTGGTGTCTAGTGGTCCCACCCCCCCGGTCGATCACTGGCCAAATGAAGAATGACCCCCCTCGAGATTCACACTTATACTCCCCATTGTCCATAATTGCTGCCCTACACCGGAGCCAACATCATCCATCTTATTCTTCATGAAATCATGATCATGTTATAAAAAAACCAAAAACTTTTGCTGGTGTTTAGTGGACCCCCCACCCTGTCCAGTAGTAAGTAACCCTACCCCACTCTGAACCCCCCATCTATGATCCCAGGCACTGGCCACTGGCACAACCCTCCACTCACCTCCACGGTCAGCAGCCTGACTAAGCTCTTTTACAAATGAGCTCAAAAGAGCACTTTCAATGAATGAGCATGGTGCATGCTCATTCACTGAAAGAACTCATTCAAACTCATTTGTAAAGAGGCGCCCAGTCGGGGCTGCTGGCTGTGGAAGGTGACCCCTGGAAGGTTGGCTATACGCCCTGGGGTCCTAGATGGGAGTGCAGGTGGGGTGAGTTACTTACACCGGCAGTGTGTGGGGGTGGTGTCACTAGACACCAGGGAAAGGTTTTATATCATGATCATGATTTCATGAAGAATAAGATCAATGATGTTAGCCCCAGTGTGGTGGCAATTATGGACAATGGGGGACAAGTGTGGATCTCGGGGGTCACTCTTAATTTGTCCAGTGATTGCTGAGGGTGACACTGCACACCAGGGAAATATATTTTATTACAAATTCTGGCCTGGATGGGGGATGGAGATCTTGTGGAGGGGGGATTCTTCATATAGGGCCAGCAATTGGCCAGGGGGGTGGGACCACTAGACTCCAGGGATGACAGTGAGGATGTGGGGGATCCTGGGAGGATAAACAATTCAATGTTGACCTGGACGGGAGGGAGGAAAACACATTTTTAAAATTTTTGGGGGGTTTGTGTAGTTGAAATTCTGTATTTTGCATTGGCAAAATTTCCAGTGAAATGCATGAATTTCACAAAATATTTTGCGAGGTGAAAACCCCGATTTTGCTGGAATTTTGCAGCGAAATTAAATTTCTCTGCATCACTTCTCTCATACACAAGGTGCTTCGGCTATAACAATTTACTAGACAATATATATTTTTTTCTTTCCAGGGTTTACAACACATTTTGGTAGTCTATTCAAAAAGCCTTTATAGGAAGCACTGGCCTATATCCTATTGACCTCTTAGAAAATGGGTGGAAATTTTCCAAGCCTCTGATTGGCTGACACCCCTGTGTATTTATGTGTCAACAGAGACTGGGAAAAAACTAGTCCCAGTACCATCCTACCTTCCAGTGAAAGATATCAATTGACACAGGCCAGTTTCAAACATCATAGTTGCCATCACTCCCAACCTCCAACCATCGACCCGCTCTCATAATTACCACAAATATGCAGCAGAACTCCATCTCCGGGACCAATTTGAGAAAAGACCCACTCTTGTCCTCCCTGACCACACTGAAAAGTGTACACCACCAATAACAGAACAACAGTAGAGAAGGTGCAAAACCTGACAACTGAAGAAAAAAAGAAAACTAACCTCATGGCTCCAGCAGCCCATTTCTTTCATTCTCCAATATTTTTTCAGTTGTCACAATGGGATTCCAGGTTTGCTCTGCCCGACTATGATCACACCTCATTATGGCATGTGAAGCCAACATAGTTTGACAGTTCACAGTCTTGTTTTCTGTCTAACATTCTGTCTTCTGATAGAATATTTCTTGAAGCATTTCCTACCACTGGACTGGAGTCTGCCCAGCATTTCACAAACTCTAAATACACTGAATTTTAACAATCACTTCTAGAAGTTATGTTTGTATTGCTAGTATTTAACAACTTTGCTAGATTTTATGTGTGATTGCTTACACTAGATTGTAATGTAACTTGTGTTATGGTAAGAGCATCCCCCTCCCCCAACTGCATATTAATGAATCCTATTGTTTGCTCTTCCTACATAGGCCTCTCTTGAACCCCAGTCCCACCACACTCGACAAGCCTGCACACATCACACTAGGCATGGACAGCATGGACAGTGAAAGCCCCTAATGGTAAATCATCTCTCTTCATGCTGAACTCAACCTGAGGGTGTTGGCCCGTTGACACTTCGCGTCGACTGCCCCACCCTCTCCAGCCACCCACCCACCCAAAGCCATCCCTTAAATTACTGACCTCATCAGGTCACATGACCTCTTCTTCTTTTTTCTGAGTGCCTGTTTTCCCCTTTGCTAATTGTCTTCTCCAGCCACTAGGAGTCACTGCGGTCCCCTTGCAACTCCATTTTTTTCCCATCATCCTTGATCCCTGTAGACCAACGTTCCACCTCCTCTTCCTCTAATTCTCTGGCTCTGTTTCCTCACTTGCTAAGTGAACTTCTCAATCTCCCAGACTTGAACCTTGCACCCTCTGCACTGTAGTCTTGGATGCTACCACAGTGCCAACTGGACTGTCCTGTTACTAGATGCCTTTTAGTCCCTCTTATCCCTTGTCCTCATCTTTGTGAATCTTCTTTCCTTGTCGATCCCCTACCTCCGTCTCTCATGTTGATTACTATGGCTTCATTCTAATTCACCTCCCCCACTACCTCCCCACTACCTTCTGTATTATACTCTTCTCCCTTATCACCCTCACCCTGGCTCCACTACCCTAAACTGCTCATCTGTCACACCCACCATAAAAGTCAACTTTTTTATCCACACTGTCTCTACTCTTGCCTCACCCCCATACCCTCCACTTGTTACTGGCAATGCCATCCCCAGACTCGCCTCCCTCCTGCCTACCTTCTTCCTTGCCATACCCCACCTACATGCCCTCCCCATCCCAGTCATCTGCACCAACCAACCTGCCCCTTCTGCATCAGTGCCAACTTTTACAAGCAGCTCAAGTATACCTTCCTAAGGGCCCTCATACTCCTGCTGCTAATATTGGAGAATGTTCACCAAACCCTGGGCCCCTCTCCACCCACACCCCAAACTCCTTTGTCACAAATGGGCTTCATATCGCATCCACTAATATCTGCAGCCTGCTGAAAAAGTTGCTACCTTCCAGGGTTGGCTAGCCCAGCACCATAGAAACATAGAAACATAGAATTTGATGGCAGATAAGGACCGCTTGGCCCACCTAGTCTGCCCATATTCCTACCTAACAGATAAGTTGCAGATCCCAGTTAACGAACAGCTTACTTTCTCCTACCCACCACTAGGACTGCCTTATGCCTGTCCCATGCATTCTTGAATTCCCCCACTGTTCTTGACTCCATGACCTCCTCAGGGAGGGTGTTCCATGCATCCACAACCCTCTCTGTGAAAAAATACTTCCTCACATTACCTCTGAGTCGTCCCCCCTCTATCTTCAAATTGTGTCCCCTTGTTCTTGCACATCTCTTTTTCTGAAATATGCTACCCTCTTGGACTTTGTTGAGTCCCTTGAGGTACTTGAAAGTTTCTATCATGTCCCCTCTCTCCCTTCTTTCCTCAAGGGTATACATATTAAGCTCCTTTAGTCAAACATTGTACCTGTTGTTGAGACCTGGCTCTCTAAGGACAACCCAATTCAGCTGTCTCTATTCCTGGGTACACCCTCTTCCATGAGGACAGAGTTGCAAAGCATGGGGGTGGCTGTGCTATTTACTTCTGGGACTCTTTGCAGAGCCATGCACTCCACCATGCCCAGCTGGATTTCAATGCCCAGGCACTCTCTCTGAAAATCACCACTAGCATGGCCAGGGTCCCCCTCTTTATATCTTCCATCTATAGCCCCCCATTAGGAACCAATCACATGTGTTTCAGTCTCTACTGAACTACCTCCCCCTCCTGCCCCTCAAATCAGAGACCATTGTTCTAGGGGACTTCAACGTTAACTGATTATCTAATGCTGTGGCCCCCCCAAGGATGCCACTGCTGCCATGGATCTCTCCCAAATTGTCACATGCCCTACTTGTTTAAATCCCAAAACTGTAACCTCTAAATTAATTGACCCAGTATTTACCAATTGCCCTAATAAAATCTCTAGTGTCTCGGTGCTCCCTGATGCCCTGAGTGATTACTCACCAGTACACCTCACCTGGCCCTGTAACATAAAAAAAAGCAGCCCCTAAAACCATTTTCAGTGTTGGCTCAAACTGGGTAAGCTGGGTCACTTCAAAAACTACCTAGCCCACTGGGACTGATCACCCCTTGACATGGCCCCTGACATAGATTTGGCTCTTGACTACTTTATATGTACCTTCAACACTGCCTGCAACATATTTGCCCCACTCACTAAACACGTTATCAAAGGCCCCAGCACTCCCTGGATATCTCAGGGTCTCCTAGATCCAATGCTCCACAGAGACACTCTATGGCACTTAGCCCTTGAATCAGGCAAACTGTCTGATAGACAATGCTATCGGGCTGCTAGAAATAAATTTTATTTTATTTATTTATTTAGTTTTTGTTGACTGGGTTAGTGCACTAGACAAATCCTGCCTATTTTCAGGCACGACCCAGGGGAAGGGGGATACAGATGAATGCCAACTGACCTTGAACCAGGTTAAGCTGTTGGTGGTATTTTTAGTGAATGAGGAACATTTGGCCAGGACACTGGGGAAATTCCCCTACTCGGAGGCGCCTCTGTTCTTGGTCAGTAGGGGGAGCTGCTGACCCAGAGGATGGCTGCGTGGTCAGATTCTGTGTGGAGCATGGAGGCTCCGGTTGGAGAAATGGAAACAGAGGCATCAGAGGAAGTACAGGTTTTTGTCTCTAAACAACTGTGCTTACCGGAGATTGTGCAGGCGAGGCCTGCGTCGGAGCCTGCTGCAGTAGAGACTGGAATGCATGGAGAGTCTCTGGAAAGTCAGTCGGGAGCCAGTCCGAGGTCGAGCATGGCAGGAGATGCTGTGGAGGAAGGAGGCGTGACGGTGATCGGTCGCAAAGCAGAGGTACTACCTGGTATAGCGAGGGGTGGAAGTGCCATGGATCAACAAGCTCACGGAGGAAAGGAGGAAGTCTCGGGTATCGCGAGCATGGTAACTCGAATAGAGGAAGGACAGCAGTCGGCCGGTTTTGAGTGTGGGACCGGAGGAACGGACCAGGGAAACAGGGCCCAGCTCTAGTTGGTCAGCTGAATCAGCCATATCTCAAGCGGGTTGGATTCGGCAGGCAGACGGCAGATGGGTACCAGACCCAGAGTGGCTGTCCTTTTCTTCAGGGGCAACGGAGGTGTCGGCAGAACCTACAGTGAGCGGTGAGTCTTTGTCTTCGAATGGACTGTTTTCTCAGGACCAGGCATTAAGCCAGGCAGGGGCATCAGTTAAGCAGAGGAGGGGGGAGGTTTCTCCTGCTGAAAGTTTGCATGGACTGGGGCCAGAGAGCAGGAAGAAAGGAGGGCCCACTTTTGCAGACCTTTTTAAAAGAAATAAGGTGGAGCAAGCCCCAAGAAAAGAGCGTGAATGCGAATAAGGTATAGAGGGCTACCTGAACACCGGACCGGGTATATGTGGCCAGAAATTATTGATGGACTCTATGAACTTTTACCTTCCGATATCTATGCTTTAATTAACATTAGTGGGAGGATACTTTTGATGTAAGCTTTAAACAAATGGCTAGTCTTGAAAAATTTTGGTATAAATATGATAGTTGTAAATGTTACCTTTATGGACACCCTTTTAGCCATTCCAATTCTGAAACGGTGTTTAAAACTGTGAATGTAATGTTTAGGAATGAGGAGTGAATGTGGGGATATTGTTTTTGGTTAAAACAGAAATGTGAGGTACTAGGCTCACGGAACCTATCCTAGACTCGAAAACATTTGGACTGGGGCATGGAAATTTAAAGTTAAATTGTTTATGGTGAATAATGAAATACAACATGTCCCAAATAGCTTCTTTTGGGGAGAGATCGTGGGGTTTGTTTTACCCAGGCCAGCCAAAAGCGTGTTATAGATGTGGTAGTCATAGGCATTTGAGCAGTACGATGAGTGAAATGTGCCTTATGTGGGGAATGGACCATGACAGTGAAGTGTGTGGAATGAATTCAAATGTAATTTATGTGACGATTTAGGACATGCCTACCATCAGTGTCCTTGGGCGAGAGCAGAATAGGCAAGGGGATTGAATAAAGAAGAGCTGATTTGCAGGCCCAATGTAGGGGAGCCTACTCAATCCTGTGTAAAAACATAGTAAGAAGGAAACTGAAAGAGTGACGCATCCTGTAATATCAGAGTCTTCTATTAGTGAAATAAGATCCACTGGGTCAGCTTTGCAACAGAATGTAGTCCCTCCCCATTTCTATGGCAGATTCCTTGACTAAAAGCACGGATGACCTGACAAGGGAACCTGAGAAGGAAATTCCTTTCAGACTCCAAGGAGAACGAGGCAAGTAGTCATCACAGGAGGGGTGTTTGATTCAGAATTCCTTCACAGCTCTAGCAGACTTAGAAGGGAAGGAGTTCCTGATTTGTTAAAATCAGATGAGAGCTTAAACATGGAAATTGAAGAAGAGTGGACTAGAAGTGTTAGAAGGAAAGAAGAAAAAGGGAAGAAAGAGAAACAAGATAAGTCGTGAATAAATGACCAAAGCATAATATGGCCTGTTTAAAGATTATATCCTCAATTGCTGTAGCCTTAAGAGTTATAAGAGGCGGCTTATTACCTTACAGTATTGCAGAGAATTGAAAGCAGATGTGATCCTTTTACAGGAGACTCATTTTTCTTCTTTGTCAGAGGTGTCTCAGATTACAAAGCTATGGTGGGAAGGCCCGTCCTTCTGGTCATTCGGGGAAGATGTGGCAGACGGAGTAGGGATATTATTTTCTAACACAGCAGTTCAGGTAACAAGGCTGATTGATGTCCTGCCTGGTAGGGTATTGTTGTTAGATTGTTTTTTAAAGGGATTGTGTTTAGATTAATTAATACTTATGCTCCACAAGTCAAAACTGCAAGGATAGCCTTGTTTAATTTGGTAAAACCATATTTATTTTCATCAAAACATATAATTTGGGAGGAGACATGAATTGCAGCCTAGATGTTCGGTTAGAGAGCAGGTGTCCAGCAAAAACTTATTGTGACTGTGATGCTCTTTTCAAGTAAACTATAGGGGTTGCAAAGTTAAAGGACGCTTTAGAGAATTGTATGAAAAAGGGATTTTACTTATAAGAGGCATCTTTTCAGACGAGAATAGATTATTTTTCTATCTTATCATTTAACTCGGTGGAGTGTTCAGTAATTTCATATGATTTTCTGATCATAATGTGTTATGCAGTGTTGTAGGTCTACAACAGATTCCAACTTTTTCCCAGCTTTGCAGGCCAGATGGATGTTGAATGACGGTTGCTGACAGAAGCAGGATTGTTGGCTCAATTTAAAAACTTTATGGTTTTCCAGTAAATCAGTAGCAGTATTTTTCTTAGACTGGGTTTCTTGGTGGTGGATACCAAATTGGCGTTAAAGGATTTCTTTATAACATATGGGAAACAGAAAGGTTCAAGGAATATTTACAATACTTAGAATTTCGAAATCAATATTATAAATTACAGTCTCATTCTAGAAGTAAGGATGCAGAGATTCAGTCACAGATTAAAAGGGTGAAAAAAATATGTTTACTTATCAATATCATAGGGCTGCATCTATTCATGCTGGTTTTAAATTCGGTACTCAACAACAACCTTTTCAAGACCCGTATAAGGCATGTAAGACTAGGATTGAGAAAAGAGTGATGTCAGGGCTCAGAAATTCTGTTGGAGAATTAAAATCATCCGTGGCAGAAATGCTAGTTATAGCAGAGGAGAAGGTGGTGTCCCAATTTGGAAATAGTTTCGTTTCCACCTTGGGGTGGGAAGACGTTTTTAATTTCCCAATTCCATATATTTCTCAGGTAGAAGTAGAAATGCTGCAAGGCCTATAACTTTGCGGAGGTACAACAGGCAATAGGTGCCTTAAAGGTAGAGGTATCACCAGGGTTAGACGGGTTGACTAATGAATTTTATAAAACCTTTGCAGATGACCTGAGTGGTATTTTGACTGAAATTTTCAATGATATCTTACAATATGGGTTTGGAGATTCAAAATTTAATCTAGCTATTTTAACATTTATTTTTAAGACAGGGGATGTTACAGAACTGGGTAATTGGAGACCTATTAGTCTTTTGAATACAGATTATAAGATCCTTTCCTCAATCCTGTGTAAAAGATTGCAAGAGGTGGCTAAGGGAGCTTCATCCGGCACAAACATGTGCTATTCCATATAGATCAATTCAGCAGAATTTAAGATTATTACGAGATATATGTGAATTTGGACGTCAAGGAAAACTGTCTGGTTTTATTATGGCATTAGATCAGGCAAGAGCCTTTGATTCAGTGTCTCATGATTTTCTTTTCCAGGTGTTATTGAAATATGGATTTCCAAAATATTTGTGCAATATGTTCACACTTTATATTGCAATGCAATTTCTTGTGTATACATTAATACGGTGGTAGGTTCTGAGATACAGATGAAGCAGGGGGTTAGGCAGGGTTGCCCAATTAGCCCGTTACTATATGCCTTTGCATTAGACCCAGTATTGAGAGAAATTGAGCACAACAGGTCAATACGGGGGTTATCGTCCTCTTGTATTTTACCAGCTGAGAAGATATCTGCATATGCAGATGACATATGTCTATTGGTAGCAGATGTTACCTCAGGGGTTAAGGCTATTGAAGTGATTGAAAGTCTAGCTAATTTAAACGGTATAAGACTAAACTTAGAAAAATGTAATTGTCTGGGAGTTGGGGAGAATATGGTCTGTCAGGATATTGGGAGTATTATAGTTGAGGAGAATATTTCTGTTTTAGGGCTAAACTTTGGTAAAGGAGACTTAACCTTTTTAAACTGGGAAAAAGCTTTGGTTATTGCAGAGAAAAAGTACAGCAATGGAAATCCTGAGGTTTTTCAAAAAGAACGAGTTTTGATTATTAAAGTTCTTACTACCTATTTTTTACATGTAGCTGCAATTTTCCCAGTTCCGGTTGCTTTAGAAACTAGATTGTATAGTGTGTTTTTCAAATGGTGTGGGGTAGTCGGTTGAATCCAATTAAAAGAGCCTTTACTTATTTAAAACTGAATCAAGGGGGTGTAGGGATGATAAATCCAGTGGTATTTTTTCATTCCTTTTTCATGATTGCTGCCTTTCAAACCAGGGTTAAACCTCAGGATCATCCTTGGTCGGCTTGGACACAATTACTTTTTTCACCCTTTATGTCGTTTTGGGAAGGAGGGGTTCCCATGAGAGGAAAGATGGCGTTAGCCCCATCCTATCTTGGATGCAGATCAGAAAACTACGATGGAAAATAGGAAAAGCCCAACTGCAGGACATTCCCAGGAAAGAATTTTATGCAGAAATTATGTTCAATTTTTTACATCAAGTGGATTTTCCTTTGTGTACCCTACAAAATTATCTCAAGCATTCGACTCTTGATGGATCATAGGATACCCCTAGTATGTGGGATGTGTTGTGGCTCTGTTGCCATGGGAGGTTGGGAGTCAGGGGTAATTTAAAACATAAACAGATTCAGGATCGATATGTATTAGACCAGGATGCTTAGATCAAATTGAAACCTTAGAACATTTTTATTACTTTGTCCGTATGTTAAGTCTTTTTGGTTTGAGTTGGCAAGCGGTGGGAATGGGGATTTTGATTCATATTTCTTATCAGAGTCTTGTCCTGGGGACTATTCAGGTTTTTTACGAAGATATCACCCAAGTACACTAAATTTGATATTTGCCTGTATCAAGTATTATCTATGGCAAGCAAGATGTCAGTTTTCATTACAACATTCCATTCTGCCCAATAATGTTCTTTTTAGTCGTATTGAATTAGCAGTGGGAAAACAAAAACAATATGAACAATGCATGCTAGAAAAAATATTTTTCAGGATTTTTGGAAACATATTGCATGGTTAAGATGAAAAGGGGATAATTGAATATGGTGAATAGGGGCTTTGTTGTCTTACTTCTATATTGTCTTTCAAACGGTGTATTGGAGTGTGGTTGGGGGAAGATATTGAAGGGGGTACTTTATACTTTTTCTTTTGAAAATGTTTGTAAATACGTATGTTTGGCAATTGCTAAAATGGAGTGTGTCATTATGATTGTTGTGTATTTTTTCAATAAAAAAATTCCCCTACTCTGCTGTGCATTGCCGCCAACAGAGGGCACTGTTTGCAGCCAGTTGGGCTGCTCAGTGTGCTTTCTGTTCGTGATGGAGGAGGAGGTTTTAGGTTTCGGCTCCTCTGAGCCTGCTACGGAGCCATTGGCCAAATCGGACACTGCTTTACAGGATAACGCTACTTGCTTACCGGAGACCCTTCAGACTGTGTCTCAGTCTGTTTTGGTGGACACCACTCTGGATTCTTCTGTTACGATAGCGGGAGGCTTGGTGGCTTCCTCGAGTTTGTCCA
Source organism: Neoceratodus forsteri (assembly GCA_016271365.2). Lineage (NCBI taxonomy): Eukaryota > Metazoa > Chordata > Ceratodontiformes > Ceratodontidae > Neoceratodus > Neoceratodus forsteri. The sequence continues at coordinate 978,658,976 of CM057458.1, read as the reverse complement.
TGGAATCATTGTTGCAGCAGTCGGCTGCTCCTCGGGAGGACGGACATTGTTCTGTGCAGGAACTGTCTTGGGATCTTCATGCAGTGGGACTTCCGGATTCTGACTCTGTGGCGCTACAGGATGTCGGTTTTGTGGATCGCCCTGTGTCTTTGATCACCTCACAGGCTGCTAGGCTACAGTTTGGGCTACCTCACAGAAAACTGTCTTACCCCACTATGGACTGGTCAGCTGATACGGTTTTAAGCGACTCAGGTTGGACCCAGACTACTACTGGACAATGGATTCCTGACCCTGAGTGGCAGGACTCTCTGATGGCTTCTTCTGCTTCATCGTTGCATGCCACCATTGCTATTACCCTGAGCTCAGGTATGGACTGCCGTGAAAGTTCTGGGGCCCCTATTGATGCTGTGCAGCATTTAGAAAAATGTACTTTGGCCTCTTTGAGGCCAAAGGCGTTGGTTAATCTCACTGAAACTGTATCTGCTTTACAGAAAGGGACTGCTTCAAATTCTTTACCTATTGTGCCAGGCCTCTCTAATCCTAGAGTTTCAATGTCTGAATTGTTTAAAAATAAATTAGAGCAGGCCCCACGAAGGAATGCAGTTAGACTGCGATACCGGGGTGGGTTGCAGGTTCACCCTGATAGATATTATGTTGCCAACACTTTATTGAAGGGGTCAATGAATTTTTTTCCTGCCGATATTTTTGCCTTGATACATGTTTCTGAAGAGGACTCTTTTGACGTTAGCTTTAAAACTTCTCGTAGTTTGGAGAAATTTTGGGATAAATACTCCACACTTAAGTCCACCCCTCTTTGGGTCCCCTTTTATGCCCTCCCTCTTACGAAACCCCAAATTAGACACATTACTATCATGTTTCGGAACGAAGGGGTTAATGTTGGTAATACATATCACTGGCTGCAAAAGAGGTGCGATATCTTAGGTCCTCCCGAAGCTATCTTGGATTTAGAGGGGATCTGGATGGGTAGCTGGAAATTCAAAGTTAAACTGTTTCAAGTTAATGGTGAAGTTGTGCATTTACCAAACAGTTTCTTTTTGGGGAAGGATAGAGGGGTTTGTTTTTATGGCGGTCAGCCTCGTGCATGTTATAAATGTGGGGCTAAAACCCATATTAGCAGTTCTTGTGATCTGTTGAAATGTGCCCTCTGTGGGGGGTATGGGCATTCGGTGGATAGATGTGTCAATATTTTTCAATGTAACTTGTGTGATGAAAAGGGCCATGCCTTTCATCAATGCCCTTGGGCTACGCACAATAAGTCGGGAGGTTGGGATCAGGAAGATTTAGTCCACAAAGCTCAGGCCAGCAGGTATGATGGTGGCTTCCCCCTCCCCAACCCCTCTAAAGTAGCTGAGGATACTCCAGGGGAGAATGGACCTGAGCCTCAACCTGCTGCTGAGGAATGTGTTCACCTGGTTTCTGATTCTGTGACCACTGTTTCTGTGCCTTCAGTCTCAGCTAGTGTTCCAGATTCAATCTCTGCTCCCCAGCAGGCCTCTTTTTCTATGCCTCCGCCCTTTGAAATTGTTAAGCCTAGATGGTTCACCAGAGCCTCTCTTAAACTCTCTACCGTTTCTCCTGTGTCTATAGAGAATTTTTTTTCCCCTTTGCAGGGTGAAGGGAGGGAATCAGATTTTGAATCTGATACCTCTCACCGCTCTGAAATACTTTCTGAGGATGAGGATAGCAGGTCTACTGAACTGGCTAAGGAAAAAAAGGGTAAGAAAGGTAAAAAAAGGAAGGCAAGTTTTAGTCAGAAGACTGGGCCTTGAATCTAACCTTTTTCATCATGGCTACACTTAAAATAGTTTCCTTTAATGTGTGCAGTATTAAAAATTTTAAAAAGAGGCTTTCTCTTTTCCTTTTAGTACTTTGCAGGTTGATGTTATTCTTCTTCAGGAAACCAGATTGTCTTCTCTGGCTGAAATTGAACAAGCCAAGAAGGGATGGGTTTGGGGGCCTTCTTTTTGGACCTTTGGGCCTGATGTGGCTGATGGGATAGGGATACTTTTCACTTCCACCTTATTTCAGATTTTGAAATTAGTGGATATCTATCCCGGTCGAGCTTTGCTTCTAGATTTTTGTTGTCAAGATTTTGATTTTCATTTGATTAATATCTACGCCCCTCAAATCAAGTCCTCCCGAATAGCATTATTTGATGACATTAAACCTTTTCTCTATACCAGATGACATGTTATTTGGGGGGACTTTAACTGTGATACTGACCTTAAATTTAAGGGTGATTCTCAAAAAAAAATGTATTGTGACTCTATTGCTTTGAAACAGACTGTTCAGGATGCGGGCCTTATTGATGTGTTTAGAACCCTGCATGCTACTGGAGGCGCTTCTTATCACAGGAATGTTTTTTCCTCCCGTATTGATCTTATTTTTGTTTCTAAGTATTTGACTCCTTTTTTTTCTCAGGTTAAGCCGACTGAGTTTTCGGATCATCATATTTTAATGGTTTTTTTTAACTTAGCAGGGGTGCCTCCTAAAGTATTTTCGGCTGGTCCTAGATGGCGCTTGAATGTGTCCCTTTTGGAGGCTGGAGATTGTGTGGATGGTTTAGAAATGCTGTTTGCTGCGCGGTTTTCCACTTTATGTTTATATGATAACCTTTTCTTATGATGGATGGATACTAAATCAGAGCTCAGGTCCTGCTTACTTTCCAAAGGGAAATCTAAAGCTAATTCTCGATGTCTCACTTATTTACACTATTGGAATCAGCTGTATAGACTAATGTCCATTCCCCCTCGTGATAGGATTGCCTTTCAATCACAGATCACTGAAATAAAGAAACAAATGTCTCTTTATCAGTATGATAGGGCTAAATCTTTGGAGATGGAATTCAGATATGGGTTGCAATCACAGCCTGCCTCTGATCCTTATAAGGCCTGTAAGCAGCGCCTTGATAAAACTTTGATGACAGGGTTGTTATCCCCCCTGGGTACTGTGGTGACCTCGGATTTAGAAATGCTGAATGTGGTACAAGACTTTGTCTCCAACTCTTTTGGTGGGGACTCTAGTCCCTCTGACACTCTACCCCCTGACTTCTTAGCCTCTCTTCCTGTTATGGATGTCAAGTTTCGGAATACTTTGTTAAGACCTATCTCACCCCTTGAAGTGGAAGGTGTTATAAAATCCCTGAATTCTAAAATGTCCCCTGGATTGGATGGTATCCCTAATGAATTTTATAAGAAATTCATTCCTGTTATGTGTTTTTTCTTACCTATAGTATTTAATTTTATGTTGACCTCTGAATTGGGCTTTCCGGAGTTTAGTGTTTCTTTATTGAAATTTATTTATAAGAAAGGTGATTCTACCTTACTGACCAATTAGAGGCCCATTAGCCTCCTTAATAGTGATTACAAGATCTTTGCCAAAATTCTCACTAATAGATTAGCGCTAATCTCGGATTCCCTTATCCATCCAGCTCAAACTTGTGCTATTTCTCAACACAAGATTCAGCATAATTTATATTTATTACGGGAATTATTTGAGAGTAGTAATAGGGGGCAGGGGTCTGGTTTCATTGTGGCATTGGATCAGGTTAAAGCTTTTGACAGGGTGAGTCACTTTTATTTGTTTAATTTGTTGCTTTCTTATAATGTCCCACATCCCTTTTTACAGTGGATTTCTATGCTGTATTCTAATGCTACAGTACTTCCACTGGTAAATGAACTGATGGGATCTGACATCCCAGTAGTTAGGGGGGTGAGGCAAGGTTGTCCCTTAAGCCCTCTCCTGTATACTTATGCTTTGGATCCCATTATACGATATGTACAGGGACATGATGGTATTTTGGGGATTGCCCCAGACATTTCTCTACCTATGGAGAAAATTACTGCGTATGCAGATGATGTGACTTTGTTGATGCATGATGAGGCCTCCCTTCAGCTTGCCTTACAGTGTTTTCAGCTGTGGGGACGTTATTCTGGGGCTGAAATCAACACAGCTAAGAGTTTTATTTTCTCTTTACACTCCCCTCCAGTGCATCGTTCTGACACGTTTGGCATTCCTCTTGTTTCCACACCTCACAAAATTTTAGGGGTATGGTTTGGACCTGGTGATTTGGCTACCTTTAACTTGGAGCACCAGTTAAGTATAGGTGAAGCTAAAGTTAATTTATGGAAGCATTGGAAATTTGGGAAGAAGAAATGTGTTTTTATAGTTAAAAAGTTTCTGATTCCTGTTTTTTTTTGTATTTAAGCTATCTATACCCACCTCCGGTTCATTTGGAAACCCGACTATATAGTATTTTTTTTCAAATGGTTTGGGGCAATAGACTGAACCCTGTGCGAAGAGAAGTTACCTATCTACCAGTTAAAAAGGGTGGATTGGCTATGATTAACCCGATTGTTTTTTATCATTCTATTTTTTTGTTTAATTCCTTTTGTTTTTTATGGAATCAGATAACCTTCTCTTGGCAGGTGTGGTCGCACTTTGGGCTAAATTTTTTCAAAAATGGACTGCTTTGCCCCCCAAAATCTTACCACAGGATCAGTTACCAGTTTATGGGATTCCTACCTTAAAGAAGTGCCATCACTGGAAACTATCATTCCCTACTTTATTATCCCATTCTCAGAAAACCTTTTATGATTATATTGTTTTTGGAATACAAAGCATTCTTCTGCTTTTTCCTGAGTGTGCTCCAACCAGGATGACATTCACTCTCAATAAATTAACTGATTTTCGGCTTCCTACCTTTGTGTGGGATGTGGTTTGGATGTCTGCTCAAGGTAGACTAGGGGTACGTGGGAACCTTAAATATAAACTAGTGACAGATAGGTTTTGTCCGAGACCACTGTGCATTGATGTGGAAGAAAGTCTTTCTCATTTTTTCATTTCTTGTTCCTATATTAAAAGTTTTTGGTTTGATGCTGCTGTTCATTGGAGGGTGCCTCTATTGTCAAATGTTACCTATACTGTTTTACTTTTAGGGGACTATGTAGGGGCCTGGAAATGATATCATCCCAGTACTTTGAATGTTTTTTTTGCTCTACTTCAATTTTATTTATGGCAAGCAAGATGTCAATTTATATTTCAGCAACAAACTGTTTTATCCTCTACTATACTGTCTCAAGTTGAGGACGGTTTGCTGATTGTCAAATCTAAAGATAGACAGAGATTTACAGATGTTAAGTTTCGTTCATTATGGAATAATTTCTTTTTTTGATTGTGTTATTTTCAATTTTTTTTTATACTCCTGTAATTACCTTTTCTTGCTGATTCTGTCTGTTTCCATCGTTTACTTGATTTCTGGTGATGTTGTGTTTTTTTTCTAAATAAACTTCCCCTACTCTTTTCGATAAGTGCCATGAGATCTTTAACATCCACCTGAACTACCACCATTCCAGGCAGATGGGACCTCGGTTTTAACATCTCATCTGAAAGATGGCACCTCAGAAGTGCAGCACCCCTCTCATGCTGCACTACAGTGTCAGTATTGGGATATTAACCCAAGTGCCAGATGTGGGAACTGAACCCACAGCCCTCTGATCTCCTGATCTCAGAGGCGAGTGTGCTACTTACTGAGCCACTGACACTGCTAATGCACCTGGGACATACTCAAGGCCAAAGCTGACCACTACAGGGCAGTCCTCACCACCTCCTGGGGCTCTGGCCTCAAGTTTTGGGATAACTTGAAGGAGCTCAATGGGAAAATTGTATCAACTCCCCCCACCCAGCTCACTATCAACAGCGATATCTCCACTGACCCACAGGACATCGCTGACTCCCTCAGCTACTCCTTTTCTGACCTCAGTAATATATTCCCCCCAAATTTCTTTGATCCCCATACCCCATCCCCTCCCCTGTCCATCTCTCCCACCTTTTCACTTCAAAACCCTCACTCCTTGTGAGGCTAAACCCTACATTCTAAAAGCCTTAGGTAAGTCACATTATAGTAGTGATTCGCTGGACCTTAGACTCCTCCACATGACCTTGGATGTAGTCCTCACCCCGCTAACCAAGATTCTTAATCATTACCTCTGACATGGTGAATTCCCCTCAACATGGAAAAATACTGTTATTACTCCCATCCACAAATATGGAGACCACACTTTCCCCAGGAACAACTGTCTCATCTCCATTCTTTTCCCCCTCTCAAAGGCCTGTGAAAAAATAATTTCTGATCAACTCACAGAGCACCTCACCAAATATGACCTACTCTGCTGGGAACAAAATGGATTTCGCAAAGGGCACAGCACCACTACTGTTCTGCTGGAGTTCTCCAGCACTATCCATGCTGCCCAGGACAGAGAGTGCCTGGTTGGCTCAATCTTTGTGGATTTGTCAAAAGCCTTTGACACCGTGAACCACTCCCTGCTTTTATCTGCTCTCTCCTACACAGGTCTCTCCCAAGATGCCACAAAGTGGTTTGCTAACTATCTAGCTGGTAGGTCACAACAAGTTAAAATTAATGACACGCTCTCCTCCTGTCTCCCAGTTAAGTCAGGAGTTACCCAGGGTTCCATCCTGGGCCATTTCTGAACACCCTTCCAAAGGCATGCTGCGGGCAATTACTCCTATATGCTGATGAAGCAGTTCTCTTCTCCACCCACCCCGATCCACACTCACTACAACTATCCCCCCAGAAGTCCTTCACAGATGCCGAATCCTGGTTCACTGACCACTGCCTGGTTCTAAACCACAAAAAAAAAAAAAAAAGTAATGATGTTCACGCACAACCAGAGCTGACACAAAGGCTACCCACTAATAATTCACAACTCCCAACTATTACCCCCTTGAGCAGGTCGACAACTTCTATTACTTTGGGTGTCACCCTTGACTCAGTACTCAACTTCCAAGAGCATATACACTGCCTTAGCTAAGTGGAACACCTTTAAAGTTGGTTTACTGACTTATAAAGCCCTACATGGACTTGGCCCTGACTACCTGAAAGAGCTTCTTATTCCCTCTCGGTCTAAGCGACATCTCGAGTTCAGCCAATGAGGAGTTGCTGGAGATTCCGAGGTTGTCATTGAAATCTTCAGGGGCCTGTGCATTTATGTACGTGGCCCATACCCTTTGACACACACTTGTGCTCTGTACAGTCTCACCAATTGTCTTGACCTTGATGGGAGACTTAGGTACCAAAATGCCTCCTAGCCAAAAGGAACACCATCGGCCTAGCCTCTCCTGGCCCTACCAACCTGCTACAACCTGCACCCTCAGTGATACCTACTCGCAACTCCACCAAAGCCTCCCTCCTGATTCCCCAATGTTGAACTACTCAAGGCCAGAGATCTTTCTGCTTTAGAGCCCCTCTCTGGATGAATGCCCTGCCCAGAGCCATCTCCTCTGAGAATAAAATAGACCACTTTAAAACCACCCTCAGGGAATACCTCCATTCCTCGAGCACCTGCAACTGTTACTAGCCCACCCCCTGGTGCTCCCTCCAACCATGGAATGTATGACTTCTCCAGGCTTGCCTCTTCCCCCCCTCCACTGTTTTCCCCTTTCACTCCCCTTATGGCATGAACCTGGGCCTTTAACCTAAGTTATTGACTGTTCTTGAGCTACAACAAAGGATCTCCATCCTGCTGACTCTCTGATCATTGCACTCCTACTGTTTCCTCCCCAACTCCTGAATACCTGTATTTTACTTACTGCTTGCTACTGTATAGTTGTTGTATATACATGCAATTACTGTTCCATCACTGCCTCTGTACTGTATCTCTGAACACTATTTTGTATTGTTTGTAATGTGACATGGAGCCTTTGTAAATGAGTCTCTGACTCTAAGGTTTGTAATTCCAATACCACTAATAAATAAATAAAAATAAATAAAATAAATAATTTTATTTGACACTGTGGCAAGTTTTTATGTTTTTGGTTATGGGGGATCATAGTCAACAACTGAGGAATCCAACCTTAAATGAAAAACACATCTGAACTATTGCACTGCCCTCTACTGGAAAGTTAACCAGTAGAGGGACTACTTTACCAAAAAATTAACTTAAAATTAATTTGTACTCTTTTTTTTTACACCTTGTTGGGTATTATTGCTTGTACAGTGCATTTGATTATGATATCATAATGCTCACCATGACAACAGATGGTGATATCATGAACAACACTTGTGAGATCAGTTGGAAACAGTGTAATATGTTTTGAAAGACTCAGTAACATAAGCACTGCATTATCTGAAATATTCTGTAGATTAAGAACATATGAAAGTAAAACTAGAAAACATAAAATTCAGACATAATGGAAGAAAATCTAATCATAGAGGACTGCTCTTTAAGTGCATTGATCATGCCCCCACCCTCCCTTTTGGTTTACAATGAGTACATGTTGAGACTCTCCAGTCTCTTCTCACATAACCTCTGTTGCTGACCATACATCATTTTAGCCACCTATGGCTTGCACTGTCTCCTGTTTGTTTATGTCCTTCGTTAGGCAGGGGTTCCAAAATCACACAAAGCACTCCAGGTGTGTTCCTACCAGGCTTCTGTATGGGGCAATATGACCACTTTTCTCCTCCTGCTGAAAACTCTCTCAATGCATCTCAGCATTTTGCTTGCCTTTCTTATTACTTTGCTACTCTGAACTGATGATTTAAGGTTGTTAAATATCACCACTGCAAGATCCCTTTCTTCCTCATTCACAGTACCTATTACCCCACCTACTACACATCAATGTTCACACTACATCAAATCACATGTGCAGTATACCAAGGGTAACCAGACCCTTACTTATACCGAACCAAACAGTGCACTGAACACACCTGACCACACAGTCAAAACAAAAGTGCAAAAAGCATTTATTATAAAGTGCAAATGTGAACAAACACCCACATCAAGGAAAAAAGTAATAGCATTTACACCTCAAATGTAGACCACAGGTAGGAAACCTTGAGATAGCCAGCAAAAACCACACCAATTTTTTGCCTCAAAATGTGAAATTTCAACAGTGGGCACCCCAGCATCCCACTGACCCTGCCCACTGCCTTGTTACACTGCCTTGCCACCTTGAGGTCATCAGATATGATAATCCCAAGGTTCTTTTTCTGTTTCATGACTGTAAATACCTCTCCCCCCCATTTTATACATTGCCTCTGGGTTTCTATGCCCTAGGTGCATGATTTTGCACTTGTTTTGCAAAACCATGCTCCAACTTGGGTTTATGTCAATTAATTACTGATACAACATGGACCAATTGCAAAACGGAATATGAATCCACAATGGATTGTGTTATTAGTAATAACTCTGCTCATGTTAATTCATCAGGAGTATTACCGGATTGTCTTAGTGATCATTGTGCTGTGTTTTGCAATTGGTCTGCCAAAAAATGTAAAGGTGACTCCAGGATAATTACATGCCATCATCTTAAGGATCTAGATGTTCAGGAATTGACACGTGAAATTAAATTAACTGAATTATCTTATTGGGATAGGATAACTAACATATATGAGACTTTTGACTCCTTTTTCTCACAATTTATTTTTGTGACAGATTATTACCACTGAAGAAGGTTAGAGTTAGAGGAGTGATCAATGAATGTGTTACACCTACTTTACTAGGACTAATAAGGCTTCAAAATAAAACCTGGACTAAGTATAGAAAGAATAAAATGAATGTTAATTTGCAGGAGTATAACAGTTTACGTAATAAATGAAGTTAGCAATATGAGAAGCTAAAGCAACATTTTTTAGAAGAAAATTCATAGCAGAAAGAGGGAACTCAAAATTGACATGGCATACTTTGAATTCATTAATGGGATGATCTAAAAAAACATTTCTACTGAAATTGATGGTAGTTTGATCAATGATCAACTAAAAGTTGTCAATATTTTCAATTCTCACTTTTCCAACTTATAAAATATAAACATATGTCTTGTTTCTCTTCTTCAGCTCCAACAGATACATACTGTACACAACATGGAATATTTTATACAATAAACAAAATGCTCTAGGTATACCCAAGTTTTATTTCCATGCCTTATCTCCTAATGATGTTCATCAATATATTGTTGAGATGGATGCCAGACCAAGCATAGTTTCAGATAATCTTGATTACAGGATACTTAAAAGAGTTAGTTCTTCAATTGTTATTCCATTAACTAAACTATTTAACTATTCGCTATAGTTAAGCCAATTCATAAAACTGGACCAAAGACAAATGTAAACAATTACAGGCTTATTTTTCTTTTAGCTTAACTTTAAAAAGTATTAGAGATAATTGGCTTTAAACAGGTTACTGAACACATGGAAAAATATAAACTTTGGTCAGACTCTCAACATGGGTTCAGAGCCCATCATAACATCGAAACTGCTTTAGTGAGGTTCTCAGGCCTAACCTATGCATCTCTTGATGAAGAGAAAATATGCAGCTTTAGCTTTTGAGGGCCTCACCAAGGCATTTAATTTGGTGAACCACAGAGAGTTAGCAAAGATGTTGGCTAGGGTTGTTTTTTCTGGGGATGTGATTGCTTAGATTGAACATTATCTACAGGACAGGACACAAAAAACTTTGATAAATGGCTCTTGTTCTAAAGAACATTCATTAAGATGTAGAGTTCCTCTAGTCCATTTTTGGGCTGCTATTATTTACACCCTTTGTAAACTCATTCTCTGAAATCCGCAATAGTATTGAGTTAATACTATATGCAGATGATGCTGTTTTGTTCTGTTCAGGAAATTATTTATCATTTCTTCAGAAAAATCTACAAAAGGAGTTTTGTGCATTACATTCTTGATTTGATACACATAGATTGGTTCTTAATTCTTTGAAAATAAAACTCATGGTCTTCTCTAGCCCTTGAAAAGCTCTCATAACAATTTTGTATTATCTAATAATGCTGGAAATCTTATTGAAAGGGTGTCGGTGAGTAATTATCTTGGATTGATTTTCAGTTATCAACTTACATTTGAAAAGCACATTACTAATTTAATTGGTAAATTACACCAGAGATTGGGGATGTTATACCGACTTAATAAGCACTTGACATCCAACACTAGGTTAATCTTGACACACAGCTTCTTATTTTCTCTTATTGGTTATGGCTCAATAAGTTACTCCTTTTCATCAGAAAGAATGCTTAATAAGATCAAGTCCACCTATAATATTCATTTTACAACAGGACTTCCAAGAATGACACACCATTGTCTTTTATATAGTTTATTAGACTGCACATCCTTGATTGATTTTTTTTTTTTAATTTAGATCATTCATTTTTTTACATAAGGTTCAGTTGGGTCTGTTGCGTAAAAGCATTGTCACTTTGATTCCTAAAATTTCTAATGTTGTGTTCACTGGATCTCAGAGTAGAAATACTTTCCAGGTTCCCTATTTTCACACAGCATTTTCAAAAAACTCAATGAAATATATAAGTAAAAAACTTGTATAATAATTTGCCAAATATTGTAGTTGGTGTTACTAATATTTCTGCTTTTAAAAGGTCCATAAAAATGATTTGCTTACTAATTCTGTCTGTAAGTGTTATAGTTAATCTTTATTTAATTGTTTATTGAAAGTACATATTTGTTACACATTTATGTAATTTGTTTGTTTTGAGAGTTTTTTGTTAACTGGACACTTGTGAAAACAAGCAATTTTGCTCAGGCTTTTCAGTATAAAATAAAAATGAAACATAAACCAGCAGCCATCCCCTCAACCACTCCTCAAGTTTCTTTGGGTCTCTATTCATTCTCACCACCACTTTGGAGTATTTACCTATTGTAGATTTTGGTGTCATCTACAAAGAGACATACCTTCTCTTCCAGCTTTTCTGGAATATCGCTTATGAAGACATAGAAGAGTACTGGTCTCAGTACTGAGCCTTAAGGTACACTGCTGGTCAGTTTCCCCTCATTAGAGCTAATGCTGTTTATCACCAACCTCTACCACCTATCCATCAACCAGGTCCATACCCAGTTTACCACCTTGGGTCCCGCCTCCAAACTGCCCAGTTTCCTTATTAGCCTCTTATAAGGTATGGTGTTGAAAGCCTTGCTGAAGTCTAAGTCAGCTCCCTGAGGTGTAGGTCATGACAGCCAGGAGAACCACGGCCCTCCTCCTAAGCAGCATTGCTGACTCCGCCACCCAGACTCACTGTGCAGCAGCTCCCCGAAGTGTAGGTCATGAGTGCTGGGAGAACCATGGCCTTCCACTAAAGTGCCTTCCACTAAAGTAACGCTGCCAACTCCCCCGCCTGGTCTCACAGTGCAGCAGGTATGCAACATGGAGCAATGGTCAGCTTTTGAAACATGGAGTGTTTGGACAATTTCGGTGCCACTTTTAAACTGTGACTTTATTTTAAACTCGGCAGACCCATACTGATAGGTTCTGGGCTGTTAACTTAATGCCAGGCTATGATATTTTGTGCTTCACTGCTGGGAGCTTTAATTTTGTTTTAATACCAGCGGGAACTTATTTTGATTTATATACAAGTTTACGCCTCTTGTAAACTCTCTTTAAACCTGATTAACTTCAAACCAGAGTACTGTGTGCTACAACTTTAATCTGATTAACTACAAACTAGAGTACTGTGTGCTACAACTTTAATCTGATAAACTACAAACTGGAGTACTGTGTGCTACAACTTTTGCCTAATTTCTGCTGGGAAATTTAATAATTAATGACACAGTCTAAATGAGCTCAGTTTTCCCAAATGGAGTAATTTCTGCATGGCTCTTTAAATTAATTTGTACAATTCCATCAGTCAGCCTACTGTTAATTCTCTTTAGTCTGTTTAATTCCAAATTGGGGGTTTGTGTGATCTGGTTCCCTGCAGGTGTCAGCTGGGAACTTTAAATTAATTAGGTCACTTCCAAAGGGCTGGGTTTCTCAGAGCAGAGTGCAAACAACCTTATCCGGAGTACTGTGTTTGCTCACTTCCAAACTGCTGGTTATTTCAGTGCAGCATGCTAACAACCCGCCTAGCCTACTGGCTCGACCAGAATCTCAGTTTTTAGTAATCCCGGTGTCACCTAGAAACCCACTGTTCCTCCCTGTACAGTCCCTTCCTCCATCCTACCTGCTTCTTAATCCCCTGTTTCTTGCTTCATTATTCACAACTCCCTGAGGTGTAGGTCGCAAGGGCCAGGAGAACCACAGCCCTCCCCTGAAGCAGTGACGCTGACTCACCCACCTGGACTCACTGTGCAGCAGGTATGCAGCATGGGGTAATGGACAACTTTTGAAACATGGAGTGTTTGGCCCCACCAATGCCACACATCAATTGCCCCACCCCCCGCCACCACCCTTGGTCATCAGCCATTTTTATAGGCTTGGTCACATGGTAAAAATCTAGCAGAATACATTTCCATTTGCTGCTTATCAGCATCCACCACTAGCAGCTGCTACTAACCCTCCCCTTGATCCCTATCAGACTCACAAAGATGCTTCAATCTCTTACAGTGTGTTTTATGCTAGCTTCCCTGGTTCTGCTACCTCCATCCTCCTACCCAGCGGAACAACCTGGCCAGCTGGTTCCCTACTGTATAGATGCTCCTAATCCACCTTCCCCTACACTAACCACTATGAAGTTCCTTGATGCTCTCCAGCCCAAACTATTGGCATGTCCTTCTGTACTGCCACCCACCTTTCATGCAGGATTAATTGCCTGAAATTCCAGTTCCAGGCCTCCCCAGCGGCTCTCTCCATGTCACCTAATTACTTCTGCAAGTTTCTATAGGCCATGCCCAAAACAAAAATTCTAATAACCCACTTACACCTCTTATCAGGGGATGTTGAACCCAACCCCGGTCCACTCACCTCCTGCCCGAACCCTGCCCCCCCCCCACTCAAACTCCTGAGGCTTAAAACTCACCCACCTAAACATCTGCAGCCTCCGAAACAAACTTACGCTACTGCAACCAATTGTTCTCGCCTTAAGACCTGACATACTGTCTATATCAGAGACTTGGCTGAAACCACATAATCAGGATGGTGAATTTGTCATTCCTGGCTACACCCTAATCCATCATGACCAGCCCGGCAAAACAAGAGGCGGCGGCGTAGCCATGTACCTCAGTACATCACTTCAGTATACCCCAGTCCAGCTGGAAATGCCCACAAATGACATCAGCACTATTTTAATTAAACTTAATCTTCCTACAACAGCCCTATTTTTATTGCTAGCTCATACTGCTCTCCTGCCACCACTCCCACCTCCATTGTGGAACACCTAAACATCCTTACATCACTGGCATCAGGGGGTGAGCTACATATCCAGGGTGACTTTAACCAGAACGGGTTCTCAGGTAGTTGATCCAAGCTATGCAGCCAGGTGACAGCTTTAAACCTTTCACAATTTATAAAGGAGCCCACATGTCACAACCCCACTTCATCAAACCATTCCCTCCTAGACTGGTTCCTTACCTCCCATCCCCACTGGGTAATTGCCTTAGGGCTGCTCCTATACTCCTTAAGTGATCACCACAAGATCTACTCTGTCAGGAAAATACATATGCCAATATCACTCCCTCCCAGAACAATCCTGTCCAGATGCTTTAAAGCCCTAGACCTGGTGGCTGTCCTATATGACCTGGCTAGCATCGATTGGTCCAAAATCCCATGTGCCACCTCAATTGATGCCACCCTGGAGCTTTTCAAGTCCAGGTTTATTGTGGTCTGAAAACATCATGCCCCTCTAAGGCATGTTTGGGTGCAAGGTACCCACTTGCCATGGATTTCTGCGAGCATCATGGCACTCCTCAGGGCCAGGGATCAGGCATGGAAGATGGCCGAGTTCTCCGACTTAACCACGGATCGACATAAGTATCATGCCCAACATAATGCCTGTACAAGTCAAGTCTGAAAGACAAAAGCCAAGTACTTCAAAGACTCCTTCCACACCAATTTCAGTCAGCCATCTAAATGTTTGAAGGCAGTTAACTCACTATTCTTTCCTCCCTTCCAGTCCCCCACCCTGGCACTCATCGCAGATGGCTCAACACTTATAGACCCTCTTGAGGTGGCCTTTCATTTTAACTCCTTTTTTACAGAATGTGCGTCGTCACTCTTACCAAATCACACTCCTGACTTGGAATCCCCTTCCCCTGCTAATCAGCAAACCCCCTCCCACATTAACCAAGCATCTCAAGCTTGCTCCCTTTTGATTTCTGTCCAATTTCCACGGCTGAAGTTCACAAAGCCCTGCTCACCCTCAATCCTTCCAAGGGTAAATGTCCTACTGGCCTTGACTCCAAGCTGCTATACCTGTCGGCTCCAACCATAGCCACCCCACCCGGCTTCACTTTACAACTTGTCATTCTCTTTAGCCAACATGCCCACCAAGTGGAAGCATGCCACAGTCATTCTCCTTCCTAAAGGTGGCAACCCTTCTGCTTCTCAGAATTATTGCCCAATCTCCCTCCTCCCCATACTGGCCAAAATCCAAGAACACCTTGCTCTCTCTCAACTCTCCTCTTATCTTGATTCCTCTTCCTTTTTCACACCCTACCAGTCTGGTTTTCAGAAGTTCCACTCTACCACCACCTCTCTTCTGAGGCTCGCTGTTTCCATGCTTACTGGTATGGACAGTGGACACATCACCTCAGCCATTTTTTGTCGACCTGGCTAAAGCCTTCGACACTGTCTCCCATTCCCTCCTTCTATCAAAGCTCTCTCTTGCAGGACTCTCAAGCATGGCCACCAACTGGTTTCATTCCTATTTGATAGGCAGATCCCAGTCAGTCAGAATTGGTAACATCACCTCCACTCCCCTCCTGGTTATCTCTGGTGTTCCACAAGGTTGAGTCTTTGGCCCGCTCTTATTCTCCATTTTCCTCAATGACCTGCACTCCATCTGCCCACACACATCCATTCACATGTATGTGGTGAACAGTATTGTAAACATCTGGCCCCTCACCCTCTGATGTGGCAATCAGACTTCAGCAGGACTTCAACGATGTTCAGCAGTGGTTTCACTCAAATCAGCTCTTTCTCAATGCCAAGAAAACCATCTCCATGACCTTTAGCACAAGGCAGAGACTTTCTAGGCTCCCCTCCACCCCATCCTTCCACACCCTGGATGGGACTGCTTTGGAGAACTGCACTTCATGTAGATATCTCAGGGTCTGGTTTGACCAGCACCTGGACTTCTCCGCACATATCGATTCCATCCACAAAAACCTTCACCCCAAACTGGGAGCTCTGTACTACAATCGTGGTTGCATCCCTTTGCTGGCTTGCCAAGCTATTGTGCAGAAGATGATTCTCCCAATTTTTGACTATGGCAATGTAGTCTACAGCGCCACCCCAAAGTCCACCCTAGCCAGATGGAATCCTCTCTTCCACTCCTTCTGCCATTTTGCCCTTGACTGTCCCTGCACCACTCATCACTGTGACCTTTACAGGATCCTTGAACTACCCTCACTCCAGGACGGGTGCTTCACACACTGTGCTAGCATCATGGCAAAATATTGGACACATTCCCTCCCTCCCTCCATATCTAGCCTCTACACTCTCAGCCTCTACCCCCCCCCCAGGTTATGCACTAAGAAACAATGACTCATGTCTCCTGTTGGTCCCACTCATGACCACCTCGGCATTCCAGTCAGCTTTCACTTACCACATGCCCAAAATTTGGAACTTACTTCCTCTGACTATCCCACAGACCCCCAGGCAGAACCTCAACTCTCTTCTCAAAGCCCATTCTCCTCCACCTGCAAATGTACCCATGTCAGTTCTAGGTGCTGACAGCCTCAAGTCCTCTATGTGAATCGTTGCTGTATTATGTAGCTGTACTACTTCCCATTGTCACTTGCCTCGTTCAATAATTTGTGGTCTGCACTTAATCCATATTTGCATCAAAATTGTCAACGTTGAATGTACAGTTGTACAGTTACCTGAATTACATTTTACTGCTCTTTATTCCTGTAAGTTTTATAATGTGATTGTAATGTATGGTCTATTGTATATCATGCTTGTACTCCTTATTCCCTCTACCCCCAGGTCACATCTGGAATCGAGCAGTTGCCTGTGCAGTATGCTTTCCTGGTAAAACCTTTAAATAAATAAATAAATAAATAAAGTAGGCCACATCCACTGCCCCACCCTAATCCATTTCCCTAGTCACCCAGTTGAAGAAATTGATCAGGTTCATCTGACAGGACTATCCCCTCCCATGAATCCATGCTGCCTTGAGTCTTGTAACCCTCTAGATTCAAGATACTCCACTAGCCTTTCTTTTAAAACAGTATCCATGAACTTTCTCACTACCAATGTTAAACTGACTGGCCTATAGTCAGGGCCCCTAGTGTTCTGTAGCACTTTGTCCTGATTTCTGCAGCAGGGTTCCTAGGTTTCTTTGGCAGCATTTTCTGATTTCTGCAGCATGATTTATTCATTTCCATGGCAGAACGCAGTCTTGTTATTGTCTAAAATATGATGTGATGTAATGGATTACATCACATTACGTCACATACCTAACATAGAAGAGGGGCTTCAGGACAAATGAGGTGGACAAGGCAGCCAGGCACTGTGGAAAAACTGTATATTTGAATGAAAACTCACCAAAAACAATGAATTCTGCAGCTGTATGTATATTCAGTGGCATGGTACAAATTCTGCAGAAAATTCCACGGCTTCAGAAATGTAGAATTCTAGAGGCCTTGCCTATAGTTGCCAGCCTCCTTCCTGCTGCCACTTTAATGAAGCAAGACTACATCTGCCCTCCTCCAGTCCACTTGACCACTCCTGTTTCCCACAAGTTGTTGAACAGGGCTGTCAGAGGTACAGCAGGTACCTACCTGAGCTCCCTCAGCACATTTGGATGGACCCTGTCTGGCCCCATAGCCTTATCCACTTTCAGATTCTCAAGTCCTCTGAAGACTCTTTCTTCTGTGAATGGACTTTATCTTCATCTCTCCCCCTAGTGTTCCTTCTGCTTCTTTGTGGTCCATCACCATCTCCCCCCCCCCCATGAATACTGAGCAGAAGTATCTGTTCAGGATCTCTGTTTTTCACTGACTCTCCTCTGCATAGTCTTCCCCTTCCCTTCTTAACCTCATAATTCTTCACCTGTCTTCCTCTTTTGGCTAATATATTTTAAAAAAAGGTCTTGTCCCTTTTAGTTACCTCTTTAGCTGTTCTTTCCTCTGTTTCTGCCTTCACACCCCTCAGCACCTGCCCTGTTTCCCTTTGTTTTTCCTGGTGTGCTTCCCTATTTTCTTCCTTCTGCATGTCCTTTTATCTCCTGAATGCTATCTGCAGTCACTTACCTCAAGAACCACAGTGGTCTCATTTTCCTCCTGTTTTTGCTCACTGCTTTCACAAAGAGGTTTGTTTCCTTCACTATAACATAATTTGTCCCACTGTTTCTACACCCCACTCAGGTATTTCCCCCCCCCCACTAGGTTGTCTCTGAGTCATTCACCCATTTTTTCCTTTAAATCTACCCTCCTGAAGTCCAGGATCCTCATCCTTGTGTGGTTTGTCTCTGCTGCCATCCTAATGTTAAACCACATTGTATGGTGTGGTTGTTAGTCCCTATGTAGCATCCCCCTTGACATCTGCAGTACTGTCCCTGTCTGTGAGCAAAGGTCTGGTTTTGCCCCCATCTTGAGTGGGGTCTCAGACTAGTTGTCTGAGAATCTACCTCCCCCCGGCAGGGAGTATAGAATTGCCCTGCTTCTAGCTGAGGTCATGAGTGAGTGGCTCCAGTCTACATCCAGCAGATTACAATCCCCCATCAGCAGCACCTCCCCCTTTTCTGTCATCATGTTGATGGCTTCCCTTAGTGCCTTATCTAGTTCTTATCCATATGCTGGAGGTCTGTATACCACCCCAGTGCAGATAGTGACTATGGCTCTTATCTCCAGGGTGTCCCAGAACAACTCCAGACTCTCCTTTTAACCTGGTGCTCTTGCATTCCTGATGTTTTTATACTCTCTCTTGCATACAGAGCAACCCCTCCACTTTCCCAGCCCTTCCTATCCTTTCATAACTGAGTGTAGCCTGCTACAGCCACATTCCAGATGTGGATCCCCCTGCACTGTGACTCATCAATGGGCACAAGATCCAGGTTTGTCTCTGCCGTGATGGTCTCCAGGCCTGGTATTTTATTTCCATGACTCCTTGCATTTGCACACATGACCCTCCATACCTTGCTCCCACTCAGCCTGCAATTCCACTTGTGCCAGACCTCATTTTGCCCTCTCTTTAACAATTTCTGTTCCCATCCCCCTTGTCCACTACTAGTCTGCTGCTTCCTTTAACTTGCTCCCTTGGGGGAGTTTTTTTTCCCCTCGGGTCCTCCCTTCCTGATGCTTCAGTTTGTGAAGGTTATGCCTCCCTTTTACTTTCTGCCATCCCTTCAGCTAGTTTAAATGTTCAAAGTAACATTTAAACTGTCCACTGAGGACAGCAGTTCCCCTTCCAGACAGATGCAGTCCATCATCTCTGTATAGACCCATATCCCTACAGGTTAGTCCCCAGTCCCCAATGAAGCTGAACCCCCTCTTCCCTGTAACACTCCTTCAACCATGAGTTGAAGTTCCTGTTACGAAGTACCCCATCCTCCCTTTGGTCGTAGACAGACAGCACCTTGGTGAAAGTCACCATAAACACGACTTGCATTAGGCCCCTCCCTAGTTCTCTGAATTCTCCCTGCACGATCGCAACTACGTTTCTTGACACATCATTAGTCCCCAAGTAGACAATGACATCCAAGTCCCCCACATTCCCTACCGCCTATGCAATCCTTAGGATCTGCAAATAATTATGATGTATCTTTATCTGTACATGTGGAATTCATCTTGTTAGCAACCATTTCGATATCCATACTGTAATTATCATTCAGCATTGCGCCTTTAACTCAGACATACAGTTTACACATTTATACTTACACATAGGACTTATTTCTCGACCTTGGTGAGAGGGAGGGGCATACAGATTGCAGTGCTGCAATAGTACAAAAAAAAAAAATCAAAAAAAAACTACAACTTCAGAATCTCCATAAGGATTAAAGAACTAAAAGCACAGCTGTAAAATAAATGTAGTCCTAGTAGGCTCTACGATGCTGATTCAACAACAGTTTCATCGAACGGCATCACAGCGATGGAATTTATGTTGACCACAAGTTGTGGTTGACATAAATCCCAAAGGACTTCTGGTCTCTTTTTCTATCGGGGGCCTTTGCCCCTGAACCCCCATTCTAAATATAATCAACTCCAAGTCAAAGTTGATTCGGGAAGGGGGTATAGGACTGGGAGACAGTGAGTCCAGGCCTCTGGAGCACCAATACAGTGAACTGTCAATGTTGTTGGCATCAACGTAGTTTGCAGTGTAGGTGTCACTGTTGGGGAGGTATACTGTCCCAGTATGTGGAAGGACTACTTTAGTTTAAAAACCCACATTTATTATAATGTTTTCATATAAAAAAATTTGTATTCTAATTAAAACATTTTTATAAAAACAAAGTGCATTTTGTGAGTGCTATTAGACATCCAGGAATGTGCATTTTGCTTAAATAATCACACTTCCAGGGGTTGAATGCATTCAGCCTTTGGTTGCATGCCTTTCTACACCCTTGGCTGTGCAGTTATCTCAGCTCAGTGCACACTCCATCGTGTCTTATTGCTTACATGATACAAAAAGAGCAAGTGCACTCTGATCATGATATACAGCAGAAAACAGGTCCAGAGGCTCTGAAAATCCTGCCCCAACTCTTTTTGGAGCTCTGTGAATGCTCTCTGAATGAAGTGGACCTCCATCTACAGTTGATTCTGACTCAGGAACAACTGGATCCTGATCCACTGCTGCGACACCAACCTGGGAAGAAGAATCACCAAGTCCAACATTATAGTTGACCTGCTCGCAGGTAATGAGCAGTTCCTAGGAAATAGAGACTCAGAAGGTATTGGAAATGTAACCAAAGACTTGTCAAGCAACTGAGATTCTTTTTCACCCATATTCCCAACTTGTGCTGGTATCTTCTGTCTGCCACTCTCAGAAGTGATCCATTTGTTTTTACTCAGTGTGGTCCCACAGCTGGATTTGAAATAATAACACACCAGTCTCCTTAAAATTAACTTTGGGAGTCACATTGATTTATTTACAAAGTTAACAACAAAAACCTCATCTCCTTGGAATGATCAAATTTAGGACTTCTAATTATGGTTAATCTTTTGGTAGTTCTGTTAACTCCTCATGTTGTTTTTTTTCAGGCTCAGATATAATAAGTCAAAACCTGTGCTAAGACATCTTTTCATCAACATTTCAGCTGGCAAGATGGAAACCGTTATATATACTGTTGCCCAGATATTCAGACTGCACCTGGCAGGGGTGCAAGCCTGGGTGCAGAGCAACTGGGATGGACCGGGGCCAAGACCAGGTGATATTCAGCAGTGATGCACCATGGTGCAACACCATTGAATATGCCACAGACTGCGCATGGCACAGTGGTACTGTGCTGGTGCAAGCCACAGACAGGGAGCAAGGGGATGCGCTAGTGCAACTGCAGTTGCGCAAGGTGCATCACCCATGATATTCAGTGGAGGGCATGCAAATGAGGCCATAATATATGCAAGACACAAATGGGACCATTTGCAAGTCATTATGGCCCCATTTGCATGTCTTGCAGAGGGCAGCCCAGCGACTTGTGCCTGGCACCCTGCACAGCATGACGTGTGCAGTGGGGATCCCGGGGCAACCCCCGCCCATAGCCATGAACGCAGAAATGTATGAGGAACAATCCCTGGTAGTCTAGTGGTCCCCCCTCCCTCCCAATTCCCGAAAGAACATAATAGTGGAGACTTTCCCTGGTAGTCTAGTGCCCCCCGTGTCCCCGATCACTGGAATAAGTCCTTCATGTAATTCCTGAGTGATCCCAGTGGTACCCCCAGCCCACATTGCCGCGATCACGGTACAGCACCAGCACAGTTCCTAGTCTGGTAGTGGCAACCCCACCCCTCCACCCACACAGCACCCTTGCCCATCCCACTCCCCCATCATCGGCGGGCAGCTGCAACCCACCCATATACTGCCTCGGCTGCCTGCAAATGACAGGTACAGTATGGGCTTTCGGGCATACTGTACTAGACAGTCCCAAATATGTGAATGCTGGTGGGCCAGCTGCCCGCTGATGGGGGGAGCAGGGTGGCAAGGTGCTGTGTGCGTGGAGGGGTGGGGGATGCCACCAGATCACCAGGGAAATGTGATATGGCGCTGTACCACGATCTCTTGGCAATGGGCGGGGGGTACCACTAGACTACCAGGGAATTACATGAAGGACTTATTCTGGTGATCGGGGACAGAGGAGGGGGGCTACTTGACTATCAGGGTGGGTCTACTGTTACATTCCTCAGGGACTCAGGAGGGAGGGGGGCCACTAGACTACCAGGGAAAGTCTATCATTACATTTATCAGGGCATCAGGGACTCAGGAGGGGGGTCCACTGGACTACCAGGGATATGTGTGTGCTTGTGGACAGTGTTCTGGGTGGGTGGGTGGCTACCCACAGCTGGCGGTTGCTGTGTTGTGCCCTGCAATACAGTAGCCCACCTGTGGGTGGTCAGGAGTTGTTCCCACTCCTCACTGACTCAACTCTGAAACCCCCATGTGGCAAACTGCAGGGCTGCGCCAACATATGCGCTGCACATCCCGGGCTGAATATCGAGATGTGCCACATATGCATGGGCACACCCCCTGCATCTGCACCACATACAATTACACTGCACCGTGGCACATCGGGTTTTGTGTTGTGCCTGGCATCCTGTTCAATATCCCGTGGAGGTGCAATGCGGGGTTGCGCCAGTGCAACTCTGTTACCCCAGGCGCAACACCTTTGAATATACCGGCCTGTATATGCAGCACCGGGTTGTGCATTAGAGACAGTAAGGGCCTTCTGGGAGTCCCAGGTTTCCAGGTGCCTTGGTGGCACAGCTGATAATGAAAGGGACCAGTATTCTGGGCAGCTTGGGTTCAGCATCCAGCTGAGGCACTTAAGAAACATATAATTTTTTCTTTTTCTCTTTTGCTTGTTTGAGTTCTGTACATACACAGTTTCTTACATGACAAAACTTAATAATTCCCATTGAAATTGCATTGTTTATTGTAGTAACTCTGCCTCATCTGCTGCAGCATGCTGCAGAATTGGGTTTAATCAAGGTGAGCTTCATTTTATGTACACCACACTTTCGGGAATAACATGTAATTACATGTGTAGCCCTAGCTTGTGCATTAGAGAAACAGTAAGGTGCTTTTGTAAGTCCCAGGTTTCCAGTTGTTGTGGTGGCATAGTTGGTAGCACAACATAATGGTATTCTGGGCAGCCTGGGTTCAAATCCTAGCTAAGACACTTACTTATTTCACTTTTCAGTTTGTTTGGGTTCCGTATACTCCATATGCATTCTTATGAATAAAATGGGCCCGAATCCAGAATTGGTTATGCATGTTGCAAGGTGACTTGCACCAAACCCATTGGTGCAAGTCCCACCTTGCAACATGCGGTATGCCACCCACTATTCTGAAAGGCAGCCTGTGACACGGCACAGGCTGCCTGCACCAAAGGTGGGCTATGTCACTGGCTATGCCAGAAACCCCCTGCGATATGGCACAAGGGGGTTTCTGGCATCAGTTACGGCTCTATTCCAGGTGTGCGGATGATGGAATGGCACTTCACTATTCCAGGAGGGACCCTGGCAGATAATGGTCTGAGTACAGTTAGACCAGCTATTAGCTGGTCAAACCGTACCCTATGTCAACCAGGGTCACACCTCCATGCCTGGTGCCCCTACAGCCAACTCCCCCATGGTCACACATAGGTTCCCACCCCACCCCACCCCCATTTGCAGGGCAGACCCCTGTGGGCAGCTGGTACCTCCATGCCCCCATCCCAGAGTAGTGTCCCATAAGGCAGTACACATCCCCCACCTGCCATGCTCCTCAAGGGTGTCCAGTGGCCCCCAACCCCTCACCAGCCCTGTGGGGCATTGCCATGGTGTCTGGGTGCAGGGCCTTTGGGGGGGCTGTTTCATGCACAGCTTTCACCCTGTGGGTGGGCATTGCTGTGGCCTGCAGCACCCATGTCAGGTGCGCCCTTCCTGTGGCGCAACCCTGGAGCTGCCGCAAGTCACAGTGCATAGGTGCTGGGGATCCTGCCTGTTATGGAATCTGGTGCGGGGTCCCCGGTGTAGCGGCATATATTGCAACTTGCATCCACCAGCGTGTTGCGCCATACGTCTTGGAATTGGGCCATATGTCATTATATGTACAACACCAGGTTGTGCATTAGAGAAAGAGTAAGGAGCTTCTGGGAGTCCCAACTTTCCAGCTGCATTGCTGGTGCAGCTGGAAATGCAACAAAACTATACTCCAGGCAGCCTGGATTGAAATCCCAGCTAAGGCACTTATTTTGGGAGGGCTGAAGCCCAAGGTTCAATGTGGGGGAATAGCTCCTCCCACATTCCAAATAAAATCCAGCCTCCTCCCACATCCCACACATAGCTTGTTTCCAAGTATCCACCATCCTCCCCATCTTCATTCCCCTCTGGCACTCTGCTCATCCTTGGTGCAGGGCCTTCTATTCCCTACACACGACCTGGCTTATCTACTAAGGGTGGGAACAGAGAAAGGCCAAAGTTTTACAAGTATACACAAGCATTACTCCTTTCACCAAACAGTAAACTTCTTTTTCTATTTGTTTAGGTTCCATATCTATATATTGTAGTGGCGCAGTAGCGCCACCATAGTTAGGGCAGAGTGAGGCTTTCTATGTTAAACCCCAGATTTTGCACTTTAATAACATCACAACCATTCAACATGTTTGCATGACATTTTGCAAGTGTGGTCTTGAGGGGCAGATTGCTTAAAGTGCTAAGTTTTGTTCCAGTTGGATGTGCAGATTCCAAGCTGTTCATAGTGAAAAAACATAAACAAAAATTACTGTTTTTTGCTGTTTGTTTGCCACTGCATAGCACCCAGACATTTTGGAATTATGGTCTGAAATTTTCAAGGTAGAAAGGGCTTGCCTCAGAAGGATTTCCTTTGGTAGTTTGGTGAAAAAATATTAATCCAGTCCAAAGTTATTACATTTTAAAATTTCAGGTTCTAAGCATGCTCAATCAGCCTAAAAAAAAAATTGCTGTAAAAGTGATTATTCATGAATGCCTAGAGTCACCTCATACCTTATGAATAATAATGAGCTTATTTGGATATCTGTTTTTTAAAATTGAGGGAACTAAAAAATCAGGTGAAAACTATCAGCTATCTCTCTTTGGGAAGCTTAAATTTTTCAAAATCACTGTTTATAACAATTTATTTTTGGCTTTACCTGTTCACAATGCAAGAAGAGCAGTACCTTATGTGCCCTACATTTTCAAAAATGTCAGTGTAAGCCTAGCTCATGAATAATCATGAGCGTATTTATAGACACTTTCTTTAAAATAAAGGGTTTGGAAAAACTAGCTATATACTGTATGCACAATGCCTCATTTTGAAAATAAATATCTGAGATCTTATATTGTTGTAACCACTACAAAAATAGGAGACTGTGTCTCCCAGTAAAGAACAAAGAAAACAAATTTATATGTACCCACAATGTCTTGTTATGCATATCTACATATTAAGTGCTATACTGCAGCCACCATTATTAAAATGAAAGACAGCGCCACTGAGTAAGACAAATGTAAGTTTGCTTTATAATCAACCAAGAATTCTTCATTGCTGTTTATGAATCAGCCTGTTAACTGGTTTACTGTTATAACTGTTAAGAAAATAAGAGTTAGCTGATTGTACAAAACAGGGACTACTTTATGTCCAAATGCAGTTACAAAAATAAATTGTAAGGCTTTTGAAAGCAGTTTTATGAATATTTTTCTTAACTTTACAGCTTTAACTATTTTTATACACATTATAATATATAATATAATGCAGGTGTAATTTAGCGACTGCCCTACAGATGGCAGGAGGGATCAGTTCTAGCCAGGTAAATGTATAATTTATAATGGAACTTGTGTAATTTATTGACTGCCCTACAGATGGCAGGAGGGATTATTTTTACTCAGGATAACTGTATAATTTATAATGGAGTGCTGGTGTAATTCAGCAACTTCCCTACAGATGACACTAGTGAGTGTAAAATATTGCACTTTAATGTCTTTCCAACCATTCAACAGATTTGTACGGAACTTTGCTTGCATGGTCTCATGTGGTAGATCTCTTGATGTGCAAAGTTTTGTTCCAGTCAGATGTGAAGATACTGTCATGCAGATAGTGACAAAAGGTAACAAATCACTGTATTTTTTTTTTTTTTCGCCTTGCACCCATATGGTTTGGAATTTTGGTCTGAAATTTTCAGGGTAAAAAAGGTGTTGGCCCACAGATGTGCCTTTCACTGATTTGGTGAAAATTAGTAATCAGTCCTAAAGTTATTATTAGGTTTGTGTAAATCTCACAAGAACACACCACCTGTTGTGCATTATTACTTAAACGGAACTCATGTGTAATTCAGTGACTGCCCTATAGATGGCAGGAGGGATCATTTCTAACCAGCTTAGTGTATAATTTATAATGGAACTCGTGAAATTTAGTGACTGCCCTATGGATGGTAGTAGTAAATGTCATATTTTACACTTTAATATCTTTGCAACCATTCAATGGATTTGCACCAAATATTGCATGCGTGGTCTAATGTGGCAGATTTCTTAATGTGCAAAGTTTTGTTCTGGTTGGATATGCAGAGTCGGAGAGTCAAAGATGTGGATGGCAAAAAAAAACACAAAAAAAATCTGTTTGTTGCTATTTTTTGTCATCACCTTGCACCCAGATGGTTTGGAACTTTGGTCTGTAATTTTCAGGGTAGAAAGGGCAGGCCCACAGATGTGCCTAGTCTCTTTCAAAGTTATTATTAGGCACGTGTAAATCTCACAACACCCCCCCCATTGTGCATTATTGCCTTAAGGAGTAGTACACCCAGAATTTGCAAAAACATATGTTGTGCAGAGTGTTTTGATTTGTGTGTGAAGTCCCAGTGTGTCCATCCCTCTGTCTGCTATTAGGAGTTTTCCCTAAATTAGCATGCTAGCTTTATGGTAGTTTTATGACTCTTGGGGATCTGCATTTCAGCAAGGTTTATTACTTTTCTTGTTCTTACAATGCATCCTGTCTCATGTGACAGTGATGTAGCTGGGATCATAGATTCAGCAGCAAGCACTGATTTAGAATCAGTTCACAAAAACAGAGCTGTGCAACTTTGTATGCCCCATTTCACTATCATAACCTTAAAGTGGCCAAACATGGCACCTTCTGTTGGACTTTTGGAAGTATCCTTCTGAAAGTCCAATGGAGCTTGTAACACTCTGCCACGATTGGGCCACTATGGAGTAACAGCCACACTATTTCAGTTGTTACTTCTGTATTCTGGGACAAGAACTGCACATGTGAGCCTCGCACACATGCACAGTTCTGCTGGTGCAGCCATCTTGTGAATGGCAGAATGCCACTCTCAACAACTACACATGCGCGAATGCCACGCATGTGTAGTTGCGTCACCTCCATCATCTTGTACCCTCCCACTGCTCCTCTCCACTTACTCCATTTCCTCCCAGCACTGGCAACAATATAAAACCTCCTGCTCCCTCCCAATGCTGCTGTCCTCCCAGCTCCCTCCATTCCCCACCCCCGCTCTGACATTGGGGTGCCCAATTCCCATGCCAGCATCATGCACAGTATCCCCCAACTCATGTGGCACACTGGGAGCCCACCCCATTGTGCCCAAATTTAAGTTTCTTTCTTTTTTTCTCCCTGCACCCACGAAGGTTGGAGAGACATTGGTGGAAAACTCACCTGGAGGTGGACAGACTTAGGTTGTTGGACCATTATAAGGTCTACCAATCAGCAAGGTCCCATAAGAAGGCAGAATTCCTGTCCAGGAAAATTGCTGCATTGAGGAACAGAGCAACCTAGCTCTTCCAGACCATGGACAGACTGTGCAATCCAGTCTGCCTGTGGTCTGACGGAGCTTTGTCACGGGAAAAATGTGAGGAGTTTGCTCAGTTTTTCACTGATAAGGTGTCCAACATTAGGACAGAGATCAGCCAATACCTCTCCACTGGTCCTTGCGGTGGCCTACTGAGTGGTATTAACACCCAATTGTCCTGGTCAGCCTTCAGTTAGCCGGTAGTCATGGAAATAGGGAGGATCATCCAGACTTTGTGACAAACCTGCTGTAGTTTGGATCTGGGCCCAACACAACTTCTTGTAGGCTGAGTTGATGTCATCAGCCTGGTCCTAGCTTGGATAGTCTGGGCTTCATTGGAGAGAGGGATCTTTCTAGATCCCTTAAAGGAGGCAGTGGTTAGGCCACTGCTGAAAAAGCCCTCCCTTGACCCAGACTGCCCTGCTAACTACAGACCAGTCTCTAACCTACCTTTTACAGGGAAGGTTATTGAGAACGTGGTCACTCTGTAGCTGGAGGATCATTTATCCATCCACAATGTCTATGACCCTCTCCAGTCTGGCTTCAGGAAAAGGCATAGCACTGAGACTGCCCTGGTTCGAATACTTAATGACCTTCTTGGTTCTCATTGCTCTATCAGCAGAATTTGACACTGTGGACCATGGGGTGTTGCTGGAAAGCCTGCAGTTCTTTTGTGGTCTGGAGGGGGGCAGCCCTCAATTGGTTTCGATCATTCCTTGAGGACAGGTCACAGAGGATTGTGTCATGAATTTATTCCTTGTCCCCTCAGGGCCTGCCCTGTGGGGTACCACAGGGCTCTGTGCTTTTGCCATGTGTCTGCAGTATATATGCAGCTACTAGTTGACATTATAAGGCAGTACAGGTGGAGTTTTCACTATTATGCAGATACTTCTCAACTATATATGTCCTTTGTGCCCAGCCAGGAGTTTGATACAGTCTTGATGTTTAACAACTGCCTACTGGAGATATAGAACTGGATGAGTCCCAGCTGGCCAAGGTTAACCCAGAGAAAATGGAGGTGTTGGTTGTGGACCCTGATCTTAGGATGGCCGGGTCATAATAATAATAATAATACATTTATTTACAGAGTGCAATATCAATAACTATCAAAGTGCTGTACAATGTTCTAAAAGCAAACAATTCACAAATAAATAAGACAATTAAAAAGACTTAAAATGTGCAATTAAACATGCTAAAAATCAGGAAAGGCAAAAGCAAACAAGTATGTTTTTAAAGCAGTTTTAAAGCTTTCCACTATCTGGCACTCTCATATCTGATGAGGTAGAGAATGTCACATGGAGGGAGCAGCAAATGCAAAAGCCTGAGCTCCTGAAGTCTTCAAACACACCCTGGGAATCTCTAACAATCCCTCATCGGTTGAGCGGAGTGGTCTGAAGGGAGCAGTAGCCTCAGAAGCGCTTGTAGGTAACTCAGACCTAGACTGTGTAGGGCTTTGAAAGTCAGCAAGCCAACTTTAAAGGTGCTCTGCCACTGAACAGGCAGCCAGTGCAGAGCATGCAGCACAGGTGAAATATGACTGGATCGAGTTGATACAGACAGTAACCTGGCCACAGCATTCTACACTATCTGCAAGTGGTGGATAACTACCCCTGGAAGTCCTAGGTACAGGGAGTTACAGTAGTCAAGGTGCGAGGTCACAAAAGCATGGACCAAAGTTGGAAGGTCACCAGACGGAACAAGGTGCTTAATCTGAGCGATGTTCCTCAGATGGTAGAAAGAGGACTTGACCACAGCTGACATCTGTGAATGGAGTGTCAGTCCATCATCAAATATCACTCCCACATTCTGCACCTGTTCAGAGGTCAGGAGCTGGGAGCACCCAAGCCGAAGCCCGAATGGCGGCCCAGCAACCGTCCCCCTATCCGGTGACCTGGATCCACCACTAACACCTCCGTCTTGTCAGGGTTCAATCTCAGCCAACTGGAATTCATCCAGTATTGGATTTCAATGAGAGATAAAACTGAGAGTGCACTATCCTGGTTGGGCACAAAAGACAGGTACAGCTGAGTATCATCTGCGTAACAGTGAAAACTCAGTCTGTACCATCTTACAATGTCTCCTAATGGAAGCATATACACTGTGAACAACATTGGGGACAACACTGAACCCCGTGGGACCCCACATGGCAGGGAGTAGGTGTCAGAGGAAAAAATTCCCTGCTACTACCCTCTATGACCTGCCAGTGTGGAAAGAATGGAACCATCTGAGGACTGTACTGGATAGGCCACAAATGAACCACAGATGGTCAAAAAGTACCCCATGGTCCACAGTGTCAAAAGCTAAAGAGAGATCCAGAAAGACCAAGATGGAGAGGTACCTCTGGTCTCTAGCCATCAGGAGATCATTGATTACCCAAACCAGAGCTGTCTCAGTACTGTGTCTCTTACAAAAAACAGGCTGGAGAGGATCATAGATAGCATGGATGGTAAGATGGTTCTCCAACTGTTGTGTGACAACTTTCTCAATAATCTTCATCAAAAAGGGAAGGTTAGAGATTGGTCTGTAGTTTTTGGGAGAATCTGGGTCAGCGGATGATTTCTTGAGAAGGTGGGTAACCACAGCTTTCTGTAGAGATATGGGAAACTCCCCAAACTCCAATGAGCACCAGATTAATTCTGCTAGAATCAGGCTGATCACATCTACGTACCCCATTTAATGACGGGTAGGGCCCAGATCTAAACCACAGCAAGTTGGACACATACTCCGGAGAAGCCACATGATATCCTGATCACCAGTCAGTCAAAATCGACCCAGCAAAACAGCGGAGTCATGACCTCTCTCCGACCCCCAGTAACCCCTATAGGGCATGATAAGCGAATCTCCGACCTGATGTTGGCAACCTTATCGGCAAAGAAGCAGGCAAACTTGTTGCACTCCACTTGTAACAATGCTTTCCAGACTCATAGACAGGCTGGATTGCACAGTCTGTCCATGGTTCAGAACAGCTGAGCTGGTTGGTTCTGTGAGGAAGCAATGTCCCTGGACAGGAATTCTGCCTTCTTATGGGAGATTGATGACTGATTGAGTCTATAATGTTCCATCAGTCTAAGCTTGTTGGCATCTAAGCCAGATCTGTGCCAAATGCACTCTAGCCTTTGCCCCATCCTCTTCATCCCCTCAAGGTTCCCATCAAACCATGGGGACTGAGGTCAGAGAGTGAACAGGTGAACTCAGAAAGGAATAAGGATATCCAGAGCTCCCTCCACTGCTTGGTTAAAAGCCTGGAGTGGATTCTCTGGACCCTCACTTACATCTGGAATTCATGATAGGTCCAACACCTCCAAAAGACCATCAGTGGTCAAACCCCATAAAGGGCGGTTTCAGACCATCTCCACAGGGGCAGGCTTACAAGGGGGTGCCAAGAAACTGAACCTGATGATGTGATGGTTGGACCACCCAACAGATTCTACCACCACATCAGAGGCCTCCAACCCCAGGAGGAAGACCAGGTCCAATGAGTGACTGTGATTATGAGTCACAGTGGATACTACCTATGTGAAGCCCAAAGAACTCATAAGTTGGAGGAAGTCTTGCCCAAACTGTGAGAGTTCATTGTCGATCCAGGCATCAAAATCCCCCAGTACCATCGTCCTGGGGGAGTCCATGTTGACGATGAAGTCCATGACTCCCTGCAAAAACTGAATCTCACCACCTGGTGGACGATAGATGAGAACAATTTTGCAACCCACACCTGCAGCTATGGTACACTCAAAGGATCTGGTTTCCTCAACTGGCACATCAACAAGGCTCAACTCTAATTTAAAACAAATTGCTACACCACCGCCCCTAAGATCCGACCTCGCACAGTGTATCACAGAGAAACTGGCTGGAATCGCTGACTTCAAAATGGGACCAGCATTATCATCCAGCCAGGTCTCAGTGATGCATGCCAGATCAGATGACTCAACAAGATCAGCTATAATAGCTGACTTTTTTCTGCTAGATCTGGCATTGCACAACACCATGCGGGTTGGGTGAGGAACTGGAGCAGTTCGAGGTACTAACCCATTAAACATGGAGCCCTTGGGTATGGGCACTAAACAAGTCAGTCCTCATTCAGTGCACCATTTTGCCCCAGGGTGTCTCCTGGTTCCCACTACCCCAATTGGGTCATTCAGCCCTGCCCCCCTCCCCAGTCCCCCACCCCTTCTCCTTCTCCCCACTATTTTGACAGCCCTACAGCAGCCATAAACCACCACAGATGGGGGGGACAGGTAAAGGGGTGGAGGTCCCAAAGCTCAAAGGGGGAGTAGCACCTGACAGGGAGAGCTCTCAGCAGACACATCCTGATCAATAATGCGGCACTAATTAAGCCAAACCAGTCATGGGTGGGAAAACCCCCTGGCTTACAACTTGGAGGGAACCTGCTCAATGCCTTGGGCCAGGTACAGAACCTTGGGGTGGCGTTTGACAAAGGCCTGACCCTGAAGGCTCACATGTCAACTGTAGTCAAATCTGCCTTTTACCATCTAAGAAATATTGCCAGGGTGAAGCACCTGGTTCCATCCAAGGATCTTTCTATCTTGGTCCACACCTGTCACCACTCATGTTGACTACTGCAATGCCCTTTACCTAGGGCTTCTGGGAGTAGATATTAACCATTTGCAATTAGTGCAGAATGCGACAGCCAGATTGTTAACTGGAACCCCTAGATCCAGTCACATGACACCTGTGCTGCGTGAATTGCACTGGCTGCCTATACAGAGGCAAATCCCTTTCAAGGTTGCATTGCTGATCTACAAAGCCCTACACAATCAGGGACCCCAATACCTGCAAGACCTCCTATTTCTCGGCTGTCCATCCTGCTCACTCTGATCCTCCAACAAGAGATTGTTAGAGGTTCCCAGGGTACATCTGAAAATGTTTGCAGGAAGATCTTTTGCCTTTATGGCCCCTACCCTGTGGAACTCTCTGCCTCGTCGGATATGACAGAGCCTGACTGTAGAAGGGTTTACAAACTCCCTTAAAACATATCTTTTTCAAAAAGACTTTGAAGGAACTTAAGATTTTAAGATTTTATGTGCTGATTTTTAAGGGATTGTAGTTGTATAATTTTAATAAGTTTGTATTTGTATTGTCTGTAAGTATGGTGTAAAGGTGCCCTGAGCTATGGAAGGGTGCCTTGTATAAATAAAAGTTAACTTACTTACATCAGGGTGCCCAATCCCTGTGTCAGCATCATGTAACCCACCCCAACTCATTTGGCCCACTGTGAACCCACCCCAGTGTGCCCAAATTTATACTTTTTTTTTTACTTTTTTCCTATAAATAAAGAAAACTGTCCCCAATGTCTTTATTTTTTTTACCTGTAAAAAAGAAAATGGTCCCTCATCATCGTCCCAGTCCCATCTCCCTCATACCCAACCTCCCACTGAGCAACCACCTCCCTGCACCCCCCCTTACCCCATACTTACCTCTGGAGGTTGGCACTGTCATCTTCTCTAGATTGGGACATGTCTGCACTCTTCAAAGCCGAACCACAAACTGGAGAATGGAAGGTAAGCATTTTATAATGGCAGTCAATGGGGTTTTCAACTTATGTTAATATATCAGCCATTTTTAGGAATTTTGGCTCCAACTTTTCAACATGGAGTTCCTGGGACCCTACCTCATGAACACTGTCACTGTTATTTCGTTACTGTTTCCTGAATGGTGATTTCATGGCTGCTCCGCAGAATCACCTTTTGGGACTGATTAAGGAAATGACAATGCCACTGTTCATGAGCTGGGGTCCCAAAAAGCCTATGTTGCATATTTGGTGAACAAATTCCAAAATTGACTATGTTACAAGCCTGCATTGCACAGTTTTTATGCACGCTCCTAACTTCTCCAATTTTTATTATTTTCACTCCAGATTTTCAACATTGCCATTTTTCCACACCTTCTTATTAACAGTGCAGCTGTAATTGTTTATATCCTGCCTGAAACATGTTTTCACACCTGTGGCACAGAATGGCGCAGTCACTGTGCAAAATCACCTTTCAGAACAAGTGAGCAAAATGACAGTGGCACTTTTCATGAGGTGGGGTCCCAAAAAGACCATGTTGAAAATCTGGATAAATAACTCTAAAAAATTGCCAAGTTACATTCGGTCGTTCAAACTTTTCTATGCACGTTTGTAACTTTGGTCATTTGGCAGCTTGCCACAGCTGTATCAGCTCTGGCTAGAGCTTGTCTTATCCAGTGAGCACAAATGGCTACATTTACAGGTTCACAGTTACCTGAGAGCTAACTGTGTGGGTCTTCTGTAAGAAAACAGCTACTAAATAGTTCTAATTCAATATTTTTGTTTTCTATGTGTGTCGGGTCTAGCTAGCAGGAGTAAGTGTTTTGATTTAAAACTTTTAGTTTCATCAAACTACACACAACCATAAAAAGCACAGAAATTACCCCAGATCATCAATGCTACAATTAGTAAAGACTCTGTTTTCTCACAGGAAACCCACTCAGTTAGCTCTCAAGTACTTGCTAAACTGTAAATGTGGGTGCCAGTATTCTATTAGGTAGAACTGGCAGTTAGTGCTGATTTTGTTCTGTGACATGATTTTTATTTTTTTCCACAAATGTGAAGTATTTTTTTAATAAAGCCTTTATTTCTTATTTAAGATAAAAATGTGTATGTGTGGGTTATTTAATTAGATAGTCGAATAAAATACAAAACAAGTGTTGTTTTATCATTTGAAAAAGTGTGATATACTAAGTTTGTAGTGCAGTAAACCATTGTGAAATAGAATCAGATGTGTAGACAAAATAGTCACTATCAGTTTGCAATCCTGTTGTTTTTATGCCATACCACACACAGGAGTAAAACTGACTTCAAAGTATTTTGCAGTTTCTAGGCTGCAGATTCATCACTTCATATATTTGTTCAGTAAAAATATATGAAATAGGCTATCCTAGTGGTGCTGAGGGTTGAGCCAATGGACGCCACACATAGTGCAGCGCTGGCAACCCAGAATCGAGAATGAGCCCTGGATGTCGGGGGTCAGCAGGAGGGGGGAGGAGCTGCATTGGCCTGTCATCTGATAGCTCTCTTCTATGTGGTATGGCTTGGCACCATGCTGGATAGCGGCTGGTGTAAAGAGGGGGAGGGTGCTGTTGGGTGCCTGGCAGCAGTGATGTCTCAAAATGGCTTCCCACCTGGACCTTGGTCCTTTGTGCTGGCGCCCTTTGGAGGGACCTTCAGGACCACAATGTAGCTCATGCACCGGGAGAAAAAGGGGAGGAAAAACTGCAAACAACTCCCTGGTATTGCATACTATGACACTGGGATCCTGGTCAGTTGGGACCCAGCTGAATACCAGAGACAGTGTAGGTACCCTCGGGGCTGAGGCAAAGGACAATTACAAAGAAAATCATAAGAAATAACTGTTTTAAAGCCAGTTTGTTACATAAAATCATAAATTCCAAATAAACTGTTCAAAATAACATCAGCAATGTTTATATTAAATTAAACCTATAATATTTTTAATTAAAATTAGGAAAAAATACTACAAAAATTTGCATAGCACATTTGCTATCCTCAAAATATGTTGTTCTTTTTTTTTAAATAATGATTAATGATAATTTATACAACAGCCATCAAGGGCCTCCTTTTTACCTCCGTAAAGTAAAATATAGTCGGGTTTTGAAATTGTTAAAAAATATTCCTGTTAAAAAGTTTGGTGGTGGGGGCGCAAGCTTCAGCCCAGATTCTTAAAATTAGTGGTGGAGTATATTTGTGTGCCTTTGACACAAATTTTCAGTCTTTTCTTGAGTACAGGTCAGTTTCCTCCTCAGTGGAAACAAGTGGTAATAATACCCATTTTTAAGAGTGGACAGAGGGAGAATGTGGACAATAATCATTCAGTATCCCTCTTGCCAGTCTTGGGGAAGCCATTGGAAAGGATTGGTAATACCAAAATATTGGAGTATCTCTGCTCTCATGGTCTCCAGTCTCCCATGCAGCATGGTTTCTGAAAGGGCTATGGTATAGGTGTGGCCTTGGCAGAGTTCACAGACCACATCAGTAAAGCAGTGGATATGAAAATGCTTACTGGTGCTGTGTTGATGGACCTGTCAAAGGTCTTTGACCTGGTGGATCATCAGTTGCTGCTTGGGAGACTGTGGAGCACTGGACTAGCAGATTCTCCACTTGAATGGGTTGCTAGTTTCCTGTTGCATCATCCACTGAGGTGAGAAATGGGGGTGTGATGTCAAATGTCACACTGATGAGGCAGGGCGTTCCCCAGGGTTCTATCCTGTGGCCACTTTTGTTTTCACTGTTTATAGATCCTCTACCATATGTCCTCCATAACACACATACATTAATGTACGCAAATTATATCATACCGTACAATAGCTCCCCCTCAGTAGACATGTTGAACGGGACACTGGGTTCTGATTTTTCCATCCTCAACGACTGGTTATTGAAGCACTGTTTATTATTAAATAGTAATAAGGCACAATGTATGAACTTTGGGTCCAGATTAAACATTTCTTGCAGTTCAAGACTGGAAAGGGCACCACAATCCGCACAGGGGTTGTGTACAGACCCCCATGTCAGGGAGAGGGAATGGACAAGGATATGATAGAAGGCATTCTTAGAATGGCAGAGAAAGGGGAGATACTATTGATGGGAGACCTGAATATGCCAGATGTTAACTAGAGCACATTTGCTGCAGTCACATCCAAGAGCAGGGCCATTCTTGATGCCCTACAGGTGGCAGGCATTAGACAGCTAGTTTCAGAACCCACTCATGAGGAGCAATCTTAGACCTCATTACTCTCAAATGGGGCAGTGAGAGGATCTCAGATCTAGAAGTGGGTTGCCATCTGGGGACAAGTGACCATCAAACAGTGTAGTTCACATTAAACTCAGCTGCAGAGTCAAGCCATACAAAAGTGAGGGTACTGGACTTTAGGAGGGCTGACTTTGGCAAGATGGGAGAGTGCCTCAGAAAAGCACTAGCAAACAGGCTAGAAGGAGGTGTGGAGCAACAATGGGGAATCATCAAAACTGCCATCACAGAGGCAACAAGCCTTTGTGTGAAGCAAATAAACAAATCAAAATGAAAGAAAAAGCCACTATGGTTCAAAAGAGGTGGCTGTGAAAGTCAGGAAGAAAAAGATAGCATTCCGGAAGTATAAGGAAACACAGAAGGAGCTGGACAAAGAGCTGTACCAGTTAAGGCAGAAGGAAGCAGGGAGGGAAGTCAGAATAGCAAAGGCCCAAACTGAGGAAAAGATAGCCAACTCAGTTAAGAAGGATAAAACCTTTATAGGTACATCAGCAGTAGAAAGACAAAGGGAGGGATAGTGAGGCTGAATAGAATGAACAGTGGGTGGGCAGGGGGACAGTGAAAAGCAGGGATACTGAACGAATATTTCAGCTCAGTATTCACAAAGAGGAGGGGAAGTGCCTAATCCAATTAACAGAAGCACTCTTGATAGGGGGTCGATCCCAGTCCTTTCACAGAAGAAAGGGTTCTGCAAGAACTCCTAAAACTGAAGGTGGACAAAGCAATGGGGCCTGATGGAATTTACCCAGAATTCTAAAAGAATTAAGGAGGAACTAGTGAAACCACTGGCTACTCTTTTTAATAAATCATGGGAGGATGGTGTGGTACCTGAGGACTGGAGGAAGGCGGATGTGATTCCCCTTCACAAAAGTGGGACCAAGACAGAGGCAGGAAACTACAGACCTGTCAGTCTGACCTCTGTGGTAGGGAAAGTGATGGAGTCACTTCTGAAGGAAAGAATAGTTGAGTACCTAGAGGTCAGTGGAGCACAGGACCCAAGGCAGCATAGATTCACAGTGGGAAGGTCATGTCAGATGAATCTAATAGATTTCTTTGACTGGGTGACCAAAGTAGTAGACCAGGGAGGGGCTGTGGACATGGTCTACCTAGACTTTAGCAAGGCATTTGACACAGTCCCACACAAAAGATTAATAGTCAAATTAACCAGCCTGGGAGTGGGTCCCCAGGGTGGTAGCCTGGGTAAAACATTGGCTGCACAACAGGACACAGAAGGTAATTGTAAATGGAGTCCACTCTGAAGAAAGAGGGGTTACTAGTGGGGTACCGCAGGGTTCAGTATTGGGTCCAGTTCTTTTAATGTCTTCATCAGTGACATTGCAGAGGGACTGAAGGAAAGTGTGCCTTTTGCAGATGACACAAAGATCTGCAACAGGGTTGATACACAAGGAGGTGTGGAAAGGATGAAAGGGACTTGGCAAGGTTGGAGGAATGGTCAGAAGTATGGCAGCTAGGATTCAATGCAAAGAAGTGCAAAATAATGCACCTGGGAAACAAGAACCCAGGGGAAGAATACACAATGGGTGGGGAGGTAGTAACAACAACAAAAAAGGAAAGGGACCTGGGGGTAATCATATCAGATGACCTTAAGGTTAGCAAGCAATGTGAGAAGGCAGTAGAGAGGGCTGGGGGTATACTGGGATGTATAGGGAGAGGCATCAGCAGCAGAAAACAGGAAGTTATTAGCCCTCTGTACAGACAGTTGGTGAGACCCCATCTGGAGTACTGTGTCCAGTTCTGGAGACCCCATCTCCTAAGGACATAGACAGGATAGAGGTAGTCCAGAGGAGGGCAACTAAAATGGTGCAGGGTCTGCAAGAGAAGCCGTATGAGGAGAGACTAAAGGAGCTTAATATGTATACCCTTGAGGAAAGAAGGGAGAGGGGGGACATGATAGAAACTTTTAAGTACCTCAGTGGAATCAACAAAGTCCAAGAGGGTAGCATCTTTCAGAAAAAGAGACTTGCAAGAACAAGGGGACAAATTTAAAGATAGAAGGAGGGCGGTTCAGGGGCAATGTGAGGAAGTATTATTTCACAGAGAGGGTAGTGGATGCATGGAACAGCCTTCCTGAGGAGGTTGTGAGGTCTAAAACTGTGGGAGAATTCAAGAATGTATGGGACACATATAAGGCAATTCTTTTGGGGGGTAGGAAGAAATAGGCTGTTGGTTAACTAGGATCTACGGCCTATCCTGTAGATAGGGAAATGGGCAGACTAGATGGGCCAAGCGGTCCTTATCTGCCATCAAAGTCTATGTTTCTATGTTTCTATGTTCCCCTTTGGTTATAAAAAACGACTTAGGTGTTCAACTTGAACAGGTGGATCACGTTCGATATTTAGGTATTCTATTCAGGGCCAGATTAAGGTAACCTGGGGCCCTAGGCCCAAGAAAAATCTCGTGCCCCTTCTTGCCATGACTATGCCACTTTTCCACAAAGGGACCCTGTCACAAACTGTAAGGCACCTTGGGAATCCATTTATATACAAACTGCATCTCATGTTAGGATACAGTTTGTAAGAGATAGGGACAATAGAATATGAATCAAAATTCCTACCTTTCTACTCCCCTTTCTCATAGAAGTTGTCAGCAGATAAGGCCCACCTGGTCCACCTAGTCTGCCCTGTTAATCCTGTGTATAGCCCCTCCTTAGCCCCCTGTAAGTCCTCATATTTCCCCATATTTACCTTTGTGCTAGGATTCCTTCATGCCTATCACACATGTTTTTGAAGCCTGTGATAGTTTTAGCTTCCACCACTTCCACCAGGAGTCTGTTCCAAGCTCCCACCACCCTGTCTATAAAGAAAAACTTACTGACATTCTTCCTCAGTCCCTTCCCCCTCCAGTTTCATTGTATGGACCCTGGTTCTTTTGCAAGTGTTCCTCTGGAAAATACTCCCTTCCTGTAGCTTGTTCACACCCATGAGATATCTATGTCTCTATCATGTCTCCCCTCTCCCTTTTTTCTTCCAGAAAGAGTACATGTTTAATTCCCAGCGTCTGTTCTCATAAGTCTTTACATTTAGTCCCTTCAACATCTTAGTTGCCTTCCTTTAAACCCCTTAAACACCTGTCTATGTCCTTTCAGAGGTAGGGACTTCAGAACTGTACACAGTACTCAAGGTGAGGTCTCACCAACTTTATGACTTTACTTCTTCTGCCGGTGATCCCACTACCTATGCACCCCAGCATTCTGCTGGCTTTCCCCACCACCTTGTCACATTGCTTAGCCACCTTCAGGTCTTCAGAAATAATTAACCCATGTCCTGTTTCTATCTTGTGACCGTCAGTTCTCTCCCCCCCATGGTACTTAGCCGCAGGGTTCCTGTGACCCAGGTGCATGATCTTGCGCTTCTTTGCATTGAAACACAGTTCAAAGGCTCTTGACCACTCTTCCAGTTTGCTAAGATCCTCCCTCATTTGCTCCACCCCCCCCAGCAGGGCCGGCCTTAGGGTATATGGTGCCCCTAGGCGAACCTGCCATTGGCACCCCCACCATTTTTCTATGGAGTAGTGACATGTGATAAAATGGAAAGGGACCTGGAGGTAATCATATCAGATGACCTAAAGGTTAGCAAGCAATGTGAAAAGGCAGTGGAGATGGCTGGGAAGATACTGGATATATAGGGAGAGATCACCAGTAGAAAACAGTAAGTTGTTAGTCCTTTGTACAGACAGTTAGTGAGGCTCCATCTGGAGTACTGCATCCAGTTCTGGAGACCCCATCTCCACAAGGGTATAGACATCACAGGATGGAGGCAGACAGTCCAGAGGAGGGCAACTAAAATGGTGCAGGGTCTGCAACAGAAGCCATAGGAGGGGCAACCAAATAAATTTAATATGCATACCCTTGAGGAAAGGAGGGAGAGGGGCCACATGATAGAAACTTTTTGATACCTCAGGAATCAACAAAGTCCAAGAGGGTAGTATTTTTCAGAAAGAGATGTGCAAGAACAAGGGAACACAATTTGAAGATAGAGGGGGATGGCTCAGCTCAGGAACAACGTGAGGAAGTATTTTTTTCACAGAAAGGGTGGTGGACGCATAGAATGGCCTTTCTGAGGAGGTTGTGGGGTCAAAAATAGTGGCGGAATTCAAGAATGCATCAGGAAGAAATAGGCTATTGGTTAACTAG
The DNA here is from genome assembly GCA_016271365.2 of Neoceratodus forsteri. Lineage (NCBI taxonomy): Eukaryota > Metazoa > Chordata > Ceratodontiformes > Ceratodontidae > Neoceratodus > Neoceratodus forsteri. Next base: position 978,618,134 of record CM057458.1, on the reverse strand, counting down.
GATCTGCAGCTTATCCAGGCAGTATGTAGGGACATGGGCAGACTTGGTGGGCCAAGCGGTCCTTATCTGCCATCAAAGTCTGTTCCTATATTATTTGCAAAAGCATTAGCTAATACTAGCAATGTTGAATATACATAAGAAGTTGGCGATGTCATCGTGTTGCTGTAAAATGGATGCTTTATTCAAAAAATAGACAGACTTTACATCCCCCACAATCAAGGTAATGGTTTTGTTGGAAAATCCTTTCAAGTGCATTCTGTTTAGGGCTACAGTGACGGACTACTCTGGGGAAAATACCAAGCTTACATTAACCCTCGTCTAGCTCCCATTTCACAGCTTATAGACCAGATGATTAAACAAATCCTATGGCAAACAAAATGGAGGTCTGGCTGTTAAGTCTAACTGCATCAGTTGTACTATTGTCAATGTATGTGTGGGAAGATTTTAAAATCCTGAGGAGCCTGCAGACAAGTTCAGTGTATTTTACTTGCTTGTGCAACTGAGCTAAAGCCAGAGAACTCTAGCAAACACTTCAGCCTCATCCCTTCTCCGGTCTCACTCTCCCTGTGTCTGTGACTGAGGGTGGCTGCCTGGGATGCGGGCCTGGCGTGGGGCTGGGATGGGACTGGAGTGGGACCAGACAGTGAGACTCTGACCACCACACCATAATGAATCAAGGAACAAATTGTATTAGGCAAAAAAAGGTTAAGGGCAACACAAGGAAACAATAAATGGTAAAAAAGAACCGCTCAAGTCACTATGCAGTCAGTGCCAGTGTGACTAGTCCTCCTCCTCCTCCTCCTCCTGACCCTGTCGATGATGTGGATGATGAGCCTTCCTTCCCAGTGGCTGAGAGTCAACTGGCTGGCCTTGCCTTTACCCCTTATCAATTCACTGATACACGTCGACGTTGTGGGTCCCTAGCCCGCGCCAGCCGATTGATTCAAGTTCTGGAGACTGTTGAGGACGACACGCGAGAGACTCACTCGTCGTCTCTCTCTCAACATATATGGCACAACTTGCAGCAATGTGCTGTGTGTGGAATCAGTGCTCACAGTCAGTCAAACACAAGTTAACACTAACAGTTGGGTTTCTGGCGAGAGTGGCTGGTATGCTCTAGGGAGGGGCGACGGCAAAGGGGTCATCAACGGACGGGACTGTCTGGTGCGGTGGGCGGGGCACTTGTACACACACACTACCAAAATAAAAAAAAATATTTAAACCATTCGGGTCACTGGTACCCCCTGCTACATGGCACCCTATGCAACTGCCTAGTTCGCCTTTCCTTAAGGCCGGCTCTGCCCCCCCCGGGTGTCCACCCTGTTGCAAATTTTGGTATCATCCGCAGACAGACATACCTTCCCTACCAGTCCTTCAGCAATATTGCAGATAAATATATGTATTGAAGAGTACTTGACCTAGCACTGACCCCTGTGGCACCCCACTAGCCACTTTGTCTTCCCTTGAGTATATACCATTTACCACAACTCTCTGACTTCTACCTTCCAGCCAGTTTCTCACCCATCGAACTACCTTTGGTCCTACTCCAGGGCTATTTCATTTGTTTAGTATCCGTCTGTGAAAATTCTTAGAAAATTCAGCCCCATTTTTTTCTTTTTTTCATAACTCTGATGATCATTTTCATGACACTCATTGCCTTAGCCCAAACTCAACCACGAACCTGGAGTACTTGGAGGTGAATGGACTGCTGGATGACAGACAGCACATGTTCAGTAGGGGCAAGTCATGCCAGTCCAATCTGATTGAATTTCATGACTTGGTGATGCAGGTAGTGGACCAGGTGGGTATGATGGATGTGGCCTATCTGGATTTCAGTAAGACCTTCGACACCTTACCCCATAGGAGGCTGGTCAACAAACTGGAGAGCATAGGGGTAGGGCTCAAAATAAGAAGATGGTTTGAAAACTGGTTGGCGGCTAGAAGTCAGAGGGTGGTGGTGATGAATGGTGCATACTCAGGGATTGGGCAAGTGAGGAGTGGAGTTCCCCAGGGTTCAGTGCTGGGACCCTCCTGTTCAGTATCTATGTACTAGACATTGTGGATGGACTGTCAGGGAGGCTGGCCCTCTTTGCAGATGGCATGAAAATCTGTAATAGAGTTGACTCCCCTGGGAGGGTGGATGACATGATAAGGGACTTGAGATTACTGGAGGAGTGGGCAGAGATCTGGCAGCTAAAATTCAACATCAAGAAGTGTGTTGTTATGCACCTGGGGCACAGGAACCAAAGAGTTGAGTATATGCTGGATGGGGAGAGAGTCAGGGTGCCAGAGGATGAGAGGGATCTGGGGCAATTGTCTCCAGCAACCTCAAGATAGAGAAGCAATGCTTGAGGGCAGTGGGGAGGGTGTATGGGATGCTGGCAAGTATCAGCAGGGGGATCACCAGCAGGTGTAGGAAGGTCCTGGTAACCCTTTATCGGGCCCTGGTAAGGCCACATCTCATATGGTGTCTAGTTTTGGAAGCCTTACCTGCACAAAGATACAGATTCCATCAAAAGGGTCCACTGGAGGGTGACCATGATGGTGCAGAGCATGGAGGGCAAGCCATATGAACAGAGGTGCAAGGAGTTGGGGGTGTATACACTGGAGACCAGGAGGGAGAGGAGGGACATGATTGAGACCTTTAAATATACCAAAGGGATGAACAAGGGGTGCCCAGGGAAGTTGTTCCACATGAAGGAAGGGAACATAATAAGGGGGCATGGACTGAGACTCTGGGGGGAGGCACTTCAAGAGCAATGTGAGGGGTCAGTTTTTCACAGAAAGGGTGGTGGAGAACTGGAATGGGCTTCTGGAGGTGGTGGTGAATTCAGAGACTGTAGAGGGATTTAAGTCCACTTGGGACAGACACATGGGCTAAGGGAAAGGGGGAGTATATCAAGATATGGTAGGGTAGACTGGGGGGCAAGAGGCAGACTAGATAGGACACAGGATCCTTTTCTGCCATCACCTTCTGTGATTCTGTGAACCCTCCTACTAATTTTCCCTGATAGGAGAATTGCATTTAACAATGATAATACAATTCCAGTCAAGGACTATAAAATTAATTAAAACATTAGGCAGTATAGCCTAGTAGTTGCAGCTTCAAGCAAAGAACCTGGGAAACATGTAGACTCAGAACACTTGGATTTGTGAACCAAAACCTCTATCTGCATAGTACATGATCCAGGGCCATGGTGGCATATCAGAAAACATCCATGTGCTAATGACAGCATCTGGAACTTGGAACAGGCTCTCCAATAAGCTGGCTGTCCTGGCTTTCTGATCCTTCCAGTAGCGGACCTGGGGGTTTTAAAGGGTGCAGGTGCAATCCCCATTGTAACTTGCTTGCTTGCTGCTGCTGCATTTCACTTTGCTGGAGAAGTCTAATACATTGATTGCAAGAAGATCTACATTTAAAACAATAGAATTTTCGGTCAAAAATGTAATGAAAAAGATAATATAAAGGATTTAAAAAAAGGTCAAAAAATTGTATATCAAGTAGGCACACCACCACTGCACCCCCGATTGTAAAATCCAGGATCCGCCACTGGATACTTCCAGTATGAATGATAGGGCCCCCCCAAATGGACAACAGATGAGACAAGTAGAGGACATACTACTGCAGTGGGCCCCCATTTAAGATTTGCACCAGTCATTCTCCCAATCAGGAACACCAAATTGGGGGGGGGGGGTAGGGATCTTTCTAGCTACTTCTTCCCATTTGGGATACCAGGGCAGTGGGAGACAAAGCAAAGGAAAATGTTCTATTTTCACCTTAAAAGTTCAGTCTGGCTGGAGCACCACATAACTGTCACCTGTACTTAACACCTAATCAGTGAGGTGAGCTTCACACTCAAACAGACAAAGCAAAGGAATAGGGCATGTTTGCACCTTAAAGGTTAATCTGGTTGCAGCCCCCTGAAGTCATCAGCAGTACTTATCACCTAATCAGGGAGGTGAGATTTCCATCACAGTTCAGTTTCTGCCTTGTTCATCTTATTCAGCAGTCAAGTCCATTACAAAAAAATTCAGCACAAAAATATGGGTATGTAGTAAATATAGTTGGGGATTGTTGGGGGCTACTGGCAGGTGGGGGCCCTAGGCTAGTGCCTATGTAGCCTATGCCTTAATCCGGCTCTGATTCTATTGGATTCACATTTGACTTTTTCTCTGCATATAAAATCAGTTTGCCATTGGATAAATAACAAAATTAGTGTACCGTTTAAAATGAAAAAAAAGTCTGACCTTACCTGCCAGAACTGCACTTAGTAAAAATGTTTTATTATCCACTTTGTATTATAACTCCTTTCTAGTGACACAATTTTCAAAAACTGATTTATCTTTATTAAATACCTCCTTCAATGCAATTCATAGGTTTGTATTACAGTTACCATACCATACTCACCATTGCACCTTATATGAAATGCTAGGATGTTTGCCACCTAAATTTGGTTGTGAATATAGTTTCATGTGTTTAACCAATAAGGTCTTAAGACAAGGGACTAAATCACCCCTCTTTTCCCCGTTTGAATTGTCAGAACTTTGAGATCTAGTAATAGTTTTTCCTTAGCTGTTCCCAGAACTAGGACTGTTATGGGGGGGCAAACTTTTACTTTGTGTGGTGCAAGAATTTAGAATTCTTTATTAAATTATTTATCTGATGGAGTTAGTCATGTTTCCTTTCAATTGTGTCATAAGAAATTATATTTTGATCAACTTTCTTGTAAATGTTTTGTATGATTGTCATGTGTTAACATGTTTGTTTTATATTCTTATTGTAACATCTTGGCTGTTGTATTAGCCCCGGGTCATGTATGAAAAATGGACATTGGCTCGTTACACTTACCTAGTAAACAAAAGTTTAAAAAAATAAATGAAAATAATAAAAAAATAAAATGACCCTACTTACAAACCAGATTAATCTTTTCCCCATTGCCAGCAAGGTTATTAACACTGCAGTTCCTCTGATACTTTCTAGAACATTCAGCAAAATATTTTTCTTCATACTAAACTCTTATATAATGTATGGTGGAATGCTGTTCTAACTTGATTTTCAGCTGAGCTGAAATGCTGTTCTACCACAGTGCAAAAGTGATGGAACTCTGTTCAACCCTTCTGTGGTAGAACAACATTTCAGCTCAGTTGAAAATCACATGAGCCACACTTACAAACAACAGGATCTAACGTATTAAACAACCCGACCCTGCAACAGCACGGACAGAAACTCACCCAGACCCACAAATGCATCTACTTATGCAGGATGCCAAAGCCAGACTGGTTCAAACCACCTTCCTTCCACTTTTGGAATACATTGACTTCCGGTATGGGCAAGGACCTAGTACTGCCTTATCCAGATTTGATACCCTTTATCACCGAGCCCAGAGATTCATCACTGGTGCTCCGTACTCCACCCATCACTGCCTCCTCTACTCCCTCTTAGTCTGGACATCTCTCAAACTTAGATGTGAAAACATGCAGCTATCTGGACCTGCAGAACTATTATCAATAAGCTACCCAATACATAGCTGCTTGCCTACCTGCTTGTACCATTGGAAGTTATTCTCTGAGAAGCCTTTCCTACATCACACTTGTTATTCCTACAGTCAGAATGCACTTTGGTAGATCCTCTATAAGTCATGCTCTTCCTGTCCTATGGAATAACCTCCAAAAAACATTGAAGATTGCCATCCCTGTCAAATTGCCCACATTCAAAACCTTGTTTGTACGTGCTTTCAATGAGACATGTAATTGTTTTCTCTAATGCCCATCAGACCTCATATTGTTACCTTGACACCTTTTCCCCTTCTTTGACCTGTCCATTTCTTATCTCCTGATTCTTATTATATTCTTGCTTTTATACCCACCCTGTACAGTGCTTGCTACAGTAAAGTTGATTAGTACCGCACTACCACGCAATTTGCACGGTAGCGGTATACATGTTATTCAATGGTATTGCAATTGCACAATGCTTGGTATACCGCGCTACCGCACAACTTTACGGTAGCAAGCACTGTATATATTGTACTTTTTCCTGTTATTGTCCAAATTTTATATAATTGTATCCTAAACACAGTTTTGTACATATTGTATATTTTCTGCTCATTTTCTATATTTTTGTACACTATGTTTTATGTTTTAGTATTTTGAATATTGTTAACTATTATTATGTATGCCATGCACTGTAATGATACTTTTTTGTTAATAATTGTGAACCTTACCCAGATCCAGCTTGCAAATGAGTTCTTCTCAATGGCATTTCGTCTGGTAAAATAAAGATAGATAGATAGATAGATAGATAGATAGATAGATAGATAGATAGATAGATAGCTGGCTCAAAGCTGGCTCACAAGCCATCAACATGTTTTTATTTGTGGCTGCGGATGTCAAGAAAGTTCCACTGAGTCAGCCCGCCAGTGCAGAGGCAGGACATCCATCTGCGATGCCGATGACCCAGGTTCAGGAATGGACTCAGGACATCAGATGGCTGGCTGGGGGGGAGAAGGATTGAGCATCCTAGGGACTGCTCTCTTTCTCTGGGGGGAGGGGGTAGAATGTCTGGTACACTGTGGAACTCTGGCAGAAGCTGGGGGTCCATTGTGCTGGTGCCATCACCTGAAGGGTCAGGATGGACGCAGGATGTCATTGCACATCCCCACCCCAGGGTTCTGCAGCAAACCAATAGACAAATTCTGTACACCTGCGCATGATGCCCTGCTCTGCCACTGTCATCACTGCCACCAGTGTCCATGGGGAGTCCCGCTCCTGTTGTCCCACCCTGGGGGGGGTAAGCCAGGGCAAGATATGAAGGACTATGGGAAGGGGGCGCCCACCCGGTGGCCCTGCCCAGGGGGGTAAGCCTGGGCATGGGGGGGTTGGCATGTGGGCAGGGCTGATCTTCCTTTGGGGAGGGGGTGTGCAAAAAAAAAGAAAGTTCCACTGTTCTCATACAGAGAATGCGGATGAACAACTCCTCTCACTAAGTTGGGCACCCTAGATTTTGGGTTGCCCAGAAAAGGTAATTCTGGTGTTTTCTTAAGCTAACACCAGAATCTAACCAAACAGGTCTCGTTTACCTAGATTTAGGCATTTGCTTTTTTAAAATACATCATTTTTACATATTCTCTATGTTTTGAGCATAAAAAAACTAAGATGGCAGCTGTCATGATTGATATTTCTTGTCACAATTAATAATTTGTGATAGATAAACTTTCATGAATGATGTTTTGTTTAGCGTATGTATCAGAGGGTTATCCAAAAACCCTACTGAGCATGCTCAGAAAAAAATGTGTAATCCTTATAACTCTGGAATCCTTTAATATTTTTTTCACAAAACCTACAAAATGCCCTGCCTTGGCTCATGCCACTTTTACCCTGAACGTTTTGTAAAAACATTCCACACTGTCATGACAGCAAAAAAAAAAAAAAAGAAAAAAAAAAAAAGAAAAGAAAAGCGTTATGTATAGGAAACAAAATCTGCACTTTATCATTTTTTGACATTCAGCATTTCAGAAACCGCACAAGATGCCATTATGAAACTTTTTGTGTCTTGAGACCCTGCCAACCAAACCATGCATGCCAAATTTTGAGCTATTTTGTCAAACACTGCCAAAGTTGATATTGTGCAAATACTGGTGTTTGACATTAAACACCTTACTCAACCCTAACTATACTGACTCTACTGTGTCAGTATAATTTATCATGTAAAGGTGTGGCAGTGCCTCTATATTAGGGTTGTATTGGTGTTTTATTAAAAAAAATACCATTTTCAGAGCCTTTTATTTTGGATGTTTTAGAACCTAGGACTGCTAAATTTGGTATGCACCTTCTCATTCCTGGGGTCTCTTAAAGGGACACTGTCAACCCCCTTAGGCCTCAAATTGTCCTTTGTTTAAAAAACACATGTTATGATTGCTAACATTCTGTAAAGACTGTTGACATAGCTGTAGTTTGATTCTGATTCTTTTTTTCTTTTAAAAAGTGAAAAACAGACTGACCACCATACTGGTGTTGCCAACCCAAAACAGGTTTGCTTACATTTTTGGATCAGCTCTCTGTGCATTTTTCCTGAACTTGGGAACACTTTCAACACAGTTCAGCCACTCATGATGCAGTGGCAGTTTAGGTGGCTACAGTCTCATGGGTGACTGCACTGTTTGGGGGTGCTTCTAATGTTTAGAAAGTATTCAAGAAGAATAGATTCAGGATTTGAAACAAAGCAAAGTTGTTTATAAATATATATTACCATGCATTTCAGTTCTACTAAACAAGCAGACAGACAAAGCAAACAGCAACATTAATGAATTTCAGAGAAGCTAAGCAACAGTAAAATGTGGGGTTTTAACTAGAAATAATATGATGCAAAACAGGTTGACAGTGTCCCTTTAAACATTCAAATTTCAGGAAGATCTGTTTTGTAGTTCTTCCATAATTTATTGCCAAATGTATATATTTTTGCCCAATTAGCTAAATACATATTTACACTCAGCTAAAACAAAAAACAGCAAAGACTGGCAGAATGAAGTGGGTTCTAGACAGGTTGTATTTCCCTGCAGTAGACAGCACCCCCCTCCCAGAGACTAGTGTTCAGCAGGATCAAGCTACCCCAGCACCCAGGATGGAACCACTTCCTGGGTCTGGCATACCCCTGCCCGTAGCTCATTGTTACAGCTTAGGTACTCTTGCACTACCCCAACTCTAACTTATACCTCTTCCAATCACTGTCTTGGTCTTTGCTCTAGTACTTCATACTCCCTCCACTAGCTGCTCCAAGCCAGAGCAATACAAAAAATTAACTCCATCCAAACCCCAAATGGGAGAAGGGGTTGACATAATTATCCAGCTCCAAGGAGCTAAATGTTCAGCCCACTGGGCCTGTTTAAAGCTCTGAGGAGTGGAGTTTACATTTCCCCTGCCAGCCTTCTAACACAAGCTGTTGCATTGGCAAAACAGGTGGGGAACATCAATCAAATACAACCCCATGAAGTGGGGCTCTCAAACAGGGTCATTCAGCCTCTAGGAATAGGGATTGTGTACAGTCAGGATATACTGCTCAGAGGAATGTAACACAATAAGCCCTTTACTCAACATGAATGTTTTTTATTACGCCATCCTCCAACTGGTAGTAAATATTTATTTAAAACATTTAGCTTACCTGCCAGGGCTCTTCAGGGGATTCCTAAGGAAGAGGCTGTAACAAACTTAAAACAAGGCTTTATTTTGGTGATGATGGGGACATAAAACAGAATAAAAGGAAGAGAATGAAAAAAGAAAGACAGTGACACAGAAGAAGAGGGATGAAGATATAAAAAATGGTCCTTTGTCTAAGAAAATGGGAGAGGGGCAGCAGGTTAAAGATGAAAAATTAAAAATCACTTAAAATGGCTTGTTTGTGTCCATTTTATAGGCAAAGCAGAAAAACAGTAGTCTAGAAAGTTTAAGAACATGCCTGGGTTAACTGAAGAAAGTACTTATTTTAGTGATTTTTTTTGTATGGTACCAAGGGGAATGGTCTAGACATTGTAGCACTACATGCCACCAGCTTTCACCTCTGATCCAACCTGGTGAATCACTGAGAGAGGCACCCCAACTATATTGCATGCTAACTAGGGATGAGCAAAACCAGGATGGATTTGGATTTGGTTTGGGATTTGCCAAATCCAGGATGAGTTTGGATTTGGTTTTGCAAAGGATTTGGATTTCCCGGGGCCAAGCCTTTATGTGTTTGTAAGGTAAAAAAGGCGTTATCAAGAGAAAAATACCATATTATTACAGAGTAAACTGTTTAAGATACATTGCATCCTACTGTTTAAAAAGTCTTTGTTTTAGACCAACCTGCAAAGGAAAAAGTGAAACAGCAGTGGGTGGAATGAAAACATTTATTTGGATATACACTCGCCCTTTATGTCCGTCTTAAAATAATGCCAATTTAAACAATGTGGAAAAAACAAGCAAACTGCTTTGATTGTATTTCATTTCAAGTACATCATGGATGATCCAATCATTGCTTCTGTTTCCCATATAAAAGGAATGAAAATATGTTAGTCAACGGCTGTCAACAGGTGGTCAAAATGAAGAAAATTGGTTAAACAGCAGGATACACAAAATGTCTGCTGAGTTTTAAAACTCACAATATATTCTGCTTCAAATATATATTTTTGGCAAAAGGGACTGGCTAGCCCAATTGGCTTACACAGCAAGCCACTAGCCATGGGACTTCTACAGGTTGGTCAAGCTCAACAGATTAAAATTGGCTGAACAACAGGAAGATGGTTGTCAACACTGTATAGTGAGTAACTTAAATTCAAGCATGTGCGCCCATTGCCTACCCCCTACCCCAGTCACCATGCAGCCACCTTTTTTGTTGTATAAACTGTTTCTTAAATTCTTATTTTCTTAAATAATTTTGTACAAGCTTTTGTTTTGCCACAGGCTCCATGCCCCTCCATGAACCCGCCCACACTGGGCCAGATTTTCAAAGGATGGCACAGGGTTGTGTCTAGTGCCACATCAAACCTGGATATTGCTGCAGCTGCAGCATTCCCAGTTGCTGCAACTGCATCAGATTTTTCAAAATCAGGCACAGTGGTGCAGTTTACCTGCTTTGTGGCAGCTTGCACCAAATCTCGGGTGCAAGCTCCGTGTCAGGGCTCCCAAACAGTGAAACACACTAGACCACAGAAAGATGGTCTACCAGGCATCAAATAGATCCAAGGGATGTAAAATCCTGTTAGACTGCTGTAAGCCCAGTGCACCATATCTTCAGCATACCTGGATCTTGTGGCAATTCTAGCCATTTGAAAATCTGGCCCACTATCTCTGTCTCTCTCTTGCTTTCATTTTCTTATTTTTTTAGTTGCTATTTTTCTTTAATACAACTATCCTTTTTTTTTCAAATAAGCAGTCACTTATTTTTTTTTTCAAACTGTTTATGTCTGGCTCCAGGTCAAGAACCAGCAGGCAGAGGCCTAGCCCACTTCCCCACCCACACATGCAATCTAGAACTCTCTTTCTTCTTGTCGGTCTTTAAGTTTCTATTTTTCTTTTCTTCGACTTTCATTCTGTTCCTCCTCTCTCCTCCTTCCCTTGTGCCTTCAGCCCAGCACATGTCTCCTCTGCATTCCAACCACTGCTGCTGAAAGTACACTCTCACAGCTAAGCATTCCATATTCCCTCCCCTCCACTTGCCCAGCTGGAATGGTGGTGAGCAGTCATGTAATCACCTTATATACCCAGTTTTCACTTGTGCATGCCGCAGTATATGGCTAGTGCATGCTGCTCAGGCACCCTCTGAATTCTCCTTTAGACTTCCAAACCTGTCACATGATAGGCATGAAAGCTAGGAGGCTGGGGAGAGTGAAAAAGGGAAAGTGAGATCCAAGCAAAACTGATTGTGTTCTGCTTGGATGTTACAAAACATGACCTGCTTGCATTCGAAGCAGCTTGGTTTTTGTGGGGAAGGTTTTGGCCCATCCCTACTGCTGACACAGATGCATGATTATCATGTTTTTTTAAATGGTCATAACTATTTAATTTTTGTTTATCAAAATCTTAAAAGCATCACCTGTGCGCCAGATGTTACGAACCTGAAAATTTCAGGATTCATATCGTTACTGTTTTTTTATTGTATGTCTTACCCCCAAACAATCATTCAATAAATCAGTCAACTTTTATTTGTATTGCACACATCCCAAAATGGCTCCAGGTGCTTTATATAACATCATACATCATATAGACAAACACTGACATTTAGAACAACCACCAGAAAAGAACAATTGACAACAGGTTGCATTACTGGATCTTAAATATTCATTGTCAAAAGATAGCTGCAATAGTGTTTCTGAAAGTGAGAGCCCCCTGCTAAATGTTTGATGAAACAGCAGTGTCTTCAAGTCCCTTTTAAATGTCTCCACCAAGGTGGCCCACTCCCATAGATGAAATTACCAGGTAGAGTATTCCAGAAGAATGGCATCTTTGAACTGGTAATTCTACTGTTCTCCCCCATACCCCCCACACACACACACATACTGTACAACTGTAGTACTTGCCAATATTTAATTAGATCTGTTAGGTTTCAAGACCCTAATACAAGTGAGGAAGGCTCTGGCTCCTTCAATTAATCAGACATTTATTTTTATTGTTCAGTTATCAAAATGCCACCTCAGCTAGCCAACATTTTGTGGCCACTTCCTCAGGGTCTACTGTGGTCAGTATTAACTGCGGTAAGTCAGTGTTAGTGGCTTAGCAGGTAGCACACTCACCTCTGAGGCTGGGAGATCAGAAGGCTGTGGGTTCTATTCCCATACCAGGCACTTGGGTTAAATCCCAATACTGATACTGCAGTGCAGCATGAGAGGGTTGCTGCATTACTGAGATGTCATCTTTCAGATGAGATGCTAAACCGAGGTCCCATCTGTCTGTCAAGGTGGATTTTAAAGATCCCATGGCACGTCTTGAAAAGAGTTGAGGAATTTTTTACTGCAACTTCCAAAATATACAAAACATGTTATTAGGCACAAGAAAACAAATATACAAAACTGGATCATTAAAATCATAAAAATAAAAAAAGTAAGTTTTACATCATACATTCATATGTGAACTGTAAATCTGAACATAATCAAATCCTGTACAACAAAAAAGGACCTGAAAGAAAATAAGTATTAATGCATACACCCCTTACTATTGAATATTATACCTATGCAATGAAATGCAAACTGATAAGTGTAAACACTAAACAATTTATGAATGACCATATAATGACCCCCCCCCCCCAGCAATAAAAGTAAGTGAATTTCCCTGGTGCCCTGGCCAAATTTCTCCCACCTTCGCTAAAAAAATATCACCAACAGCTTAATCTGGTTCAAGATCAGTTGGCATTCATCTGTATCCCCCACCCCTAGGTCATGCCTGAAAATAGGCAGAATTTGTCTAGTGCACTTACCTGGTCAACAAAACTAACTAACTAAATAAATAAATAAGACTCCTTCAAATTACTTGTTCTCTTTTCCCTCACTTAGGCTACCAAGTTCACCCCCCCAGCAGGTTCTGAGATCCTTCCACAAATGGTAATCATGCCAATGTTTAGATCACTAGCTCAAAATATGGCCTAAACAGTATAAGTGTTATAAAATTGTGATTTAGCATTGAAGTGCTTACATGACCCTAACTATAGTGGCTTGGTATGTGATGCAGTATATAATTATAAAGCATTGATAAAACATGCTTTAAAAAAACTATGTTACAATACCTTTTAAAACTAATCCCACATCAGTCAGTCTGATTCTGGTACATACCGAACATGATCAGCCTCAGACACAGTCTACAGTATAAAGCAACAGGACAGTGATTGATATTTCATATTATTGTTACATTCCAGGTATATATATATATATATATACATAGAACTCAGACACAGTCATTTGTATTCAAGTGATGCTGTACTGGCACAATGAGGTTTCTCTCTTCATTCACATTCAAAGCTTGTATTGCTCTTTTTCACTGATACCTTTTTTCACTGAAATGATTATTTATTGAGCTAGGAAAATACTTTTTAAGTGAGCTAATACTTTTCTCATTTGGTGTGACAGCAGTCTGCAGTCAATTAAAATTTTACATCTATGCTACTAAATATTTTAGCAGGTCTGAGGTTACAACACACAAGAGCAAGTACAAAAAAATATTTTACAGTTACTCTACACCATTTATCTAGCTAGCTGAGCTAGGGCGCTATTTCATGGCAAAAACACATTTTCTAAGAATTTTATCACTATCAGTGCAATATGTAAGCAATATTAAATGTCAGGGTGTCTGAATGTGCTGAGATATACATGAACATTTCCAGTGCATTGTGAATCATGAGGCACATCTGAGTGCTTTTAATTATGGGACATGAAGGCAATAACTCACAATAGGGCAAGCATTTCTAGAGAACTGATGCACACCCCAGGTGAATTGGAAGGCATGAGGCCAACAGCCAAGTGATTTTCAAAGCACCCAGAAAGTGCATTAATTCTCAAGAAACCCATGCTCCTGGTATGAGTTGTTGTGCTTATAAAATGGAAAATGTTTTGTTTTAATGGAAAAAGGTTTTATTTGCCTTTAGTTAGGTTGTTGCCAGGTAGAATAGGTGAGCTTGGTAACTATGGCTTTGTGCCTTTGTCTTTTTCATATAGCTTTTTCTCTCAGGGCTCCAGTGGCAGGCATGCAGTGGTCCTCTCTCAGAGGATCTCAGTCTGCCCTGTGCACAGGGCTTCATTGAGCCTCCCACAGTGCCCCATTTTCTCTCCATTATCCTGGGACCCCAGAATACAATCACACATGCTTGCAAAGGCACTCATGCACTCTATGACTTCAGTGATGCCCCCTTCCTCCCATCCTGCCTAGTGCCTGGCTCTTTACAGCTGGGCACTGCCACGTAGCCTCCACCGGGTGGCAGGCAAGAGCAGAGGAAACACTCATCCCCCTCTGGGAGAGGAGAGCTGCCTTGTGGCTGCTCAATAAAGTTCTTCCCTACTCCCTCGGCCAACCCCTGGTGCCTCAGACTCATTCTTGAACCTGGGTCGCTGGCATGGAAAGAAGTAAGGTGTCCAGTACCTTAACCCTCCACAGCACTGTGCTTGCTTGGTTTTTTGCTTTTGAATGATCCCAGGACCTGCATTTATTTTGAAGAAACCTATGACCTGTTGTGTTTTATTGTGTTTAAAAAGTGGAAACTTTATTATTTTAATAGAAAATGTTTATTATCATTTAGTTAGATTGTTGCTATGTAGATTAGGGTAGGTTAGTTCCAAAATGTGCAGTTTCTAGGTAAAAAAATCAATGGTCAGATGTTGCGTTTTAACCAACGAAGTTTGATTTGGTCAGTTTTTTATATACCCCATTTTGTAAGTTCACACAGTATATCTAGCACAATGGGACACACTGAAGTGTGTTATTCCTCTTATAGCAAATTCATAAAAAATTGAAAACCTCAACATCTTTAATCAAAACAACTACAATGAGATTTGAGGTGT
Organism: Neoceratodus forsteri; assembly: GCA_016271365.2. Lineage (NCBI taxonomy): Eukaryota > Metazoa > Chordata > Ceratodontiformes > Ceratodontidae > Neoceratodus > Neoceratodus forsteri. Next base: position 978,603,123 of record CM057458.1, on the reverse strand, counting down.
GCTGTGGTAACCATTCATGTGACACTTGTGGGAATTGGAACACTAAGATTTCTCCATCTGTTGCATAAAAGTCTATCTATGACTGTTTTTAATACTCTGTCATATGGTACTGTGAAGCACCCTGAAGCCACTGGAATAGGGCACAATAAAAATACAAGTTTCCTTGCCATTGTTTTGATGTTTAGACCCATATGATTTACTGAATTTTGAGGACTTTAAAAACTATCTAAAACATAAAAAAGCACATTTTTGCTAGTAGGAGCTACAGAAAACAGTGAATAAGGTGGATCTTCTAAAGATATGGCCCAGAACCAGATAAGGACCCATTCTCTAACAAAAAAAGCCTATTACTGTTCTAGCTGCTAATTAAACACTCTGTGCTCTCCAACATATTACCTCCAAAAACCATATAAACACTACAAACAGGTATCTGCCTCTATCTTTGAAATCAAACAAAGGGGCAGAGGACACTGCAGAGCAGAACACTGCAGCACAGGAGCTAGCACAAAAAAACTCACCCAAATCAGGAACCAAAACAAAAAAAGCAAAAAGGAAATCCAAAAAACTTCTGATCATAGGAGACTCCATGATTCGAGCAGTTGATACCCATCTCCAGCCAGAGGTAATGGTCAGATGTCTCCCAGGTACATCAGCATGGAGAGACACTGACTGCATTGCTAAAATTGTTCAGAAAGCAGAAGAAAACATTGACATCCTGGTACACACAGGGACTAATGATCTCGCCAGCCGGTCAGTTGTTGAGACCAAGGAACACCTGACCAGGCTGGGTGACAAACTATCATCCATTTCATCTGGCATCTCCTTCTCTGAGATCCTGCCAGTCTGGGAGAAGGGGCAGATGGACGGAAGGTCAGAGAAGGGGAGATAGGGGAGCTAATCATGTGGCTCAAGAGCTGGTGCCAGGAAAAAGGACACAGATTTCTAGGGAACTGGCAACAGTTCTGGAAGCAAAAGTTCTTTAAATTTGATGGACTGCATCTGACTAAGGAGGGAGTCAGTGCATTGGGGCAGAAGTTTGATGTCTTTGCAGAATATTTAAACTAGCAAATGGAGAGAGGGGTGCAGCACCCCATACATCGAATGGGAAGAACACCCTTCCCCCCTCAGCTAGTAGTCAAACAGGGATTCAGCATGTTTGCAGTTCATTTACATCACCAGGTAAGAAAAAAGATCCGTCTCCCCATACGACACACAGGGGAAATAACAAACCTCACCCAACAACTAACACACCAAAATCTGGCCAAAGGAAAATCATGTACACAAATGCTCACAGCCTGGGAAATAAGATCCTAGACCTGCAGGCAATAGTCAGAGCTAAACTGGACATAGTAGCAATTAGTGAGACATGGTTTACCAGTAACCACACTTAGGAGACTTCAGTACCTGGCTATGTACTGTTCAGAAGAGACTGAGGTGCAAAAAGGGGGTGGAGTGGCCCTGTATGTCAATGAAAATATCAAAGCTACAGAAATTCAGAATATATATAGGAGCCAGAAGAACTGTGGGTCACCCTGAAACAGGAAATGGACAGCCATAAGAACTGGGGTTGTCTATAGGCCCCCAGACCAGCGGGAGGACATAGACACATTACTGTTAGAAGATATACAAAACATGACAGCTAAAGGAGGTTCTGATAATGGGAGACTTCAACATGCCGGATACAGATTGATCAATACCAGCAGGAACATCTGCCAGAACTATACACATGGTGGATTCCTGGAGGAGGAGGCCTCAAACAACTGGTACAACAACCCACAAGAGACAGGGCTATCCTAGATTTAGTACTGACTAACAGGGAAGGGATCATAGATCTCCAGGTAGAAGGTCACCTGGGGGCCAGTGGCCATCACATGGTATGGTTCAATTTGGCCACTACATCTAAATCATCCCATTCCAAGGCAAAAATATGGGACTTTAGAGGGTTGACTTTGATAAGATGGCCAACAGAGTTAAGCAGCCTGGCAAAAGAAACACAGGTGAGGGTACAGGCAAAGTGGGCAAGCATTAAGGATACAATACTTGAAGCAACATCCCATTGTGTTAGACAAAAAAGGAAGTGCAAAAGAAGAAGGAAACCATTTTGGTTCTCAAAAACAGTAGCAGAAAAGGTCAGAGCCAAAAGGCCGACCTTCAGGAAATATAAGGGAACACAGCGGGATGAAGATAGGGAGGCATACCAAACTGCCCTAAGGGAAGCAGAGAAGGCAGTAAGGCAGGCAAAGTCCCAAATTGAGGAAACACTAGCATGAACAGTAAAAGAAGGTGACAAGACTTTCTATAGATACATTAGTGAAAGGAGAAAGTCCAGAGGGGGTATTGCTAAGCTCAAAGGAGAAAGGGGGCCATGTGAGTAGGAGGACCCTGTAAAAGCATCTATCCTAAATAGATACTTTTGCTCGGTATTTACTGAAGAGAAGGTAGGGCAGGGCCCACAGCTCAGCACCATGGACACAGGGGGGAGGGAGGTGAACACTACTCCCTTCACAAAAGAAAGGGTCCTACAAGAGCTTGCTAAGCTCAGGGTGGACAAGGCAATGGGTCTTGATGGCATACATCCCAGGGTACTTAAGGAGCTAAGGGTGGAACTAGCAGAGCCATTAGCAGAACTGTTTAGTGAGTCTCTGAGCACAGGAGAGGTCCCAGAAGAGTGGAGAAGGGCTCATGTAATCCCGCTCCACAAGAGTGGTAGCAGAGAGGAGGCAGGGAACTACAAACCAGTCAGTCTTACCGTGGTAGTGGACAAGATTATGGAGGCACTCCTAAAGGAAAGGATAGTGCAACACCTGGAATCCGTGGGGCACAGGATCCAAGACAGCATGGGTTTACAAAAGGAAGGTCCTGTCAAACTAATCTCATAGATTTCTTTGACTGGGTAACCAGAGTGGTGGACCATGGGGGAGCAGTTGATGTCGCCTACCTTGACTTCAGCAAAGCTTTCGACACTGTTCCACATAGAAGATTGTTAAATAAGCTGGGTAGGCTTAGGTGGGTCAGAAGTTGGTCAACTGGGTGGCAAACTGATAGACGGGCAGAAAACAGAGAGTGGTGGTAAATGATATACAGTCAGAAGAGATGCAAGTCACAAGTGGGGTACTTCAGGGATCAGTCCTGGGGCCAGTCCTCTTCAATATCTTCATTAGTGACACTGCAGATGGACTAGAGGGTAAGGCTTGTCTGCTTGCAGATGACACCAAGATCTGCAACACAGTAGATGATCCAGATGAGGTGGGAAGAATGAGAAGAGATCTGGATAAACTAGCAAAATGGTCAGAAGAGTGGCAACTGTAATTTAACGCAAAGACTTGCAAGATCATGCACATAGGGAAGAGAAACCCTGAAGCCACCTATAGGCTGGAAGGAGAGTTGCTGACGGTCACAAAGGAAGAAAGAGAGTTGGGCATCATCATCACCGGTGACCTGAAATCATCCAAGCAGACCTCTAAAGCAGTAGGTAAGGCTAGGGGGATATTAGGGTGTATTAGTAGGGGTGTCACAAGTCATAAAAGGGAGGTAATAATCCCTCTTTACAAGACACTGGTTAGGCCCCATCTGGAGTACTGCGTACAGTACTGGAGGCCACATCTTCACAAGGACATTAACCAGATTGAGGCAGTCCAGAGAAGGGCAACCAAAATGGTGCAGGGACTGCATCAGAAGACATATGAGGACAGATTAACAGAGATCAATATGTATACCCTTGAGCAAAGGAGGGAGAGAGGTGATATGATCAAGACATTCAAACTCCTAAAGGGCATTAACAAGGTGAAAGAGTCTAACATGTTTACATATAAGAAAAATAGCAGGACAAGGGGACACAGCATGAGATTAGAGGGAGGCCGATTAAGGGGGAATGTGAGGAAATTCTTTTTCACAGAAAGGGTGGTGGATGCATGGAATGGCCTACCCCAGGAAGTGGTGGCTATGAATACAGTGCAGGGCTTCAGACAGGCATGGGATAGACATAAGGGAGCAATACAGATGAGTATGAATAGATAGGCCACTGACAGAGCAAAGGCCGATGGCACATTTATAAGGTAGCAAAAGAAATGGGCAGACTGGATGGGACTTGCGGTCCTTATCTGCCGTCAACTTCCATGTTTCTATTTTTCTAAACCCACTGCTATTATGCATGTATCTCTTTAGAGTTACAAATTCAAACATAACCCAAGCAGCCTACTATGAATGGTCCGGGCCTAATTCACAAAAGTACCAGGAATGCCACAATCCCTGGGTGTGCTAAATATATTGAGCACGGGGCTTGCGGCAGTTCCTGGCCAGTGATCAGGATTCTCGATCCTGTGCACTGATTGACAGAAGTTAGACTAGCTTTTCCTGGTCTAACTTGTGGCCATCTCAGGTACCCTTTTTATGTGGCTTGTAACAAGTATTTGCACCAGCTGCAGTAAATCAGGAAAAGTGTTGCAAATGTGCCTGATCTTCTTGAACTAGTCGCATTTTGTGGCCAAGTGTTTGGTGTAGCTGTGCCAAAAAATTGGTGTGATGCAGACTTGGCACATGCCCTGTGCCACCATTTGTGAACTGGGCCCTCTGTTTTTGTGTTTGCACTTGTGCAAAGCAAACACAGTGCTATGATAATGGTTTTGAGTGGTGCGTCACTGTTAGTTCGATGTTGGGCAGTCTGCAACGGGCTTGACTGCATCAGACCCATCATTGGTCAGGCTGATCATGACAGTCTTTTGGGCTTGCTGGGTGGAAACTATGTGAAGCTCAAAGAAAATACCCACATGAGTCACGAGGTGGATCTTTGCTTTGATCTGCATGACACTGCCAGCAAACAGCTGATCAGGTCATGATCAGCCTATGCCTCATTCCCCATTTCCACACTGATTTCCTTTTATAACTACTGTACCAAGATGATCAAAGAATTCCTCATTTGCTGAAGGATTCTTTTTCTTTGCACCTATCCACAGGCTCATACTTGCCTCCTCAGTTTCACCCAGTAACCCAGCAGCACTGAGGTATTGTATGCAGACTGCTCAAGGTAATTTATTTGGAATACAAACATGCTGCATAGCAGTGCTTTACAATAAGTCTTGTTAACCGAACACATTGACACGATTAACAACTGGAAGGCTGGAATGTGCCAGATCACTACCCCTGCTGTTTACTGTGTTACTGCTTTGGCCATACTGTAATACGTTTTGTGAAAATTCCCTTTTGTCTTCTGGGTAAATTCTCTTGATTATTTTATGTCTTCATTTGAGTGTTTTGTGATGCAGTTCTGTTTTCTTTTTTCTGTTTGGTGAGATGGCAGTTTAAATCACAGACTAAGAAAGCTACAACAAATTGAAAAAAAATCTTTAAACTGCACAGTGATTATCTTTGAAAAGTCTATTCAAGAGCAACAAGTGTAAAGCTCATTTGCAATTTTAATATGTGTAACATCAGCCTTGTATTGTCAGCCAGACTGATGTATGATGTCTAGTGGTAGCAAACTACTATATAAGCTACAGTATGGCAAAAATGACAATTCAACATTTAATCAGTTACTGATGCATATAAATAACATAGTTGCTATCAAAGCATTAGGACAAGTGGTACATTTCTGAAAATTGTTGCCGTAACGATGTGTGTGTGTGTGTGTGTGTGTGTGCGCGCGCGTGCGTGTGCATGTGTGTGTATGTGTCTGGTGGGGCGAGGAGAGGGAGGAGATTATGTGATGCATAGTGGTTCCCTTAAGTTGATTTTGAAAACAAATAAATGAAGTAATAAACACAGACGTGCTAATCCTTTTTGTTTTGGAATGAGCTGTGGCATTGCCACTTGACATTAATCTGGAGTGCCTCAATTTCTTCAGTGGTCTCATATCTTAATCAGCAGAAAAAAACCAAAAACAAAGTGCAGGTGGCTACGTGGCTCTGTATGGTTCCCATTGAGCAACTCTCTTTGCATTGACTGGCCAGGTGTGAATTTATTTATTATCTGGCAAGGGGAAAGGTTATAAGGAGCCACCACTCACATGTAAACAATTTCACCTTCACTGTTTGTCTGCTTCAATCTAGGTTCAAGGCTCACTCTGAGTTTTAAATTAAAGCAGCACTCATTTCTATGGTAGCCTTTGGGACATGAATTGATGCTTTGAACATAGGTGTCAGTGTCAAGGCAATGCAATCATAATGTAAGAAAATACTTTTTTTCTTTGTTACATATTTTGTGCTATTTCCTTGTTTTATTAACACACTGATTATTGCTGTATATGACTGCTAAACTGCAAAGTACTAGCTGCAGTTTTTGACAGTTCACATCGCAGCCGTAAGCAACAAACAAAGCAACATTAATGTAGTCAGCAAATTGAAGTTTTCCCTCTCAGCTGTGAACTTGTGTGCCCAAGCAGCATCCACAGAACAGCCACATACTGCATCAATAATAGCTCAGAAACAGCTCACCACTCAATGAACATGCAAAGCTGTGTACTGAAGCAGTGCTATTGAGATTGACTAGGCGTTCAAGCAAATTAGAGAGTTCTGCTAGACAGATCCCCACCCCAACCAACAGATTCACATGTGGCTCTCTGCCTAGTACTGCCCTGACCCCAGCATGTTCTGAAAAAAAAAAAAGTTAATACCACTTAAATACAAACAATGGAGACAACAGCTTTTTCTGCGTGCCCTCAAATTCCATTCACTTACGTGAACAGACTGCCATGCATATTTATGTATTTATTGAATCTCATAATTAAGACCTTTGAGCCAGGGGCTCTTTTACAAAAGCTCTATGTCAACAAGGAATTATACAAAGGAGGGAGTAACAGACATGAGTACACTGGGTACAAATAAACAGGCTGGGTGAGGTACAATAAACCCAGGAGACATTTGAAAATAAACATAGTACATACAATACATAATAATACTGATATTCAGTGCTAGGGTTAAAAATACATAATAATACTGATATTAAGTGCTAGGGTTAAAAAGGTAACCAGAAGTTGGTGGAGGGCAGGTGTATAGGCAAAGAAGCCAGTTAGAAGCAAACTAGAATACTGATGAGTTATGAGGCATAACAGGCCAATTGGTGGAGGAAGAAAAGAAGAAAGAAAGAGCAGTCAAGGAGGTTGACTTAGACAAGGGATAATAGTGATCATTTTCCAGGTTATAGTGTGGGAAATGTTGCAGATGACCGTAGACTCGGTGGTAATATGCATGGGCAAACAAAGTTCAACACTCTGAAAACAGTCTTAAAATTATTCACATAGGTGTGCTATTTCACCATTGCTAAACTTTTATTTTGCAAGTGGGAGTTGGGATGGAGGATGAAGTATGAAGAAGTCGGTTGGCAGCATGACAACAGCTCTCCTTAAAAAATGTTGTTAACACTTAATTTTTTTTTTAGGGGGGCTGACTGGGAGTCTTCTGAGGGAGGGGGGGCACATTCCCTCTCTTTTCCAGGCCACAGTGGTATATAGTTTGTAGCACTCCAACATGATTGCATAGAAAATGTCCAGTGCTACTGTACTGAGCACCCTCCCAGTTCTATCCACCAATATACTGAATATGATTAACAGCACACAGACTGCCGCAGACACCGACTTAAAACTAAAGCTCAGCACTCCTGGAAATAGTCTGAAAAGGAATTCACTGAGGCATGCTATTTCTTTGCTGTAAACATGCATTTAGTGACAGAAATTTAAGTTCCTTGTGCCAGACGTATTTACAGCAATGAAACAGCATACCTCCTAAAATTCCACGATTCCTCTTAAGGCAGTTTTCACCAGTGCTGTACTGATGTTTAGCTTTACAAGTGGGAAACAGGATGGAGAATCACATATGTTAGCAGCATAATCTGAGCCTGGTTGTGCTGGAGCTGTCCTTTGGGGGGTCTTTATGTATGAATGTGGTATGCAGAGTGCACACATACTCCCTCTTATCTCACTGCCACAGCATTACACAGTAGCACTGCCACATGATTCTTCCACAATCTTGGGGTTGTCATCTCTGATGACCTCAAGGTAGGGAAACAGTGTGACAAGGCAGCAGGTAAAGCAAATAGGATGCTGGGATGTATATGCAGGGGCATCACCAGCAGGAAAAGGGAGGTCATAATTCCGCTATACAAGACACTAGTGAGGCCCCACCTGGAGTACAGTGTACAGTTCTGGAGACCATACCTACGTAAGGACATAGACACGTGTAGAGAAGGTTCAGAGGAGCAACAAAGATGGTGCATGGATTGCATCACAAGTCCTATGAAGACAGGTTGAAGGAACTGAACATGTACTCCTTGGAGGAGAGGAGGAGAGAGGGATATGATAGAGACATACAAGTATCTTACAGGGAGGAACAGGGTGCAGGAAAACACTATTTTAAGCGAAAAGATGTTCCAGGACTAGAGGGCATGGGATGAAGTTGGAGGGAGGACGATTCAGAGGAAACATGAGAAAGAATTTCTTCACAGAACGGGTGGTGGACAAGTGGAACACCCTGCCAGAGGAAGTGGTGGGGGCTTAAACAATCATGGGATTTAAGAATGCATGGGATAGACATAAAGGAATTCTGGAGGTCAGGGGTAAGGGGCGACAGACTTCTAGGAAAACAAACTGAACTTACAAGCTCAAATGGGCAGACTGGGTGGGCCATAGGCCCTTATCTGCCGACACTGTCTATGTATCTATCTATGTATGATTGTACAGAAAACATCCAGAATTACTGCACTAAGGAAGAATTGAGAAGTTAGTTAGTTGGCAACATGATGAAAGCCTGTAACCATGGCACCCTCTTAAAAGAATACATAGAAACATGGAATTTGACAGCAGATAAGGAACGCTTGGCCCACCCAGTCTGCCCATTTCCCTACCTACTGGATAAGCTGCAGATCCTAGTTAACGAGCAGCCTACTTCTTCTCACCCCCACCCCCCAGAATTGCCTTATGACTGTCCCATGCATGCTTGAATTCCACCACTGATTTTGACTCCACAACCTCCTCCGGAAGGCCGCTCCATGCATCCACAACCCTCTCTGTGAAAAATACTTCCTTAAATTACCTCTGAGCTGCCCCCTATCTTCAAATTGTGCCTCTTATTCTTGCACACCTCTTTTTGAAAGATGCTACCCTCTTGGACTTTGTTGATTCCTTGAGGTACTTGAAAGTTTCTATCTGTCCCCTCTCCCTCCTTTCCTCGAGGCTATACATATTAGCTCCTTAAGTCTCTCTTCATAAGTCTTCTGGTGCAGACCCTGCACCATTTTAGTTGCCCTCCTCTGGACAGCTTCCATCCTGTCTATGTCTTTGCGGAGACTGGGTCTCCAGAACTGCACACAGTACTCCAGATGGGGTCTCACCAGCTGTCTGTACAGAGGGATAATAACTTCCTGTTTTGTACTGGTGATGCCTCTCCCTATGCATCCCAGTATCTCCCCAGCCCTCCTTGCTGCCCTCTCACATTGCTTGCTCACCTTTAGGTCATCTGATATGACTACCCCCAGGTCCCTTTCCATTTTTGTTGTTGTTAGTATCTCACCCCCCATTGTGTACTCTTCCCCTGGGTTTTTGTTTCCCAGGTGCATTACCTTGCATTTCTTAGCATTGAATCTAAGCTGCCACATTTGACCATTCCTCTAACCTTGCCAAGTCCCTTCTCATCCTTTCCACCCCACCCTGTGCATCAACTCTGTTGCAGATCTTAGTGTCATCTGCAAAGAGACATACTTTTCCTTCCAGTCCTTCCGCAATGTCGCTTATAAAGACATTGAAGAGGACCGGTCCTAATACTGAACCCTGCGGTACCCCACTAGTAACCCTCCTTTCTTCTGAGTGGACTCCATTTACTATTACTGTCTGTGTCCTATTCTCCAGCCAATTCTTTACCCAGGCTGTCATCTTGGGACCCACTGCCAGGCTGGCTAACTTGTATATTAATCTTTTGTGTGGGACTGTGTCAAATGCCTTGCTAAAGTCTAGGTAGGCCATGTCCACAGCCCCTCCCTGATCTACTACTTTGGTCACCCAGTCAAAGAAATCTATCAGATTTGTCTGGCATGACCTTCCCGCTGTGAATCCATGCTGCCTAGGGTCCTGTGCCCCTCTGGCCTCTAGATACTCGACAATTCTTTCCTTCAGAAGTGATTCCATCATTTTCCCTATCACTGAGGTTAAACTAACAGGTCTGTAGTTTCCTGCTTCTGCCTTGCTCCCACTTTGTGAAGGGAATCACATCTGCCCTCCTCCAGTCCTCGGTACCACCCCATCCTCCCATGATTTGTTAAAAAGCGTAGTCAGTGGTGTCACTAGTTCTACCCTTAGCTCTTTTAGAATTCTGGGATGAATCCATCAGGCCCCATTGCTTTGTCCACCTTCAGTTTTAAGAGTTCTTTCAGAACCCTTTCTTCTGTAAATGGGCTGGTATCAACTTCTGTATCCAGAGTGTTACTACTGTTTGTTTTATGTACCTCCCTCTTCATTTGTAAATACTGAGCAAAAATATTTGTTTAGTATCTCTGCCTTTTCACATTCTCCTCAGCCCACCCTCCCTCCCTTTATTAAGCCTCACTATCCTCCCTTGGTCTTCCTTTGCTCCCTGATGTACCTATAAAAGGTTTTATCCTCCTTCTTAACTGAGTTGGCTATCTTTTCCTCGGTTTGGGCCTTTGCTGTTCTGACTACCTTCCCAGCCTCCTTTTGCTTTAACTGATACAGTTCTCTGTCCTGCTCCTTCTGCGATTCCTTGTACTTCCTGAATGCTTTCCTTTTCTCTTGAACCTTCACTGCCACTTCCTTTGAGAATCTTAGTGGTTTCTTACATGTCTTGTTTTGTTTATTTGCTTCCACAAAAGCAATTACCTCTGTGATGGCAGTTTTATTATTCCCATTGTTCTTCCACCCCTCCTTCCTGCCCATTTGCTAGTGCATTCCTTAGGCACTCACCCATTTTGGCAAAGTCAGCCCTCCTAAAGTACAGTACTTTTGTCTTTGTATGGCTTGACTCTATTGCTGTGTTTATTGTGAACCATACTGTTTGATGGTCGCTAGTTCCCAGATGGCTACCCACTTCTACATCTGTGATCCTCTCTCCATCTCCATTTGAGAGAATCAAGTCTAATATTGCTCCCTCTCGAGTGGACTCCAGTACTAGTTGTCAAATGCATGCCCCCTGTAGGGCATCTAGAATAACTGCACTCTTCAAAGTGGCAGCTACAACTGCACTCCAGTTAACATCTGGCATATTCAGATCACCCATCAGCAATATCTCCCCTTTTTCTGCCATTCTAAGTATACTTTCTATCATTTCCCTGTCCATTTTCTCCCCCTGAGAAGTGGGTCTGTATACAACCCCTATGCGTATTGTGGTGCCATTGCCTGTCTCCAAATTTACCCACAATGCTTCTTCTCCTCCCTGTTTACCCTTTTGTTCTGTTGCTTTTATTCCTTCCCTTATGTAAAGAACTACTCCTCCTCCTCTTTTGCCCTCCCTGTCCCTCCTGTAGATAGTGTATCCTGGTATGTTTATTTCCCAGTCATGGTTTTGTGTGTACCATGTTTCTGTGACTGCCACAATATCCAGATGTTCCCCCTCCATCAAGGCCACTAATTCAGGAAGCTTGTTACCCAGACTACAGGCATTGGTACTCATTGCTCTCCATTTTTTGATGGCTTTACCTTCTGTTGCAGCATCCCCCACTGACCGTTCTACCTTGGTCTTTTTCTCATTTAGTACCCTGTTTTGTAGGGAGAGGCTGGGATTTTCCTGCTGCTTGTCAGTGCCTCCCCCTTTGACTAGTTTAAAAGCTTGCAAATGAAGCATTTAAACCGATTGCTCAAAAGACTTGTTCCCTTCCTGGACAGATGCAGACCATCCTGCCAGTATAGGCTGGTGTCCCTCCAGGTGGAACCCCAGTCCCCAATGAAGCCAAACCCCTGTGCTCCACACCATTTTTTCAACCATTCATTAAACTGCATGGTGCCAATACCTCGCCTCCCCCATGCCTTTGACAGGCAGCACCTCTGAGAAGGATACTGTGTGTGCTACTTGTCTTAGGTCCCTCCCAACTCTGCAATGTCCTCCTGCACTGCTCTAATCTCATGATGAACCAAGTCATTTGTCCCTAGGTGGACAATTATGTCCATCTCAGAATCCCTTGCAGCTGTTCTCGTGATCCTGAGGATGCGCTTCCTGTCCTCCAAGCCATGGCACCAGACAGGCACCTTACTTCAGTTTCCCAGCTCCCCCAGTTCTATACCCCTAATAACTGAGTCTCCCAGGAGCTACTTCCTTTCCTGTGGTGTCCTCTGCCTCCTTCCGTGGGCCTCCCTTGTGACAGTTGTCATCAGTCTTCTCTGCGGGTGCATCCATAGGGGAGCTATGCTCCCCCAGAATGGTGTATGGATTGTGGAGTGGAACAATTGACTGGGTGTGCCTCTGTTTCACCCTCCTCACCCTCCCTGAGCCCACTGTGGTCAAACTGCTGTGCTTTCTTCGCAACCTCTGAGGTAGTGGTGGTGGCGCTAGTGCTCCCTGGATGGGGGAGAATAACTCTGGTCATCCATCATCTTAATTGTTAGACTGCTGCACTAAGTCCCTTTTTCTTGGGAAGGGGGGCATCTTGTAAGATGCAGTCAGTGGTCACCAATCAAGCACTCAAACAGTAATTTTGCAAGTAATTTAAATCCCTTCCCTCCTGATAGAAAGAAATGACTTTCCTCCAATTTACTCCCTGCCCAATTCAGTTAAACAGCAAAAAAAAAAAAAAAAGAATAATTACAGCCTTCACTCTGGAGCAGGAAATAAACTTTAAAGCATAGGCACAACCTCCACAACTTTCAGGACTAACCATGTTATTGTTGTCCCCGCCAACTTTTTATGAGTATAAAAAAATGTCCAGACATTGATTACAGAATTTACTTTTATGTTTTACAGGTATGCAATTTTCTTTTTAATAAAACAAAATAAATACAAACAACCAGAAGTACTGTAGCTAATGATCACTATTAATAAAATCTAGGTATAACAAAGAAAATGGATGTAGCTTTTGCATTATCTGAAGAAACCTTCACAATTCAAATCCCTGCTTGGGCAATCAAAAACAACATTGTATTAGTTTTGTAACAACATTGTATTACTTTTTTCTAACATCGTAGCAGAGCACGATGAACATCTTCAAAGTGCTCAGAATTATTTTGTATCTCTTTCAAAGGTAACAGTGTAGCTTTTACTGAGCAGTAGTGCCTCTATGTTTAAAAGAAAATGACACCCTCATATCTTGTACATTTTATTTGTATCCAAGTCAACAGACAACTTATTTAATGTAGCTGTTGGTCATACTTAATTGCTTTAGTTTGTTTTCACTGTTCATACTTGCCCCTGTAACTATCCTGGGGGTCTCCATTTTATGGTTGTTGAAATTTCATTATCCACAGTCTAAAGTGGATCCCTCTTTTGGATCTCAACCATCTTTTTACTCCAGAAATATGTATAGTAGGTAACTATGGCTAGATACCAGATAAAATTCGTAGATATTAAATAGCTATGATTTCTACTCTTCTGTTAAGTGGACTGTTTTGAGACACTGGAAAGTCAAGACATTATATCTTATCAGGAATGGCTAAGTGAGTTTTTTTTTTTTCAATTTACAAATGGAAAAAATGATAGCCAGTGTCCATTACAAGCTTCATATTTAAAATTAGAAATGGAGCAGGCTTTACACACTTTTTTTCTACTTACTGGTCTTGGGGAGGACTCCCATTTTATCTTTTATCTCTTATCTCTTGTTGTTACAAACACCATTTATAAGATATCAGAAACATTTCTTCCTCAAAGTTATTGTGTTATAGTGGGTCCCTATGTTTTTACAATCCATTCCTTAGTGGAAGGTGGGAGTTGGTTGGGTTAAATTGGGGTTTGATTAGTATTTATTATATTTATGTTTTGGTTTGTTACTGTTGTAATTTTTTTAAGTTATGGTCATTGTTTTATTATTGTTTTTTAAATATAGAAATTAATAAAGAATGAAAAAAAGAAATGTAATTATCCATGAGAGCTGCATTAGCATATGAGAACATGATGCCACAGCATCCATTTATACCATGTAGCTCTGTGCTGAAAGTACACATATCCTAAATAAAACTCTGGAAACAAGGGAACACCCCTGAATTACAACTCAGTTTGCAAAGCTAACTGAAGGTAAATGTGATATTTCATACCATGCTGAAATGTGTTTTGTTGAACTCTAATTAAGCAAGCAGACACACTGTGGAGTCTAGTGGGTGTTGACACATCATGTTCTCGAATGCTAATACAGCTCTCATAGACAATGAGATTTCAATAACAGAACATGGACCCCCGATAGTTACAGGGACTAGTATAAACAGTGAAAATAAACTAAAGCAAGCACATACAGTATATCCCTAATAGCTAGTAAGTTGTCTGTTGACATGAAAACAAATACAATTTAGAAGATATGAAGGTGTAGTTTTCCTTTAATCTATGCCTCTATGTTTTTCTGAATTGTAAAAAAGGTGACAGTACTGCAGATAAACAAAGTCTTTTTGGCACAAATGATTTTGACATGGAGCTAATTCTCCACTTTACATCACTAACATTATTCTTTATTAAACATTAGTCATTGTACTATGTTTTTATTCATATGGAAATCAGTACTTTGGTGTGATGCTTTCTCTGCTGTGCCTTTTGTAGTGATGACACATAATTTTATAGTTGTGATACTCAAAACTTGTTATATTATATGAAACACCACCACTTCTTAATATTTTTTCATGGTGGGGATTGAACAGAGCAGAGTTGTTTTGCTGCTGTTAAACAGGCATTTTTAGAGTTATTTTATTTGGAACATATCAGGGATACAAAATATTCTGGGAGAGTGGGATATAAATCTGCGACATGGAGTCTCATCTATCAACACACATTTCAATCAACAGGAATATATGCCCAATATAGATAATTTAAGTTTACTGTGAATACAAACAGGGTAAACTAACTTATGTTTAATAAAGGATCATTTAAATCAGTGCAGTGATGTAAAAGCAAAGCATTAGCTCTGCATCAAACTTCTTGTGCCAAATAGACTTTGTTTATCTGCAGAGCTGCTACCTTTTTAATTGGCAGGTACAGTTTTCTTTTATATTTTGAACAGTAACTTCTCTAACATCAGTATTTACCAGCAGGTGAAAGTAAAATCAAAATAAATGCTGATTGCAGTTGTTTTTGTACACAGTTATGAATACCATAATTTATTTTATAATTACTGTGTCTCGTTTTTTTCCCATAGGGAAACTAGGTTGTAATTTCACTGGCATAACCAGCTGGTTATAATGGAAAATGTGCCCAGTTTCCTTAGCTCAGCGCATGTGCCAGCCATGATCTTCCTCTACTCTGTGCCATCCCCCACCGTTCCCACTCCTCAGTTCAGTACAGTTCGCCGATGACAGGACTGAGTGGTAAATTCTTTTTTTTAACAAAAATATCACTGGCTATAACACATTTTTATTTTGGGTGTGAAATTAAAAAACTATTTAAACACTGCTTTTGTTTAGGTGCCACTAATGACCATGCTGAAACCCTAAAGGTCTGCGGCTCAACTCCATAGAGATATCCATTTATTTTATATAATTGCTGTGGTGAAAAAATGATCCCCAGCAATTATACAAAATAAAGGATGGGTAGGTGGTTATAATGAGTATTTTACACACCTCCTCAATATGGGATGTTTTAATAAACCCCTCAAGCTTTGCTCATTGGCGGCATCCCACACCTGGGGTGTAAAATCCTCATTATGTCTACCTACCCATTTATTATTCTCTATGTTTTTGGAATTATGCCAGATAATGGCATTTCGATATTTGAAATAAACTGGCCTGTCCATTAATGTGATTGCAAAAAAAAAAAAAAAAACAGAGAAGTAGCGCACTCACTAAAAATGCTGGATAAATATTTATTAATAGAACTCACATAATACTGTAAATAGAAGTGCGGTATCATTGCACCTCTGCAGATCTTGCATATTTAGAGGAGTTTCCAATCCGTTGGATAGATAGCAGTGAATTATTAGAGCACACCCAATGTAGAGTAACACTGGCACTTTAATTCTTGATACACTTCTGGGCCAGAAAAATATTAAATTGGATTTTGTACATTAGGAAGATAGGAGAGTCATAGGTTTGACTCCCACTTGAGTGGCTCAATTAGGATTAGCCATTGTGCTTCATTGTGAAAATCTTGCATTTATTAGAAAGGTACTGCCTTTTCTCTCAACTATATGATTATTTGTACTAATATGCATTTTGTAGAGGAACCATGGCATTATGAATTATGGTACAAACCAAAATATGTGCAATTTGGATAAAATGCTTTTCATGTGTTTTTATTCACAGATGTTGCACAAATTATGTGATTATTGCACATATGTGATCACTGATGGTACTTTACATTACAGTTTATATAGACTTTTGGTGAGTGCTGTGCTACTTCTCTTTTTGGTTTTGGCAAGTGCAATTCTTTGAATGGCATAGCACAATAGTGGGGCCATGTTGGAAGTGAAAGTACCAAGAACATTTCCTTTGTCCCATTAATGCAATTAGATTTCTCCACTCACTACCCAGCTCCTCACAACAACACTCAATCCAGCATATACCGTAATCAATCTGCACTATCGTCAACTTCAATCCATGGTATTGTCAGTTATATTTTTAGGAAAACTAAATCTGTGAAAAGAAAAGTATGTTAATTTGCTTTTATTATATAAAACAGAACTTCCTTACTGTATAGCTAAGAGTTGCCATTATCTGGCTGCAATGCCCATAAGTAATTAAGGTTGAAAAATGAGTCTACACCTAACAAAGAATGGTGGCTTTTCCCCTTTGCTCCCCACCGGCCCTCCGCTATTTGTAAATGCACTGTCAGTAAATACAATTTCTCAGTTCAGAAATGTTTTGTAATGCTGTATATTTCAAGTAGTAGGCAAGAGCACCAGGAGTTTGTCATGGTGCTAAGAATATGTGAAAAATAAATACATAAAAATAAATTTGTGCCTGGATTAGCCCAGGGTGAGTGCTGAGGTATTTTTTACCATGAAAGTACTAATAGTGAAACTATACCTGACAGTTGGAGGCTAAAATTACATAATTTGATGCCCATTTAGCAACGTCCCTGATTGCTTATCCAGGTTTACATGGCTATTGAAATAAAAATGTGGCCTTTTTTAAATATGATGAATTAAAACAGTTTTATATTGTGTGTATAGTCACATGTATTTTGGTTACACATTTTATTGAAATATCATATATGGTTAAGATAAAGGTGATTTGATTTTTTTTAATTAAGGTCACATGATTTGTATGTATTTAAGTAGCCTAGTAATCATGGTGGCAGACTACTCTGAGGATGCATGGCAGTGGCCATGCAAAATGTCAGTAGCTGATACTGGCTTTACCTTTGTGAATCCTCTGTCGATTTTCAGTATGTATTGTTGCACTGTAGACTTAATTGAATGACTTTAATTGTTACCACATAGTCCTGTGTGTGTCTGTTAGTCACGGGTGCTTTTTACCTTTAAGTTGTAATGCTGTATAAAAGTAAGACAGGCATGGTTAACATAGGCTATTTGCTTACAAAGTGTATAACTAGTAATTACCCCTACATCATCCTACTAATAGTATAAAAAACTAATTGCAAATCATATCCAGGTTGACATTGCACCAAATGATCTCCCACAACATTTAGTGTCATTTTTGAATCATGTCTATAACAATGCAGTCCAGCACTCAACAATATTCTTTGGACGGTGATGCGAGACAGTGTCTGTGCAATATCCTGAACTTTTCTAATTTTTTTGTTTTCCTTATATGTTTGAGATATTTATGAACAGAGTAGAAATCCTGGAAACACTACATTTACTAACCACATTAGGTATTATTACTTTTCCACATCTAATGCACTATCACGGTCCTTTCTCTGTAAATTACAATTGCTTTTCTCCAGCATACTCTTAAATAAGCCAAAAAACAACTATTCAAATCAAAAATATATATAAATTGTCAGCACAAAACCATATTCAAGCATTCTCAACATTTCTTTAACAGATTATGATGTTGAGCCAAAATGAAAAATTGATGAGTTCTGGTGTATTTTATTTTTCTGGGGGTTGGGGGAAGAGAGGGAAGTACTGTACATTTCTTTCAGCAACTGATTTATAACTGAGTATCTGATTGACTTCATGAATCACATAGTGCCTTTATAGTTAGGAACATAATCTACTCTATCCTAATCAGAACATTGATAATCTTGTAGTGAAGTGTTCAGGTTCATTCAGAAAATTGTCAGTGTGCCTCGCTAAGCGATATAATATTTCATCTGTGATCTCACCATACGAATAAATAATAAACATTTATTCCTACTTGATGCCATTCAAATAGTTAAAACAAATACATCATGATTCATTATGAGTTGCTGAACTTGTCTGATTGACTAATATTGTTAATTATACTACCAGGAAAGAATATCCTTGCTGTAATTTAGGCTCAAATAAATGCAAATGGAAACATATTGCTATGATAGTGGTTTTAAGAATTGTGTCCCTGTTGGTCTGATGGAAGGCAGTCTTCAATGAGCTCAACCATGTCAGACCAGTCAACAGCCTGGCTGATCATGACAGTCTGTTTGATTTGCTGGGTGGAAACTACATGCAGTTTAAAGTAAAGAGCCACCCAAATCATGGGGCAGCTCTTTGATTTGATCTGCATGATGCCAGGCAAAGAAAAACTATTATGGGTGACATGCATCAGCAGGCAGGATTCCTGAAGTGCCTCTTGAGATGTTAAGGTAAGTGTTCTGCACCAAGCATATAAACACAGTACTAGAAAGAAAGTAGAAATCTTTCTTTTGAGTTCTGTGGGAGCAGCACTCTCCTGTGTGGTACATGAATAAAACACAGAGAGTGTGAAAGAAACTTATGGAACTGGAGCATAGCCTGAGAGGGTAGACGCCATTACCACAGAGATGCTGTGATGCTAAGCAGTATGTGCAGGTGACATGTGGGCATCAACTGTCACTCACCGACAGGAGTGCTATCAGTTGGCTATTGACACCAGATGGTGGCTGTATAGGTTATAATCATAGAGACTCATTAATAGTAAAGGCAGAGGTCAAATAGTAGCAAATAAGTCAAAGTAACATTTTTAGAATTGCCCCAATTATAAATTAGATGGAAAATGCACACATTTGTGGCTGCAGCAAAATAACACATAGGTCACCATAAAGAGATAATTCTATGTCCTTTGAATGAAGTGACAAAAGTATTTCATAAACTACTTGCTTGCAAGCCTGGATTCAGCTTTTGGCATTTCCTTTGTCATTTCAAAAGTCAAGGGTGTATGATTGCACACACCATGTAAGCCATGTGTACATTTTAATTTTTGAGGAGAATATTTTGCTCTACCACAGCTCACAGGGCATCATTTGCCCTACCTTCTACAGTTAAAATATGATTGTGCTCAGCATAAGTGGAAGACTAAGAACCCCACCATAGGCTTACGTGAACCCAGATTACGATATTAGCATACCACAATCCGTTCCAGGCTCTGGCTACCCATTTACCTGTGTGTGTGTGGGAGCACCCATATAACAAACCAAACAGTACTAAATATCAATTGTTAGCATGTGTGGAGAACTAAGGACCCCACCATAGACATTACAAGAATGCCACTCTATGGTAGTCGCATACCTCAATACATCCCAGGCCCTGGCAACCCTTTTATTGGGGGGGGCAGAGCTCCCATATAAAAAAAAACTAAACATAAATAGTTTTTTCTAGAAATGGAGAGCTCCAACCCCACCTACTTGATTACAATTTTTTTTTTACTTGGGTAGTGGGTCAGTTCACTCTACTCTGATCACCACTGCTAGCACAATAACACAGCTGCCCATAGTACAACTATAGTACTAATATACATTATTAGTTCTATGAGTACTACAAGATTGGTTGCGTAGCAGCACACTAAACACCAGTGGGGTCTTTAGTCCTCCACTTATGCCCCCTTTTTGTTTGTTAGAAATGGGGGGGCTCCTCCCACCCACTCTCATGATTTGTTTTTTAATTGAGTAGCAAGTGATTTCTCTCTGCTACAGTCACTACAGTTAGCACAGTAGCATAGTGCATGCAACTACTTACTGCCAGTAGAATTAACAGCTACTTTAATAGTTCCATGAGTACTACAGCCCTGGATGCATAGTGGTACGCTAAACAACTAATGGGGTCCTTAGTCCTCCACTTACACCTCATGCTCTATGAAAGGAAACCATTATGCAAAAGTCATACAATTGAGTGCTGCTGTGGTTTTCTCTAGGTATACAATCATAGTAGAGCAACAAACAAGGTACAAGTTGGGGCATTAAAAAGGGCAGGGGCAACAAACAAGGTCATGGTGTGTCACAAGTTCACTCCCGTGGGGTAGGATTCTCTGCATCACAACGAATCCTTGTTGTGACAGGGGGATGGGGTCAGAGATGCCCTTTTTTCGTGTGAGGGGATATAAATACAGTCTAGAGTCTGTGTTATTGGGATAGAACTCTCTCAGCCACTGCACCACAAACCAGAAAGCCACAGGTGTGTATAGGTTTTGGGGGGCCCTATACACCCTATTACTGTGTCTTTCCCCAGAAATGCAGTGCTTGGTTCAACCCCCCACAGGCTCCTCTTGAGATCCTTAATATTTGCTCCCCTCCTTTCATAGTGAAGTCCCTAGTGGCACTTCACTTGTGGCAGTGTTAGGCCTTAAAATAGTCACACAGGCATGGTATCATTTGAACAACTCTTACCAAGGCAACCCACACAACAGACATAGGCAGAATTATTTTTATAATAAGCCAAACACTTTACTGGTTAAATTAATAAATGCAGTACACAACATAAAGACAAATAATGTTAGACATTGGTTAAAAGGTATTGAAAAATAAAATGGAAAATATACATAAAAACATGCACTTTAAAACTCTAAGATTTAAAGTCTAGCTCAAGTCCTTAGTGGTTGAATTTTTAAGTGCAAAGTCCTTAGAAGTGGCAGCTGAAGATCTTGTTTCTTGGTCAGCCAGGAGGATTCTTGAAGAAAGTGTCACTGCTGTCTTAAGCAGATAGAGAGTGTACTAAATGCAACAATGGCAAGGTATCAAGCAAAAAAGGCTCAAATACCTCTCTGAATCCTGTTTTTTAAGGGGTTTCCAAAGGGCAGGTCCAGTGGATAGTGGCTTCCCTGTGACTGGTTGGCATTCTGTTTCTAGGGTTACCCAACCAATCTGAGTTTAGTATTTTATTACAATATCATAGATATGAGGTTCTTAATATAAGGAAAAAAAAGACTCAGAGGTCAGCTAGCTCAAACCAGATTTCTTGGGGAATATCTCAGCTTTCCTGCTGGGAAATAGCTGAAGTTAAACTGTACTCAGTACAGTTGATTACTTAAATTGATTTATTTATTGATAATGAGATTAGCTGAGAGTAGATCTCTCAAAAAAATGGAACGGTAGATGAAGAGGCACCAGATGATGCTGTGTTCCATTGAGACACAAATTGACCATTCTTCTCCAGCTCTGCTTAATTAGTCTTTCATCTCCTTTTAGATAATTTAATTAACTCTAGCCTCTACTAGCAGAAAACAGTTTTCTTTGTAGTAACAAGAAAAATCACACCAGTCTACAGGGCCCATGGTCTGTACCCATGATCCCTTGCACTTACATAGGGCCACTATGGCATTCTCTGATACATTTCTCACATAAAAATTATATAAAACATGAACAAAACAATAAGGTATGGCCTTATCACACCACACTATTCTCTCCTTAACAGAACTGGGGGGGCACACCCCTTTTCTAGTAAGTGTTTCCACCAGTTCTGCCCCTTACTCTGATGGGCAGGATAGGCCATCTGCATTGGCATTAGCAGAACCTGACCTATATTTAATGTCCATGTCATAGGCCTGTAATGCAATGTTCCATCTAAGAAGTCTCCCATTCATCATTCCCATTTGGTTTAGCCAAACCAGAGGATTGTGGTCTGTCTGTACCTTGAAGGGCCTACCATAGAGGTATGGCTCTAGCTTCTTAAGCAGCCACATCAGAGCAAGGCATTCTTTCACCACAGTGGTGTACTTCTGTTCTCAGGGAAGTAGCTTCCTACTTAAGTACACAATTGGGTGATCCTTACCCTGGTGGGATGTCTGGCTGGGGATGGCACCAATCCCACATCTGAGGCATCCTTCTGCACAACAAATGGTTTAGTGTAGTCTGGACTGGCTAGCACTGGGCACTGTACAGTGTAGCGTTTAGCTGGGTGAAGGCCCTGTAACATGCTGGGTCCTATTTTACTTTCTGGGGTTGTCTTTTTTAACAAGCTAGACAGGGGCGCTGCCATGGTGCTGTAATTTGGTACACATTTTCTGTAGTACCCTGCAGTCTCCAGGAAGCTTCTGACCTACATCTTGATCTCTGACCTGGGCCATGCCTCAATGACCTCTATCTTGGCCTGGTTTGGACATAGCTATCCCCTCCCTACTACATGTCCCAAGTTTGACACCTCAGCCATGGCATACTAGCACTTTTTGGCCCTTACAGTGAGTCCTGCCTTCTGTATCCTGCCTAACACTTCCCTCAGATGGCACAGGTGTTCCTTCCATTTGGTACTAAAGATGGCAATATCATCCAGATAAGCCACTGTGTACTCTTCAGTACCATATAACACTTGGATGACCAACCTTTGGAATGTGGCAGGGGCATTCTTTATCCCAAAAGGCATCACATTAAATTCAAAGAGGTCTATTTTCAGGTCTATGGTTGTTAGATAGGTCACCCTGCCCAATTTATCCAACAACTCATCTGTCTGGGGCATTGGGTGGGCATCATACTTCATGACTGCACTGAGTCCATGATCATCCACACAAAAGCAGGGTAGACCCATCCGGCTTGGGGACAAGGACAATGGGTGAGACCCAGGGACTGTGAGATTTCTGGATTACCCCTAACTCCAGCATTTCCTCCACCTCCATCCTAATGTCCTTTAGGATGGCCTCAGACACCTGGATGGCTATCTGTCATATGGGCACTTGTGTCCTTGTGTCCATATCATGGGTCGCTAAGGGGGTCCATTCGGGCTTAGCCATAAATAAAGGGGAAAAGTCCTCAAAAACCTCCCTCACTTCCTGGCTTTGTTTCAGGGTCAACTGAAGTGACAGTTTGATTGTCTCCACTGATGACTCCTGCTTGCTTTCCTCTAGCATGTCCAGGAGGGGGGTCTTCTTCATCCAGCCCCTCCCCAGGACTACAAACAGTAAACACCATGTTGGCCTTATTTACATATGACTTCATTATATTAACATGGTACATTCAATGGGTATGTCTCCCATCAGGCAGTTCTACAATGTATTTCACTTCATTTACCTGTCAGACTAGCTTGTATGGTCCCACCCACTCGGCCTGCAGCTTGTCATTCCTTACTGGAATGAGGACCATTACTTCCTGGCCTGTGTTGTATGAGTGAGCTCTGGCTCTGTGATTGTACCAGACTTTTTGCTTCTGCTGGGCAGCTGACAGGTTGCTTTGGACCACCCCCTTAAGCTCCTTTAGCTTCTCCCTGAACTTAAGGACATACTCTACTATGGGAGTCCCCTGGGTGGCATGCTTGCCTTCCCAGTCTTCACAGATCAAGTCTAGGAGACCACACACCCTATGTCCATATAAGAGTTCAAAGGTGGAGAACCCTGTTGATTCTTGGAGCACTTCTCTGTATGCAAACAACAGGTGGGGAAGGTATTTCCCCCCAGTCCATCCCATGCTGTTCAGCAAATGCTTGGAGCATCATGTTTAGGGTACCATTGAATCCTTCCTCTAGCCTATTGGCTTATGGGTGATAAGGTTTCATCTGTCTGCACAACCCCCAAAAAACTTCATCAGGTCCAACATGAAGTTAGCCCCTTGGTCAGAGATAACCTCCTGTGGAAACCTGACACAGGAAAAAAATTCCTAACAAGGCATCTGTTACTTTGAGTGCTTTAATGGAGGAGAGGGCAACCACCTCTGGTTATCAGGTGGCATAATCAGCCACCATCAGGATAAACATTTTTCTGGAGGAGCTTGGGGTATTCAAGGGTCCCATAATATCCATTTCTGCCCTCTGGAAAAGGTCCTCCACAATGAGCAAGGTAAGTAGGGCAGCTTTTGTTTTACCACCTGCCTTCCCTATCTATTGGCACTGGTGACAAGACCTGCAATATTCCTTCTCCTGCTGGGTGAAGTTAAACCAATAGCAATTTTGAGCAAATTGCTGCATGGTGCATGTGATTCCCAGATGTTTGGACATGGGGATATTATGGGCTACCTTGAGCAACTGCTCACAATACTCCTGGGGAACAAAAAGCTGCCTATCCATCACCCCCCTCCCTCTGTCTTCACATCCTGTGCATATAACAGTCCGTTGTCCCAAAATACCATATGTCTCATATCACCTCCCTGTGTCCCATCAGATTTTGCATAAGCCCTCAGTGTCTCCAAACTAGGGTCAGTTCTTTGAGCAGCTGCAAAATCTTTACATTTTCCCAAAGCATATGACATGTCCCCTTCAGTCCCTAAATTGGGATCCATAGCTGTAGCATCAGGGCATTCAGAGTCACTGCCATCCCTAACATTCTGACCATTTGTTACCCCTCCCTCCACAGAGTAACCTTCTGTAGCTGTTTTGTGAACCGCTACTTTGGGAAGTCCTACCTCCCTTTCACTGTTCTCCATTTCAGGCGACACAGGCTGGGGAACCAGCCTCCTATTCTCTTCCACAGGTGCTTCTGTAGGGTTCAGGAAAATACAAGGGGCCTTAGTCATCCGACCATGGGTAACTGCACACACCACCTCCTGCTGTATATTATTCCCTATAATCAGATCTGGAGTGAGATTGTCTGCCACTGCCACATTTTGTACCCTCTCTCCTGTCTCACCCCAATCCAGGAGAACACTAGCTAGTGGTAAGGTTTTATCCTCCCCTGTGAATCCCCTCACAGTGACAAACTGATTAGGTATAAGCTGTTCAGGCTCAACTAAATCCCCTTTTACCAGGGTAAGAGATGCCCCTGTGTCCCATAACCTATGAGTCTGCACTCCATTTACAGTAACAGGGTTTATGTGCTCCCTCATGTTCACAGGCATACTCTCAGGGATACACTGTGTACTCACCTCATTTTGAGGGGCACTTTATCCATTCTGTCCCTTTTTAAGACACTGTCTAGCCAGATGCCCTGCCTGCTTACAAAACCAACATTGATCATTCTTTTTTTCCAAGACATTCCTTCTTGGTAACTTGGGGCTTCCCCTTTCTGCAGAGACATTGAGGGTTTTGGCTGCTCTAAAGGTGCCTTTTCCCTTTTTGTGCTGCAGTACCAGCTGCCACACTTCCTTTCAGAGCAGGCCTGCTCCTGGCATAGCAATTTGAGAGCTCAGCAGATTGCTCTGCTGTTTTGGGATCCCAGTCCTCTAGCCAAGTTTTCAGCTCTGCTGGAGAGAACTGAAAGAACTGTTCTAAAAGTATAACCACCTCAATTTTCCCCATACAGTCTGCTTCCACCCCCTCCCACCAATGCTTTTAAAAATGTAATTTCTTTGTTGCTAGTTCTTCAAAGCTCATGTCAGGACTTTTTCAGAGTTTCCAGAATTTAACCTTGTAGGCCTCAGGAGTCAGTTCATACTTTTTAAGTAAAGCAGTTTTAAGTTTCTCATACTCTCTGCTGTCTTCATTATCCATTTGGCCTAGCACCTCACACCAATTACCAGTATGTAGCAGAGATAGCTGGAAGCTCCAGGACTCCCTGGGTATTTTGGCCTGGATACAGACTTTTTCAAATAAATTCAAAAATGCATCCATATCCCACCCACTCTTAAAATTCAGCTATTAATTTTGAATTTAACTTATACCCCAGTCATGGAGTTTCAGGTTCACCTCTGCCACTTGCCTTCTCTGGCGCTGGTCATTGGAGTCTTAGCTTCTCCAGCTCAAACTCCCACTGAAGCTGCTTTTCCTTTTCCTTCACTTCTCTCTGTCACTGCTGTTCTTGCATCTCCAGTTCAAACTTCTTCTGCTCAAACTCCCTCTGCTTCTGGGCTTCAAACTTTTTCTGCTTGAATGCCAGCCTGAGTTCCCTTTCTTGCCACTTTTCTGCAAGCTCCAGTTTCCTCAACTCCAGCTGCAGCCTGATTCCTTCCAGCTCCAGTTTTGTGGTGGCCTTCCCCTGGTGCTATGGCTCTGGGTTCTCTCTGGTCTTGCTGTCTTACTCCCTAGGACTGGACACTGTGATGTCCCTTGGTACCCCCATGCCCAAGGCCTGGTCCTTTTCAGTCACCAGCTGTGACTCGAGGTCCTGAGCAGTTGCTTGCTCATTGGCTGCACAAAAGCCTCCATGAGGTTTTTTTTGCTTTGCCCTTCATAATGTACCCCTCTTTCCTGGTACAGCTGCTTCAGCTCTTCTACAGTGTAGTAATTGTACTTGGAAGTCATCTTTCTTCCCTACGCTACCACTAGTCTGTCTTTTACTTGCAGCAAAAAATAAATAAATCAGGGTGGGGAACTATATCTTGTAACCAATTTTCCCTTTTCAAATGTTCTGCTCTCTTTGAGTGTGGTTGTTCAAACAGTTCACCAGTCACACTGCTGCTCACCAAATCTGTCACAAGACCACTCCTGTGGGGCAGGATTCTCTGCATCACAGTGAATCCCTCTTGTCACAGGGGAAGATGGGGTCAGAGATACCCTTTCTCCATGCAAAGGGATATAAATACAGTCTCGAGTCTGTATTCCTGGGGTAGAAATCTCCTGGCCACTGCACCATGAACCAGAAAACCACAGGTGTGTATAGGTTTCGGGGGGGAGTTCTATACACCCTATTACTGTGTCTTTCCCCACAAATGCAGTGCTTAGTCCAACCCCCACAGGCTCCTCTTGAGACCCTTAATATTTCCTCACCTCCTTATAGTACAAAGTCCCTAGTGACACTTCATTTTTGGTAGTGTTAGGCCTTAAAACAGTCACACAGGTGTGGTATCATTTGAACAACTCTTACCAAGGCAACCCACAGAACAGACACAGGCAGAATTATTTTTAAAATAAGCCAATAGCTTTACTAGTGAAATTAATGAATGCAGTAAATAACATAAAGACAAATAATTTTAGACATTGGTTACAAGGTATTGAAAAATAAGATGGAAAGTATACATACAAATCTACACTTTAAAACTTTGAGATTTAATGTCTACCTCAAGTCCTTACTGGTTGAATTTATAAGTGCAAGGTCCTTTGAAGTGGCAGCTGAAGATCTTGTTTCTTCGTAGGTCAGGAAAATTCTTGAAGAAAGTGTCAATGTTCTCTTAAGCAGATAGATAGGGTCCCAAATGCAACAATGGCAAGGCTTTAAGCAAAAAGGCAAAAGCTAAAAAGACTCGGATATCTCTCTGCATACTGGGTTTTTAAGGCATTTCCAAATGGCAGGGCCAGTCGATAGTGGCTGCCTGTGACTGGCTAGCATTCTGTTTCTATGATTACCCAACCAATCTGAGGTTAGTATTTTATTACAATATCACAGATTTGAGGTTCTTAGTATAAGAAAAAAAGACCCAGGGGTCAACCAGCTCAAACCAGATTTCTAGGGGAACATTCCAGCCTTCCTGCTGGGAGATAGTTACAGTTAAACTGTACTCAATACAGTCATTTACTTATATGGTAGCCCGTTGATTGGTAACTAGATCAGCTGAGAGTAGACCTCTGAAAAGAAAGGAAAGGTAGATGAAGAGGCACCAGATGATGCTGGTCCAGTGAGACACAAATGGATCTGCCTGCTGGCCAGCTCTGCTTAATTAGTCTTTTGTCTCCTTTTAGATAATTTCATTAACTCTAGCCTCTGTTAGCAGAAATCATTTTTTTTTGTAGTAACAAGAAAATCACATTAGTCTAAAGGGCCCATGGTCTGTACCCATGATCCCTTGCACTTATATTGGGCCATTATGACATTCTCTGATGCATTTCTCACATAAAAATTATATAAAACATGACCAAAAAAAAGAAAGTATGGCCTTATCTCACCACATGGTGTACAAAATGATGTACACATTTTATTTTCTTAGCTACACTCCTGTCAAAAGTTTGTAGTGCTTGGCTATTTAGCATACCATCAAAACTTTGTGGTTTCAGGGAATCGGGTTAATATTTTTATGTCTGCACTTGCACTTGTGCAAAGTGAACATATTGCTATGATGTGGTTTTGAGAGGCATTTCTCTGTCAGTTGAGCGCAGGGCAGTCTGCAATGGGTTCGACCATGTCATACCAGACATCAGCCAGGCTGAACATGACACTCTTCTGGGCTTGCTGGGCAGAAACTATGCAAAGTGCAAAGAAAAGAGCTCCCAAATCAGTGGCGCTCTCTGCTTTGATCTACATGATGCCATGCAGCAAACAGCAGATTGTGTCATGATCAACCTGTGTCGCATCACCCACCCCTATTTCCACACTGCTTTTAATCTCCTGTGTATAGTCAAGGAAAGAACACAAAGTGTAGGATGAACAGCAAAAAATCAAAGGCAATGTCAGGGACATCTCTGAAAATGGTTATGGTAATGGACCCTTCAGATCTTATATTAAACTGTGCACCTGCACCAACTGTTTTATGAATTTTAATGACTTTGGGTCAGGAATACAGTATCTTTAAAACACCATATGAAAAACAAGTTCATTTCCTTGTACAATATTGAAAATATGTTTTTATTATCATTTGTATTTTTTTTTCCTTTTTGAAACAGACAGCAATAAAATACAAAAGATACAAGATAAAACAGTAGGTAAACCTGGTCAGGGGAATTCCTCCATGGAAATGCAACTCTAAGCAAGCAGCCACAACCAATAATTACATGAACCTTAACTTCATTAACCAAAAAAAAAGAAAAAAGGTCACATGAAGAAAACAGCTCTTAATGTACCATGTCCACTGATTTCAGTAAATCAAGGAGATGCAAGTGAACATTAAGAAGTCAGTCACCTTAATAAAAAGCAAAAAGTATTTTAAGGATTGACTAATATTTATGACTACTAATAAATAATGACTAACATAATTAATAAATAAAAGTTATTAGTAAATACTCTTTTCCTCACTAACTGTAAAGGAAACCCTGACTTTAAAACACCCATAAAAGCCAACTACAGGTTGACATAAAATTCCTAATACATTGCAATCAAAAAATTGTTTGTTGCCATATTGGTCCTTGTACAACAAGATGCACAAAATAGGTCATTTGGTACCTTTTATTGGACCAACAGAGATTTACAGAAAAATGTTAAGATTTTGAACCTACAAGGTCCTTCTTTAGAAAGAAAATGGCAGGTTTCTTAAAGAAGAACCATGCTGAATCTGTAAGTCATATTTTCCAGTAGAAAATATTTTTAAATACTGGTTCAAATTCTGTTATTGCTCTAGGTAGTCAGGCTTTTTAGCTATCCTAGTGGGTGTTTCTGATTTGCATTCTGCTGGTAAGAACTATTTTAGAACTGTATGATGTATGTTATGTCCCAGTTCTTCTCTTTTATTGTTGGCACAATGCATTCATGTCCTATTACAGAACTCTGTGGTTGAGGGGGACATAAACTACATCACACAGTTCTAAAATGGAACTTAACACCACAGTATAAAGCAGAGACACCTACAGAGGTTACTAAAAGTCCTGTATGGATGGAACAATAACAGAAATTTAACCAGTACTTAAAAACAGTTTATATTAGAAAATGACCTACAGGTTCAGCTCAGTTCTCCTTTAAGAGCTCACTTTAAAATACCCAGAGTTTAAACATTTTACACATGAATATGACAGAGTAATGAAGTATTTAGAAAAGAACACAATCAGAGATGAAAAAACATCCTTTAACACTCTAGTTCTGTGTAGGTCAAATGTCACAGAAGGAATGTTATGTTGAAGGAGGCCCATATATTATTAGTGGTGGGCGAAGTGGGCTCAATCCGCTCCTCGAAGCAATTCTCAGAGCAAAGGCAGATTTGCAGAGTGCTCTGCAATGTAAAGCGGAGTACTTCGCGTTATAATGAGGAACGCGAAGTCCATTGGAAATAATGACTTTGCGTTACTCCGCCTCCCCAGACCACTACTCTGCCAAATTTAAGGCAAAGTGCATTGCAGGCAGTGCACTTCACCTCACTTCACCTTGTTTTTGAGCTCCAAAGGTGAATTTTGAAGTGATTCATGGGATTTCAGGTCATATGAGCTCTATATTGATCTTCACAGCCTCAGTTCGGGGTAGTATGGGTAGGAAGGAGTAGGAGACAGTGTGCTCTGATAGCCGTCTGTGATAGGAATCTTGTAAAAGCTGTTCAAAAACAATTTTTGCATTTTTTTGGGGATCCAACTTTAGTTCATCGATTGTAGGAAACTCTCCTTTGCTCATATCATCGAGCGTTTTTGTTTTTGTGTGGATTTTGAATGTTAATTTACAACTTTGAGCGTGTGTGGTGAAAGACAGTGAAAGTGTGCTTTGTGGGAGGGGCGTATCTGTGGTGTAGGTAGATTTAAGTTGGAGAAATAGTGATTTCTATGTTTTTTGGTTATATTTTTGTTATATGACTGACTGTGTTAATGTACACACAGTAATATTGTCAGTAATAGTTGAAATTGTCTTGCTGTTTGTTGTGTGGATGTGGTGCAGCAGTTCATAAGTTCAGGTTGTTTACATTACAAATTTACAATACATAACGTGACATAGTACTGAACTTTTGCATTTGCTATGCATTCCTCACTCAGCATTGTACACAAACTGTTCTCTGTGTGAGTGTGTGTGTGCAGTGTTGCATGCATCAAATAATACACCTTTTATTGAGCCACAGACTAGTGTAATTGCAGGTGCAGCAGTGTGAATCTGCTATCCACTGTAGCTGCCTGATTTTGTACTGCAAACGTGGTATCTGTTCTTAGTTTTGCTGCTTGTAGTGCCGTAAAAATCTGCACTGTCTGCCTTCACTGCTCCCCCCCACATTCAAAAGATATTTTTTACCAGATTGCATTGTTTTTGTGACCTCATCAGCACCACTGGTTACTGATGTTGTTTTAATTCCGTGATAGTCTCAGAGTAGTCTCTTATCTGTTGCTGAAGTCACAGTTGTTTATTTGGCTTCACATCCAGCATCCCTCCAATCAGGAAGAGAACATATCAAAATCTGAATTTGGTTATAATATTGTGGTTGATCCCCCAAAATGTCTGAAAAGAGACGTGCAAGCAAAGCTGTTTCTCGCCATGGCAATGTTGGCAGTAAGATGGTCTGTAGGCGTGATAGTAGTATGCAGATGCAGAAGTGCATTGCTGATGTGAGGAAAGGTATTTCTCCTGCAATGTTTTTTACAGCCCAATCCATAGCTTCACTCATAGTTGGAGAAGATGATGTTTTCCCAGTTGGTGGTGTTAGTGTTACTGGTGTTAGTGGTGGTGGAGGTAGTATTAGTATTGTTGCATTAAGTTCTAATTCCGACCAGTGTACCGTATCCAAAAATATTGAGTGTGAGGCAGTGCAAGTGAGTGGCAGCGTAGATGATGTCATACTTCCCAGTAGCATCCCAGTAACTGAACCTGAGGATTCTGATAATCATGTCAATGACAGTATACAATGTGATATTCCATCCACCGTGGCACTTAACATCATGCATTTTCCATGCAGTG
Source organism: Neoceratodus forsteri (assembly GCA_016271365.2). Lineage (NCBI taxonomy): Eukaryota > Metazoa > Chordata > Ceratodontiformes > Ceratodontidae > Neoceratodus > Neoceratodus forsteri. The sequence continues at coordinate 978,571,412 of CM057458.1, read as the reverse complement.
ATTCACATTGTGGTGAAAAAATATCAGGTGATGGTGGTGTAGATGCTGATGATGAATGTGATGATGATGTTGATGTTGTTGCAACATGCAGCCCACATGCTAGCATCCAAGCAGAAGATGTGGATGTGTGTGACGTTGATGAATATGATGATAATGATGTAATTGACCCCAATTGGGAACTGCAGAAAAAGAAATTCAAAGTGGCTGTATCTGAGTCTGTTTGCAGGAATGCCTCCCCCCCGTAAAAACTTGTGATCTACCAGTTTTAGTTGATGATAGTGATGACCCAGTAATCAATATGATAGGTAGTTATGGTGGTCAGTTGCAGTCCAGGTGTGCAGTGCCCAAAACATCACATGCCCCCCCACTTCAGTGCTTAAAATAATGGACTTAAATAAGACACATCAAGACATGTTAAAAGCAGAGCATCACAATCCCTTGTTTGGGATTTTTTTGTTCAAGATGCAAATGATGAGTCAGTTGCAATGTGCCAGGTTTGCCATATGTGTGTGAGTCGAGGTAAAATAGGCAGCCATCTGGGCACAGGAGGACAGCATACACATCTTAAGAATAGGCACTTGGCACTGAGGACCCAGCACAAGCTGGCAGCTAATACCACAGTGGGGCGTTCACTCTCATTATCGGCAACCATAGCCAGCATGTTATCCCCTTCCATGACTGTTAAGCCCAGTAGGAAATTAAACGTGTGCAGTAGTGCATTAATAAGAGCAGAGGATTATTACAGGCATGATGAGGTGGAGGACCATAATGACTTTGAAATGTTGTCCAGTGCTGGTGAGAGTAGCAGTTTTTGTGGTTGTGGTGAACGCAATATGTCTAGTGCAAGTGGTATATCAACCCCAGTTGGTAAATCTGGCAAAATAACAACATTTCTGGGTTTGTCATCATCACCTGTGCAACTGTCTTCATCAAATGTCCACACTCCACCCCCTGCCAATGCCATTCATCACAGAGCACAACCATTTGTGATCAACACACCCCGTGTAAAACATTTAAGTCAGCCCACATTACAGAGTGTTTTTTCACATAAGCTGACGTACCCCCCCCTGAATCATACAGTGTTAGTGAACTAAATGCTGCTGTAGCAGAAATGCTGACAATTGATCTTTTGCCCTTCTCCTTTATGGAGAATTCTGGGTTCTGTCAGTTTGCTGCATGTGCCTGTCCAAAATGAAAAGTCCCATCCAGGACATGCTTTTCTACCCATGCTGTCCCCGAGTTGTTCCGCACTGTGTCCGACTCAGTAAGACATGCCCTTAAACATTCCTCCTCTCCATTCATCCATTTACTGTAAGTATGGATATGGACAAGTGGACAAGTGGCAAAACAGCTGGGAGTTCACATTTGTGTATAACTGTACACTGGGCGCAGGTGCTGGGGGTTGTTTGTGATGTTGGTAGTGTGAATAATCAGTGCAGTAAGGTGGATTGTCATGGTAGCAATCTTCCAGGAATTCAACAGCATGCAACAATTGCTATGCTCAATGTGACTTGTTCACACACTGGTGAAAACATGTTGGACGTGGTACTGACTGAAATTGACAGATGGCTAAACCATCTGTCCCTGAGAGCTGGGTTCATAGCAAGTGACAATGGGTCAAATGTGATGAAATGCATCACGAATGGTGTTTTTTTTCATGTTCCATGGCAACACATGCTGACAGTAATCGACCAGAATCATCACGTTGTGAGCATTCAATGTAGTGACAACTTTGCCACAGCAACAATTCTGGACCCATGATACAAACCTGGAATTGCATCAGTACTGGAGGGAGGGCCTGAACTGGTAACAAATATCAGTAGTTAACTAGTGCGCTTGGTTCATGGGGCACAGAAGTCATGTGCCAAGGTCAGCAAACCTCAGCAGCATAATACGGCTGAAGGTGTACCTGAAGTACCATCAAGGATATCCTGCAAGGGGGAGAGGACTGCAGTTCCAGGAGGTCTGTCATCCAAAGTGGCTGGCATCAACCTGCTTTGGGAGGCTTTGTCTCAAGTGGGTATTTGTGAAATAAATGATTCTGAAGAACAGGATGATGCATCAACAACTGGACTTAGTGCGGCACAGTGAATGGTTGAGTCATAGTTGTCCGAAAACAGGCATCTGACAATAACTGAAGATCCTCTTTTGTACTGGAGTGGAAAGGTCAGTGAATGGCCAGAGCTGACTGCAGTGGCACTGAGGTACCTCACATGCCCACCCTCCAGTGTAAGTGTTGAGAGGGTATTCAGCTCAGCAGGTGCAATAGCCAGGGATCATCGGACAAACCTGTCTCCTGCAAATGTTAGTTTGCTAACATTCATTAAAATGAATGAGAAGCACATACCAGCACAGACTGCAACCTCGGTATTTGTACCCTGGCTTAGCCATGGTGGTCTTGCTGATGTAGAAATGGAGCATCCTGGTAGCACTAGCAGTGGCTGCCTGAAACAGCCCACCACTGATGTAGATGACGACATAATGGAGAAAGAGTTTCCCAGTGGTCAGACTTCAGACATCGATGACTGTGAGGGCAGCTTTCTTTATGAAGATGATGATGTGGTTAATGTTGGCAGGTTTTAACTGATGTTTTTAAAAGGCGGTGTGCTCCCCCCCCAGACCACCACCACCGGGACTGATGTTAGCCACTGCCACCACTGAGCCTGAGTCTGTCCGGACCACCACATCCATCAGCCACAGACACAGAGCTTCTTAATATTTAAATCATAAAATGAGCATGTGTACTCATGTTTGTTATGCTGCTTCACTTCCTTTAGTTATATGTTTTGTTTTCTGTAGCTTTTCAGAGCCGCAATGGTAAAACACATATGGTACACTTATTTTGTTTCTTTTACAGGGTAACAAAAAAAGGCTCCATCGCTAAAACTCATTGGGAATGGTACTGTAGCTGTACCATACAGAAAGGAAGCGATGTAATATCCATGTGAATTCCATTCTGGTAAGTATGAAGATTTTATTTCATCTGTTTCATTGTTTTGGAAAGACTGCAACAAATATTGCACACAGGTTGTGTTAGTTGACAAGATGTGGGTTTGAAATGTAACTGGACTTTAGATTGAAATTTGAGAACCAGGGAGGGACACATAACAATTAAGTTGTAAGAAGTCATTCATTTCTTTTTTAGGAAACTTCCAGATGCTTTGTTGTTCTGTCAAAGTGGCCTTATCCAAAAAAGTTCTTTAACATCAGGCACCTCCTTCCCCCGAGCTTGGGCACACATGCAACACGCAGAAGTCGTTTCATTAGATGACCATGACCATCATTAACAACTGGACTCCAGAAGTATGCTGATGAAATCTGTGAAGAAGTAAGAAAATAAGAAGCCATTACAGACAAACCTGCAAATATGATTCCCCCAACCCCCCAAAATAAATATTTACCTTCATGTGCTTGAGAGTTATCCATTTCCAATTTCAGTGCAAAAAATTCTCATTGAGCACTGAAATGTGCACACTAACAGTTTCTGTGTGACCTGTGATACAGAACAATACCATGAGTACATGCCCATGTCAACCCCCCTCCTCACCTACAAAATACACAACAACTATATATATATATATATATATATATACTCACCAAGGCTACTATTAGTGTACAACCAAAGGGCACCCTTCAATCCAGTTGAGATGATCACATTGCATTTGCTCGAATCATCTCGCAGAACACATTGGACCAGCAACACGACACTCACAGTCATCATTTTATACTGGGGTATGTGCTGAAACACTCTCATTCCACTGTGTTAACACTTGTCAATTTTCTGCACACAAGCAGGATGCATTATGGGCCTACAGAAAAAATCTGGGACTCTGTGCCACCACTGTGCGCATGACTGAGTGCGCCATTCATTCTGGGAGACGTCGTATGTGCTGAAACACTCTCATTCCACTGTGTTAACACTTGTCAATTTTCTGCATGCAAGGAGGATGCATTTTGGGCCTACAGAAAAAATCTGGGACTCTGTGCCACTTTTGTGTGTTCTATGATTGTTGCTGTGAGCACATGATGTCATACTAACATTTTTACAATTAAAGCAGCATTGCAAGAATGTCCTGACAGTTTTGAACTGTACTTTTTTATGCTACTTTACATTGCCACAGCCACCACTAGTTACCTCCGAGTCGTGACTTGAATGATATGCTTCTTTTCAAAATTTATGTCTGCTTTACTTACTTAACTACTTTTTTTCATGTATGAAAAAAAAAATTGGCACACCTTCTAATATTGTTGGGACCAGGTTTGTATTTATTTGCAGCTGCTTTTCAATAACTATTGTTCCATGGTGTCATAAAACACTGCCTGCTGCATAACTGTTAATTAACAACAGAAGTGATACATAACAACTAATTGATGTGATGGAGAAAAGCAGAGGAAAACAATGACAAAGACCTGGTCAGCACCAATTTAAAAAGAATGCTCCTTTCATTATTTCATACATGAAAAAAGGTAGTACAGCAGACTCAACTACTGCAAATTCGCATATCATTCCAGTCAGTCAGGATATAAGTAAAGGAAGTTGTAACATAGCATTAAAAAATATAGGTCAGAGTTCTCAACAGATTGTTGCACTGCTGCTTTACAGAGATTCACCACATTACATAGTTATGGTGATGCACATAAACTAATATGTGGGGGCATTACTCCTACTGGAATATTTCTTGCTCTACAGAGTGCAATATATTTCTGTGAAAACCACCCATAATTTCATTAGTGTGTTTTGTGACAGAGGAATTACCGATCAGAAAAGCCACCCACATTCTGCCCCCCTTTCTCTGCAACGTTAGGATGTGATGCCAGAGGGATCGCAGGTGCATGCTCCACTATAGTGAATGTCCGGCAGCTATCCCAATGTCTCCTTATGTTATATGGTTGACTTTGTGGTGAAATGTGGGAATGTTTCCACTAACAAGGCTCTTCTTACTGGAAACGTGCCCACATGTTTCACCATAAACTGACCATTATAACATAAAGAAACATTCGGAAAGCTGCCGGACAATTGGATATTCACTGTAAGGAGCACGCACACGTGCTTTCGCTGCCATCATGTCCTAACATTGCTGATAAGGGATGCAGAATATGGGCAGATTTTCAGAATGAGATTTCCTCCATCACGTGATACACTGTAATGAAAACACGGGCGGTTTTCACACAAATGTATTGCATTATGTGGTGCAAGAAAGATTCCCCTGGAAGGGAAAATGTATATGATTAATCAACAACAAAGAAAACACACACATAAACAGTACAACCCAGTAGTGGGTGGGGTGGGTGGGCGAAAACAATCTCCTAACTTACTGTGGCTGTGGGATGCCATGGTGGTCCAGTAGCAGGTGCAGCATTGAAACTATTGCTGCTGCTGTTATTCTATTCTGTTCACCTGCTGTTGCAAAGCACTGAACCACTCATTGTTTTCTTCAAGAGCTTCCCACACCAGGGCGATGTCAGACTGTGTTGCAGGGACTGTGGCAGGGTCCACTACAGCAGGGAATCCAGCCAGTGGGGGTAGTGGTGGAGAGGGTGGTGCTAGTGGTTGTGGTGGCAGTGGTGGTGGTGGAGCAGCTGCTGTACTAGCCCTCCTCCTGCTGTGGCAGTGACAAGGCACAACTCCCACCCCAGCAGCACCCTTGACCACTGCCACAGAAAGGCCAGCAGGTGGATGTCTGGGCCCTTCCATTGCAGCCTGCCACTCTGCCCTGTGGTGGTTCATCATGTGGGTGCACTGGCCACTAGTCCCCAAATGTGTCCCGCAGGGGTCATGGTGCACCACCACACCACACAGATGGCACACCACCACTGTGCTGTCTCCCCCCGCAGAGTTAAAAAACTCCCACACTGGGGATCTGCAGGGGGGACCAGACACAGTCCTCACACCACGAGTCCCACCACCTACATTTTCCAGGGCCACTTCCTGTGGCTGTGGAGGTGGTGGAGGGGGTGCTGCTGGAGCTCCTACAATTGCTGCTACCAGTGGTGGTGGTGGTAGTGGTAGTGGTGGAGAAGGTGGATGCACAGCAGTTGCTGGTGGCACTGGTGCTGCTGCTTTTGCTGCCCTGTTGCTTTAACATGGGAAGAAGCAACACCCAGGAGTCAGGAGCAGTCCAGCATGACATGACCGCCCGGCCCCCCCACAGGTCCACACTCCCCTCCTACCATGCCCACAGGCCAGCGACTCACCTTCTCCTGGGTCCATCCTGACACACACAAAAAGTCCCCGGGCTGACACACACACACACACACACACACACACACACTGACACTGACTGAGACACACAGTCAGTCACACACACAAAACAAAACAAAACTTATACAAAAAAATTCACTAACAAAAAAACACAAATACAATACAAAAACTAAATAAAGATATAGCTTTTAAAAACGCTGTTGGTTTTCTTCTGAAATGCAAGTGGCAAGGCAATCAAGCACTTTAACTCCTAGTCTCCTCTCATAATGCTTTCTCCCTCTACAAATGCTAAGAACAAAGTGAAACTGCTTCTCTGACTCACTTCCTTCCTGCCTGGCTAAAGCATGTGACTTACAGTACTGTAAGCCATGTGATGTATTGGGGGCTGCCTATTCTCTTCTCACTTCGCCTTACTTCGTGTTAAGGCATAATGGCAACAGGAAGTGGTATTAATGATTTGAAGTGAGCACCTTGCAGTGCCCACTTTCAAGGCTAGGTTTCACAATCTGCAGTGGTACCAAGATCCACTTTGCTGGCGGATTAAAATTTGCTGCATTTCTATACATTATCTGATATTTAATGTGTTACCAAAGAGAGCATGTTGCCCAATATCCATAAACCTGGGAATCCAGGGAGACCTATAATATCTGGGAATGGTGCCCTGACAGAGGGAATCTCTGGCTTCATGGAAACCATTTTAAAGCCACTTGTCATGGAAAGAGACAGTTTTATTCAGAACACTACACACTTCTTGTGTAAACTGTCTGTCTTTAGGGACTTATCACTTGATGCCATATTAACCATGAAGGATGTAACGTACCTATACACTAACATTGCACATACCGATGGCAATTTGGCTTGTCTTAAATACCTACAAGAGAAAGGACAGCACCATGACATTCACCCAAAATTCATTGCAGGACTTATTGAAATTTTCTGACCCACAACAACTTCAGTTTTAATGGTAAACATTATGTTCAAATGATGGGAACAGCAATGGACACCAGGATGGCTCCACAGTATGCCAACCTTTGCATGGCAAATTTGGAGGAGGATTGACTAAAACAATGTACACACAAACCATTTGCTTTTTCCATTATATTGTTGATTTATTTATAATTTGTCCAGAGGGTACCTGCACTCTCAAAAAATTCCATCAGGAACTTCACAACCCCCACCCATCCATTACACTTTCCCTGGAGTACTCTGTCACCAATGTCAATTTCCTGGCCACCACAGTTACCATCAAAGATGGAACCTTACAGACCTGCTTTTACAGGAAACCGACAGACAGGCAAAGGTACAGTACTTACATAGAAACAGCAATCACTGTAGGCACTCTAAAAATCTATAATATACATTCAAGTGCTTTGATACCACCTGTATCTGTTCAAGGGAGGAGGACAGGGATAAATACCTGGCCACACTAAAAAAAAAAATTATTAGGCAGGGGCATTCCTCTGGAGAAATTGACAGAGCAGTGGAATATGCTACGCAGATACCAATAGAACAACTACTACAATATAAAGAAAAGACTACCACAACCAAAATACCCTTGGTTGTCACATACAACTCTGATCTGGTGCCCCTACATAAAACTATTAAAGGTCTCCAACCAATATTCAGTGAGGATGACACCTTGAAATGTACTGTATCTTCCAAGAACTACTTCTACTGTCTTTCAAACAACCACCTAACTTATCTAACCTGATTGTCAGGAGCAAACTTATACTTGACCAAAACAACAAAACACTAGGTGGCACAAGACCTTGTAATCATTTTAGATGTAAGACATGTGAGCATATTTCCACTTCTTATGTTATCAACACCCCCCAAAACAAACAATTCAACATACAGGGGAATTATACATGTGGATCTCGGAATGTTGTTTATTATAGTCAATGCAAGAAATGTCCACAAACAGGTTACGTGGAGGAGACTGGACAACCTCTTCAACATGAATGAACTCACACGGACATGATATTAAAATGAAGAAATCTAAAAAAACAGTAGAATAACATTTTTCTCAGTCCGATCACTCAATCTCTGACTTCTCTGTCCTGGTTCTCAGAGGGCATTTCAGAAATATGCAACAGAAATGAATATTTGAGATCAAATATATTTTCCTTCTGAATATGGTGCAGGATGGCATGAATGCAGACACAAGTTTCATGTCCCATTACATTATTTAAACTGCTCCTGCTCGCTCTTGTTTCAGGTACAACACATGGACAGACACTTGTGTTACATGTTTCTAAAAGGTTTATATATAAATTAACCTATATAACTGTATATTATAGGTTTGTTTTTAACTAGTGGGTGTTGATTACATGGGATTGACATTCACATATGAAGAACTACTAATGTAAGTACTTAGCACACACAGACACACAGACACACACACACTCTTCAGTTTCTCTTTGCTAAGACATTAAACATCAGACAATGTTTGGACCTCCTTCTACATAAAATTCCTTCTGTGACATTTAACCTACACATAACTAGAGTGTTAAAGGATGTTTTCTCATCTCTGGTTGTGTTCTTATCTAATTACTTCATTAATCTGTCACATTCATGTGTAAAATGTTTAAGCTCTGGATATTTTAAAGTGAGATCTTAAGAAACCCACCATTTTCTTTTGGAAGAAGGACACTGTAGGTTCAAAAGTGTAATGTTTTTCTGTAAATCTCTGTTAGTCCAATAAAAGGTATCACATCACCTATTTTGTGTATCTTGTAATACATTGCAGCAACATTTTTTAACTAGAACAAGAATGCTTCATCCTGCATCATCAACAATTCTATATATGAGAACAATATAATAATCTCTTACCAACTTTGATGGAGCTTACATAACCACAGGTGAGCCAGTTAGATAGGTTTAGCTCTCAGTGTGTACTGCTCTGGTGCCTGCTAACATTAAAAAGAGTTGGAAATAATAGTTCAAATGGAAGAAGTCTTTATGATAGTTGGACTGCCACCAATAACCAATAACTGGGGTCATATCCCATGGGTGCCCTGAAGAAAAAAGCAGAGGTCTGCCATCTCCTGAAGCAAGTGAGTGTGAAAGGGTGAAAAGTTATCAAGTACAGGACTAAAAGCAGATTGGGGGGGGGGTGGAGAGGTGGAAAAGACCATTGTGTGGAACACCTAACATAGGTATCGTTCTCTGGTTCTGACCCGCTGCCCACCCTACCCTTACCTCACCCTTCTCCTTTAAAGGCCCATTACAACTCTCCTTCAACCTGTGATAATCCACCTGTGTCCCTGACTTGTACATGGATCCCAAACCCTTTCAAAAGTGGAGGCTTTCCTGTGGTGGTTGTGCAGTACTCTAAGGAAAGAGGCTGTTTTTCTAACAGTCAGTTCCCACTCTATTTTAGAGGGCACTGTGGGCTGCCTCCACTTCATTAGCAGTAGCTGTTTATCCCCTATGGTGATAGGGTAGACCAGGGGTTTCTATTTGGCTGGCCGACCTGTGAGTAGGGCCATATCCCCTAGGATCCATAGCACTTGTGGCAAAGGTAAGCCCCTTTCAATTGACCCTAGGCCTTACCTAGGACTCCCTACCTAAAGGGTCTCTCTGCCAGGCATGACCATAGCAGGTGATCTATATCTCCTGGTGAGGAGTGGCATCTCCAAAATTCATTCTTCATGGCAACTCTCATCCTGGTTAATTTATCTGGGGTATGATGCCACTTACAAGCACCTTTTTTTGAATGAGTTTGGCCTTATAATAATAATAATAATCTTTACTTGTATGGCACCTTACAACAACCAAAGTGCCTTAACATAATTAAAATCACAATGGCAACAAACAATAACAGACAATGTTAATCACCAAAAGCTTGGTTCCACAGATAAGTTTTTAATGCTTGTTTAAACCCCTCCACAGTCGTGCATTCTCATAACCGACGGGAGAGAAATTCCAAAGGGTAGGGAAAGCGTACATAAATGCCCTTGCCCCACAAGATTTCAAGCACACCCTTCGAATCTCTAGCAACCCCTCATCAGCTGAGCAGAGCAATTGCCCATGGCAATGAGGAACCAGGAGCTCTTTCAGATAGTCTGGGCCCAGTCCGTGCAGGGCTTTGAAAGTCAGAGGACTGACTTTAAAGGTGATCTGCCGCTGAACTGGCAGCCAGTGCCGACCACGCAGCACTGGCATAATATGACAGGACTGAGATGATCCTGTCAAAAGCCAGACCGCCACATTCTGCACCAGCTGCAAGTGATGGATTTCCACCCCTGGTTGCCATAGATACAGGGGGTTGTAGTAGTCCAAACGCAAGGTCACAAAAGCATGGATCAGAGTAGGAAGGTCACCAGATGGAACAAGGTGCTTAATCCTAGAGATATTCCTCAGATGGTAAAACGAGGATTTGACAACAGCTGACACCTGCAAATGCAAGGTCAGCCCTTCGTCAAAAATTACCTCCAGGTTCCGCACCCATTCAGAGGACAGGAGTGGGACGCCCCTGAGAAAAAGTCCAGAGGTTGAACCCCCACTCAGCCCCCTATCCAGCAACCTGGATCCACAACTAATACCTCAGTGTTATCAGAGTTCAACTTCAGCCAACTGGCATCCATCCACTCCTGGATTTCAGTGAGGCAGCTATTAAAAACCAAGACAGCTCCATTCTGGTCAGGTGCAAAAGAAAGGTAGAGCTTGTAAGAGGCTGTGGGACACAGATGGACACAGACACTGATATCTTCAGTTATATTCTTCATGAAGTTTATTAATAGGTCCAAAACGTAAAGAATTCAAAATAAACATAGGCAGACTGATTCGTCATGAAAATAAAATAAATCAAGATAAATTAGCTTAAAGTCAGCATTAACTTCAAAACAGAAAGTACAGCTTCCGCAGAACTAGTAATCACTAGTCTGAATGTGTGCTTCCACTACAACACCCTCAACCAAATCTGATCTACATCTTTGCTTTGGCTAAATATATAGGGCATGAAGCCCTCTGATAGGTCACTATGCCTGTCTATCAATTAGGTGTTTAGATTTTTATTTAACTTGCTTTAGAGGAAACAATAAAACATCATTTTTATATTGTCTTTTACAATATCTGACAGATCTGTTACAGAAACAATAGTTTTCTTCACAGTTGTCTCCTTAAAAGGTAAATAATTCAATCATTTCCTCAAGTAAACTCCTCTCCTTGCAGTCCATTCTGCAAAAAAAACAAAACAATGGCCGGCCAGCTCTTAGAGAAAGGACTTGCAGGGAGGCATTACCAAAGAAATACACACCTTAGGCTGGTTGCAGAGGATACAGAAATTGAGGATAAAATAAAATACTTGGGGGCCAGATATTCAAACTGCACCAGGCTGTGGTGCAAGCTTGGGCACAGCTAAACTTGGCTGCGCAGGGGTGTGGACTGGGCGATATTCAACGGAGCTGCGCCATGGCTCAGCAGCTTTGACTATCACACCCTGGCCACCCCCAATGTGCATGGTGCAGTAGCACTGCACCAGCGCAAGTGGCCAGAGTGGAGCATGGAGATGTGCTAGTGCAAGTTCCATTGCGCTATGCACAGCAACCACAATATTCAAAACTTGACATGCAAATGGGGCCATAATGTATGCAAGGTGCAAATGGGGCCATTCGCATGTCATTATGGCCCCATTGGTATGCAGGTGTGCCAATCCCCGATGACTTGCGCCTGGTGCCCTGCCAGGCAGCAGCCATCAGGGACCAATGCCCCCTGCAGCCGGCAATGTGCTCCACAGCCCGATCGCGGGCATTTGTATAAAAAAATAAATATGTCCTATATCCCTGGTGGTCCAATGGACTGCTGTCTGCCCAATCGTGGGCATCTGTATAAAAAAATACATAAGTCCAATATCCTTGGTGGTCCAGGGTACCCCCTTCCCCACCCGCCCACTGAGCCCCACTGCCCTGCTCCCCACGGTCATACCATACACATTCCAGATATGTGAATGATTCATATCTGGAATGTGTAGTACGGTACGGGCTGCACGCCTATTGGCTCATGCATTTTACAAATGTCCACAATCGGGCATGGGGGGGCACTGCAGGTGCAACCAGAACTTGGGTGGCCACCCATAGGTGGCAGCTGCGTGTTGCACCCTGCAATGTGGCAGCTCACCTGTGGGTGGCCATCAGTTGTTCCCTTTTTTTTGGATCAACTTTGTGCTGGCACAGGTAGGGGTTGCACATGCATGGCTCTGCACATCCCAGGCTGAATATCGGGCTGTGCAGGATATGCATCGCATACCCCCCTGCACCCATACATTACTGATGCCTCAGGCGCATCAGGATTTGTGCCGTGCACTTTTCCTTTTGAATATCGTGTCAGGCCCATCATGGTTGCGCATGGCGCAACACTGCTGTGCCATGCGCAACCCTTTTGAATATATGGGCCCTCTGTACCTAATTTCCCTATCTACTTCTGTATTTATTTTAAGTGACCTGTCAGTTACAGCACAAAATAAAACAAAAGGGTTAAGCGTGCTGAAAGTTTGGGGAATTACGAACGGCGAATTTAAAATGTAGCTTACCGGCTAATATTTAGCCAAATTACATATCGCACAGCAAGCTTGACTTGCTGAGAGGCACTAAGTGCGATTAAACCATGAGCGTTTCTTCTTGGCACAGCTCCTGATGATTTCTTTGGACAACTCATATTTTCTACAATAACACTTACGGAGAGCTGCACGAACACGTGAACAGTCGCACAGTGCTCTCCAGAGTCTGTCGGGGCTTAGTTTAAGCCATAGCAACAGCGCAAACAGGCTTAAAACTAACAACTTTATTTCCACTGCATTTAGGCAGACAGAGGAGGGTTCTTTACATGCATGGATACTTCTTTACTTAATTTTGGGGCTTATATTTGAATGAAATGTGTCTATTGTGTTTCGAGAAAACAAGTAACCGACCCATAGCTCCTATGAGCTTCACCCTGTTTACAGAGCACCAATAACAGTGTGCAAATTATTCCTGAACATTTATATCTCTATTTTATCCTGTATTATAGGGTTTAAAGCAGGTTACAGAACCAGGCTGAGAGTATGATATAGAAGGGGGGGGGCAGACGAACATACAACAATAGAAATACAGATAATAAACATAGGTGGCCAGCCTATGTGCACCAAGCAAAAGGAAACAAAACAACAGGATGGAACCAAAATGGTATTTCTATGTCACACCTCATTCTGGTGTTATACCTTATTATGCACCCTTTTACATTCTCCTCCCCACTTAAAATAAAAACCTGTAGTTTTTTTTTTCAGTTGTTTAACCTAAACCAGATTCAGATCTTTTTTCTAGAAAGAGATGGAGCCAAAGCCAACCCAACTCCTCAGGCTCCACCTCGGGGTCCATATTATATTTATGATCTCCTTTTAAATTATCATAGATAGTGAAATAATACAGATTTCACAATTATTGACTTTCTTACCCCGTGGTCTGCAGTTTAGGTTTTACCCTGACTAAACTCATATCCATATCTAGATAGGAAGTCAGCATTCTTATGCTCGGTACCCTTTCGATGTTTAATTTTAAAACGTTATGGCTGTAATGCTAAATACCATCGCATCATGCGAGGATTTCAGTCTTTCATTACATTCAGCCAGCATAAAGGGTTATGGTCTGTCCAGAGTTCAAACTCAACCCCCATAGATAAATATGTAATGCCTCTATTACCCAGCGTATTGCTAGGCATTCCTTTTCTATCGTGGAATAGCGTGTCTCCCTCTCGTGTAATTTTCTACTAATATATATGACAGGGTGCTCATTTCCATCATCAATTTGGGATAACACTGCTCCAATGCCACAGTTTGAGGCATCTGTTTGTAGTATGAATGATAATGTGAAATCTGGTGTACGTAGTACAGGTGAGGAACATAATATTGCCTTAATAGCAGAAAATGCTTCCTCACAGGCAGGTGTCCATACTACTTTGTCGGGGTTGTGTTTTTTTGTCACGTCAGTAAGAACACTAGCTAGTGTTGAAAAATCAGGTATGAAGCATCGATAGTAACTTGCTAGTCCTTGGAAGGATCTGATATCCTTTTTAGTTCTGGGTTGAGGACTATTGGCAGCTGCCTCAGTTTTTGATTTCATAGGTTTTATCATACCTCCACCTATCTGAAATCCTAGATATACAGTTTCTTGCATGGCCAGGGAACATTTTGACGGATTTATAGTCATGCCTGCTGTAGATATTGCATCTAATACTAATGATAGATGACGTAAATGGTCAGACCTAGTTTTACTAAAAATGACTATGTCATCCATGTAAGTTGCACTATAAGCTGCATGAGGTGACAAAAGTTTATCCATAAGTCTTTGGATGGTGGCAGGTGCACCATGTAGCCCAAACGGCATTACAGTAAATTGAAACAGGCCAATAGGGGTACTAAACGCTGTTCTTTCCTTATCTGAGGTGCCAAGTGGGACCTGCCAATACCCTTTTGTCAAATCTAGGGTAGTGAGATACTGAGCGATCCCTATGTGATCCAGAATGTCGTCTATGCGTGGTATTGGGTAGCTGTCAAATTTGGAAATGCCATTTTATCGTCTGAAATCTAGACATATTCATACACCACCTTCTTTTTTCCCTACAACCACAATGGGAAAGCTCCATTCACTATGAGATGGTTCAATAATTCCTAACTGTTCCATCTTGTGGAGCTCTTTTACTACATCTTCCCTAAGCCTTTCTGGTAGTCTGTAGGGTCTTTGTCTTATGGGGTCATTTTGGGTCATGGTTATTTTCTGAACCACATCTTTCACCTTTCCAGGTGTTCCAGTAAAGGAATTAGCAAACTGCTATAATAAAGTTTGTAATTCTACTACTTGTTGTGGGTTTAAGTGAGGATTTATAGTCACGTCATTGATACCCCCTTTTACCTCTAACCGTTGATATACCATGTCTAGTTCGCTAACAGAGGATTCTGGGTGTATATATCCACAGAAATGGGTTTCTCTTTCCACCCAATGTTTTAGCAAATTGACATGATATACCTTTTGTCACTTTTTCCTGTCCGGTAATTTTATTTGATATGTTACAGGCCCCATTCATTTCAGTATTGTATATGAACCCTCCCATTTCATGTAAAGTTTATTCTCTGAGGAAGATAGTAACAGTAAAACTTTATCCCCCTCTTCAAATTCTTTGCTTCCTGTTCCTTTATCATAATGAAACTTCTGTATGTCCTGATGTCCTGATGATTGGTATTTATATAATGTGCCTTTTTGCATGTATTTTGTTATCTTCTGTCTAAGGTGATACATGTAATCATTTGGTTTCAGACCTAATGGTGCTTGCCCCTCTTCCCACTCCTCTTTTATAAGGTCCAAAGGACCTCAGTGACAACTAACAACTCGAATGTTGAGAATCCCATAGAAGCCTGAGGTACCTCTCTGTATGCAAACATCAGGTATGACAATAGTATGTCCCATTTACTACCTTCCTCCTGACTATATTTTTGCAACTTTTTTTAAGGGTTTGATTGAATCACTCTACCAAACCGTCTTTTTGGGGGTGGTAGGGGGTGGTATGTATGGCAGTGATACCCAAAATTTTATAGAATCGCTGTAATAAGGCTGAACAAAAATTGCCACCCCTATCAGTTAGAATCTCTTTGGGTATACCCACCCTGCTAAAAATCTTGCCTAATTCATCAGCTATTTAAGATGCTGTGACATTTAGCATAGGTATGGCCTCTGGGTACTTAGTAGCATAGTCACAAACCACCAAGATGTACTGGTTTCCTTTCGCACTCTTAGGAAGGGGACCCACCACATCCATAGCTCTGCATTCAAAAGGGGTCATGATCAAAGGGAGGGGAAGTAAGGGTACCTTGTCTTTCTTACCTATTCTGGCAACCGTTTGGCATTCTGCACAACTTTTACAAAACTCTGCGACCTGTTTGTGAATGTCTGGCCAGAAAAAATTGTATAAAAGATGGCTTAAGGTATGGTCTCTACCCAAATGTCCTGCTAGAGGTACATTGTGAGCAATATCTAACAATTGTTGTCTGTATGGGTGGGGAACATGAGCTGTTGGACCTCTTCCCAACTTTTTGGATTGGTGCATTTTCTATATAACAGCCCATTGGTTATCTGATATTTGTCTGATACACCCTTAGCATTGAATACCTGGGAAAAACACTCCTGCAAGCTTACATCTTGTTGTTGTGCCTCCTTAAATTCCTTCCTTCCTATAACATTCTCTATAACATCATCACATACAACATTATTTCCTTTTGTTTGAGTCCATAATGTCTTGTCTTTTCTTTTCTGGCATCTTGATTTTTTTCCTCACCTGGTTCTCCATATATATCCTCAGAAAAAGGAAATACTTGCTCTAATGTATCTTTAGCTTGGGATCTGGTGACCACAGCAGAAAAACTAGAAGTTAACAGAGACTGGAATTGTGGGTGATCATGACCAATAAGTACTGGAACCTGAAGATTTGGGACAATGCCTACCCTCATAGACTGGGCTTGTCCCTTTACAGCCAAAACAGTGTTATAAAGGGGATAATGATGTGTGTCCCCATGAATACATGTGACTCCAGTTGTATGTTTGTTAAATGTAGGTGTTTGTTCCAAAACAGATGCCTGAACCAAAGTCTGTCTACTCCAAGAATGAAGAAGCCCTTGTACTGTCTTATTTCCTACTTGAACTGGGATCATATACTGGTCCCAATTAGCCAGGGCCAGGTGAGCAGGCTCATTCTTTTTCTTTGGGCAAAAACGTGCTATATGTCCCTTACCTCTACATTCTCGGCGTGTGAAGTCAGGGTTATACCCTCTTGAAGGCTTAGAATAGGTCTTTATTCCTACTGCAGAAGAGGCAGGAGTGACAGAAGAGGGACTACTGGGTTGTCTTACTGTTGAATGTTAATGTCCATGGGGTATAGTTCCTTTTGGACAGGTAGGTCGGGCGGCTATATAGTCCTCTGCCAGTCTAAGTGTCACCTCTGAAGTTCTGGGCAGTGTTCCTTCACCCAGAGTTGTACATCTTGTGGCAATATTCAAATAAATTGCTCTAAGACGATAGCTTCTAGCACTTGGTCCAAAGTTTTTGTAGTAGGCTGCAACCACTTCAAGCACAAATCCTTCAAGCGAATATATGCATCCTGCAGATTATCAGCAGTCTGATAATGATATGTTCTAAAGCGTTGGTGGTAAGTCTCGGTATTAATGTCATATCTTTTTAAAATGGCAGCCTTGACTTGGTCATAATTACCATCTTGGGCTATCTTGACATGACTATAAACTAGTTGTGCTTTTCCAGTTAAATATGGTGCCAAACGGATAACCCACTGGTCTCTGGGCCATGTGCATGCCACCGCCACCCTTCCAAAGGTCATTATGTAGGCTTCTATGTCATCAGTTTTGGTCAATTTAATTAATTTAATGTCTTTATGACCACCTACAGGGGGCTGCTCAGGTGGCTGATTGATGCCTAGTGCTTGAATGGCCCGTAATGTGTCAGTCCACCTAGCCTCATTCTCTCTTTTATCTTTCTCTCTCTCTCTGGTTTTCCATTTCAACTTGGTGCATACACAGCCATCTCAATAATTCATGTGTCTCTACTGGAGGAATTTCCTCCCCAGGTTCTCCTCCACTTGCCTGTGTCTTTGGTTCTTCCTCCATCTTCTTGGTGGGTTTTACCTCTTTTCTTCTCACTACAGGATCCAGACCTGGTAGGAGGGGTAGTTGATAAAAAAGCTGACACCGAACGTGTAACCACTCCAGGTAACGGAATAGAGTCCACCTTTTCTCCTTGCATTGGTTTCCACCAGAGCTTTATCTCAGACTCCCCAGTTGGAATATGATGCCAACTAAATCCCACTGCTGACACCAGTGTAAGAGGCTGTGGGACACAGATGGACACAGACACTGATATCTTCAGTTATATTCTCCACGAAGTTTATTAATAGGTCTAAAATGGAAAGAATTCAAAATAAATATAGGCAGACCGATTCGTCATGAAAATAAAATAAATCAAGATAAATTAGCTTAAAGTCAGCATTAACTTCAAAACAGAAAGTACAGATTCAGCAGAACTAGTAATCACTAGTCTGAATGGGTGTTTCCACTACAACACCCTCCACCAAATCGGATCTACATCTTTGCTTTGGCTAAATATATAGGGCATGAAGCCCTCTGATAGGTCACTATGCCTGTCTATCAATTAGGTGTTTAGATTTTTATTTAACTTGCTTTAGAGGAAACAATAAAACATCATTTTTATATTGTCTTTTACAATATCTGACAGATCTGTGACAGAAACAATAGTTTTCTTCACAGTTGTCTCCTTAAAAGGTAAATAACACAATCATTTCCTCAAGTAAACTCCTCCCCTTGCAGTCCATTCTATAAAAAAAAAAACAATGGCCGGCCGACTCTTAGAGAAAGGACTTGCAGGGATGCATTACCGAAGAAATCCACACCTTAGACTGGTTGCAGAGAATACACAAATTGAGGGTAAAATAAAATACTTCTGTACCTAATTTCCCTATCTACTTCTGTATTTATTTTAAGTGACCTGTCAGTTACAGCACAAAATAAAATAAAAAGGTTAAGCACGCTGAAAGTTTGGGGAATTACGGAAGGCGATTTTAAAATGAAGCTTACCGGCTAATATTTAGCCGAATTACGTATCGCACAGTGAGCTTGTCTTGATGAAAGGCACTAAGTGCGATTAAACCATGAGCGTTTCTTCTTGGCACAGCTCCTGATGATTTCTTCGGACAACTCATATTTTCTACAATAACACGGGGAGCTGAATGAACATGCGAACAGTTGCACAGTGCGCTCCAGAGTCCGTCGGGGCTTAGTTTAAGCCATAGCAACAGCACGAACAGGCTTAAAACTAACAACTTTATTTCCACTGCATTTAGGGAGATAGGGGAGGGTTCTTTACATACATGGATACTTCTTTACTTAATTTTGGGGCTTATATTTGAATGAAATGTGTCTATTGTATTTCGAGAAAACAAGTAACTGACCCATAGCTCCTATGAGCTTCACCCTGTTTACAGAGCACCAATAACAGTGCGCAAATTATTCCTGAACATTTATATCTCTATTTTATCCTGTATTATAGGGTTTAAAGCAGGTTACAGAACCAGGCTGAG
The DNA here is from genome assembly GCA_016271365.2 of Neoceratodus forsteri. Classification (NCBI taxonomy): domain Eukaryota; kingdom Metazoa; phylum Chordata; order Ceratodontiformes; family Ceratodontidae; genus Neoceratodus; species Neoceratodus forsteri. Next base: position 978,552,082 of record CM057458.1, on the reverse strand, counting down.
AGTATGATATAGAAGGGGGGGGAGACAAACATACAACAATAGAAATGCAGATAATAAACATAGGTGGCCAGCCTATGTGCACAAAACAAAAATAAAGAAAACAAAACAACAGGATGGAACCAAAAGGATATTTCTATGTCATACCTCATTCTGGTGTTATACCTTATTATGCACCCTTTTACAGAGCTGGGTATCATCAACATAGCAGTGAAACCTCAGCCCATACCTTCTTACAATGTCTCTGAGTGGCAGCAGATACACTGCAAACAACATGGGGCCAGCACTGAACCCTGAGGAACCCCACAAGATAGAGAAACTGGGTCAGAGGAATAAACCCCAGACACCACCCTCTGAGATCTTCCAGTGAAGAATGATGCAAAACCACCCAAGGACTGTTCCCAACAGTCCACAGATGAACTTCAAATGATCAAGCAGTACCCCATGGCCCACAGTGTCAAACACTGATGAGAGATCTAGGAGGACCAGAATGGAATGGCTCCTCCTATCTCTAGCCATCAGGAGACCATTGAGCACCCGAACCAGAGCTGTCTCAGTACTATGCCACTTTTGAAAACTGGACTGAAGGGGTTCATAGATGTCATGGATGGTCAAATGGTCCTCCAGCTGAGTAGCCACTACTTTCTCAATCATCTTCCCTAAATAGGGAAGGTTAGAGATAGGTCTGTAATTTGCAAGGCTGTCTGGGTCCAAAGAAGATTTCTTCAAGAGTGGTGTCACCACCGCCTCTTTCAGTGAGCTTGGAAACTCACTTGCCTCCAAGGAGCACCAGATTATCCGAGCTAGGACCGGACTGATAGAATTAATACAACCCAAAATTAGGGAAGTAGGTCCTGGATCCATACTACAGCATGTAGGGCACACACTCTGGATGATCCACATGACATCCATGAAAGCCGGTTGGACAAAGGTACTCCAAAATGGCTGAGGATAAGTGACCCTGTGTTGATCCACGGCAACACCCATAAAGTGTGCTAGATGGAGCGCTGACCTAATGCCAGCCACCCTATTTGCAAAAAATTGAGCAAGTTCATCGCACTCTTCTTGTGAAAAAGCTTTCTGAGCTTGTAGGCAGGCTGGATTGCACAGTCTGTCCACAGTTCAGAACAGCAAAGCTGGTCAATTTTGAGCAGCCGCAATCTCCCCAGACAGGAACTCTGCCTTCTTATGGGTGATGGCAGATTGATAGACACGATAATGGTCCATCAATCTAAGGTGGTTATCATCAAGGGCGGATTTCCACCAGCAACACTGTACCAGTGTATCTGTATGAGCTGGAGTCCAGCATCCATGCCATGTTTCTGACTGTATTTCTATTTTGAGGTCCACCTCCTATTTGAGTCTGTGTGGCAGAGTCATGGAGATACAATTGTATGTAACTGTAAATTAGCCTGCCCTTTTTACCCTTTGACATAGTCCATTGGTCTAGTATTTCTCTCACAGCATCTGGTAGATATTTGAGCTCTGAGCTTAACCAGGTCATCAAAGCATGGTGGAGCTGGAGAAATCTCCAATGGTTCCTCCTTGGTTTGCTAAAAAGGCTTCAGAGTCACAGTGGGTGGGAGAACAGATAATGTCTTTTAGTATTCTAATCCCTTGCTAGGCCCATGCAGACTAATGTATCATTTGGCCTGCTATCTGGAGCTTGAGGTTGTACCACAGGGATTTGGAAAGCCCCAAGTATAAAGTCTTCCAATGCAACATGGCCTTCAGCTTTTAGAAAAGTATATCTTATGAACTGTATGGCCTGGAAAGACTGAATATCCCTGCTATCCTTCACCCAAAGCACCTCTTGAATGGGTTGGGAGCCTTGCAGACCCTGTTCTATGATGACCCACAGGATACATCCCCTTGTGGGTATGACCAGGTAAAGCCATTCTTTATTCCCTGGGTCAGGTAGTAAGCCCAGGTGTTTACCAAATCTGGGTGGTTGCTGGGCCCACAGAAATGAGGTGAACAACTGGTCTATTTTCTGTCAGTATTTTCCTGGTAGCTTCATGAGTAGGTTTGTGGTGCTGTAGTTTAGTTTTGGTAAGTCAGTCATTTTAATGGTTGCAGTTTTACCTGGGAGTATAAGGCTGGGCTTCTTCCATCTCTCCATGTCCAACACAAGTTGGGACAACAGAGGTTGAAGTTTTTTTCAGGCCAGTCTCTGGTATTGGGGAGATTTGGATTCCCAAGTATCTCATCCCTTTTCATGCTCATGATATGTTGTTCACCAATAAGGTTGGGGTTGGGTCCAAACAGCCCACTATCAGCATTAGTTCAGTTTTTGACCAGTTAACTTGTAAGCCCAAGAGTATTCCAAAGCGGGTTATTAGATACTTTGCTGCTGGGACTGACTGATTGACCTGTGACATACAGAAGTAACTTGTGATACTGACTACCTACTCATTTACCACAGATGCCCAGACTCATCTGGATAGCTGCAGCTAAAGACTCCATGGCCAGCACAAAGAGCAAAGGCAATAAGGGGCATCCTTGCCACATCCCTCAATGAAGCAGAAACATGGATGACAGAAGGCTGTTTGTCATCACTGAAGTGTTTGGGTATAAACCTTTCACATATGAAAGAAATTGAGATCCAGTGCCTACATGTGTCATGACATCAAATAAATAGTCCCCCTCCACTGAGTCAAAAACTTTCTTTTCATCAACTGCCAGTAGTGCCACTGTATCATGTGTTTTCTGTGCTATTTCGATCAGGTTGGTCAATGTCCTAACATTATCTGCCCCCTGTCTCCCCTTGATGAACCCAGTTTGTGCTGGGTGAATGATGCTCGGAGCACCTTTTCAGCCTAGTAGCTAGGTCTTTAGCCAAGATTTTGGCATCTACATTAATTACTGTGATCTGCTGATAGCAAGAACATTCAGTTTAGTTTTTATTGTGTTTAGGCAACACCATGATGGTAGCCTTCTGCACAGTTTTGGGAATTTGCCCCCTTCCCCAATGACCTGAAATACATGGTACAGAGCCATTAGCAGAACTGTTTAGTGAGTCTATGAGCACAGGAGAGATCCCAGAAGACTGAAGAAGGGCTCATGTAATCCCACTCCACAAGAGTGGCAGCAGGGAGGAGGCACGGAACTACAGACCAGACAGTCTTACCTCAGTAGTGAGCAAGATTATGGAGGCACTCCTTAAGGAAAGGATAGTGCAACACCTGGAATCCATAGGAGTACAGGATCCAAGACAGCATGGGTTTACGACAGGAAGGTCCTGTCAAACTAATCTCATAGATTTATTTGACTGGGTAACCAGAGTGGTGGACCAAGGGGGTGCAGTTGATGTCACCTACCTTGACTTCAACAAAGCCTTCGATACTGTTCCACATGGAAGATTGATTAATAAGCTGGGTAGGCTCGGGGTGGGTCAGAAGTTGGTCAACTGGGGTGGCAAACTGGTTGGCGGGCAGAAAACAGAGAGTGGTGGTAATTAGTATACAGCCAGAAGAGATGCAAGTCACAAGTGGGGTACCTCAGGATCAGTCCTGGGGCCAGTCCTCTTCAATATCTTCATCAGTGACATTGCAGATGGACTGGAGAGTAAGGTTTGCGTGTTTGCAGATGACACCAAGATCTGCAACAGAATAGATGATCCAGATGGGGTGGGCAGAATGAGATGAGATCTGGAAAAAATGGCAAAATGGTGTGAAGAGTGAAAACTGGGGTTTAACACAAAGAAGAAGTGCAAGATCATGCACATAGAGAAGAGAAACCCTGAAGCTACCAATAGGTTGGGAGGGGAGCTACTGACAATCACAAAGGAAGAAACAGACTTGGGCATCATCATCACAGATGACTTGAAATCATCCAAGCAGACCACAAAAGCAGTAGGTACGGCTAGAGGGATGTTGGGGTGTATTAGTAGGGGTATCACAAGTCATATGAGAGGGGTAATAATCCCTCTTTACAAGACACTAGTTAGGCCCCATCTGGAGTACTGCATGCAGTACTGGAGGCCACACCTGCTCAAGGACATTAACAAAATGTAGGCAGTCCAGAGAAGGGCAACCAAAATGATGCAGGGGCTGCATCAGAAAACATATGAGGACAGATTAATGGAGCTCAATATGTATACCCTAGAGCAAAGGAGGGAGACAGGCAATATGATCGAAACAATCAAACATCTTAAGGGTTTTAACAAGGTGAAAGAGTCTAACATGTTTCAATACAAGAAAAATAGCAGGTCAAGAGGATGCAGCTTGAGATTAGAGGGAGGCTGATTAAGGGGAAATGTGAGGAAGTTCTTTTCCACAGAAAGGGTGGTGGATGCATGGAATGGCCTACCTTAGGAAGCGGTGGACATGAGTACAGTGCAAGGCTTCAAACAGGCATGGGATAGGCTTAAGTGAACAATACAGATGAGTATGAATAAATATGCCATTGACACAGTAAAGGCCTATGGCACATTCATAAGGTAGAAAAAATGGGCAGACTGGATGGGCCTTGCACTCCTTATCTGCCATCATCTTCAATGTTTCTATGTTATACTAAACTATGCTGGATGGCACAGGGTCATAATGTCACAAGTCATTATGCCACATGCATATAGAGCACTGCCAATACAGCGCGATTTCTTGCATGCAGCATAAGTCTTTTTTTTCTGTGGACTCCTCCCCCTGCACCCCCCGTTATGGGGGGCTGTGCCCCCGAACCCCCCTAACTAAAGGGGGGTTAAAGTAAATATTGCACAAAGTGCAAAAAAAAAAATTTCTATGCATCTGGGACCTGGACTCGAACTTGGTCCCAAATGCTCTGCCTGCATCCCTTGTTGCCCGTGGCTCATCTCATCGAGCCACGGCAGCTGCTCGGTGGAAGCCCATCCCAACAGAGGTCTTATTCTCTGCCTGGGACAGTGAGAGGGTGCAGTACTGCGCACAGAGCCATTCATGGTATTGCACCCTCTCACTGTCATGTACCACGCTGTTTCTATTTAGCACTTCTGTCGTATGCTATTAAGCATACCACATATTGACCCATTAGGATGCTGGAACATACTATAGTGCTAGAGACTGTAGTATGTACTTAGATTTGAAACCAGAAAAGTTGTTATTTTCAGGGAAAATGTTTTTTCTTTCCAAAAAGTATAGTAAAAGGAATAATAAAAGATATTGTTCTTTACTTATCTTCGAGATTAAAGAAGCAGCTGTCTTCTGCTATACTAAAATGCATTCCAGATACTGCTGGAAGCAGTAACAAGTTTAAGATAATTGGTTGTGCTATGCACTTCGATTTAAAACCAGAAAATGTGGCTGTTTTCAGGGCTAAAAGTTTCATAATGTGTTTGCCACCTAATGTCCAATATAATTTTTTTCCAAAAAAGCATAGCAAAATTGGTAACAAAAGATAGCAGTTTTTTACTTGTCTTCGGGGTTAAAGAAACAGATGTCTTCTGCTATAGTAAACTATGTCTGAGACAGTGGCCATGATTCCTGGACTTACCACTTGCCCAGGGCACCCCCCCCATGCACCACCGAGATTTATCTTGCCTGTCTCATCCTACTCTAAATGCACTATGCCAACCTTGTCCTTGAGTCAGCCTTGAACTGCCTGTTAATTTAGTTATGTTTCTTGTCTCCTCAATCATATATGTATGAATTCTGTGCCAACTTTGCCCTAGAGCTAGCCCTGTAACTGCCTGTGTATTTCTATATGAATTCTGTGCCAACTTTGCCCTAGAGCTAGCCCTGTAACTGCCTATGTATTTCTTATACACTCTTCTCTGTTCCCCAACTGCTCTATGTATCCCTACCTTGCTTTAGAGCCAGCACTAAATTGCCTGTTATCTTTCTCTGTATTCCTTATGCTCCCTCTGTTGTTTATGTACGAAGTATTTACTTGTAACTACCTTCCTATGTATTTCTAATGCTTCCTCAATTGTTGCTGTATGAAGTTTTACCTGTAACTCTCCCGGGTTGCACCTGAAAATAGGCACATGGCTGTCTAGTATGCCTACCCGGTTAACAAAAGCAAACAAACAAACAAACAGTGTTAATCAGATAGTGTCTTGAGAGGTTGAAAAAACAGTGTAAATCTTTTTACGAGATCCATTGCTGGGAAAGGGTGACTAAGCTGACATGTTTATGAGCTATGAGACTTTCTTTAAAGAGAACACTAGTCAAATTGAATCTAGTAGTTATCACACAAAATAGTCCATTAGCAGAGTAATTCCACAAAACCTGCAATTTTATCTAGTCCACTGGGAATCTGGACAGCTCCCTTTTTTCTACTACTAGCAACATGTTGGATGGGCTCTGCCCACTGCAGCCATAAAAAAACATACAAAAATAACATTGTAACAAACACCCAAAAGGTCAATCTGAAGTGTGAGTTTGTTTGCAGGGCAGCCTTCCAGCTGCCTACCCCCCACCCTTCTATCCTTACCTATGTCTTCTATTGATAGGTGTGCAACCTGATGATCAGTTCTATAGCCTTTTGTACTGGTAAAAATCGCAGTGCACTCCAAGGGTATCTCACTGAGATCATTGGGGTGCAGTGTCCTGTGCCCAGGTGTTATCTATCAGTTCATAGGCAGACTCCAACGTGGTGGGAGGATGCCCTCAGTCCATAGTCATTGCAAACTCATCAGCAGGGCCACTGGAAAATTGCAGAAAATTTTACCCCAAAAATGCGGGGACTTTTTTTGCAGAAATTGTGGGAAAATTGTGGGGATTCACTGTTCATCCTCACTGCCCCCTAGTAAATCTTTTATTGTTTGCTGCAGCTTGTACTGATCACATGAATTTTTAGATAAATGTATTGCCACTTGTAAATGCTTTTAGTATGAAGAAATGTGTGTGTTTTTGAAATGCACTGCAAATTAATCATTATGTAGCATATCTTCTAAAAATCAAGGCATCTAAATCATACAGTGCTAACTAGATTTTATTCAGTAATTTACGGTTAGCCTGTACTGAATACATCCTGAAACAACATATTTTACCAGTTTCTATGTGTTAAATAATGAAGTCTGTTTAAACTATTTGCTTAGGTGCAAGAAAAAAATAAACAGACAACCAGGGGGCCTAATAAAGGTCTAGTAAGAAAAAAGTTTATTTTGTTAAAATGATTACTGTTCTTAATCAGCACTGTAAGTATATTTTAAAATCACATGATAAAAGTATCAAATCATACCAGTAGCTTTTCATTACATCATACAATAGTTTTCAATACATTGTACTTTTGTTCTACTCGGTTTGCAGTGATTTTACTTGGGTTGCAATCATTTTGTCTATTTGAAGGTAACAGTTTAAGTTTAAGTATACTTAACCTGTTCAGCACATTTTCAGAAATGTTTGCTTTTTGTAGGCTTTGTATGTGAGTATGCAGTTGTGGCAGATTAACGTGTAAGGAATCACTGTCACCAACCCCTCAGAAGCACATTCAAGTTTATAATCAGCAGGGCCACCCAAACTCCTGACACATTTGAATCAAAATCCTTTCAGATTGAAAGTATTTATACAGCGAAAATCTACCCTACCATTCAAAAACAAGCATTGTGGTCAATGCTTCATTTAGGTGAATGGGGCACTTTGCACCTCTTCTCACACCTGTTGTTTCAGTCCTTGTGTCACAAAAAGTTCTCCGATAGTCTGCTTTAACACAGATTTCAAGTGTTCAAGTCTACATATGTATGACCAGAGGATTTTGAAACCAAAGCAGGGAAGTGAAGCACATGAAAGCAGAGTCACATTTGACCCTTTCTCACCTCACATTGTACTGTTTTGGTCAAATCCAAGTCTGTGTACTAAACTGTTAGCATATCTGAGTAGATTTCCTTGATAATTTAAATATTTTATACAATTTCAGTCAAAAATGCCATAAATGTAAGAAATTGCAAGAAATTGCGGATTTTGTGCAAAGGGTGAAAATTGCGGAAATTGCGGAAAAATTACGCCCGCAATTTTCCAGTGGCCCTGCTCATCAGTACCCAGTTCCCTAAATGGTGGCGGGGGGAGGATGGAGTAGAGAGTCACAACCATGACAAGAAAACCAAACCCTTGTTGGAGGTCTTCAAGCTCTTGCCAGTAGCACTGAAGATAGCTCAGACATACAGGAGGATATTGCTGCCTTTAGTGCCGCTGAACTGCAGTTCACTTTGTATGGCTTTTGAGGACTAGCTATAGCTATAGCTATAACCCAGCCAGCACTTTTGTGATCCTAGGCCGGATCACCCCTTGAGTGCAGGAGATAAGATGCTTGGCCCATGTCCAACAAAGAGATCAATGAGATGGGATGGAACAATTCAGCCATATGAAACACCTCCTGTTTAGCTCTATAGGACAATAACATTCTGAGTTTCCGTTAGTGCCAGAAACACCTGCCTCACAGTCTTTTTTTAAAGAGGGTCTAGTTCACTCATGGCCAGGGATAAAACCCCAATTAACTCTCCAGGAGGTCCCCCCAGCACCTGTGTAAATAAAACATGACACCATCTAGGGGAACTAGCAAGGTGCCACTTCTTTTATGCTATGATTGAGACCTGGGCAGTGTTCCCAGCTCCTTTTGTGGATCATCTGATCTGAGAACGGAACACCTTTAATAAAGCCAAGTATGACTTGGTCAGCATATACAACCTGTGTGTCTTTGGATTCTGTGTTGTCAAAGAGGTACCCATGGCGTGTATTAAATACAAATGCATTCCCCTCCCTCAGTCTGGGAACTGAGATAAAAGCTGTTAGAAAATGGTTAGAGAGGTATCTTAACTTTGATTGGCTCAGCCCACTAACCCGCTGATCTGGTATCAGGCAACAGAGACCGGGACATAACAAGCCCCAGTCTCTGTTTTCTGATTACATTATAAAATCATTATGCCCATTAGAATTTTAAATTTAAAATAGCTGCCTCACTTAGCTAGACTCTGAGAATCGAGATACCCCCTTCCATCACAACAGTACTCCTCCCACTGGCTTCTCGGTACTCATCACAAAAAATACAGTTAATGTCACTGAAGTTTACTTGATGCTCCATACTATTTTCACACAGTTGAAGTTGACATGTTCCGCTTGTGGCTGATCTGTGGATCGGGTTCCTAAATGCCATCAGACGCGTGCTCACTCTTACCTCTGACACTTAACACAACGCTTGACTAATTTTCTGCCAAATGAAGAGAAAAAAATCACCTTTTAGGTAGCGCCATTAAAGCATTTATTGGTCTTGCCCAGCCACAGTAGCAAGTTCTGTGAAAGGGAGTTTGCAGACTGGTGCTTTACACAAAGCGGCGGTGTGCAGGATAGGTGAAAAGTTAACAATTTCAGTCTGTGTTGGGACTGATAGTCATAGCTATCCCTGATTTTGCTCTCTGTTACCCAGCGTGTTTTTAAACATAAACCCTAATCAGTCTCATCGTAGCACAGAGCACTTGGATCTGTTCTCGGCGTTAAGAGGCATGTGGGTGGGCAGGCAGTCAGGGTCACAACAATTACAGGAACAGGACATGGGTGAGTAAAAAATGTGTGTGTCTGTGTGAGTGTGTGTGTGTCTGTGTGTGTGTGTGTGTGTGTGTGTGTGTGGTGGGTAAGGGGGCAACAGCCACAGTAATAAAGTGAGACATCCATGAGCAGCGCCCTCTCCTGGCAACTGTGCCACATGAGGGACTACTTTACAATAATCATATGGTTAAGTGCATGTATTTTATTTATGTATTTATTTTACTTTTTTAACTTTTAATTAAAATTGTATAACCGACCCATATTTTAAGCTCAATAATACCCTCCAGGGTGGGCAGTATTGGGTTATACCAGACCTTACAGGGGCTATAAGGTCCTCTGCCTTTGGTGTTCAACCTCATTATGCTCCAGGGTGTTCCGGTATAACCCAATACTGCCCACCCTGTTGGGTATTATTGCTTACTTTCTCCCCCTGCCTCCACTTCTGGTTATCCCATTGCTGTTCCCCTGTAGTTTGCACATTTGCACAGCATGACTTTGCAAGTATCAGTAACTGGCCCCATGAAATCTGATCCCCTTCCTTGGACCATAATTGTTGCCCACCCCGCCAGTGTAGGTTATCTCTGTAGGCAACTGAACAGTTGGAGGGTATTGGCATTTTGTTTGTAGGGTACCAGGACTTAGAAGTCCCCCCTGAACCCCCATGCCATCACAGTGTCACACCTTCTTGAATATGTGAGCTACAGTCTTTTACTGTCACTGACAGGGAGAGAAGAGCTTGTACTGCTGGGAGGATACATCAGTAGTGGCTGTGATCCTGATATTCCCATCAACTAATTTTTTATCCTGAGTTTAGTTTCCCAGTAAGCATCTTGAGTATTTGAACCACAGCTGATCTTGTTCCCCCCTTCTAGCTCCTTTGTACCAGAGAACCACAGGTCCCATGACAGGTTGCCCCTCCACACCCCCACCATTACACTGCCCATCCCCAGAGCAACTCACATGCTTTATAATGATGTTACCCAACCTGTAGGAGCACAGGCTCCTGTCTGCAGATTACTGAACAGTCTCCATGAGGGTGCCTATGGGGAATTGATCAACTGCATTCAGTAGTATGTGAGTTGCTATCCAGGTCGACATTTGCTCTGTGAGGGAGACCAGATCCAGTGCTCTGAATTGAGAGAACTATGTGGAACCATCAATGGTTACAAATGTTTTTTTCTGCTGAAGCAAACTGTTCTATTATTCCATTGTATGAGCTTATCAGGATATGAAGGATTGTTACAGGCCAACTTCCTATAGTCTGCTGTGTGATCAATTCAGTAGGAGGGCATCTCCAGTTTTTAATTTAGGAGTCACTCCCTTGTGGACCCCATCCACTACCTCAGCAGATTTGCACCACCACACATTTACAGCTGCATGACAGTCGACACTGCAGGCTGAGTGACAGGGCAGGAAATAGCTTGCACTGGTGATGAGCCTCTGCAATCCTGCTAAGTGGTATGGTGGGAAAAGACTCACTCAACATGAGAGAAGGTTGCCAGAGAACATGGGCTAGTCAGTAGCTTTCATCATCCCCTGCAGATGTCATATTTTTTTCTGGTGACAACCTCTGGACCCGGTACTTGGAGGTCACCATTGTATTTATGCATCTCTCCTCTCCAGTCTTACCCTTAGCCAGTCCCTTGCACTGTGCTGCTACAATCCCACAGATGTCCCCCTACCTCTGCTCCCGTGTCCCTTCCAACACCAAGGGGTTAGAAGAATATTGCCCTAGTATAATATGGTGCCTAAGAAAAAGAAAAGACACTTACTGCATCTGGCAGCCTCAAGACAGAGTACAGCTGTGCTGTATCATAGAGGGGCAACAGTGGAGGCAAAAGCAAACAGAAATATTATTAAAACTGTCCATGACATAAAGGTATTGTCTATAAGGGTAGTAGTTGTCCACTTTAGTGAGGGTGTCTTGATGTGCTGTCCGTCCCTTCCACTATGCTCACCCAACTTGGGGTGAGAGAAATGTCTTCATCTAGTGGAACAGTAGCTGTGCAGTCTATATCCATGGCGCCCATCTCAAATTGATCCTGAAACACAGAGGGGTACAACTGTCCCTTCCTCCCCAGAGGGTCGATCAAATTTAGTTTGGCGGCTCAATCTCAGATGAAAGTAGGATGGATTTTGGGGTTGAGTGCCATGAGCCTCAACTCCTTGACCATTGGTGCGTCCTCCCCCTGTTGATTTTCGGGTTTGATCCCTACCTCTTGCCCAGAAACTCTTTGGTTTAACTGTCATCCAGGAGTCCCTTTGATCATTCTCTGACGGTTGTTGCAGAAGTTCTCTAGCTGGTGAGGGCTGTGAATTGGAGTAACCAGACGCTTTTTGCTCATCAGTCACTGGGACATTCATGCAGTGCCAATTCCCTTTTTTTCTTTAGGGAATTGGATGAGAACTGTTCTGCCTCTCTATGGTGAATAAAAGACAGCTATTTTCCATCCCACATGACTTCCTTCTTTACTGAGCCAAATGCTTTCTGCCAGTCAACTACCTCCTTGGAAAAATCTTGAAACAGATTAACCCAGTGGGCATTCATTCCCTTTCAGTATGCCTCTCTCCCTTGCCAGGCAAAGTATCTGCTCTTTCACATTGCATGACAAAAAGTATACCAGGATGGCTTTGGGGGGCTTCTCATTGTGGCTTTGGCCCAAGGATATGGTGGGCTCTCTCTGTTTCTAGAGGACCGTCCCAGTAAAAGTCAAGCATCTCTGGGAACATTTTATTTGCAGGAATAGGCACATATCCTTTTCTTCTGTGCCCTCCGGAAGCCCGGCTATCTGGATATTGTTCCAACAACTTCAGGGTCATCCACTTTAGCCCAGAGAAAGTTAAGCTGTTGCTCCAGTCAGGTGGTCCTGTCTGTTTGAATAGAAACCTGAGTATCCATCCTGAGTGTGGCCATCTTGGTATCTTCTATCCTTTATCACATGATCTCCACTCTTTGCCCAAAGTTCAGTACTGAAGCTCTGAGATGAAGGATACCTTGGAGGAGTGTCTGCAGCATCTCCTTGATCTCCTCTGAGTCACCCTATTGATTTGCCCTGCTGGAGCTGCACTGCCGCTGCTGCCATTTGCTGGGCTGTGAAGAAACAGCTGAGGGATGGCTTATTTTTAGGATTATGTTGCAACCACCTGACCGATAAAGGCCAGATTGGTATGTTAGTGTAGGAAAAAAAATTGTATATCAGAGTATGTGATTTATGCGATCCCCAGAGCACATAAAATGACATAATTAATGAAGTCTGTAACTGATTCTGAAGAGCTTTTGTGTCAGGCTGCCATTTCGTTGGCAGGTCTCACATGCACCCTGATTCAAAATCTTTTTGAGCCAGTTTAATTTAACCCCCCAGTCCCTGTATTAGTCACCCACTTCTCCTTTCCACTAACTCTATTAGCATTTTAGCCCCAGGGTCAGGTAAGACAAAGAGGTTATAAAAGGGTGCATCCTACCTGCTGCTGCTGTAATCAAGAAGTAAAAGCAGAGGAAGAAGAGACTAAAGTCAAGAGACTGTCTTGTTTGCAACCAAGTGACAGACTGGAGCATACACCAGCCTGCCCTGGTGAGAGCTGTTTCTGTTTCAGTCCTGCAGTCTCCAGTTGCCGTTGAGTGTTACTTTGCATTGTAGACTCCAAGCCAGCAGCACCCAACCAAGAACCATCTCAGAGTGCAAAACTCAACTCACACAAAGGCTTGTGATAAACTGCAGCTCTGTGGCCATCAGGGGCCCAATATTCAAATATGCGCAAAGCGCAGTGCAAAAATTTGTATTACGTCTTGCACTTGCCCAGGTGCCGAAAGAAGCTATATTCAGAGGAAGGGCACACTGGGACTATTCCACTAAATATAGTGTCATTTCATCCCAGCACTAAGCCACATAGTGTTGCCCCAACAGGGCTCATGAAGAATGTCACCAGAATGAATGGCGCTGGAGTGCTGTCTCTGATATTCAAAGGGACCCATGCAAATGAATCCATTGGGCATGTAAGGTGCCAAGGGGCCATTTGCATGCTCATTTGCATGGGTAGCAAGGCAGGTGAGTGCGGTGCCGCTCCAATGGCACTGCAGATATTGCAAAGGTAAGTGGTGGGAGTACGCTCAGTGCCGGGGGGCCGACCACTGGACAACAAAGTTTTTTTATTTTACTTCCAGACACTCCGGAGCTACCTGGGAGCACAGTTAAGTGACTTGCTCAAGGTCACACAGTATGCAAGTGGAAGCTGTGGGATTCAAACCCAGGTCTGGTTTGCTGGATATCACCAGATCTGCAGTTCAGAGCCTTAAACCACTGCGCTATAATGCTTGTTTAAATGCAAACAATGTTTCAATACATTTTGCTTGTAGGTAGGAATGAGTTACAACTGAAACAAGTCTTCTTCTACAGTTTGAGTTTGAGTAAATCAATAATTGTCATGTAACTTGAATTTTCTTTCTGATTAGTTCTGTTTGCACTCATATTCCCAGAGTCAATGAAAATTCTTACAATGGACTCAAGCTTCAATTTTACACAGTGGTCTATCAAAATATCTAATGATTGCTCAGTTGTAACTAGATACCAACTGGCTCTCATTTACTGGTCTTACTCTAGCCTTTCTGTAAATTGCATCTGTACCTCAAGCCTTATCTAGAGAATGTATCTGCTCTGTATAAAAGAAGCCAGTTTAAGTGCAGTACATACGCTGTCTTGAATACTGATTACCAGATTCTTGTCTTGGTAGTTGCCAGTCTTTGACTGAAGGAAATATGTTAGAAATGTTGAAACTAAATGGTTGTAATATATTTCTTGGTTACTACAGTATGTGTCAATGACTGAATTCATATTTTCTGTGTTTCATGAGCTAGTTTTGCTCAGTCTCTTGCAAAATTATTCAGATTATTTCTAAATTCAAAATGTACACATGATGAACTGGTAATAAATGCCAAGCCAATATGTTGCAGCCATCTAACCCATAAAATTAGACTTTGCCCTTTATATGAAACTGAAGCAAGCATCTGTAGCATTTGAACTGCAAAGAGAGGATACATTTAACAGAACATACAGCCCTGGAAACAAATTAGAAGAGCAGGCTGGGCCAAACGTGCTTAGAAAACCAACAGGAGAAACGTTCACATGCAGCACACACACACACACACACACACACACACACACACACACACACACAGATTTTGTGAAATATATAAGCCTGGGGAAGAAGTGATACTTCTGAGAATCATGGCACTTTCCTTCACAGTCTGCCTGGATGACAGGCAAAAAAATCTTAAATTCGGAGCACTGGACTCTGAAAATTAGAAGAAATGAAAATTCAGTGACTTCTAATTTTCAATACTAGGAAGTAAAAAATAGATTTTTTATTAAAATAATTGGGTATTTTAATAATATTGGGCTGCATGCACAAACATTTCTCAGCCCTATGCACAGCATCTGAGGCTGAATTATGGGCATCCTGTGTGCTTTGGACACCCCTAGATGAATTAACATCCCCTACTATGCTGGCTAGCAATGCCCCAACTGCGTATGCATCCATGCTGCTGCATGGCTGGTCGAGCATGGGGCAGGAAGTGGGCATGCCATTTACATGCAGGTAGAGGGTGGCATTGAGTGTGCATTTGCATTCTGCCAGGCTGGTGTAAGGGTGGTGTAAGTTACACCAGCCAGAAGACTGCTATAACAAGTGCAGACCCCCAACAGATGTCTGAATGGCCCAACATCATCCTACTGCTATGGATCCCAGCCCTCCCCCTTGTCACAGAGGACTAGGGAGAGGCTGCAGAACACAGTTTCCCAAATAGGGAAAATAAGCACTGCTGCAGTGGAAGACATGAAAATCTCTCCAGAGATAACCATATCCCATGATCTCCTGCTCCTACGGAGCAGATGATCTACTATGAAACCAACTGGGGCTTCTAACTGGAGCATAGATGAAAACACACAAATAGCCACTTAGAAAAATCTTACAAGCCCAAAAAGAACTGGAACCAGTCATACTGAAGAGCACTTTGCCAAAATATTTTTTAACAAATGAGCCAAAATGCAAATGTGCAATAGAGATTGTCAGTTATTAAAACTCAGATGGAAGAAGCTAGAACCATTAACACCTGACTGGTTTTGCACCATAATGTCTTTCCTGTAGAGGAAAAGTTCTTGTGCTTCTTACTGGAAGTCCACAGTCTGGCCCTTTCAATTCCCCTGGCTGATTCCTCTCCTTGCACAAGACTAGACATCTGGGTATAGAGCAAACCAGGGCTAGCGAATCCCAGCCCCACTTGTTGGGTTGGGACTAGGGGCTTGGAGTCCAGCACGCAACTGCATGGCTTTGTATATTCCCTTTCTGGCATATACCAGTACTGAGCCCTTTGTGCATAGGACCCAATATTTGTATTAATTTTTAAAAATGGTCTTTGTTATCACTGATGTTCACATTTGGACCTGGGAAGTATTTTGACCACCAAAACACTGGAACCACTTCCAATTTGGGAGAAATGGATAGATTTAACTTTTACCAATATAAAATTTGCTGAACCCCTGTGATCTTCATACTCTCACTTTTCTACCTGCTAGTAGGTGAAACTAGGACACTGGAAGAAAGACAAAGTATAATCATCACACCATTTGCAGCCGCATTCCTCCCTGCCACAAGATGAAACAGGAAGCAAGAAAGGGGGTCTGATTTTTCTTAGGGGCCCTTGCTTTTCTCTGTACTGGAAGATGAATTCAGGAACCCAACAGGAGACATTTCATTTATTTGATCCTTATGTTCCCCCAAGTCTCTCCCTACACACAAAACCGGGAGAGAAGCAAGAGGATGAAGATCATATGGGGGCCTACACACCCTTCCTGTAACTCTCATGGAAAGGTCAGTTTGGTAAATATTATATATATTGACTGGTCATGCATTTATTTAATAAACATAGAAACAGAAAGTGACAGCAGAGAAAGGCCTAGTTGCTCATCCAGTCTGATCACCCTGCCAAATTGCACTACTTTATGCCACAGTGGGTATCCCACCTTTGTGGGTACCCACTTCTGTCTTACTAAGGATGTGCCCCTGTCTGGTATTTATTTATTTAACTTTTGTTAACTGGGTAGGTACACTAGACAAGTTATATGCATATTTTCAGGAACGACCCGGGAGAGTACAACAGGTATTACAGATACATCAGCTCAACACAGCAGGTAAACAAGTACAATTTGTAACTTAGTACATTGAGTCACAAGAACAAAAAGGCATGTAGGGTTCTTATATGACAGAAGTTGGTAGAGTACATAACGATCAAACAGTAGGCAGTATTGAACACACATAGCATAGACAAGTACATAAAGAAAAGTTGGATTGAGATCAACAGATTGATTCAGATTGTGTTCCAAGTAAATAACTAATGTAACGGTCCAGTACCGTACCTAGGACCTAGTACTAGGGGGGCTTTGGACACTCACACCGTGAGGCCAGCTTCAGATGCCCCCACAAGGATTTCCAGAAACACTGATGGGAGGGGGCAGTGCGAACCTGCTCAGGAAAGAAGTTCCAGAGCCTAGGAGCACATTCAGCGAAGTCCCTGTCCCCCATGAGGGTACAGGTAGGGGGTACTTTTAGTATCCCAGGACCCTGGGACCTGAGAGGGTAAGAGGGGCGGTCAGTGGGAGAGAGAGAAGCTGTGCCAGCCCTGGGGGGGGTGCCAGTACTGATCACTTTACTCATGAGCACCCAGACCAAAGTTTAGGTGGTTAGTCGGAGAAAGCCATCCTAGCTTGTCATAGAGTTCACAGTGGAGGGTGAGGCAGGGGGAGGCCAGAGCGAAGTGGCAGATATTATTGTACATCGTGTGCCACCGAGTAAGAAGAGCTTTAGAGGTACTTGAAAATTGGTGGAGACCATAGCTAAGGGTGGGAAGTAGCACTCCCCTAGCAAGTGCTAGGCGAGCAGCAGGTGTCAGGTTATATTTTGCCCTATGGGCCAGACCCAGCTTACAGTTCACTGTTCTACAGACATTGAGAATATGGCTCCCTAGGTCCAATTGGGGGTCAAGTGTCACCCCAAGGTATTTGAGGGAGGTCACAGTTTGGAGGGGAGTTCCATCTGCACAATTGATTCGCAATGGGACTGGAGAGGCATGTATCTTGGCAGGTGATCTGAATAGCATAGCCTGTGTTTTTTTCAGGTTGAGGACCAACTTCTATTGGGTAACCAAGCCTGAGTGTTGTTAAAGTCCTCAGACAGGTGGAGATTGAGGGTAGCTGTGTCCCAGGAGTAGGCCAGGAGAACCAGATCATCTGCATAAAGGGTGACCCTACAGTTAGTTACAATGGCTGGGAGTTGGTTAATAAAGAGGGGGAAGAGAAGGGGTCCCACGACCGAGCCCTGAGGAATGCCAGAGATCACAAGTAAGGGATCTGAGAGGACTTTATTGAATTTGGTCAGCTGTACTCTGCCATGCATGTAGTCAGTTAGCCATTTCTGAGGGGGGAGCACAGGCCAAGGGACCTCATCTGAGTACAGAGCAGTGCGTGCTCAACAAGGTCAAAGGCCTTGGACAAGTCAATGAACACCGCTCCAGAGAGTTTCCCCATGGCTGTTCTGATACTGGATGAGACAGAGACCAGGGCTGTGGTCATGCTATGCCCTTTTCGAAAACCATGCTGGGCGGGGGACAGCAACTCATGGGCTTGAATGTACTCAGAGAGTTATTCAGTCACTACTTTTTCAAAGAGCTTGCTGATGGCCGAAAGGATGGTGATCGGCCAATAGTTGTCTGGGACTTTTGGGTTGCCCTGCTTCATCACGAGGACAACCCTGGCCACCTTCCAGATATCAGGCATCTCCCCCATGGCAAGGGACAGGTTGAGGATGTGGGCCATCGGGGAGGTGATGGGAAGGGCTCCTAATTTCAGAAGCTTGGGCTCCAGGTTATCTAGGCCAGCACTGGAGTACTGGGAGAGGCTGGAGAGGAGATTCAGCATCTCCTTGTCTGACACAGCCCTTAGAAAGAAAGGTGGTCTGGAGGGGTCGGACTCCTGCCAGGCCGGGGGTAAGGGGCAACTGGTACTCTCATCAGTAGGGACAGGTAAACAGAGAGCAGATAGGTCAGTGAAATGGGAATTAAAAGCATTTGTGATCATATGTGGGTTGTTGCAGGAAACCCCTCCAATTATCATGTCAGTTACTCCTGAGTTAGAGGAATCACTGA
This sequence comes from Neoceratodus forsteri, assembly GCA_016271365.2. Classification (NCBI taxonomy): domain Eukaryota; kingdom Metazoa; phylum Chordata; order Ceratodontiformes; family Ceratodontidae; genus Neoceratodus; species Neoceratodus forsteri. Next base: position 978,533,437 of record CM057458.1, on the reverse strand, counting down.
CAAGAGTTTTTATGTTTCTCCAGAACCTTCTTGGGTCATTTGCAGAGCTGAGTAGGGCAGACTTGCAGAAGTCACTTTTTGCAACCCTAATAGCTTTTTTACATTCATTTCTAAGTTTTCTATATTGTTGAAGCAAGGTCTGATCAAGGGAGCATTTGAAGTGGGTCCAGCACTTGTCCCTCGCCCGCATTAGGGCAAGGAGGCTCCCATGCAGCCATTTTGTGGCTGACCCCCTTACCCTCCACCTAATAGTTGGGGCATGCCTGTCTTGCAGGGCCCCAAAGGTACTGAGAAACTGGGTTACGGCTGTAGCGGGATCAGGGGCACTATACACCCCAGACCAGTCTGTGAGCCTCAGGTCCTCCATAAATGTGTCTGGATCAAACCTGGAGAAGTTTCTGATGTGGATGATTTTGTGAGGAATCTTTGGGAAGGGGATTTTCACGCAGAAAACCGGGGAGTGATCTGAGATGTGGTTAGATAGGGTTCCTGCAGAGGAGATCCTCTCAGGTCGATTAGACAGGATCCAGTCCAGTAGAGAGCTGGAGGCTCCATTTGCCGACCATCGGGTAGGCTCCTGCACAAGTTGCATCAGGGTTAGGTTTGCAAGTAAAGGCTCAAACTGCTTTACATTGCCACCAGTCCAGTTTAAGTTCACATCTCCCAGGATAAGGAGTTTGTTATCACCAATACTGGGGCCGACAGTGTCCAGGAGGTGGGTGAGACCTGGAAGCTCTCCCTTTGGAGGGTTATAGGTGCATACAACATATAGTTTTTTAGTGTTGCCAAGTAGGAGCACAACATGAAGCAGCTCAGAGGGGCACAGTGGGGATGTCTGGTGTGTCACCAGAGATATTTTAAGGTGGCTCCTGAAGTATATCAGGATGCCTCCACCCCTCTTGTTTCGGGACCTATCCAGTTGTATGAGCTCGTAGCCTAGGAGTGCATAGACCGAGTCAGGAATCGAGGGCTTAAGCCAGGTTTCTGTTATTCCAAGGATATCAGGCTTGTAGAGTTCGACCCATGTGACAAGCTCATCCAGATTGGGAAGCTGGCTATGAATGTTGAGATGAGACACTTTTAACCCCTTGCCCAGACTCCATTCTAGAGGAATTGAGGAGGCCTGGTGGGTAGGGCCAGGATTAAGTTCAACGTCACCGGCCAGGGCTGGGATCAACAGGAAAAGCCAAAGGAGGTGCCCTCTAGAGGTGGAACTCCTGGTCGTAGGCTTGTGGGCTAGGTGTCACCTTATCCAGATACAGTACAGTACGGGTCTTAGTTCCAGACAGCATGTGAGATAGCAGGGTCTCCCAGTGTATGCCAGGAGATTAGAGAAGGTGAAGTCAAGCACCTTGCAAGGGGAGGTCCTTTCCCAGCCATCCCACGTTGTCTGCGTGGGGGCAGTTACCACTTGGAGGGTAACTAGTCCTAGAAAGAGGCCAGCAAGGATGACGGAGCAAGGTGGGAGGGGTAGAACGATGCCCCTAGTGGCCTTGGAAGACTCCATTCTAGAGGTAGGACCTTGCAGTTCACTGGGACCCCACATAGGTAATGCCTACGGAACTACAAAGGAAATGGTTGAGAGGGGGCAGGGTAGGGCTACCAAAATAGTGAGGAGGATAGGTGGGACAATCTACTCCTGGGGTAAGGGCTATTGGACGTGGGCAGGCTAGGTGGGACAATCTACACCTGGGGTAGGGACTATTGGTCGTGGGCAGGCAGTCACCCGCTAGGAAAGGGCACCAGAGCTAGATGACTCGTAAGAGTTGTACAGCCTACTATAGAACAGGGTTATCAGTCAGTCCCCCAGTACAGCAGTCGGGAGAGTAACCAGGGGAATGCAGCATGCGTGGGGTGATATTAATTGGGATCCCTGGGGAAGTAAAGAGGACACAGGCAAAAGTACAACAGGCAGTATACTGAATGTCACCTGGGGAGAGCTAGAGACTATAGCATATAGCAGTAATTAACACACAGTATGACAAAATATTCAAGAGAGGTCACATCAATTATGGCAAGAATTAGCAGAGCACATAGATGCAGGGTTCATTTAGCAAGAAGAGGCTAGTACAGTAGGAGCATTCAAGTCAGATAAGAGAGAACAGGGCAACACAGGTCATTGACAGTGACTAATATCTCATTTTTATCCCTTGGTAGTAATAAGTCATTCACTTTACAGTATTATCCCCCGGCAATCTGATTGGGCACTGCCAACTCAGGAGGTGGGGCAAGTGAGCATTTAATAGGAGGAGGGAATAGGGTGGGTGAGAGGGCAGAAAAAGACACTCTGTAGTTTGGTCTCCTGCAACGGCAGGGGCAGCTTCGGTCAGAGGATTGCGTTTGTGCCGAGGAGGCCCGCCGGATCTTGGTTTGCAAGCCGGCACCTCAACTCAGCAGTCGGTACAGATGTGGAGCATGAGGGGGGGACCCACCAGCACAGGTCACCCACACCTCCTCTCCAGCAGGTAGGGCAAAATCAGGGTGCGAGTCCAAGGTCGCGCTCTCCTTTTAAACTGGAGAGCTAGCGAGTCACTTACAGCAGGGTCCAATCGGGCAAGGGTGAAAAAGGCACCAAGTTTAAAGAACAAAGGGCAGTTCAATGTCCCCAGCAGCTGTAGAGTATGTGGCAGGGCTCCCGCTCCGACGATAAGGAAGAAAGTACTCTGTTCACTCTGTAGTTCGGTCTCCTGCAATGGCACGGGCAGCTTCTGTCAGAGGATTGTGTTTGTGCCAAGGAGGCCTGCCGGAGCTTGGTTTGCAAGTCGGCACCTCAACTCGGCAGTCAGTATGGATGTGGAGCGCGGGGGGGGGGCCACCAGCACAGGTCACCCACACCTCCCATCCAGCAGATAGGGCAAAATCAAGGCTATCATTGTGGCTATAATTTTACCATGACCGACAGTACAGTGACAACAGTGACAGGTCATTGTGTGGGACCCTGGCACTGCTTTCTGGAGGTCTTGCACCCCCTCCCCGAATCAACTCCAGCTCGGAGTTGATTATTTTAGTTATGGGATGCGGGGAGGCAAAGCCCCCCAAAGAAAACACAGTCTCAAGTGACTGGCTTTATGCTGACCACAATTGCAGTCAGCATAAAGGTGTCACTGTAACATCAGTTGACAACTAATTTGTCGACCGACTGACACAGATCCCCCGTGACTGCCCATAGAAACACAGAATTTGACAGCATACAAAGGACCATTTGACCCACTTAGTCTGCCCTGATGGTACCTGCCAAGTCTTTCTCTGCAGATTCTAACTAGTCTCTGATGACCTTCCCTCCTTCCTGCCTATTTACTAATGTTGCCCTATGTCTATCCCACGCTCACTTGAAGTCCCTCACTGTTTTCGCTGCACATCTTGAAGCTGCGCACTGATTTGGCCTTAACCACTTCCTCATTTCCTCATGCTGGTTGTTCCTCTTGGCCAGCACTCTTACTGTGAAAAAGTGCTTAGGGACATCCTTCTTGAATCTTCCTCCATCCAGTTTCACTGAGTTTTCACTCATACCTGTGTTTGTGCTCAGGTCAGACCTGGAGACGAGTCTTGGCTCTGTGTGCCTTTCACGGTTACCAGCATTTGAAACAAATAAATAAATAAATATGTCCTCTGTAATATACTCTATTTATCCTGTGCATGTACTTGTAAGTTTCTATTACCCCCCATCCCTTTTCCCTTCTCCTTAGTCTCAAGAGTGTACATGTTGAGGTCTTGCAACCTCTCCTCATATGACTTTCCCCCATGCCTTGATTCATTTTAATCATCCTTTGCTGTGCTGACTGCATCTTTCACAGTTCATTGGTATGGATTATAGAACCTTTCGCAGTATTCCAGGTGAAGTCTTACTAATGATCTGTACTGTGGGAGGATCACCTTCTGACTTCTGCTCCTAAGTCCCCTTACTTTGCACCCCAACATCTTACTTGCCTTCCCCATACTTTTGTTGCAGCATGCCATGGATTTTAAGTGTTATGACCCTGAGGCCTTTCTCCTATGCTGTGATTTCCAGTGCTACCCCCAAACCAATTGGGTGTTGTGCCCTCTGGTTCTTTTTCCCAATATGCATTACTTTACATGTTATATATTTCCTTGTTTGCACAGCATAAAGCAAACACGTCTTAGCTACTCAGGAGAGTAGAAGCTGCAGAGGTGTGCCACTGTAGTATGCAATGTAGCTTAGGCTGCAGGAGTCTCACCAGTAACAACCCAATGAGGTGCAGGAAGATAGTGATGGTTTTCAGTCTGACTCATGGGAGGTCATTTTGTGTCGTTGAAAGGCAGCAGCTACTGTACACCTAACAGAGTGCAGCTGCATCTTTTCATCTATAAAACACTGCCCAGCAGTCAGCTAAGCACTGCCATGCTCAACCTGCTCCACGTCATCCTCTCACATGTCTCTCCACCACTCCTGACCCAATGCAAGCCTTGGGGTCCGAACCTACTATGCAGTGTTCAGCCATCAGCATGTCCCCTACCAATCACTTCTTCCCTTCCCCTCATTCTGCTCAACTTCCACCCTGCTGCCTGCCCTGGGTTCAGAAGCGACCCTGAGGTACTTCTCTCCCCTCCAACAAATGCCACTCCAGTAACTCAGCTACCTCTCCCACCCACTCAACAAGAAACACCACTCCTGCTGCTCAGCTGCATCTCACCCCCCCCAGCTCTCTCTCCCACCCACCCCAAAAAAGCCACTCCCACAGCTCAGCTACTTCTTGTTTTGATGTTGTTTGCAAAGGATCAAAATCCTCACCACCGCTCATCACTGCACCACCTCTGCTGTTGCCCTGCATCCATGAAATACCTGATGACAGTCAGGGTCCCAATCAGACAGAACAGCTCACCGCAGTCCACAGGCCATCTCAGGTACATACCATGCTCACCAGGCCCAATGCTGATGGGAAGTGGTGAAACAGGGGAAAGTCACTGCGGACTGTGACCACAGCAGAGGCTGAAGATGAACCAAACCCAAGGCAAACTGAATGGGGAATAGTGGTTGTTTTGTGTCTCTAGAGGCAAAATAAACTTCCCCTGGTTGGCTGCCATGATTTTACCATATGCAGAGACAGATTACATTAAAAAAAGTCAGAATTAGTAACGGATGTTAAAAGTTTAGCAAGATCAACCCTGGTCACTGCACAAAGATTTTATCACATTTCCTTTGCATCTTTCCTAATTTTTTTAACTGTTTACAGGGGTGCAACTAGTGTGTTGCCAAAACTGAAAGCAAATACTTATGGCACCAGTAACCCCCCCAAAAGCTGCTTAAAACCCTGCAATTCATTCAAATCAGTTCAGATTGTCCTACTTGGTTTTCATTCCGTCATTCATTTACAGGGGTTCTTGGTCTCATCATTCAGTAGAATCATGATCAGCCTGACCACCGATGGCAAGGTGATCCATTCATTGATCAGGAATCTACACTTTCAATTTTAACATGCCAATATAAGCCGAGATCCCACTGCTTTTTCTCTTTCTCATGGGGAAACCACTTTCTGGCTTCATTTCTTATATAGTGTGTTCTGCCCCAAAGGATTCTCACAGATGATCACTGAGTCACCAGTTAGGAGAAGAAACATAGAAACATATACTTTGATGGCAGATAAGGACTGCTTGGCCCACCTAGACTGCCCATTTCCCTACCTACAGGATAAGCTGCTGATCCTAGTTAACTCGCAGACTATTTCTCCCTACCCCCACAAGAATTGCCTTATGTCTGTCCCATGCATTCTTGAATTCCCCCACAGTTTTAGACCCCACAACCTCCTTAGGAAGGCTGTTCCATGCGTCCATCACCCTCTCTGTGAAGAAATACTTCCTCACATTGTCCCTGAGCCATCCCCCATCTATCTTCAAATTGTGTCCCCTTGTTCTTGCACATCTCTTTTTTTGAAAGATGCTGCCCTCTTGGACTTTGTTGATTCCACTGAGGTACTGAAATGTTTCTATCATGTCCCCCCTCTCCCTCTTTTCCTCAAGGGTATACATATTAAGCTCCTTTAGTCTTTCCTTGTATGGCTTCTCTTGCAGACCCTGCACCATTTTAGTTGCCTTCCTCTGGACTGCCTCCATCCTATCTATGTTTTTGCAGAGATGGGGTCTGCAGAACTGGATGCAGTACTCCAGATAGGGTCTCACCAACAGTCTGTACAGAGGGATAACAACTTCCTGTTTTCTGCTGGTGATGCCTCTCCCTATACATCTCAGTATCCCCCTAGCCCTCCCTACTGCCTTCTCATATTGCTTGTTAACCTTAAGGTCATCTGATATGATTACCAAGGCCACTGTTTTTCGGTGCTCGGAAAAAGCAAATTCCGTTTTGACCATCCTGGATTCCAGGATTTTACCGGTGTTTGGGAATCCAGTTTCCGGGATTTTTCCGGTAATACAAAACTTTATATTATTCACTCATTTTAAGTAATAAATTTGTCTATCAGTGTTTTATCATGTTTTTATGCAGATTTAAGTCACATCAGCAGAAAACAAGAACATTTAATCTCATATTGCCTGTTATATTACCTATCCAAGTTTTGCATCTACCAACTATCAAGGCTAATAATGAGTTGACCGTAGAACTCCATTGGCCAAACTGGCATAAATAATATTCCCGTCAGATCAATGCAGCTGGTGAAAATAAATGGTCTCATGTAACAGTAACATTTTTCTCACAGGGAGGAACCAATTCTGAAGACTGTTCAATACTAAATAGACACCAAAAGCTAGTCTTTGTTTTAATGTTGACAATATGTTCTGTGACATGTATAATAAAAACTTCTCAAAGCTAAAATGTAATTCATGTGTTTTATTTTAAAAAGATTTACAAAGATAAACATGTGCAAAAAACACAATTCAAGTATTGACTACTGAACACGAATTGACAAATCGCTACCCAGACAAATCGCTACCAGACAACATGAATAAAGCATACTATAGGAAGGACAGTAGAATCTAACCCATAGCTACATATAATGCAGAGATACTACATATTGCACATCGACACTATTGCACAGTGGAGCACCATTTTTTCCCTACAATACTGCACCAGAACACATCTTCGTCATTGCATAGTGAAGCACCACTTTGTTTTCTACAACATTGTACTAGAACTGCATGTCTGCAACTTTATTGCACAGAGAAGCACCATTTTTCTGCAATAGACAGTGCATCAGTACTGCAATTACACAAATGAGGGTGGGAGATTCTGGGTCTACTTATTGAATAGCAGCATTGAAAATAATTTTAAATTGTCCACAGTCAGGCTTCTCTGTTGGTCAGTCAGGATTTGTCCATGTGCAGAAAATGACCGCTCCACTTCTGCACTAGAAACAGGGACCCAGATGGCCTGAAGAGCTGCCTTTGCTAGAGTTGGTACCTGTGAGGACATAGAGATCCAGTACTGGTGCAGATCAAATGTTTCGATCTCTGGTAGTTCCCACACATCCTGCCGTACGTAGATCTCCCAGTCCCTTATCAGTGCATTCTTATTGTGTAATGTGAACATTGGGATATAGGGCAAGTACAGCTGGAAGTCCTTATTGAGTTTGGGAAGGTTGAGTGGGTTTAGAATTCGACAGGCCATAAGAAACTGTACAGATGGGTTTGACTGCAGGTGTTTTGTCAGTTTCTCCAAACTGACCTTAAAAGCATTTTTAACAGTTTGATGTTCTCATCTCTTACTTTATTCCTCAGTTGAGAGGTAAAGCTCTGCTTTCTCACCAAAGCCATCATTTTTAGTTGTGCCAGCCTCAAAGCGGCTCTTGATTGACATTAGCATGTCATACGTGGATGTCGCAAGCGGTTTCTCCTTTGACTGCAAAAGTTCTATCGCAGCAATAATGTCACCTGAATTATCTGTAATGAATGCCAGTTGTGCTTGTAGCTCATCGTACCATTCGTCCAGTAATGCCCGTAGATTGTTTATTGAGGTGGCATCACTTGAATCCACCCTGAAAAAGTCCCTCAGGTATTGCAGGTGTGTTGAATGGTATGCCACAGCTGCAAACCATGTGTTCCATCTAGTTAAAACAGGAACCGGTGGCAAAGCAATCATTTCCCCCGGAGAGCTTCCAGATCCTCCAAAAACGTGATGAATTCTCGTTTGCGTTTCGGTGACTGCTGAAAGGCATATTTTACCAATGAAACCAGTTCATTAACTTTTTTGAAATGGTGTAGCCATGTATCCCCAACAAGGGACAAGACATGTGCCCAGCAACACACATGCACAACATGGTCCCCAAAAACCCCACGAAAGTGCATCATTAAAACATTTAATCATATAACGAGCACTGTCGCTGACAAAGGAAACTACATTCATAAAGTCAATGTTACAACTCTGGAGAGTCTTCAAGACAGCTTGAGCCACTGTGGAATGGTTGACAGAGTCTAGTTCTATGCTGTTTCCAAGATATGTCTTGCCCCCTTCCAACACAAAGATGACATTAAGAATGCAGCGTGACTGTGCATCTGTGCTCTCATCACATATCACAGACAATGATTTCCAGTCACAGCTGCTTTAAGGTCTTCATCAATTTGTTCTCTTACCTTGGGTAGATAGAGCTGCCTCAGGGTGTCTGCTTTTGCTATGCTCCACTCCCTTCACATACTTGCATCCATTCCCTCAGCTGTGGATGGTCCAGCTTCTCCAATGGGATATTTGCAGCCCCCATGCCTTAACTGTGTCCATGACCATCTCATTTCTTACTATGGATGATTCTGTTGCAGCTCTGAAACTGCTGGTCAGGGTCACCTGCCTTGCTGGTCTTCCTTTGCTAGCAGCCTGTTCCTTATTCCTAGCATGTTTCTTGCTGAGCAGATGATCTTTGACTGTATCTTTTCTGGTATGGTTCAGGACATGGTTGCAGTAAGGACAGAAAAGTTTTCCTCCATCCTCATAGAGGCCTTCAGATTTAAACTGAAGAGCTCGCTCCTTAGCCGAGGTGTAGCAGAGCTTGGCTTTCTTATTCATTGGTGTAGCAAACATCATGCAGGAAGTATGAATACTGAAATCACAACCAAAAAAATTATTAGTAGTGTGTTCCACTAATCTGCTTGATAAGATAAAAATTCAATAAAATGGGAGTTTCAGATCCCCTGGATAGGGCAGTCCATGACTTTTATCCTCTGGCTATTATTTATGACTGCAGCCGCCACATAAAGCACCCATTCTCCAGGTACGATGGCAGCAGCAGCAGCCTATGACTCCCATCCTCCAGATACGATGGCAGCAGCAGCCTTATGACTCCCATCCTCCAGGTGTGAAGGCAGCAGCAGCAGTCTACGACTCCCATCCTCCGGGTATGAAGGCAGCAGCAGCAATCTACGACTCCCATCATCCAGATATGACAGCAGCAGCATTCTACAACTCCCATCCTCCAGGTACGATGGCAGCAGCAGCCTACAACTCCCATCCTCCTGGGATGGCAGTAGTAACCAGTGACCACCATTCACTAGGTGAGATGGCAGCAACCGTCTATAACTCCCATCCTCCAGGTACAACAGCAGCAGCAATCTATGACTCCCATCCTCTGGGTGTGAAGGCAGCAGCAGCAATCTATGACTCCCATCATCCAGATATGACAGCAGCAGCATTCTACAACTCCCATCCTCCAGGTACGATGGCAGCAGCAGCCTACAACTCCCATCCTCCTGGGATGGCAGTAGTAGCCAGTGACCACCATTCACTAGGTGAGATGGCAGCAACCGTCTATAACTCCCATCCTCCAGGTACAACAGCAGCAGCAATCTACGACTCCCATCCTCTGGGTGTGAAGGCAGCAGCAGCATTCTAGAACTCCCATCCTCAAGGTACGATGGCAGCAGCAGCCTATGGCTCCCATCCTCCTGGTGTGATGGCAGTGGGGGGAGCAGCATATAGCCACCATTCTCCAGGTGCAGTGTAGAAAATCATGTAAAAGTGCAGAACTTTTAACATGCTGCACTTTACATGATTTTCTACATTCTGAAAATGGATTCATGCTCAGATTACCTGGTCCTCAAAACAAGACACTGTGGGCAGGTATAGCAAGGCATTGTTGCAGTGGGAAGTGGGGTATTTCCATATCGTCCTGGCAGGGATGGCTTGTGCCTGCATAGAGTGGTATGGAAAAACCACTGCACCTGCTGTAGGTTGGTCTCTGAGGTGTGGCAGGCAGGTGTGGGTGCAAGGTTACTGTGGGGATCCAGGGGCTTCATCCCCCTCCCCAAAAGGGAACACTTTTATGTAAGAACTTACCATTAGTGGATCTTCAGGACAGTCTCTTGCAGTGGGTCACAGTTTGGGTCTGCAACCATTGGGCACGGGACCACATGGAGACATTTTGCTAGTGGTCTATCTGGGGCCACAGCTACATAGGGAGGATGTCAACCTCATGACAGTGCTGTACGTGGCCCCAGATGGACTGCTGGCAGGGGATTTCTGTGTGGTCCTGGTGCCTGATGGTTAGTGGTTCCTGAGGTGTGGCCAGCTGCAAGAGACTCTTGAATATCTACGGTCACAGTGAGTTCTCACAAGTGTTTTGTTTTGATGCCTGGTTTGGCCATCTCTCATACCTGCCTGCTATGCTTCTGAGGTCAACCTAGGTGTGAGTGATTTTATTTGCACTTTGCTGTGGCAGGTGCAAGTTTTCTGCTGGTGAAGGCAGGGACCCCCTCCCCACACAATCCCCAGGGCAACTCTGTCTTGCCATGTCAGTCTACCATGTTCCTTTGAGAGACATCCTACAAGAGATATCCCGAAGAATAAGATCTAGAAAACATTTTGTCCTCAGACTTGCTCTGGGTGCACAGCAACCAACACTGCCCCTTCAGACATGCTCCGAGGCACAGCACTACCAACTCTATCCATCAAGTGTGCCCATGTTAGCATGCTGCTCATTCCATCACCCACACACCCTTTCTTGGAACAGCACTTGATTTCTTCCAGTTAAAAGCCCTCACTTCTACACCAGCACACTCACTGTGCAATATGCAAAATGGACAGTGACCCACTCTCAGAACCCAGTAAAGCACATTATATAGGCAGTTCAGAATGGACTGGGAATTGATGACACCCACACAGGTAGCTGTATGAGCTGTTGTATTACTTAACAGGAAGGGCTGAGCCTTTACATTTCTGAGATCAAGTACCTCAATGGAATCAACAAAGTCCAAGAGGTAGCATCTTTCAGAAAAAGATGTGCAAGAACAAGGGGACACAATTGAAGATAGAGGGGAGGCTCAGGGCAATGTGAGAGTATTTTTCAGAGAGAAGGTGGTGGACACATGGAACAGCCATTCTGAGGAGGTTGTGGGGTCTAAAACTGTGGGAGAATTCAAGAATGCATGGGCCAGACATAAGGCAGATCTTGTGGGGGGATAGGAAGAAATAAGCCGTTGGTTAACTAGGATCTGCAGCACATCCTGTGGGTAGGGAAATGGGCAGATTAGGTGGGCAAGCGGTCCATCAAAGTCTATGTTTCTATGTTATTGCACAGCTTCTCCAATAGTAAATAATAGAAACCTTCGGCTACAACTCTACCACACAAGAAAGCCCAATGCTAGAGCACGTTTAACACAATATTTATTGAATACAAAAAGCACCCCGGTCAACGTATGTTTCCGATCCAAAGCATCTTACGTTGACGGGGGAGGGTGCTTTTTGTATTCAATAATAAATTGGGCTCCTCTTTTGGGTACTTTAGCCGCATATTTTGTGCAAAGCTTCTCAATATATCCAAAATCCAGGCAAAGTTCAAGATAGTGATCAAAGTGCTAAAGCTGGTACAGGACATGATATTTCACCATAGTGACGAACATAGCAAAAAAGGCACCAATGTAGCTTGGGAGTCAGTAGGTGAAACAGGAGCATCCCCAAGGAGCACATCAAATAAAAGTCCCCTGAAGAAGCCCTTTATTATAGGGTGGAATGTTGGGATGCCTTGCATTAAAAATGGATTAGGACAGTGTGGAAGCTGATTTTTTACCTTTTGAAAAAAAGCATTAGAACTCCCTCCCTCCCTTTTATAAGTGCCAGTTTTAAAAGTTGTTTCTGTATGGACAGATATGTCTGAGGTAGACATGTAGCAGGTGCAGTCCTGAGCCAGAATATATCAGCGTTCCGCTCTGCTGTGTGCATAACCAACCCCTCCCAAACCCATGCTATCACTGGCTTTCAGCTCTGCTCAGTAATGCAACATCGGGGGAGGGTTCACAAAAGTAAATAAATATGAATTAAGGCCACTCATGCCAGCAAAATACTAACCTACTAGAGTGGACACCGGCAGGGCACAAAGAAAAGGAAAGGAAAAACTACTACACCTCTGGTGCAACCCGATGGAAAAACCTGGAATATTACACTTCTTGATCTCTGGTTCAACACCTTAGTGAAAGTCCCACCCATATTCTCCCGACTGCCAGTTGTGTTCCATTTACCACAAATGCTCACACAGCACTGCCACAGGTTTTCAGCAGTTCTTAACACAGCTGCAGTGCTCCTGTTCTCATCTTAGACTAGCCACTTAATCTTCCCTCTTGAATTGGCTCATCCTCTCCCTCTCCCCAACAACCGTTACCCCCTGACCTTCTGCGGTGGCTGCGTGCTGCTGGTCCTATCCCCATTCCTACACTAGCGTGGACCAACTAAAAAAAAGTATCTTGAGATTGAGAGAGCATAGCACTCCTTCTCTCCTTCACTTACACTGCTCAACTGTCTCACCACTTCATGTATATGTGCAGCTCACACACTCTGCTCCAGCTGCCTTCTCTCTTTACTGACTGGAGGAGCGTTGGTGCCAAGGAGACAGGAGGGTCATTTCGGGTTTCAATATTGAATTCTACACAAGGAGAGATAGTAGTCTAAAGCAACCTCCCCCCAGAGCAGCCAGGTTCAGGGCCAGGCACAATCTCAGTCGGTCAGCTCAAAAAAAAAAAAACGAGATGAAAAACGTCTTTTTAAAGTCCCTGTCCCATTTCTCAGCTTGCCCCACCTGCCCCCCCACAATCTACGCCATTATTAAAGTTTGTTGTCCTCCCAGCTTCTGCATTGCCTTACCCTCGCCGTCTCCCCCATTAGTGCAAAATCGTAAAATATGAAACAGCTGGGCAAATATAGCAGTTATGTAATAAAACTTTATCTGGGTAATGATTCCAGTTTCTGTTCCAGAACTTGTACTTGGACTCAAAGGGTGAAGAACAACACTTTTCAAAGATGCAACTAGGAGTCTGATTCCACCATACTGTGATTCTTTATTTCTTAATTCACAAAACTGCCCCTACGTTTCGCTGTATGTCAGCTTGTTCACGGGGCTTCTACAAATATAGAACATATTCACAATCAATGTTCATTTTAACATACTATGAAATAAAATAATTTTTTTAAAGCTATTTTTAAATAATCTACCTGCTGCCATCATGCTTCTATTTCACTTTACTTAGAATTCATATTTCTTCTGCATATAACCTAAACCAAAGTAATTTGTTACAATTAATAAACCATCCTATAGAGCTCATGATTATAAATCCATAACCAATATGTATTATAGTTTACAATGGAATCCATTACCTAGTGTATTGTGCCTTTATAAAAACCATTCCACGGTTAAATCGCTTTCTATAAACAAAAACAAAACCTTTTAAGTTGTATATATTGATTCCCTTTTATATCTAGATAAATTCGTTTGTAATTACTAGTTCTTTCAATAACATACCTTTTTAGGACTTTCCACACTCGGATATTTATATAATCCTTCACAAAGCGGTTTATATTAATAGACAGTATAACGTCCTTCATTTAAAAAGCGCTAATCCCAGCATGTAATATTTGTTAAGCCACCACTTTCATTCCAGAATTCCTTGATAATATAGGTCCATTTTTCGATGTAACTCACTACGGCACTATAAATGAGATAATGGCAAAATTATCTAAAAAGCAAACTTCAATACCGTTCAGGATTCGGTCATCAAAGAATTCCATCTAGGTGCAAGCAACGCCAACAGTTCAATGTATTTATACCCCTCAAGGTTGCAGCATCTAGTGCAAAATTCGCGCCTATTTTTAATTGCCAATATCTCTGTAACAAGGTAAATCTAATTCACCTGAACTACAATCAAATCATTCATGAATTTAATATCCTTCTGACATAACTACTTTCTATTGGCTAAAAAGCCCTCAAAGTGCTTTAGACATGCCTTCCTTCATTATTATTAATATATTCAGCGTCATACTGACGAATTCACCTCCTATTGGATAGCGTGGAGGCTAATGAATAAAATCAACCTCCCATTATGAATATTCATAGGGTTCTCGATCCCATTGTGAAAACAATATGCTTGCTACTTATTTCAAATCCTTTAAAGATTAAATACAATGAAAAGCAGAGGCGTAAACCATTAATAAATGAATCCTGCTGCTTCCTATCTCTCTAAAAGGGTTGTGACTTTCAAAAAATAAGCCCCTTCTACGAGCTGAACTTATATTCTTATTAAATTATGTTGTGGGATAGCTCACAGTTCAAAACATCAAATACCCTTCTATAAATAATTATAGTGTTATAGCAAGTACCTGAAGGTTTGTAACCTGGTGTACTTCAGGACAGTCGTTCTTTCGTTCTTGAGGCGGGCGTCCTTCAGGTGGTGGCTGGGGTGGTTGTTGTGGCGAGTGTAGCAGCAATAAATACTTTTTTATGGCACAGTGAGAGCAGCGAGAACACGACAAATTTCAGTTGTCGTGACCGAGAAACAGCTAAAAAACAGCTAAAAAAAGCGAGGTTCTCTGTTCTCTGGCATCCAAACCACGTGGTTTTCAGCGTTCAGCGTTTGCAGCGCGCGTTCTCTCCTCCTTCTTCCGGTGTTCCTGAAAATAGGGAGAAGCTACTCTACATGCCGACTTTTAAAGGGACAAACTCCCGAAAGCTCACACTAGCAGCGTGAGTTCTGAGAGTCACTGGCAGGATGTTTTTAATTCCAGCAGCCAATGGGAATTCTGTGATTCCGTCAGCCAATGGGAATTCCGTGATTCCGTCCGTGAACACGGAATTACGGTAAAACAGTGGCCTTGATGATTACCCCTAGGTCTCTTTCCATTTTTGTTGTTGTTACTACCTCCCCCCCATTGTGTAATCTTCCCCTGGGTTTTTGTTTTCCAGGTGCATTGTTTTGCACTTCTTTGCATTGAATCCAAGATGCCATACTTCTGACCATTCCTCCAACCTTGCCAAGTCCCTTCTAATCCTTTCCACACCTCCTTGTGTATCAACCCTGTTGCAGAGCTTTGTGTTCTCTGCAAAGAGGCATATTTTTACTTCCAGTCCTTCTGCAATGTCACTTATAAAGACATTAAAAAGGACTGGACCCAGTACTGAACACTGAGGTACCCCACTAGTGACCCCTCTTTCTTCAGAGTGGACTCCATTTACAATTACCTTCTGTGTCCTGTTGTCCAGCCAATGTTTTACTTAGCTACCACCCTGGGACCCACTCCCAGGCTGGTTAATTGATTATTAATCTTTTGTGTGGGACTGTGTCAAATGCCTTGCTAAAGTCTAGGTAGGCCATGTCCACAGCCCCTCCCTGGTCTACTACTTTGGTCACCCAGTCAAAGAAATCAGTTAGATTCATCTGATATGACCTTCCCCCAGTGAACCCATGCTGCCATGGGTCCTATGCCCCACTAGCCTCTAGGTACTCAGCAATTCTTTCCTTCAGAAGTGCCACATCTCTCCTGTTTGCTATGCAATGTTAAAGGTTTAGCAAGCTCAACACTGGCAATTTCACAAAGATTTCATCCACATTTTCTATGCATAGTTCCTACATTTTTTTACTGTTTACAGGGGTGCACCTGGTGTGTTGCCAAAATCAAAAGCAAATACTTATGGTACCAGTAACACCCCCCCTCACCCCACCACAAAGCTGCTTAAAACCCTGTAATTCATTTAAATCAGTTCAAATATTCTTACTTGGTTTCCATTCTATCATTCATTTACAGGGGTTCCTGGTCTCATCATGCATCTGAATCATGATCAGTCTGACCACCGACAGCAAGGTGACCCATCCATCGGTCAGGAAACTACACTTTCAATTTCAACATGCCAATATGAGCTGAGGTCCCCCCTACTTTCACTCCTTTTTGTGGGAAAACCACTCTCTGGCTTCACTTCTTACATAGTGTGTTTCGGCCCATAAGAGGCTCACAGGTGATCATTAGGGAGCTCCCAAAGTAGGAGAAGGGCACATCGCTCCTTTTTGCAGTGCAATGTTAATGGTTTAGCAAGCTCAACCCTGGACACTACACAAATATTTTGTCACATTTCCTATGCATGTTTTCTAAATTGTTTTAAATGTTTACAAGGTGCACCTGGTGTGTGGCTAAAATCAAAAGCAAATAGTAGTAGTATAGAAATATAGAAATATAGACTTTGATGGCAGATAAGGACCGTTTGGCCCACCTAGTCTGCCCATTTCCCTACCTATTGGATAAGCTGCAGATCCTAGTTAATCAACTGCCTACTTCTTCCTACCCCCATCAGAACTGTCTTATGTCTGTTCCATGCATTCTTGAATTTCCCCGCTGTTTTTGACCCCACGACCTCCTCAGGAAGGCCATTCCATGTCTCCATCACCCTCTCTGTGAAAAAATACTTCCTCACATTGCCCCTGAGCATTGCCCCCTCTATTTTCAAATTGTGTCCCCTTGTTCTTGCACATCTCTTTTTCTGAAAGATACTACCCTCTTGGACTTTGTTGATTCCCTTGAGGTACTTGAAAGTTTATATCATGTCCCCCCCTTCCTCCTTTCCTCAAGGGTATACATATTAAGCTCCTTTAGTCTCTCTTCATATGGCTTCTGTTGCAGACCCAGCACCATTTTAGTTGCCCTGCTCTGGACTGCCTCCATCCTGTCTATATCCTTGCGGAGATGGGGTCTCCAGAACTGCATGCAGTACTCCAGATGGGGTCTCACCAACTCTCTTTACAGAGGGATAACAACTTCTTGTTTTCCACTGGTGATGCCTCTCCCTATACAAAACTACTTAATGGTACACCCATTGTTGACACTGACTGTCCACCATGTGTTACTAATTTCAAACCTGCTTCAACATTTAACCCCTCCCCCACTACCTCTACAGCCTTGATTACATATCAAAACCTGGTAATGCAGGATATTAATAAATGTTTTCTAACCAGATGGCCACATCATGAAAGAAATGTAACAAAAGATAAAAAAAATCAAGCATTGACAGAGTTACACAATCTGGATCATCTAGAAATAAAAGTGGCTGACAAGGGGAGAAATAGTCATCACGGACGAAATAAAGAGTGAAGTGGAAATGTTTCATCGGCTGGATGAAGCTATCAGTTACAAGAGACTGTCTGAAGATCCCACTTTCAGTCTTAAAATCAGAATTTACAATTTTCTTGCAGAAAATATTACTATGGGTGTTATTGCCAGAGCCATTAAAAACAAGACTGCAATTATTGCAGATCTTGTAAATTTGGTGGATCTGGCTTGCATCACTGAGACCTGGCTGGATGGACACTCCGGCCCTATTTTAGAAGACACGCAATTCCAGCTGGTTACTCTGTGATTTACCGCCCGAATTGGATCATGGGGGAGGTGCAGGAATTCAGTTTGTTTTAAGGGCGAATTAGGGCCTCCACCTGGTGTATCAGTTGAGGAGGCTGAGTCATTTGAGTGTACCATGGTAGCAGGTGTAGGTTGTAGGATCATTCTCATCTACTGTCCACCCGATGATGGGAAATGGTTCCTTCAGGAAGTGGCGAACTTTGTCATTGACATGGCATTTGAGTCATAGAAACCTAGAAACATAGAAGTTGACAGCAGATAAGGACTGCAAGGCACAGCCAGTCTGCCCATTTCTTTTTCTACCTTATGAATGTGCCATTGGCCTTTGCTCTGTCAATGGCCTATCTCTTCATACTCATCTGTATTGCTCCCTTATGCCTGTCCCATGCCTGTTTGAAGCCCTGCACTGTATTCATATCCACCACTTCCTGAAGTAGGCCATTCCATGCATCCACCACCCTTTCTGTGAAAAAGAACTTCCTCGCATTACCCCTTAATTGGCCTCCCTCTAAGCTCATGCTGTGTCCTCTTGTATTGCTGTTTTTCTTATATTGAAACATATTAGACTATTTCACCTTGTTAATGCCCTTAAGGTGTTTGAATGTTTCAATCATATCAACTCTCTCCCTCCTTTGCTCTAGGGTATACATATTGAGTTCAGTTAATCTGTCCTCATATGTTTTCTGATGCAGTTCCTGCACCATTTTGGTTGCCCTTCTCTGGACTGTCTCAATTTGGTTAACGTCCTTGTGAAGGTGTGGCCTCCAGTACTGCATACAGTACTCTAGATGGGGCCTAACCAGCGTCTTGTAAAGAGGGATTATTACCTCCCTCTTCCGACTTGTGATACCCCTACTAATACACTCCAACATCTCTAGCCTTACCTACTGCTTTAGTGGTCTGCTTGGATGATTTCAGGTCATCTGTGATGATGACGCCCACGTCTCTTTCTTCCCTTGTGACTGCCAGCAACTCCCCTCCCAGCCTATGGGTGGCTTCAGGTTTTCTCTTCCCTATGTGCATGATCTTGCATTTCTTTGCGCTAAACCCCAGCTGCCACTCTTCCGACCATTTTTCTAGTTTATCCAGATCTCTTCTCATTCTGCCCACCCCATCTGGATCATCTACTCTGTTGCAGATCTTGGTGTCATCTGCAAACAGACAAACCTTACCCTCCAGTCCATCTGCAATGTCACTGATGAAGATATTGAAGAGGACTGGCCCCAGGACTGATCCCTGAGGTACCCCACTTGTGACTTGCATCTCTTCTGACTGTATACCATTTACCACCACTCTCTGTTTTCTGCCCATCAACCAGTTTGCCACCTAGTTGATTAAAGTCTGACCCACCCCAAGCCTATCCAGCTTATTAATCAATCTTCTGTGTGGAACAGTGTCGAAAGCTTTCCTGAAGTCAAGGTAGGCAACATCAACTGCTCCCCCTTGGTCCACCACTCTGGTTACCCAGTCAAAGAAATCTATGAGATTAGTTTGACAGGACCTTCCTTTTGTAAACCCATGCTGTCTTGGATCCTGTGCTCCTATGGATTCAAGGTGTTGCACTATCCTTTCCTTAAGGAGTGTCTCCATAATCTCACCCACTACTGAGGTAAGACTGACTGGTTTGTAGTTCCCTGCCTCCTCCCTGTTACCACTGTTGTGGAGCGGGATCACATGAGCCCTTCTCCAGTCTCCTGGAACCTCTCCTGTGCTCAAAGACTCACTAAACAGTTCTGATAATGGCTCTGCTAGTTCCACCCTTAACTCCTTTACTACCCTGGGATGTATGCCATCAGTTCCCATTGCCTTGTCCACCCTGAGCTTATCAAGCTCTTGTAGGGCCCTTTCTTTTGTGAAGGGACTAGTGCACACCTCCCTCCCCCCTGTGTCCATGGTGCTGAGCTGTGGTCCCTGCCCTACCTTCTGTTCAGTAAATACTGAGCAGAAGTATCTGTTAGGATATATGCTTTACTGGTCCTCCTCCTCACATGCCCCTTATCCCCTTTGATCTTAGCAATACCCCCTCTGGACTTTCTCCTTTCACTAATGTATCTATAGAAAGTCTTGTCACCTTCTTTTACTGTTCGTGCTAGTGTTTCCTCGGTTTGGGTCTTTTTTCTGCCTAACTGCCTTCCCTGTTTCCTTTAGGGAAGTTTGGTATGCCTCCCTATCTTCATCCTGCTGCGTTCACTTATATTTCCTGAAGGCCAACCTTTTGGCTCTGACTTTTTCTGCTACTGTGTTTGAGAACCAAAGTGGTTTCCTTCTTCTTTTGCACTTCCTTTTCTCAGTAACACAATGGGATGTTGCTTCAAGTTTTGCATCTTTAATGCTTGCCCACTTTGCCTGTACCCCCTCACCTGTATTTCTTTTTGCCAGGGCTAGCTTAACTCTGTTGGCCATCTTATCAAAGTCAGCTCCTCTGAAGTCCCATATTTTTGCTTTGGAATGGGATGATATTGTTCTAATGGCCAAATTGAACCATACCATGTGATGGTCATTGGCACCCAGGTGACCTTCTACCTGGAGATCTGTGATCCTTTCCCTGTTAGTCAGTACTAGATCTAGGATTGCCCTGTCTCTTGTGGGTTGTTGTACCAGTTGTTTGAGGCCTTCCCTCTGCAGGGACTCCACCATGTGTCTAGTTCTGGCAGATGTCCCTGCTGGTATTGACCAATCTGTATCTGGCATGTTGAAGTCTCCCATTATCAGAACCACACCTTTAGCTGTCATGTTTTGTATATCTTCTAACAGTAACATGTCTATGTCCTCCCCCTGGTCTGGAGGCCTGAACACAACCCCAGTTTGTATGGCTGTCCCATTTCCTGTTTCCAGGGTGACCCACAGTTCTTCTGGCTCCTTATGTGTATTCTGAATTTCTGTAGCTTTAATATTTTAGTAGTCTTATTTGTTTGTGACAAGGGAGGTGACTCAGGGGAGGGCATTGGACATGGCCTTTCCTGGACTTCAGCAAAGCTTCAGCAAAGCCTTTGACACTGTGCCACATAGAAGGCTATTAAACAAACTGGGGAATATGGTAGTGGGCAGGGCAGTAGTGTGGTGGGTGGGTAATTGGCTGGGTGGCAGGACACAGAGGGTTGTGGTAAATGGCTGTCACTCCACAGGTGAAAGAGTGACCAGTGGGGTACCACAGGGATCAGTGAAGGGACCAATCCTATTCAACGTCTTCATCAGTGACATAGTGCAGGACCTAAAAGGCAGAATTTCCCTGTTCACTGATGACATGAAGCTCTGTAACAGAGTGGACACACCAGAGGGTGTAGACAGAATGAGGAAAGACCTGCAGAAACTTGAAGAATGGTCAAGGGTTTGGCAGTTGACATTCAATGCAAAGAAGTGCAAGATAATGCATATGGGACACAAAAACCCTGGAACAACATATCAGTTGGGGGTGAGAATTTAGCATGCACCAAGCAGGAAAGGGACCTTGGGGTTATCATCTCTGATGACCTCAATTAGGGAAACAGTGCAACAAGGCAGTAGGTAAAGCAAATAGGGTGCTAGAATGCATAGGCAGGGGCATCCCAGTAGGAAAAGGGAGGTCATAATTCCACTGTACAAGACACTGGTGAGGCCCCCCTTGGAGTACAGTGTACAGTTCTAGAGACCTTATCTATGTAAGGACATAGACAGGGTAGAGAAGGTTCAGAGGAGGGCAGCAAAGATGGTACAGGGATTGCATCACAAGTCCTATGAGTACAGGCTAAAGGACTTGAATATGTCCTCTCTGGAGGAGAGGAGGGAGAGAGGGGATATGACAGACACATACAAGTACCTTACAGGGAGAAACATGGTGCAGGAATACACTATTTTCCAGTGAAAAAGATGTTCCAGGACTAGAGGGCATGGGATGAAGTTGGAGGGAGGGTGATTCAGAGGAAACATGAGGAAGAATTTCTGCACAGAATGGGCGGTAAACAAGTGGAAAGCCCTACCAGAGGAAGTGGTGGGGGCTGAAACAATCATAGGATTTAAGAATCCATGGGATACACATAAGAGAATTCTGGAGGTAAGGAGCAACAGACTTCTAGAAAAACATAATGGGAAGTTACAAGCTAAAATGGGCAGACTGGGTGGGCCATAGGCCCTTATTTGCCACCAGTGTCTATGTATCCATGTATCTATGTATTTATGACGCCCTTCCCCAGAGAACCAGGGAGCCATTACAAAGACAATAAAATACAAAGTAAAATAGTACACACAACTCTGTTCAATACTATTAAAACAAAGAAATAAATATTTAAATACTTGTAGCTAATATACTAATTTAATCCCTGAATGCTGGCATGAACAAAAACGTTTTCAGATCCTGTTTAAAGGCCTCAAACGAGGGGGCTTCCCTAAAAGTCCTAGGTAAGGAATTCCACAGTTGAGGCTGCCACCTCAAATGCCCAGTCCCTGGATTGTTTTAATCTTGCCTGCCAGACTACCAGAAGGCCTCCCTCAGCTGAGTGGAGATGGTGACTAGAAAAGTGAGGATGCAGGAGCTCTGACAGGTAGCCCAGGCCCAGTCCATGTGGGGCCTTGTAGGTCAGAAGACCCACTTTAAAGAAGATATGTCACTTCACTGGCAGCCAATGCAGTTTGCACAGCACTGGTGACACATGACAGGAGCTCGAGAGGTCCATTAGTAGCTGGGCCATCACATTCTGCAGCAGCTGAAGATGCCACAGCCCTCCCCCTTGACCCCAAGGTAAACAGTGTTGAAGTAGTCCAGTCTCAAGGTCACGAATGAATGTACCAGCATGGGCAGGTCATCAGGCGGGATGAGGGGCTTAATCAGGCTATTTCATAAATGATAAAAGCCACTCTGGACAACCGCTGCCACCTGAGCCTCCAGTGTTAGCTTATTGTGCAGGATGAATCCCAGATTTTTCACCTTGGTGGAGGCTAATTCCGAGAGGGGCTGAGCAAAAGCTCAATCTCCCTTTCAGAAGCCTCCATGCCTGCCCTTCAACCTGTCTCCACCACTAGTGCCTCAGTCTTCTCAGGGTTCAATCTCAACCAGCTCGATGACATCCAGGACTGGATCTCAGACAAGCACTTATTTAGCACATCGACTGCATCCTGTTTCCCAGGTACAAAAGACAGATAGATTTGGGTATCATCGGCATAACAATGAGACCCAAGCCCATACCCCCTAATGCTCTCACCCAGGAGCAGCATGTATACTGCAAACAACATAGGTGAAAAGACCAAACCCTGGGGAAACCCATAGGACAGAGCCATTGGGCGCATGGAGTATTCCCATAGCATGCCCCTCTGAGCCCTGTCCTTAAGATAGGACTCAAACCAGCTGAAGACCTTGCTGGTGAGTGCTACATATCCCCCTAAGTCAGTCCAACAACAACCCATGGTCCACCGTATCAAATGGTGATGAGAGATCGAGGAGAATAAAAATTGGCCACTCTCTCCTATCCCTCACCCTAAGCAAGTTATTGAGCACCTGGACCAGTGCTGTCTCTGTGCTGTGCATTGCCCTAAACCCAGACTGGAGGGGCTCATAGATGCAAAAGGCAGTAAGGTGCACCTCAAGCTGTAGCACAACCACCTTCTCAATAACCTTTCCCAAAAAGGAAAGGTTAGAGACGGGATGGTAGTTCACCAAGATGTCCAGGTCCAGGGATGGCTTTTCCAGCAGATGCTTTACCAAAGCACTTTGCAATGCCTTTGGAGAAAACCCTCCATTGAGAACAATCTTGATGAATACTGGACCTAACTACCCCATACAACTCACTAGTAGTTACACTGAGCCTGGATCCAGATTACAGAAAGTTGACTGCAGCTCAGAGATCACCTCACATACTTCTCACTGTCACTGAGTAAAACTCTCCCCAGGAACACTGAGCCTGACCCTGATTCCCAGGCTCCACCCTGCTGGGTTGAACCAACCCAGTGAGAGAAATCCCTGTCCTAATGGAGGACACCCTATCCAAGAAGAACCAAGCAAACTTCTCATACTTTGTGAGTGAAAAAGCTCTAACAGGCTTCAGACAGGCTAGATGAAAGAGCCTGCCCACCTCAGGAAAAGCAGAGCTTGTCTGTTCTTCCCATCAGCAATCTCCCTAGACAGAGAAGCCACATTCTAACGTGTGATTGCATTCTGATAATCATTGTAATGAGACATCAGAACTAGTTTATTCTCCCGGGCCCTGGACTTTCTTCAACAATGCTCCAACCTTTACCCCTTGGCCTTCATCACCCTTAACTGCCCATCAAACAAAGGTGAGCCAAGACATGACACCAATGGGTGTACATGGATCAGCACTGGAAGGTAAAATACCTCAGCGACAGCCGGATTATAAGCCACCACTGCTGCCTCTGACCCACCAGCACGTGCCTTCAACACTTCCGAGGTGTCCAGCACTGCCAAAAGTCCCTCAAGGTGCAGCCCTCTAAGGGGTGGAACCGGACTACCTCCACAGGGGATGCACTGCAAGGGAGAGCCCTGAAACTAAACCTTAGTGTACTGATCCAACCAAGTGATCTTATCAATCTCAAGATCATTAATCTTGAGCCCCAGTGAGAACACCAGGTCCAAGGCATGACCATGTAGGTGGATTCCAGACATAATCACTTGTGCGAGGCCCAGAGCTTCCATGCTCTGAAGGAAATCCTGAGCAAAGTCTGAGCCCTCATTGTCAACCCAAGCATTAAAGTCATTAAGAATAAGCCATCTTGGCAACTCCAACACCTTATCAGTGACAAAGGCCACAGTTTCCCCAAAGGAACTCCCCCCCCCATTCCTAAGGGGATGGTACACAAGTAGGATCCCACGGCCTGCACCTAAACCCCCATGCACAACCTCACATTCAAACAACATGGTATTCCCACTGGGTGCACCACCAAGTTTAGCTCAAATCTAAAACAGATGCCACCCCCCCATGCGATCACTCCTCTGTCAGTGAACCACCGAGAACCAGCCTGGACTGCCGACTCCAGAACTGGATAGAATCATCCCCTAGCCTGGTCTCAGTGATACAAGCCATGTCGACTGATGAGACAAGATCCGCTACACACTTGGTTCATGAACTACCTCTCCAACCGACAGCAATTCACCTATTTCAACCGGACGACCTCCAACCTCTTATCAGTCCACTGTGGGGTCCCTCAAGGATCCGTCCTTGGTCTGACCCTATTCTCATTATTCATCAATGACCTACCATCCTCCACTGACCATGCTCACTCCACCCTGTACGAGGACGACCTTGTCCTCCTGGTCAGCTCCCGGGACATCTCCACTATAAACTCCCACCTGAATATCGACTTTGAATGCATCCAAACTTGGCTGGGGGACCACAGGCTCACCCTCAATCTCAAAAAAACCCAATCCATGCTGTTTGGGTCCCTGAACAAAATAAAATCTTGCCCTGCTCCCCTGCTGATCCTCTGGGTGGATGGCTCACCCCGTGAGACAGTAAGTTCTGCCAAGTACCTGGGCGTCACCTTGGACCCACAGTTGGACCTTACCTCGCACATTCGCAACATCTGCAAGGCCACAAATTGTAAGCTTGGCCTAGCTTACCGAGCCAATATCTGCCTCACCCCCGCTGCTCACTTGGCCCTAGCTAGGGGGGGGTCCTCCTCCCCTCACTCTGCTATGGACTCGTAACATTTGCCCCAGCTCCCAAATCCAGCCTCTCAAAATGGGACACGGCCTACAATAATGTCTGCCGCTTCGCACTTTCTGCCCCTCCCCTCACCCTCCATTGTGACTTATACAGCCATCTGGAGTGGCTTCCCCGCGAAAAACACCGCTCCTTTGTTCTAGATAATTTCATTGACAATATCATCTGCTCTGGCACACCTCCAGCCTTAGCCCTTCCCCTTAAACCAGGTGCCCCATCCTATCACCTAAGATCTGGGACAAACCAGGAATGCCTGGTTCCTAGAACCCGCACCCTCGCGGGGGATCGGGCCTTCTACATATATGCCCCCATACTCTAGAACTCGCTCCCCGAGTCCACTCGGTCCTCCTCCTCCCATCCTAGCTTTAAAGCCTCCCTCTGGAACTTCCTGAAACCTCCCTCCCCCTGTTCCTGCTCCTTGTAGCCCTACTCCACTGCCCCTCTCCTCCCTTCAATCTGGTAGGGTGGAGGCCTCAGCGCTACTTGCACTTCTTCTTGGTAACTGGCCAGGAATCCTGGACTTGGACTCCTGCCTAGGGCTCCCCCCCCCCTGCAGGCACTTACCATTGTCTTTGCTTCTGTTTTACTCCACTGTCCACCTCCCAATTACATCCCACCTACCTCACTCTATTGCAATGTACTGTGCCAACCTTGTCCTAGAGCCAGCCTTCAAATGCCTGTTATTTCTGGTATTTTACAGACTCCTCTAATGTCCATGTATGAACATGTTGCCAACCTTGCTCTAGAGTCAGCCTTGAAATTCCCGTTTACTCCCTATGTAACTTTCTCCATCCCTCAACTGTTCATGAATGTACTTTGTGCCTACCGTTCTCTAGAGCCAGTCTTGAATTGCCTGTTGTTATGCTATGTATTTCTTTTGATTCCTCAATTGTTTATGTATGAAGTTGTCCTCTGTAACTCTCCCGGGTCGCACCTGAAAATAGGCACTTGGCTGTCTAGTGTGCTTACCCGGTTAACAAAAGCAAATAAATAAATAAATAATAGCAGTCTTGTTTCTTATCAATTTGGCATTGCATAATACCACCCAAAGTGCACAAAAGGAGAAAGCCGGACCCTCAGCTGCCTGTCCACTCAGTCTGGTGGGTTTCCTGGTTAAAGGGACCAAACCCAACTGACCTCTCTCAAGTCCCTTCCTCTTCCCAGAGCATCTTGAGGTCCTCACTGTCCCAGCTGTGCCTTCCCATCAGACCTTAGTACAACCCATCTTGTCTTCCTCCTCCTGCTCCTGCTCCTCCTCCCAATCCCCAGCTACAGCTCCCTACACCACCAAAACAAAGCAGCCGGCACAGGGGGGAGATGGAAGGGGTGCAGGTTTCTTAGCAAGGACAGGGAATAACAACACCTAGGAGTTTGTAATAAGTAGCACATCCTGGAATAGTTTAAAACTATATACCATCACCCCAACCCCTAACACCCATTCATACCTAGTCAACTCTCACTTATAAAATACAAACTCTACCTATCTAAAACCCTAAGCCAAATCACCCCCAAAAAAATAAATAAAATGAGCTACAGCAAACCACAACCCAGAGTACACTAAAGTCTGACTGATAATGAGTTTATCCCGTTTGTGAACAGAATCACAGGAACTAGTCAGCTCAGAGAAGGTGTAGTCCAATTCATTGTAGTGTACTCAAGCTAAGTGCTGTAACAGAAGATACCTAGCCTAACAAATGTAAACACAAGTCCTGGGGCCCAATACTCAAAAAGGCACAAAGCGCAGCACAAACATTAGCGCTGCACCTTGCAGTTGCCCAGGTGTCAAAAACTATTCAGTGGAATAGCACACTGGCACTGTTTGACTGAATATAGGGACATGACAGCCCAGGGCTAAACACTTAGTGCTGGGCAGACATGGCTCCTCAAGTAGGGCACCACAATGACTTGCGCCTGCATTAAATTTTTAGTATCCAAATGGCCCCATGCAAATGAGCTCATTGGCCATGCAAAGTACTAAGGGGCCATTTGTATGCCCATTACAGGCTCATTTGGATGGGTAGCCCAGCAATGTATCACGGCGCTGCTCCCCACTTGCCCAGCCCCTGAGATCAATCCCTGGTGCTAGTGCTCTTCAGTGGTTGAAGTTGGCAACCCTCCTGCTCTGCTTCGCTCTGCTCTGCCCAGAAGCAAGGTTGATAACAGACTCTCTGTACCACTCTGCACCGATCCTAAAAAGAGAAGAGGTGAGAAAGTCTGATAAATTAAACAAAGAAACAAAACAAAAACAGCACCAACCTGTACTAAAATTTAGATACTAAAAATAACAAACCTAACACTGCTACTTCTAACTCACTGTAAATCCCTAACTAATGCTCCTCCCTACTAATCTCAAAGACCTTGGCTTGCTTCTTCAGTGTAAGCAGTAGCAACATAAACTAACTTTAGGGTTTGACTTAATATTAGAAAACTTAAAAGATGTAAACAAATTCTAAAAATTCTGGGTTCTCTCAAACAAAACTGCTATAGTTACAGTACCAGTGCCACCCCCCCCCCCCCCCCCAACAAAGCTGCTTAAATGCTTTAAATTTATTCAAATCATTTCAAATGTTCTTACTAGGTTTTCATTCCATTATTCATTTACAGGGGTTCTTGGCTTCATCATTCAACAGAACCATGATCAGTCTGACCACCAACAGCAGACTGACCACACTAATCAGTCATAGAAACATAGAAACTGTCGGCATATAGGATCTCCAGGCCCACCAAGTCTGTACAAGTGTTATATCTCCATGTTGCCCAAGAACCCTAGATGATCTAGGTAATTCCTCCTGCCCCCTCTCCAGAATTCAGTTGTACCTATCCCAAGCAACCTTGAATACCCTCACTGTCTTGGCACCCACCATGTCCTCAGGGAGTGCATGCCACCCATACACTACCCTTTCTGTGAAGTACTGTTTCATAATGTTTCCCTTGAATCTTCCCCCTTCTAGCTTCATGTCAAGACTTCTTGTCCTTGAGAGCCTCTTATTCTGGAATATACTGCTATCCAGGACCTTGTTTATACCCTTTTGGTGCCTAAAGGTCTCTATCATGTCCCCCTTCCCCTTCTTTGCTCCAGGGTATACATGTTGAGATCTTTCAGCCTCTCTTCATATGTCAAATGGCTAAGTCCTCACACCATTTTCATTGCCCTCCTCTGGACCCTTTCCACTCTATTCATGTCACTCTTAAGGTACAGTCTCCAAAACTGGACACCGTATTCAAGGTGTGGCCTCGCCAGCTGCTTGTACAAGGGCATCACCACCTCACTGTTTCTGCTCATAAAACCCCTGCCTATGCATCCCAGCATTCTACTGTCCCTCACTACTGCCCTCTCACATTGCTTAGCCACCTTGAGAGCATTAGATATGATTATACCAAGGTCCCTCTCCTGCTCTATCGCTTCCAGGATCTGACCATCGACCCTGTGCTCTGTTTTTAGATTTCTACTCCCTTAGTGCATAACTTTGCACTTTTTTGGCATTAAAGCACAACTATCACACTTTTGACCACTCATCTAGTTTGTGCAAATCCCTTCTCATTTTTTCTACCCCATTGGCGGTGTCTACTCTGTTGCAGAGTTTGTATCATCTGCAAAGTCCATAAACTACTGTATACTTTAAATTTTAACATGCCAATATGAGCTAAGGTCACACTGCAATTTTTTTATTTATTTATTTTGTTTACTTTGCTCACAGGGTAAATAAACTGAGCAATAGCCCTTTTTCAAGAATGAACGAGAGCCGCAGTAATTGTAGCTAAAAATTATGCAAATTAATAACATGTATTACAACATAAAATAGCAGAGACAACACATGATGGTATAAAATATAAATTAACAGCAGAATTAAGCAGCAGATTTAAGTGGTTAAGTTAGCAATAACCACAACAGGGTATGGGGTTATAGGCATTTAATGCATACCTGGGGTGCATTGTGAGGCATGAGGCTGCAGGCCAAGTGTCCTCACAGCACCCCAGGCATGCATTAAATGCCTATAACCCCATACCCTGGAGTGGGTTATTGCACTTATAACATGGGTTCTGTAAAAAATCTGAAAGTGGACAGAAAAAACACTTTTTTTGCCTTGTGGAAAGACAGAAACAGGGACTGTATAGTGCTGTCTCACAGAGTAGTTGTTTACTAAATAAGCACACTGCAAGAGTGTTGTGCATACAGAAATGTCACACATACATTACTTATGTGATATGTCACATTTCGTGTGCCATCACACAGCTGTGTAGTGTGTGAACAATGTCTGTCTGATGTCTGGAATGAAGATGGGGAGAGAAAGTCACACAGAACCACAGCAGAGGTGCCTCAAGACATGCCATGTGGTTGCTCAGTCTGTTCAGTGCAGTAGGAAGGCATTTTGGTGCCCTGAACAAGAGACTAATTTTGCACCCCCACCCCCAGAAAAGAGCCAGGGGTCTGGGGTCTGCAAGGCCCCCTGAAGCTCTGAGAGGTTTACATGCTCTGTGGAGAGTTTTGAGGCTTGGTCCCTGGAAGGCTGGAAATGTGTCAATCAACCCTCCCCCCAAAATAGATTCAATCTATTTGGGGGGAGGATAGTCTGATTGATAATTTATTAAAAGCAATGCAGATGCATTCTTGCAGCAGCATGGGTGGGTATGAGTGATGACAAACTATTTTTCCATTCTGCATTCTGAATATTTGAATGCGCTTAGGCTGGCTGGTCAGGAAAACGCAGTATGTAAACTAATATGCAGTTGTGTCACATTCCTATATCTTCAAAACTGAGAGACATAAGAAAATACATGTGTACTCAGTTCTTATGTCTCTCAGTTTTGAAGATACAGGAATCTGACACAACTGCATATTAGTTTACACAGCTACTTTTGGACTATCTGACTGTTGCTAGAGAAGTGGAAGAAGAAAAGGTTTGACCATCTCAAGGGGTCATACGGCCATTCAGAGTCCACAGTCCAACTCTGACATCAGTGTTATAACCCGCCACCTGCCAGTAAAGCAGAAAAAGCACATCCCAACCAACTTGAGGGAGTCTACTATTTGTAGAGCCACAGAAAATTACCATAGGCTTCTACTGCTAACTATAAAAGAAGACAATGAAATATTATTTATTGTCTTGTTAACCGAAATAGTAAACTCAAAGCAACCAGGGCATGATAGCAAATCAAGCTGATCATTTATTTTATTGCCATGTAAACCCATTTATGGGGGTAATCCACTTTACAGCATCCCAGAGGTAGGGCGGGCAGGGTGAGCAAGCCGAGCATTAAAAAGGTTGAAGAGGTATAAAGTTCAGAATCCAATAATCCCTCAGCATGCAGGTTTTTACCCAAACATCCTGAACCTCAAGAGCAGACCAGTGTCTTATGTTACCATGAGGTTAACCCTGAGCCCATGAAAAGTGTGTAAGTGAGAAATTTGAACACCATCCAATCCTGAGTAACAGAAACATATGTCTTCCAAATAATTTGAATAATTTTCCATTTAAAAAATGTTTCACTTAGCTTTTATTGCAGCCAATATGTAATATACTGTACTTTCAGAACTGTGAAGGCTTCTGCTTTTTAAAATGGTATCATTGCAGATACAACTGTTTAAGCATCTGTGATCAGTATGATGGTATTTGTAACAACAACTGAAGTTCAGTTGTTGTTACAAATATCATCTGAAGTATTACTGCACACACTATATCGTGCCCTCTAACCCCAGAAGTGTTGTTAGCAAACACTTTGTTTGTTCCAACTAATCTGTTGTATCTAGTCATCATCTGTTACGGCATCCATCTCTCTCTCTCTCTCTCTCTCAAATTTTTTTTCTTATAGCAAACAGTTTGTTCCAACTAATCTTGTATCCAGTCATCACCCCTAAACCACTTGTCTGGACAAAGTAAATCCCTATGTCCAAAAAACTCTCTCTGTCTCTCTTTCAGGGCTGATCCTCTTTAATAGCAGTCACAGACTGACTAGTGTGCAGTGCAATGTGCAGGAGTCGCAGTGACTAAGGTCTACTCTCGCCATCTCGGGGTCTGACTGAAGGCTCAGGCAGTCAGCAGGCTCTACTCTGGGTCATGAATGGCTGTGTCTGTGATGGGCAGTGCCTGTCTCAGGCTGCCTGGACTATTAGGAAAGAAAGTAGCCCTGCGCGGGCCGTGGGGGAGCCTCCCTGCAGAATGAGGAGGGCAATGCGGGTCAAGAAGAGGAGGAAATTGAAAAATGATGTGGTGAGTGGGAGGGATGGTGTCGCATGGCATGGGGCAGTCAGTCTCAGCCCAAGCCAGCAGTGGGGGTGGCAGCTTATTCACTCCCATCCGGGCAGACAGTCCCATGAACAGATCTACTACAGCAACCAGTCCGGTCACCACGACACCTCGCCACCCACCAGCCGAGCTGAACCAGGCCAAAGCAGGCGCCTCGGGCCATTGACTCAATCACAGTGACCCAATCAATTTGAACAAAACTCAAGAAATAATGAACTTCAGAAATCAGACAGATTTCCTTCCTTCCATTTCAATCCTCCTGATCAGTGCAGTAATGCATTTCTTTTCCTATCAGAATCACCCCCACCCACCCCACCCCGGCACTGCCACCACCACATACATTCACATCTCACAGTCTCACAAACTAAACAACAGCCAACAGGACAAATTGAATTTTCATTAAACAATAAAATTTGGGTCACAGACACATGGGAAACAGGACGGGATGACTAATTGCTGCTTGCTTTTGCTGATGCATTGTTTGCTTAATGCTGCTTACACTTCAAGATGGAGCTTAGTGACTAATGGATCTCATACTCTTGTCTTCTCTGTCTCTCATCTCTACACCACTCTGCTGTCTTTCTACACTCTACCCTATCACTTTTGTTTGCTGTCTCTCTATTTAGTCTCCACTCTCACAATAATATGGCTCCACTCTCTCACTGTCTCCCCAATTTAACTGCCTCTCACTCTCACCACACATGCTCCGCCCGTACCTTTATACTAATGGGTGGTGCTAGCTCTGGCCCACCCACAGTTTTTTCTTTCTCTAATGTACGCACCACCTACCACATGATATTTTGCCTACAGCTCATGTGACACCGGCCCCACCAGACTTGCTGGTCTTCCGCAGGTGCGCCCCTCCTGACAGCCATTCTAATTACAGACAGAGCCAATAAAAAAAAATGTAAGCTGTAGCGCTGCTGCAAAGTGAATAAAAACAATAAACTTCAGATGAAAATTGCTCCCCTTGGAGGTTCCCACCCTTCCTATGATACTGGCTCTGTTTCTCTGTGCCTCTCTTTCTCTACCTCTGTCTCTCGCTGGCAGCTCACATGTAGGTCCCCCCTTGTCACAGCTTTACAGGTAGAACTGACAAAGCTCAGAGCATTAGGAACAAGGCACGGGAGAGAAGTGAGAAAGAGCACATCAGAAATGCTTCACCAGATGAAATTCTCTCTCTCTCTCTCTCTCTCTCTCTCTCTTTCTTTCTCTCTCACTCTCTCCCAATTAGTGTGCCATTCGGGATTGGAAAGAAAGAGCACACGATACAGAATATTGTTTGGAACAAGGCATGGGACAGGTGTGAGACAAAGCCACACCACAAATGCTTCAACATACAGTATGAATTGCACACTCTCTTTCTCTCACTCTCTCTGCCCCTCAATGTGGCACTTGGGGTTGTCAAGAAGGAGCACAATCACACAGCATAGCATTTGGAACAACTTTTCCTTGATGGCACTGTTACACTGCTGCTGTACACTGTGGCTGTCTCGCTCGCTTTCACTGACTCTCTCTGTTGCACTCCGTGCTCTGCAGTATACTGCCAATGATGGTACAAAACCAAGAATGGCAAGACACACAGAGAGCACACCTCAGACATGTGAAATTTAAGATCCACTGGCTCACTCTCACTATATCTCTCTCTTTTGCGGTCCATGATGTGCACTTTACTGGCCATGGCTTTGCACAAACAGGAATAAAGAACCACAGAGAGAGAAGATTGCAGGAATTCTGACTTTAAGCACTGGTACCTTTCTCTGTCTCTGTCACTCTCTTTCTCTCTTGAGAAAGAGAAGCCCACCTGATCCTGAATGCTCTGCCTGTCCCCATTGCTCCAGCTTACTGTCCCCGCCATGTACTGGTAATGTTCCACAGGCAGCACAGACAGCGACAGAGTGTCAGGCTACAGAGACAGTGAGCGACACAGAGAAACAGACACATGCAGAGCAAAATCCAGAGCAAGGCGAGTTTGCCGTACACTGTCTCTCTCTCCCACTCTGTCTCTCTCGCAGAACCTCATTGAGAAACTACCACACACAGTCAATAACTGGGAGTGACACTTTGATCTGCTCCACATATATGGTGGCAGTCCAACTGTAGGTGTCTTGCAGGTGGAGGGAGGGCTTGCACTCTCCAAAGCCACACAGTGACACTGCAATGAGACAGCGCCTCACTCCATAAGAACACAGCACATCATTTTTGCCTCAGAAACAGAGAGAGCCACAGCTGACAAAAGTAAATCAGGGCCATAGTTCTGATTCATACCTTGACAGATGATGAAGATTAATACACTGTTCTGACAGCTGGACTCTCTCACTTAACCACATGCTTTCATGGCTGCTGCTCTCCTTTGGCTTTCTCAAGCAGGAAATGAGTGCTGATGGCACCTTCCCTGACTCCCTCTGTGGAATTGTGCAATCCACCAATTGGGTTGCATGGTTTTCACTACCCATGTTTTAAAAACATTTATAATGTAATTTACCACGTAATTTCTCTTTCTTTTATGGAAAGAACTCTCTGGTTTCATCTTTTAATTTTAAATTTCTTCTTCAAATTTTGCTAATCTTTTTTTTAATATCCTCTATGTTTTTCTTAAATTTCTCCTCTTCAGATATTACCTGTAGTTGAGCTTGGATTTTTTTTAATATCATCAGCCAATGTTCTCCTCCCTTCCAGTACTGCATCTATCAAGACATACAGACATGGCCAGATATTTCGTGAAATTTCTCAAGAGTTTCTCTCTGCTGCCCCTACTGTGTAAATGGAGAAAGCAGGAGATTTCTCCAGAAATATCACAGAAATTTCAGGAAATATCTGGCCATGTCTTTGGCTGTGACTGTACATAAAGTCATTTGAACATCTGTTATGTATTCCTTCCCATCTGTCCACTAGTTTTTTTTTATTCAACACCAGCTGCCTAGTTCCCAGGCTATCACCAATGTCTGCAAAATTCTCCATTTACAATCAGCAGATATATGTGTGTGTATATATATATATATATATATATATATATATATATAATAATATATGAATTAGCCAACATGGTTAGAAAAATAGATCTGAAAAAGTCCAACTTGTACCCATATGTAATGGTGTAGCGGGCATGAAAACTACAAATGTGGTTAATGTTCAGAAGTCCATCCACCCTAAAGTGTCAACTCATGATGTCCCAAATTAGAGTCCAGAAAAGCAAATGTTCAGGATGGGTACCCTTCTGAAAAATTAAAGTTGGGAATGCGGGGGCCAACAAAGGAGCTTGGTCCAGAAAAAAAAGATACCAGCTACTCCAATAGAACCATAGAAACATAGAAAGTGATGGCAGAAGGGGACCTCCAGGTCCATCTAGTCTGCCCATAAGCCTCCCTCCCTCCCTCTCTCCTTCCCTAACTGCTATTCAGTGTTATGATTCTTTTGTACCTATCCCAATCCTTTTTGAATGTTCCAACTGTTTTTGCTTCCACCACCTGAGGTGGCAGGCAGTGCCACACATCCACTACCCTCTCTTTAAAGAAGAACTTTCTTGTGTTGCCCTTAAATTTGCCCCTTCTAGCTTCATGCTGTGACCTCCGATTCTTGTATGAGTCTTTAACTGAAGAAGGTCTTCAACCTGTATCTTGTTTATTCCCTTCACATATTTGAATGTTTGTATCATGTCTCCCCTATCTCTCTGTTGTTCAAGGAAATACATGTTGAGTTCTTGCAGTCACTTATCATAGTTCATATCGTGGAGTCCCTGCATAATTTTTGTAGCTTTCCTCTGCACTTTCTCAAGTCTGTCTATATCCTTTTTGAGGTGTGGTCTCCAGAACTGTACACTGTACTCCAGATGCGGTCTTACTAAAGATCTATAAAGTGGCATGATAACCTCTCTTTCTCTACTAGTAATTTCCCTCCCTATGCAGTCCAGCCTTTCATTTGCCTTTAAAGCTGCTTTCTCGAATTGTTTGGATGTTTTTAGATCATGATATGATTACTCCCAGATCTCTTTCCTGCTTTGTTGATTCTAATTTGACTCCTCCTAGATTTCTAGCATTCTGTGACTCACAAACCCACTCTTGAGGGCCAGATTACTGAACTCACAGTGCCCACCCCAAGTGCAATCCATGACAGGGAGGTGGAAAACAGGGACACTCTTCTCATGTCCCTCTATACTTTGGAGCAGGGCACAATACCAATCTCGAGTCTTGTGGCCAAATATGAACCCCTTTTAATGACTATTAAATAAAGGAGGAGGAAGGCCTAAGTGTTACACTCTCTTTGGGGTAGCAGTGCAACACCTAATTTGGTCTTCACCTTACTGGACATGCAGTAGCCCAGTTCACACCCCTGTCAGACTCATATGAGACTCTGGCATTCTTCCAAAATCCATCCAGATGTCCCCACAGACCCTTTCAATTTGGTTGCTATCTATGACCCTTCTAAGCATAAACAGTTGTCACAGATTTGTAATAAAACTTCTACAGTCGCACATACAATATAAGGAATCTCACGCAGGCAGAATTCTTTAGAAAAACAAATGCCTTTACTAAGAAAATTAAACAAATGCAGTCACAAGAAAAAGAGAACATATACTAATTTAGGGTACAGTACGAGAAACAAATAGGAACATATACAGTATAAATGCTTTAAAACTGTTTAACTACGTCTCTGCATGTTATGAAGACTTTCAAAAGTTCAGAAAAATTACTGGTTTGTAAATGTTGCAGTCTCATGCTGGTAGCTACAGTTTTGTAGTCAGGAGAAAGTCCCAAACAGAATGACCCTGAGTGACTGCTCCGAGAGTTTAACTATCCTTCTGAAAAATGCAGTGTCATCACTTTTTCAGGCATAAGGAAACCAGTTTATTTTCCCACCAGTGACCCACAGCATGGTTTATGACAGTTCAGAATTTACCTCTTTGAAGTCTCAGGTTAACAGTAACACACTGAAAGTGAATTTCATACAGTACTGCAAGAATGGTCTTTCCTGGCTAATATATCCTGTTCCCTCATAAAAAGTGATACACTATAACAGTTCCTGAGATCACAAACAATTTGCTTCTGCAGTGCGTGTCTATGGCAGGTAAATGGCTTTTGGCACAACTCTGCTAAAATAACCTGGGAATGAAAATCTTACTTCTTGGAAAACAGGTGGCCTTTGAGTCAAAAGGTCAAACCCCTTAAAAAAATCCAGTCTTTCATTATGCTTTGAATTAACACTGGCATGGGAATATACAGAAATCCCATAAAACAATATATAACAGAAATATACATTGCAAATAATGATTGGCATTTGGTTAGATCTCCACAGCTTACTCTTTCCTATGTACATGATTTTGCACTTTTTAGCATTGAAATTTAGTTGCCATGTGTGTGACCAACATTTTAGCCTTCTAAGGCCAGCCCTCATCCTTTCCACTCCACTGGGAGTGTCCACCTATTGCATATCTTTGTGTTGTCTGCGAAAAGGCTGACTTTGCATTCCAGATCCTCAGATATGTCACTGATAAAAATATTGAAATGGATGGGGCCCAGTACTGATCCCTGTGGTACAACGCTAGTCACCTCCCTTTCTTCCAATAGGAAGCCATTTACCACTACCCTCTGTGTCCTTCCTTTTAGCCAACTCCCTATCCAGTCTGCAACCCTTTGACCAACCCCCATGCTGCCCAGTTTATTCAATAACCTGTGTGGGACTGAATCAAAGGCTTTGCTGAAGTCTAGGTAAACCAAATCAACAGCGCCACCCTGGTCTACTACTTGGGTCACCAAGTTGAAGAAGTCAATAAGATTTGTCTGGCATGACTTCCCAGTGGTGAACCCATGATGTCTTTGGTCTAATCTTCCATTATCTTCAAGAAAGGATACAATTCTCTCCTTGAGTAGGGCTTCCATTGTTTTGCCCACAATTGAGGAGAGGCTAACTGAATGGTAGTTGCCAGCACTCTTCTAGCTACCATTTTTGTGAAGTGGGACAGCTGTGGCCTTCCTCCAGTCCTCCGATACCTCTCCATGTTCCAAAGGTAGGTTGAATAGCCTGGTCAGGGGAGCTGCCAGTTCCTCCCTTAGCTCTCTCAGTAATTTTGTATAAACATAGTCCCATCCCATAGCCTCATTCACCTTGAGCTTTTCTGGTTCCTTCAAGACTCTTTCTTCTGTAAAATGTCCCAAGTCACTTTCGCTGATGCTTGTACTTTTTTCTGGTATGGATGGTCCATTCCCTTCCCCTTCCTTAGTGAAAACTAAGCAAAAGTATCTGCTGAGGATTTTGGATTTTTCTTTAGCATCCTCCACATGCCTGCCATCTTTAATTGCCAGTCTGAGTATGCCTCCACTATTCTTCCTTTTGTTGCTGATGCATCTGAAGAAGGTTTTGTCCCCCTTTTTGACCTTTCTGGCTATCCTCTCCTCAGTTGCTGCTTTGGACACTATGATTAGCTTCCCTGCTTCCTTTTGTTTCTCCTTGTATGCTTCCATGTCCTTTTCACAACCCTTCTCATTGTATTTTTTGAAGGCAGTTCACTTTTCCCTGACATTGTTGGCCAAGTCTTTTGAAAACCAGAGGGGTTTCCTTCTTTTCTTTGCTTTGCTCACTTTTCATGTACATTGGCTAGAGACATCCAGTAAAGCTGTTTTGAGAATGGTCCAGTACTCATCTACTCCCCCTACCTGAGTTATGTTGGCTAGGCTCTTCATGAGCTCCTTTTTTATTTTGCTGAAATCTGCCCATCTAAAGTCCAGGATTTTAGTTTTGGAGTGCTTGGTTTCTTTTTCTGTTTTTATTTGTGACCATACCATGTGGTGGTTGCTGGACCGCAGGTGGCTCTCATTTTCTGCTCCAGAGATGATGTCACCATTGGTGAGTAACAGGTCAAGGAGAGGATGCCCCTAGTGGGTTCCTTCAGGAGTTGCTTCAGACCAGAGAGATGTAGGGTCTCCAGTAAGTCTTTGCTCCTGGAAGAGGCTGCTTTATGGGTGGTCCAGTTAATATCAGGTAAGTTAAAATCACTGACCACTATCTCTTCCCCTTTAGCACTCATTTTGTGTATGTTTTATAGGATCTCCTTGTCCCCCCTTTTCCCGATTGCTGTGGGTCTGTACACCACCCCCACCTGAGTGGACACCCCTTACTGGGTTCCAGCATAACCCAAAGTGTTTCAGCTTCAGAGTGTGTGTCATGGGTTCTTGTAGCTTTTAACCCTTTCTTTATATATATTGCTACCCCACCCCCTTTTTTGCTATGTCTGTCTTTTCAAAAAAGGCAGTATCCTGGAATAGTTACCACTCAGTCATGTTGTTCATTGAACCAGGTCTCTGTGATGGTGACCCAGTCAGGATCTGCCTCTGCGATAATAGTTGTGAGGTCAGCTATTTTATCTGCTAGGCTTTGTGCATTCATGTACATTGCTTTCCAAGTTTGACTTGCCCCTTTTTTTCAAGTTCAACCTATTGCTAGATTCTGTTTTTGTAGTGTCCCCCGAGCTCTTTCTTACTGGATGACACCTTAATTCTTCGATTGTTGCCCTGAGTTGGGAGTATTTTTGGGGAGATGTAGCAGTTTCTTTTATTGCTGACACCCGCTCCTCATATCCTAGTTTAAACTCTCCACTGAGATGTCAAACTTTTAACCCAGTGCCTACACACCCTCTTTAGTGAGGTGCACACCATTATATCCGTAGAGACCCCTGCCCCAAAAGTCCCTCCAGTTTCCAGTGAAGATGTGCCCTTTCTCTAGGCACCAGTTTTGGAGCCATGTATTCAACTCCTCTATTTCATTCTTACACATTTGTTGTGTGCTGCCCCCTCTCTTCCATACTGGGTGGACCTCTGAAAATGCAATGATCGATGAGTGTGCACTTAATCTAGCCCCAGTTGAGATAGGTGCATTTGGTCTCCTCAGTTGTTTGTTCTGCATATCATTATTACCTGGATGTCTGAAAATTTCCTCCCTTCATATTAGCCTGTCTATTTGGTCAGAATCTCTTTTAGTCGAGGCTCCTAGAAGACACTTGACTACAACACTAGTGTCATTGTGATGAGTTAGGTGCAATTCCAATCCTCGGATCATGGAATCACCTACAATGAGAGTGTTTCAATTTCTCGTGCTGCTTGGTGCCTTTGGCGTATTACCAATTCATTTGTTTGAAGGGGGATTCAATTGATGGTTGTTTGGGCTGGCCATGCTCCCTTTTTCTGTTGAGTGGGACAAAGGTACAAATCAGTTAGTTGTCCGGATGGGTGTGTCCTGTTTGGAGGCTGCTGTTGTGTCCTGTGAAACTTGCCCCTGCCCCTTTTTACCAATCAATCTTCCCTTTTGCATTATTTCAATGATTTCAAACATAGATCCTCATGCCCAAAGTTTCACCTCAAAGGCTTCTTCAGGGGATGGGATTTATTATTTAAAACAGTAAACACCAGTTCAATTAAGATGATTTCCTGTTCTGCACATTAATTTCAAATTAAATCTTTATACATTACACATTAGGCACATAAATGTCTTCATTTAGACATAACATTTCATGAAACGTGTTCCTTTTCTATTTTACAAATGTTTACAATAAAACACTTCTTATACAATTCATGTCCTTATATTAACACTGCTTTGTTGCCCCCTGTTGTCCAAAAGACAGACCAAGATGTGGGGTCAGTGTGAGTCATGACTTTTAACACAAGTTCTACTATTTACTGTGTCTAGAATAATAAAAAAATTAAAAAAATTATCTAGAGTAACTTGTGTTTAAAGAGCATGATGTGCACGTTCAAGTGTGTTTTGTTGCATTTGGTTAAGTTACCTAACTCTTTTCTAGTGTTAAATTTTAATGTTATGCAAATGAACTTGCACTTTGCATACCTGTATACAGTAATGTCTCCTCATTGATGTAAACCCTAAGCAGTTTGTCCATTCAGTTTTTCAAGTTCTTTAAAAAATGTTTCAAACATTGTTTTATTCTGTTTCATTTGTGTCTTTTGAAGCATCACCAGTGGCTATACATTTTGGGGAAGAAGGCCACAACGCTGTCTCACTGCAGTTCTGGAGCATCAAGCACACTGATCCACCCATAAGAGGTGGGGATTGGAACAAGTTCCTAGAACGTAGAGAAATGTTCTAGATATACATGTTTAAGATCACTTGTGATAGGTTTGGACTTAATGAAAATGAGAATTGGAATGTCTGCTGGTAAATAGGGTTTGTCCATTAATGGGTGACTAAATAATGATTTATAATGTATAGAGAACTTTACCATATCCATGTTCGCAATGCTCTTTAAACACAAGTTACTCTAGATAATGTTTTGTTTTATTATTCTAAACACAGCAAATGGAAGAATTTGTGTTAAAAGTCATGACTTGCACTGACCCCACATCTCGTTCTGTCTTTTGGACAACAGGGGCACCAAAGCAATACTAACATAGGGACATGAACTATATAAGAAATGTTCTATTGTAAACATTTGTAAAATTCATGAAATTTTATGTCCGAATGAAGAAATGTATGTGTATAATGTGTAATGTATAAAGATTTAATTTGAAATGAATGTACAGAACAGTAAATCAGCTTAAATGAACTAGTGTATATAAAAAAACTTTGTTCTAAAAAATTATAATTACTGTTTCAAATAATAGATCCCTTTCCCTGAAGAAGCGTTTGAGTTGAAACATTGGGCATGAGGATCTATGTTTCAAATCCTTGAAATAAAGTAGTAACCAAAAGTGAATAACTGATTGGAGTGGCAGGTATCTTCTTTTTTTCTGGACAGATCTAATAGCACCAGACATTAGGTCTGAACTTGGTTACAGGGATGGCAGTGAAGACTGTCATGAGGAACTGCCTAATGTGTGATGTACCCAGGACATTTCTTAAAGAATATGAGCAACATGGATTTGCCCAACCAACTGGTCCAAGAAAGACCAGTGACAAGTCTCAACTGGAGTCCATCAAGGAACTGGAGGAAAATAGGCAAGTGTCCAAAATTCTATCAGGACAATGTGATGGGGTTTGTGAATGTGCAGAGAGGTAAAAAAAAGGCAGATATCATGAACAAATACTTTTGTTCAGTGTTCTCAGAAAAAGGAGAAGGGAAGGGGCAGGGCCATATAAAAGTAACAGAAGCTTTGGAGGGAGGTTGACACTAGTCCTTTTACAGAAGAGAGAGTCCTGAAGGGACTCGTTAATCTGAAAGAGGACAAAGCAGTAGTGCCAGATTGGGTGCATCCTAGGGTACTGCAGGAGTTCAGGGAGGTACTGGCTGCACCTCTGACAGTCTTATTTAACAGCTTACTGGAAACTGGAGTGGTTCTGGAGGACTAGCAGAGAGCAGATGTAGCCCCACTACACTAAAGCAGAAACAGGGAGGAGGCTGGCAGTTATAAGCCAGTCAGCCTGACATCAATGGAGGGAAAGTTAACGGATCCATTGCTGAAGGAAAGGGTTGCAGAATATCTTGAATACAGTGAGTTACAAGACCTGAGGCAGCATGGGTTCTCAAGTGGGAGGTCATGTCAAATGAATCTGATAGATTGCTTTGACTGGGTGACAAAGGAATTAGATCAGGGTGGGGCAGTGGACGAGGCCTACCTAGATTTCAGTAAAACTTTCAACACCATTCCACATAACAGACTAGTAAGTAAGCTGGGTAGCTTAGGAGTGGGACCAAATGTGGTGTACTGAATAAAAAATTGGTGAGAGGATAGGTGACACTGCAGAGAGTGGTGGTAAAAGGAGTTCATTCTGAGGAAGGAGGGTGAACAGCGGACTTCCTCAGGGATCAGTGCTGGGACTGGTCCTCTTTAATGTCTTTATAAGTGAAACCACAGAGGAGCTGAAAGGGGATGGTTTGCCTCTTTGCAGATGACACCAAAATCTGCAATAGGATGGGCACTCCAGGGTGCATGTGTGGAAGGGATGAGCAGAGACCTGAGAAAACTAGTTGAGTGGTCAGGGGTACGGCAGATGGATTTCAACATGAAAAGCACAGAAACCTAGGTGCGAAGTATAAAATGGGTGGAGCAGTATTGAATATTACCAAGCAGGAAGGAGGCCTGGGGGTAATTATATCTAATTACCGAAAGGTGGCCAGGTCATGCGGCAAAGCAGTCAGGAGGGCTAGTGGAATGCTGTGGTGCATAAGGAAGGGTAGCACTAGCAGCAAGAGGGGTTGTGTTGCCTCTGTATGATCACTGGTAAGACTCCATGAGAATACTGTGTCCAGTTCTAGAGACCATATCTCCAGAAGGACATAAAGGAGTGGATGCAGTCCAGAGGAGGGTAATTAAAATGGTGCAGGGTTTGCATCAAAAGCCCTACAAGGAAAGACTAAAGGAGCTCTATAAGTACACCCTGAAAGAGAGAAGAGATCAGAAGATATGATAGATACCTTTAAATACCCCATGGGGTAAATAATACACTGGAGGGAAGTATTTTTCAGAAAAAAGGGTGCTCAAGAACAAGGAATGTGCTATGAAGGTGGGGGGCTAGATTCAGGAGAGCTGTGAGGAAGTACTTCTTTATAGAAAGAGTGGTGGATTCCTGGAACAGCCTACTAGCAGTGGTGGTGGGATAAAAATAGTAGTGAGGTTAAAGAATGCATGGGATAGGTACAAGACAGTCATGGTGGAAAGGAATGGGGGAGTGAGAAAGCTCTATAGATCAAGTAGGGTCTGCTGTGATAATGAAGACAGGAAAAAATTAGCAGACTGGGTGGGCCAAGCAGCCCTTATCTGCTGTCGAATTCTGTGTTTCTATATGTTCTAAGTACTGTTTGGCAGGGTGGTATACCATGACATTGGCGACTGCAATTGT
This sequence comes from Neoceratodus forsteri, assembly GCA_016271365.2. NCBI lineage: Eukaryota > Metazoa > Chordata > Ceratodontiformes > Ceratodontidae > Neoceratodus > Neoceratodus forsteri. The sequence goes on along the minus strand of CM057458.1, from coordinate 978,490,208 downwards.
GCGACCTGTGAAAAGGTGACTCAATTGCAGCATATGTCAGAGTGGCAACCCAGGAGATACAGTGACTGGATGGGATGGGATGGTGACCTAAGTGACAGGAAGCTGCTAAAGGTATGGAGGCGGGGGTGGGTGGGAGCGAGCATGCTGCTACAGGTACGTGCAGGGGGGTGGGAGCAAGCATGGTTGGTGAGGGGTGGGAGAGGATTTGAGGGATGGCACTGCAGTAGGCTGCTGAGCTGGTCCCATGGTGTAGTGGGTCAGCTTGAAGCTTTGCTGTGTAGGGTGCTGGATTTGGGTCCGGTCGCAGGTTCATTTTTGTTGCACCCGGCCCGAATTTAATTTTTTTACGTTTTGTCCCCCCCAACATGCACCCCCCTGGAGCTGAGAGTCCTTAAGTAGAGGGGTGCAGAGTCACAGTCCCCCCATATAAACATGAAAAAAATACAAGTCCCCAGTGCTATTTTGTTGTGTGCCGGGAGAGTCAGAGCACCAAAATTGATTTTCAGTGCTCTGACTTCACCATAATGGCAATCACCCTTTGGTGGTCACCATTATCACATAGAACTGGCTGGATGACTTAGGCTAATGAGGAATCAGCACCACTTCCTGAGCCCTATAGCCAGACACAATGGGGGTGCTCAGTATTCATCATACTGCATGGAGAGCAACGAGTGCCCAGGGGACCTGCAGCACCAGACCCATTTAAATGGGGGTCCCATGATCCCATCTTACTTTCTGCATGGCACCCTGAGCCAGAATCCCACTCAGGGGCCCAGAGCAGTGAACAACCAGTGACCAGGATGAAGGATGTGGGACTGGAAAGGAGCAGTGACTCCTCTCTTAAGGCAGTACTTTCCAAGTGCTGGTGCATCATTAAGAGACAGAGGAGGTGAGGGAGTCCTCACAATAGCTGCTACTGAGAGTAGGTTCTCATTGCTGCCCCTACATGGCTATGACAATGACAGAGTGCCCCCTAGAGATCAAATATTTGGTATCTCATCCTTTATAGGATCCAGTGGTTACACTGGTAATAGTTTAGTGGGGGAACTCTGACATCTAGATTTTTAGGTGGGAGAACTGTGATCTCCATGTGACGGACATCTCCCATAGTATTCCATGGAGAAAGATGACAGAAATAAACCTACTCTTTTACAATTTTGTAAAAGGTGATGGAATTGAGTTCTGTTGGCTCCTGTCCAATATGACCCTTAAGGGACTGATTTGTAGTGTGCCCCAGCTATTACAACAAGGGCCATTGTGTCCATAGAGTGTGTGGGTGGGGGCAAGTGCACCTCGATTCCCATCCAGTATTGTGTTTTGGGCTAAGGAAGGGTTATAAAATTGTAACTTAGCACCCCCTCCTCACGCATAAATTCTTTCAGCATGACATCTCTGGTTGTGACAGTATTTGTGATTGTGATGTATTGAGATCTTGTGTCCTGGAGTACAGGAGAGTACAGCTTTTTTTTTCATTTTCTTTGGTAACCAGGAAAGGCCCACTAGACAGAAATGCCTGTTCCCAGGGGTGACCTAGGAGCACTGGGGAGGTTAGGTGACTTGTTCAGAGTCACGTAGTATGCAAGTGGAGGCTGTGGGAATCAAATCCAGGTCTGTGTCCTGGACGTACCAAGTTAATTCACAGCTCGTTACTTTAACCTTCAGGCTATGCTGCCAGCCCAACTTTGAAGCTGCAGGTTACATGTTCTAATTTTGGGGAACATAATATTACAGGAATGTGAATTTATGGAACTGTGGAACTACAAAAGAAACTGCATTGTTAAATACTTTTTTCTGGCTTTGTATGAGTTAATGGCCAATAGTAATATTAAACAGCCTACTGAAACATCTGCACAGCAAGTGAGCAGAAGCCATATAAGATCTCAGAATTCCCAAGACAGTTATGCAGTTGATTTGTTAAGACAAGTGAAAATGTGAGTGTAATCTCTGTTTTAAATTTATTTATTTTTTGTTGACCGGGTACGTGCACTAGACAAATCCTGCCTATTTTCAGGCACGACCTGGGGGAGGGGGAATACAGATGAATGCCAACTGACCTTGAACCAGATTAAGCTGTTGATGGTATTTTTAGTGAATGAGGGAAATTTGGCCAGGACACCGGGGAAATTCCCCTACTCTTTTCGATAAGTGCCATGGCATCTTTGACATCCAGCCGAACTACCACCAATCCAGGCAGATGGAACCTCGGTTTAACGTCTCATCCGAAAGACGGCACCTCAGAAGTGTAGCACCCCTCTCATGCTGCACTACAGTGTCAGTACTGGGATATTAACCCAAGTGCCAGATGTGGGAACTGAACCCACAGCCCGCTGATCTCCCGGCCTCAGAGGCGAGTGTGCTACCTACTGAGCCACTGACACTGACAAATGTGTGTACTTTATTACGATAAATGACTTTTAACTGCATTCATGGGACATTTACAACGTAAAGGAATTTCAGCTCGTATTTATCTGTGCCAAGTACATCCATGTTTGCACTATGGAGCTCACATACTGTAAGTGATGAAAGTTGAGCAGAATCCCTGGGACCCATGCACCTCCTCTGCTGTAGGCAGGGACATTCTCAGCATGATTCTGGGGCACTGTCAGGAACATTGCGCAGAAATGCACCACAGAGTGTTCCTGACAGGAGCACTGAATTTCACATGAGTGGTGATCCATGATGGCATGGAGCTGGAATAGTAGATGTTATGAAAAAATAAACTTTAGTTGTGATGAGAAGTAATTTGTACTGGAAGGAAATATTCCTGACAGGAACTGTCCTTCTCTGGAAAACAGCTTGGTCACTTGCCAGGGAGGAGTAGAGACACAGTGGGGAAGAATAAGAGAAGGTATAACTACTGTAGGTCAACAAACATCTGTGAGAAAAGGTAAGCTGAATCAGAAGGAAAAGGAGACTGTTATAGTTCTTCAAAGAAGTGGCAAGGCTGGTGAAAGAAAAAAAGACTGGCATTCATGATGTACAAAAAAAGGTAGCGGGAGGAGGAGGGAGGTGTACCAATACAGGCAGAAGGAAGCAAGTAAGGTGGTTAGGGGAGCAAAGGCACAGACAGAGGAAAGAATTGCTAGAGGGGTGTCTAAAGGGGGATAAGATTTTTCTCAGAGAAGTATATGAGGTGAGAAAAACAAGGGGAGGGATAGTGAGAATTTGAAGGGTGGAAGGGGGAGCCTGTGCAGAAGGGGACCAAGAAATCTAACATTTTAAACAGGTACGTCTGCTTGCTCTTCACAGTGGAGAGAGGAGGGAACAGGCCACCAGGGAAAAGCAAGAATAGGGAAGGGGGGTGGACACAAGTCCATTTTCAGAAGAAACAGTCCTGAAAGGACTCACAGCCCTTAAGGTGGATAAGGCTATGGGAATAGATGGGATACACCCCAGGGTACTGAAAAAGGTTCAGGGAAATGCTAGTCTGCCCTGTTGACAGCCTTGTACAACAGCTCACTGAAAGCAAGAGTGGTTCTGGAAGATTAGAGAGGGGCTGATGTGGTCCCTCTGCATGAACGCAGCAGCAGGGAGGAAGCTAGTAATTACAGACAAGGCAGCCTAACTTCAGAGGTGGGAAAATTAGTGTAAACCTGACTGAAAGAGAGGCTGGCTGAGCACCTAGCATCAAATAGGCTTAGGGCCACAGGCAACATGGATTCCTGGGGAAGGTCATGACAGATTAATCTGATAGATTTCTTTGACTGGGTGACCTGGGAGATTGAGCAGGGAGGGCAGTGGATATATCCTATCTGGATTTCATATAAACATAAAAACATAGACTTTGGCCCCAGAAAAGGGCCATTTGGCCCTGACAGCCTGCCAGATGTTCCCTGCCTAATCTGCCTCTGCAGACTCTAACTGGTTCCTGGTCACACTCCCTCCTCCCTGCCTGTTTTCTAATACACCCCTATGTCTATCCAACGTATACTTGAAGTCCACCACTGTTTTTGCCTGCACTACTTTGGCAGGCATTCTGTGCCAGGTGTCTACCACCCTTTCTCTGAAAAAAATATTTCCTCACTCTCTCTCTTAAACCCCCCCCCCCCAGTTTCATTGTATGCCCCCTGGACCTAGTGCTCCTTGTCATTTGAATGTAGTAAGTTAATGAGAAAAGCCAGCCGAATGCTGCGATGCATAAGCAAGAGGATCAGTAGCAGAAGCATGGAAGTAATTTGCCCTTGTACAGATCCCTGGTGCGGCCACACCTGGAGTACTGTATCCAATTCTAGAATCATTATCTGAAAAAGGATGTGAACAAGCTGGAGGCAGTATAGGGAAGAGAAACAAGATGGTTCAGGGGCAGAAAGAGAATACATAGCACAGAGGCTGGAGATCCTAAACATGTAATTCCGGTGTCCAGGAGGGAGGGAGGGAACATGATAGAGACCTTCAGATATATGAAGAGTATTAATAGATGGACTCTAGCAAATTGTTTAGGCTCAGCATGATTATGAGTACCAGAGGAAATAGTTACAAGTTAGCAGGGGGTAGGTTCAGGAGAGATCCCAGGAAGCACTACTTCATGAAAAGGGTGGTGGAGGGGCATAACAGGCTGGCAGAGCTGTGGGCTAATGCTAAAACCACTGATAACTAAGAGAGGGTAGGACAAGAACAGCGGGTAGAGTAGAGGTATACCATAGAAACAGTGACGTTTAACAGCGAAGCACATATGGCTAATTTGACAGAATTCTCAAATTATCACTGCATCGCCCACTGTCAAAATTTCATTGTTTTACACTGTTTCTCCTCCTTCAAACAAGCTCTGACTTGGAGTTTGTTATCTGAAAAAATTAGGGAGTGCAGGGGCAGAGCCCATCGCATTGGAGTCCGGGGGGCACAGCCCCCTCACAAAAAAAAGTGTTTTCACGATGGGCGAAATTTCGACAATCGAAGTTTCACCCATCACTGTAAGGGACTTTGACAATTTTGGTGTCGAAGTGACTTGGCGGAAGCATTAGAGGGCAGGGGTGTGGAGGGACATGGACCTATAAGGGACAGGTACCTCCACATCGGGCAGACATGATAGACCGCAAGGCCTTTTTCTACTGGCAAAGTTCTGTTTCTACTTTGCAATGTGGGAGTTGTGGTTCCCAAGATACGTTTATATTTTGCCGCCCTATTCCCTCTGTCCCCATATCAAAAGCAGTGCATTGCTAGGATTCAGGTGTGGGATAATTGGCAAATTCATCAACCTGGAAATGATGCAAAGCAGTGAGGCCATTGTGGAAAGAATGTTCTTTTCACATGCAACAAGGCAAGCAATCAGATTGCTGAAGTACTTGAGCATCAGTTGAGAGACAATGTTGGCTCATAAATGATGAGAATTAGTCAAAGTGCTATGTAATAATTTGCTGTTGTAACTGTCAAGTGCCACAGTGGTGTAAAAGCCTCTGCGTGTGATAGCTAGAAATTATGCTAAAATGACTTAAAGTGAAATTGTTCTTGATGCTTGGCAGTCTGTGGAACAGACTGATGGGAAGTGTGGGAATGTTATTCAGTCTTAGAACGATTTTCCCAATCCTATAAGAGGTCAAGAAAATAGAAACCTGATTTTAAAATGAGTATTTCTTAGTTTGAAATTCAGAATGAGAACCCAAAACTCAGAAAGAGACTAGAAGGTTAAGTTATAATATGTTTCTAAGTGCTTGTCACTAGTATTTCCCTGTGTGGTTATCTGTGAGGTAGTTCAAAATGTTGTATTTTTTATTTCTTTCTTTGCTGCTATCCATTTATAGTTTTATTTTATTTACGTGTTCTGGAATAAAACAATTATCTGTATAGTCTTGTATATATCTGTATTATGCTTGCATCATTCATGCACCAAGACGAAGTATGTACAGAGTGGTAGTTACAAAAAAGTTGAATGGCACTGCAGTATTTTCCATCAGCCGCAGGAATAAATATCGCAGATTTACAGCTACTGTGGTGAAAAACCACATTGAATTTTTTAACAGTATGCAGTAAATCTGCAGAATTTCTTTCCATGGTTGACTGGAAATACTGCAGTACCAGTCAACTTTTTTGCAACTACCACTGTATCTATATACACACCAATACAGATATTTTTAGAAAGGGTTTTATCAGTCACTGATCAGACCTAGAGGCTATTCAGCCTTGTCCCTGGGCACCATCGACCACCACTTACCTCAGTTCCTTCGGCCTGACCTAGGCTCCTCCATGGATTGCTCCCCATGTTGGGGCTTGGAAAGGGAGGGCTATCCTCGCCCCCCCTCCTATTTTCACCCTTGGCTCCAAGAGTTGCAATAGCAAAGAGGACACATGCATGTTGATGTGCCCATCCCTCTTATCTTTCCTCACTCCTCTTCGCCACCTTCTCCTCTTACTCTATACGCAGCAGAGACTCCTGAACTTTCATCATTCCTCATCCTCACTCATGCTGGACAAGCTGTTTTCTCCTACCATCTCCCCTCCTTCTGGAACTAACTCTCCTCTCTCCTTCCCTCCATTCCTTTAGATGTATGCAAAGGGCACTCCTCCCCTACTGTACCGGTCACCCCTCTCATGAATCCTTTCCCACTTTCTCTTCAAAAATCTCCCCTTCTCTCCTGTTTACCTCCTATTAGTCACCTATCTAGGCCTACTATGCTCATAGCTTCCTGCCTGCTCATCAATATAGCGGTGCACCATTTTGTTACTCTCTAGTACACATTGTTCACCATAGCCATTTATCTTACCACTCACAGCTCTGTCATTTCACTCAATTTTTGGTTTTTACTGTTTGCAAAATGTATAGTTTTATATACTTCACTTTGGATCCTTATAACTGCTCTTTATTGTATGTACCTCCACTTTTCCCTGTCCCCCAGGTCACATCTGGAAATGAGCCTTGGCTCAGTGTGGCTATCCTGGTTATCAAATTTTAAATAAAGAAGATAAATAAAATGTGCTCTGGAACCAAAGCTCTTCTACCCTCCCTGACCGAAGTCAGCCTCACAAGCACTGGTGCTACCACCAGGCCTCCACTTGGTGAAAGTCAAGAGCCGGGACAGCCCACCACCCCAGTCAGAGAGGAGAGTTGCCAGGTGACCACTCGATCCTCTTCCAGCTCACCTGCTGACCTCCGGTGACCCAAGCTCGCTCCTGAACTCGGGTTGCCAGTGTGGATAGAGGTGAGATGCATACACTGCCTCAACCCTCTGTGCTACCGGGCCAGCTAGTAAGTATCTATATTTTATAATATATTATTATGACATATTATACAATGGCAAGGAAAGAATCCTGGGTTCTGACTGGTCAGTGCCCACCTTCAGCAGTGATATTATCTGAGTATAACATCACTGTATGAAGGTCCAGCATGAAGACGACCTCAGAGACATGAAAAAATCAGTGCATCCCTATGTGTCTCAGTTCCTGCCTCCTAGGCATCACACTGAATCCCTCTGCATGTCCCAGAAGCCAGGACAGTACCGCACAGTGTGGAACCATCAGTCATACCCCCCCCCAAGCAATGCTATCTCTCAGTCCCAAATTCACAAAACAGCACAGTTCACCTTACAAAAGCAAGTAAATTTCCATGACAGCTTTTCCACCTGAACCGAGCAGCTTGAGCAAACCACAAGTACCAGTTCCACAGTTCACTGAAGCCACTTGCTTCGGGCAGAAAATCCTACCAATAACATGAAGTGCGTCAACAATTGAGGAACGCATGTTTAAAGAGAGGTACATAAACAGTCTTATTTTACTTGCTTCTCCATGGTCTGTATCACTGTGTAAAAGAAAGCTGAAACAGCGGCTTTTACTTCCTGATGGAAAGCATGATCCTGCAAGTGTGAGGACACTTCACCACAGTGCTTTGGTATTGACAACCGTTACTTTTTCTTTAAATGCTAAACTGAAGCTAAGAAGCCATATAGCTTCTTGATCCCCCTCTCACAACTGGCTGGCTTCTAAAAACCACGAGTGAACATGACAGACTGGGATGATTTCCTGGTATGCTTCAAGGAATGGGGGCAGAATGTGGACGATCAATAATCAAGAATTGTGCTTGGTAGGGGTGGGGGGTAAAAGCAATACTCAGCTTTTTACACTGCCTCTTCTGAAAGCGGGATAGTAATGGTGGGGGGTGAGACAAGCGAGAGAGCTAGCAAGCAACCAGGAGTGGAGGCACAAAACAGCAAATACAATCCACCTACTTGAAACACAAACAGCTCCACCTAGTGAAGAAACTGACAAGAGGAACTTCTTTTTCTTTAAATATGCTTCCACACAGAAAAATCAAATAATATACTATTAAAAAAAATGTTTTTAATAATTTCTCTTCTGCTTAAAAATGAGCCATTGTATAATAGCAATAATGCACTCCAGGGTGTGTGTTATGCCGGAAAACATCACTTCTTAGGTGTTGAACGCACTTGGCCTGCGGCCTCATGCTTCAACCACCCGAGGCATGATGTTATCCCAACATGACACACACCCTGTCATGCATTATTGCTTAATTTAAAACTTCATCCACAGCTGAACTTGTGTCGTAACAGATAATAGTTTGATGACCAACCCATGGCTGCCATCACAGTCACAGTACTAAACAGACCATTTCCAACAAGGAAAAGGGTCAGAGCAAATGGAGAAAATTTTCACACAGCTTGTTCCAGAAGTGGGGTTAGGTTGAAAATTTGGGAGTAAAAATATTACAATAATGACCAACTTACAAGTAAAAGTTCAAAATGAATTAGAAATACGTTAACCAGGCTTACCTTACTTTGTCATTTCAAAGTCGCAGTTCCAGAAGGAGGAGGATGTATTTTGGGTTAGAGACAGGATATATGACAGTGGACTGAGTTAGGTGAGTGAGGGGTATGGGGGGTGAGCAGTGGTGGATCTAGGGATTTACAGAAGAGGGGAAGCACTTGACCTGAAAAACCAAATCTTTCTAGGGGGGTCCAGGTGCATGTCCCCCTGGGAAATTTTAAAAATGAAATGTGTGAAATGGTGCATTTTGGTGTATTTTAGACCCAGGTTCAGAAACGAAGTGTGGATCACCCCTCAGTCTTCTAGCTGCCTTTCATTTGCAGAGCAGCTGCAAACAATAATAGTTACTTCACAGGGATGAGAGGGAAGCTGCAGAGGATGGCTGGTTGTTTTGCTGGAACACAGAAGTCTAGACAATGATGGAAGAAGAAGATCAATGGTCCATCCAGTCTTACCATGGTTCCTTATCTAACCCCAGGACTTGATGTCTACCCATGGTCCTAGCCCTCCCCATCCCCATTCCTCTCCCAGTATCTGTCACCCTGAGTAACCATTGTACCCTTCACTCTGTCCCAACCATACTTGAAACCAGTTTTAGCACCCACCACCTCAGCAGGTAGACTGTTTCACAGTTTCACCACCCTTTTTGTAAAATAAAACTCACTCATGTCCCTCCCATCATCTCCAAAACTCTCACACCTGCAAGGCAACTCTGATGCTGCACTATGATGGAAATGAACTAGGAGATGGGCTCAGTTTAAAAGGTATGTTGAAAAAGGCTGGTAGCACCCGTTACATACGAACACTCAAAACAAATACCACACAAACACAGACTATTAGTAAGTGTGGTCTTGTTGCTATAAAAGCATTAAACGCATAAACTGGCAAAAAATTAAACAACTAACGTTTCTCCTAGTGTGCTGCCAGGCTTCGTCAGAGTGGTGATGAAGCCTGGCAGTACACTAGGAGAAACGTTAGTTGTTTGATTTTTTTCAGTCTTCAGTCATTGTATATACTGTAACACCGTTATTAGTGTCCTGGTGCTCAGTTTCTTTTGCTGTTCTTGTCCGTTTAAAAGGCCCTCTTTCTTTGCTTAAAGTTTTCAAACTAGGTGTTTCCAGACCCACCCACAACCTTTGCAATATAATCCATGAAACACCTTCCAGAAATGCACAAATAACACATATATTATCCTGTATACCATATACTTCAAGGGCAGGACACAGACTATTTTTTTAACTCCAAAATTGATAGCCACTTTTGGAAAGTTGGCCTGCAAATGCATTTTAGCCTTGTAAGTGTGGAGACTGTGCCAGGTTCTGCAGCTGCAGAGATGGCAACAACATTTAACACAGTTTTTATCTTCTTCCCAGAGACAGGAAGGAGTCCAGGTAATCCCCTGTTGTTTGGACTAGTTTGGATTTGGGGAAAGGAGGGCTAGACAGTACTACCTATTTCCAGTCTCATTTGGGGGATACAGATGCAAACCAACTGAAATTAAATCAGATTAAGCCGCATGTGGTATTTTTAGTGAATGGTGGAAATTTGGAAGGGGCATCAGGGAAATTCCACTATTTTTTTCAAGAACTGCCATAGGACCACTAATGTCCACATGAACAATCACATATAGGCATAAATGATGTTAATAAAACAGACTTCAAAGACATTCAAGCTAAGTACATGGAAATAACCAGTAGAATTAAGGGAGAAAAAAAAGGGGAACTCATAATATCAGGGTTATTACTAACCTTTGGCCATCTAGTATACAGAAATGGTACAATTTCAGATGTTAATAAATGGCTAAGACACTTTTGTAAAAAAGAGAACATTGGCTTCATGGACAATTCCATTTCCTTTACTAATAAATCATTCTTCAAACATGATGGGCTTCACTTAAATCAAGCTGGTACCAGAATACTGGGTAAAAAATGAACAAAGTAATAAAGTTTCATTTAAACTGGTGGTGGAGGGTGGGTGGGTGGGGATATGGTAAAAGCAGGTAAGAGCATCACTGATGACCCTGAAAAGGAAAAATCTATACTGGAATGGAAAGGAGTGCTGATCAATGCCAGAAGTTTGGTAAATAAGTTTGAGGAGTTTAAATTTGTGTTAATATCACAAAACATCCAACTGGCATTTATCATGGAAACTTGGTGGGATGAAAGAGACACCTGGGATGAATCTAAACTCAAAATCCAGGGCACATAGGAAGGGGGGGAGCTTTGCCATGTATGTACATGAGTGAATAAAAAGCAAAGATCAGGAAAGAGATGTTGCAGAGCTGGAGACTCTCTGGGATAAACTTCTACCCCAAGATGTTTCTAAAATTATAGTGGGGTTGATATACAGACCACCTGGTATATCATTAGATAATGATAGAGCCTTGAAGAAGCAAATATCTGGATCTAGGATCTTGATCCAGCAGATAGAATAATTATACTTGGGAACCTTAATTTACTCAGCATAGACTAGGAGTTATTAAAGGGAGCAAACAAAATGGACATAGAGTTTTTAAATCTTTTTGACCAGCTTGGATTATAGCAGAAGGTATTGGAGGCTACTAGAGGTGATAATATCCTTGATATTGTATTAACAAATATGGGGAATACAATAGATAATGTCAGGGTTGATAGTCCGCTTGGTAATAGTGATCATTATACAGTCCATTTTAGGAACAAGGAGTCTCAGGTTCTGACAGAGGAAGGATCCACAACAAAACTGAATATCAGTAGGGCAGACGTTGACCAGTTTAGAAGGGAAATTTCACTTTGGGAGTGGGATAAGGATTTTAAAGATCTCACAGTAAATGAGATGTGGAACTTGTTCCTCACTAAACTAGAGGACCTGACAAAAAAATATATACCCAGTTTTAAGAAATGTAAAACCATAGGGAAAAAGCATCCAAGCTGGCTTAACTCAACAATTTAAACATTTATAAATAAAAATAATAGATTGTTCAAAAAGTATAAAAAAGATAAAACTGAGGCAAATTATCAGCCCCTTAGGGATCTCACAAAGAAAGTGAAAATGATCATCAGGAAGGCAAAAGCACAACAGGAAATTATTTTAGCAACTAAGATCAAGGACAACAAGACATCCTTTTTCAACCATATTAATTGTGTGCTCTTCTGCAACTTGCCTATGTTTACTTGCTCTTTGAAATTTCTGTTATGTATGCTGCATGTATCTCACCTGTACTGTTCCCCACTGTCTTGTCTCACAAATTGATTGTGTCCCCTCCCTGCGACTAGGTGCCTTTGTAAATGAGTCTTTGACTCAAAGGTTTGTAAATCTGATATATGAATTAAATAAATAAATAAGTTAAAATGTAGTCCAAGTGCAGTAGGTCCCTTTAAGAATAATAATGGACTGGCAACATCAGATAAAGAAATGGCGGACATCCAGAATGAGTACTTTTGCTCAGTTTTTTTAAAAAAGCTCCCCTTCCATTCATAATGAATAACAGCCCAGTCCCTGGCCAAATAGTAATTGACCCAGATGAGGTCCTGGAAAGATTACGTAGGTTGAATGTAAATAAGTCATCAGGACCAGATAATATTCACCCTAAGGTGTTACATGAGTTGGCAACCCATATATCACTACCCCTAACCCATATTTTCCAATCCTTCCTTGATAGGTTCCACAGGACTGGAAGGTTGCAACCATGGTACCACTTTTGAAAAGGGGACCTAAAACAGATCCATCAAATTTTAAGCCTGTAAGGCTGATTTCTATTTTGGGTAAATTATTGGAGTTTATTTTAAAAGAAAAAATTCTAACCTTTCTTGAGGAACAAGGGTTGACAGATTCCCTACAACATGGATTTACAAAATCAAGATCATGCCAAATTAATCTCCTTTCTCCCTATGAGAAAGTTATCAAAGAATTAGATGGGGGAAGTTCAGTGGATGTTGCCTTTATAGACTTTGCTAAGGCATTTGATAAACTACCTCACTTAGAGTTATTAACCACACTGAGAGAGATAAAGTTGGAGACAAATATTGTGTATTGAATCTCAGAATGGTTGCAGGACAGGAAGCAGAAGGTTATTATAAAAGGGGCACTGTCAGACTGGGCACATATTACTACTGGGGTTCCGCAGGGTTCAGTTTTGGGGCCAAGCTTATTTAATATATACATTTCCACCCTGCAAATAAAAAACCCAAACATTTGGCTCTACAAGTTCATGGATGACTGTAGAGTAGGGTCAGTTGTTATTAACTCTGTAGAGTGGACTCGATTGCAAGAAGCAATAATTGAGGTTTTAGAATGGACCAGGGCAAACAACTTGAGTTGAACACATCCAAATGCAAAATAATGCACTTAGGTAGACATAATAATGAAATAGTTTATAAACTGGGAACAGATCCACTTACTGTGACACATGAGGAAAGAGATTTGGGAGTCAAGATTACTAACAATCTAAAATTTAATTCATACTGTAATGACCAGATAAAAAAAGCTAACCAAAACTTAAATTGCATCCTGCGACATATCTCCAGTAGGGAGAAGGAAGTTCTGATGCCACTGTATAGTACTTTGGTTAGGCCTCATTTGGGGTACTGTGTCCAAGTGTGGTCCCCTTATAAAAGGGAAGGCATCCTCAGAGTGGAGGGGGTGCAGAGACACGCTACCAAAGCCATTGCACACCTCAAAACTAAAACATATAGGGAAAGGCTGGAAGCATTGCACCTCTATTCACTCCAGTACAGGAGGCTTAGAGGGGACATGTGTATGCTGTTTAGAACCATGGGGGACACTAATTTGATTAAAGAATAGGGTTTCACACTTAGGAACAGTAGGGATAGCAGTAGGAGGCATAGCAAACAGTTATTTTTAGCCAGATGGAATCTAAATTCCAGAAAATATTGGTTAAGCCAGAGGGTGATAACATCATGGAATGATCTCCCAGTTATGGTAGTGGATAGCCCTAACATGGATACCTTTAAATCAAGGCTGAACATTTTTTGTTAGGATAGAACTACTGAATTTTAAAATGTAAGGGACTGACAAGCGACAAGGACTTTAGTCTGTGATGCTTTAAATTTCCTATGAATCCTATGATTCCTGTGAATCACTAGAAAAGGCAGATATATGGTCCAGCAAGTTCAAACAAGATAGGATTACCTCAGGCCATGACATAAATGTTTCCTAGACCTTTATGTCTTGGCTCCACATGAGTATTTCCAAGCAAAGAAAGAGGGTCAGAGGGCTACTCACTATGTTTATGGAGTCCAAAGACAAAAGTCCCTCTTCCTTTGAAAAAGTTTCAGAACCAGTGACTTGTGTAAGAAAGCCCCAGAGGATCAACCACACAAGGGTCCGTGGTGCATCGGGCCCATGAGTGCCAGCACCCCTTTACTTCCCAGTCCACCCACCACCTCTTAACTGTTGTTACCAGTGCCTACAGTTAGCCCTGAACACTTTAACCAGCCCTAGTCTGGGGCGGGGGCAAGTTCCTTGAACTGCAACAGGGTCACTACAGTAATCAAAGTGGCACCATTCCCTCCCCAGGCTGGTAGGTGCTACCATTGGCAGTATGTTTCCCAGCCCATGTGCCCCAGTTTGCTTCTGAACCTGGGTCATTGGCACAGCAGCATGTGGAACAATAGGCAGTCTCTTATTGTCATTTTTAACATTTTTAGACTGACCTATCTGAAGAGTAAGGATGAAAACTGGATCATTGAAATCGGACTGGACCAGATCAATAAAAGCCCAACTAGATGCAAGTTGCATAATCCAGCTTTTACCATTCTTGTCTGGTCTCATTATGTCATTCTGTTTTTCATCCATACCTAGGGACTGGTGAAAACTGGACTGCCGGAAGGAGACCACACTAGATCAGTAAAAGCCAGACTGGTCTGTACAGCCAGACTAGTGAAATTCACTCATCTTGTACCTGGTCCAACCAGACCAGCCAGTCTGGCTTTTTCCTATCTGATCCTGTCTGCTAATCCAGTTTTCACCAAGGCCCCTAGCTGAATACCTGGAAATTTACAGATGGGCCTCTGCACACCTTACTAGCACTTTAATCATTTCCCATGCTTCATAAGCAGGAATGATGAAAGTATTCTGTGCAGACACGTATTAATTCATAGGTGTGCCCTACCCATTATACTATGCAGCTTTTGTCCCCCTTACCCCTGATCATTTTTGTGTACCCTCTTGAGCACCTCAGTGTCCTTTTTGCATTGAGGAATCCAAAACTACATGCAGTATTCAAGTTGGATCTTGATCAAAGCCTTGTAAAGTAGCAGGATTACTTCTGCTTGGCGTGAGGGAGTGTGTCACCTTTTTTGATAAACACCACCATTCCGCTGGCCCTCTTGTCAACATATGACTTGTCCTGCTTAAGCCCCTTGCCTAGTATGACCCTCTAAGGTCTTTTTCCTCCTCTGCAGCAAGAGAAGTCCCACCCAGTGTGTAGGTGTCTTACCTCTGTTTTTCTCCCCAAGTGTAGTACCTTGCATTCAGCTGCATTATGACGAGCCTTCTTAAACTGGAAATGTAGTATAATTCTCAGGGACACATGTCTTGCATTACATATTCCTCTCAGATATTTTGGTAGTCCTGTGGTCTAAATTAATTGCTTATCTCTTCATAGCAGTCATTACCTTTTAGTTTCAGGATTTTATGCTCTGCTGTCAGTGATCTGTGGACTATTTCTGCCAAACAGCTTATGACGCCCCTTCACTTATATATCTTGACTTCTATGCATAATTCTGGATTTTCAGCAAGTAATGAGCTATCTCCTGAACAATTTTGGTTATTCTTGCCACATGTCAACACTGGCAGATAATTTCATCTGTGAAAAAACACCTTGTGATGTCTAGAGACTGCTCTTGTAACTCATAAAGCAGCCACTGCCCTAGCAAAATTATTTTCGGCACATTTTTAACATCGTAACAGCCAGCATGATGTCTCATGGACAGTTGTCTGAGGGAGGTTGATCTGTTAAGATACTGCTGGAGTAATCAGGATGCTCTTCCTTTCACTGCAGTGTTATGGTGCTACAAGAGCCCTCACTGAAACATAGAAACATAGAATTTGACGGCAGATAAGGACCGCTTGGCCCACCCAGTCTGCCCATTTCCCTACCTGATGGATAAGCTGCAGATCCTAGTTAGCCAGCAGCCTACTTCTTCCTAACCCCACCCCCTAGAATTGCCTTATGACTGTCCCATGCATGCTTGAATTCCACCACTGTTTTTGACTCCACAACCTCCTCTGGAAGGCTGTTCCATACATCCACAACCCTCTCTGTGAAAAAATACTTCCTTAAATTACCTCTGAGATGCCCCTTCTATCTTCAAATTGTGCCCCCTTGTTCTTGCACACCTCTTTTTGAAAGATGCTACCTCTTGGACTTTGTTGATTCCCTTGAGGTACTTGAACGTTTCTATCATGTCCCCTCTCCTCCTTTCCTTGAGGCTATACATATTAAGCTCCTTAAGTCTCTCATATGTCTTCCGTGCAGACCCTGCACCACTTTAGTTGTCCCTCCTCTGGACAGCTTCCATCCTGTCCATGTCTTCATGGAGATTGGGTCTCCAGAACTGCACGCAGTACTCCAGATGTGGTCTCACCAGCTGTCTGTACAGAGGGATAATAACTTCCTGTTTTGTACTGGTGATGCCTCTCCCTATGCATCCCAGTATCCCCCCAGCCCTCCTTGCTGCCCTCTCACATTGCTTGCCCACCTTTAGGTCATCTGATATGACTACCCCAGGTCCCTTTCCATTTTTGTTGTTGTTAGTATCTCACCCCCCATTGTGTACTCTTCCCCTGGGTTTTTGTTTCCCAGGTGCATTACCTTGCACTTCTTAGCATTGAATCTAAGCTGCCATACATTTGACCATTCCTCTAACCTTGCCAAGTCCCTTCTCATCCTTTCCACCCCACCTTGTGCATCAACTCTGTTGCAGATCTTTGTGTCATCTGCAAAGAGACATACTGACTCCCCTACAACTTCCATAACAAGGTGTCACAAGGAACAAAACAATTTCTTGATCTCACTGCATGCTCTGTGCATCAACACAAAGCATGATAATGTTGCATTATGTAAACCCCTTGTTACCCGAGGTTACTAGAATCCCAGTAAGACCTAGTGGTAGGCACGGAAGGCAGCTTGTGAAACTCCAGTTAAATGGGTTTTACACTGTCTCACTCTGTTCTCAGTCTCAACTGAGACTGAGGGATGACATCACCATTAGAACTATCGCAGCTGCATTAGCCACAATGGCATCGACAGCAAGGGAGTTGGAATAGAATGTTGGGAGGTTTGAACAGTGTTCAGTGGTCAGTTGGTGTTGAGAGCTTGCTGAGGAAGCAGCACTGCAGCTCAGTGTAGGCTCTTGGAGCCTCAGCCCTGACAGAGGGCTACTTTTAGGTAAAAAGGGTGTGTGTCTTCACCAAAAGAGAGACAAAGAAGATAATTGAAGCAGTGGAGACCGCTGTTTCAGGTCTCAGTGCCCCCTCCCTCCAAGGATGGGGGCAGGAAAGGGTATCCTGCAAATTCCAGGGACAACCCCCTGGTTCTGCTACTAATGGAGAAGCTGCCTATTTGTTCCAGAGTTTTTTTGGGGAACAAAAAAACTTGTGAGTCGCCTGCGGGGCACCTGCAACCGGAGGGTGGGTGCCTGCTCTTCCAGAAAGGGCCTATGTTTTTCACCCTGGGACTTGTGTGACAATGTGGGTATTGAACTACTGAGATAGTGGGATGCCTAGAGTAATAGGCTCAGCCAACAAGTAAAAGTAGGTTCAAGTCCAGTGCTTATTGGGATCAAAAGATATGTAGAGGAGATGTGACATACGTCTACCCAGGAATCTACATTTGCAAGTTTTCAGTAAAGGAATTGTTTAGTTTCCAGAGAAATGTCCGAGTATGGACTGCGGGAGCTGGAGGTGGGAGACCCCCCATCTTTAGTGACCAGGTCTACCTCTACGGATTTGATCTATGGATTTCTACTTTGCCTCATGCACTTGGTCAGTGATGAGAGAAGTATCCAGACATGGGATTGGAAGGAAAATTCCCTCTAGAAGTTGAAGGCTCTAGTGTGGTTTGGGGAGCCACAACAGGATAATTGGTTCATTTCCCAAAACGGACCATGGATCAAGTGGCCGGCGGGACAGCCGGGCCTGTGGGGAAAAACCCAAGCAGTGTACAAGTTGGGCTGTGTACCCAAAGCTGCATGCAAGTCTGGGCTGTGTGCCTGGTGGGTTCAGAGCCTGAGGGCTGGAAATAGTGAAAAAGTGTTCTGTTGTCTCTAATCTGCATTACCAGGAATGTAGCCCCATGGGGGTCCGTCTATGCTTTGTTTGTTCAGCTTGGATGTGAATAAAAGCCACACTGTAGAATCCCATTCCTGGTTCTGGACATTACAGTTATTGCTTCCTGTGTTCAGATTTACTTGGGTGCCCCTGTGCAGAGTAGCCAAACCTAGGTCCCCTGTGCCGAGTAACCTCATCCTCCCCGAACCCAGTCCCCACCAGGTACTGCTGTCAGCTTCAACAGCATGCCACCTGTCATTCTGCTAAAAAAGGCAGGGGTGAGGGGTTACAATTATATAATGGGGAGTTTTTAAGTATGGCATCTACCCCAGGCACATGGAAATCACTGCTTGCTTTCTGATCATTGTGCATTAGAATGTTCAAAGTGGAGCAGAATTAATGTATGCAGTCACACTCCCACAGCCATTCCCAGTAAAATCCACCTGGAGGATATGAACCAACAGTCTCACTAAAATTTAGTTTCCTACCTTGAGGTGTTTTCTGCATATTAATGGTGATACAATCATATAACTAGGACATGACAGCCCACATTAAATCTGGCAGCACTATTTATTTTAACCTGCCCCATTTGTAGCAAAAGCATTTTAGAGATGCAAGTAGAAAACAAAGCTTTCTTAACTCATTTTCCTTCTATGATAAACATGGATTTTATTAATCTATGTCATCCAGTGGCAGAGAGAAGGATATCAAAAGGTGGAGGTCAGAAATACCCAGGCTAGGAGGCAAAGCTGATGTGTGCAACATCTCAGCATAGGTTAACTGAGAAGTCAACTACTTTCTTGCCTTTATAGTACTTCATCCAACCTACCTGACTTTTTATCATCCTGTACAATTCTCAGATATTTAAAAATAATCCATGGTTCATTTGTATAAATTTATCCATGAGTATCAAAGCAGAACAAGGTCAGGATGTACATCTTGCACTGAGTTTTGAGAGATGTAAGGAAGACTACATAACTATACAGTACACTGAAGAGTAAAATACAATTAAATATAAATGTTTTTTATGTTTTAGAAATATACTTTTGTTGTCTGGATTCTCTTGCTCCACGGATTGAAGTGTGTGTGTGTGGGGGGGGGGCTATGACATCATCAGCAGTTTGGAATTTACTGAAATCTAGTAAGGCCATATCCACCACTCCACCCTCATCTAATTTCCTGGTCATACAGTCAGAGAAATCTATCAGATTTGTTTGATATGACCTCCCCTCTAGTGAATCCATGCTACCTTAGATCCTGTATGCCACCAGATTCAAGATATTCCACAATCCTTTCCATCAGCAGTGATTTCATTAATTTCCCCACCACCAAAGTCAGGCTGACTGGCCTGTAGTTGCCAGCTTCTCCCTGCTCCCACTTTTGTAACCACCTCTCTTTCCTCACAAAGAGCAATAGAAGATTGAGAGTCAGAGACTGCCCAATGTATTCATTTCACTAGTGTCTGAGTGCCAACAGGGGGGTCAGACTGTAAATGCTGACTCTGCATTGGGGTGGGGTGCACCAGCTCTGCAGGGGAGGAACTGTAACTTGTTGAGGGTTGGGTGAGTGTTGGATGGTGTCTGTAAGCCAGCCATTAGAGCAAATGTGAGCTGCACGTGCCCTCACATCCAGGCTTAAATCTGCCAGTGGTGAGGGGTAGTGGGTACTGAGTGGGGGGTCAGGGTGAAGATGGTGATGCAAGACAATGAGGGACTGTTTTCTTTATTTCAGGATTAAAAAGAGAAGAAAAAGATCTCAATGAATGGTTTTCACCCCAGTGTCCAAAAGCTGGAGTGGTGGGCAGTGGGGGGAGAAACATTATGGGGAGGTTGAATTAACTGACACCGGGGATGTGCACCTCGTGTCAGAATACATTAAAATTTAGTTGGCACCAGGAATTGGGCACCCCAGTGTCAAGTCTGAATAAAATCATCCAGTGATGTGGCTAATGGTGGACAGCGGGGAAAAAAAAATGAACAATCATGCACAACTCCGTATAGCTATAGCGGGGCTAGGTACTGACACCTAGTCCCAACCCTGTTGAATGAACACTACAGCAACTGATATGGATGCATCTGGACAGTCTTGCCACCTGAAACACCAATGTATTCTTGTAAAATGACCATATTATGGAATGTGGTCACAAAAATTCAGTTGTTTTTAGAATGTTTATTTTTCAAACTGCATATGTTCAGAAACAGAACTGTTTTTCTTAAATATTTTTAAAACTACTTTAGTTTAAGAGATAAAAACCACAAAAGCACACACTTTGGTGAAAACTCAGTGAAGCCTGCCAAGTTTCAGATTTCAAAACCTCCTTCTTTTTTAGTTCTAGGAGAGCAAAAAAGGGGGCTTAATTTATGTAATTTGTTTCCCCCCTTTGTAACTTTGTCCCCCGTGAACAAATTGCCACAGCCATTTTAGGATTCAGAGACCCTAGTACTTTGCCTGGGCTTTCCAAATTTCAAGTAAATCATTTGAACAGGGACAAAAGTTATTAAGGTGTACAACTTAGGGGTTAACATTAAAGTATTTACTCAGCCATAATATGGAGGCTATACCATGCCTGGAATAATATATAGGGGATATACTACAATGGCCTGTGTTCAAATATGCCATTTATTACCATGGGTGAGGGGGCAGGACTATAACTCATGATTGACGCAGCCACAAGTGAGTTATGAATGTCCTGCCCCCTCACAGATAGAAATACATGGCATATTTGAATGCTGGCCATTGCATTATAGCCCCTATATACTGTATTATTCAGGCATGTTACCAAAAAGAGTTTTGAGCAAACACAACCTCATATAAAAGGATGCTACCATAGTTGGAATGTTCACATCTTAGGTTTAATCCAAGAGCAGACAAACATCTTGTCCTGCCTGACACATTTCAGACAATAATACAGTATGTGTGGTTCATTATTCAGGTGTCTTGGAGCCTGTAATTTTCTCTAACTTGCTCAAACGGCATCATACATTTTGTTTCAGCATCCATTATGTCTCTTACCCTACTTATGCCCCACATTTTCCAGATCTCTCTTTTAAGAGTTTCTCTTTCTGCCTTCATTCTATTGTTTTCCTATATTGGCATAAGAGAGTGCTTATTATTTTTCTCCCCTCTGCCCATGCCCTTGGTGTACTGTCTATACAAAAGGCCTCTGGCACTTTTAGTTATAAGAAAACAGAAGGGTATTCAGTACCCAGGACCTGGACTTCCATCCATTTCAATCTAGACACGCCTGGTGTATCATCCTTCAACATTCAGTATTTAGACTGATGAAGAAGAAATGTTTACCGATATCCTTTAAACCAGGGTAGAGGAAGACTTCCCCTCCATCTGTCTACACAAGATTTCTGATAGATTAAGCTAGATAGTTCACCATCTCGAAGAATGTAGCATAGCATCCTATCTATTTTGCCCAAATACTTTTAGGCATATATGTAAACAGTTTATCAAAGATATAATAAAACATTGGAGTTGCCTCATTAATTTTGCCCATGGGGTCATGATGACAGATGTAGTGATTTCCACCTTTGCTTTTCTAGCTCCAGTGTATTTATTTTAGGGATTAGGTTAATTTCTAATATTCTTGTGAGGTCTGCAATGAGTTTAATACCCAAGTATGTCATTCCAGAGTTTACTCACTTTAGTACTCATTCAGTATACAGATTTTCCTTACATTTCGTGTTGAAGGAAAGTAGTTCTGACTTTGTCCAATTGATGTTGGGCCCCAATACTGCTCCAAAAGAGTGTAACAAGTCCATAAGTAGTGGCATACTACTGTGAGGGTTAGAACTGAAGGGAGACTATCATCTGCATACAGTAATACTTTATTATAAAGCAGTGGAACTGCCTCAACCAATCGAAGGACAGCACTACTGTATCTCTTATCCAGTGTACAGTTGCTGCATTGCGTTGCTTGGGACAGGTGATTCCCGCCATGGTGATGCTGATTGTCTAAGTGTTACTGTCACGATCACCATGGCGGTATCAGCTGAGAAAGAAATCACTGTTTCAAGAAGCAGTTATTCAGCTACAGAAGTAAACGGGCAGTCTGAACACATTCCATGTGGTTGCAAACCTCTCAACCTCTGTCCGCACTAATGTCTGTACTAAACAATCGGGGCTGTAACAGCACTGACTGCATGTTTAATTTATTTCAAGCACCTCACTCTGTCTGCTTTGAAAACCCACATCTAACCCATACCACATTACTGCCGAGACCTCGCAAGAAGAAACAGGAGACACTCATGCCTTCGGCCATTGACATGCTGCTACTGGATCCAAAGGCATCCTACCAACACTCCGCCTCCCTCATGTTTTATCCATAATGTTTTGTCCCTGCCACCACCATGAAAGCCATGTTCATTTATAAAATGCACAATGCAAAACAAACTTGGAAAACTTTGAAATAAATGAAAATGTTCTAGCCAAAGTCTGCCCCTCCGACCATTACACAGCATGTAAGCAGCCACCGTTGTCGATCATGGAACATACCACAAAGTAAGAAGACAGTGGGGGAGACCAGCAAAGAAAGGGGATATTCATACCAACATTTCTACTATTTTTCTATTTGTCTTGAGGTGGAGGCAGTTCCACTGCTTCATAATATATTACTGTGTATAGTGAGAAGTGTCTCATATGAGATAAGAAGGTTATATCATGCTGTTTTGGTCTGACAGAACCGCTCAGCTTCACTTTGCAGACCTCTTGCCCAAAACAGCATGAGATAACCTTCTTATCCCATAAGAGACACCCCTCACTATCCATATTAATATGTAAACTCATGCAGTCCCACTTTGATAGCTATATTTTGAATTCTACTTACTCAATGTTCCAAGGTCATTGTAAATAGAATGGGGACAGTGGGCACCCCTGCCTTGTCTCTGTTCCAAAGTAAAATAGCCTGATGTTAGAGCATTGGTGAGAACACTCACTTTAGGCATTTTACACAGTAGTTTTACCCAGTTTAGAAAGTTTGCACAAAATACTTATTTTTTTTTCAATACTGCATTCAGGTAGCCCCATTCTATGGAGTTGAAGGCTTGCTCTGCACCTAGCAAGAGTGCAGTCCTTGACTTCTTTAGTTTCTTGCTTACCCATATGATATTAAGTTCCCTTCTTAGGTTATCTGCACCTATCTTCCTGGTACAAATCCCAGTTGTTCATTATTGACCAATTCACTCAGAATTTTGTTTGTTTTCTTTCAGAGTCTTGGCTAGTATTTTTATGCTACCATTTAATAAAGATATGGGGCTGTATCCACTACATTATGTATCAGATTTACCATTTTTATGAACTGGTGTGATTGTTGCCTCTGTCATATATGCTGGTCCAGTAGTTCCTCTAGGGCTTCCACTCCCTAGTACACTGTAGCCAGCCTCACCAGTAACACATCATCCAACACTTTACAGCATTCAGCATGGACTCCATCACTCCCAGAGGCTTTTGCAGTGTGCGACTTTTTAATCACCTCCAGTATCTCTTGGTCCTGGAAAGGCACTTTTAAATTTTTTTTATCTAATCTCACGAGTTCTGGTAATTTCACTGTTCATAAGAAATTTCTTTTCATCTGTAGTGCTGATGGTCTGCTCGCTTTGTAAAATGTTTTATAATATTCTTTGAACTCCTTGTTAATTTCCTGTATCTTAGTTTATAGTCAGTACCCCCATGTTATTCTATATGGCAGCAATGTGATTAAGGTTATGCTGCTGCCTAGCTCTAAAGGCAAGTAGTCTGCCTGCACTTAATCCTGCCTCCCAGTATTTTTGCTTTCCCATACACAGTGCATAGTCTTCTTTATAATTTAATATCCTGCTGATATCGTATCTCAGTGTTGTAAGTTCTTGCAGCAGCTCTGGGCTTTGTTCTTGTGTTTTTTGGTATTTACTTTCCCTTTCTTTCAACTGCTTTTCTTTTTCCTCCAGTTCAGCTAATCTGGACTTTTTCTTAGCCGAGGCATATGCAATAATGCTCCTTCTGAGTATGGCTTTGTTCACATCCCATGTCACACTAGCCTTCATATCCGGGGTTTCATTATCAGTTAAGTACAGATTTGTGACTGTGTGCAGTCTTGTAATGAATTTTTTTTCTTGCAGGATACTCAAGTTCAGATGCTTCCTCAGTTACCTTTAGCTCTGAACCCCATACTATGCTATCCTTTAATGGTGCACAATATGAGAGTGTGAAAGTGCCAATTTTAACTGTTACCCAGTGCCACAACTGACTGTGTATCAGCATTATATCACTTCTACTGCAGTTATTGTGTGCTCTTGATTGGCATCTTGTATTTCTTACCATCAAGGTGCACTGTATGCCAAATACCCACTAGGTCTACGTCTTTTTGCATTTCTTTCATAGCTTTTTTAGCTCTTGCTTCATACTTTTACTGTTATTGTTTGACCTTCAGATATTTCATCAGCAGCTAGGTTAAAGTCTACTCCTAACAGTACATTACATACATCCATGCAACGAAAATGGAAAGGGACCTGGGGGTAGTCATATCAGATGACCTAAAGGTGGGCAAGCAATGTGGGAGGGCAGCAAGGAGGGCTGGGGAGATACTGGGATGCATAGGGAGAGGCATCACCAATAGAAAACTGGAAGTTATTATCCCTCTGTACAGACAGCTGGTCAGGCCCCATCTGGAGTACTGTGGGCAGTTCTGGAGACCCAATCTCCGCAAAGACATAGAAAGGATGGAAGCTGTCCAGAGGAGGGCAACTAAAATGGTGCAGGGTCTGCACCAGAAGACATAAGAAGAGAGATGAAAGGAGCTTAATATGTATAGCCTCAAGGAAAGGAGGGAGAGGGGGGACATGATAGAAATGTTTAAGTACCTCAAGGGAATCAACAAAGTCCAAGAGGGTAGCATCTTTCAAAAAAAGAGGTGTGCAAGAACAAGGAGACACAATTTTAAGATAGAAGGGGGGCAGCTCAGAGGTAATTTAAGGAAGTATTTTTTCACAGAGAGGGTTGTGGATGCATGGAACGGCCTTCCGGAGGAGGTTATGGAGTCAAAATCAGTGGTGGAATTCAAGCATGCATGGATGGGACAGTCATAAGGCCATTCTAGGGGTTGGGGGTAGGAAGAAGTAGGCTTCTGGTTAACTAGGATCTGCAGCTTATCCAGTAGGTAGGGAAATGGGCAGACTGGGTGGGCCAAGTGTTCCTTATCTGCCGTCAAATTCTATATTTCAATGTTTCTATGCTTGCTATTATACATGCTGTAGTTATAAAAAAAATGGGTAAAACTTAACATTAATTTACTAGCCCAGGATATAATGCAAACTATCTCAGGCCAGTGCAACTCACCCCTGTCTTGCCGATTGAGGCCAATATAAAATAAAACCTCTCTCTCACACCCATGTCAGCACCACCACCCTCCCCAACCATGTTCACTTAGTCAGCAACTCGCCCAAATGTTTTTTAAATATTTGAAAAAAAAAGTGCAGTGTGATGCTGATAGCATCTTAATAGTCTCACCACCAGCCACAAATGCCAGCAATCTCTCCTCACACAATAGCACAAGGCACTTTTGGGGGAGACTGTTGGCATTTCGGCCCACTGGTGAGACTGTTAGGATTACTATCAGTGGTGTGCTGTATTAAGGATTTTTTTTCAAATACTTGAGAACTTCTGGATGAGTAGTTGACTAATGGGAAATGGGTAGGCAGGGTCATGAAGCTGACATGAGTGGGGGAGTTTTTTTTTTACACTAGCTGATTGGACTTTTATTTGCAACACCAGTGGTGCAAAGAGGTACCACTGGACACCAGGGAGTAGTTCAAAAGGGATGGGGATAGAGAGTCCTTTTTTTCCCCCTCAGTAATCCTCATTGTAGTTTGGGGTCAGTGCGAATTGGTATCACGTTCCTGGTTAGACCAGTGCAAAAACAGTTAATCATGAACCCTGTAAAGACATTTGCTTCATCTTCATCTGGTGCATAAATGTTACATAATAGGACCTCCTTTCCATTCAGTATAACCTTTGCCATAACCTCCTTTAGTCATCTTTTGTAACCCTGCTTTCCTGAAACCCTGCTTTTGTCTGTGTCCTTCATTTACGGTATCTCTTTAGTGATGCTTCTGAAATCAGAAGTTACCTCAGACACAAGGTTATAGAACTATTCCCTCTGGGCTTTGCAACACATCTGCACATCTTGAACAACTTCTACACAGTCACAGTTGTACCCCTATGTTGCTCTTTTATCATTACCAGTTGCCCATTCTGGTATTGCTAAACACATCCCTATCAATCAATCAATTGATCAATCTTTATTTTACCAGGTGGATCGCCATTGAGAGAGTTCATTTACAAGGTGGACCTGGACCAAGGAGAATATAAGTCAGCAGTGCATTACAGCACAGGAAAGAATCATATATAATTCACAGAGCACAATATAACAATGACATATAGTACACCTAAGCAAAAAATAAGATTACTATTAAGTTGTGAGGCAGAAGCAGGTCAGCAAGAACATAATGGGGGTAGATGGAAGAGGTAGATGGCAAGGAGGAGGAGGTAACAGCAACACGTCATACTAGATGAGAGCTGGGATAGAGTGCAAGCATACACAGCTCCAGACATAAAGGTGGCTAAGCAAAGCAGTTACAAGTATCTTTAATAGAATGTGCAAGTAGAGTTTTAAAGGTGGCCATTTTAACAAAATGTGATCATTTCAGGGTTTTTTGGAGATTATTCCAAAGGACAGGAAGGGCATGGCTCATGGAAGATCTGCCAAAGCATGTTCTGATTCTAGGGGTATTGAGAGTGATATAGGAGTAACTTCAAGGGGTACTATTTAGCAGGCAATTGGAAATGTATTGTGGGAGCTTGTTAGTAAGTGCTTTATAGGTCGAAGTAGCTGCATTTTTTAGTTGTCTGGATTTAAGTGACTTCCAACCAAGCTGGGAATAGAGGGAGCAATTATGGGTAGAGTACAGTGCTCCAGTAATAAATCTTAGTGCTCTATGATACAGGGTGTCGAGCTTGGTTAATGCAGTGCTGGGTCCATGACTATAAAGAAAGTCAACATAGTCCAGGAGAGGAAGTTCATTGAAGTTACAAGACAGTTCACTGAAGTTGCAGGACTCAACTAGAATGTCTGATTGTGTACAGAGTGTCTATCCCTGGCAGAGAGGGTTATGGGTTCAAACCTAAAATACAATGTTTAGGAGGCTATATAGCACAGTGGTTTAAGGCTTTGAGCTGCAAACGTGGAGACCTGGGTTTGAATCCCACAGCTTCCACTTGCATACTGCGTGACCCTGAGCCAGTCACTTAATTTCTTTGTGCTCCCAGGTCACGCCTGTAAACAAGCTTCAGTTTAGTGCATCTCTCCTGGTTAAAAAAAAAAAGGAGGGAGCAAAGTAGTTTGTACCAGTCGTGTTTTGGCATCCTGTGTTAGTAAGTGTTTCATTCAAAAAAAGAGACCTAGTCTTTGAACTTTTTTAACAGTCCCTCAATATGATCAGAGAAGGAAAGTTAGTGGTCAATCCAACAGCCCAGGTATTTAAATCTGTCCACTAACTCCAGTGGTTCCCCCAGGAGGGTTGTGATTTGTGGTGTGACACCTAAGGGACAGTGGTTTATTGAGTTGCCGTGTGGGGAAAAGAGCATGGCTTTGTTTTTTTAGCATTTAATAAAAGTTTTAAATGCAGGAGATTTTGCTGTAACAAGTTAAATTCATGTTGCCGTTCCTTACAGGCAAGTTCAAGGGTGGGCCTGGCAATGTAGAGGATGGTATCATCAGCAAAAAGGGTGGGAGTTTGCAGAGTTGATACCAGAGTTGATATTATTGATATAAATTGTGAATAGTAATGGACCTAATATAGACGCCTGTGGTACACCTCTCTTCAGTGATTTCAGAGGAGAGAGGTCCCCTTCCGCCTTGACTTGCTGCTGCCAGTCTGTAAAGTAACAAGAGAACCATCGCAATGCAATGGAATCCAGACCTGTGTTGCATAGTATGAGCAGTAGTAGGTCATGATCCACCGTGTCAAATGCCTTGCTCAGGAGTAGAATAAGGCACCCACATGGTTTCTAGAGTCGAGTGCTAGTTGCCAGTCATTGGGCAACTAGGCTAGGGTAGTTACCATGCTGTGATTTGGTATAAATACAGACTGCACAGGGCTGAGCAGGTTAAATGATTCTAGGTGATTGCTTAGGTGTGAACTGACTAGTTTTTTGAGAAATTTAGATAGGATGGGAAGGAGATATAGGTCTGTAGTTATTAAGGTCACTTGGATCCTCTGACTTAAATAGCGGTGTTACATGTGTTATTTTCCACACCAATTGGAGAGCGCCTTGAGCAAGTGACATGTTGAAGAGATGAGTGATGGGTACAGTCAGAACATGATAACCTAGTTTTAGGAAGAATGGATCAAGCTGATCAGCGCCTTCGCTTTTTGTTGCATCAAGGCTCAGTAGAAGATCTTCCACTTGCTTGAAAGTGACAGGGCATAATTAAAATTTTGCTTCTTGCACAGGGGCGCTTATGGTTGGACAGCCCAAATTAGGGACAATGGTCTGGGAGTGCAGTTTATTTACAGGAGAGGTATCGAAAGCTAACCCAGCTGAAGTCAAGTGATTGTTTAGAAGGTCTAAAATAGATTTTTTACTAGTAGTGGTAATACCACCAGATGAGATTTTTTTTTTTGGGGGGGAGAGTTAGCTGGACTGTGTCCTTCAATTTCCTTCAGTGTTCTCCAGAACTTATCAGGGCAGTTAGATGACGAGTCCAGTTCCAATTGGAAGTATTTGGCTTTCTCGGCCCTTATAAGCATTGTGCATTGGTTCTTCACCATTCTAAATGCTGCCCGATCTGTTGGCTGTTTAGATTTGCATGCTCTTTTCCACAGGGCATCCTAGTTATGCAGCGCTGTTTTTAGATTGTCAGTGAACCAAGGGCGCAACTTTTTCCTAGCTCTAATTTTTTAACTAACGGGGCATGTTTATCTATGAGATTTGAGACTATATTTTGGAACAGGTTGTAGGCCTCAGACACAGTAGTAGCTAGGTAGAAGTCTTGCCATCTGGTATTCTTTAGGTCTGAGATGAAGGCATAAATACACAGACACTGTTGGCAGATAAGGGCCTATGGCCCACCCAGTCTGCCCATTTCAGCTTGTAAGTTCCCTTTACATTTTCCTAGAAGTCTGTTGCCCCATA
The DNA here is from genome assembly GCA_016271365.2 of Neoceratodus forsteri. Lineage (NCBI taxonomy): Eukaryota > Metazoa > Chordata > Ceratodontiformes > Ceratodontidae > Neoceratodus > Neoceratodus forsteri. The sequence continues at coordinate 978,461,048 of CM057458.1, read as the reverse complement.
CCCCTGACCTCCAGAATTCCTTTATGTCAATCCCATGCATTCTTAAATCCTGTGATTGTTTCAGCCCCACCACTTCCTCTGGTAGGGCTTTTCACTTGTCCACCACTCTTTCTGTGAAGAAATTCTTCCTCACATTTCCTCTGAATTGCCCTCCCTCCAACGTCATCCCGTGCCCTCTTGTCCTGGAACACCTTTTTCATAGAAACATAGAAACATAGAATTTGATGGCAGATAAGGACCGCTTGGCCCACCCAGTCTGCCCATTTCCCTACCTAATGGATAAGCTGCAGATCCTAGTTAACCAGCAGCCTACTTCTTCCTGCCCCCACCCCCTAGAATTGCCTTATGACTGTCCCATGCATGCTTGAATTCCACCACTGTTTTTGACTCCACAACCTCCTCTGGAAGGCCGTTCCATGCATCCACAACCCACTCTGTGAAAAAATACTTCCTTAAATTACCTCTGAGCTGCCCCCTCTATCTTCAAATTGTGCCCCCTTGTTCTTGCACACCTCTTTTTTTGAAAGATGCTACCCTCTTGGACTTTGTTGATTCCCTTGAGATACTTGAAAGTTTCTATCATGTCCCCCCTCCCTCCTTTCCTCGAGACTATACATATTAAGCTCCTTAAGTCTCTCTTCATATGTCTTCCAGTGCAGACCCTGCACCATTTTAGTTGCCCTCCTCTGGACAGCTTCCATCCTGTCTATGTCTTTGCAGAGATTGGGTCTGCAGAACTGCATGCAGTACTCCAGATGGGGTCTGACCAGCTGTCTGTACAGAGGAATAATAACTTCCTGTTTTCTACTGGTGATGCCTCTCCCTATGCATCCCAGTATCCTCCCAGCAGCCCTCCTTGCTGCCCTCTCACATTGCGTACCCCACTGGTCACTCTTCCCTTTGTGGAGTGACAGCCATTTACCACCACCCTTTGTGTCCTGCCACCCAGCCAATTACCCACCCACTGCACTACTGTCCTGCCCACTCCCAAATTCTCCAGTTTGTTAAGTAGCCTTCTATGTGGCACAGTGTCAAAGGCTATGTCCACTGCCCTCCTCTGATCCACCTCCCCTGTCACCCAGTCAAAAAATTCAATGAGGCTGGTCTGGCATGACCTCCCCCAGGTGAAACCATGCTGCTTTAGGTCCTGTAGTCTACTGGCAACCAGATGTTCCACCAATCTCTCCTTCATTAGTGCTTCCATGATCTTCCCCACTACTGAGGTCAGGCTGATTAATCTGTAGTTCTCTACTTCCTCTTTGTTCCCGCTTTTGTATAAGGGAACTACATCTGCTGTCCCCCAGTCTTTGGGTACCTCCCATGTTTCCAGTGATTGGCTAACCAGGATTGGCAGAGGTTCAGCCACCACCTCTCTTAGTTCCTTTAGGACCCTGGGGTGCACCCCATCTGGCCCCATTGCTTTATCAACTTTTATTCCTTCCCATTCCTTTAGGACACTTTCTCGCATAGAGGGACTTGTGTCCATTTCTGCGCTGTTCCCACCCCTTGTACTCCCTTCAGGCCCATTACCCTCCCCTTCCTCAGTAAAGACTGAGCAGAAATATCTGTTCAGTATGTCAGCTTTACTGTTGTCACCTCCATGCGGCCCCCATCCTCCCCCTTCAGTCTCACTATCCCTCCCATTGCCCTTTTGTTTTCACTTATGTACCTGTAAACGGTTTTGTTCCCTCTACCCACTGATTTTGCAGTGTGCTCTTCTGTATGAGCTTTGGCTTTCCTTACTGACCTCCCTACTTCCCTTTGCTTCTCCTGGTACTTCTCCCTATCCCCTTCTGCCTGTGTCTTTTTGTATTGCCTGAATGCAATAGTTTTGGCTTTCACTTTCTCTGCTACCTCCTTGGAAAACCATAATGGCTTCCTCTTCCTTTTCCCCTTGCTAACCTGCTTAATGCATTATTCTGCCGCTCTTGTAATCCCTGTTTTAAATATTACCCACTGTTCCTATACCTCTGATTCCCTCCCCATTCCCAGCATGTCCCCATTTTCCCAAAGTCTGCCCTCCTAAAATCCAGGATACATGTTTTTATGTGGTTTGGTTCTACTCCTTCTGCGATTTCAAACCACAATGAGTGGTGGTCACTGTTCCGCAGTTGCTCACCCACTGTTATCGCTTTCACACTGCCCCCGTTTGTGAGCACGAGGTCCAGTATTGCTTTCTGCAGAGTTGGTTCCATGATCAGTTACTTAAGGAAGGCACCTTGAAGGTAGTCCAGGATAAATCTGCTCCTGGTTGATGCTGCTGCTGCTGAGAGATTCCAGTCCACATCTGGAATACTAAAGTCTCCAACCAGCACCACCGCTCCTTGTTTGCCATCCTTTGGATGGCTAACATTAACTCCCTAGCTGTCTTTTCCTCCTGGGCTGATGATCTGTAGACCACCCCTGTGCAGATGGCTAACCCCATTTTCCTTTCCAGCTTAACCCACAGTATCTCTCCCCCATTTTATTCTTCCTGGATCTCAGTGGCCTTTATGCCATCTTTCAAATAAAGTGCCACTCCTCCTCCCTTCCTGCCTGCCCTATCTCTTCTGAATATGTTGTAGCCAGGATTGCCATCTCCCAGTCATGATTATCATTACACCAGATCTCTGTGATGGCCACAGTGTCCAGGTCCGACTGCACCATGGCAGCCTCCAGATTCCCCATCTTGTTGCTAAGACTCCTGGCATTGGCACATATGGCTTTCCATGATGTGAACTTCCTGGACTATTTAACTGTTTTACTCAAGTCCCCCCATCCGGTTGTCTTTTTTCCCCTGGTTCTCCCAGCTGTATGCCCTTCTGTTGAATTTTGCCCCCTTTCTGCCTAGCCACCCCTTGGGTGCCTATCTCCATCTTTTGTACACTGCTTTGTAGAGATATCCCCTCCTCCTGTTCACTGGTTCCTCTGCTAGCTATGGGGCTGGGCAATTAGGTACCCACATTGCTGGTCTGCCACCCCCTTGACTAGTTTAAATGCTTGTCCATGTAGCATTTAAACTTATCATTGAGTGCTTGGATTCCCCTGTATGATGGATGCAGGCCATTAGGCTTGAACAAGCCCCCCATCCCTCCAGGCGGGTCCCCAGTCACCAATAAATCCAAATGCTACCTTGCAGCACCAGTTCTTCAACTATGTGTTAAAGTTCCTACAGCATGCTCCCCTATGCTCTCCCATGCCTCTCACAGGTAGTACTTCCAAGAAGGTGACAGATGTAGCTATTTGCTTGAGACCCCCTCCCCAATTTCCTAAACTCTTCCTGAGCTTCCTTAGGCTCCCCATTTGCCAGGTCATTACTACCTAGGTGGATAATGACTTCTAACTCACCCTCCCATCTTGCCTCCCCGGCAATCCCCAGGATCTTCCTCCCATCACTCCAAGCCATTGCACATGGTAGGCACCTCTCATCCCTGTCCTTCCCCTTGTGTGTTCCCAGCTGGATCCCTCTTACAATAGATTCCTCCGCCAGGATTCACTTCCTCTTCCTCTGGGGTACACAGCTTTCCCCACTGAGGTCACCTCTTTGGTTGACCTCCACATCCTTCCCTTCCACTTCTCTGGGTATTTCTGTTTGGTTGTTCCCACTTACCAGTGCAGCATATGAGTTCTGGAGTGGAACAGGATTTGGGATGTGCCTATGCCTGACCACCCTAATCCTCCCTAAGCCCACCATCATCCAGGTGCTCCTCGTTCTTGGCATCCTTTGAGGCAGTGGTGTTGGACTGAGTGGTCTCTGGATTGGGGTGAAGGTACTCCTGACCCAGTTTACTTCTGCTCTGAGTGTCGCTACCTCATCCCACAGTCCAAAGAGATGCCTGCAGAGAGGGTAGCACCTCAGCATCCAGAAGGTCTGCCTGAATAAAGCTGCCCCATATCCACTGCATTGCACCAGTCCCCACATTGTACTTCACTTATATTGCTATTCCAGTAGTTGTCTGTTACTGAAGGTCTCCTTCTAGTTCCCTCTTTATTAATTTACTGTCCTGAAAATCCTGCCACCGATCCTCAGATACTTTTTTATAAAATAGGAAACAACAACAAACAAGCATTTGTCAATGCCGAATGTTTGCTTGCTGGCATTGGCAGTGGTAGTGTAGAAGTTACAGAGCTACGTAATAGGAATGGCAGTGAAGTATTGAACTGAAGCCAACCCCACCACCACCCTGCAGAGAGTGACAGGCATTGGGGTGTGTGTTTGGGTCGTCAGGCATAATGGCCATGCCATTTCACCACACCCCACTCTGCAGAGACTGACAAGTGTCACGTGTTCCTTGGGGTCTTTGGCCCTTATGCGCACCCCATTTCATTAGGAAATACGGTGAGATGGGTGCGATATAGGAGAATGGGGTGAAGTTTGGGGCCGAAGAGTCCAAGGCATACCTCGATGCCTCTCAGTGACTGCAGGGTGTGAATGGTATGAGCATCACAGGCAAGAATCCCAAGTCACACCCTGATTCCTGTCATTCTCTATAGGGTTGGGCGATTTAGTTGAAAAGCCTAATACCTCAGGCATTCATTGGTATTTTCACTCCAAATTTTCAACATGTTTGTTTTGTGACCCCACCTCATGAACAGGGGAATATCAGTTTGCCGAAAGCTGCTTATGCACAGTGACTACGGCATTTAGCACCACAGGTGTAAAAATATTCCGAACAGGATGTAAAAAATGACAGCTGTACTCTTTCATGGGGAGGTGTAAAAATGGCTATGTTGCAAATGTGTAGTAAAAATATTTAAAAAAATGGTGAAGTCACGAGTGTACATAGAAACTGTGCAACGCACATCCGTTATATAATTAGGTTGGGGATTTTTTATAGCAGATTGTCAACTCAGGCATTTTGGTGCCTCCGATCATGAACAGTGTCACTGTGATTTTCTTTTTCTGTGCCGAACAATGATTTCCCACAGCGACCACGCATCTCTGCACTGAAAGTATGAAAACACACTTCGGCCATGTTGTGAAAAATGGCAGCTGTACTGTTCATAAGGAAGTGTGGAAAATTGCCACTAGTGAAAATTTGGACTGAAAATATTACAAAGTCATGAACTAACAAGGATGCGTGGAAACTGCACAATGCTCACTCGTAACACAGTCATTTTATGGACTTTTGTCACCAAAGTTTCAACATAGCCATTTTAAGACCTCTGCTCATGAACAGTGTAACTGTGATTTTCTTAATCTGTCCTAAACATTGCTTTGCACACCAACAGCACCATTGTGCGCTACATGTGCGATAACACATTTTGGGTGACATATGAAAAATTGCAGCTGTACTGTTCATAAGGAAGTTTAATAAAATGGACATGTTGAAAATCTAGAGTGAAAATATTAAATTTGCAAACTTACGAGCATGCATAGGAACGTACAGCATGCCTTCGTAAAGTCATTTTTTAGGAATTTTTCACCAAATTTTCAACATAGCCATTTTAGACCTCTGCTCATGAACAGTGTCACTGTGGTTTTGTTAATGTGTCCCATACATTGAGTTTGCACCACGATCTGCGCCATTGTGCGCCATAAGGGCGGAAACATGTTTTGGGTGAGATGTAAAAATGACAGCTGTACTACTCATAAGAAGGTGTGGAAAATGGCAATGTTGAAAATCTGGAGTGGAAATATTGAAAATTCCAGAAACCTTGCGAACTCAGTGTCATGAAGCGGGTATTCAGGCCGAAGGTGATTTGCAAGTCACTGTGCAGTCACTGCTGAAATCACCCTTCGGGCCCAAATAATGCTATGACAGTGACATCATTCATGAGAAGGGGTCCCAAAAACCCCATGTTGAAAATTTGGTGCAAAAATTCCCAAAAATGGCTGAGATATGCAATAAAGTTGAAACCCCCCTATCTAGCCCATTATACAGCTTACCGGCATTTCCTCAGTTTGCGGTTGGCTTTGAAGAGTGCAGATGTGTTCCCGGTCCAGCGAAGATCGTCGCGCCAGAGTCCAGAGGTAAGTTTGGGGTGAGGGGTGTGGGGAGGCTGGGTGCACAGTGGGTGGGTGTGGGTTGTGGGGGCGGGAGGCGCACTGCTGGACTGTTTTTGTCTTACAGGTAAAAAAATAAAAAGACATTGTGGACTGTTTGCCACGCTGGGTGGGCTCCCAGCGTGGCACAAAGGCACACAGAGGCGATTCAGGCCGGCCGGATGGGCACCCCGTTGGCAAAATGAGGAAAAATAAAAAGACCTTGTGGGACGTTTGCCACGCTTGGGGTGGGCTCCCAGCATGGTGCCAAGGACTTTGGGGGCGTCAGCCAACGGGGATTGGGCACCTCGCGGCAAAATGACTGATTGCCACACTGGGGTGGACTCCAGCATGGCACCAACTACTGGGAGGGGGAGGAGACGATAGCTCAACCGACGGGATTGGGCACCCGCGTCACAGGCAACGTGCGGGAGCGCACGCCTGGCGCTGGGGAGCTGCGAGCAGCTTCTATCGCTGTCACTCTGCGCAGCCCCTTTCATCAGAGTGCACTGCATTTTGGAGCGTGTCATAGACAGCTCCAAAATGCATTGGCTTACAGGGGCCACGTCTGCCAGCACACTGCCTGAATTGGAGGAGGAGGTGACACACCTCAGAAATCTCCGATGATGGCACTATGTTTCTTGCACATGCATGCAAGCAAACATAAAAATGAGTCAAAACACTTGTTGTGCCGAGGACGGGCTTCCTCACCTGTAGCAGTTGAAATTATGATGACTTCTTTTGAATATATAGCTAGAGGTGGAGTTAGGTTTAGGAACAGCCTTCACACAGGCTATGGAACTATGGTCACTTATGTCATTGAAAAAAGTGTCAGCGTGAGTTATAAAGTGGGGCTTAGTTACAAGAATTAGGTCCAACAGTGTACTTTTTGCAGGATTTTTATGCTTTAGGCAGGTGGTTTCAGAAATAAGCTGGGTAAGACCATAAGCATCACAGAGGTCTTTTAGTGGCTTAGAACCAGGGAAGAGCCAATCAAGGTTGAAGTCACCCATGATGATCACCTCTGATGACAGTGTATCCAGGGAGTTGCATAGATGACCCAACAATTCAATCCCCCCTGAAGGAGGTCTGTAACAGCCCATAATGCATAGTGATACAGCCAGAGATAATAAGACTTTTATTGTGAGACTTTCAAATTCTTTGGGTATGATAGTTGAGCCGATCAGAGAGGCCGTGAATTTATCTTGGATATAAGTCGCGACTCCTCCCCCCTCTGGATTTTCTGTCAGCTCTGAATACATTATAAGAAGGAAGGTTTAACTCATGGAAGGTTTAACTCATGGTCCTAGGTGGAGCTTCTAGGCCAAGTTTCAATTACCACTAGTACATCAGGTTTTGTATGGCAAATCCATGATTGTATAGTGTCAAGTTTTCTTAACAAACTGCAAGCATTTATGTGTAGAAAGCTCATGCCCTTTAACAGTGTTAGACCAGAGGGCACAGAAATAAGAGAAGAGGGGTCTGGATTTAGTTCAACATTACCCGAGCATAACAACAATAAAAGAAGAAGTTTCTTGAGGGCACCTAACAGCAACCTGAGAAGTCAAGTCCAACCTTTTTTGAAGTTGGGGGAGATATACGAGGATGGGCAGGCATTGAGAGGACTACAGGGACCAACAGAAGCATATAACAGCACCCGGGTCAATAGGGTTACAAGGGCAGGGAAGGAGAGTGAAGGCAGTAGAATAGAAAGGAAAATCCTACTTTTCTGAGGATTAATGCCATAGTGGAAGGTGTACTGCACAAAAAACTTCATGTTTAGCAATGAATCTGGGTTTATAGTCACAGTATGTGGCTCAATATGGATCAGGATTATCGGTGAATTTGGGTTTATGGGTACAGGGTGTCGGTCAAGGGTACTAAGGAAAATTCCTATTAAGCAGCCAAGAGATAGCAAGAGAGACTGCATTTTGGCTGCCTATTCAATGCTAAGTGACCAGTCTGAAAAAGTGAGGAGGTACCTAGAAGTAAGCGTGAGAATTGTAGTCCCTCTAGTGGCTGATCTCTATAATCTGCAATTATCAGGAATTAACCTAGTCAGAAAGAGATGTAGTAACAATGCCCTCAAGTAGTAGAGATGTATGACTTGCAAATGGGAAAGTGGGGAGATGGATTAAAAAAATATATAAATAAATTGTGAAAGAAAGTGAAGTGGAAAGGGTGCTAAGGGTGCAGCCAATGATGGTCTCCAGCTGGGGAGATGATTAACCAATCTGCGAGTAGTAGGACAGGTGCCAGAAAGTAAGCAGAGCCAAGGTTTCTTCATGAATCATGCCTTCTTGGGTGGGCAGATGTACTGGCTGTGTGCGGTCGTCGGCTGGATCAGGAAGGTTATCCAGCAACGCAGGAAAAGTGAAGAGCAGGTTCTTGAGGAGGATGCACCAGGTCAGGGACCTCCTGCTAAAAGGAGGGAAAGGGAGAAAGAGTATGTTATTATACAGTTAAGTTTAAATGGTGGGTGGTGGGCAGAAAGGGACAGGAGGCAGTGAAACAGCAGGGGCACAGGAGAAATGGGGATTAGTAGAACAGGTGGGAGGGCACAGAAGAGAGTCAGGGGGGAAGAGTGAGAGAGAGAGTGAGAGAAATGGGGGGTGGAGGACTCAGGGGTCAGCCCTGACCAATCAAGAGAAAAGTCAGATCCCTTGTTGGATAGAAAGGAAGCAGTGAACATGAGGGGCTTATCAGAGGCACCTGTGACCTTACACAAGGCTTTTCCCATTAAGGACGTTATGTAAGCATTAATCACTGACAGAGGAGGGCTCTACCAGTGGATTAATGCCCGCTGGGGGGGATTGATGCACGAGGGTGAAGCCAGAGGGTTCCAACCCCCCAGCAGGCATTAATCACCAGTAGATCCCGACTCTGGAGGTGATTAATGTGCTTGTAACATAGGCTCGCTGCGGCGGCGACAAGCCTGTTACCGTGTGCACCTTGCTGCCAGACCCTAGGGGCACAGGGACAGTTTGGTTGCCTGAATGGTGTATGTCACCCACAGTGACAGCAGTCACCAGAACCGGCCACAGGGCTCAGTCCAGCATGCGTCGGCGATTGCGGTGCGGGGGGGGTCCGGGGGAATCGGAGCGATCACACAGGTGCAGGGTGGCGGACGGCTGTGTAGTGCACAGAATCACTGCGCTTCCAGCTGTCGGGTGCCTGCCAGGCAGATTTGTTCATGGTGGGGGGGGGTCCCAGGGGTGTGTAGCCGTGCGTTGCTCTGGTGAGCACAACATCATCTACCATTCCTTATGGAGGCCGGGTGTCCTGCGGCGGGCGGGAGAACGGTACCGGCTTGTGCCCTACCAGGCTGCAGCTTGCAAGAGCCGTGGGTGGTGTGAGAGGGTGGTGATAGAGCAGACGGGTCCCCTCTACTGCTGCAGTGGCCACAGGTGGTACTAACTGCGTGGGCATTAACTGTGGGTTAATACCCGCTCAGTTTGTGTCACCTGTGCCACTTCGGCCAATGCTGCTGCTCCATTTCACTGCTCTCTGGTGAGCCGTGTTACAAGTGTTATTGGAACATTGTGACCCCCCCCACCTGCCATCCTCCTTGCACACTCTCTGGTCCTTCAAGAGATACAGCTGGTGAGTGCTTGGGTCACTACCTGTGTATTTAACACTTAATCCAGTCTGGGTCTTAAAGTCTTTCCCTTTGTGGGATTGGGAATTCCCTATATAACTTTAGATGCAGCAGATCAGTAACATAATCACACCGTCTTTTAGTGATTTTACCTAAACTGCCCATGTTACTCACCTCCCTCCTTGCACGTGTTATGAGCTTGAGGGAGTATACATTTGAGCTTTTATGTGCCAGCCCCTCACCACCACCACCACTACTACACAGAACAAAACTGCTAGAGTCCAGATCCTTCTCAGACACAGAGTAATTTCCATAGTCTGCTGTACTGGCTTTTACTTTGCCCTGGCAGCTGAGTTTTTCTCCCAGTATGTGGCTACCTCACAGCTTCTATTTAGCAGACATCATACAATTTACCAGATTTAAATATAAATATCACTAACAGCATGCCTTACATCACTGCCTCTGTAGTTCTTGGGAGGGATGAAGCTGCATTCCACACACACATCAGCCATGTTTCAGATTCAGTCTGTTCTTTTCTTTAGGTGCTTAAACTCAGTCTACACTGGCCAAGGCTGGTACTGGTTTAACGGTGTCAGTACCAATCCTGGTATTCACTTCAAAAGGTCCTTGCTATTAGCCTTCCTCCGGTCACCTCATTTCCATCACCTGCTTTTCTGTTGTTCTGCAACTTCCCTGCTGTACTGCTCCCACCAAAGGTGAATAGGCTTTTGTACTCCATTTTGAGATAAACTTCAAAGCCTGTCTATAACACGTAAACTCTCAGTGTCCTCCACTATGCTGGAACTATAGCACCACTGGAAAAATCATGCTATACCATATTCCCTCCTTTTACAACTCTTGCTTCACAGAGTCACATCACTTCTTCACAGCAATTATCTTCTTGGGAAAGTTGTAAAAACAATGCACTTTGCTTCCCTCTCATTTTATCTTCTTCCTCTCTCTTTCTCTTTGGCTTTTGCCATCATATCTTCCTTTAAGTTAAAGTGCAGGCTCCTGGTCACTATGGCATAAGGCCAATTTTCTGGCACTAGGTCAGAACAGCACCTGTATGAACAGCACTGTCAAAAACATCACTGTCCAAACAGCGCTCACATCAAAAGTGACCAGAGACAATGCTGCCAACAACATCAGCGCCAGTGGTAGCAATCGCAAGTGTGGTTCGCAATCGCTACCACTGAAAATCATTATTTTTGCAAGGGGCTCCACACCCCCACACCCCGGGGGGGCTCTACCCCCCACACCCACATAATTAAAATAATCAACTCTGAGTCGGAGTTTGATTATGGGGGAAAAACATAAAATTGTGGAAACTGGGATTAGAACTCTGGTCTTCATCACCTTTCTGACTAAGCTGCATTACCATTCCACGCTACAGGAACAACTCAGCCAGCATTCTCCATTCCCCAGCTCTTGACCCAGCTACTAGTACCCTGGACAATGACCAGGGTGCACTTGCTGCATAACGCTGTAATTCCCCAGTCGCTGTCTGTGGTAGCACGGTATAGACTGCCCTGTGTTAGCATGCGCTATTCATTTAGTGCTATTCTGACTGGGTAGGAATCTCCCACCTTCAGAACTGAGTGAGCTGCTTAGTTAGCATGCTCTATCTCTTGTGGACCATCTTGGGTATAATTCAGCATTTTAGTGACTGCAGCCTGTGTAACTAAATTATGTTTTTCTCCTTTCCTCTCTCAAGGGGCCCCCACTAACCAGATGTTGTTATTCAATTCCTGCCTTCAATGTTCAGCATTTTCTTTTTTCAAATTGTGATTCCCCAGGCATTGTCATGGGATCATGCTTCTATATCCTCAGCCAGAACATCCACTTTAGCCACTCACTTTTCCACTTTTCAAGCCTTTTGTAGAAAGTTGTTGAATCTTGTTTCACCTCCAATAAAAGCCTCTTATCTGTCCCAGCTTCTCTGTTAAGCTGTGCTGAGATTTGTTCATGGCCCTCACTTCTCTCAAGCATGCCATTTGTGAAGACTCTGCAGCAGGTTCTGAGTCTGGGAAGCTCCTGGCCAATTGAAGATTGATTTTCTACTGGTTACAGAGTGATCCCATTTTACCACTATGCATCTGCCTTGTCTGCCTATGTTTGGCAAATTAAAAACAATTATGGCACACCTAGCAAAGCTGTCTGGAGGACTGGATTTACTTAACCCTTCTACATTTCATCACACCACACTGCATAGAAAAGGATGCTGTTAAGAGCAGCCCCCCACATATTGCCAGGAATACTTCATCATTCCCTGCCTATCTTTCTCTTTGCCATCCAGTATGTCATTTTTCTTTTTGGCTATTTTTCTCAGGTATTTAGCTAGTTTGATGCTGCCCAAGGTGTGGAGCTATTAACTTATGCTGCCATCTTTGTTGTCATGCAAAATTACCCCAATTCCAGCCATTTTCTACTAGTACACAACAAGCACGCAGTGCACGCTACTAACACGACTGCATGTGTCAATGTGCTGAAGTCCCCTTTAAGGTCAGCTGGAGTGTTTACCTGCCCTTGCTAACAGCCAATTGATTCCCAGTGTTTATCTTGGAGGGTGGTTCCACTTACATACACACTTTGCACAGTGGTCCCATTCCACATACTGCCATGGGAGGACCAAGAGAATGCTACCAAAGCTGTACCCCCCCTCCCTCCAGTTACCTCTCTGATGCCCTGATACATGAGGGCCATGGGTACAGGGTTGAAGAAAATAATTATTTAGGGGTGGTGCATCCCTTTTGTAAAAGTACCACTCCACAATCACTACTGCTTTTGGGTTGTACATGATGTTTTGGGGTCATCATGCATCTGATGTGTCCATTCCTAGAAACTTAGATGTTGCTGGCAAATAAAGAAGAATTACCCGATTCTCAAAAAGCCCTTAGATCACCGCAAGTTGTGGCAATCTAAGGTTGTGGCAAATCTGGATGTGCCAGGGACACTGTGCCTGATTCTCGATTGGGTAGGGTCCTAGTGGCAAAGTCCAGCAGCTTGTGGCAACCATGGCAGTGTGCCTAATAGACAGCACCTCTGCATGGTGTGCTGTAAGCTGCTGGTTGGCCATGCACCAGTCCTTGGTGGCTAGTGGACTCCCTCTCCCTGATCTGCCCCTAATGTGCATTATTTAAGAAAATATATCCCTGGTGATCTAGCAGATGCCTCCTTCCCCGATCTGCCTGTAATGTACATTATTTAATAAAAAATATCCCTTGTGATCTAGCCTCCCCCCATGCCCTGATCTGCCCATAATGTACAGTATTAAATAAAATATATACCTGGTGATCTAGTGGACCCCCACAAGCCCTAATCTCCTGTTATGCCCAAATACCACATCCCTGGTGGTCTAGTGGACCACCACCTTGACAGGCAGTACCCCACCACCCTGCTCCCAAAACCAAGCTGGTGACTGGCACAGCCCACTTCACACCACCACAGCCAGTCATTGACTAAGCACTGAAAGAATATGTACTGTATACTGTACACACTCAGTGATTGACGGCTCAGTCACTGAACATGTACAGTAAACGGTATTCACTCACTTAGTGCCCAGTCAGTGGCTGGCCGTGGTGGTGAGAGGTGGGCTGTGCCAGTTGCCAGGTAAGTTTCGAGATGGGGGGAGCAGGGTGGTGGGGCACTGCCTGTCGGGGTGGGTCTACTAAACCACTAGGGATGTGGTATTTGTAGATAACAAGGGATCAGAGCTGGGGGGATGCTAGATCACCAGGGATATATTTTATTAAATAATGTACATTATAGGCCGATCAGGGCTTGGGGGGATGCTAGATCACCAGGTATATATTATATTAAATATTGTGCATTATGGGCAGATCAGAGCTTGGGGGAGGAATCCTAAATCACCAGGGATATATGTGATTATTACAAATATATGGGCAGATCAGGGCAGTGGGGGAATGGCACATTACTGCACTTGGCTAATCTCTATTAGAGGGATATTTTTAAGTACCCTTAGACCAGCCCTGGCTGGTCTAAGGGTACTTTGAAATTATCTCTCTGGGTGGGTTTTGTAAATCCGACATTTGGGATGTGACAGTTTGCTTTGCCTTATGCCCCCTTGCACCATGCCGCAGACCATCTTGTGGCACACAGGTGGTACAAACCCAGTTTTGGGCAGGCAGCCTGCAGTTGATGCAGTCTGCCTTTGAGAATCACTCCTGGTGCATCTTTTGGTGCAAGGGGCACTTTGTGATATTCTTTGTGGTGCAAGCCCCTTGCGCTGTGCGGGGAGCTTTGAGAATCAGGCCCCAAGGGTCCATTCAGTCTGCCCACACAGAGATTCCTAACAATCCTCCTGACCTAATATCTTAAAGAGGCTTCTACCCAAACCCTCCTTCTCTCATTTGTGTATAGTTTCAGATTAAAATAGTCTGATGATCATTCTTGATGGGGTGAGGGGTCCACAGACTGAGAAGGATAGGGTGAACAAACAAAGAAAGGAAGAAGAAGAATCGGAGGCCAGGGAGATGGTTGAGGCCACAGAGGAGCTCCTCAATTACCTCAAGACCCTCTATTTCACTTATCAAAGGAGGAAAGGCCAAGTGAGGTTTCTTCAGTAGAAGGGGCTGCAGAGTCCTCTACCCTGGCAGCTAGTGTCCAGTAATGTTGCTGATATGAGACCCAGTTGCCTTGTGGTTGTGGATGAGCCATGGTGTTTAAAAACTTGGTTTAACAGTAGTCCAAAGACTGATTGTATTAACTGTTTGTAGGTCTGAGTGACTTATTTCTACTTTGTAATGATATTGCATTTTACACACGTGCAACTTTATGTGACATTTTGATTGATATCAGGATACCATTGTAAATGACTTCCTGCTCAGCTGGTATTTTTTTACCAAAAGCATTGTTGTTTGTAAATAAAAATCTTGAATCTTGGTGTGCTAGGTTCGAGTTGCTGGGACTTAACAACTGGGCCACTATCAGTGTAATCCTAAAGCAGTGTGATGGGCCCAGATGTGATGTATATTGGATTTGGGACAAATGTACACGTGCCTACCCTAACTGTCTGAATAGCACTGTTGCTATAAAATATAGCTTTGTTTTTCTTGTAAAACATTCTCTATACCTGTGGATACATTAGTGTTTGCACAGTGTGCAGTGCCTACTAGTGGCATACCCTGTGGGACGGTCAACATGGCATTTGGCCAACTAATCACACACACACACACACACACACACACACACACACACACACACACACACACACACACAGGAGAGACAACTTTTATAAACTTTTATGGGTGCTCACTGACATTAAGAAGTATTTTTTCGCTGGCTCGGTGGCGCTGAGGGTTGAGGCGCTGGACGCCACACCTCGCGCTACGCTGGCAACCCGGGTTTGGGAATGAGCTCGGGTCATCGGGGGTCGGCAGGGGAGGGAAGAGATTGAGCGTCCGGAGGACTGCTCTCTCTTCTCAGGGAGGGCTCTAGGGGTTATGTCACACAGGGGCGACCTCTGGTGGAGACCAGGGGAAAGCCGAGTTTGCATCACCATGCATTGCGAGGGGCGGTGCTGCAGCAGGCATCGGCACTAGTGCCATTGACACCATTGCATGACTGAGCATTGGGGAAAACAGAGGAAAAATGAAAAAAAAAAACCCTTCAGAAGATAGGCAAAGACACTGCTGCCAGCTGCACACTCCCAATGCTGGGCTCCTCACTCTCCCGGGCCCTCCACTCCAACAGGCTCACTACACTATAGATTGAGTGCCCTGGGAGGATAGGGCAGCCCTTCCCTGTGGGGGCTTAGATTCGTCGGTGCAGCTTGGTCAAAGTGAGGGAGTAGTTGCGGTCGCCACAGTGGGAGGTAGAGAGCGGGTTAGGCAGATGCTGGAGATAGTTCCTCAGGCAAGGGGGTGAAGAAATATTGTGTAAAAAAAAGAAGTAGTTTTTCAATGGGCAGGTTCCCTAGTAATGCTTTTTTCCAGTCTTCCCTCAAAATATTGAGGGTGCATAAGTCAACTTTTTGGGTACCTGAGTACCCCAGCACCCCTGGAATCAGCACCTATGCACACACACACACACACATATGGGTTGTGGCATGGGTGTGGGTACTGGGAAGGACTCTGTACTCTTGCATGTGCAGGAAGTACCTATACATGTCTGCATCTGCTGCACATATTTGTGTTTAGGCTTTCTCAATGTCACTGCAGTCCTTCAGATAATGTTTTCTCAGGCACTGTCTTCTGCATGTGAAAATGTTGAGCTCTTGCTGTGGATCAGCATGAGTGAAATGTGAGCATGTCCTGGAATGCCCATGTCCACTGGTGCGCAGGCTGAAAGTGCAGATATCTCTGCATGGTGCATAAAGTGCTCTGTGGATATGACTTCTGTGACTTTGGTACATAAGTGCTATGTACATTCACTATGCGGCTGAGTAAGCTTTCCAGAGTTTGTGTGGCTTGGGCCCTAAGTCACTTCCATCTTCATATTGCGGTACTGTTGTAACCTAACACATTGGCCAGCACTCTTTTGTTAGCCTGTTGTTTGTAACTTACCATTTACTAGTATACCCAGGTTTGCATACAGTATGCCTGTCTGTAAAATGTTTCTGTCCCTAAAAATAACACTATATGTAAGCAATATGGCAGTCCTGGGTGTGTGATATGGGTCAATAATCATACAGCTCTTGAGGGTGTTGTTCAGCATTAGGCCATTGTGCAGGGTGTCTTTACAACACCCAAGAGAGGTGTGTGATTATTGACCATAATTGCACACCCTAGATTGCTTTATCATACTTATAACATGCATGGAAAAATAATTAAATAAACAACAATCAGGATGTTGCATTTGTATTTTTATAAACACTGAAATTGTTTTAACTGTGGGAACTCACTGTGTTTGTACATCAAGTAGTCCCCTTCACAACTGCTGCTCATTCCGGTTGACTCCTGCAGTTCCCCCTGGTATGGTGCATTTGAAAACCCTAAAAATACTAGTAACTGGATGACACAACAGGACTGGTGAGTGTTTCACAATGAAGCAGCACAAGTAGCTGTTCGTTCTGGTTGGCTCTCATGGCTCCCCCTGCTATGGTGCCAAATTGTTAATAATTTAAACCTGAGAGTCTGACTGCAATAATAGTGTTGTGTCTGGAGCCAGTAGCACTTCCTTTTCTCTCCCCTCACGTGCACTGTTTGCTGAAAGTCTTTGGAGGTGGCTGCCTATTTGGTTGTCAAGCAGAGTGAGGGACTCTCTTCCCAGACTAGGAAGAAAGATTTGGGCTGTGACAGCTCGTGCATCCTTTCTCCATGAGATGCAGTGTGTACATGCATGGCCATGCTGTGCAGGGAAAGAATGGAATTACTAATCTGGGAGGGAGATGCAGTGATATTCCTAGGTGATGTGGTTTGAATGATTGTAAGCAGTTCAAGGGTGTAATTACAGGTCAATACTTACATGGCTCAGAGGTACTTTCAGCCAGTCAAATCACCTGAATTTTTTTACACGTTATAAATCCCTGTAACAGCATTCAAAAACTAGCAACTACAATATAAAGTGACTAACATCAGCCTATAACACATGCAGTATGCTTAATTCCTAAGGTTTCTAGGGACAATAATTTAATACTGGACTCCTTCATGAGGTGTACACCCTCCATTTAGTCCCACATTTACACTTGTTTTGTTTTCTGCATATATTACAGTTTTCAAATACATTACTCAATGATATACTGTATGTCAAGGGTCCAAACCCTATGATTCTCAGAAACCCAGAACTCTTTAGATTAGAATGACATCAAGCTGAGAGACCACGTGATGTCTGGCTAGAGAGTAGACATGTGGTGCATTCTCTTCCAATCTCCGGCTTAAAATTAGGCTGCAAACTACAAAAATCAGCAAGGATCTTTACATATTGGCTGAATAAATGCCCTATAACCATATTCAGAATGAAGGAAAGCAAGTATAATCACAGCATGGAAGTTGTGATGTGCCAAGAACTGCCTCGATACCCTCCTGACATAGCCAGAAAAGGCCCCGAAGAAAGCAAAACAGTAACTGGGGAAAATGGTGCAAACGCAAGCTAGCAAACAGGTGGCTACCCCTTTGTCTGAAGAGAGATTCCTTGTGGAAATGAAACTGTTGCAGGATGCATTTACTTTGCTTACCACAGAGATTTCCGATGTTCAAAAGAGCCTGACAGATGTGGCAAGAAAAACAAAAGACGTGGAAGTGAGGACAGTGTCTCTCGAAAAATGGAAATCACCAACTGAGCCAGAATTCGTCCTGGTTGAGAGACACCTCTCATGGATGGAAGCGAAACTAGAGGACTTGGAAGGACGTAGTTGCCGAAATAACTTAGTAGTCATCGGACTACCGGAAGGGGAAGAAGGCATATATCCTATCATGTTTGCCCAGAAACTGTTAGAAAAAATAGCAGGGTCATCTCTGAACGGCCCTTCGCATATAGTAGAATGGGCCCACCGAGCACTGCGTCCCAAACCTGAACCTATTGCCCCCCCAGACCCTTCATACTACGTTTATTGAACTTTTTGGATAAACAGCATATTATTCTCAAAATGAAAGAAGTACAAGCTGTGATGTGGGAGGGTAGTAAAATATGCATAGTGCAAGATTTGCCGGCTTCAGTGAGACAAAAGAGAGGGCTATTTCATCCCACCATCTCCCGTCTTATCCCTGCAGGAATACACGTCAAAATGCTTCATCTGGCACAATTGCAGGTAAAGATTCAAGATAAGTGGCATGCTTATGATTCAAACGACCAGACGGTAAGTAGCCTGCAACTTCTACTATCAGAACTTTTCAAGAAGTGAAGGCATGAAGGGAATTTTGAAGGCAGTCGTTGCAATAAGGGAAATGTCATGGAAGGTATGTGCAAATGAGAAGGATTTTATTAGATAATAGATTGGGAAGTGATATACTGGCCAAGTCCAAGAGATCAGAGCACTGAATGGCTATGTGGATCACGATGCAACAAGAATCGCAGTTTTCTTTGTTTTTTTTTCCCATGGAATGGGTCTTTCTGGAGAGGCCAGGGATATGGTCAGCTGAATGGAGGCTTTATTTGATTTCAGGGAGGATTTGACTTTTGAACTTTGAAGCCTTGACTTTCAAGCAAGGAGTTTGATTTATTGGTGGAGTTCGTTTTAAGTAGAAGGGCTCCACGCTGAACGGTGCATCTGCTGCACTTGCAATTCACAGAGATGCGCAGGTTCGAGAAGTTGCAGCTGCTGTCAGATCAATCTGCAGATGTTACAATAGTGCACTTGCCGTGGCGCTGCAAAAGGGCTCAATTTAGAAGATCGAGGACTGGATCTAAGGAAGTTCTGACCGAACATTTCTGGAGACTCTATCACTCCCCATGGGATATCAGGGGAAAGTTTTCCTTTATTTTTATGGGTTCCCTCCTGGGAGTCACTCGAGGAAGCTCCAATCCTGTGAACAATTGTGATGGTGCAGGAGAGCTGGACAACTACGCTACATTAATTTTAAGTTACATAAAAGTGCTGTACTCACTTGGCTGTGTAGTTTTGATGAGGGGAAGTGGTTTAGAGTTTCACTCTTTTCTTTTTATTTCTATAAATTCCCTACAATATTTTATTGAAATGGGTTCTCAGCATGAAAATTAGTTTGGGAATTCAGTTTATTCCGACTCACAGAGGCATGAAGTAGTACAGTAATGCTTTTGAGAAAAGGTGGGGAAGGAAAGTTTTATTGTTTTTTTTAATATGGGAAAGAGACCAGAATTTAAAGAAGGAATGCAGTTAATTTCCTGGTTTTAACAAGTTGGGTTTTGAGGTAGATCTTAATATGTAATTAGAAGTTTATTAGTTGGTATGGAGAGTACAAGTTAAACAGGAGATTGATTCTAGTAAGGGAGTAACTTAGTGTAAGAGTGGGAATAGTAATTTAAGGAAGTAGTTAGTATTCGAACAACAGGAATTCAGTCTTTTGCAGGTTAAGATTCTCGGTCACTTAAGAATGCCCCCTTACTCGAGACAGGGTTAAAGGGAAAGGCTGATTTGTGTAAAGATAGGGGAGAAACGGGGAGAAGGGGACACCTGACTCTGGCAGAATCATGCACTATATCAAGGGAGGGGGCCTGTAAGACATCTGCCAAGACTGGTTTGGGGGAGGGAGACTTTCAGACAATAAGGGGTAGTTTCCGGAACTCAGAGGGATTGGTAATGGTCTTAGATGCAGAAATAAAGAAGGTGAAAGGCAGAAGGCAGGGAGGCTGGTGAATGGGGGTAAAAGGGATATGTAGCGTAGGTAGGGATCTTGGACGGGGGGATGGCATGGATCTATCGTGTTGATAGTATATAATTTTCTGTGTAATACTCTCAGCCTGAGGCTGCCAGTTTCAATAGCAGGGTATGGATAAGAATTACAGAATTATCACCTGGAATGTGAAAGGTCTTCGGCATAAGAATAAACAATATAGGATTCTTAAACACTTGCAAGTACTTGGAGACCAAATAATATTCTTACAAGAAACACACTTAAAAGAGACAGAAGCTAATCTATTAAGAAGAATGCAAATTTGGGCAGGTCTTCACAGCAGGGTCATCTATGCAGAGGGCAGGAGTGGCTATTCTCCTAAACATATCTTTGAGTTTTCAATGCAAACAATGTATTCGTGATCCAGGGGGTAGATTTGTTTTTGTTAGGGGAATTCTGGAGAGATCTGATATCTTATTAGGATCAATATATGGCCCCAATGCTGATACCCCCAGCTTTTTCATGGAAATATTAAACACACTAATGCCCTTTTTGGAAATAAAGGTAATTTTTGGGGGGACTGGAACTTGCCCTTCTCACCAGATTTGGACAGATCAGGTAAAGTTAAAAAAGGGTTACCCCAGCGCAATGTTCCATTAGGGAATTGGTCGACAAGTTGGGGCTATGTGATCCATGGATAGTATTGCATCCGAGAGATAGGGAGTATACCTTTTGTTCACCAGTCCACAACACCTCCTCTCGCATTGATTACTTGCTTATCAGTAAGGGCTTGCTCCCAAATCTGGTGGATAGTCAGATCTCTCCAGAAGTGGTTTCTGATCATTCGCCAGTAGTCACTACGCTGGCTTTTCTCCCTGTGGTAAGAGTAGAAACATCCTGGAAAACTAACAACAGACTTCTGACAGATGAAGCTATACTAGCTAGTTTAAGAGAAAGTATCCAGTATTATACCAGATGTAACCGTGATTCAACAGGTCATGTGGATATGGAATGGGGGGTTCTAAAATGTTTCTTAAGGGCTGAACTCATTACGTTGACTTCTCAGAGGAAGAAAAATAGGGAACAAGATCAGGTCAAGTTGTTGCATAGTATTAGGGATATAGAGAAGTATTTGAGTCCCTTAGTAAGTGAAGAGCATAGACTAGAATTGGTTCGCCTTAGAAATAGAAACTGATTTGTTAAAGGAGAAAGCTGAATACACTATTATATATATGAAATCATCTTATATAGACTGTGGGGAAAAAGCTGGGAAATTGTTAGCTTTAAGACTCAAACAAAAATAAATGTCCAAGGTGATAAATGCCATCAAATCAAAGAGGGATGGCAACATCAAAACAAATCCAAATGATATCACAATGGAGTTTCAATAATTGCATGCTGAGTTATACAAACCATGGGATAATCCCCCCACAGTAGATTTTATAGACAAGTATCTGAAAAAGTTGCCCTTGCCCTCACTTTCTGAAGAACATGCATCAGGGTTATTATTGCCTATTACAGAGCAGGAGATTCGGCATGCTATTAACTCCCTGAAATTAATTAAGGCACCCGGACCTGACGGTTTTTCCTCCAATTTCTATAAGGCTTTTGTGAAAGAACTATCACCTTGGCTACTCTCACTTTATCAAACCATAGTGAATAAGGAAAGTACAGATCCTCACCTTTTCAGTCCTAATAGTAGTATTGCACAAAGAGGGGAGGGATCCAGAACTGCTATCTAATTATAGACCAATCTCCTTATTGAACTAACACGTCAAGATACTGGCAAAGATACTAGCTGAGAGAATGTCCCAGATCATGCCCTACTTGATTTGTATGGAGCAGGTAGGATTCATGAAGGGAAGATCCTCATCAGATCATCTATGGAAACTGGACCACATAATTTCAGTATCCACAGTCAGCAAAATGCCAGCTGTGTTGATGTCATTAGATGCGGAGAAAGTCTTCGATAGGGTAGACTGGCTCTTTTTATACATGGTGTTGCTTATGTTCAGATTTCCTCCTCTCTTTGCGCAATGGATCAGCTCCCTTTATACCCATCTCATGGCCAGGATATATAGTAATAGAACCTTCTGGCAAGGTTTCTCCCTATCTTCAGGTACCAGACATGGTTGTCCAATGTCTCCCCTGTTGTTCAATCTCTACCTGGAACCTCTCTTAACCAAGATCAGAATGGATACTGGTATCAGAGGAATCCAAGTAGGAAAATGGGAACTTAAAATATTGGGGTATGCCGATGATATATTATTACACCTCCAAAACCTGAGGGAATCGATCAAGCAGGTTAAAAGGGTAATAAAAGACTTCGGAGAGCTATCAAACTACAAACTTAATCTGGAAAAAAAAGTCTTCCCACTGAAGAGAGTAACTTATAGAGGAGAGCTAGAGAGTCTGGGATTACAATGGGAACAAAATCAATTACATTATCTGGGAATTTTCCTGACTAGGAACTATACTTCTTTCAAGAAAAGTAACCTCAATGCTTTGGTTCAGCATATAAAACAGGATCTAGACAGATGGAATAAGCTTCCACTATCTCTTTGGGGAAGGACCAATCTAGTCAAGATGAATATCTTGCCACGGCTGTTCTACCCAATCAATATGCTGAATATGTGGCTTCCTCAAAGATGGTTCACTAATTTACTGTCTATTCTCACGGCATTTATATGGAAACACAGGCAGGCCCATAGGTCTTATAACAAATTAACAGCTCCTAAAGCTAAAGGGGGACAAAGGGGGATTGAAACTACCCAATTTCAAATTTTATTATTTGGTGAGGCATGCTGCCAAATACTTGAGATGGAACAATAGGGGATACGCTTCTGATACTCAGCAATACTGGCCCGCGTGGTTATCTTTGGAGATAGAAATGCTCGAAGCTAATGGCTTAACACCATCAGCCCTCTGGCATATCACTCCCAAGTAAATTTTTCAAGTGCTTTGGGGTAACCCAATAGGCATGTCTGTGAGGGTACACAATCAAATGTGCAAATCCTTGGGCTAAAACCATACTTGTGACCCAAATCAGCTGGTGGTTGGGAATCCAAATCTGAGATTTGGGTCCCGTTTGATCACAGCTAAGTGGCTCAACCAACTTATTATTGTCACTGTGTCAGATTTATGGGGAGAGGAGAAAGTCTGTTCTAGGAAAGAGATCATGACAAGGTATAATTTAGAACCCAAAGATAGTTTTAAAATATCCAAACTCCTACATCTGATAACCAAATCCCCCTTAGAATGGGAATTGGAGGAACCAGGAGAATTTCTCAATAATATGATGGGACTAGTCACAAAACAACATTCTGACTCTGGCATATATTCCAATTTAGTGGAGATGGCCTTCTCGAATACCGATACATCCTCTAAATATTGGGAAAAGAAATTTCCAGACCACGTTTTTAAGTGGGAGACAAGTTATGCTGACTTGCATAGGTATATGACTCAAGACAGGTTACGTTTAATGCAATATCAGATTATCCACAATTTATATTATACACCGGAAAAGTTGGCTAAAGTAAGTACAGTCATGGGATCTACTTGTTACAGGTGCAGAGCAGGAGTAGGATCATTAGATCACATATTCTGGGAATGCCCTAAGATAGCCCCCCTATGGTCCTTAATCAAACAACGGGTAGACCCCTTATTAGGTTTAGAGGACTATTTGGGCCCTATACCCTACATAGAAACACAGAAACATAGAAACATAGAATTTGACGGCAGATAAGGACTGCTTGGCCCACCCAGTCTTCCCATTTCCCTACCTAATGGATAAGCTGCAGATCCTAGTTAACCAACAGCCTACTTCTTCCTACCCCCATCCCCAAGAATTGCCTTATGACTGTCCCATGCATGCTTGAATTCCACCACTGTTTTTGACTCCACAACCTCCTCCGGAAGGCCGTTCCATGCATCCACAACCCTCTCTGTGAAAAAATACTTCCTTAAATTACCTCTGAGCCACCCCCATCTTCAAATTGTGCCCCCTTGTTCTTACACCTCTTTTTTTGAAAGATGCTACCCTCTTGGACTTTGTTGAATCCCTTGAGGTACTTGAAAGTTTCTATCATGTCTCCTCTCCCTCCTTTCCTTGAGGCTATACATATTAAGCTCCTTTAGTCTCTCTTCATGTGTCTTCCGGTGCAGACCCTGCACCATTTTAGTGCCCTCCTCTGGACAGCTTCCATCCTGTCTATGTCTTTGTGGAGATTGGGTCTCCAGAACTGCACGCAGTGTTCCAGATGGGGTCTCACCAGCTGTCTGTACAGAGGGATAATAACTTCATGTTTTCTACTGGTGATGCCTCTCCCTATGCATCCCAGTATCCCTCCAGCCCTCCTTGCTGCCCTCTCACATTGCTTGCCCACCTTTAGGTCATCTGATATGACTACCCCCAGGTCCCTTTCCATTTTTGTTGTTTTTTGTTTCCCAGGTGCACTACCTTGCACTTCTTAGCATTGAATCTAAGCTGCCATACATTTGACCATTCCTCTAACCTTGCCAAGTCCCTTCTCATCCTTTCCACCCCACCTTGTGCATCAACTCTGTTGCAGATCTTTGTGTCATCTGTCAACTGTATCCTATTCTCCAGCCAATTCTTTACCCAGGCTGTCATCTTGGGACCCACTCCCAGGCTGGCTAACTTGTATATTAATCTTTTGTGTGGGACTGTGTCAAATGCCTTGCTAAAGTCTAGGTAGGCCATGTCCACAGCCTCTCCCTGATCTACTACTTTGGTCACCCAGTCAAAGAAATCTATCAGATTTGTCTGGCATGACCTTCCCACTGTGAATCCATGCTGCCTTGGGTCCTGTGCCCCTCTGGCCTCTAGATACTCTACAATCCTTTCCTTCAAAAGTGATTCCATCATTTTCCCTACCACTGAGGTTAAACTAACAGGTCTGTAGTTTCCTGCTTCTGCCTTGCTCCCACTTTTGTGAAGGGGAATCACATCTGCCCTCCTCCAGTCCTTGGGTACCACCCCATCCTCCCATGATTTGTTAAAGATGGTAGTCAGTGGTGTCACTAGTTCTACCCTTAGTTCTTTTAGAATTCTGGGATGAATCCCATCAGGCCCCATTGCTTTGTCCACCTTCAGTTTTAAGACTTATTTCAGAACCCTTTCTTCTGTAAATGGGCTGGTATCAACTTCTGTATCCAGAGTGTTTCTATTGTTTGTTTTAGGTACCTCCCCCCTCTTCATTTGTAAATACTGAGCAAAAACATTTGTTTAGTATCTCTGCCTTTTCACAGTCACCCTCTGCCCACCCCCCTCCCCTTTATTAAGCCTCACTATCCCTCCCTTGGTCTTCCTTCGCTCCCTGATGTACCTATAAAAGGTTTTATCCCCTTCTTAACTGAGTTGGCTATCTTTCCTCGGTTTGAGCCTTTGCTATTCTGACTGCCTTCCCAGCTTCCTTTTGCTTTAGCTGATACAGTTCTCTGTCCTGCTCCTTCTGTGATTCCTTATACTTCCTGAATGCTTTCTTTTTCTCTTGAACCTTCACTGCCACTTCCTTTGAGAACCATTGTGGTTTCTTACATTGTTTGTTTTGTTTATTTGCTTCACACAAAGGCTTGTTACCTCTGTGATGGCAATTTTTATTATTCCCCATTGTCCCCCCCCTTCCTGCCCATTTGCTAGTGCATTCCTTAGGCACTCACCCATTTTGGCAAGGTCAGCCCTCCTAAAGTCCAGTACTTTTGCCTTTGTATGGCTTGACTCTATTGCTGTGTTTATTGTGAACCATACTGTTCGATGGTCGCTAGTTCCCAGATGGCTACCCACTTCTACATCTGTGATCCTCTCTCCATCTCCATTTACGAGAACCAGGTCTAAGATTGCTCCCTCTCAAGTGGGTTCCAATACTAGTTATCTAAGACATGCCCCCTATAGGGGATCTAGAATAACCCCACTCTTCAAAGTGGCTGCTGCAACTGCACTCCAGTTAACATCTGGCATGTTCAGATCACCCATCAGCAATATCTTCCCTTTTTCTGCCATTCTAAGTATACTTTCTATCATTTCCTTGTCCATTTCCTCCCCTGAGGGGTCTGTATACAACCCCTGTGTGGATTGTGGTGCCATTGTCTGTTTCCAAATTGACGCACAATGCTTCTTCTCCTCCTCCCTGTTTACCCTTTTGTTCTGTTGCTTTGATTCCTTCCCTTATGTAAAGAGCTACTCCTCCTCCTCTTTTACCCTCCCTGTCCCTCCTGTAGATAGTGTATCCTGGTATGTTTACATCCCAGTCATGGTTTTGTGTGTACCATGTTTCTGTGACTGCCACGATATCCAGATATTCCTCCTCCATCAAGGCCATTAGTTCAGGAAGCTTGTTACCCAGACTAGGGCATTGGTACTCATTGCTCTCCATTTTTTGATGGCTTTACTTTCTGTTGCAGCATCCCCCACTGACCTTTCTACCTCGGTCTTTTTCTCATTTAGTACCCTGTTTTGTAGGGGGAGAGGCTGGGATTTTACTGCTGCTTATCAGTGCCTCCCCCCTCGACTAGTTTAAAAGCTTGCCAATGAAGCATTTAAACCAATTGCTCAAAAGACTTGCTCCCTTCCTGGACAGATGCAGACCATCCTGCTGGTATAGGCTGGTGTACCTCCAGGTGGAACCCCAGTCCCCAATGAAGCCAAACCCCTGTGCTCCACACCATTTTTTCAACCATTCATTAAATGGCATGGTGCAAAGTACCCTCGCCTCACCCATGCCATTGACAGGCAGCACCTCTGAGAAGGATACTGTGTGTGCTACTTGTCTTAGGCCCCTTCCCAACTCTACAAAGTCCTCCTGCACTGCTCGAATCTCATGATGAGCCAAGTCATTTGTCCCTAGGTGGACAATGATGTCCAGCTCAGACTCCCGTGCAGCTGTTCTCGTGATCCTGAGGATGCGCTTCCTTTCCCTCCAAGCCATGGCACAAGGCAGGCACCTTACTTCAGTTTCCCCTGCTCCCCCCAGTTCTATCCCCCTAATAATTGAGTCCCCCACCAGGAACTGCTTCCTTTCCCTGTGGTGTCCTCTGACTCCTTCCTATGGGCCTCCCTTGTGACAGTTTTCCTCAGCCTCCTTAGTCTCCTCTGCAGGTGAATCCATAGGGGAACTATGATCCCCCAGAATGGTGTATGGATTGTGGAGTGGAACAACTGACTGGGTGTGCCTCTGTTCTACCATCCTCACCCTCCCTGAGCCCACTGTGGTCCAACTGTTGTGCTTTCTTCACAACCTCTGAGGTTGTGGTGGTGGCTGTGGTGCTCCTTGGATGGGGAGGTTCCCTTCCTACTGTCCAGTGTGGCCTGGGGGAAGGTTCCCTTACTACTGTCCAGTGTGGCCTGAAGACAGGCAACTTCCTCCCTCAGGGCAGAGAGTTCTCTGCAAATAGGGCAGCATCTCAGCCTTCAGAAAGACTCCCGGAAGACTGCTGCCCCACAGCCATTACATTGCACTACTCCCCACATGTTTATCTACTTTTTCTTTTGTGTGTGTGTGATTGGTTTGTTATATAGAAATATATATTATACAATGTGTATGCTTATATTGTCAGTGCAGTGTGCTAGAGAGGATATGACAGTGATATGCACCTTGCACTATTGAGGAAATGATGTCAGAACCCCAGGTATAAAGGAACTGTTTCCAGGGGTAGATGGGGTGAGGGGTGGGCAAGGGTTGGGCCTAAACTGTGCCCTCATGAAACAATCAGCTAAAAGCTCTGACCCACCGCTGCGATGAGTGCCTTACTGTCAGCAAGATGCCTTACACAACAATTTGACAGAGAAAATACCCTGCTAATCAAACAGAGAAAAATCCAGACATCCAAGTTGGACACAGGTAAACCTCCCCAGCCCCAAAACAGCCTGGTGATTTGTGCTCTGAAAGCAGTCACTCCCAAATAGGTCAGCTGTGCACCAGGACAGACACAGTAAACAGTATTCCGTCCCTCAGGGTTTAAACTCTTCCTGCACTGAAAATCTTAACAATTGTAACAAAAGTAAAGCAAGATCCACCTCCCTCTGTTGCTTGAAAGACTGTCTTTCCTGATAATTCTAAGTTCCTTATTTTACGTTTCAGTTAGAAGTAGCCTCCACCTGCAGAATATCTTCTACAAACCAAAGACAATTGTAAGGTTCGCCTCCCTCTGTTGTGAGCACAACTCGCTTTCTTGCAAATCCTATGTTCAGTATTGCAGCTTCCAGCCAGAGGTAGCTTCACCTGAAGAATATTAGCTGTTCTGCCTTCTAGGAGACTACTCAGGCAATAAAGTTACTGAAAGGAAATTCCATTAAGTATTAGTGCAATGTCAGTCAAAAAACTAGTACTAAGACACTGGTTGGATGGAGAAGTGATATCTTATACAGAATGGATTAAAGAGCTTTTATTTAATTTATCTGTGAAAAGAACTATAGCAAGGGTGAGCAACTGTATAGCTAAGCTCGATAAACATTGGGGTAAATTGCATACTCTGTATTTATGTAGTACCTAAATTTACAAAGAAAGGTTGAGCATGGAAAATGTACAACAGATTGATGCTATAGACAGGGGGTTAATTAAGTGTCAAAATGTGTATTGTCTTGTATATTATTATATGTATTGTCTGTTTGGGATTGTGTATGCAAAAGTCAATGACAATAATAAAAATTTAAATTTGAAAAAAGAATGACATCAAGCTGCTGATATATATTTATATCTCAAAGGCATGCTTAAGGGTCTAATACTGGTCCACTGTGAATTCTAAAGGTGTGAGAACTATAAACTAAAAGTGAGCAGTTTAGATACCCTAGGAATATAACTGAGACATTGCTTGCACTCCTAAGAGTGTCCCCTGGAAAAAGAAGTAAATTATTGATCATAGTCAATCAATAATACTGTAGTTAAACATTTTAAAACACTTCAACTGAACATGCCATTTCCAGGAGCTCTGTACATGAGACTGTACAGAATAAGAATGTCTGGTGCATGGGAAAGGAATGCATTATTTGGTTGGAAGTGTTTCCTCAGTCTGTAATGTCACACCCAATTTTCACTAATGCATCCTCAGCCCACACTGCTATGTTGGGTTTACTTGCTTTCTCTGTCTCTTTACCTGTTTCTTAGTGTCCTTTATTACTTCACTCTTTCTAATATCTATGACTTGATCAGATAACCTCAGTTTTGTCTGTACTGTAAAGAACTGATTCTATCAGATAGCTCCGCCCGATGGGACATAACAGGAATGCATTATTATATTTTTTTCAGTGTTTTGGGATATTATCTTTTACTCTGAACTGGTAAACAGTTATAATTTACAGTGTTTACTGCAGTTACAAGGCTCAAGGAAATACCAGTCCCCATTCACCAGATATCTGAGGATGAGGACAGTGGGGTTTTGGTAACAGAAGTGTCAGGATACTTTCCCACCTGATCTGGCACTGTCTGCTTTCCAAACACTAGAAAAGGTTACAGTAACTACAGTATCCAATTATTTATTCTTGTTATCAGTGTCACAGAGAACTGTACAGTCGTATTTAATTATACTGTCACTATTTTATATAGGAGTCCATAGGAAACTGAGTTTCACTACCTCTGAAAAACTAAATGACAGTTCCATCACCTCTGTCATCTTTCTTCATTGACTATTATAGGAGAGTTCCAACACCTAGAAATGGCATTTCCACCACCTACAAATCTAGATATAAAGGTTCCACCACCTAAACATTCCCATTTTACCCACTGTAATTATATATGGGCTTTTGGAATTGCCTGACTCAGAGTATGCAATTTATCTCCAAGTGTAAGGAGTAAAGAACACAAGTGAGGAAGTCAGGAGTGAAATATAAACAAGCATTTGTCAATGTCAAATGTTATCTCACTGGCATTGGCATTGGTAGTGCAGGAGTTAGAGACACATAATAGGAATGGCAGTGAAGTATTGAAGTGATGCCAACCCCCTCTCCCACCCTGCAGAGGCTGACAGGCATTGGGGTGTGCCTTTGGGTTGTCAGTTATAAGGCTTATGCCATTTTACCTCACCCTACCCTGTAGACACTGACAAGTGTTGTGGTGTGCTTTGGGGTCTTCGGGCATTATACTTACCCCATTCCATAAGGAAATATGCTGAGGTGGGTGCAGTATAGGAGAATGAGGTGAACTTTGTGGCCGAACGCTCCAAGGCACACAACGATGCCTGTCACTGGCTGCAGGGTGGGGGTGGAGGTGGAATGGCATGAACACTACAGTCAGTGATCCCAAGTCACACCCCTGATGCCTGTCGGTCAGTACAGGGTGGGGTGTTACAGTTGGAAACCCTAATGCTGTAGGCGTGTGTTGGTATTTTCACTCCAGATTTTCAACATGGGCTTTTTTGTGACCCCACCTCATGAAGAACGGCACTGTCAGTTTGTTAACTGAAAGGTGGTTTTGCACAGCGGCTATGCCATTTGGCGAGACAGAGACGAAAACACATTTTGGGCAGTATGTGAAAAATGACAACTGTATTGTTCATGAGGAGGTGTAAAAAAATGGCAACGTTGAAAATCTGGAGTGAAAATATTAAAAATTGGTGAAGTCATGAGCATGCATAGAAAGTGTGCAACACACGTCCATAACTCAATTATTTTTGGGATTCTTTTAACCACATTTTCAACATAGGCATTTTGGGATCTCTCCTCCTGAACAGTGGCATCGTGATTTTGTTAATTTGTCTCAAAAGTTGATTTCCCACAGTGACCATGCCATTGTATGCCACAGGTGCGAAAACGCATTTTGGGTAGGATGTGAAAAATGACAGCTGTACTGTTCATAAGAAGGTGTGAAAAAATACCAGTGTTGGAAATGTGGCATGAAAATATTGCAAATTTGGAAAGTTACAAGGGTGCTTGGAAACTGTGCAAAGCACACTTGTAACACAGTAATTTTATGGACTTTCGTCACCAGATTTTCTTTTATTTTTCCTGTGGTATTTATCCTCCTGTGGCCACCTTGATGCACCCCTATAGCCTCACATCCTACCATTGAGGATCCGTCCACCATCCATCTTGACCAGGACAACTGACACCCAGTAACCCCTGCGGCTTACTCCCCCCACAGTGGGGTGGCAGGGATCCCCCAACTCCCCACCACAACGGATCCAGTTCGGGTGCCAGTGCCCAGCGAACACTCGTGGATGGCCATCAAGCCACGGAAGGTGCCACCATTTTCCCTGTTCTACTCCCCTGAGTTGGAGGTGTGCAATGACGACACCAGGCATGAGTGTGCTCACGTCTGCACGCATCCCCGTCCTGGTGTCTGCCCCCAACTCGACCCCAGTGTGTGACATGCATCCCCGACCCCCAGCCTCCGCCAGGGGGCAGTCGGGCACTGACCATTGAGACCCCTCTCCCCAGAGAGGGAGGGCTGTCCATCAGATGCTCAATCCCTCTCCTCCCCTGTCAGCCCCCAGCAACCCGCGCTCACTCCCAAACACGGGTAGCTGGCATGGTGCGAGGTGTGGCATCCAGCACCTCAGCCCTCAGTGCCACCGGGCTGGCACATCACCAGATTTTCAACATAGGCATTTCAGGACCTCTGCTCATGAACAGTGTCACCGTCATTTCCTCAAACTGTCCCAAAAATTGATTTTGCATAGCGACCACACTATTGTGCCCTGGACATGTGAAAACACATTTCAGCCAGAATATGTAAAATGATAGCTATACTGTTCATGAGGAGGTGTGGAAAAATGCCAGTTTTGAAAATCTAGACTGAAAATATTACAAATTCATGAAGTTACAAGCGTGCATGGAAACTGCGCAACGCACCCTCATAAAACAGCCATTTTTGGGATTTTTTCCACAAAATTTGCAACATTGGCTTTTTGAGAGCCCCTCTCATGAACAGTGGCACTGTCATTTTGTAAATCAGTTCTGAAAGGTGATTCTATGCAGTGACCACAAAATCACCTTTTGGGACGGAATAAGACCATGACAGTGACTGAATTCATGAGGAGGGGTCCCAATAACCCCATGTTGAAAATTTAGTGTCAAAATTCCCCAAAATGCCAGAGATATGCACCAAAGTTGAAAACCCCCTATTTATGCCATTATACAACTTACTGGCATTTATTCAGTTCACGGTCAGCTTTGAAGCATGCGGATGTGTTCCCGGTCCACCGAAGATCATTGCGCCAGACTCTGGAGGTAAGTATGGGGTGAAGGTGTGTGTGGGGAGGCAGGGAGCACAGTTGGTGGACGTGGGTTGTGGGAGGGGGCAGGGAGACCGAGAAGGACCGTTTCCTTTTTTACAAGGTCAAAAAAAAAGGGAACATCGCGGGATGGTTTTGGTTTTTTCAGGCACATTTGGCATGCTGGAGTGGGCTCCCAGCATGTCACCTGATTTTTGAGGGGGCTGTAGCTGATGGGGGATTGAGCAGCCCAGTTGGCACATGGGGGAGTAAGAGCTGAGGGGTATTGGGCACCCCCCTTGGTACACAGCAGATGGGAGGGGAGACATTATGCAGATGGGAAGTGGGCTCCCCCATCAGCTAAATAAACAGGGATGGGGGACTGTAGCTGACGGGGATTGGGCCACCTATTGGCAAAGGAAGACTGTCGGGGGGAGTGCACGATGCCGAGGGGATTGGGCACCCACTAGGCACACACTTAGAGGGGTCATTATGCCAATGGGGGTGGGCTCCCCTGTCAGCAAATGAAGTGGGTCAGGGAATGCGACAGGAAGATGGGGCACCCCTGTCGCCATGTTTATGTGGGGAAGCTGTGCTGCTGCAATGAGAAGCTTGCTTCTCAATGCAGCAGACATTTTCTTAGATGTGGTAGCCACATTACATTTTGCTGTTGTAGTGCCTGCATGCTGTCTTACAGGGGAAACATAGAAACATAGATTTTGATGGCAGATAAGAACCGCTTGGCCCACCCAGTCTGCCCATTTCCCTACCTAATGGATAAGCTGCAGATCCTAGTTAACCAGCAGCCTACTTCTTCCTACCCCCACCTCCTAGAATTTCCTTATGACTGTCCCATGCATGCTTGAATTCCACCACTGTTTTTGACTCCACAACCTCCTCCGGAAAGCCGTTCCATGCATCCACAACCCTCTCTGTGAAAAAATACTTCCTTAAATTACCTCTGAGCTGCCCCCCCATCTTCAAATTGTGCCCCCTTGTTCTTGCACACCTCTTTTTTTGAAAGATGCTATCCTCTTGGACTTTGTTGATTCCTTGAGGTACTTGAAAGTTTCTATCATGTCCTCCTCTCCTCTTTTCCTCAAGGCTATACATATTAAGCTCCTTAAGTCTCTCTTCATATGTCTTCTGGTGCAGACCCTGCACCATTTTGGTTACCCTCCTCTGGACAGCTTCCATCCTGTCTATGTCTTTGCGGAGATTAGGTCTCCAGAACTGCACGCAGTACTCCAGATGGGGTCTCACCAACTGTCTGTACAGAGGGATAATAACTTCATGTTTTCTACTGGTGATGCCTCTCCCTATGCATCCCAGTATCCCCCCAGCCCTCCTTGTTGCCCTCTCATATTGCTTGCCCACCTTTAGGTCATCTGATATGACTACCTCCAGGTCCCTTTCCATTTTTGTTGTTGTTAGTATCTCACCCCCCATTGTGTACTCTTCCCCTGGGTTTTTGTTTCCCAGGTGCATTACCTTGCACTTCTTAGCATTGAATCTAAGCTGCCATACATTTGACCATTCCTCTAACCCTTAAGTCCCTTCTCATCCTTTCCACCCCACCTTGTGCATCAACTCTGTTGAAGATCTTTGTGTCATCTGCAAAGGGCATACTTTTCCTTCAGTCCCTCTACAATGTAAACTATAAAGACATTGAAGAGGACGGTCTAATACTGAAACCTCTGGAGTGCCCCACTAGTAACCCCTTTCTTCAGAGTGGACTCCATTTACTATTACTCTCTGTGTCCTATTCTCCAGCCAATTCTTTACCCAGGCTGTCATCTTGGGACCCACTCCCTGGCTGGCTAACTTGTATATTGATCTTTTGTGTGGGACTGTGTCAAATGCCTTGCTAAAGTCTAGGTAGGCCATGTCCACAGCCCCTACCTGATCTACCACTTTGGCCACCCAGTCAAAGAAATCTATCAGATTTGTCTGGCATGACCTTCCCGCTGTGAATCCATGCTGCCTTGGGTCCTGTGCCCCTCTGGCCTCTAGATACTCAACAATTCTTTCCTTCAAAAGTGATTCCATCATTTTCCCTATCACTGAGGTTAAACTAACAGGTCTGTAGTTTCCTGCTTCTGCCTTGCTCCCACATTTGTGAAGGGGAATCACATCTGCCCTCCTCCAGTCCTCGGGTACCGCCCCATCCTCCCATGATTTGTTAAAGATGGTAGTCAGTGGTGTCACTAGTTCCACCCTTAGTTCTTTTAGAATTCTGGGATGAATCCCATCAGGCCCCATTGCTTTGTCAACTTTCAGTTTTAAGAGTTCTTTCAGAACCCTTTCTTCTATAAATGGGCTGGTATGGACTTCTGTATCCAGAGTGTCTCTACTGTTTGTTTTAGGTATCTCCCCCTCTTCCTTTGTAAATACTGAGCAAAAATATTTGTTTAGTATCTCTGCCTTTTCACAGTCACCCTCTGCCCACCCTCCTCCCTTTATTAAGCCTCACTAACCCTCCCTTGGTCTTCCTTCACTCCCTGATGTACCTATAAAAGGTTTTATCCCCCTTCTTAACTGAGTAGGCTATCTTTTCCTCGGTTTGGGCCTTTGCTGTTCTGACTGTCTTCCCAGCTTCCTTTTGCTTTAACTGATACCGTTCTCTGTCCTGCTTCTTCTGTGATTCCTTGTACTTCCTGAATGCTTTCTTTTTCTCTTGAACCTTCACTGCCACTTCCTTTGAGAACCATAGTGGTTTCTTACATCATTTTGTTTTGCTTATTTGCTTCACACAAAGGCTTTTTACCTCTGTGATGGCAGTTTTTATTATTCCCCATTGTTCTTCCACCCCTCCTTCCTGCCCATTTGCTAGTGCATTCCTTAGGCAATCACCCATTTTGGCAAAGTCAGCCCTCCTAAAGTCCAGTACTTTTGCCTTTGCATGGCTTGACTCCATTGCTGTGTTTATCGTGAACCATACTGTTCGATGGTCTCTAGTTCCCAGATGGCTACCCACTTCTACATGTGTGATCCTCTCTTCATCTCCATTTGAGAGAACCAGGTCTAAGATTGCTCCCTCTCGAGTGGGCTCCAATACTAGTTGTCTAAGGCATGCCGCCTTGGGGGATGCATTTACTGATTCATTTACTGATTCATGCCCTGCATTCACCCATAGTGACCGCACCTCCAAATCTGCTGCTAATGCCATATGTTGACTGGCTCTCAAGCACAAGCCAACATAAAACGAAGTACTGTCCCCCTCCCAAGTGGATATAAATTGTGTATTGAGCCAAACTAGTGTGTATTACATTTACACAGCTCTAGTTTAAAAGTTATAACTTTTAAATCAGATTTTTGCATGCAGATTTAACCATTACACTTTTGAGTTCAGAAGCTGGCTTTGGAGCAGCATAGGGCTACCAAAATGTCATCAGCATTGTGAAAGCTGCTCACTGATTGACTCTGTTCTCATGCTTACTGTAGGATTAAGGATAGTGACTGACATATATAATCTTTAGGTAAATGACTGTCTATAGGTTTTAAGGGGATTCTGTACCAAAACAAACAGAGGGACTTTTAATGTAACTGGAAGACTAGACTTGAACACTTACAAGCTAGAAGCATTTCTCAGCTGGAGAAGGAGTTTGTTCTATGTGTCTGGTGCTGCAAATGCAAAGGCCTTTCTACTAAGTTCAGGCTTCATCCTGGGAACTGAGAAGGGAAGTGCTGATGTTGGATGGAGTGAGTAGGCAATGCCTGACTCCATAAGGTGAGATAGAAGATAATCAGGGACGTTTTCTTATGTGCAATTCTGCAACAAAGAAAGCCAGTGGTAGTCATTCCTGCTTAAGGGACTTGCTCAGTTAAATTGGTCATACAGCAGACAATGATTGAGCAGCATTCCAGAGGAGAAGAGGAATCTGCACAACTTGTAAAATGATCCCGGGGCGGCAGAGTGGTTTTCTTTGCACAGTGGTACGTTTTGTCTCCATAGTCAATGGAAGGGAGCAAGAAGGAGAGACTGCCTTCTTTCTTACATCAGCACTAAGGCAGCATTTAGACATTTATAGAAAGTTAAGTTTGGGCCCTATGCTTTTTATGATGTGATCAATGTGCTTACTGTATGTGCTGTATGTGATGCACCAAGCTAGAGTTCCAAGATATTTGAATACACTGACTTGATCAGAAGTGTTGCCGTCTAATGTTATGCTTGCAAATGGGTTAGCTGAATGAGTTTGCAAGTTCTGGGATCCAAACACTGTAGACTTAGTTGGGATGCAAACACTGTAGACCTAGTTTTGGTTGAATCAAAGATCAGGCATTTGTTGATGAGCCATGAGGGGGTTGCATTGAAATCAGATTGGAGTACTGCATTAGCCACAGACATTGTCATTGCACTGTAGTAGAGTATGTTGTCATCTGAATACAGTACCTATGGTGATGAAATCTCTTGCTGTGCATTAAGAGGCTACTAAAAATGAAAAACAACAGATGATCCAAGGATTGAGCCTTGAGGAACCCTGAGATTTTAAGCAGCAAAGTCTGAATTCACTCATTGTGTGTACATTAGCTTGGTTTGGTTACTCAGTAGTTTTGGAACTATTTGATGGCTGGTTGGCAGAGACCCAGGCTCTTGACCTTGAGAAGGAGTACTGCATGATCCACCAAGTCAAAAGCCTTGTAGAGGGTCTTTTAGAATCATTAGGACCCTGAGAATGTTGCAAAGCTCCATTCTAATATCATCAAGCAGTGTTAAACTAGTCTTTTGTTGGTGGAGTGATTCCCAGAAAGCTAATTAAAATGAGCTGATCATTACATAAAGTGTTATCTAGGGGTAAGCAATGTCCTTTGTTAATATACACCAAGTTATCTTTCTGTTTTGTGTCACTCATATGTTATAAAAATAAGGGATATACAATGGTGAGCTGTCAGATAAATGATTTATCTGCACAAGTGCTGATTGACCTCGAGTAACCTCACGAGTGGCGTTAGCACAAGTGTAGATAAATCATTTATCTGACAGCTCACCATTGTATATTTCATTTATGCAATAGGGATGCTTTCTGTCAGTGCAGGGACATTTGCTTTTGACTGTTTATCTTTTTTTTATGATAATTTCTGGGACATTTTTAACTTTCTTAGTGTATATCTGCTTAGTGTAGTGGTTGCTATTAAATGAAACACCACTCATTTTGTACAAAACTTTGAACTGAACAAATGGCATGCTCACAGTGCCACACTACTTTTTTCATTTTAAAATTATTTGCATTTGTTTGTCGAAAAAGTGGATAAAAATTGAATTTTCTGCTGTTTTATTTTGCTAATTATAAACCAACTAAAAGGTATATATAAGTGAAACACTACTCATTTTGTAGATATTTTTATACTGAACAACTTCTATGCTCACATTACTATACTGTTATTTTTCATTTTCAAAAAGTGAACAAAAACATAAATGTTCTGCATTTTTTGCTAATTATAAATAAATCTGTAAGGTATCTAGAAAATGAAATACCACTCATTTTGTAGATAATTTTGTGCAGAACAACTTTCATACTCATAGTACCACACTATCTTTTTTCATTTTAAAGTTATTTGCATTTGAATATAGTTAGTACTGGTACTGAGGCCAAACATTCTAAATGAGTTCTGGAGTGACTGTGACATATCTGCTATGTTTATAAATCTGTGATGATGTGTCTGCTATGTGTATAAACATGATATTTCACATTTAGACACATAGGGCTGGATATTCAAACTGCGCCATTCTTAGGCGCAAGCCCTTGCGCTGCGCAAAATAGCTGTGCAGGGGTGTGGCCGGGGCGATATTCAAAGGAGTTGCGCTATTGAGCAACTCCTTTGAATATCACCCCCCAGCCACAGCCACTGTGCATGGCGCAGTGGAACTTGCACCACTGCAAGTTGTCAGAGTGGAGCATACAACTTGCAGTGGTGCAAGTACCATTGCGCCATGCGCAAAATCCCCATATTCAAAAGGTGACATGCAAATGGGGCCATAATTCATGCAAGGCACAGGGGGGGCCATTTGCATCTGATTATGGCCCCATTTGCATGCCATTAGCATGCAGGTAAGCCGATCCCCGAGGACTTGCGCCTGGCACCCTGCCAGGCAGCAGCCGTCGGGGACCGATGCCCCCTGCAGCCCGATTGTGGGCAAAAGAGTGAAAATCCCCACCACCACCCCTTATATTTGGGGGGGTTGTATTTTACACTGATACAGCCCATGATCAGGCTTTTCGGTCCACTGGACCACCAGGGATGTATTCGGGGGTTGTTTTAAACTAATGCAGCCTGCAGTCGGGCTGGTGGGGGGACATTTCTGCTGTTGCCCGCGATCGGGCCAGTGGGGGGTGGTGGTGGGGATTTTCACTCTTTTGCCCATGATCGGGCTGCAGGGGGCACAGGGAGTGGGTTGGGGCCAGCCACAGGTGGCAGCTGCTGTGTTGCGCCCTGAAATGCAGCAACCACCTGTGGGTGGCCCTCGACTTGAGCCTTTTTTTGGCTCAAGTTGTGCAGGCACAGGTTGGGGGTTGAGCCTGCACAACTCTGCACAGCCCGGCTGAATATCGGGCTGTGCAGTTTATGCATGGTTCCTCCCCCTCCAGTTCAGCATGCATTCATTTGCATTGCGCTGTTGCTCAGCATGTTTTCTGTGGTGCAACTGCCCCCTGCTGAATATCGCAGAATGGAGCAAGTTTGAACTTGCGCAGGTGCAACCCTATTGTGCATGGCGCAACCCTTTTGAATATCTGGCCCATAGTAGCACAGATTTATCACATAGGATTTATGTCCACGTCTATTGCATACATTTATGAAGACAAATATATCATCATTTTTGCTGTATCAGATAAAGCAAGATGATATATTTGCTTGAGCTAACCAGAGCTGTTTCTCATGCATCTTACTGGCCAATCTTTTGCCTGATACCAGTTGCCTCTGATGTTTTCTTCTTTCTGCCATCTAGCTCCTTGTAAAGCCCATACAGGCTTCATATCAGCACTAGTCAGCAGTCATTAGCTCTCTCTGTTTTTGTTTCTCATGGACATCCTTTATTTGTTTATCTACTGATTTATTTATGTATGCATGTAGCTTCTGTTTATGAGGTAGGAACACAGAGACAACTGAATGCCCATTTGCAGGTACAACCCAGAAGAGTACGCGGAAGCAACAGAATATGAGTAGTAACAGTCAAAGCAGGAGCAGACTTCAAGTGACAATAAGTAAATGAGAATTATAGTACACACCATACAGATAATTAGGCAGATACTGATTCAGAACATGATAAATAGGTTAACTAATACTGAGCAGTATAAACAGTATACATACATAGAGTATCTAAGATTTTATTGTCAGAAATAAGTACATTATAGCCAAATGGTTAGGGATAAAACAAGCAGCATTAGCAGTGTAGACAACAAGTTCAGTGGTCATGAACAGTAGCCAGATGTAGGGGGCTCCTAGTACCAGTGAAGTTGTCATGACAATAACCAACCAAGTTTATCAGTGGTATAAAGTGATGAGAACCTATTTTACCATAAGGGTCAGGGTCAGTTACAGACTCAGGATATCATTAAGTGATTACGCAAGGATCCTTTAAATGCATGGTATGAGGAAGAGATACACACTGGCCAAAGCAGAGTGTTCCAGATCCTGGGAGCAAATGCAGGGGACATGTTTACCAATTTTAGTAGAATACTTAGGAAACTAAAGAAGTGACAAGTCAGAGAACAGGTGATGGAAAGCCAGACAATTGCTCTGCAGGCATGGGTGTAAGGTGGCATACTCACTGTACATATTTGTGTAGAGTGTTTTTTTAAAGATACTGATTCAAACCATATACTTTTTGGAAGCACTATCATTGCAATCTAGAATATTAACCCTTGCTGTGCCACAGACTGATATATCAATCCAGAATTCCTATACATTCTAATTCTGTTGGCAGCCTAAGGGTTAAGTTTAGTTAAAGCCACTACATGGTGTCTCTGTTTAAACTTCTGTTGTGTAGGAAATAGATATAAGTGTATTATGCAACCAGTTTAGAGATAAGATCAGACACCTGGCAATTTTTTCTTGTAACTGGTACGGGGCATGGCGGGAGGGGGCAACAGTTGGAGAGAGTGTGTACAAAACTGAAATTTCTGGCTACACTTCTGTATGTAGAAGAAAGCTCCTCCTTGAATACTGGCCTATAGGGTGTGAAGGTGGTTTCTTGCAGGAGTGTTGGGTGCTTTCTATGTCTGGTTCAGTAATGAACCCCCTGTGCCTTAATACGTTGGGCTTCACACTGGTGGTTACCTTTACAACTTGCAAAGGAAGGAACGTGTTATCTGGGTATCCTCTGTTTATCTTAGTTCCGAAAGTTAATTTTGTGGTAGGGGCTGACAAAGTCCAAGGCCAATGCTACAGTTCAAGGGAAAGCAACCACACAATAAAACAACAGTAACTTCTTCAATAATCATTTATTTAATCTTCTCTCAGAGACCACCTCCATGAGCCTAACATTTCACCTAGTATTGAGTTTCATCAGGGAATTAATGGTCTACCTGTGCATAAAATGAAAACAATCATAAAAGTATATGTCTGTA
Source organism: Neoceratodus forsteri (assembly GCA_016271365.2). Taxonomy (NCBI): domain Eukaryota; kingdom Metazoa; phylum Chordata; order Ceratodontiformes; family Ceratodontidae; genus Neoceratodus; species Neoceratodus forsteri. Next base: position 978,420,542 of record CM057458.1, on the reverse strand, counting down.
TATACATGTGAGGTGAACCTAGCAAGTAGATCTCTAACATAGATTTCTGATACAATATTTAATAAAAAGTTTGCAACAACACTGCATGCTCTAGTCAGCTTGTCAAGAGAAAGTGTGCTTATGCTGTTGTACAAGCTTTTTTCTAAGTTTCTTATCTACAGTTCCAATACATTATTGACATCTGTAAACATATGTATAAGAGTAAAATGTAAGTATATAGTATCTTGCAAGAAATATCCTTATCTTTTATGCATGTAACATTTTACATTGACATAAATACATGTGCTATTAATGCATAAGTGACCTTATCTTGCTATTCATAAGTGCATGCTTACATTTTTTTTTGTTTTGTTTTTGTTATACAAGTTTTTATCTCCTGGTTTTCTGGAGGTGGCAGCAAGGCTTTGTCCCTCTGGGGAGCTCACATCCATCCCTGGCCTGTGTCCCAGGCACCGTGATCACAGCCAGGACCATCACGGAGCCTGCCAGCTCCATTTTTTCCCCTGCCCTTTTGCGGACATATGTACGTGTGTCAAGGCACACATACGCTGCATTCCCCACAAAACCCTCCCTGCATTCTGCCCTCCATCCAACACTGCCCCAGGGTCTTTACCTGGTGGCAATCACATGGTGGGAGTGACAACGTCCCTCCCCAGGAGAGGAGAGGAGAGCTGCCTTGTGGCTGCTCAATCCAGCTCCCACCTTCCCCCCTGCCAACACCCAATGACAACGGCTTGTTCCCAAACCTGAGTTGCTGGTGTGGCATGAGCTGTGGTATCCAGTGCCTCAACCCTCAGTGCCATGGGGCTGGCTATGCATACATTCTTGAAAAAGTACAAGCAGTGTTGCCATTTTGTCATCAACACCGTTATGGAAGTACAAGCATTTAATCTCCCCACTGGCTATCTAGCAATAATTATGCTGCACAATCCATGCAGTGCTTCCAAAAACAATCAACACCAAACAGAACTATTCCCAGCTAGAGGAATCAGCAACCTACTTTACTGTTCCTATACTGCCTCATAAAATTGTACAATGCTTCATCCCTATACCTCATTTCCATGCTGATATGGCCTACAGAATAAACATAAGTGACACAGACATTTTTTCTGTGTTAGTTTGACATATCTCTTGTCATAGTGCTACAATAATACATACATAATTGAAATTAATTACCTCTGCAACTCATCAGTTATGACTTGTCTTAGACCTTGTCTTCATGCTGGAGCTCAACGTATTTTATTGGCATTGATCTGATAGTATGGTCGAATCATCATGCTGTGAGGTTTTTCATCAGGGCCCTCTGAAAAGAACATACCCCCCTCCCCTGGGAATAAGTCTAATACCAAGATATTACATAATCTGGAGCCCTCTGGGATCTTTTTGGTACTAAGATGTTCCATTCAGCATCAGTTGCATGCTAGAGACTAGAGGCTGCAGTGGAGACTTATAACATGGCTATCACTGGGGCATTTGACTCCCTTGCACCATTTTGTGTATGCCCAAGAACGGCTGAAGAGCAAAGAGCAGAGGTTGGAGCATTCTTAGGGGAGATCAGGAGCATGTTAGAATAGACTAACCATGAGAGACCATTATAAGGAGTATCAAGGGGCAGTCAGTTTGAGAAAGGTAGAGCTGTTCCCACGAGTGATTGCTGCTGGGAGAAATAGACTTGCCCAACTCTTTTGCACTGTAGAAAAGTATTAGCTAAGTCAATGGGTGGAGGAGGACTAGAAGTACAGGGAATAAGTTAGTTAAGACAGTGAAATACAGGTTAAAAGCATTTGCAATAGAGCAGTGGTTAATATCACCATCATCATCTAATTCATCTACAATATTCGCAGATTTTGCAACCAGGCTACTGTCTTAGCCTCTTTTTGCAACTATTTCTGACTGCCACTTTCTTCTTTTCTTCTCTTGTTTAACTTTTGGAATTTTTTACATAGTTTTCCCCATCCCTCAACCCATTTGATAATCAGAGTCACCTCAGTGGCACCCTTCCTCCAGCCAATAGAGTGCGTGGGATCCAGTGACTGCCTCTACAGTTGGCACTGATGCTGCTCAATTAATATATGAAAGCCTGCAGTTTTACTCCCTGGGAAATGAGCACCTCACCTTTGAAATGCTTGGCTCTGAGCTAGTCCCAGTGGGATTCTGGCACTCAGTGCTGTCCCACTGGCAGCAGAACTGAAATGAGTGGTTTGTTTTTCACAGTTTTTCAACTGTCGAACTCACCCTTTCTTCTCTAGTCTAATTCTGACTAGGCTTGGAAAGTCTGTTTTTCTGTCTGTTTGTCTCTCTTTCTCTCTCTTTGTTAGGGCATAATTCACAAAATCCTAGGATATGCACAAATTGCACAAATTCAGCCTGTAAATCTCCACACTGTCAAATATTGCAACACTTGGTGAAATTTTGAGCCTCTGGCTGTGCCAGTCTACAAGTGGGAAGGTTTGCACAAGGGTCAGGGGTTCCAGGGGTGGAGATAGGCCATACACAAGGCTTCCAATAGAAAACCCGGGGCTTCCACAGAGTGGATCCCCCATTCTATATTGAGCAGGCAGTTGTGGGATACCATATCCTCGTTGGGTACAGTAAATGTTTCAATATCAAAATAAATGTTCATGAAATCATGCTCACTAGCCCTCCATGGCTATTTGAGAGGGCTGGCTGTGTGGCTGGTAGGGCCTGTTAGAGCCCAAAGTGCCAGTGGGGTGGCATGGTAAGGGCATAGAGAACTTGGATCAGCTGTCCCCCCCCCCCACGTAGTCTGTATGCCCTCTCAGGAGTAGTGTGCATGGTGCTCAGAAGGTTGCTTATATAGCAATCCCACCCCCTAGTCAGTATGCTTAGTGACACAATTGATCCACCCCTTACTCCTTGTCAAGTGCCTACTCATTCCACTGTCTCATAGTCATTTCAACAAAGAGGGTATGCTACTATATGAGAGGGTAACTACTAGCCATATCTTAACAACTACTGCCCACCTCCAAAATCATTAATCTGGGATCGGGGGGGGGGAGGGGTGACCTCGGAAATGATTATGTTTTTGAGAGTGATGGTATTGTAGTTAAGGAGGACGGTACATATAAAAATACCCTACTAGCTCCAGATATAATGTCTGGAACTGGAATGGAGAGTTTTTTTTTAAAGCTGTACAATGAGGAGTGTGGTAAGATGATGGGAAAAGACTAGCATGTGGAGGAGTGGCTCAGAGATTAGCCCTGGCAATCTGGAGAAGGGGCAAAGTTGTTATTATGTAAAACGTTTATGGCTAAATAATGAAAACTGGAATAATGAATATGACTATTAACCACCCAAATATGAATATTCAGCTGAATATTGAAAGAGCTACTGATGCCTGAAAGAAAACTTTGAAAAACATAACACAAAGGTAAAATTCTGCCTGTATTCCATATATATTCTAGATTTCTCCTCACCATTATTTATTACTGAGGAAATGTGCATAAATACATGATTTTTATCCCTTACAGTTACTTTAAAGTTAATCTGCCTGTATAGCTTACTCTCTACTTCAAGTCATAATGCTCTGTTGTGACATCACAATCTGTTGCCATGAGAGTAACTATGACGTCACAAGCAGTGCATTATGACCTCAGGTAGGGACAGAGCAACAGAAATAGATGAACTCTTCAGGAGCAAAAATCCTGTTTTTATGCTATTGACTTCAGCAATAAATAATGGAGGGGAGGAGGAATGAAGAACTAATGTGAAATAGAAGATGAACTCTGTTTAAATATTATGTTTTGTTAAAGTTCTTCTGAAATTGACAGCTGCTCTTTAAATGAAGACATTCCTACACCCCTAGCACCAAACATAAACCCTAGCTCCTTCACCATCCTAAATCTCAGTACTGACTTGCATTGCATCACATCACATAGATCATTTTGCACAGTGTACACAAAGCACACTGTGAGATCCTTAATGAAATAAGGTATAGTGTTACCAAAATTCAGAACGTTAATAACAATTCTAAAAAAAAGTTCTTAAAACTGCCTTGTGTTTTGTTGTATCAATATATACTAATTGCCTATTACAGCTGCCAATACAAAAACTGTATATTGATAATGTGATTGGTGTTTTTGACTGTTGCAACAAAAATGTATAAATAATACAATTAAAAGTATCTTTAACATGTAGCAATGTGTAGAGTTGTACAATCACATAAAAACTGTATAAATAGGATTTATTCTTATTAAACAAATTCCAAGCCTTCATTTAAGTTTCTAGCTATTCCAGTTCCAAAGCTAGAACATTCTAAAGATAAATAATTTGAAAAGGTCCAACTGTTAAACTGTTAAGGCTAGATACGTTTTTTACCAAACCTTTGAGTCAAGTTTATTGACATATTATCAATACATAATTTCAGTACACATTCAAACAGTGATATTTTGAAATATGTTTGTTTGCCCTTTTTTTCTGGTGATGTCACCCTTCATAGTGGACTGAATCAGAATGGCTTCCCTCAGGCCAAAATCTAATTCAGCACCATCGGTGTTGTAACCACTTTAAAGCTGTCCACAAAATGCAGCATCAGTGACATAGTGATGGCTATCAGACAGCAGCTCAAGGATTTAGCGGCAGGTACACCCAAAAAGCTAAAAAACACTATCAAAAGAGCTCAGAGCTATAGCCACTCCTCATCTCTGAGGGCCAAGTCCCCAGACTCTGTGATAAATAGTGATCCTGATGAGGAAGACAAAAAATCTTTTACTGTTACTTCAAAAAAAAAAAAACAATTTAAAGAGCTGAGGCAGCTGCTGGACACACTTTCAATAATTCAGAGTGAGGTAGCAGACACTCACAGAGACCTCTGAGTACAAGAAAAAAGATGGGATCTTTAGAACAGCATGTCACTGAGCTCTCAAATACTGTAGACATGCACAATGCAGTTATCCTCCAGCTCCATGGCAGGGAGCTTTGTCTTCAGCAGAAAATAGAAGACCTGGAAAATCAATTTTGTAGGATCAATAGTTACAATCCATGGAGTCCCCAAAAGACTGAATATGACAACATGGTGCTTTATGGAGAGTGTTCTATGGGAGATTCTGAGCCAGGACACTATCAACTAAAGCTCATCAGGGCTTATCGTGGCCCCACAGCCATGCCTACAGACCAAAAAACAAGACCCAGGTCTGTTGTAATTGCCTTCCTAGACAACAGGACAAAATGGGACATTCTCAGAAAGGCCTGGGAATGGAAACAATTTGTTTTGTTGACTTTGTATTTATTATGGGAAAAAAGCAGAACATACATCAAACAATCAGCAAACCATACAACAACAGTACTCTTCAACAGAAAGGGCTATGTACAAAAGAAAACCTTTAAGAAGTAACCATAAGTAAATAGATAACAAGCATGACAACAAAAGTATGCTCAAAATAGGAATTTCCATAACAAAAGTAGGTAAAAATGAAGTAATTGATTGTGCTGCAGAGTGAGCCCCCATTAAGCTCTATGAATTAGGAAATCTAGATCTTATGTCTTTACAGGATGAAGTCTGGTCCCAGGGGTGCTATATGAAATACCAACCCCCTTCAAAAATTTTCAAAATAGTCCTGACAATGATATAATTGTGCTGTAAGTTTTTCCATATGATACATTTTGAGAATTACATCCTGCCATAATGTAAGTGTAGGTATGGTACAGGAAAGCCAGTTTTTTGTGATAGCTTTTTTGCTGCCAAAAGACAGATATCAAGTAATTTTATGTTGGGCAGTGGGCAGAAGGGGGCCAGGTAGGATGAGAATAAAAAGAGGTACCCATCAGTGTAATCAGAATACCAAAAATGTCTGAAAATTCCCATTTAATTGAGTAACAGAAGACTGCAGCCCAGGACTGGTGCACAAGCTCCAGCTGCCTACTGCAGCACACAGACAGGGTAACATGGTCCCAAGAGGCTGAGGAGGCCTCCGTGGATCCCCCACCCACAGCACAAGCTCCAGCTGCCTACTGCAGAACACAGACAGGGTAACGTGGTCTCAAGAGTTTGAAGAGGCCTCTGTGGATCCCCCACCCACAGCATAAGCTCCAGCTGCCTACTGCAGCACACAGATAGGGTAACGTGGTCCCGAGAGGCTGAAGAGGCCTCCATGGATGCTTCACCCACAGCACAAGCTCCAGCTGCCTACTGCAGCACACATACAGGGTAACGTGGTCCTGAGAGGCTGAAGAGGCCTCCGTGGATGCTCTACCCACAGCACAAGCTCCAGCTGCCTACTGCAGAACACAGACAGGGTAACGTGGTCCCAACAGGCTGAAGAGGCCTCCGTGGATCCCCCACCCACAGCACAAGCTCCAGCTGCCTACTGTAGCACACAGACAGGGTAATGTGGTCCCGAGAGGCTGAAGAGGCCTCCGTGGATGCTCCACCCACAGCACAAGCTCCAGCTGCCTACTGCAGCACACAGACAGGGTAACACGGTCCCAAGAGGCTGAAGAGGCCTCTGTGGATCCCCACCCACAGCACAAGCTCCATTTTCCTACTGCAGCACACAGACAGGGTAACACAGTCCCAAGAGGCTGAAGAGGCGTCCATGGATCCCCACCCACAGCACAAGCTCCATTTTCCTACTGCAGCACACAGACAGGGTAACACAGTCCCAAGAGGCTGAAGAGGCGTCCGTGGATCCCCACTCACAGCACAAGCTACAGCTGCCTACTGCAGCACACAGACAGGGTAATGTGGTCCTGAGAGGCTGAAGAGGCCTCTGTGGATCCCCACCCACAGCACAAGTTCCAGCTGCCTACTGCAGCACACAGATAGGGTAACACGGTCCCAAGAGGCTGAAGAGGTGTTCATGGATCCCCCACCCACAGCACAAGCTCCAGCTACGTACTGCAGCACACAGACAGGGTAACGTGGTCCCGAGAGGCTGAAGAGGCCTCCGTGGATCCCCCACCCACAGCACAAGCTCCAGCTGCCTACTGCAGCACACAGACAGAGTAAGACGGTCCCAAGAGGCTGAAGAGGCCTTCATGGATCCCCACCCACAGCACAAGCTCCATTTTCTTACTGCAGCACACAGACAGGGAAACATGGTCCCAAGAGGCTGAAGAGGTGTCCTCAAGCTCCATTTTCCTACTGCAGCACACAGGCAGGGTAATATGGTCCCAAGAGGCTGAAGAGGCCTCTGTGGATCCCAACCCACAGCACAAGCTCCATTTTCTTACTGCAGCACACAGACAGGGTAACACAGTCCCAAGAGGCTGAAGAGGTGTCCGTGGATCCCCACCCACAGCACAAGCTCCATTTTCCTACTGCAGCACACAGACAGGGTAATATTGTCCCAAAAGGCCGAAGAGGCCTCCATGGATCCCCACCCACAGCACAAGCTCCATTTTCTTACTGCAGCACACAGACAGGGTAACACGGTCCCAAGAGGCTGAAGAGGTCTCTGTGGATCCCCACCCACAGCACAAGCTCCATTTTCCTACTGCAGCACACAGACAGGGTAATATGGTCCCAAGAGGCTGAAGAGGTCTCTGTGGATCCCCACCCACAGCACAAGTTCCAGCTTCCTACTGCAGCACACAGACAGGGTATCGTGGTCCTGAGAGGCTGAAGAGGTAACTATCAACCTCCCCCATTGCACATCTTTGTTGGGGTGTGTTTCCATGGCATTTCTCGGCATGTTGTGGTATCTGAAGTGAGCTGATTGACTCTTTTGGACAGCATTTCAGTGCTTAATGCATGGTATTTCTCCTTGGTTCAGCGGGAGCTTTAAGGGGCTGCAATTAGTCAATTTGAACTGTTTTATGACTGGATTGTTGGCTATTCAAGTTAACACAGTGTTACTGATCTCGAAGGGTTAGCACTGTTATGCAGCTTTAGAATGAATGTTTGTATCTGTATGCAGTCATGATCTGGGGGGATCTCCATCTTGTCCTCCTCTCTCACTCTGTCTCAATAGTTGGTGCATGCATAGTAGGGGGCAAGGCATCTGAATCAGCACAAGAGCCTGCGCACGTGCAGTACAGTCCAATACCTCCCGCTGCATACTAAATATCTTCTTCGTTCTCTTTCCCCTACATTAGGCCTCTCTGGATCCCCCACCCACAGCACAAGCTCCAGCTGCCTACTGCAACATATAGACAGGGTAACGTGGTCCTGAGGGACTGAAGAGGTAACTGTCACAAAATACACTCAATAGGTCAGGCCCTCTGCTCCCACAGTGCCAACCTCGGAGTGTAGTAATGTGGCAGGTAACAGACAGGGAAACCCACCTGTCTGCTTTTGGGTCCAAAAATCACCTTTAGTCTCAAGTTCTGGGATATTCAAACTGTGAACCTTATGCTAGTGAACCCAATGTACAGGCTTTTCAGGGGATTGCGGTACAATCTTTCACCAGAGGCACCAAGTCAGGCTTCCCAAAATGAACCCTTAAAATGCTATAAAATACCTTAGGTATATTCTTACCTTTTCCCAGTTTGGTAACACTATCAAGCTTTTGAACAGTTTTTATCAGTCTTAATTCTCTGTACGTCACATGCAAAAAGAACTGACAGACACATCCAGGCAGTATCTTTCAAATAAAGATTTTTACTAAAAGATGATAAAAATATGAAAAATGTAAACACAGAGCAATATATCAAAAAGCTTACAATCACTTAAAAGAACAAGTGAAGATTACAAAACAAAAACTCCTACCACAATACAATTAGACTTTTTCTATCTAATGTATTAACTTTGTAGTGCTTAAAGTTAGATCAAAGATATGTCTTTCTTGTGTTCCAAAATGATATGTCCTATTCACCAGTTACAAAGATACATTTCAGCTCCATCTCCCAACCCCTTTGGTGAGTCATCTAGCTCCCCCCTTTTAGAATTAAAAAAATACAAACAATGATTTCTTGTCAGGAGATATAGTAAATAATGTGACATCAGCAAAAACTCCACTTCCTAAATATGACTCCTTAATTAAACATTTTCTCTTTGATCTGGTGTGGGTCCTGTTCCCAAGGCATATCAAAGGGTTTTTCAACTTTTAACACCATGTTGGTATAAAATGTTCTTCCTATAGGAATCATAAAACTTTGCAAGCCCTATATCCTGGCAGCTGGGTTAGTTCTAATTAAGACAGAAAAACAGGAGATCCTTAATTAAGTCTCTTTGGTCTTTTAATTACCCCTGATTTCAGGTAACTTGTCACTGTAGCATCACTGAAACTTGGGAGGGGTCACCCAGGAGCACAGGCTGTCTTATGTGAAACAATCACCTACTATAACAAATATCATACAACAATCATAACCAGCCAGCTGGCCAATCATCACAGTAACTTCCAACCTCCTCCCTTGCACATCTTTGTTGGAGGTGTTAACCCACCCCAGCACGACCCTTGATTTAAGCACCTCCCTTGTCATGTGACTTCCTGTCAGTCCCCCCCAAGTCGTAAGTTTCCCATTTGCAGGAATTGGCCACCAGAGGACTTCTGTCCTCCAGATGTCCTGTCCCAGATAGCTCTCCCATTTCCTCTATTCCTGCTGCCTCTCTTGACCACCTCTCCTCTCTACTACCCCACTCCTCTCCCTGTACTTCCTATCTCCACCCATGCTTCAGTTTCCCATTGGACCTCCCACCTCTCCTTCCCCTCCTCCCCCCCTTTACCAGACCTATTACTCCCATAGTGTCATTCCCCTAGCCACCTCTAGGAGTCAGTGCTACACCCCTGTTTCTGATCATTTCTGCCCACCATAGGATAGCCCCATGCCTCCAGCTGTAGGGCTTTACAAGGGTCTCAAAACAGTGACCCCCTCTGAGATTTAAACTCTGCACCTTCCGCACTGCAGTCCATCACCCAACTACTAAGCCACTGTGGACTCCGTTTACTATTACCCTCTTTGTCCTGTTGTCCAGCCGATGTTTTACCCAGGCTACCTCCCTGGGACCCACTCCCAGGCTGGCTAATTTGTTTATTAATCTTTTGTGTGGGACTGTGTCAAATGCCTTGCTAAAGTCTAGGTAGGCCATGTCCACAGCCCTTCCCTGGTCTACTACTTTGGTCACCCAGTCAAAGAAATCAATTAGATTTGTCTGACATGACCTTCCAGCTGTGAATCCATGCTTCCTTGGGTCCTGTGCCCCACTGGCCTCTAGGTACTCAAACAGTTCTTTCCTTCAGAAGTGATTCCATCATTTTCCCTACCACTGAGGTCAAACTGACAGGTCTGTAGTTTCCTGCCTCCGTCTTGCTCCCACTTTTGTGAAGGGGAATCACATCTGCCCTCCTCTAGTCCTCAGGTACAACCCCATCCTCCCATGATTTGTTAAAAATGGTAGTCAGTGGTGTTACTAGTTCTCCCCTTAGTTCTTTTAGAACTATGGGGTGAATCCCATCAGGCCCCATTGCTTTGACCATCTTCAGTGTTAGGAGTTCTTTCAGAACCCTTTCTTCTGTAAAAGGACTGATATCAACCCCCATCCAGAGTGCTTCTATCGATTGGTTTAGGTACCTCCCCCTCTTTTTCTTTTGTGAATACTGAGCAGAAGTATTCGTTCAGTATCCCTGCTTTTTCACTGTCCCTCTCTGCCCACCCACCCTCCTCTTTCTTCAGCCTCAGTATCCCTCCCTTTGTCTTTCTTCACTCCCTAATCTACAAAGGTTTTCTCCCCCATCTTAACCGAGTTGGCTGTCTTTTCCTTGGTTTGGGCCTTTGCTATTCTGACTGCCTTCCTCACTTTCTTCTGCTTTATCTGGTACAGTTCTATGTCCTGCTTCTTCTGTGTTTCCTTATATTTCCTTCCTGAATGCTATATTTTTCTCCCTGACCTTCCCCGCCACCTCTTTTGAGAATCATAATGTTTTTTTTCCTTTTGTTTTGATTTTTTTATTTGCTTCGCACAAAGGCTTGTTGCCTCTGTGATGGCAGTTTTGATGTTTCCCTATGGTTGCTCCACCCCACCTTCTTGCCTGTTTGCTAGTGCTTTTCTGGGGCACTCTCCCATTTTGACAAAATCTGCCCTCCTAAAGTCCAGTACCTTCAGTTTTGTATGGCTTGACTCTACAGCTGAGTTTATTGTGAACCACTCTGTTTGGTTATCACTTGTTCCCAGATGGCTTCCCACTTCTAGATCTGAGATCATCACTCCATCCCCATTTGAGAGTACCATGTCTAAGACTGCTCCCTCCTGAGCGGGTTCCAACACTAGCTGTCTGAGGCATGCCCCCTGTAGGGCATGGAAAATGGCTCTGCTCTTGGATGTGCCTGCAGCTAAGGTGCTCCAGTTAACATCTGGCATATTCAGGTCCCTCATCAGCAATATCTCCCCTTTCTCTGCCATCCTAAGGATGCCTTCTATCATTTCCTTGTCCATTTCCTCCTCCTAAGATGAGGGTCTGCATACAACCCCTGTGTGGAATGCGGTGCCATTTCTAGTCTCCAGGGTGACCCACAGTGCCCCCTCTCCTCCCTGTTTACCCTTTAGTCCCATTGCTTTGATCCCTTCCCTTACATAGAGAGCTGCTCCTCCTCCTCTTCTACCCTCCCTGTCCCTCCTGTAGATTGTGGACCCTGGTATGTTGACATCCCAGTCATGGTTCTCTGTGTACCATGTTTCTGTCACTGCCACAATATCCAGGCATCCCTCTTCCATCAAGACCACCAGTTCAGAGAGCTTGTGACCTAGACTATGGGCATTGGTACTCACTACCTTCCATTTGTTGATGGCCTTACTCCTCTTTTCCCCATCCCTATCCTTATCACCTTTGTCTTTTTCTCCATTTATTTCTGCCCTTCTCCCTATCAACCTCTCTATCTTGGTGTTTACTTCACTAACTACTCTAATTTTTTTGGGGGGGCTAGGATTTCCCTGCTCCTTTCCAGTGCCTCCCCCCTTGGCTAGTTTAAATGCTTGCCAATGAAGCATTTAAACCTATCTCCTAGGATCCTGGTTCCCTTCTGGACAGATGCAGACCATTGCACCAGTATAGGCCTGCATCCCTCCAGATGGACCCCCAATCCCCAATGAAGTCAAAACCCTGAGCTCTGCACCAGTTTTTCAACCACTGATTAAATCAAATGGTGCTGAGCACCCTAGCCTCACCCATGTCATAGACAGGCAGTACCTCTGAGAAGGTTATTATGTATGCTTCTTGTCTAAGGCCCCTCTCTAACTCCACAAACTCCTCCTGCACTGTTCTGATCCATTTTCCAGCCAGGTCATTTGTCCCTAGGTGGACAATGACATCCTGCTCCCTCTTCTGTGCAGCTGCTTCCATGATCCTGAGGATTTGCTCCTTTCCTCCAAGCCATAGCACCAGGAAGGCATCTTACCTCCCTCCCTCCTCCCCCCCAGTCTGCCCTCCTAACAGTGGAGTCCCCCACCAGGAGTTGTTTCCTTCCCCTGTGGGGTTCCATGCCTTTGTGGAGGTTCCCAGCATCCTCCTTGGTCTCCACTGTGGGTGCCTCCATAGAGAAACCAAACTCTGCCAGAATGGTATTTGAATTGTGGAGAGGTACAGCTGGAGGGATGTGCCTCTGTTCCACCAATCTCACCTTCCCTGAGCCCACTGTGGTCCAACCACTCCTGTTTCTTGGCAAACCTTGAGGCAGCAGCAGTGGCCCTGGTGGTCTCTGAGTGGGAAAGGAGGTCCCCTGAATTCTGGCCAACTCAGCCTGGAGATGAGCAACATCCTCCCTCAGCCCAGCGAGGTGCCTGCAGATGGGACAACACCGCATCCTCCAGAACATCTGCTGGAAGACTGCTGCTCCACAGCCACTGCACTGCACTGCACCACTCCCATCATGTCTTATTTGTGGTCCCTTAACTGTTTTTTTGTATACTTACTCTTTCCTCTCTCTATTTTTTTTAATATATGTTTTCTCCCTATTTTCCTACTGCCTCCGTGCCCTTAAAGCTCCTGAACTTCCTGTTCTGGGATAGGAAGTTCCTATATTCCTCAGTAGTCTCCTTCCTATTTGCTCAGAGTCAGACCTCCACTAGCTGGGGGGGATGTGGCCACCTTGAACATTTCAGAATGTACCATGTTCCGCCATGAACACCACAAAATAGTGCAATGCGCTGGTAATGAACAACAGAACTGAGTGCTTCACAGATGCATAGGTGACTGTGCTGCATCTTCAACACGTTGTTCAGTCAGAAAGAATGCAGCTGTCCTTTTTTGTTAGCAAGAGGTCTGCAAGACTAAGCCCACTGCAACCGTAGAAATGAAATGAAAGCTTGCGTTTACTACCCAGCAGTTCTGAAAATATTCACAGACTCAGGAATGCAAGCATTTTCAACCTTATTGGAAGCCAAAAAGACTTTATCAAAATGGGGCATAGTTGTGGATGAAATTATTGAGCCCCAGAAATTGAAAGAAGTGGAACACAGAAGATGGTGGTTACCAGGGAAGGTGAGGAATAAACAGAGTGACAAAATGGCTAATGTGAAGGGAACATCCACATGGGACAAGATGGTTGCCAGACATCTGAAAACAGCTTCTACTTCTTCACCCTAAGTGAGTGGAAGGAGGGAAAATATCCATCATCATTAGAATCTGATAGAGAGGGGTCCACTTCACTGCATAGCTCTGGGAGCCTTACCTGATCATTATATCTTGTATTTACCAAGATTTTCTGGAGTAAACCCTTGAGAGAAACTGAGGTTCTAATAGTGAGATCATTTTTTTTGGTCTTGTGATTTTTACTTTCTTTTTATGCAATTAACATTTAAAGTGCATTATCTGTGCACACTCACTACTGCACTCAAGTTGGAGAGAATTAATTTACCAGTCAGGGGCAGAGAGAATTGAATCACTAATCTGCCAGTAAGGCAGAAGCTTCTCTATCCTCTGTTTAGGACTTTCATTCAGACTGCCTTCTCCCTACACCAGAGTGATGTTTGAGTTACAACACTTTTGTGCAATATGGTATCTATGAACTGAACTGTGGATTGCCTACCTGCCACGGATCTGCAGCATGTAGGCAACCTTAAGTTGGAATGCCACACAACAGAGGTCCAGCAGACCCCCAGCACCATTTTGGAAAGGATGTGCATCCTTTCTGCATCAGATCCCCTGGCCAGTCATACAGCTATATGCACATACTGTAGCTGGTCCAGGTGCGTATCTGTGGGTGTGCCCACATTCTGCATCATTCATGAAGGCATGAAGTGCTGGGCAAGGGAGGGGGACAGGATACATAGGTAAGAGACCCTGCTGTATTTTTTGTGTAGCCCCCCCAAGAAACCCCACTGACCCAACTATCTAGGTAGAAAGGGAGGGTTGGGGACAGCCATTTGGACATTCATTCATCTTTTTGAAATTTACACTCCGGAATCCCTGTTTGCACAAAGCAGGAAATCCACTTCAGGACCCAGGATGGGCATCTGATTGGATGCCCACCTGTGTCCTTTGGTCCACCTGGTGCAGCTGCACGCTGGTGGAGCAGGGCTGCAGACAGATGCATGGTGATGGCCTGTGATCCTGCATGCTGGCCATAACATGTCTGTCTGCAGATGAGGAGCTATGTGGGTTGGGTATGCATATCTGTCACATCCCCAGCCCATCAATGATGCATAGCCCCATGTGAGAATTGCACATTTTCTTTTTTTTTTTATTTTGTATGTTATTGAGTGAAGAACCAAAACAAAGCTACAGGGTAAAATAAGCAATAGCAGTATGCAACAACATTAGACACAATAGGCAGCTAATAACAATGGCTCAGATGATGTCTACAAAAGGCTGTCACAATTATCTCTCACAGTGAGTCAATCAGTTGTTGGTGAAACAGCACAAGTTCTCACTAGGCAAACCCCTCAGTAAGAATATTCATATGCCATTGGTTGAGGCATCTGGAACAACTGTTATCCCTTTGCTCTGGTTAAGTCACAAAATAATTATCTATTGTAATGATGTATATGACCTAACTTTGTCATTTGACATGACATTGGGGTAACCTGCCTCACCGGAAAGCAGTAATACGCTCCATAGTATATGTTAATAATAATCTGCCTCCAGGAATCCACCGAGGGAGGTTTCTGAAGCATCCACTGCCTCAAAATGGAATTTTTAGAGGTTAGGATGTATAAGAATGCCATAGATTGGGGGCCACTCAGAGACCAGAGAAATAGACATGAGGACCATAGTAGGGGATACAAGATCAGCTGGGAAAGACAAAATCCTGAAGTTGATCTGAGATTGTTTCCCAGAAAAAGGGTGAAGATTGGACAGTACCAGAATATATGGGCATGGCTGACCTGTAAGTGACCACATTGCCTCCAACAGTGGCCATATTCTAGCAACATTAATTTTGCCAGTGCAGCCAGGGTGTGAAAGAAGTGATATCTACATTTCCAAGTGAATTCTCTCCACATCGTGGAGAATGTGACTTAAAGGAAAGGGAGAGCAAACATTAGCTATGTAGAATATTTAGTGGATGAAATTAGTTCCATTTGTCTAGAATGGATTGGGTGTACAGTAGTCTCCCAGGAGGTCCTGGTCCTGAAGCCCTCTCAACATGTTTCTTATTGTATGTTGCCATGATTCCCCCTGGATAGCTCCCACTAGCAAATGAAGGAGCAGAGAAGAACAGAGGAAATGAAGGAGCAGAGGTACAGTAGATGGGTTCTGCTAACCTCTTTATGGAAAAGGATGTCTGGACCTGCAGGTAACAAAACTGCTTCGTCCTATAATTTATTTTATTTATTTATTTAGTTTTTGTTTATCAGGTAAGTCCACTAGCCACAAAATGACTATTTTCAGGCATGACCCGGGAGAGTGCAAGAAGGAAAAAACAGTGTAACTCTAACAAGGGTACAGGGGAACAGTACAGCAGTGCTACGACAATACATTGAGTAGAATAAAAAAAAAAAAATAACAGCAGCAAAATATGTAATAAGTGCAGAAACCCAGACATGACATAGGGGAGAGAAAGGGTTCAAGAGAGAGTCAGGACAATGAGGATTATGCATACCCAACATGAAAGGTTAACAATGGGAAGCTAGGGGTGGTAACTGGAATAACAGTAGATGACCAGCAACAAGGCTCGAAAAGGAAAGGAGATGGTAGTAAATAAATTATTTACAAAGAGAGAGAAAAATTAGGAGAGGGGACTAGATGAGCAAGGATTGGAGCAAGAATAGAGTGGGGGTGATAAATTACTGGTAAGTCTCAGGAGTTCAGGTTGGCTTAATGCATGTGCAAGTATCAACTAGGGATAAATAACAATGATATTCACTTTTAAAACTCAGGTGAGACTGCGACAGCTGGAGGTTAGGTGGAAGAGTATTGAACAGCCGGGGAGCAGAGTATTGGAAGGCCCCAGTGCCTTTGGTCATGTGACATCTCAGAACATAAAGCAAAGATTTTTCAGCTGATCGTAGACCACGGGATGTTGGTTGGGGGATCAGAAATACTACCAGCTGTGATTTTTTTTTTCCCAGATGATCGAGTCAATTAGTGATCCAAGGAAGTATTGCCTACTAGCAGAAGGTGAGAGTCAATTCAGATCCTTATAGGGAAGGCAGTGATGCTTGAGTTGAGGTGACAAAGAGGCAGATCTACATGTATTGTTATAAGTTACATCCCATTTTAGTAGAGAGGTTTTATGGGTAGAAGTAAGAATAGAGGCACCATGAGTAAGGGCTGGAGGCAGGATGCCTCTGGCGATTGCTAGTTTCGCCGAGGGTATAAGCAGGTAGCTTGTTTGATTTGCATGAGGACTGAATGTGAGGGTTAAAGTCCAGAGATTGGTCAAGCAGGATCCCATGATACTTGAAAGAAATAACATTTTCAAGTGGAAATCCTCCTGGGTGAAGAACATCCAGCAAACTGGAGCAGGCCCTTATCTTCGATGCAGATCCTAGGAGAATGGCCTTCATTTTCTTATCATTTAATACAAGCTTACAATCAAGTAATCAGTCTTTGACCTTACTGAAGTCAGAGTTAAGCGTTGAGTTTGTGCAGGCAACACTAGCAGAACTAGTATAGATGGGATGACCAGGTCATCAGCGTAGACTCAGAGAATAACCGAGCAGGATTTCGGCACATCTGCAGCATTATTGATAAAAATTGAGAATAGAAGGGGCCCAAGGATAGAGCCCTGAGGGACCCCAATGTTGATAGCAGATGAGTTGGACAGGGAGGAGTTAAATTTGACAGCTTGTGTCCTGTGTGACAGGTAGCTAAAAAACAGTTCAAAACACGGCCAGAGAAATGGAGTTTGTGGAGAGTGGAGAGTGGATAGGAGAAGGGCATAATATACAAGGTCAAAAGCCTTTGTGTGGTCGATGAAAATGGCACCTGTGAGTTTTTCAGAATCCATGTTGGACAGTATGACAGTAGTCAATTGGAGAAGAGCCGTGGTGGTGCTATGCCCTTTTCTAAAGCAGTGCTGGGCATCTGAGAGGAGATTATAGCATGTAAGGTAGTCGACAGTCTATGACAAAATTATTTTCTCAAGGATCTTGTTGAGTAGAGAGAGGATTGCTATGGGTCTGAAATTGGCCATTTCCTTCAGGTCGCCTTTTTTAAAGACAGGCGTTATTCATGCAGATTTCCATAGGCCTGGTACAGTGCTATGTGTAAGGGATAAAGTATAAATTCTTGCAAGCAGAGAGGCAATGAGAGGAGCAGCCAGCTTAAGGAGGCAAGGTTCCAATGAGTCAGAGTCAGAGTTAGTATTGACAGATATAGATCTCAGTAATTTCAGGACTTCCACTCTAGATGTAGCCTTGAAATAGAAGGGTGGAGTAGGAGGAACATCATTCAGTGGGGCCATGTGAGTAACAGGAGATAGTGTGGTAGGTAAATTTGAGTGATTTCCATTTGGTTGCAATGCCACAGTATAGTGTGACAGATCTGAGAATAGATTTTTAAAACTATTTGTGATGGTCCTAGAGTCATTACCATGTGCCCCATTTATGATCATTTTGTCAGGAGTAACTGACTGTGAGGTACCCAGGAATATTTGGTTTTGGCAGCTCTGACTTATTTCTTACATCCGTTCCTTAGTTCTCGATAGACAATAAGGTCAGATTGAAGGCCAGTTTGTTTGTAGCAAGTACAGAGCAGATTAGCTAGGAGGCCTTTAAGTAGCCATCTCGTTTGTTTTCCTCTAACCCTCCTAGTAATCTTGGGGGCATGTTTACATTGAATGGCAAGAAATTAGTTTATGAATATCTGCAGAGCAATCTCCACATCGTTTGCTTGACAGAGACCTGTCCAATCAATATTGGAGACATCATAGAGAGATGCTTCCTGGTCAATGTGATTAGTCAAGATGGGGGAGATGGAGGCGCAACCATAGACAAGACACAAAAAGTGGGAGAGTGGTCAGTTAATGAATTCGCTAGAATTCCAACCTTCGACACATGTTCCATGCGGTAACCATCACCCAGTCCAGCAGTGTACCCATTTGAAGGGATACCGTGGTTCTAGTTGCATCAGAGATCAACTGGTAAAAATTATAACTTAGTGTGAGAGACTGCAAGGAGATTTGAGCTGACCCTAACCAATTAAAGTTGAGATCACCTATAGTAGGATGACAGCCTCATTAAGATTTATAGTTTGGGCGGTGATGTTAAGAAGTTCTTTGAGACCAACTATGCCCCCAGCAGGCAGGTTATAGGCACAGATGATATGAAGCTTCTTTCCCCCAATGAGAGAGTTGCATATATGAATTCACACACTGCAAGAGAGGCAGAACCTGGGCCAATTGAAATATTGAGGTGATTTTTGATGAACAGGGTAACTCCACCACCATGCTTGGATGATGATCTATTCCTTTGGAACAGGGAGTAGTTTGGCAAGAAGCATAAGTGATCAGGTATACCAGGTTTAAGCCAAGTTTCTGTGAAACATAGTGCATCAGGGTTATAGAGTTTCACCCAAGCCTCAAGTTCGGCATGGTGAGAGGTAGGACTTCTGATGATGAGAGTAATTATTATTTTTTTTTTATTTAGTTGTTTAACCAGGTATAGCACACTAAGCTGAAAGCTTTTTTACAGGAGCGACCTGGGAGCACAAGGAGGTTAAGTGACTTGCTTAGGATCACACAGTATGCAAGTGGAAGCTGTGGGATTCAAACCCAGGTCTGGTCTGCTGGATGTCACCAGATTTGCAGCTCAGAGCCTTAGACCACTGCGCTATACTGCCTCCTTAATTAATAAGCCTTTCATGGGGATGTCAGATATATCTGTTGTGGAAAAGAAACAGGTAGGTGAACCTGGGTTTAGTTCAACATTCCCAGATAGCTAAATAGTGATCATGGCTAGGAACCAGAGCCTTGTACAGTGGCAGGTTAAGGTGAGTACACATCTCCTTGACAGCTTCCTGCTAGCAGACAGAGGGTAATAGATGCTGCCTCCAATTAGGAGAATAAGGTTTAGTTGAGGATCAGGAATAGTTTCAGCAATCAAATTAGAGAAACTATAGTTGTAGTACATCTCTAAGGATTCGTTTGAAATTTTGTTACATGGGAGAGCTCAAGAAGCAACATCCAGTCTGAGTAGAACAATAGGGCCCATAGCAGACAAAACATCACCATAGTGTCACTCTTAGACTTGGATAGGAAGGCTAGAGGTAGAGTAAAACAGGGGTTAAAACACTCTGTAATAAAGAGATAATGAGGTTAAAATATAACTGACAAGGGTGACCGTGCTATACCATTTTACCCTTTGTCCGATAATTAAGATTTACCCAATCTTGCCAACAGGCAAGGTGTTTCCTGCTTGAGTAGCAATTTCTTAGAGAAAGTGGACCAGAAATGCTAAAATTAAAGCACCACAATGACTAAATTGGGAAAGTAGTAAAAAAAGGGATTCACTATAGCGAGTAAAATGGTAAACCAATATATTGCATATGGCAGGTTAAAGAAGGAAAAAAAGAAAAACCAGAATAAGATATATGGCCTAGGATAAAGTAAGGTACTTTAGCTTGAGGTTAGGGGTTGCATTTGACAAACTTGGTGACTGCTAGGACTGTAGGGTAGGTAGCAGGGAAAGAACTTAAATGAGGAATGGAATACAATAAATTGGAAGAGAGGGAGAGTAGGAGAAAGTGGAAAGATTACTTTAAGGGGAAGGCAGGAAATAGTGAGTGACAAGGGAGGAGCTGAGAGAAAATGTCCCAGAGGTGGGGGAGGAGGGGTATTTAATAGTGGTTGGGGTTGAGGCAGGTGGGTGGGAACAATTACAGGCACTACTGTGCAGTCCAACCAGCTAAAAAACTTAGCAGTCTTAGATTTAAAACGAGCACCAAAGATGCTATTTGTAGATTCCAGAGGGATAGTGTAAGCTAAAAACGAGCACCAAATGAGTGGAAGTTCAGAGAGGTGGCTCAGCCAAAAGAGGTGTCACACTCAGCTAAAAACATCCTTTGGAGCAACTGCTTAGTGGCTTGAAGTGGCGTACCTGTTTCTGGGTGGGCAGATGGGCTGGCACCACTGAGAGCTTTCCCGGGCACCAGAATGAAGCTTCCCCACCAGATTCCTGGTGGCTGCAGTGGCGTGGGTGCCCACAGGAGTAAGTCCTGTTTCTGGGTGGGCGGATGGGCTGACACCACAGAGACCTTCCCCAGGCACCAGAATGAAGCTTAACTGGATTCCTGGTGGCTGCAGTGACAAGAGCACCCACAGGAGTGAGTCCTGTTTAGACCATATCATGACTGTAACTGCTCAAAGACGAGAACTCCTTTGGTGTCTAAAAACTGAAATATGTATGAGAGGCCAAGCTGTCTCCACCTATGAGGGATGTGGTCAATTTATATAGGGGAGAAGTTCAAAATCTGCAGCTAGGACTCTACAAAAGTAAAATACATGGGAAAGTTGAGGGAGACACTGTAGCTTAAACCACACTTGCAAGGTCTGAGCAGTAAAGTTTGTATAGTCTGCCAGGTGGGACCACCAAGGCAGTAGGAAAACAATTATCAATATTGAACAAATCATTTAATATAAACTTTATTTGTTTCCAGGCGGAATCTATCTGTGAGCATATCCAGGAATAACCTGTTCAAAAGTGAGCAGTCCTTGCATCATTTATCAGATTAGGGAGATTAACTCCTCCTGATATGGAGGGAAGTTGCAAGATGGAGAATCTTACCCTAGGGAATGGCCTTCCCAAATGAAATGGGAAATTAAACTGTTCCAGGATGTAAAATAACAAGAAGTTGTCATGAGAGGGAGTCTGTAAGAAATATAAAATACCGGGCAGTATGTTCCTTCTAATACTTTGAAGTCTAGAAAAACAAGCAGCTGCTAATGCTGAATGTTTCCTTGCATGGTGTATGTGGCAGGATTGTGTTACAGTAGTTGAAGTAAAGGGAGAGAAGGAGTGACAATATTGGTAAAAGTCTGGATTTACTTAAAGTTCTTACTAAGTATGATGCATTAAAAGTGGTCTGTGAATAGCAAAGAGACTTTACTCTAACCAAATTGGCCATCTGCCATCTGAAGGAATGAAAGCACATGTTAACAGTAATCAGCAGTTTTTACTGACTTGATCTTCAGTGTACTACAACAAATGGAAGAACTGTGACTAGTAGTTATGACACACTAAAACTGCTTATTTATTGTTAAAAAATTGCAGTAAAATCCACTCAACAGTGGGTATGCAAAGTGGCAGCAACACCCAAAACACCATTAACGTTTCACGTCAAAAACAGACGCTTTATCAAGATGTCAGCAGCCAAATAAAACACTACTTATATAGTAAATCACTCAGGCACCCCCCCCCAACAATTGCAAAATTAATGAATCACTTGAATAATTAACATCACACACAATATGGAGAACATTACAATGAAATACAGTAGAATGCTTCACTAGCTACATATACTTGTTGAAACATTTTTCTATCAGAATGGGAGACTACATGGGTATATAATGCTGATAATAACCATTTTCTACAGTATATTGATTTCTATCGTCGTTTTATTGACGATATTATATTAATATGGAAGGGCAGTATTGAACAACTGCATGAATTTGTTAAAGAGTTATATAGAAAATCTACCGACCGGAATAGTATTTTACACTATACTAGTAACCATCCAAGACATATAAAAAATATAGCTGTTGGGCAGTTTATGTGGTTAAAAAGGAATTCTAGTACAGAGGATAAATATTTTCAAGAAAGGGATGAAATGTACAGTAGATTTAAAAAAATGGGGTACAGTGATCAGTGTATACAGGGAGCTATTAACAAAGTTGAAAATATGCAAAGATCTAGTTTATTTCATAAGAAAGAAAACCAAAAAGATAAAACAGTTAATAATGTATGTACTCCTAATTTTATTACTGTATTCAATGCACAGGTTTCTGAAATACTGTAAATGACATTATATGGAAGAATTGGGGTATATTAAGTGTGGAGCCTAAACTGAAGGAAATATTTGAACAGGGACCGAACTTTGTATACCGAAGGGGAAGAAACCTAACGGATATATTGGTGCATGGTAAAGACAACATAAAAGTTAAACGTAGACCTGGACTTCCAAGTAGAAATTTTAAAAGTGGAACTTGTATTGCTTGTAAATATATTCAGGTGGGATCTGACTTTATGTTACCGAACATGAATGGAATACATCAGGTGAAGAACTTCATAAATTGTAACCTTGAATTGGTGGTTTATTTGGCTATTTGCAAATGCAATTGCTATTATGTTGGTAAAATTACTAGGAAGTTTAAATACAGAATTTTGGAACATCTTAGTAGTATTAGAATGAAAAAATTGGATAATGCACTTGCTTTGCATGTTTCACGAACTGACTGTGATCACACCTTTGTCTTCAGGGGACTAGAACAAGTTACCCTTGGAAACAGAGGTGGTGACTTAAATAATACCTTAATGTGTCATGAAACATTTTGGCAATATACATAGATACATAGATACATAGACAGTGTTGGCAGATAAGGGCCTATGGCCCACCCAGTCTGCCCATTTGAGCTTGTAAGTTCAGTTTATGTTTTTCTAGAAGTCTGTTGCCCCTTACCCCTGACCTCCAGAATTCCTTTATGTCTATCCCATGCATTCTTAAATCCTGTGATTGTTTCAGCCCCCACCACTTCCTCTGGCAGGGTGTTCCACTTGTCCACCACCCGTTCTGTGAAGAAATTCTTCCTCATGTTTCCTCTGAATAGTCCTCCCTCCAACTTCATCCCATGCCCTCTAGTCCTGGAACATCTTTTCGCTCCAAAAATAGTGTATTCCTGCACCTGTTTCTCCTGTAAGATACTTGTATGTCTCTATCAATATATATATATATATATATATATATATATATATATATATATATATATAAATTACAATGTAGTCATTTTCCTGGTTTGAATGATGTTTTTCAGCTGACTCCATTTTTGAGAAAACGAAAATAATTTTATTTAATAGTCTTCAACAAGTATATGTAGCTAGTGGAGCATTCTATTTCATTGTAAGTAATGTTCTGCATATTGTGTGTATGTTAATTATTTAAGTGATTGATTAGTTTTGTAATTGTTGGGGGTTGGGGGGGTGCCTGAGTGATTTACTATATAAGTAGCATTTTATTTGGCTGCTGACATCTTGATAAAGCGTCTGTTTTCGACGTGAAACGTTGATGGTGTTTTGGGTGTTGCTGCCACTTTGCATACCCACTATTTCGTGAATTTTACTGCAATTTTTTAACAATAAATAAGCAGTTTTAGTGTGTCCTAACTTTGTGGACTGTTCTTCCATAGTAAAACTGTAGAAACCCGCGTTTTTCTGTGTGTTTCATTTGGATTTGGTGTAGCGGAGCTCCAGTTTACTTTTACAGACTTGAGCCACGGTTTCTTTTATTGACTAGTAGTTATAGCATATGTTTATAATTAGGGAGACCAAGTTCAAATCCCACCAGAGTCAATCTACACTTATACCTTAAAGGAAAACTACATCCTTATTGCTTTTTAATGTTATTTGTTTCCATGTCAACAGACAATTCTTTTCATGTAGCTGTTAGGGAAGCATGCAGCTGCCTTAGTCTGTTTTCACACTTCATACTAGGTCCTGTAACTGTTCTGGGAGGCTCCATTTAGTGGTTGTTGAAATCTCATTGTCCCTGAGAGCTGCATTAGCATATGAGAACATGATACATCATCTATCTTTAAAGTCCCCAGTATGCCTGTCTGCTTAATTAGTCTTCAAAGAAAAAAGCTACAAGAAGGTATGAAATACCACTTTTACCTTCAGTGAGCTTTGTAAACTATCTGAGTTGTAATGCAGGGTTTTCCCCATTTAAACATCATTCAGTTTATGTGCTTCCAGAGAGTTTTTGCAGGGTATTTGTTCTTTCAGCATACAGATACATGATACAAATGGTTGATCTGACATCATGTTCTCATATGCTAATTCAGTTCTCACGAACAATGAGATTTCAACAACCATGAAATGGATACCCCAGGGCAGTCACATGGGTTACAATGAGCAGTGAAAATAAACTAAGGCTAATACATATAGCCCTAACAGCTACAGGAAAGGAGTAGTCTGTTGGCATGGAAACAAACAAAATTTAAATGATATGAGGATGCAGTTTTCCTTTAGATTTCACTGGACTGTTTATCCATGGTGGTGTTGTATTGTAATAGTAAATCTACACTTAAACCTGAAATCTGTAAACTGTTGTGGGATATGAGACATGGGATAAGGGATAAGGTAGGTGGGATATATCAGTTTCTCACAGAAGTGGAAGACTGGTGACTAGAAATCTAGTCCTGGCCTCCTGGAGAGGAAGAAAAGGATTGTTTGATTCAGTGCCATTTCACATTCATTCAAACAACAAAGATTTAAACTCAGAAGGGGGGAGAGCTGAGTTGGATAGCAGGGAGGAGGCACCTTTCAGGGGAGATCAGAAGGTCTCTCCCCCCAGAGAGGGAGGAGGAGAGTGAGGGGCAGTTACCAAGACAAAAGTGAGTGAGGAGGTAGATAGGGAGCTGTGGGAGCAAACCAGGAAGATCAGTGGCAAGGGAAATTCACTTATAGTGGGAGACTTCAACCTACCTGCGGTTGACTGGCAGACAGTAACTATGGCAGACGCCACAGAACAGGTGCTGCTGGAGGCTATCCAAGGCAGCTATCTAGTGCAAGGGGTTATGGAACCTGCTAGAGAGGGGAACATACTGGATTAGGTGCTAACAAATGGTGATCAAATCCAGGATGTGGTAGTACAGGACCCTCTAGCAGGAAGCAACCACCGCTCAGTGTGGTTCCTCCTCAACACAGGGAGTGAGACCAGGACAAGAGTGTTGGACTTCAGGAAGGAGATTTTGCCAGAATGAGCAGCATCTTAGAGGGGTATTTAGCTAAAATTAACCCAGTGATGGATGCTGAACAGAAGTGGGCAATCATTAGGAAGGGGCTGAATGAAGCCACAAACATGTGTACCAAATCTCAGGGTAAGCATTCCAGGTCCAAAAACTGAGCTGGCTCAGCAAGAAAGTGGAGTGGAAGGTGAGGGGAAAAAAGATTGGCCTTCATTCAGTTCAAAAAAGTGCGGCGTGAGGAGGATACAGAGGTGTTCACAAAGGCAGCTAGGTGGGTGACCAGGTCAGTCAGGGCAGCCAAGGCAGCAAAGGAGCTGAAGTTGGCTCTGGGGATCAGAGCAGGGGAAAAGGGGTTCTTTAAATACATAAGGGAGAAGAGGAGTTGTAGAGATGACATTGTTAGAATCAAGAGGATTGGGGGATGGGCGGACCAAGGGGAAGAACAGGTAGAGGCACTCAATGAGTACTGCGGCTCAGTGTTCACAAAAGAAAGGGATGGCCCAATACAGCAAGGGAAAGGGGGCAAGGGTGAAGGGGCAGAGATAACTGATGGGGTCATCCAAGAGGATAGAGTTCTGAAGGTCCTTAAGGCCTTGCAGGTGGACAAAGCACCAGGACCAGACGGTGTACACCCAAGGGTCCTGAAGAAACTGGTGGAGGTGTTGGCAGACCCTCTGATGGACCTCTTAAACACCTCCTTGGAGATAGAGAAGGTACCCAGGGACTGGAGGATGGCTCATGTGGTGCCCTTTCAGAAGAGTGGACCCAAGGACCAACTGGGCAACTGCAGACTGGTAATCTTGACTTCCATAGTAGGGAAATTGATGGAGACCATTCTAAAGGAGAGGTTGATAACCTTTCTCAATAGCAATGTTCTACAGGATGACAGACAGCATAGGTTTGTCTTGGGAAGATTGTGCCAAACTAACCTGATTGACTTCTTCAACTAGGTCACTAGGACGGTTGACAAAGGCCACACTGTGGATGTCCTGTACCTGGACTTCAGCAAGACTTTCAACTCGGTACCCCACGGGAGATTAATGAGCAAGCTAAGTGACATGGGGGTGGGGGAGAAACTGGTGGTGTGGGCTGAGAGCTGGTTGCAGGGCAGACAACAGAGGGTAGTTGTAAGGGGGGGAGACATCAAAGCTAAGGTCAGTAACAAGTGGGGTACGGCAGGGTTCAGTGCTGGGCCCTGTTTTGTTCAATGTATTCACCGAAGACATTGCAGAGGGGGTCAAGAGTAAGATCAGCTTGTTCGCAGATGACACCAAGATTTGGGGAAAAATGGACAATGAGGCAGGGAGGCAGGCACTCATGGAGGATCTAGCTAAACTTGAACACTGGTGTAGGGAGTGGAAGTTGGGGTTTAATGCTAAGAAGAGCAAGGTCATGCACCTCGGAGCAAGAAATCCCAGGACCAGCTACTGGCTGGGGGGAGTTCAGGTAACAGCTTCAGAGGAGGAAAGGGACTTTGGGGTAATAGTCACAGGGGACATGAAGATATCAGCACAGTGTGGGAGGGCAGCAGCAAGGGCAACTAGGATGCTGGGGTGCCTTGCCAGAGGAATCACCTCTAGAAAGGAGGAGGTCATCCTGCCCTTTTATAGATCACTGGTGAGGCCATACTTGGAGTACTGTGTGCAGTACTGGTGCCCATACCTCAAAATGGATGTGATATTACTGGAGGGGGTGCAGCGCAGGGCTACAAAAATGATCATGGGACTGGGGGAGTTTCCTTAAGAGGAAAGATTGAGGGAGCTCAACATGTATTCGCTAGAAGAGAGAAGGGAAAGAGGGGACATGATAGAGACCTTTAAGTACTTGAAAGGCATGAACAAAGTCAGAGAGAGAGGATTGTTCCGCTTAAAGGGAGGAAGGGTTACTAAGGGGCATAGTCTGAAGTTAGAAGAGGGAAGGTTCAGGAGGGAGATGAGGATGCATTGCTTTACAGAGAGAGTGGTGGTGAGATGGAACGTACTGCCAGAGGATTTAATTGAACTGAGGACAGTGGATAGCTTTAAAGGAGATAGGAAATTATTTTTACATAGTTAACTGCCCTTCCATCTTCCTTTCCATGCCAGTTATGTATTTTGATATGCTTTGATGATTTTTTGATAAATAAATAATCTAGCTTTAGGGTGTCCTCAGATCTACATAGAGTTCCATTCTCCAAATCAACTACTGCACCTGATTTTCATATTTCTAAGACATTCTATGACATCAATAACTCCCATTCCTGACCTTTCATCTGAATGGCCTGGAATGGGAGTTTCTGATGTCATAGAGTATTCAGGCAGTATGAAAATAGATAGCAGCAAGTGCTCAGGAGAGACAGATTCAGGGTAGTTACAAAGGCAACAAAATTAGGTTTATAATGTAACAAAAAAGATCAAAAACATATCGGAATACTGGGTAGCCAATAAAAGAACAACTGGAGAGCATCTAGAGGTGTAAAGATTGTTTCCCATCACCTTTAAGTGGGGTTGGGATAGAGTCAAGGGCAGGATTAGTATAGACAAGAACACAAAGGGGGAAAGACCAGGTAAGGGGAGGAAGGGAGGGATTTGGTGGGGCTGGGGCAGCTGTAGTAATATGAAATTAAGAGCTGCACAATTGGGCAGACTTGATAGACCTGTGGGCCTTTTTCTGCCGGCAATTTTGTATGTTCGTATATTCAAATATGAATAATAAATACCTGAATATTTTGTCACCAAATAAATATTTGGCTGAATTTACAAGACAAGGTACTCACTGAGCCCTAACTAGCAGTCTTTGCTAATTAGCAAAATGTTAAAGAACAACCAGCCAGGTTCAAAGATCAGTTTCAATAATTTGTTGTTTTTACCTTGAAGATACAGTCTATAAGCGTGACATTATGTAGAAAAAGTGTTAAGCCATGAGAAACAGTACCGTATTTCTGTGCTTTCCTACACAGCTGCTTGGAAGAAATTAATGCATTTGGAAATGTTTACTGCAGTGTGGCAAATCAGTTAATTAACAACTTTAATCAGTCAGAATATTATACATAAGCAAACTGAGGGGAAACCCCTCTTCTACAGTTGTGACCAACCATGAAAATATTGCAAAACAAACAGTATAAGGCATAAGAATAGTCACCATGAAAAAATGTGTTATTCCATCTACAGCATTCACAGTGATTGTGCAATAATTGTGCTATTTAACATTTAACTGAAGATATTGGCAATGTGCAAATAAGTTTTGTATGTTTGTGAATTTGGGATAAAGTTTGAGGAAGAGAAAATGTTAGTGACTGAGTACCTACTTTAGTACAAAATCTAGGAAGGGAATATGAAAATAAACTATTTAATCTTAAGCTATGATCTGTATGTTTTTCTCTGCAGGATATCTGTTAGATAAGAGGGAACAAAACCAAACAAGGACTTATACACAAATGTGTAGCAATGAAACAGCCTACTAGGTGAAAGTGAAAGCCTTTCAAGAGGTAAGCAATAATACCCAACAGGGTGGGCTTTATTGGGATATAACGGACCGCCCAGGGGTGTAATGAGGCCTGACACTGCAGGCAGAGGCCCTTATAGCCCCTGGGAAGTCCATTTTATCCCATAACACCCACCCTGGGGGGTATTATTGTGCTTAGAAAATGGGTTATATTGTTGAGAGACAAAAATAAATAAATAGAAACTTTAAAATGACTGGTTCATTTGGCAGTTTGCCAGTAGAGGGCGCTCCTGTTTTTACATTTTTGTGTTTTGGCTTGTGCTTTCACTTCCACCCAATGACGCTTTGGTTACAAAATAAACTGCTATGTCTCCCCTATATCCCGAATGCAGTATATTTTATTTATGTATCCCCCCACCACCACAAACTCTTGCTTCCAGGTTCCATTTCAGCAGGATAGTTAGCGGGTGACCACACTAGCGGGATTCCGAGGAGGGACGTCAATTGAGTAGGCACCAAAAACAAAATAACAGAAGTTATTGTGGAAAAAAGACAGGTATATTTATAGTTCCTTTTTTCTGCTGGGGTGCAGAACAGAGCTAATATTTTTATACTCCATGGATCAGAGGAATCAGGCCAGGGAGCAGTCACCATTCATTGCACTTCCCACAGTTCAACTTTCTGAAGGTGGAGAGGCGCTTTTGGCTACGAGTGCAGTGAATGGATCAGCTGATATCTGGGGAGTGTGTGGGACAACAGCTTTGATTAGTTGTGAAATGTGTGTTTTCCTATAGTGCTGTAATTATTTTCAGTTTGCGGCTGTGGTGTAAGGGCTAAGGGGGGAGGAGTCAGCTCTTGGTTATTGTCTAGATTTTGTTTATCATGGTTTCCAGTGGAATATGGGCACAGGGGTACCACTTGGTGATGGGTTCTGCCACAATGAACTTGTTATTTAGAGGGTGTTGTTAAAAAATAACAACATATGTGCCAGGGTCTCTCAGCCAATCAGAACTGAGTTTTTGTCTTGCCCATTTTGTAATGAAATATAACACACAGTGATATGTTTGCTGAGGCAGACCAGTAATGAAGTTCAATAAACTACTGCATGATGTGAAGGGTCAAGCATATTCAAAAGGGTAGCAGAAGCATTGTGATATACAAAGTTTAAAGATATAGATGAGCTGTTTGGCCAGTCAGCCATGCACCTCTGCCTCATGACTATTTTTTCTATACCTTCTGTCAGGTCAATCAGCTGGAGATTGGATCTTCTGGATTGATTTTCTAAGTCATCTGTCTTACTCATTAGATCCTGAATTTGTTTTTTTCAGGGTGACTCGTTCTTTCTTAATTCTTCAAGAATATCTTCGGCAGTGCTAAGATGGCGATGGCAGAACAGATATGCTAGGACACACACTTTCAGCTCTTGCTAAATTATTCTTATTTAACTTACTTAAATGGCATGAAGAAATCCTTTAATTCCCCTCAGACTATTTCTCAGAAAACCAAGCATTATTTAACTAAAAAACGTCAGAAGAGGGAAAAGGATTTTTTGTCATCTGAAGCTGAGACTCCGCTTCGCAAGGGCCCTTTGGATCACTATGTTGCTGGTTCAGTTGGATCCCGAGGAAGGTCAACATTGTCTGGAGTATCAGACTCAACTGTCGTAGATGTGGAGGTGGAAGGCCTTAACCAGGAGGAGAAGCTAGATGCTACAGGTCCTAATGCACAAGCACAGCGTCCCAAACTGAATTCTGGATCAATGACCACAGATCTGTTCAGTGAAGCATCTAAAAGTAATTCAGACATTATGTCATCAGCTGGTGAAAAGATTCCTGAAAATTTTACTGATAACATTGTTCATAATTTTGCCAGGGTGAAGGTGAGAGAAGTGACTGATTTGAATTTCTATGATCAAAGCCAGATCTTAACAACAACTCATCAGTCTCCTAGCCTGCCCGTCATGTCTATCGAGACTTCTATATTACCAGCCCAAGTTGAATTTAAAACTCTCAAAGAAGCATCCACTTCCTTTATAAATGTTTTCTCATTTTTGACCTCCTTTTTTTTAGTTGAAAACTTTTTATTTTCAGATATAAGGTATACAAGATACATTATATATCCAGAGATTTGTTCCATATAATTAATCATTCAGCTAGCAATACACATTTACACATTTCCATGAAGCATAGAGAGGGACAATGTAGCTAGACAAAAGAGGGAAGAAAAGGACAAGTGAGGGGAGGAGGGGGAGGGGGAATATATAGTTCAGACAAGAGAGGGTTAGGGAGTAATACAGATATCAATTATTATACTCTCAGAGGTGTGCAGACCATTATACATACAGTGCACAGGAGGAAAGGACATACATCAAGTTAGAAAAAACAGTCAGATATCCAGTTGTAAGCAGATTATTTTTGACCTCCTTTGATAAAAAATTACACTTGCTAATTGATCGCTCAGAAGTGCTGGACAGGGGTCTAAAAGTAATTAAGACAGAAGTAGAAGAAGTTTGACTCACACGAAAAACGGTCAAAGAAGAAGTGGCAGTAATTCAACAAAAATATTTAACTAACGCTGCATTTGCCTCTACAAATCTCAACACTGTAATTGCTTTACAAAGGAAAACAGAAAATATGGAAAATTTGCTACGTTTTAAAAACCTCCATCTGGTGGGTGTCCCAAACCCGTATGATAAAGCTTTTGAGTCTGTGAGAGAAATGCTAAAAGAATTATTTATCTCAGTTTTAAAGTTCCTGATAGAAATCTGCCCTTTATAACCAAAGCCTTTCGTGCTCCAACTCGCCTATCAAGATTCAATTTAAACCATCAGGAAAAAATGGACACTTCAGATGCTAATTTTAGTTTACTCTCTCCGGATATGACTGTGGTTCTTGGACAAGCACAGTCTACAGCTAATATTTTTAACAATGTGCCTGGTCACAAGAATGCAATTATATTCTCCTTGGTGTTTGATACTGATTGTGATCTTATATTAACTACTGCCAGGAAAATTAGGGCTTTAAAATTTAAACGAGCATTTTGTCATGTATTTCCAGATATAGCCCCAGAAACTCAACACAAACAGTTTATGCAATTTAAGGTGGATATTAATGATCTTGGTGCCTCATTTAAAATTTGGTACCTAGCCAAATGCATCTTGACAGGTGGTGAGAAGTGCATGTTCTTTGACCCGGAGCAGTTTAGAGAATTCATCACTCTGAAAAAAGCTCAAAGAATGGAAAATAATCTTGAATCTGATCAAGAGGAGGAGGAAGACATGCTTCTAGGGAAAACAGAATAAACTTAGGAAACAGTTTGATATTTTTGGTTATGGAAAACTTTTTTTTTTATTTTTGGTCAGATTAAGGGGACGTGATTAAACCTATGATTCTGAGGATCTCAGTTGGGTTTCTCTGGGCTTAGAGGGGTGAAGGAATTATTGAATTAACTTAATCCAGCCTTTTCTGTAAACTTGTGACTGTTTGCCATCATACCATTATAATTTGTTCTTTCTGATACAGTGGACTTTATCTAATTTTTGGGGGATGTCAAATATTCAGTTATCAAATGTTGAATGTATATCTTGAATGTATTCCTCAAATTATTTGTATGTAAAATACAATACGATGGAAAATAAAAAAAAAGTTAAAAGATATAGATGAGAAACAGTGCTCAGCTTCAAAAACGTTTTCACCCCTTTCACAGCTAGCAATTCTAACATAATTTGTGGGGCATATGGTATCTCGTTCTAATGGGACTTAAACCTGCAACCATGAGTTCTCACTTCCCTCCAAATTCCTTAAGGGAACCGAAAACTTGTTTCCTATGCCATAGGTGCATTGCAAAGTTTTACACCAGTGAGAACATTAGCTGCAAGTGATCCAGGGTTATTATAGTACTGAGGGTTACATAGCAAGTGTGTGACTTTTGTGGGACTTAAACCTGTAGCTCCCATTTCACCTTTCTGGCCTCTAACCAGTTTCATACAATTCTAAAATTATTATAATTGTTTTCTTTTCATTGCACACTGCAATCAAAATCCATGGCTGAAACCGCTTCCCATCCAAACAAATCTGGTGACAACTTGGCTAGGTAACAGCACCTGACAAATATCACAACACACGAGAAGACGGGGGGGGGGGACCACGCAGTATGCTGGTGGGGGAGGGGACTGCAAGCACTCAGTAAAAAAACAAGGAGCGACAACAATCACAGTATACTGCCCATCTCCAGGAAGCTTCATTCAATGTTCTGAGCTTCATCGCACTCTGCGCAGATGCTCTTGGTGGGCACTACACTCTGTCCACACTACACTCTGCTTACATCTTCAGTATTCATCTCTTTATTGGCTGCAGACATGAACATTTGGGAGGTACATTGGTTAATTCTTGCGGTAACCTCTTGATTATTCACTTTACAGGCTGAAAAGGTGACTGTAATGAGAGCACACTAATGCACTATTTATAAACTTCACACAGTCATGGCAAGCATAAGGAAGAATGTATAACTGCTTGTGCACTATTTTATAGAACTGTCTTTAGTAGTAGACTGTAACTGTATGTGTACTACTTGATATAATGGATTTTAGTGCAGTCAGAAACATCGCCATCTGTGGGGCTCTGTTTTCTGTTTTTCTCCTATATAGAACACTTTATGTGGGGGAAGGAAGATGGATACACTACCTGTGTTACTTATAATGCTCACACATTTTCTATGGTGAGCACTTCGGGTTGACTGCAGTACCACTGCCTACTACTGATGCTGTTCCTGCTTGCCACCAACCCCACAGCACAGGAAGACAGCTGCTGGCAGTCACATATGCTGTCATTAGGTGCAGGACACTGTTAAACTGTGAGTTGCAACACTGTATCACAGTCCAACACATGTGATTGACTTTCTACATACCTCAGTGTCTCCCCTGCATGCCCGCTGAATACTCTGGGGGACAACATGTGTATTCTCGCTCTGTCTCGCACATCTGTTTCTGTCACTAAAGTGACTGTTCAACTAACAGCTGTGTCATCACAGTGCCAGGAGAACAATGCTTCAGGGGTGAGAAGCACGGCAAACAGAAACCAGGAGATGTAGTGGATGGTGAGTGACCATGCGGCTGAGCGTGGGGGGGGCACACACACAAGGCACCATGTCATGACAGCACAGGGAGAACAATGCTTCTGGGGTTAGCAGCACAATGAACAGATACCAGAAGGTGCTCTCTCTCTCTCTCTCTGCAGTCTGCACCAAATGACAGCTGTAGGATCTGTGCCTTCCCTTGCATGTGTGTCGGTACAGCACTTTTGCATTAGCTGCCTATGTCATTTACTCTCTCAAAGCCACTCAGCTGTTGCCCACTCGTGTTATGCAATTAATCTCATTGGAGCACTTCACTCTTTTCAAGTACACAAAGTTTCCCCCAAAAAACTTTGACCGCTGTCATAGCTAGCTCCCATGGTCATTGGTCTGTCAGGGATGAGCCCAATGTAAATTGCTCTGCATTGGACTAGTCCATGACACGCCTCTAAAATGACATTCTCTGAAGTAAAGTAAGTTGTTTCTTGCACATGCACAAGGAAATATATAAATGGGAGATTTAATTGGCTCCATAGGTGCTGGAACAGGGGGCCACTAGGGCCATGGCCCCACCACTTTCATAAGTGGCCCTATCACTTTTATCATGGTAATATATTTAATAGGGGGAAAATTACCCCTTGCATCCTTGGCCCTACCACTTTTCAAACCATTCTGGCACCACTGATTGGCTTCACTGGAAAGTATCATTAATCAGGGTAATGGTAAGCGGTTCATACGTGAGGAGCTCCAGGTTTGCTAGGTTCATGGCAAAACGGATCACCAGATTTTTTTATTTTAGTACTTCTCTATTCCGGAGGAAATGCCTGTCAGAGTGCCTCTGAGGGGAGGCAGTTCAGCAGTAGCAATTTTGCACAGATTTAAGGAAAAGCTAGACCAGGTGCCAAAGGTTCAGAGCACTGAACAAGTTACAGGACTGGATTTGTCTGGGTCTAACAGGGTGAGGAAGATATCATCCCCATGTAGGGATATTGTATACTGCACCCCTCCAAGGGGAATTCCCTTTATGTCAGGCACCTGGAGGAGTGCCAAACCAGACGTTTGATATACAAAGCAAACAATAATGATGAAAGGGGACATCCTTGTCTGGTACATGGTTTAAGAGCAATAGGAAGAGCTAATGAGTCATTTACTCTAATATAGGCCTGGGGAGTGACATAGATATTTTGTAGCCATTCGAGGCATAGAGTAGGGAATCTGAAGGCTGACATGGTGTCCCAGAAGAATCTCCAGAACACCCTGTCAAACACCTTCTCAGCATCCAAATTAATAAGTGCTGCAAGGATGGGACATTGAATAATATATTCTATAAGGAGCATAGTGTGACAAATATTGTCTGTAGTCTGTCTACGATGGATGAAGGTGGATTGAACCAGATGAATAAGGGACTGAAAAAGGCAGTCTAACCTCTGTGACCAACTAGCCAGATATAATTCATAATCGACATTTAAAATCAAAATTGGGCAATAAGAGGTAGGGCAAGTGGGATCTTTTCCTAGCTTCAAAATTTCTGAAAGGGTAGCATAGCTCCAAGAGGGAGCTGGAGGGACTCCCTGCTGGACTTCCTGGAATGTGGTAAGTGGAAAGAGTAACAGTATGTCAGAAAAGGAAAAGGATGCGGGCGTGGCCAACCAGCGACTAAGATGGCGGCTTGATCACATAGCTCCACAAGCCTAAGAGCCCAGAACCTGGATAAGTATAGATATTTGTGTCTCCCGATGGGGGAAAACTAATTTGTCGGTGATCTGAAGGTATCCATTCAGTGCTTACTGTCATCTTCCAACCCCTGCATGATGTGGTTGCTCTAGTCCCTCTACTCCAAAAGGATCTCACTTCACTAGAGACTTGGCTGTGTAAGAACAGAATGGTACTAAATGCCGACAAGACCAAGGCAATGCTATTCGGGCTAAGATCCCTGGGATTTGACAGGTCCTCACCCCTATCTTTAACCTCACTCTCTGGTAAAGCCATTAACGTGGTCCCCTCCCTTAAATACTTAATCCTCACGTTGGATCAGAATATCACATACAAGGAACATGTGGATCAGGTCACCAGGATCCTACATCATAAAATTGGCACCCTGTACCGATTCGAGGACCAACTCATCCCTGAATCCAGGCTCTCCATAGCTACCAGAGTCCTTCTACCCAGCCTGACCTTTGCTGCCCCTGTTATACAGGGCATGGCTAAACAAGAGATTACCAGGATGCAAACCCTATATAATAAAATAGCTTGTTTCGCAACCTTAGACCAGCTGAGATGTCACCACTGTGACACTTTGGTCAATCTTCATTGGCCCACATTGGTCACCTGCCTCCAACACCCCTTGCTTGTCCAGGCCTACAAGCTTCTCAAACCCCATGCTCCGCCAAGCATTGCTGGGACCATAACCCTCAAACACAACCCAGGGAACCTAAGGACCTCAGATAGAATGCTATTAGAAGTCCCTAGGGTAAGGACAAATGCTGGCAGAAGATCCTTTTCCTCCCAAGCAGCCTGCCAATGGAACAAGCTCCCTCCCCAGGTCCAGGCCTCCTCCTCACTCATGAACTTCCACACCAGGCTTAAGTCCCATCTGCTAACCTCAAGTGCATGTCACTGTCATGGCACTTAAAGCTCCTAAGGTACTCCCCTCCTCTCCAACTCCCGTCTCCTAGCTTAACCTTCCTACTACCTGCCTTATCAAAGTACTACCAATTGCTTACATGTCATGATGATAACCATGCCTGTACCCATGCCTGCATCCACTGCTTTTCTTTTACCGTGCCTGTAAGCCATGCCTGTATCCACTGCTTTCTTTTACCATGCCTGTAACCATGCCTGTATCCACTATTTTTCTTTACTGTAACCACCTCATGATGTAACTCACAATGACTCAAATGTGCCTTATGTCCTTGTTCATTCTTATAACTTGTATTGTTATCCCGGGTTGCCCCTGAAAAAGGGACCTTCGGGGCTCAGTGGGCCTACCCGGTCACCAAAATTTATTAAATAAATAAATACGGGAAGATTCTGGCTAGTTACTGTTTATTAAAATGACCCCGAAGCTGTAACCACCTGTACAGTAGGCTGCATGGTGCACTTGGCACCAGGGAGGGAAGAATCCTCAGTCAGAGATATGTTCACCTCTATTATGACCAGTATAGATGCCCTTAAATTTTAGCAGTGAATACTACAGCAGTTTCCATGCAGCAAATGGATGCACGAGTGGAATGCCTGGAACAAAAAGCAACAGCCCAGGATGATGACTTCAAGGTCACTGTGCCACTATGCATGAACAGGTGGCCCAGATTCGTCTTCTCCGAGACAAGTTGGAGGACTTGGGAAAAAGAAGTCGCCGTAACATCTTGCGACTCCTTGGTTTTCCCTGAAGGTTGTGAAAATGGGAAAGCGTTAACCTTCTTGCAGCAAACACTGTCAGAGATTCTTCAACATCCTAAAGGTACGAGAATCACAATCGAAAGGGCGCATCGTTCCTTGCAGCTCAAATCTACGCAGGGTGACAGGCCTCGACCATTTATTGCAAGAATTTTAAACTATGCTGAGAAAGAAGCTATTCAGGCTAGGGCCAGGGAATTGGGGCAATTACACTGGAGAGAGCATACAATCATGATTTTTTCAAGACTATTCTAAAGATCTAGCTGCCAAGTGGAAATCCTTCTCTGAAGTGCATCGCAAGCTCCATACTCTGCAAGTTCCCTTCACCCTGCGATACCCTGCTAATCTACAGATTTCGGTTAATGTTACAATGCATCAATTTGCCTCCCCAGACACAGCTATGGCCTTTATTGCAAAAATGTGGCCAGCTGGTTTGGATTGCTCATCTCTTAATCTGGAAGAAGGCCAAGTTCAACGACATCTACCGAGAGAAGATCCACCTGAAACCATAGTGTCGGCACCTTCTACAACCCTTAATAATGATCTGGATCCTCGTAACTCTAAAGTTAGGAAATGATCACTGAACTCCTCTCACTCCAAATGCAGCCACCCACAGGATAGGAAGTATTCCCCAGGAAGGCAGGCCCAGCACTCCAACCCAGCAAATACAGTGGAGCTGGAATTTGTCAGCCCATACTTTGCACACAACCATTTTGCAGCACTGAGAGATTTGCCAGATACTGACCAGGGGGACGAGATGGACACTAACACTGTGGACCTTGATTGCAGAGACTCTGGGGATGAGCACTTCTCCTGGGCCTATGCTGCGGACGCGGCCCTACCCTTGCAGGACCTATAAACATGAACCCAAGCTCCCGGTTTGCCTCCAGGCCGCAGTACAGAAAAGGATCCTGCTGATCCGTCATAACCAACTGTGCAGACTATGTGCAAATC
Source organism: Neoceratodus forsteri (assembly GCA_016271365.2). Lineage (NCBI taxonomy): Eukaryota > Metazoa > Chordata > Ceratodontiformes > Ceratodontidae > Neoceratodus > Neoceratodus forsteri. Next base: position 978,382,466 of record CM057458.1, on the reverse strand, counting down.
AGATAAGTAACTAGGTGCAGGTGTCTCAGAGAATTAAGAAAGGAAGGAAGGATGGGGGATAAGTGGGGCCTTAGCGGCTTCTAATAGCCCGGAGTATAAATCTTGGATGATTTTAAAAACCAGCATTTCAGGGCCTCTTCTTGACAGGGTGAATCCTATTAGTTTAAACGTACTGGTCTGTTTAACACAGGTCTTATTAATGCTCCCAGACGCCTACTCGGAGGTACTAATATCGGGGGTGTACTGCAATGTTAGTAGGGTAGTTACACAAAGTATATAGCAGAAATGCATGGTGTAATGTCAGTCTTTCCAGAAAGGTAGGGGAAGATGTCACCCGATTGTATTTCTGTTTGATCACTCCAGAACTTCTTCCCCTTCCTACCTCCTCCCCCCCTCTTCTCACTAAATTACTGAGAGACAGTGTGGGGGTAGGTCTGTGTTGACCATAGCAGAGTGATGGGTACTAAGTGTATACACTCCTAACAGACTCCCATCGTCAGCATGGCCTTCCAGTCTCTAAGAGCAGATGTCGCAGCGAAAAAATTTGCTATGCTGCCATGTAACACTCACATCCAGGTTGTGGGCTGGGCATAGAGCATTTGGTATTTTATTCTATTTGATTTAACAAACACTGACTGTTGGAGGCCTTTTGGAGAAACAGAGAGAGAGGGGAGGGTGGATGGCAGATGAGAGTACGTATTGCTCAGAGATGTCTGGGCTTTGCTCAAGTCTATATAATAAAATCAACCCCTTCTCACACCTACTTCGTACCCCCCCAATTGCCTGCCCTTAAACATAGGTACTTCCATGGAAGGATACATCCTACAAGGAAAGTATAACAATGTTAAGGATAAGAAGTTAATATACAGTTGTGGTACAAGATACCGGTTCAGTGTGTTTGGTTTAGGTGTTACTATTGTTACTTAGATCTAGTTTGGATTGTAATTAACAAGTCCCCCCTTATCCTTTTTTTTATTGCCCTGAAGAGTTACAAGAATGGGGAGCTAGGTGTAAGGCTGCTAAGCGTACATGATATGACAGCCAGCAATCTACATTTCTACAATATTTGTGATCCCTGGTAATATTCCCATAGCCCTTCTATTTATTTCTCAGGAAAGTGGCTCCTGTGATTTTGATATATTTCCTGTTTTTCGGGAGGATGCCTGGACTTTTCTGTTAGCCAGCAACCCAGCTATTAATTGGAGATCACCGTTGTGTGCCCTCTTCCCCTCTTAGGGGAGGCTCATTTATGGCTCGGTATTCTTGGACATGGCTCTGGGCAATGGATTACCATATTACTCCCATTTGTAATATTATAAATAGTACGCTAGATATGTCATTTTGAGCTTGCAGTGCATAGAAGCTCCCCTTCCTATTGGAGCTTAATCACCCCACGCCCCACAAGGGCGATAGGACATACCATTGGCTGGGGCTCCAGCCAGTTCAGTCTCATCGCACCTTCCTTGTTGTTTTGTTTGATAAGTTAAGCAATTTATATCTACAGGTAGCACATAGGTACATCATTTAATTGTAAGCTTTATACACTGTTATTTCCAATTCGTGTCTGAAGGTGGAGGAAAGAAACAATTGACTCACCTGGTATAGGGGTTGGAGTGGACTGTACCTCTTACTGAGTTTTTTCCAGTCCCCTTTGGAGTGTCCTTTAAGCCATAATGACAGACATTGTGGTTCACACCTGGAATATCAGGGGGTTGAATTCCCCGGTGAAACGCAAGAAAGTCCTGGCACATCTGAAACGGTTACACTCCAAAGTGGCTTTCCTCCAAGAGTCCAAACTCTCAGGGAATGATCATAATCATATGAATAAGGATTGGGTGGGCCAACAGGTACACTCCAATGCCCCAACTAGGAAACATGGTGTTCTTATTCTTTTGCATAAGTCACTTAACTGGACTTTAGTCCAGACGCTTTCAGATCAAGATGGCAGATGGGTAATTGCCACATATAACACACCCACAGGACCACTTACTTTATGTAATCTATACGCCCCTAATGAAGACACTCCCCAATTGTTTCATAATCTGGCAGAGGTGATTTTGGAGTTTAACCCCCCAGACTACCCCCTGCTTATTGGTGGGGATTTTAACCTAACACTGGTACCCTCCCTAGATAGAAATGACAATGGTAAAGAGGCACACACAAGAAGTGGGAAGGCCCTTCAGCAAATGATCCTGGATCAGGGGCTCACTGATGTATGGAGACTGTTTCACCCCAGAATGAGAGATTACACTTTCCATTCAGAAGCTAATAACTCCTACAGCAGGCTAGATTTTTGGTTGGGCTCTTCCATCCTCACAGCCAAAACTCTTAAGGTTTCAATATTGCCACATGCTATTTCTGATCATGCCCCAGTACAGCTCCTCATACAGTGGGATCTCGTGGCCCCCCCAACCTAGACATTGGAGACTAGACCCTCTCCTAATGAAAGACCAGGACTTCATCCCCTGGGCTAGGAATGAGGCCTCTCTTTTTCAGGCTGAAAACCCTGCATCAGACACCTCGTCTGGTACCACATGGGAAACCTTCAGAACCATGATGCGGGGTAGCATCATAGGTTTTGCTGCAGCTAAATGCAGAGAAATGGAACAACAGCTAGTTACCCTGGAACAGAAACTAGCCAAAGCTGAAGGCATCTTTAAGTCCATGCCCTCTCCATCCATTCAGTCCACTATAGGCAGAACTATTTTAGGTCTCCGTTTTGAAATCAATCAGCTTCTAAATAGGAAGGCTGAAATAGCCATCCTCTGACTCAGGCATACCTTTTGGGAGGGAGGAGATAAGGGGGGCAAAGTGCTTGCCTATCAGATTTGTAAGCAGCAAGCCAGTAAATATATCCCAAGACTGAAGAACATACAAGGGATATACATTAACTCTATTATGTCTTCTTTCTATAAATCGCTATACACCTCCACACACACAGGACCAAATGGAGATACTCAATTTTTTTTAGATGCTTTACAACTTCCCAAACTGCAGAAGCAACAGGAGCAATGCCTGGACCTTCCGATCTCTAGTGTTGAAGTGGCTGTAGCCATTCGGGACTTGAAGAAGGGGAAATCTCCAGGTAGTGATGGCTACACTGCAGATTTTTACCAGGCATTAGCCCCGGTTGTTCTACCTCTCTTAACCCAGGTATTTCAACAGATTGAAATTAAGGGTATCCTACCTCCCTCCATGTGTGAGGCAACCGTTGTAGTTATCTCCAAAAAGGGCAAAGACCCTACCAACCCCAGAAGTTACTGCCCGATATCTGTTATTAATTTAGACAGTAAACTGTATGCCAAAATACAAGCTACTAGACTCAGCCCCCTACTCCCTGGTCTTATACACCCATCACAAGCAGGCTTTATACCTGGATGTCACAGCTCGGACCACCTGAGAACCCTAATGAGTTTACTTCCAATTTCAAAGTCACTCCCTACACCGGTAGCTGCCATTGCTGTAGACTTCGAAAAAGCATTCGACTCAGTCGAATGGGGATATCTATACATGGTCCTAACGCACTTTGGCCTAGGAGAAAAATTTCTAGCTCAGATACAAGCTATATATGAGAGCCCCTCAGCCAGAGTTAATACAAATTCTGTACTTTCTCCCCCATTTGCACTGGGAAGAGGCACGAGGCAAGGCTGCCCTCTCCCCCCCTTTTGTTTGTATTGGCAGTTGAAGCCCTGGTTGCTGCAATCCGTAGTCACCCTGATATAGAGGGTTTGACAGTGGGAAGTATAAGCTATACAACTTTTATGTATGCTGACGATCTCCTTCCTCTCCTGGAGGATGTCCACGTGCTATTCCCCCCCCGCTTAGTCTCTTATCAGCCTTCTTTAGTTACTCAGGCCTACGACTGAGCCAGAATAAGACTGAGGTGCTTCCTCTTAACTCCCACTGTTCACAACAACTGGTGGCTGCAGCCGACCTCTTATAGGCTCCCAACGGCCTCACTCACTTGGGTATTAATTTGACTCCATCTTTGGAGGGTATATTGCAGGTTAATATACAGCCCCTTCTCGCCTCCATCAAGACGGATTTTGACAGATGGAGATTACTAAAACTTACTTTAGCAGGGAAAATTGCGGCAGTTAAAATGGTAACAGCCCCTAAACATTTTTACCTTCTTATGCACTTGCCAATCCCTTTACCTAAATACTGGTACCAGGCCATAGATAAATTACTTGGAGACTTCCTATGGGAAGGTTCTAAACATAGATTCAGTCTGTCCAAATTTAGATCTCACTGGAAGCAAGGAGGCTGCAATCTTCCATGGCCAGAGGGATACTGTTGGGCTTTCCAGTTAGCCCAGATGGTTAAGTGGCATGTCCACCCTCCCCTCTTTCTCCACAATGGATACAACTTAAAATGGACATCATGGGAATCATTCACAAAGGCTTAGTCCCAAAACTGGCTCACGTCATATGTCAAACGCAGATCCTATCTCACCTACAGTGGTCGCATCCAGAGCTAATTGGTTTAATACACACCTGAAAATGAAAATGGACCCTCTCCCTCTCTCTCATGTACCTCTCTAGCAAAACCCCACTATCACCATATGAGGTACTGAGGTAAGATGGAAAAAATGGGTCAATCTGGGCATTTCCAAAATGGGAGATATACTGACCCCTAACCATAAAGCTCTTCACACATTTTAATTCCTGAGGCAGATAAGGGGCATACCACAATCCAATTTTTGGAGATACCTCCAACTTAGAGATGCTACTCGACATCTGTTACCCTCTAACTCGGTATATGATAAATCCTCTGGCCTTAACTCATGAATACTACACCCTCAGGGTCTGGCAGGTCGGCTATACACCACTATTAGAGATACTCTCCCTTCCCAATCAGATGACGCTAGACGTAAATGGGAGAAGATGCTGCAAACCCACATTTTACCTGAAACCTGGAACAAGGCCTGGAAGGACATACACAACTGGTTTAAAGATGCCAAGTCCAGATTAATGCAAAATAAAATTGCCCACTCGTGGTATAGAACCCCTGTTATCCTTTATAAAGCCAAATTACTAGAATCTGATAGCTGTTGGAGATGCCAGTTGCCAGGGAGAGATTTACTGTGTAGTCTATGGTCATGTACAAGGATCCAACCTCTATGGCAGGAAATACAGAAAGTAGCCTCTAAGGTGATACAACAGCAGATTCCTCTTAGCCCTCTTTTTTATCTTTTGAGGATAAGTAGTAATATACCGAAGTTACCCCCACAACAATATAGATGGCTAGCGTTGTTGACTCTGCAAACCAAGAGATCCATTCTATGTAAATGGAGATCTCCCCTGGTCCCCACAATAACTGAAATAATGACATCCCTTATGGCCCTGGCTCAACTAGACAATTTCACACCTTCAGACATCTCAAATGTCCATATTTAGACTCTGCTGGACACCCTATCTTAACTATCTTAAATGTGTCCACCCACAGACAGGCATAGGATGAACTTCCTCACATCACCTGAGGGATATGATGAGATCTGACTGTGAAGTGTTATTAGTTGACCTAGTGCTGTGTAAGGTGGTTAATGTCCCCCTCTTTCCTCCCTTCCCCTCAGTGGGATCCTAGCTCAATAAGGAACACCTTGCTATTAATAGGTTTAACTGGCTGTACCCTGGATATGGTACTTCTACTATAATGTATTTAAGTTAAGAACTTAAGCTTTGGGATTTATTTGTTTTCTGTCTCAGGTTAAATCTGGATTTTGCAGAGCATATACACACTTTTGTCCAACTCTTCTCCGGAAGCCGTGAAAAGGGACTGGATTGGCCTGTCTAGACCTATAGAATGCGTCTGGTGTGTTTATGTCCAGCAAAGCTGCTTGACTGGGATGGATTCATATACTGGTGAGTACGATAATCTGTTTCTTACTCAGATATAGAATAAGGACAAAACCGTGTACCCTTTCCCTACCTCCCCCCCAGTTCAGTACCCCTTCCTCAACTTATCATACTTCTAGTCGGTGTACAGCTTCAGAGGTTACAAGAGTGGATAGCAACTTACTTTATAGCCGGATATCTGACTGTTTTCCCTAACCTGACATTTGACCTTTCTTTCTGTGTACTGTATGTATAGTTAATTGTCTGCACACCTCTGAGAGAATAAAAATTGATGTCTGTATTACCATAGGCGGATTTAGAGGGGGGGCTAAGGGTGCTATAGCTCCCCCATCATGGAGCTCCTCTATTAGTAACACACTGTGCTGCATTCTTTATCAGTATGCACTAATGCCTCCATGAAAGCTGCCTGAGTCACACAGGTCTCATCTGTCCCCCAGCAGAGCTGGCCTTAGCTAGGTGCAAACTGTGCCCCTGCACCTTGGGGCCCATGCTTTTTTCTTGAGGGAAAAAAAATTATTTAAAACATTTAAAAATGTCTAAATTTTGTTAGAGATGAAAAGGTTTACCAGCAAATGAAAGTGGAAGACAGCTGGCTCTGTAACTGTTACAAAAGGTGGGGGCAGCTTTGCTGCAGTGAAAAAGATTAGGTTAAGTAAGTGCCGATGGTGTTAATGGCCATACTTTACACCTCTCAGGTTGACGACTTTCATACACAAAGGGCTATACTGTCAAGATAACTTGTTTGTAACCTGTACATCTAGGTGAAACAATGAATAATATGACAAAATCTGTTTCAAAAGTATGTGAGCACTCAAAATGGTTTAAAAACCTGACCGGCACAGAGCAAAACCGGATTTCCTGATAGGGACCCTGAAAACCTGATCGCCAGGTAAAAAAACTGACAGGTGGCAATCTTACTGGTGTTGCATGATAATCCTCTCTATTCTCTCTCACTCACACCTCCAGAAAAGTTAAGTTGTTTAACTTGTTTGCAAATCAGAGTATCTGAAGTGTGAGTGTCCAGTGATGATGTCTCTGTCCTTACAGAAATGAATACGGTAGTAGTACCGTACTTACTAAAGTTCTTGCTCCAGGCTCAGTCAGATTCATTTCCACTAACGAAGTCAAATAATTCAGTGCAGTCAATGGCACTATTTAAAAGATGCTGGTTAAACTAGCAGGGGGGGCAGCTGCTGGGATTGGATAGGACATTAGTGTTCCATCAGACTGGGTGTGTAATAAATGTAGTACTAGTGTTACGAATTTCTAGTATGGGGAGCTTAAATTCATGACATTAAAATTGTTTAAGGTCACTGCTAGTTTTGTCCTGTATGGCAATTTGATTTTGGTGTGGATTTGCAGGAGAGGGAGTTGGAGAGTAGTGCCCTCCTGTACCATGCTAGGAATGGTACAAAACTAATGCTGGGGCTGCGTGGGGCAGGTCTGGTCTCAGCGACAGCATGAACCAGGAGAGGCAGAAACTGGTACATGAGACCTTTGAACTGAGGTAAAAACTTCAGCATGAACTGTATGTCTAATCTGTGTTGTCTTTTCAGTCATGGTTGTACAGTGTGAATGAGCACAGAGGGAATAAATAGACATGGGGACTTTGAAGGTGTTCTGCTGTATATTAAGGCATGTGCAGGAGTTTCTGCATGCTTGGAGAGCAAAATTGCCAACAGAAGTCATAAGACCTTGTTTGGCTCATTGACACAGGCAGTTACAAAACCTGAAAAAAGAGTGATAGAATCAAATATTTTGTGTGTGTAGTTCTATGTGCTGAATGGGGGCAAGTTGTGATGTACCCAAGCAAGTACTGTTGCTAATAAAAAAATGCATTTTTATATTTGTTTAAAAACTGTTTTTCTGTCTGTTTACTGACTTCTTGGGCCTATCCTAAAAATGAGATGCCTCATACCATGGGGTTACCCCAGTAAAGGACATTTTAAAACAATAACAAATATTTTATTTATTTAAAAATGAATTTTCTTTGGAATAAATTGTTCTATATCATAAAATATGTTTTGCAAAAATAGCAAGCAGACTTGAAATTATATTTTCAGAAACTAGATAACAAAGTGACTTTGTTCCCATATTTCTATAGCTATTGTATTTATTTATGATGTAAGTTTGGGGGATAGGTTAATCTGTACTGCAGGACACACTGGGATGGGTTGGCTTCATGGTAATGTCATAATGTGCTTGAGTGAGTGACATTTGTGAACTCATTTACTTAGATTGTCATTTAATTTGTCTTTATCACCAAGTCTCTTTCAACTTTTTTCATTTTTATGTTTCGGATGTGCTGCTGCCTAGCTGCAGTCTTTTGGTATTTTGTTTTTTTGGGGTGGGGGTTGGAGAGTATTTTGGGCGACATACTGTCATGTGGACTGTGGGGACTCTGGGGATGGTGCTAGGGTGCAACTAACAAAGCATGGGGAGGGAGGAAATGAGTAGAAATTGCATTAGAAATACCCTCCAAAATGCACCAGAATCCACCAAAATGTAAAAAAATTTCTGGGGGCCCAGGCGGCCCACCAGACCCACAGCCTATTATTTTAATTTTTTTATCTGACTTGAGCTCCCCCATCTATAGGACTCCTGGATCTGCCCCTTACTCCCTACCCCTCTCTTTTTCCAAGCTTTATACTCCCCGGGCTTTTTCCTTAGTCCTGCTTTACTTGTCCATTTCCTCTCTCTTTTACCCACCTACACTTCCTCTCCCTATGCTTACTGGAACTTTGTACATGTACACTGCTTGTTGAATGATTAATTCTATGGAATAGAATCTCGGGATGTATACTGTATCTTGTCCACCTTTTATCAGAAAATAAAAAAAAATTTCTACAAAAAAAAAAAAAAAAATGGAAAATGACTTATACTTTTTGACCTGGTATCCTTCTCGGCTGGGTGTTTGAGAGTGTTTGCCTCCTGAAGTGACACCTGAAGATCCTCCATCCGAACTGGGGACAACAAAGAGTTCTGCTGAATGTCGGTAATGGGGGGGGGGGGGAGAATAAACTGCATGTTTTTGATCACCTAAATATTACTAAGGTGCCCACAATTTGATACTAATGAGACTAAAGCTCAGAACTTTAAACTGTAATGCTCCAAGACTTGAATAGAGAATTTAAGACCTGTCATTTCCCTCACTCCCTTCTACTCACCTGCCCACTCCTCCCAATTTCTACTTCCTCTCTTCTTTTTCACCTTTATTTTTACCTGTCCCCAAATGTTTACCTCCTTACCCTCTGATGTATTTCTTTGTCAAGGGCTGAGTGCCTGTTCTTCCTCATTAGTTTTTTTGAGGTGTGCCAGTGTATTTTATTCAATAATATTATCCTCTGTACAAATGTTTGCTTTTATGTTGTTTGCATTGTATTTTTTTTTATATTTTCCTGTATATCTATTTCCTTTGCTATCTGACAATTGTGTATTCCACATATGCCTTACTCAGTCTGGAAGCTGTAAATGCCTGTTTATGAAATTCATTATTTCTGTCATAAATAATTGTTCTTCATGGCATTTTGTAATTATCTGTAAACTGGTCATTTGCAAAAACGGGCATTATTGCTCAATACTCTACAGTGTAAAGTAAATTTGATTGATTGACTGATTGATTAATTGAGTTTCTTTCTTACACTGTCTACATGGGGTTATGTTTTAACATGAGGGTGTTGCAGCACTACCGGAGGCATTGCTTTTTCTCATGCTTCTGCCCTATAAGAGTGGTTTGAGGAGACTTCGTACTGCCTAATGAATATGTGAATACATAGATTTCAGTCCACTGAGGTGGAGGCCTGGGGGGGTTATGTGTCTCTTGAAGGGGTAACAACACATTCATTGCCACAGTCTGCCTATCAGTGAACAACAGTTTGGTGCAGGACTGTTAAACTGCATTGTCCACTTCCACAGAAGAGTCTTAGTTAGTGGATCTAGGTGTCATGGTTGGAAGATACCCAGATATCCCCTAGGGTGGAGAGGCAACCTGGTTCATCATACTTTCTCAAGTTCAAACGTTCAGAGTTTGTTATTGATATTCCTTGGTTTTATGCTGTTAAAATGTCCAATGCCAAGATATTTGCTTGCACTGAATGATTATCTTGTATGATACGGGGATCCTGGGATCAGGGTTGGAAAGTAGCAGATCCACTTATATGTCCAGGAGCAACATATGTAATAATCACTGATGCCTTATCTTATAGTTATATACATAATGTGTAAAGTCTTACTGGACTTATCAAGAGGGCAAGAGTCCAACAAGAATGAAATAAACAATTGATCACAATAACATACTTGCTGGAAACCCACTTAATAGATGGTGAACACAGTAAACTGAGAAGAGCTTCAGTGGGGAAGTGCATAGGGCATCTTTCGTGGAGCACCCTCCTAATTCATAAAGACTGTCCACTCCATTTCAACAGTCTGACATTGACCCAGAGGGTTGGTTTGTTCACTTGAGAGGCATTTTCAGGGACCAACAGTGCACCATCATGAACATTTATGCTCCAAACAAGAACAAGAAAAACAACCTGTTCCTTAAAAAAGTAATTCTGGACATGATCACTGATCCAAATTCCCTCTACTTCATCTGAGAGGGACTTTAACACTAGATCCTCAGCTGCACTAGATAGACAGGGCCCCAAGGCACATGCTGGTAATGGGGGAGGGGCTAATACACAAAAGACTACTTTTTTCTCTAGAAACCATGACAGTTACTCCCACATAGATATGTTTCATATCTCTTCTGAGTGGTTGCCTAAGGTCACAGCATGTCAGATTCTCCCTATGACCACCTCAGACCATGCTCCAATCTGTTTGGATCTGAACATCTCTCCTACTTCCTGTAATTCTAACTGGAGGTTGAATGTGGGTTGTCTAAATGTACCACACTTCAAAGAGCTCATAAAGTCTACTATAAAATATTACTTACTATAGAATCCTGAGGGTGGTGCCTCCAGTTGTTCACTGGGACACTTTCAAAGCAGTCCTTAAGGCAGTAATCATTAACTATTGCTCAAGGGGGGGAGGCCAGAATGCAAAAGCAGAAGCAGCTAGAAGCTGATCTAAAAGAGGCAGAATTCTAACACAAACTGACCTTTGACCCTCAAGTCAGATAAACCTGGGAATCCAAAAGGCAGGCACTATTAGCTCTACTTAATACACAGACAGAGAGATCCCTGAAAAGAGTGCAGCAAAATATTATGAGGGAGGAAATAAATCAGGACATGGGCTCTGGTTCCTCATGAGCAACAGAGAAGCACGGCGTTACTCCACCTCAGTGACCCAGATGGGGGGGCACCACAACTCACCCATTGGATATTATACTGACTTATTTGTCAGATATTATACACAGTCATGTACTCAGGACCCCAACCCAACATGCCAGAACTTGCTGATGGATTTTTATACAGTTGACCACCCTAAACCTTTCAAAACAAGTTAGGGAACCCCTGGAATGTTCATTTAGGGTACAGGAAATTGAGGAAAAGATCAGACAACTTAAAAATGGAAAGTCCCCAGGCACTAATGAGCTCCTTTCTGAATGTTATAAGACTTTTACAGTCCAGTGGCTCCCAGTACTTAGGGACAGTTTCCAGAGTGTTTTGGTGGGGGTGGGGGGGGGCAGATACCTGAATCTTGGGAGAAATGCATAAATCTCCATACTCCCAAAGCCTGAGAAAGAGTTAATACACTATTCTTCATATCATTAGTTTATCTGCTTAATGTTGATCTTAAATTGCTTACAGGTATACTGGAAGAACATAATCACGGTATTGTACTCAAACGATGTGTGCTTCCTAAACAGACAGGGTTCATATCAGGTCGCTTCCTACAAGACCATGTCAGAAGGCTCCTTAGCATCATTTCATCACAGTGGGTACAGAGGGCATTTCAGTGGTATTCTTCATGGATGCTGATAAAGCTTTTGATAGGCAGATTGACTGTTCTCACAAATGGAGAAAATAAAATTTGGCCCAAAATTAATAGCACTGCTATTCAGTGTGTACAGTAATTCTTGAGCTAGAGCAAGGGTGAATGGCATCAATTCAGCATATTTCCCACTTTCAATGAGAACCAGGCAAAGGCTGTCCACAGTCCCTGCTGCTGTTTGCACTCTGCTTGGAACCTTTGGCAGCGGCAGTAAGGCAGGATGTGAACATTCAGGGTATGATAATAGGGGAGTGGGGGAAGCAGAAGCTTTCCTTGTATGCAGATGACTATCTTTTTCTTGAGTCACCCATAGGAATCTGCCCCATTTAATTAGGTTATTGGACAAGTTTGGACAGCTGTTGGGTTAAAAAATTCATTTTACTAAATTGGAAACCTTGAAATTAGGTGGTATGTTCCTCCAGGTTTCAAAACCAGTTTTCCTTTTGAGTGAGCTAAACTCTGCTAAATCTGATGCCTAGGAATACAAATTGCAGTAGATACTTCCTGACTGTTTGAACATAATTATCTGAATCTGGGAAGAAGTGCAAAAAAACTTGACAAGATGGTCCTTACTTCCCCTCACCCTGGCAGGACAAGACACAGTTAAAATGAATCTGCTCCCCTGGTGCTTATTCCTGTTTCATACTCTACCAATATCCATCCCACTAAGTTGCTGGACACCACTGTTGAAAAGTATACACAAATTCATCTGGGAGAGGCCTCCATCAATCAGAACATATTAATGCTCCCTAGGGAAAAGGGTGGTCCATATCTGCATGTGTTACATGATTATTACCTGACAGAACAGATGGCTATAGTTGGCACATGGACAAAGCTGAGATCTGCAGCAGGCTGGTATAACAATGAAGTGAACTAAGGGCAGCACTCTAAAATTATTGAAAATGAGGAAAAAAACTTACAAAGTCAAGTCATCTACAGAAAAAGATCAGCTGGGGTAAGTGCTATGGCTTCAATCTGATCTTTTTCTGTGGATGGCTAGATTTTGTAAGTGTTTTTCCTTATTTTCAACAATTTTAAAGAATGTTGCCCTTAGTTGCCTTATGTGTATCAGTATTGGGCTTCGCACCTGCTTAATCCATGAGCGCAGGTTCAGCAACGTCTCTCTCTCTTGGTATAACTCTGAGAACTCAGGTTCAGGGAGTCAACTCTGGAACTAACAGTGGTGACCTCAGACTATACCAAAACCATATTTAATGACTGGGTTAAACACTCACTGAAAATGCTAGCCAGGGTTTGGAAGATTGTACATTCAGAAAGAGCCCCAGTAACAATGTCCCTGATAATGTACCCTTCTGAATTTCTCCCACCTTGGTTAGGCATAGGTTATGCCTGCTGAGAAGTGGCAGAGCTAACCAGGTTTTCCTAACTGCTAGTGAATGGAACCTGACCATCATTTCAGAATCTCAAAGGGAAATTCAACCTGGACAACAGGGACTTTCATAATTTTTACAAGTCGATCGCTTTATTTTAAGTTGGATTAACAAAGAACATGATATCACCAGGCCCACGACCCCCAGGAACAATACATTTTTGGGTTGTGACACTGAAAGGGAAACATAACTATTTTTCATACATATATCATCTACTGTAGTCAACCATGGGAAACACTCTAGACAAGACACGGCCGGCCTGGGAGACAGAAGCTCACACTGCTGTCTTAGAGGAGGACTGGAAAAACAGACTGCAGAAAGGCTAGAAGGCAACTTCCTCACCAACCTGAAGGGAGTTTTTCTGAAGAATTTTGATGAGGTACTTCAGAACCCCAATAATCATTAAACACTTTTTTTAAAAAATGTAATATACTTTATTGTTTTAATTACAGACAAGGAACAAGAAAGAAAAATCAAACATATAACAACAATACTAAAGAGATGAGCTACTAACTCAGAAACAAGAAAAACTAATACACAAACCTCCCCTCCCTACCCACAGCTCAGCTCACCCAAATAAAAAGCAAAAAATGTAACATGACAGGTCATAAAATTAATCCATAAAGAGGTCAACAGTAAAGACAAACAAGTGGGAGAGAAGATGAAGATTAAGGGTTCAAGACTGCAACCTCACAGAAGAGATAGATAAGAGAGTACTGTATAAAGCCATTCCCATCTACGTTGAAAAAGATGGTGACACTTCTGTAAGGAAGTAATATGCTTCTCAACCATAAGTGCAGTCAATATCTCCTGATGCCACTCCTAATAGGAAGGAACTGTGTCATCCTTCCAATGATGAGGTATTATAATTTTTGCAGTGACCAAGATAAGTGACATATGGGCTTTATGGATACTGATCATATCTCAAGGGAAGAGCCCACAAGGCAAATGGAGGGAGTAGAAAAGTCATCTAACCCCTATAGCGGATCAAGTGCAGTCTTTATGACAGTGCAAAAGGGAACAAACTTTGCACAATCCCACAGTATGTATCTGAGATGTCCCTCTCCAAGGTTACAATGTGAACAAATTGGGGATAGGAGCATACCCATTTTATGAAGCTTGGAAGGGGTGTAATAAAGATTGTGAAGAACTTGAAACTGAGTCAATATCAATCTGTCTTGTTTAATAAATTTATACAGACTACACCAAACTGAATGCCATATATTACAGTCATCCAAAACACTCAAGACCTGTGTCCAATAATAACAAACTCCAGAGGGGTATTAACATCTAATGACTGAAATAACTTGTAAAAAACTGACATAGAATGATGTTGAGTCACAATGGTAAAAAAAACACTCAAAAGTATGTTGACCCATCAATCTCCAAGGCCTGGGGCTCAGACAGGATGAAATGACATGGGTTACTTGCAAATATTTAAATTGAAAGGTTCTAGGAAGGTGGAGACAGTCACAAACTGATTGAAAGGGTAACAACATATCACCCTCTATAAAAGAGATAAGCAGCACATCTTTAATTTGAGGGCCAAAAAGCAATGAGAATGGGCTGACCTGCAATTTTAGTATTAGGATTACCTAGCATGGCTGTGCCAGACCTCTAGCCCAGTCCAACCCCATATATTGTCCTATGTGTTTAAGAACCTTTAAAGACCAACCAACAGGTGTAGAGTGTAGAACGGCAGGGATCTGAGCAATCTTTGTATAGAGCAAACTGTGGAGTTGCAGGCCAAACTGGTGGCAAAGCAAAGACTCAATCCCCAACCACAGTGGTATATAGAAGGGAGTTTGGCATGAACCATTGACAACACCCCATTGAAAAAGATTACTACCATTAAATGCGAAGTAGTACAAACATTTGTAAGGAAGATGTAGGCCTCCATTAAATTTAGATGCAGTCAATTTGGAATAAGATCAATGGACACACTGGCCCAGTGGCACTGAAGGTTAAGGCACTGAATGCCACACCTCGTGCCACACCGGCAACCCAGGTTCTGCTCGAGCTTGGGGTACCAGGGTTCAGCCAGTGGGGAGGGTGAGGAGATGATTGAGCTGCCAGCTGGCAGCTCTCCTCCTTGGGAGGGATCCAAGGGTCTCCTCAGTGCTTGGCCACCTCCTGGTGGAGGCTGTGTGGTGGTGCCATGCATGAGGAGCCATGGCAATAAGCCAGGGTAGGGTAGAAGGGACCATCACCAGAACCACAGTGCTCATGCGTGCTTCCATGTGCATGCGCTACTGTGTTCTGGGGCCTCAGGGTAATGGGGAGAAAATGTGGGCACATGAGGGCCATGACAGGATGAAGCCTCTGGGCTGGCTCTTGGGAGTCCACATGACATGTAGAGCATTACAAGATCCTGAATGACCCCCAGAGTCTGTTAGGTTGGCCGATGCAAGGCAGCGGCCTGCCAAGGAGGATAAAAATCAAGACAAAAAAAAAAAAGATTGACGGACAGCTTGACTCTTCCACAAAAAATGATTGAGCAGACCTTGTAGGTGAATGAGCTAGGATTTGGGAAGAAAAATTCCGAGTATTCCCAGGGGGGTAGAGCAAGTGGGACAAGACGTTCATCTTGACTATGCTTATCCTACCTCAGAAGGATAGGGGTAGAGTAGACCATCTTTGTAAATCAAGTTTCAATGTCTATAGTAATCGGGTGTGATTTTCTTTAGCCATATTAGGGACATAACGAGAAATATGAATTCCCAGATAATTCAACATATGGGGTTCCCAAGTAAGGCCCAGACTCATAATATCATGTTTATTAACAAAGTTATTTAAAGGAAGGACCTTAGTCTTGCTCACATTAAGCTTATAGGAGGAAATTTTCAAAAACTGAGTGATTTCCTCTAGGGCAACTGGAATTGTAATGAAGGGGTCTTCAACATGCAGTAGTAAATCATCCACATAGACCAACAATAGGTACCGCTTCCCCATCAGTAAACACTTTAATACTACTAATTCCGCAGACTGTTGGCAGCAGGATGGAGATGTGGGCTCCAACTGACATATTTTTGGGGGTTACCCAAAATTGCAGCATTTTTTAGAGAATGTTTAAACCCAGATGCAACACATACTTAATTAACAAATCCCTAAGTTTTTCATGGAATGGATTCTGGGATTCCCAATGATGATGCACATGACACCAGACCAGCACAAAGTAGCCCTATCCCTGTTGGTTGCTGCACTTAAATGCATCACGGCTCATTGACTGCAGTTAGACCTTCCAACAGTGGAGGAATGGTGGAACAGAGTATGCTAAATCCATGACATGGAGCTACTTACTGCAAAACTGTGTCTACATGAGAAACAACACCATATTAGATGGTCTAACTGGCTCTAATGCGAGTCTGGAAAATTCAGCCAAATAAATGGAGGACTAAATGTTTAGAGGGGTCTCCACAATGTTTTTTTTTTTTTTTAAGATTTCCCCACCACCTGCAACAGGAAAGAAAATGGTTATACATGAAATCAAAACTTGGAGACAGTGTAGTGCCTAAGCTTGGTTGCTTAAGGTTTCATTTGTTTTTATTGCATTTTTTAATCAGTTTGGTGAATTCATTTATTTTTATTTATTTATTTATTTTATTTATTGAGTATTCGGAAAATACCTTTGAGTCAAAGATTCTTTTTCAAAGGTTCCACGTCAGTACAGGCATAACGTGAGAGAACAGTACTGAGTAATACACATGTACATAAGCAGACGGGCATGATCCAAGAGATACAATAACAGGCTAACATTTAGAACAATAACAGATTCATGGTATGAGTCTCAATTGCAGATACATATTTAAGCTCCCAGTGGGAACTAGTTCAGAGAGTTTCAGATAGGAGGTTAGCAGGCCAGAGGCCATAGTCAAGGGGAGAGGGACAGGGATTGGTTCAGTGGCAGTCACAGGGATTAGAGGACTGAAGATGGTTCCTAAGGTAGTCTTTATAGGGGCTGAGTCTATTCATGTTCATGAGAGCGTAAGGCAGGTTATTTACCCAGGAAGGGGCTCAGTAGCTAGGGGTCCTTTGGAATTGGGAGGTGCGGCATCGGGGAACCACAAGGTGTTGCCTGCTTGAGTTTCGGGTGACTTGGTGTGATGGGGTCAGTTGAATTAGAGGTGAGAGACTGGGTGGGGCAAGGCCGAGTGAAATCTTTTTAGCCATAAGGCAAGTATGAAACCTGATTCTGTTATCCAGGTTTATCCAGTTTGTGGCATTATAAAGGGAGCATGTATGGGTTAGGCTGTCACAGCCCAGGATGAGGTGGCAGGCCTTACTGAGGGAGAACCTAAGTCTAGTTAAAGCCAAGAAGCTGGCCATGCTATAGATAAGTATGCCATAATCTAGAAGGGAGAGGACCAAGGAGGAGACTGCTAAGTGGAGGGCATCAGGTGTGAGACAATGTTTATACCAGTAGAGGATACCAAGTCAGGTATTGAGGGCAGTAGATAGTAGATGAATGTGTTGGTGGAAGTTAATGGCTGGGTCTAGTGTGACGCCCAGGTATTTAAAGTAGTCCTCTTGCTCAAGTGGGGTCTGGCTGACAGTCAGGACTTGTGGGCAGTGGGTCTTCCTGGAATTTTGTGGGTGAGAGAAGTACATAACTTTGGACTTCTTGTAGTTTAGAATAAGGCGTTGTGTGGTGAACCACATTTTGGCCTCACTGAAGGAGGGAGAGGTGGAACTGGGTGGGGTCAGGATTGGAGGAGTATAGGACAGCGTCATCCACATAGAGTAGAATATTGCCCTAGCAGGACTGGGGGAAGGAGTTGAGGTAGAGGCTGAATAATAGCGGTCCGAGGATGGACCCCCGTGGGATTCCGGAGCTGACTGGTAGCCTGCTGGATAAGGTGATACCAATTTTGACCTGCTGCCAGTGACCCATCAAGTAGTCTGTGAACCAGCAGACAGCATCTTGTGAGAGTCCAAGTTTGGATAATGTAATTAGCAGAAGGGAGTGGTTGACAGTGTCGAACGCCTTGGTGAAGTTGATGAAGACTGCACCAGTGAGATGACCACTGTCGAGGGCGGTATAGAGGTGGGTAATGAACTCTAGAAGGGCAGTAGTCGTACTATGTCCTTTGCAGAATCCATGTTGCTGGCTGAAAAGTATATTGTATTTATGGAGATGGTCAGTGAGCTGATCAGAGACAATATGTTCTAGAGCCTTGGATAAGGGGGGAGAATTGAGATGGGGCGATAGTTGTGAGGAGAGTACGGTCCCCACTCTTAAATAGAGGGATGATGGTGGCGGATTTCCAATGCATGGGGAATTTCCCAAGGCATAAGGACCAGTTGATAATGTGGGTGAGGGGGATTAGCACCTCATGGAGAGTGAGCTGGAGAAGTTTGAGGTCTAAGGAGTCACTACTGTATTTGTAGTGGCATATGGCTTTTTTGTGGTAAGGGTCAGCCGACCTGGAGGCCCTACATTGTAGGCAAAATGGAGGGTGTGCTGGAGGAGGGCGTTGAGAGCAGTGGAGGATCAAAGAAGTTGAAGGGGAGGACATGGGTGAGATTCATGAAGGCTTGGTTAAGTGTAGTGGCTATCCAAGAAGGGTCAGAGGATAAGCCCCCTTCGACCATGATTTGCGTGAGGGCTGGGTTTTGGGCTTTGCCACAGGTGTCTTTAATATTGCTCCAGAATTTATGCCTCAAACCCCAGGTAGAGATTAGGGCAGATTTGTAGAATTTGACCTTAGCTTTACGCAGGGACCATGTGCATTGGTTTCGGGCTTCTCTTTATTTCTGCCCGTCCAATGGGAGGCCATTCTCATTGGAGAGGTGCCATAGGGAGTCCCTGGTCTTCATCAGGATCAGTAGGTTGTCAGAGATCGAGGGCACCAGGTTCCCTTTGACCATCCTTTTGGTAAGAGGGGCAAACATATCACAGATAGCATTGAAGGAATGAATAAAGAGCTCAAGGGCTCTGTCTGGGTCAAGGGTGTGTGTGTTATGAAAGACCAGTCAAACGTACTGAGATGAGTTTTTAGGAGAGTACCTTGACTAAGGGCATATGGACTCTTATAGGTCAAAAGTTCAGAGAAACAACACAGAAATGAAAATTCATGCAAACAAGATCTAAAATTGATTATATACAAATACAGTTGTACAAATGAAAATATGTTTTCTGCTGGTATATAGGATATGCCACTTTGTATGATTTGTATGAATCCCTTTTTTTACCGGAGTAAAGGTGAATTTAAAAAATAAAACTATTTTTATGCTTTTCTGAATATAAAGATTCATGATCGGAAGATACTAGTGGTTGTTCCACTAAGGAACAAATAGCTGTTTCTAGTTAAGGGTAAGTCCTAAAACATATGAATTGCATCTTGATGGTCACAGGGTAGCTACTGGACTCTTCATCATGCTACATAAATTATATGGTATGTAATTGATTATAAGAATATTTAAAGTGTATTAATCTGTAATAATAAATGGGTCTCCCTTTTTCCCACAGGGAAACCGTGGCATAATTTGCCATTATAAAGGAGCATTTATAATGGCAAACACGCTCACGATTTCCCTTGCTGTGCGCATGCTCATGCAGCAGCACGACCTGTTGAGACCGCTCACTGCTTCCATGTCGCCTGAAACAAAACTGCCACAAGAACTCGGTGGTAAGTCCTTTTCTTTTCTTTTCTCCCCCCATATACCCTAGAAACACAGAAAGACCTGCAAAAAAGGTAAAAACCGTTTTTAAAATATGAAAATCTCGGCACCAGACTAAAAGGACCCACCGTAGGATAAACTGGGAGGATACACTGGGAGATGTTTATTTTATATAATTGCTGAGGCAAAAAAGGGAAACCCAGCAATTCTATAAAATAAAAAAATGGGTTGGGGTGTCAAACTTGATTTTACACACACCCTCGTTGTGCGATGCTTTTCATAAACCCCTCGAGCTTCGCCCTCAGGGTTTATGTAGCATCCCACAACTCGGGTGTGTATAAAATTTCATTACACACCCCGACCTATACTTTATTCTATATTAATTTAACACGTTAGAAGCTTCTTTAGTAAAACTCCAAATTCTTTCCCATTTCCAGAAAATATGAGGGTCAAATGTTTTCCTTACCATTCTACTAATTTAGTTGCTTTTCCTGCAGATGGATCCATGATGAAGTTATGTCAATTTGTAGTTGTGTTGATATTGAGCCCTATATGAAGCATAAGCTTTTTTTTTTCACTAAGGTTCAGGAGTGGAGCAGAAGGCCTATAGAAGCTCCTGTCATTTAACGATAGTAAGCTAATTTGACATTGTGCAACACAAAGTTATCAAGGCTGTTTTTAAAAGATGTTTTTGTCTCACTAATTACAATGTCTGTAATCAAAGAGTTCCAGGAGTTTGTAATCCTCTGCAAGAAAAAAAATAACACCTCTTGATGGTATTAAATCTATGACAGGTCAGTTGTAAGGGATGGCCCCTAGTTGCAATACTAACTTGCTTGAACTCCAACCCAATTTCAGACATTAAGTAATCATCTTGCAAGACTTTTAATGTCAACATTATATCCTCTCTCATCCTTCTACTTTCGAGCAAAATGAGGTTCAATTCACACAACCTATCATCATAGCTAAGATTGATTAAATCATCAATGTGCTTAGTTTCTTTTCTTTGCACTTTTTTGAGATGTGCAATATCACCTCTCAGATAAGGGTTCCAAAGTTGAGATGAAAAATCTAAGTGTGGATGGATATATGATCTATAAAGTGGTATAGCTGATCTATCTCTGGACTATATATTTCAACACACCTCCCACCATACTTTATTGGTTTTACTAATAATCTCAGAAATGTGTTTATTGAAAGTAAGGTCATCAGAGATCACTATTCCCAAATCTTTTTTTTTATTTCAGTTTCTTTCACTGTGTGCCACACAAATAATAGTCATTTAAGGGGCTGTAGAAACTGAGGTGCATCACACTACTTTTGTTCAGATTAAACGTCATCCACCTTTTATTTGCCCATACCATGAGTTTATTAAGGTCAGATTGGATGTGGGAGTTATCCTCATGATTTTTACAAGGCCCACCTAACTTGCAATCATCCACAAATTTAGCAACCCACCCATCTAGCTGAAAGGACAAATCAGCAATAAGAATATAAAAATCACGGGACCAAGCACTGATCCCTGTAGAACTCCACTCAATACAGGACCTCAATCCAAAAAGTAACTGTCTATTTGTACCCGTGGAATAAGGTTTGTCAGCCATTTAGCTATCCATGTAATATATCTAGGAGCAATATCTAGCCTGTATAGTTTTTCAAAAATAGCCCAATGGAGACTAAATCTTGTTTAATCTGTGAATAATAATATATTTTCATTCCTTTCTAAATAGTTTTATCTCTCAAAATTGAAAAGTCCATCCAACCAATAAAATGACATAAGAACAGACATAATTCTTTTGTATTTCAAATAATTATTCCTTAAGCATTTTCCTTTAAATTTAAAGTTGGGATTTCCCCATATTGATTGAAATTGGTTGAGTGAGACTAAAGTCCTCCTTTTGTAAGGCTGCATTTTTTCCTACATTTTTTTACTAATCTGTTGATGTACACTTTAATTTAATTGGTATAGCAACACAAATGGATGATTTCTTGTCTACTCTAATGATTGTAGAAAAATCCCTTAATAAAACAAATAATTTTGGTTGTATACTCATTGATTTATAACCCACAAAAATTGTAACACATCAACTGCATAGAAGTATTTTTTGATGTTTGCTACTATTAGTTCACCATATCCATGGAACATAGAAGGCTTCTTGTCTTTTTTCTTTTACCAGATAAAATGTGACATAATAGAATACATTATGTTGAGCCATTTATCACTAAGCTTTGTCTGTAACATGTTTAATGTACATAAGACCTTTGGAAGTGCATTCATTTTGATACTGGGGATCCAGTGGCCGATAATAAATGGAAAACTTTTCTAAATCCCTTTGTATATTTAAAACTAGATCTTTGAGGGTAGTTTTTGCAGTAGTAGTAGTAGTAGAGTTTATTTATATCTGGTGCCCTTCCCTGGAGGCTAAGGGTGCCATTAGGAAAATGCAGTAGGACATTACAAAACAATGTGGTTTCCACTTAAATTAAAGTGTACATCAACAGATTATTCAGTTTTGAAGAAAATGTTTTAATTCCCCCCAAAATAATGAATTTGGGTGCATAGGTTAAACCTCAATTTATAAATTTTTCTTCATGACATAAACCATTTAGGGACATTTTTTCTGTTTTGTTTTTATTAATGTTAAATCCTGAGAATGGCTATTTGTTCCATCATATTAAACAATTGTGGTGCATAGTATATATCTAGATTAGATGCTGAAATGAACTAATTACCTGTATAAAGTGTACCTGTCCAGTTATTTCTTTGAATGTCAGCAAGTGCATGAAGTTGGAACCTGTGTTTTGAGAAGGTATCATGAACCAGTAATGGGACAATGACCGGAGAAAGAACTTTAAGTGCTTAAACATTTTCTGACAATCAGGACACAGTGCATTGAAATATAAAGGTTGTCAGTGTAGCCTAGGGGTTAGAGTAACAAGCTGTGAATGAGCTTGCTACATCCAGAAGACCTGAGTTGGAGTCCCACAACATCCACTTGCATACTGCATGACTCTGAGCAAGTCACTTAACCTCCTCATTACTCCTGGATCACCCCTGAAAACAGACGCTTGCACCTAGTGGACCTTATCTGGTTACCAAAGAATAAAATGCATCACAGAAATATATATATATATAAAAGCTATTTTGGTACTGAAAAAACCTATCTCCCTCTCCCACCCACATTTAAACAAACTTTATAGCAATGTTTTATCAAATTATAAGGACCGGCTTCCCCTTTTTCTCATAGGGAAACCATGGTGTGATTTGACATTATAAAGGAGTGTTTATTATGGCAAACATGTGCACGGTTTCCATCACTTGCTCATGTGCCTGCCGAAGCACTTCCTGTCAGACCATTGCCACAGGCTACCTTCTCTTTCAGGGTAGGGACCGCATATACAAAAGATCGAGCCCCAGATTACACTAAACCACCATTCAGAATTGGCAGTAAGTAATTTAAAAATGCAGCGATCTCCTGATTTAAAAAAAAAAAACTGGACTGCCAACTGTGAAAAAAAAGGCAGTAAGCCAGACCACACACTGAAACCTGACCGCAGCCAGTGACCACACCAGAACATCTTTATTTTTTTTTTTATAATTGCTGGGGTAAAAAAGGGAAACCCAGCAATGATATGAAATAAAATATGGGTCGTGTGTGTAAACTTGAAGTTTACACACACCATCGGAGTTAGTTGCTATTCATTTTTTTTCTAATTTGCCTGGCTCCCATGGCTTTCAGAGGAGGCCTTGTACCTCCTCCTACTCATCTGCCAGGGCGATCCCCATGGCATCCCATCCCCTAGTTTCATCTGCTTGTAGGGCCAGGGGTGTTTCATTTTTCTCCTGTTTTTCTCCCATTCCCCTGAGACGCCTGCACTTAGGACTGACGTCCAGGCTTGCCGACGTGCTGACGCATGCTGACAGCCATGCGCATAACAGCATCCCCCTTCCCCGGCACTAGAAGAGCCATCGGTGCCCCAAAAGCATGTGCATCCACCAGCTTCAGGGGTGTCGGGTGCTAGATGCACCCCTGGTATCCCACCCCAGAGGGAGGACAGGGGTTGTATACAGACCCCCTTCTCAGGGGGAGAAAATGGACAAGGAAATGATAGAAAGTATACTTAGAATGGCAGAAAAGGGGAGATATTGCTGATGGGTGATCTGAATATGCCAGATGTTAACTGGGCACAAGGCAGCATGGATTCACAGTAGGAAGGTCATGCCAGATGATTCTGATAGATTTCTTTGACTGGGTGACCAAAGCAGTAGATCAGGGAGGGGCTGTGGACATGGCCTAGCTAGACTTTAGCAAGGCATTTGACACAGTCCCACACAAAAGATTAATATACAAGTTAGCCAGCCTGGGAGTGGGTCCCAAGATGGTAGCCTGGGTAAAGAATTGGCTGGAGAATAGGACACAGAGAGTAATAGTAAATGGAGTCCACCTTGAAGAAAGGGGGGTTACTAGTGGGGTACCGCAGGGTTCAGTATTAGGACTGGTCCCCTTCAATGTCTTTATAAGTGATATTGCAGAGGGACTGAAAGGAAAAGAATGTCTCTTTGCAGATGACACAAAGATCTGCAACAGAGTTGATGCACAAGGTGGGGTGGAAAGGATGAGAAGGGACTTGGCAAGGTTAGAGGAATGGTAAAATGTATGGCAGCTTAGATTCAATTCTAAGAAGTGCAAGGTAATGCACCTGGGAAACAAAACCCCAGAGGAAGAGTACACAATGGGGGGTGAGATACTAACAACAACAAAAATGGAAAGGGACCTGGGGGTAGTCATATCAGATGACCTAAAGGTGGGCAAGCAATGTGAGAGGGCAGCAAGGAGGGCTGGGGGATACTGGGATGCATAGGGAGAGGCATCACCAGTAGAAAACAGGAAGTTATTATCCCTCTGTACAGACAGCTGGTCAGACCCCATCTGGAATACTGCATGCAGTTCTGGAGACCTAATCTATGCAAAGACATAGACAGGATGTAAGCTGTCCAGAGGAGGGCAACTAAAATGGTGCAGGGTCTGCACTGGAAGACATATGAAGAGAGACCAGAGGAGCTTAATATGTACTGTATAGCCTTGAGGAAAGGAGGGAGAGGAGGGGACATGATAGAAACTTTCAAGTACCTCAAGGGAATCAACAAAGTCCAAGAGGGTAGCATCTTTCAAAAAACAGAGCTGTGTAAGAACAAGGAGGCACAATTTAAAAATGGGGGGGTGGCTCAGAGGTAATTTAAGGAAGTATTTTTTCACAGAGGGGGTTGTGGATGCATAGAATGGCCTTCCGGAGGAGGTTGTGGAGTCAAAAACAGTGGTGGAATTCAAGCATGCCTGGGACAGTCATAAGGCCATTCTAGGGGGTGGGAGTAGGAAGAAGTAGGCTGCTGGTTAACTAGGATCTGCAGCTTATCCAGTAAGTAGGGAAATGGGCAGACTGCATGGGCCAAGCGGTCCTTATCTGCTGTCAAAATCTATGTTTCTATGTTTCTATGAGGAGAGCATCCACAGGGACACTCAATCCTCTCTCCCCAACCAACCCCCAGCAACCTGAGTCCATTCCCGAACACAGGTCACTGGCATAGCACAAGGTGTGGCATCCAGCGCCTCAACCCTCAGTGCCACTGGGCAGAGATGCTGTTCATAAACCCCTCGAGCTTTGCTTTCGGGGTTTATGTAGTATCCAACGTGTGTAAACCTCACATTACACACACCGACCCATACTTTATTCTATATATATCAGACTCACCCCTTACATAATAATAACAAATTTTATTTGTAAAGCACCTTTCCAAAAGATCAAAGCACTGAACATATAGATCAATAAAAACACACAAAAATAAATAACACTTCCACTAACCATATTCATAAAATCAAGTACATAAAATCAGATAATCAAGTTCAGCATAATAACCTACAGAGGTATTGTATAATAGAATCCCATCAACTGACCTCATCCGGGAATGCTAGTCTAAATAAATAAGTCTTGAGGGCTGACTTAAAACCCTGGAAAGTCAGGTACTCCCTCACCAGATGAGGTAGAGAATTCCGCAGGGTAGGGACAGCATACACAAAAGATCAAGCCCCAGATGTCTTCAAGCACACCCTAGGAATCTCTAGCAATCCGTCATCGACATACCTCTCAACCTGCTAGGACCAAAATCAGGGACACTCCCCCAAAAATCAGGGACAAATTACCAAAATCAGGGATACCATATTTTACTCAGTGTTGTGCAGCACCAGCGCATGACATGTATCTCAGGTGATGTAGTACTGTAAATATGTAAAGCAGCTTTAGTTTTGCTTTTTAAATGTCTAATTCAGTTGCATATTATCAAATGGCATAATAAAACACAGGCAAATGCTCTGCATGTTTATGCTGTAATTTCTCTTTATTTACATACTTTAAACTAAAGTGGAACATAGGCACTGCTAAAGAAATATTTTTTTTTAGGATCCAGTGTTAAGTTAATTTGCAGTCTTTTAAGGATCCACTGTTATTACTTTCCAGACTTAAAGGAGAAGTGCACTGAATCTACAGGTCATTTTTCCCCAGTAGAAGCTGCTTTAAAAAAAAAAAAATACTGCTTCAAATTCTGTTACTGCTCTAGCTATCCATGCTTTTCAGCTAACTAGTGGGTGTTTCTGATTTACATGTTGCTAGTACAAACCATTTTAGAATTGTCTGATGTAGTTTATGCCCCTGTTCTACTCTTCTATTGTTGGCACAATGTATTTGTGTTCTGCTACAGAACTATGCGGTTGAGAGGGACATAAACTATATCATGCAGTTCTAAAATGACACTTATCACCAGAGTGTGAAGCAGAAAACACCCACTGAGGGTTACTAAAAGGCCCGTATAGATGGAACAATAACAGAAATGTAACTAGTACTTAAAAAACAGCTTCTATTGGGAAAAATGACTTACAGGCTCAGTGCAGTTCTCCTTTAACTGAACAGAAATATACTGTGTATTGGAATGCAGTGTGCGTGTGTGTGTTTGTATGTGTGTGTGTGTGTGTGTGTGTGTGTGTGTGTGTGTGTCTCTCTCTCTCTGTCTCTCAGTACTCTCATAAGAAACAAATGAGCCTGTGGAATGCAGGGGGGAAGTTTAACCCTTGCTGTGTTGTTGACTGATATAGCAGCCCAGATTGTCTATACTTTCATATTTTGTTGTTAGCTTAAGGGTTAAACAAGTCTGCTAGGCTTGCATTGGTATTCTAAAAATCCATAAAGGAAGCAATCTATTTGTGACTGTGGGATAGGTAGTCTAAATTTGTGAAGTCCTGAAAAATCTGGGACAGTTGAGAGGTATGCTCGTCAGTGAATTGGAGTAGTCTGGAGGGGCAGTAGAGGCAAAGGAGATCTTTCAGGTAGCAGGGTCCCTGTTCATGTAGGACTTTATAACTCAGCAAGCCAATCTTGAAGGTGATCTGCCACTTTACAGGCAGCCAGTGTAGTCCATGGAGTAAGGGTGTAATGTGGCTGGTCCTCAAAGTGCCAGTCAGAAGCCTGGCCACCAGATTCTGCACTAGCTGCAAGCATGAATATCAACCCCTGGTAGCCCTAGGTACAAGGCATTGCAGTAGTCAAGGCTGGTGATCACAAAGGTGTGGACCAAGGTTGAAAGATCATCAGGAGGAACCAGGTGCTTCACCTGGACGATATTCCTCAGATGGTTAAATGAGGTCTTGACAACAGCTGACACCTACGATTTCAGAGTCAGACCATCGTCAAAAATAACACCCAGGTTACGCACTTGATCAGAGGTAGCCAGCTGAGCATCCCCAAGCCAAAGCCCAGAAGGCTCTCCAGCTGGCAAACCCACCATCCGACGATCTGGGTCCACCAC
The DNA here is from genome assembly GCA_016271365.2 of Neoceratodus forsteri. Taxonomy (NCBI): domain Eukaryota; kingdom Metazoa; phylum Chordata; order Ceratodontiformes; family Ceratodontidae; genus Neoceratodus; species Neoceratodus forsteri. The sequence continues at coordinate 978,354,807 of CM057458.1, read as the reverse complement.
CAATACCTCAGTCTTAGCTGGATTCAACCTCAGCCAGCTGGCACTCATCCAGTCTTGGATGTTGGAGAGGCAATTGTTAACAACCAAGACAGCATCCTTCTGCCTGGGTACAAAGGACATGTACAGCTGAGTATCATCTGCATAGCAGTGAAAACTCAAGCCATATCGCCTACTGATGTCTCCCAATGGCAGCACATAGAAACATAGAAACATAGACTTTGACGGCAGATAAGGACCGCTTGGCCCATCTAGTCTGCCCATTTCCCTACCTACAGGATAGACCGCAGATCATAGTTAACTAACAGCCTATTTCTTCCTACCCCCCACAAGAATTGCCTTCTGTCTGTCCCATGCATTCTTGAATTTTCCCACAGTTTTAGACCCCACAACCTCCTCAGGAAGGCTGTTCCATGCATCCACTAAACTCTCTGTGAAATAATACTTCCTCACATTGCCCCTGAACCACCCCCCTTCTATCTTTAAATTGTGTCCCCTTGTTCTTGCACGTCTCTTTTTCTGAAAGATGCTACCCTCTTGGACTTTGTTGATTCCACTTAGGTACTTAAAAGTTTCTATCATGTCCCCCTCTCCCTTCTTTCCTCAAGGGTATACAAATTAAGCTCCTTTAGTCTCTCCTCATATGGGTTCTCTTGCAGACCTTGCACCATTTTAGTTGCCCTCCTCTGGACTGCCTCTATCCTGTCTATGTTCTTGCGGAGATGGGGTCTCCAGAACTGGATGCAGTACTCCAGATAGGGTCTCACCAACTGTCTGTACAGAGGGATAACAACTTCCTGTTTTCTGCTGCTGATGCCTCTCCCTATACATCCCAGTATACCCCCAGCCCTCCCTGCTGCCTTCTCACATTGCTTGCTAACCTTAAGGTCATCTGATATGATTACCCCCAGGTCCCTTTCCTTTTTTGTTGTTGTTACTACCTCCCCCCCACTGTGTAAATTTACCCTGGGTTTTTGTTTCCCAGTTGCACTTCTTTGCATTGAATCCAAGCTGCCATACTTCTGACCATTCCGCTAACCTTGCCAAGTCCCTTCTCATCCTTTCCATGCCTCCTTGTGTATCAACCCTGTTGCAGATCTTTGTGTCATCTGCAAAAAGGCATACTTTTCCTTCCAGTCCTCCACAATGTTACTGATGAAGACATTAAAAAGGACTGGACCCAATACTGAACCCTGCGGTTCCCCACTAGTAACTCCTCTTTCTTCAGAGTGGACTCCATTTACAATTACCTTCTGTGTCCTGTTGTGTAGCCAATGTTTTACTCAGGCTACCACCATGGGACCCACTCCCAGGCTGGTTAATTTGACTATTAATCTTTTGTGTGGGACTGTGTCAAATGCCTTGCTAAAGTCTAGGTAGGCCATGTCCACAGCCCCTCCCTGGTCTCCTACTCCGTCACCCAGTCAAAAAATCTATTAGATTCGTCTGACATGACCTTCCCGCTGTGAACCCATGCTGCCTTGGGTCCTGTGTTCCACTGGCCTCTAGGTACTCAACTATTCTTTCCTTCAGAAGTGACTCCATCACTTTCCCTACCACAGAGGTCAGACTGACAGGTCTGTCATTTCCTGCCTCTGTCTTGGTCCCACTTTTGTGAAGAAGAATCACATCCACCTTCCTCCAGTCGTCGGGTACCAAACTATCCTCCCATGATTTATTAAAAAGAGTAGCCAGTGGTTTCACTAGTTCCTCCCTTAATTCTTTTAGAATTCTGGGGTGAATTCCATCAGGACCCATTGCTTTGTCCACCTTCAGTTTTAGGAGTTCTTGCAGAACCCTTTCTTCTGTGAAAGGACTGGGGTCGGCCCCCCTATCAAGAGTGCTTCTGTTAATTGGATTAGGCACTTCCCCCTCCTCTTTTGTAAATACTGAGCAGAATTATTCGTTCAGTATCCCTGCTTTTTCACTGTCCCCCTCTGCCCACCCACCGTTCATTCTATTCAGCCTCACTATCCCTCCCTTTGTCTTTCTATGCTCGCTGATGTACCTATAAAGGTTTTATCTCCCTTCTTAACTGAGTTGGCTATCTTTTCCTCAGTTTGAGCCTTTGCTATTCTGACTTCCTCTCTTGCTTCCTTCTGCCTTAACTGGTACAGCTCTCTGTCCTGCTCCTTCTGTGTTTCCTTATACTTCCGAATGCTATCTTTTCTTCCTGACTTTCACAGCCACCTCTTTTGAGAATCATAGTGGCTTTTCTTTCATTTTGATTTGTTTATTTGCTTCACACAAGGCTCGTTGCCTCTGTGATGGCAGTTTTGATGATTCTCCATTGTTGCTCCACACCTCCTTCTAGCCTGTTTGCTAGTGCTTTTCTGAGGCACTCTCCCATCTTGCCAAAGTCAGCTCTCCTAAAGTCCAGTAGCCTCACTTTTGTATGGCTTGACTCTGTAGCTGAGTTGAACATGAACCACACTGTTTGATGGTCACTTGTCCCCAGATGGCAACCCACTTCTAGATCTGAGATCCTCTTACTGCCCCCATTTGAGAGTATGAGGTCTAAGATTGCTCCCTCATGAGTGGGTTCCGAAACTAGCTGTCTGAGGCCTGCCACCTGTAGGGTATCAAGAATGGCCCTGCTCTTGGATGTGGCTGCAGCAAATGTGCTCCAGTTAACATCTGGCATATTCAGGTCTCCCATCAACAGTATCTCCCCTTTCTCTGCCATTCTAAGAATGCCTTCTATCATATCTTTGTCTACTCCTTCCCTCCCCCTTACATCGGGGTCTGTACACAACCCCTGTGTGGATTGTGGTGCCATTTCCAGTCTCCAAGGTGACCCACAGTGCCTCCTCTCCTCCCTGTTTACTCTTTTGTTCAGTTGCTTTTATCCCTTCCTTTACATAGAGAGCTACTCTTCGCCCTCTTCTCCCCTGCCTGCAACATACACTGTAAACAACATGGGTGACAAAATGGAGCCCTGCAGAATCCCATAGGATAGGGGGAGAGTGTCAAAGGAATAAATCCCAGTGACCACTCTGTGAGCCCTACCCTTGAGGAAAGATCTAAACCACCTGATGACCATACCATATAGTCCACAGATGAACCACAAGTGCTCCAATAGCACACCATGGTCCATAGTGCCAAATGCTGTAGAGAGATCAAGGAGGACCAAGATGGAACCGGTCCTCTGCTCTTTTACTATTAGGAGATCATTTAGCACCCAGACAAGGGCTGTCTCAGCACTATACCTCTTCCTGAATCTGGACTGGAGAGAATCATAATCATCATGGGTAGTGAGATGATATCCAGCTGCAGTGCAACCTCCTTCTCAATAACCGTGCCCACAAAAGGTAGGTTAGAGACAGGTCTGTAGTTGGTAGGACAATCCGGGTCAAAGAAGGGCTTTTTCAGGAGCAGTTACCCAACTGCCCCTTTAGGGAATCAGAAAAGGTCCCCCTTTCCAAAACTCCAGACTATCTCGGCCAGGATCAGACTGATTTCATCAACACAACCCACAAGGAGTCATGTGGAGCCCGGATCCAAACTACAACTGGTCGGCCGTAAAGTCTGTATAATTCTCATGATGCCAATGAAGACAAAGTCAGTCCAGACAAACCAGGCACTCGTGACCTCTTGCCAACCATTGGAGCACCCCTTAGAGGGGGTCAGGCTGATCTTGGATCTGATGGTTGCAACCTTATCTATGAAAAATGGAGCAAACTCATCACACTTCTCTTGTGGAAAGGCTCCTACAGGCTGAAGACAGATTGGATGCTCAATCTGTCCACAGTCTGGAAGAACTGAGCTGGTCAGTTTTTCACAGCAGCAATCTCCCTGGACAAGAAGTCTGCCTTCTTACTGGTGATTGCTGATTGATAGACCATATAATGGTCCATCAATCTAGGCCTGTCAACCTCCAGGCCCGATTTCTGCCATACCCTCTCTAAACTTCGCCCCACTCTCCTCAACTCCTTCAAGGTCCCATCAAACCATGGATACCTTGGGTGAACAGTAAGGGGGTGAACATGAATAGGAGCAGTGGAATCCAGGGCCTCTGTCACCACCTTATTATAGGCAAGTACCAGATCCCCTGAATCCATGCACTCGCTTGACACACTCAACAGATCCAACACTGCCATTAGACCATCAAGGGGCCACACCTTAAAAAGGGCAGTACTGGACCATCTCTATAGGGACAGGCCTATTGGGGGGAGCCACGAAACTAAACCCTATGGTGTGATGATCAGACAATCTAACTGGTTCCAACACCAAGTCAGAAATCTCCATCCCTAAGAGGAACACCAGGTCCAACAAGTGACCTCTAATGTGGGTTGCAGAGGTAACCACCTGTGTGAGGCCCAATGAAGTCATTAGTTGGAGGAAGTCACAACCAAACTGCGAGAGTTCATCGTTGACCCATGCATTGATATCCCCCACAATCAACCATCTGGGGATCCCGGTATTACGTCAATAATGAAGTCCACAACTTCCTGCAGGAATTCTTTCCCATCTCCGGGTGGATGGTAGATGAGTAGTTGTAATGTGCCTACATTATAAAAACATTTTGCTTCCAAGAAGTTGCATCTCTGTGCCCTTCACTCCAGGTCTTGCATCAGCTCCGCTGCACAAGCCTCTAAAGTTCCTTTACTCCCAGAGCAGTTAAAAAAACCTCCATAGTGCATATTGCTTGTGCCTCCCACAACAAACAAACCAGTATCCTCCTGTCTGTCTCCTGCTCCACTAAAAGTTAAAAGAGTACTACGCCCTCATATCTTGTACTTTAATTCTGTTGCCCTGTCAACAGACAACTCTTTTCGTAGTTGTTGGATATACAGTATGTGTTTTCTTTAGCCTGTTTTCTCTGTTCATACTAGTTCCCTATGACTGTCTTGGGGGTTTTCATTTTATGGCTGTTGAAATCTGATAGTCCTTCAGAGCTGCATCAGCATATGAGAACATGATGTGTCAGCACCCTTTAGACTCCACATAATGCCTGCCTGCTTTATTAGAGTTAAAGCAAGTTACAGCATGGTGTAAAATATGACATTTACCTTCAGAGTTGTAATGTAGGGTATTGTCCTTTAAACTACATTCTATTTGTGTGTTCCCAGACAGTGTATTCAGGATATTTGTACTTCAGCATAGAGATACATGGAATAAATGGGTACCATGACATCATGTTCTTATATGTTAACGCAGACCTCATGGGCAATTAAATTTCAACAACCATAAAATGGAGACCCCTGGATAGTTACTGGGGACTAATATGAACTGTGAAAACAAACTAAAGCAAGCACATATATGACCAATGGCTATACAAAAAGAGTCGTCTGTTGGCATGGAAACAAATTAAATTTATAAGATGTGAGGGTGTAGTATCCCTTTAAGCAAAAGCTGCCACAACTTGCTTTGCTTACACTGTTGGTGCTTTAGATGCAACAGTCTTGCAGCACCTCTCACTCACTTTGCACTACAAAGGAATGTAAAAAGGTCCAGCTCCCTCTTGCTCTCTACAATAACCATCTGGCTGAATTTACATTTTTTTTAATATTGGTTGTGTTTAAGAAAAGCAGGCTGGTAGCTAGTGCAGTTCCTTTTAAGTTACTCGGGGTGGGGGATGAACAGTAACCACTAGAAGTGCTGAGTTTGTAAACAAACCTGCTCTGGTGGTTGCCCTCACAACATAACCCTACAAAGTCACTGACTGCCCTTGAAATTCCTCCAGCTATTATGTACACACCAGACAGAGACTCACAAAACTGCTGTTTTTATTAAACTCCATCCCTGACACTACTATTATAGGACAAAACACAGTGTCAGCCTACTGTTTTTCTCAAACCTGGTCCCTCTCCAACTGCCTAAACTGCTGTGTGTACTGAAACCAATCAAGCTCCTATCACTAATCTACTGTAAAAAGTACCATCTCAACCTCAACAACTCGGGGGCAGTGTTTTATTTCAACTTGCCTCTGTTCCTCCTTATTAATTACTTGATTGGTTGATTGATTGATTGATTGATTGACTGGTTATGAGTAACTAGTAACTTTACAAATCCCCTATGACAGTGGGAAAAACAAATCTAGTAAGTGATCTTAGTCCCGTACTGGCTGATCAAGCATGCAGGAACTACTTATCAGGTATTGAGGTTTTTTTTGTACATGAATCAACAGTACAACCTTGGTGTCTTTTTAAAGTGTTTTAAAATCTTCCTTACTTGGCTCATTTTATAAGGGGAACAAGACAAGGGTAATGGTGGTTATGTGCTGAATACACTTCCAGTTGCTGAAGGCTCTTTATCTAAGACCTTGTGCCTCCTGTACCTGGGCACGTGTTACTCACATAACAGCCAGCATTTTTATTTATTTATTTTATTTAGTTTTTGTTTACTGGGTAAGGTATCCTGTTGTGTCCTATTGCTTAGTAGTTTCAAATGCCCTGTGCTTCAGAATCAACTTCTCAAGGAACCATGCCAAAAGTTTTACTGAAATCTAAGTATAGTAAATCAACTGTATTAGCAAACACACGTTGATTTTCCTTTAAAAGCTGGAATATTTCTAGTAATAGGATCCTTGATAATCATATCTGGTATTTTTCCCTCAGTCGAAGTGAGGTTCACTGACCTATTCACAACTGAGGTTTAACATTAAAGTGCCTACTGAACCCTAACCATAATGGCACTATTATGCACTGTAAACTTACATAGAAACATAAAAATAGACCTTGATGACAGATAAGGACCGCTTGGCCCACCTAGTCTGCCCATTTTCCTACCTACAGGATAAGCTGCAGATCCTAGTTAACCAACAGCCTATTTCTTCCTACCCTCCGCAAGAATTGTCTTATGTCTGTCCCATGCATTCTTGAATTCTCCCACAGTTTTAGACCCCACAACCTCCGCAGGAAGGCTGTTCCATGCATCCACCACCCTTTCTGTGAAAAAATACTTCCTCCTATTGCCCTGAGCCATCCCCCCTCTATCTTCAAATTATGTTCCTTTGTTCTTGCACATCTCTTTTTCTGAAAGATGCTACCCTCTTGGACTTTGCTGATTCCACTGAGGTACTTAAATGTTTCTATCATGTCCCCCTTCTCCCTCCTTTCCTCAAGGGTATACAAATTAAGTTCCTCTAGTCTCTTCTCACATGGCTTCTCTTGCAGGCCCTGTACCATTTTAGTTCCCCTCCTCTGGACTGCCTCCATCCTGTCTATGTCCTTGTGGAGATGGAGTCTCCAGAACTGGATGCAGTACTCCAGATGGGGTCTCACCAACTGTCTGTACAGAGGGATGACAACTTCCTGTTTTCTGCTGGTGATGCCTCTCCCTATACATCCCAGTATCCCCCCAGCCTACCCTACTGCCTTCTCACATTGCTTGCTAACCTTAAGGTCATCTGATATGATTACCCCCAGGTCCCTTTCCTTTTTGTTGTTGTTACTACCTCCCTCCCCCACTGTGTAAATTTACCCTGGGTTTTTGTTTCCCAGGTGCACTTCTTTGCATTAAATCCAAGCTGCCATACTTCTGACCATTCCGCTAACCTTGCCAAGTCCCTTCTCATCCTTTCCACACCTCCTTGTGTATCAACCTTGTTGCAGATCTTTGTGTCATACTGAGGCATACTTTTCCTTCCAGTCCCTCTGCAATATCACTTATAAAGATATTAAAAGGATTGGATCCAGTACTGAACCCTACGGTACCCCACTAGTAACCCCTGTTTCTTCAGAGTATACTCCATTTACAATTGCCTTCTGTGTCCTGTTGTCCAGCCAATGTTTTACCCAGGCTACCACCACTGTAGGGAAAGGGACAGTGGCAATGTGTACAACATGTAGTAAAGTACATGTTACGAGTCCCTGACTCAAAGGTTGTAAAACTGATTATTTCAATAAAATAAAAAATAAAATAAAAAAGTAAATATCTTTTATTTTTATACAGGATAAAACTTTTATGACCCATGGACCCTGTTTACAAAGTGGCCTGACTATCATTTAATTAATCACAGTCCCAAAATACAGGAAATAGACATCAAACATTGCACAATGTAAACAGAACAATACATTCCTCAACATGCAATAATCAACTAGATCTAGAAGAAATCATAAACATAGCATATGCCTTCAGAGATCTGATTTTTAAAGAACTTTAATCAAAGATCAAGTAGTCTATAGATCAGATAATCAGAGAGTTGAATGGACATGAAATGGACACACCACAAATATGTGGCAATAAAATCAGCCTATTGGCTTATGCAGATGATCCAGTACTTCTATCTAAAACAGCTGGAGGTCTTCAAAACGCAAGAAACATAGTCGTTAACATCCTCCAGAAAGTGACGTTAGAAATAAAGGTGGAGAAAACAAAGATTACTAAAATGGGGAAACTGTGTAGAAGACTGTGTCTGGAAAGTAAAAACTACAAGGTTGCAAGAGATAACTAACACGCTAGACTAGTATAAACATATAGGGCCAGATATTCAGAAATGCGCCAAAGTCCGGCCCACGTCTGATGCAGCGCAAATCTGATGCACCATGGCACAATGGGTGTCATATTCAGAGGTTGCACAGGCTGAACAGTGCCAGCGCAATGCAGCTGAATATGGCAGAGTTGTGCCATGGTGCGAACAGAGATGTGCCATGGTGCAAACAGAGATGTGCTGGTGCAACTGTGTCAGTGCAGAACAGCATAGCAACAGAGGGGGGCAGGGCATAGAGAACAGACCCAGGGACAGAGCCATGGAAGAGCAGTGACAGCAGCCACAGAAGCCTCCCACTAGCAGGGCACACACAGGCACCCAGGTACCGGAGCCCAGAACACAATGGTGGCATGGACAGTAGGTGCCAGGAGGGGCCAATGGTCAATGGAAGGCTGCAAGGGTGACCCCTCACCTGCAGGCTGCCGGCCATGCCCCCCCACCATACGACCATGGCAGGCCACACACAGGACCATGCAGCCAAGCACACACATGCCACACAGGCACACAGGGAGCCCACATGCTGGGCACTGAATGGGCCAGGATGCAGACAGTGTGGTAGACCACATGGGCCTGGAACCCAATGCCAAGCAGAGGACCCCAACACAGTGTGCAGACAAGACCTGTACAATGACCATGGCCATGTGCCACCACCACGTACACACCCACCACACACCCTTGACTGCCACCCCATAGACACCCCAAAGCACAGCCACCAAACCAGGGGATTGATACCACCACAGCGGGACACACCACAGTACACAGCAGGGAACTACAGAAGCACAACATGTTCCCCTCCCATGCACACACCACGGACAGATGCTGAGCCACTGCAGCATGGCTCCACATGCCACCTGCAAAGCAGACATGGACACAGGTAGATATGTGAGAAAAGCTTTATAAAAAAGGTAAGTATGAACAACAGATAACAGGGGCAGGGAAAGGGTAGGTACAGCAAGGGAAGAGGACAGGGAACAGGGACTGTACAGTGGTATGGGGGAATGTAGGGGAAGATGCAACAGGGAAAACAGAAGCCGTGTACTGAAACATCAATGGCAGCCCCATCCAGCCACCCCAGCAAGCCTCTGCTCTCTTCTATCTGCCACCACCATCCACTGGATGGAGACCACCACCTCCAGAATACTGGACATGACCAAGAGCATCTGCCACATCAAACCTTGATAGCATCCATTGAGGAGGTCTCCACACTGAACCCTGACACCTGTGGCAAGGGACAGGACAGGTGATCAGTGCAGTGGCCCAAGGAACCATACCCACCCATAGTGTGCAATGGTCAGCTGGACCACACATCCCTGGAGGGCCCAGAACAGACACTCACAGGGGGGTGGGCCAACACCAGCCAGCAACATGGCACTCCATGGTGTTGCAAAGAGGTGGTCCCCACTGCACAATGGCCACATGACCGCGCAGCACCAGTCACATGGCACACTGCACCAGCAGCACCGCAGCAACAATGGTTGCAGCCGGTCACACGCCCACCCCACCAACAGCCAGCACACGGGTCCAACGGATGTGCCACAGTGGCATGCATAATGCACAGTGCAACACACACAGCTGTCACGGCACATGGCACAGGCGGCCATGCCCACACCCACTCCCCACTGCCATCCCCCATGTACAGTGAGAATGACCATGACAGCGCTTACCTGTCCCCTGCAGTGCAGCTTGTGCGGGTCGGCCCCCATCAGGGTGCACTGCCCAGTTGCACTCAGCCTTTGCCCTTGCCCGCCTGCGGTTCTCTGGCCCTGGGAATGGAAAGAAGACAGGTGCACATCAGTACCCGACCACACCAGCAGCCCCGCCACCACACAGCCCTCTGTGCACAGGGTGTGTCCCTGCCTGCCATGTTCCATGTGCCAGCATGGCTGCTTCACAACACAAGTAGCAGCTGGCCATAACATTCAGTGATGTGCATGCTGACAGTGTACCCCACTGGAGGGCTTGACAGGCAGCAATGCCACCACCACAGTACAGTACCAGGGCAGACATGCAACATGTGTACACCTACCTGGCTGTAGCACTGTACCATGCCTGATGTGTGCCTGGTGCCTCTGGAGCCATTCTGGGTCCCTCCTTCACAGATCACCATACCGGTGCCCTGTTGAGAGGTGCCTTGGACACACCACAGGACAGGGTCATTGATGGGAGGAGGTGGTGACTTATGTCAACCAGCATGGCAGCCACCAGCAGTCAGCGCAGGAGTGCCACAAGAAGGTTGTGAATGACAGGTGGTGCATAAAGGAGAAGGTGGCAGTCATCAGAGCGTCCCATAATGTCACTGGAGGAGGGCCAGCGGATGCACCCACACTGACTAAAACAGAGGTGTTGGTGGGAACCACCATCCGCCACACCTCGGTGGGGGTGTGTGTGCCTGGTGGGGACTTTCAGACAGGTGGCAGCCTGTCACTGCACAGTATGTATGTCAGCCATGCACAGGTAGTGGCCCGGAGGGTGCGTACACAGGAGTGCTGTTGTGCATGCTGCTGTCTTGCACGTCATATGCACATGTGCGCACCCATGTGCATGCCATGTTGCTGGACACATGCAACAAGAGTGTATGGGGGCACATGTGGGCAATGCATCACCGACTCTCCATCCTTCTCTTGCAGCACCAGCACACCTCTGTGCAGAGGATGAGCTGCCAACAGCGGCTGTGGCACCCATGGATGCCAGCATGGCCTCGGAGTATGAACCGTCAATGTCCACTGGCATCTGGGGGCTGGACAGACTGCAGATGAGCACCATGATGCTTGTGGGTGTCCTTGGCCCAGGGTCAGATGAGGCCCTGGATGTGTTCCTGCAGTATACCAGCCTTGGTGTCCTGTGTGCAGAGACACAAATTGGGGAGGGGTTCGACTCCGATGATAACATCACACTGATCCTGGACAGCATGGGTGACATTGTGGGTGAGTCACTTTTGCCATCATCACAGGCAGTGTAAGGGCCCAGAGCCATGCCAGTAGCAGCACAGACACCTGCCAGCACTACGGGTGCAGCAGTGTGCATTGCCACTGATGTGCCCTGCGTTGGTAGTGGTGCGGCCATGCAGGTGCAGAGTGGCATAGAGCTGCTGGATGGATGACAGCAGGCAGCCATAGACAGGGTCCACTGCAGGTGTGCCTGCCATACCCAGTCCCCCTGCAGACCCCACTGTGCAGTGTCCACCGGAGAGGGGGACTGTACAGCATGGCAGGTCACCCACTGTTGTTCAGCAGCCCACCCGGGAGCCCCAGAATGCGGACCGCCTGGCTGAATACACCTGGCTGCTGTGGGCATCCATTCAGCAACAGGTGCTGCTTGCCACTGAGGTGCATGCACTGTGGGCAGAGGTGCGCCAGTTAGCCGAGCAGCAGGACAGGGGCACTGTGCAGATCCTGGAGGGGATGCAATGCATGCAGGAGGCCATGACTGCAGCCTTGGATCGCATTGCCAGTGCAATTGTGGATGGCTTTGCATTGCTGGCTGCCACAGGATGTGGCCGTGCACAGGAGACCCTCCACAGTGTGCTGTCCACCCCACCAACCCAGCATCGGGGGACCCCAACACAATGGACACCAGGTTCAGATGTAGGCATCCCAGGCATGCCCAGGGCTGGCCTGTTTGGCCACCTACCCTCCACACTTGGACATGGTCACAGTCCCTCACTTCCACCCCACAGGGCTGTCAGACACCCCCCATGGCTGATGCACAGCCTGCAGCTGCTGATCAGCCCCAGCGCAGCTGCCCCCATGGCTATGGTGGCAATGGTACCGCACGGCTGTCCTGAGCTGTGTGCTGCCCTGACTGCAGTCTGCTGCTGATGCCCTATGCGCACATGGGAAGTGTGTATGTGCCATACCTGTGGTGGTGTGTATGTGTGTCCTGCTTCATGCTGCCTGTGTGCATGCCCAGCTGCTGGACTGTGTGACGTGGGTGTGATGAGGGCAGTCTAGCACCGGTTGCACCTGTGCACTGGTGCCATGCATCTGATCCATGCCACGTTCCACCGCCTATGTGGGTGCATATGTGTGTGTGTGTGTGTGTGTGTGTGTGTGTGTGTGTGTGTGTGTTTGTGTGTTGCTGTGTGTGGTTGTCTGCCACTGCCTCCCCTACCCTGCACTGCACCTCTGTGTGTGCCTTCCCCTTGCCATGCACATCCTTGCATGTGTGCTGTACTTGTCTGTGTGGCCCATGCATGTGTACCACTTCACCTAACTGCATTCGCCAAAGTGTTCCTGTATGACAGTGTTGCAGTGGTGTCATGCCTGCTGCTGGAGTCGGGGTCCCTCTGCCCAGGGGGTGGCTGTTCACCACCCTCCGGCCCATTGTCTCCATCATCCCCACTACTGTAACCCTCATCTGCCTTGACAGCTATCCCACAGTCAATGGCCATGTTGTGTAGTATGCAGCAGGCCAGGAATAGGCCACAGGCTTTCAAGGGGCTGTACTGTATGGCACCACCTGATCTGTCTAGGTAATGGAGTCATGCCTTTAGCATGCCAATGATGTGCTAGATGATGTTATGCATGCTAGCATGTGCCTCATTGTACCGTTCCTCTGCTGGGGATGATGGTCACCATTAGGGGGTGAGCAACCAGGGCCTCAGCATGTACATGCTGTCATCTGTGTGAAGAAAGACATGGTTAGCCCTATGCTATTCTGTACTGTGCCCCTTGCCTGTCCCTGGCACCCATGCCACCATGCACAACCTGCCCACCCCATCCCCAGGTCTGCTATGCCAATCGCCCATTGCTCATGCCATACTTATGTCCCCACATTCAAACCTGTGGCACAGCACACTGCATCATGTACACTTCCAGTGTGTGTGGAACATAGATAATGTGCCCCGTGGCATCACACACCACCTGGCAGTTGATTCTCAGGCTCCCCTTCGTGTTGATGCACACCATTCCCTCAGGGCCAGGTGGCATGCAGATGCCCATGTGGGTGCAGTCAATGGCCCCAATCATGTGGGGCATATGTGCCACCCTGTGGAAGTCCTGCATGTTTGCTGTATGCTCCACCTGTATGCTGGGGAAACATGAATTCCAAAGCGTGTGACAACAGAGCATTGAGGAACTATGTGAGAAGGCGGGGATGTGGCTGACTGGGTGATGCCTGTGGTGTCCCCTGTTGATCATTGGAAAGTGCCCGTGGGGAGCAGATACATGACAGCTGTCACCTTGGTCTCCACAGATATGGCATGGCTCCGTCTGGTGGGTGCCTACATCTCCTCACTGCACAGCTTGCAGAGCTGCCTCAGAATGGTGTTCAGGCAGTACCGACCCACAATCTCAGTGTCACTATAGTTCTAAAAGGTGATGTGGGCACGGTACCACCTGTGTCGAGCATACCGCCGACAGGCCAATCGTTAGTCACGTAGCTGTTTTTCCTGCCTCCTCACACTCGTCATTACTGCCTCCATTAGGAATGGCACACTCTCCATCACTCCTTCAGTCCAGTGTCCCCCTGGGTGATTCGCTGCTGTCTCTGTGCCACACTGGTACACTGTTTTTCTGTGTGTGTGTGTGTGTGTGTGTTTGTATCTCTCGCTCTTTCCTCTCTCTGCCCCTCTCTCCCTCCATCCCTCTCCCACACCACCTATCTGTCTCTCTCCCCTCCCTCCCTCTGTGTCTGTTCTTGTGTCTGTCTGTCTGCATCTCTCACTCTCACTCTCACTCTCTCTCACTCTTGGTGCAATTACTCTCTGTGTGTTTATGCCCTGTTTTTATAGGAACAAGTCTGGTCGGCGCATCTTCGGTTTGCTTCACACTTGCACCATGGCTTCATGGTTGAATATACCGTTGCACTGCCTATTCATGGAACTGCTCCCTGCACTTGTGGAGCATATATTATAGTTGTGCATTGGTGCAATGGGTTTTGCACTGTGCTATGGCTCCCACTGAATATCACTCCTTGGCGCATCTCCATACTTGCGCTGACGCAACTCAGTTACGCAGCTCTGAATATCCAGGCCCTAGACTGTGACAAAAATAAAGGGAAATAAATTGTATTCGCTCTGAATAGATATGGTAAATCCTTTATTAACAACTCTTTTGAGGCAAAATATAAAGCATTTGCAGCAAAAGCAGTGATGTTATATGCATCGGAAATATAGGGGCTTGAAGATAAGGTGAATATATTAGAGTCGATCCAAAATATATTCATTAGAATTAATCTAGGCCTCCCACCTGCAGTATCTGGCAGTCATTTAAGAATGGAAACAAGTTATGCTCTTTGGTTTTATCTGCAAAAATTGGAGCTTTTAATTACTGGAAAAAGCTGATAAAAAAATTAGGACATTACCTCAAGGTATGCCTATTGGATGGATGATGGAAAATTACATGGGGATGGTTTTGGTTATAACTCATGGTTTAAAAAACTGGATATAGAAATCAGAAAAGCAGGACTGGAGTCTCTTTATAACATTAGCTGTTCTGCAGAAATAGATATGTATGTAGAACAGATAAAAAATAGATGGATAGACATTCAAATTCAAGAAGACTTTGCAAAAGTCAATTCTTCTTCCCTGTTTGAGTTTTATGAAACAGTAAGGGAAAACTGGGGTCTCCAACATTATTTGACCTGGTGTCAAAACTCTCTACATAGAAAAGTATTTGCTAGGCTAAGGTTTAATATTCATATGAACTGTCCAGCTCAAATGTTATCATGGGATAAAATAAGTAAACAGCAAATGTGCAAGTGTAGTTAAACAGACTTTAACAATTGATCATCTGTTATTAGACTGTGATTTGCTGAAAGCTCCTAGGGAAAAATGGATTAATCCTCTATTACAGAATTTTCATAGTAAAAGGAGAGAGGATATAATTTTTAAACTACTGGATGGAAATGCAGTGAGATATTCTTATCCTAAAATATGCTTTTATCTTGATGTGTGCAATATTGTGAAATGTTATTAACTAGAAGTGTAATTATTTTTTGCAATCTGAAATATTTATTGGATTGTTTATATACTTTGACCCAGATATTCAGAAATGTGTCAAAGCCTGGCACAAGTCTGGCACAGCACAAATCCAGTGTGCCATGGCATAACTGGTGCCATATTCAGAGGTTGCACAGGCTGACCTGTGCCAGCGCAATGTGACTCAATATGGCAGAGTTGCACCATGGCACAAACAGAGATGCACCATGATGCAACCAGAGGTTTGCCATGGTGCACACAGAGATGCTCCAGTGCACCCATGGCAGCACAGCAGCAGAGCAACAGAGGTGAGCAGGGCAGAGGGCACAGACATAGGGTCAGGGCCATGGCAGGACAGTGACAGGCCACAGGAGGCCTCCACCAGTACAGAAGTACAACATGTGCCCCTTCACGTGCACACAACATGGACAGACACTGGGCTACTGCAGCAGGGCGCCGCACGCCACCTGCAAAGCAGACAGGGATGCAGGCGAGTATGCCAGGCAATATATATGCATGGGACACCAATGTACAGAACCAGCAGGGGCCAGGGAAGGGTAGGGACAGTGAGAGAACGGAACAGGGACTGCTCAGTGGGAGGGGGGACTGTAGGGACAGGCCCAACAGGGGTGAAAGGGGACACAGGGGCAACCCTAGTGATGGACCTGGCCAGCCACCTTGGCATGTCATCCCTCACTCCTCCCCACCACCAGCATGCACTGCATGGCCACCACAATTACAGGTATGCCCAAGATTATGAGCAAGGTCTGACATATGAGCCGGCACAGCATCTGGCATGGCAGTATCCACACTGGATGCTGGACACCTATAGCGAGGGACAAGACAGGTGCCCAGTGCAATGGCCCAGGGAACTATGCCCACCCACAATGTGTATATGCGTGATAGGGAAAACACCATCATGCACAAAGTGCACATTGCTGGTCCTGTGCAGCTTGTGCTGTGCCGATACATCATGCTGTTCACGCGTCTTGCATAATTGGCACCATGT
The DNA here is from genome assembly GCA_016271365.2 of Neoceratodus forsteri. Taxonomy (NCBI): domain Eukaryota; kingdom Metazoa; phylum Chordata; order Ceratodontiformes; family Ceratodontidae; genus Neoceratodus; species Neoceratodus forsteri. Next base: position 978,338,448 of record CM057458.1, on the reverse strand, counting down.
CAGCGCAGTGCGCATGCATACTGCAGGCCTGAGCACCACACATGTGTGGGCATTGCACTGCCACTTACTCCAGTGCAATACCATTGCACACAGTGCAATATCTTGATATTCAGACACCACATGCAAATGAGCTCATCAGCCAATGCATGGCACAGTGGGGTGCATTAGCATATCATTACTGTTGTGCACAGCCTCGTTTGTATGCATTGCGCCACATATGCGCCACCGAACAGCACAGGCCATGTACAGGTATTGCATACTTCATAGGTGTGGTGGATGCTGCAGCAGCACACTGGGGACAGACAGCACTGCAGGGTAGGATGGACCAGGGTAATGCTCCCAGGGCCTCAGTGGCTATGCGCTGTCACCTGTGTGGAGCATGCCATGGTTGTCCCTCTGCTCTGCTGTGCTGTACCGCTTGCCTGTCCTTAGCATCCACACCACCATGCACACCCTGCCCACCCCATTCCCAGAACTGTGCTGCCCATCGCACCCTGCTTGTGCCATGCACACTCACTGGGTGGCCAGTAGAGAAGTCCCCACATTCACATCTGTGGCATGGCACAGGGCTGTGCCAGTTGCAGGCATCCTGTGCACTCCCAGGGTGTGTGACACAGGCATTGGTATGTGCCCTGTGGCATCGCATGCGACCTGGCAGGTGATGCTTGGGCCCCCCATCCTGTTGATATGTACCAGTCCCACATGGCCAGGTGGCATGCAGATGCCCACATGCATGCAGGCACTAGCCCCACACATGCCAGGCATGCATGCCACCCCTTGGCCACCCTGCAGTGGTGCTGTATGCTCCACCTGTGTGCTGGATAGATGGCTGCATTCCACAGCACATGGGAGCACAGCAGTGGGTACTTATGTGGGGATGCAGGTCATGGCCAGCTGGGTGCTGCCATGGTGTCCACTGTTGGTCCCCGGTGCCCATGGTGGGTAGGCACATGACGGTAGTAACCATTGTCTCCAAGGCCATGGCATGGCTCCATCTGGTAAGTGCCTGCAGTTCCACACTGCACAGCTCACAGGGCTGCCTCAGCATGGCCCTGTTCTGGTGGTACCAGCCAACATTCTCAGTGTCATTCTGGTACCCAATGGTGCAGCGGACATGGTACTGCCTGTGTCGGGCATGTCGCCACTGGGCCCTTTGTCAGCCATGTAGCTGTTTCTCCTGCTGCCTCACATCCCTCATTACCGCCCCCATCTGGACAGGCACACTCTCCACGTCTCCTACTGTCCCCCTGAGCAGTTGGCTGTGGCTGTGTGCCACCCTGGTACACAGGCTTTGTGTGTGTGTGTTTTGCATGTGTCTGTCTCTCTGTCTCTGCCCCTCTCTCCCTCACCCATGCCACCTCTCTGTCCCTCTTTCTCTGTGTCTGGTCATGCTTCTGTCTGTCCATCTGGCTCTCTGTATCTCTCCCTCTCACTCCCACTCTTGGCTCAACTACTGTCTGAGTGTTTGCACCCTGTTTTACTAGGAACAAGTCTGGTTGGAGCAACTACGATTTGCTCCATGCTTGCACCATGGTATCACAGTTGAATATGCCACTGCACCAGATATTCATGGGACAGCCCCTGCATCTGCGCTTGCATAGATTATAATTGCACATTGGCACAATGGGTTTTGCGCTGTGCAATGGCTCCCACTGAATATGGCTCCTTGGCGCAATTCCACTCTTGCGCTGGCATAACTCAGTTATGCCATGCTCAACTGCTCTGAATATCTGGGCCTTTGTTTTGAAGGAAATTCAGTGTCTTTCCTTTGGAATGTACACTGGTTGATTTTAACAATAAAAATTAATTCATTCATTCATTCAAGTAGTTGGGGCTAGTTGGTTCCATTTTTTGGAGACCCAGTAGTTAGTTGTGAACATGGTATAATCTGTATGCATTTTTGGTACTAAGAACCTTCTCTTGCTTATATCCCACAAATGATAATTACTGGGATTGTTAGGTGCACTTGTAAAGGTCATGCTGGGTACTATACCATTAATGATCTTGTAAGTATCATTGTTTTTTTTTTAAACAAAGAGTGGGTCCCAGGTTAGTTTTTTGTAAAGGTCACAATGATGAACTTGTAGCGGTCTGTTTAAAACAAATCTGGCCAATTTATTGTAGACAGTATCCAATCAATCCACTGTTTAGAGGCATTATGTACTAGATTGTCATATTCTAACACCAGCAAAATACTAAGTTGCTTGGCAATATTTACTCTGGCCTTTCTGGTTAAGGCAAATGTGTTTCTTTTAAGTGCACCAATGAACATAGTCGAATTAGTCTGCAGGAAGAAAAATGGGAATCACTTTGCCCAGGGGGTCCAGAGTTTTCAGTACTGGTGGTTTTCCTCTTCATGGTGTCAAAGACCATGAAATGTACTGGGACTATTTCCCATTTGAAAAATGGCTTCAGCTACCTCTGATAGTGTTAACTGCAGCTGCTGCTGAGCACTGTGGACTGTTTTAACATGCAGTAAATAGCAATGATGACCATACATTGTTATGAGCCTGGGTAATACAATCAGCCAGCTCCAGACACTGACGGCAGACTCTGAGATGTACCTTGTGGCATTCACAGAAACATGGGCTTCAGACAATAATGACTGGGACCTGACAGTTCCTGGGTACTCATTGTTCAGGAGGGACCCAGGAATGGGTAGAGGGAAGGAGTAGCCCTTTATGTCAGGGATTGCACTGAGGTTGTAGAAGATGGGTGCATCAGGGGTAGTAGTGGGGAAACAGAGTTGCTGTGGGTGAAACTCATGGCGGCCTCAGGCAACAAACTATGCTGGGGGGGTAATCTATAGACCACCAAGGCAAGAGGAAGAGAGGGATAGAGCTCAGGGACGAACTTGAAAGAAGGCTGGCAAACAGGAAAGTAGTGTTAATGGGCAACTTGAACCTGCCGGACATCGATTGGGATGTTCCAAAGGCCAGGAGCACCAGATGTAAGGCCTTGCTGGATGCATTCCAGGACAGTCTACTAATACAACTGGTTACGGAACCTAGCAGGCCGGGATCCATTCTGGGGCAAACTGCAGAAAAAGGGAGTACACACCAACAGTCCTTAAATGTGCTCCAGTTAGTTGTACAACTACAGATAAGCAGAAAAGAACTGGGCACATACCAAGCATTACAAAAATAGAAAAAATACAAAACATATTTATTACATGACAGACAACTGTGCTAACACCCCAATATATTTCTGGCAATAAGTCTTCCTCAGGGGGTGGGGTCAATCATTTTGGATGTGGTGCTCACCATCTCAAAAGTGGTAGGAGCTGTGAAAGTTGGGGAGCCACTAGGGAACAGCAACCACAACTCCATTTGGTCCAAACTGACCCTTGCGACAGGCAAACCTCAATTAAGAGCTGAAATCCTTTGATTTCAGAAGGGTGGGCTTCAACAGGCTAAGGGAAATAGGGACATGCTAGTCAGACTAAACAGCACAGGAGATGCGAATAGAGATGTTGGACAATAAAATGGACCATTCCTGAGGCATCTAAGTTATGTACAAGGATGGTAACCAAAAGGAACAAGTTCAAGAGACCTTTGCAGTTCTCAGCAAGAGTCAGAGAAGTGGTGATGGCAAAGAAAAGGCATTCTATGGGTACTAAGAGAAGAAGGGTGGGGGAGAGGTAGAATACTTACTGAGAAATAAGGAGGCAAAGAGGGCGGTTAGGGAGTCAAAAGCAGACACAGAGCTGCATATTGCAGATGGGGTCAAGGGCAGAGAAAATAATTTCTTCTGGTATAGTAGTAAAAAAAGAAAGAAAGGAGAAGGGATTGTCAGGCCATCTGAGAGGGGTAAGGTGATAGATCAAGACTGGCAAAAGGCTACCACCCTTAATGATTACTTTTGCTCAGATTTCACTAGGGAGGACCATGGGCCCTTGCCAGACAGTGGCATGAAGGTGGTCTCTAAGAGGGTCTCAGAGATGAGACAGATAATATTTAGAAGCAAAAGGGTCCAGAAATGACTGGCAGCCCTAAAGATAGATGAGGCCCCAAGACTGGATAGGTTGCATCTGAGGATACTCAGGGAACTGATACTGGAACTAGCTGAAACCCTGGTATGACTGTTCAGCAGCTCATTAAGTATGGGGGTGGTCCTGAAGGACTGGAGGGTGGCAGACATAGTTCCGGTAAAATTCTTTTGTATGCAGATGATGCCATTCTTTATGCCTCTCACCAAAATTCTGCTTCCCTCCAGGACTTTCTCCAACACACCTACAATCAAGCAGAAAGCTGGTTCAAGGAGCACAGACTTGTCATTAATCTCAAAAAGGCCAAGTCTATGCTCTTCTCCCATCATCAAAACAAAGCAAGAAGCCAGCTCAGTGGCATAGAGGGCTGAGGCACAGGCGCCTTACCTCAACCCATGCCGGCAACCTGGGTTCGGGAGTGGACTCGGGTCGCTGGGGGTCAGCAGGGGATGGGAGAGGATTAAGCATCCTAAGGACTGCTCTCCTCCCCGGGGGTGGGTTAGGGGCATGCCTCACTCTGTAGCGGCCCCCGGTGGAAACCGGGGGGACTACAAGAAGCGGCGCAACAGGGGAAAAAATAGAAAAGTGGAAAAATGGCGTCCGAGTGACCAGATGATGGCCGCCTGGATCCCCCGCCTCCATGGAACCCCCTGAAGAGCCAGAGAAATCCCGATCCCAGCAGCACTAGGGCCGAGACTAAGAATGCCTGAAGGCAATTTCCCTCCAGAAGAAGGGGACCCATCCGATGAAGGGATACGTCGGACTACCCTGGTCGGCTGCAATCTGGGATCCGGGGGAAGCTGGCATTGGGGGTGGGTTCAGAATGGAGGTAGCAGGGGGTAGTCCTTGGCAGAAGGCCTGAAGGAGAGGCCGGTTGGGTGCAGGGGGCGACAAATAAAGAATGCAAAAAAAAAAAAAAAACAAAGCAAGAAATAACCCCCTCCTAATCCTCACAAGTACTCAACACCCACTCAAGCAAGTGCACACCTACTAATATCTTGGGATTACTTTCGACACTGCCCTCACTTTTCACACCCACATTAATGCCCTCATGTCTGCCACCAACACCCGGATTGGCCTCCTATACCGCCATAGGGACTGCCTTCCACCCGATGCTTTCTGACTGGCCATCGCATCCTCAGTACTGTCCCTTGTGGACTATGGTCTACCAGTATATGGTGCCACTGATTACATGGCACTCAATAAGATCCGACTCACTCTGAACAAGGCCTGTAGACTACTGACCAGTGCCTCCAGGCTCACCCACACCTGTCATCTCTATTGCACTGCTAATCTCCTCAACCTGGAAGAATGTCTCCACTACCCAACCTGCCTCCTAGCCAAGAAAATTCTGCTTTGGCTGTTCCCCCCCCACAGGGTATCTGCCCCCCTCCAACATACCTCCTTCACAGTCCCCACCCACAGCTTGGACAAGGCCACTCTACTGCTACCTAGAACTAGGACCTCCCTAGCTCAGAGATCCTTTTGCTACAGGGCCCCTTCCTGGTTTAACACTCTTCCTGTAACCATCACTAATACTCCCAAAATTGCCTCCTTTAAAACTGCTCTTTGGAACCACCTGTTCAACACCCACTGCTGTTTCTGTCACTAGCAGGCTGCTCACATATCACCGAGTGCACTTCAACTAAGTCCTCCAGACTGCCTCCTGTGCCCCCCCCACCTGGTTTCCTTCATTCCACCCTACTAGATATCTGTATTTATGTAATTACTGTTTTATGAAATGTACAAAATATATGTAACAATGTCTGTATACTACTGTGTAAAATCTGTGTAAACCTGTATGCCAACCTGCTGTAATATTGTAACACTGTTGTCCTCTCTGTGATGAGGTACGTTTGTCAACGAGCCTCTGGCTCAAGGGTTGCAAATCCGATTGTACAAATAAATAAAATAAATAAATAAAGTAAGGGGGTGAGGACAAAGAACAAGTGGGGAACTATAGACCTGTCAGTCTTACCTCTGTTGTAGGGAAGCTGATGGAGTCCAAGATAGTAAACAACATGAGTTTGTGTCAGGGAGGTCTCGTCATACTAATCTGATAGTTGTCTTTGACTCGGTGATGAGGGGGTTGGATAGGGGCCATGCTGTGGATTTGCTCTACTTAGACTTCAGCATGGTTTTTGACTGTGTGCCTCACAGATACTTGCTGATGAAGATGGAGGGTCTTGTGTGCAGCTAGGGGCATAGTAGGATGGGTAGGTAACTGGCTAAAATGGTAGCAGCAGAGGGTTGTAGTCAACAGGGTCAAATCTGAAAAGAGGAGGGTCATAAGTAGCATACCACAGGGATCTGTACTGGGCCTGGTCCTCTTTGATATGTTCATCAGTGACATTGGAGAAGGAATCCAGGGCTGGTTGTGTCTCTTTGTAGATAACACCAGGCTCTGTGAAAGGGTGGATGGTGATGAGGGAAACAGGGAAATGCAGAATGACTTAAATAGGCTAGAAGGGTGGTCTAATGTGTGACAGCTGAAATTAAATGCCAAAAAGTGCAAGATAATGCACCTAGAGAACAAGAATCCCAGGACATAGTACTGGATGGGTGGGGTAAGACTTAGCACTATGGCTGAGGAACAGGACCTAGGAGTTATCATCTGTGACACCCTCAAACAATCAAGCCAGTGCAACAAAGGCACATAGGATGCTGGGGTGTATGTGAGGGGTATTGATTGCAGAAGGAAAGAAACGTAGAAACATAGAATTTGAAGGCAGATAAGGACCGCTTGGCCCACCTAGTCTGCCCATTTCCCTACCTAATGGACAAGCTACAGATCCTAGTTAACCAACAGCCTACTTCCTCCTACCCCCCACTAGAATTGCCTTATGTCTGTCCCATGCTTTCTTGAATTCCTCCACTGTTTTTGACTCCACTACCTCCTCAGGAAGGTCGTTCCATGCATGCACAACCCTCTCCATGAAAAAAGACTTCCTCACATTACCTCTGAGCCGTCCCCCCTCTATCTTCAAATACCTCATTACCTCAAAGAGGTAATACTGCCCCTTTGTAAATAGTTGTTGAGGCCACACCTGGATTACTATGCCCAGGTCTCAAGTCCTCATCTCATATGAGATAAGGACAAACTGGAGATGGTACAGCATTGGATGGCAAAGATGATTCAGGGTCAATAGGGCAGGTCTTCCAAGGAGTGCTTCAAGGCATTGAACGAGTACTTGCTGGAGTCCAAAGGGGAGAGGAGAGATATGATAGAGACCTTCAAGTTACTGAAAGGAATTAATAAGATGAACTGCAGGGAATTATTTAGAATGAATACTAGTTAGAGTTCATGAGGTGTGAGTGGAAATTGACAGGAGGGAGGTTCAGGAAAGACATGAGGAAGTATTATTTTACAGAAAGGGGGTGGAACTGTGGAATAGTCTACAAGCCGAGGTAGTGAACGCTACAACAATTAATGGTTTCAAGCACAGTTGGGGCAGAGTGAAGGGTATAGTGGTTACTCGGGGTGACAGAAACTGGGAGGAGAATAGGGGAATGGATGGGAAGGGCTAGGACCCTGGAGGGACAGTAGGTCCCAGGGTTAGATAGGGAACTTGGGCAGACTGGATGGGTCATTGTTTTTTTTCTGCCATCATTGTCTATGCTTCTGTGTTTCTGTAACCTACCTGTTATTAAAAAAATTAGTTGCAAAATCCAGCCTGCTGATTGGCATAGACACAAGTGAATAAATATTGCATGGTATCCACACAGGCAGAGTGCACATCCTACTATTGCATTATGCAGGGGTACGCACTTGGGGAAACCATAAGTTGTCTTTGTTTTTTAATTAACATAGGGTAACTACCCTCTCTAAGGGTGGAAAAAAGGTTGTTAACTGGTGGGCTTTTGGCTCAGAGTTGACAGTCTGATGTGACAGTGTTTCTGAAGGGGGGCTCTGGAGGGAGGAACTTAGTGTATGAAGGTAGGTGTCAAGATACCCAGGGGGCTATTACATAGAAGGGTGCCCTTCTGTGTGAATGGTTGTCACTCAGTACATCACCAAGAGGGAGCCTGAGGCCTGACACCACACAGGTATCTAAGAAGCTATTCAATCCCTGAGATTTGAGTTTGGGAGCATTTCATGGTAGATCACAATAGACAATGAGAAGTATGTAGTCAGACCACTGGGGGGTAAGGGAGCCCCAGTGGGATGTATCTGCATAGAAAATAACCCAAAGGCCACTGGCCTGGGGAAGGTTCCTCCAAACATCTCAAGGGAGACCACTGTAGGAGGTTGACAGTGATTCCAAAAGAGTGCCGTTTGCAGTAATCCAGCACCAATAGATGTCAGATGAGGCACTAGCAGGAAGACAAGCTGCTAGATAAGGTAGGAAACTCATCTCCAGCTTGGATGAGGTAATCCTGGGGTATGGGCTCCTCTGCATGGCTGCCACTGTCAAGCTCCATGTGGGAGGTGGCCTGCATAGACACGGCATTCAGAATGATCAGATACTGCCCACAGCTGTGTGTGATTTCTAGCCAAGTGGTTCCTAACTCATGTTAGGGCAGGGAAGTGTCAGAGGATGGTCAAAGAGGTAAGCGCTAGGCCTTTGAACTCTTCACCTGCCAAAGTGAAGTGGGAGCATAAATAGTAAGGCAGCATGGTGAAAAAGGGAAACGGAAATGGAAGCACAATAGTAAAAATAAGTTTTTGCAAGCCACAAACTCTTATTCAGAATGTGTGAGGTAGGAGCTGTACTCAACTAAATGCAGTTGTAATTTGGAAGAAAGGGATCCAAATGCTTCATGTATGTAAGAAAGGAAAAGGGACTATTGTAGAATAAAGAACATGGCCAAAGAAAACAAAAAGAGTAAGGGGAATTCTTAGGAGAAGCCAGGGCTATCATACATACCAGGGGTACTCATTATGCATGGGTCAAGCTGCACAGCAATAACAGGGTTGTATCTGCTTGTAGAAGAATTGTAGGGGTGGGATTTTCATCATTCTGGGACTACGTTTCACTCCACAGCCACTGGTGCATTACAAAATCTCCGCACTTGTGGACATTCCAATCTTCAGTCCATACTCTGCATGAGCATCAGGCACAGAATGCTATGCCTGGTTCAACCAGGTATACCATTTTGGCAAAAGCTGCCATAAATTGTGGAGCCAGTCATAAAACAGCTTCATCTTTGAAAATCCAGTGCATGCATGGAAAACTGTGGCTCCATAAGTGAAGACCCACTTGCACCAGTTTTTCCTGCACCTGTGCTGATTTCTGGAGGGTTTAAAACTCCAGCCATAGGTGTTCAGGCATAAGTGTTACATAACAAGTGTCAGCTACCCGCCTGAATAGTTCAATGAATGTGGATCTACGGATCTGTTTTGACTTATACTATGAACTGTCACGGTATTGCTTTCACTAAAGAACTTATGTGCTGAAAGATTTTGATGTCCATGGCTTTTTTGTAGGCACCAAGTGGGTGGAAACTCCAAGCTGGGATGAAGTTAAAACAAATAAGTGTGGTTACAAGGGACCTTCTGACAAGCATATTAATACACCCTTGACAAGGGAGGTTCTCTGGGCTATGTCCACCCCGCTACCAGTACCAGTGGAGAGACACATGAGGTTATGGTACTTTAGCTTAGATGCCTTACCACATTTTACAATAGCTGTAAGGCAACCCAGGGTAGTGGGTTACTAACAGGTAATCCAACTCCACTAGTAAACACACTCACCTTAGCTCATAGGCTTTAGTCTGCACAGCATGGGATTACGTCATGGTAGCTCACCCCATCATGCTGTGCCTCTTAAATAACGTCCATATTATGTTATTGGGTAACATCATCTTCAATTGATGTTTGGCTCCAGCTGTTTCAAGGAATAAAACTGAAGGTACTAAGCACTAAACGTGGGTGCAAGAAACTGTTTACACACTTTTCTATTGTTTGAGGTGTTTACCTGTCTGTCTGGCAAGACACTGCCACCAAACTGTGCCATTTGCAGCATGCATATTCTTTTTTATAGTTTTTATTTTTGCATTTTTGACATTAACTGCGAAAAGAGAAATGCAAATATCACATGCTAACTTAACAGAGAATCATCTTGAGTATAAACATTAGGAAACTTCATAGAATACTGTACACAAATAAAAAAGTTAATACCCTAACTATTAATCCCTGTAATTAAATATGACCTATATACTGAAATTAGCACAGCTAAATCCAATTAATTTAGGTGGATGAGTCCAAATACAACTGGAAAAAAATATGTTAAATGGAAATGTTTAGAGAAAGTTCCCCTCCAATATTGCATTAAAAATATTTCAGGCAATCATTTCTTCAAAGGAGAGTGAAAAACAGAATAATTCACTTGAATTTAAGCAAAATTAGGTGTAGACTATCCATACGAGGTATCTAACCTCTACACGCTTTCTATATTTGGCAGTTTACATTGTAAAACATTGTGAAACTGCATCAGTCTCAGTTCATGTGTATTTATTTATTTATTAGATTTTGGTAACTGGGTAGGCTCACTGAGATAAAATGCCCCTCTTTTAGGAGTGACCTGGAATTAATTACAGACAATGTAACAACCAAACTTAATACAAAGAATACTCAGGATTTACAAGGACATGTGCAGAGATCGGGTATTAGTTACAGGCCAGAAACACAGATTGTCCTATTGGCTAGCTAGACAACTGGCAGCACTGGTAGGAGAGAAAGCAAGGTATACCAGTAGTCTGCTAAGTGTAGCAGTCACAAGGACTACTCCTGTAAATAAGTTCCTTGACAGAGAACTGGAAGGATAGTGGACTTTAATGGAAAGAGCATTCCATAGCCTTGATACCAGTGCATCAAATAACTGCTGACTGGCAGCAGTGTGTGACCGTGGTGCCACTGCGAGTTTTAGTGCAGTGGATCGAAGTCTTGCTTTGCAGTTTGAAACCTATTAACTTACACAGATTTTGTTGGGGGGGGGGGGATTATATACAGAAAAAAAAACTCCTTTCCCCTAGTGTTTGTTTTGTTTGTCTTACATGATTTCATGTTAATTTTAAAACCAAAATATTATACTAAATAACTGTTTTTAGCACAATTAAGAAGCATTTAAAAATCAGAATTTCAGCATTCAGAAGACAGCCTGACACTTTTCATTATGCTTTCTGATGAGTTATGATTGTAAAATGTCATAGAACTTAAAGAAGTACTTGATTAGGGTAAGAAAAATAAGAAGCAGAACAAAAGCGTGTCAGTATTTAAATGGCACTTATCTGTACTTGACTATTCAGAGATCTCTCTTATAGATTCATTCAATGTATTACCTATTAGCAGCAGAAGAGGCATTGTTATGTAGCATAGGGTCCACTCTTGAGGGCTCCATATTTTCAGTGCTTGATCTTTAACTGAAGGCTCTGACGCTTTATTTAGTTAGTGCTGATGAGATTTTTTTCAATTACTGTAGGAGTTTCCACGTCATCCAAAGTTTCCATATCTGACAGTTCATTTCTCCACTTGATTCCTCCACCCCTGCAGCTGCTTCTTTGGCATCTTTAAAGTGGTAAGATTTTTGATGAAATCAGCAAGCTGGTCAGTATTTTAAAAAATCCTCTTGGTTCTGTCAATTATGACCCTCGTCTTACAAAGGTATAGTACCACAAACTTGCCTCCCAACTCAATAATATCACTAAAACAGAAGAGTCTCCTGATCACTAAAATTTGAGTCTCCTATGACATTGTTCAGTCTGGAGAGCAACGTCTGAGTAGACATAAAATTTGTTGCCTTTATATGCGAAAACCCCTTTCAACAGAGCTGTTTCCTTTTTTTATTAATCTTTTTCTCTTACACCAGATGGCCCTATATGCAGAACACCCCAGTCTTACCACCCCAACCTCCACTGTGACTTAGCTGCCAGTCTGTCTTCCACCAAGGCTTGTCCCTTTTGTTGGGGTTGACATGGTTCCCCAACGCCTGTCAGAAACAGGATCTGATTCTCAGCTGGTGGGCCCAGCAGGTCACATGCAGCACCTGTAGGTGTCAGGTATTTTCCATTTTTCTCCTGTGCTCCTCCTGAAAGGTAGGGCATGCAATGACACTACAACATGTGCCATGCACTCCAGTGCACCACATGCTGGCATCTGCCACACATACCCTTACACTGTTTGTAGTCCTAGGTGCCTTTCCCCCAGTTCCTTCTAGGGGTCAGGCAACCACTGGGCTCTGCAAACCCTCCCCTCTGGAAGAGAGCAGTCCTTCAAATGCTCAGTCCCCCCCTCAGCCCTTAAATATCCCAAGTTCACCTCCAAACACTGGTCATCAAGTTCACAAGTGGTAGTGCTACCACTGAACCTGTGGGCCAGCTACTCAAGCAGTTTTCAAAATTATTTCACAATCCAATACTGAGAAGCTGGCCATGTGGTGCTGAGGACTGAGGCACTGGATGCCTGACCTTGCACTATGCCAGTGACCCATGTTCAGGAATGAGCACAGGCCACCAGGGGTCATCAGGGGAGGAGAAGGATCGAGCATCCATGGAACTGCTCTCCTTCTCTGGGAAGGGGGGCTACCAGCAGTTAGTGTTGACTGGCCCCCAGAGGCAGCTCAAGGACAGTACACTGATGCTTTCAAAAGGGGGAGTGAGGAAGCAGACGCTTGGAGGAGTGTGTGTAAATGTGTACACACTCTCTCCATAGGGTGTCATTGCATGCCTCCTCTCCTAAGGGAAGAAAGAGGAAAAAGTATGTCCTGGGAGTGGCATGAAGACAGTTGATCCCTGCAGGCTCTGCTCCCATGAATAGTGGTAACTTCTGCAGTAGATCCATTCCTGCAGGTTGAGGGATCCCTGCTACTCCACCATGGTGGGCAAGCCATCGAGGACAGAGGAAGGTAAGCCATGAGTGGGGGATGGGGTTGGGAGATCTGGAAAGAAGGTATGCCACCTGGGGCAAGGAGAAAGAAACTAACTGCAAAAGAACAATCCTATACTGAGTCACATTTAACTGAAATAGCAACGGGTTTATTTGGGGGGCAACATTAATTTTAAATTCACTTTACCTTTGAGGTAAACACTTTTACCGAGTTCAGGATGTATTTAGTGGTATAATTCTGTTCACTAATCAAGCCAACAAAAATTCACCACTTTAAAACACGGATAGGAGAGCATGTTAGGGTATGGAAGGAAAATAATATAAAGTGTGCTATTGGAAAACATGTACAAGGAAAAGATCAAAATGAACATAATATCAGTTTCTTTGGAATTCAAAAAGTTCAAAAAAATTCCAGACGGGGTGATTGGAAAGCATTGGTAAGCAGAATTGAAAGTAAATGGATTTTTAGAACTTGGGCATGTTACCTCCCGGGGTTAAATGAGTCACTTGACCTTGTGCATTATTTATGATGAAGTTATTGTAACATAGAATATGGAATTGTATAAATTCAAGGGGTCATTTAGACAACAATAATGATTTAAACATGATATATAAATACAACTGTAATGTGTTTCTCTGTGATGCAATGTTTTATAGCCATTTTCCTTTCCTTTTTCTTGGTAGTACTTTATCTAATGTGGATTGTTTTCATCTACCATGGAAATAGGAATATTAAAATAATTGGATAAGAGATAAAAAAGGAACAAAGAGCTTGAAAGAAGAAAGAAACAAAGGGGAGAAAAAAAGAAAATGAAAAAGAGAAGCCAACAGATGAATTTTACATTTTATATTTCTTCAAAGTATGAAATTTGCTTTTTTTATTTATAGAAAATCGCTATTAAATCTTTGAATTGTTCAATTCATTCTAGTTAACTATGAATGGATATACTCTTAAAAATGATGTTCTATTACAATATGGCTACAATGTTTGTGCAATAAATTGGGTTATATTTTAAATTATAACTTTTCGAGGGTAAAATCAAAACCAATGTTCATTTGTAATAATCATTTATCATTTATGGAGCGATGGCTTTATTCTAGAACTCTCTAAATTATAGACTTTATTTAGGATGGTTGAAAAATTGGAAAAAATTTGGAAAAAATTAGGATATTTGTTTAATCTTTATTCTTTGTATAAGATTTTTCTAATGGGTTCGTTGGATCTCTAAATTGTATGTGCATATTAATTCATTTGTAAAATAGGCACAGGGTTTAGTGTGTTTTTTTGCATTGTTTTATTGATTACACTATAAATAAGGGGAAGACATATGTCTCCTTAACCTCTGAAGAAGCTCCACCCAGGTGTAGCAAAATGTAAGGTTTTTTGGCCCTTCGAGGCTTAGCTGTTGCTTTATGAACTGCTGTCCCTTCATGCTTTATCTCTTCTAATAATATTTGTGCTGTTCTTTTTTATTGCTGCTATATAGTCTTGCCTCTTTTTGTGCAATATTTTGTACTGCGTATGGTGTTTTAAAACATGTCTTGTGTTTTTCTATATGTTCTAAATGTTCATGTAATCAAAATAAAATCTTTTCTATTTCATTTGGTTTACAGCATCCCTTTTTTCCAGCAATTTGGAGCTGTACTTTACATATGCTTTCCGGAACAGGTGCTCTATTTGTTTTATTGTTTTAGAGTTCACTAACCAAGAAATCTTTGATCAAGTCCCATGTGTTATAAGAAGGAGTTTCAAGGTTCAGAACAATGACAAAATGCAAATTAACCAGCCTCTGGTTATTTTCAATTGTTTCTAGCTTTCTGGTGGCAGTAATTGAATCTCTTTTTAGAGAAACATTGACGACTGCAGCAGATTCCAACTGTTGCCATAGTTCTGAATGCTCTGCTGTACCATTGTCCTTTAAAGAGCAACTCTACACTTCAGTTTGTGCTTTCATCTTTTGTGAAACTGGCCACTTCAGATATGGTGCTGCACCCCAGTCTCCCCCTAATGAACCCTCCTCTCACCTCTAAAACTTCACCACTTATACTCCTGTCTCTCCTGTTATGTCTAAACTGGCTAACAACTTGTACATCTCTTGCTACTTATCCCTGTGCTAACAATGATAGTGACTTCAGGTTTTCTAACATCCTTCTGTACTAGTACTCGAATTCTACCCCTGCTCACTCTATCCTCATCAAAAAGGGCTGTATCTATCTATCCACTCCTATCTCTTGAACTATCGTAGACCCAAACACCAACTAGGCACTCTCTCTGCCAACCTACTTTCTCACCTTGCCCGGTGGCTCCTTATGCTTGCCAGAGATATTGAACCCAATCCAGGCCCTATGGTTTGTGCTTCACCCCCTGCAATGGCTGCAACAAAAAAGGGTCTGGTTATAGCCCACATGAATATCTGAAGTCTCACGAGTCACCTGGCTGAGCTCGAAGCCTGGGCTAAACTGATTAACCCTGACATTTTATGCCTATCAGAGACTTGGCTGAAGCCTTGGGTGCCTGATGCCACTTGTCTTGTGCCTGGTTATAGCATTCTAAGGAAAGACCGTAGATGGGTCAAGGGTTACGATTATGTACCAAAAATCATCTATCCCTGAACATCCTACCCTGCACTGATTCCCTAACACCTTGTGAAACTCTGCACGCTACCCTGGCACTGGGTTCAAAACTGCTGCACATCATTTGTGTCTACAATCCACCTACAAGCGGGATGAGTGGTCTCCAGAATTTGCTACAATATGTCTCCCAGAATGTAAAATCAAATGAGGCTCTACTCCTTGGGGACCTGAACCTTAACTGGCTGGTAATAAGATTTTGAAGAAAGAAAATGAATGGATATTGCGTCTTAATGCTTACAAAACTCCTGGAATTAATGCACATTTGGTATTGAGACCATATTTAGAGTGTAGATAATGGCATTGTTTTTAGTATCGATTTCAGTATTTATTTAATCCAGAGTGATTTCTTTGTAATATGTTTCTATATCTTTAACAAAAATTTTTTGTGTGATTTTAGAGGTGATGGTGTTTCTTTTATAACCAATGATTTGAAAGATAGTATTGTGATGTCATTAATTGATTGTATTATATAAGCTGGTGTTTTTTGGTTTGCCTTTTAGCTTTTGATAAAGGACTTGCTGTCCGAAACGCGTCAAGTGATTGCTTTTTTGGTGTAATAAATATTTTTCTCTAGCTCTGGGTCCATTCCATTATTGGGATTTGTGTGTGCTTCAGCTTTTTTGATATCTGTCTTTAATTTGCTGAAAGCACCATGATTACCTTGTGCATGGTTCTTTAGCAATGATACATTTTTTTGGGACCGTGGCACAGGTTTTTACCTTTTGACAAGTGAGTCTATATAAGAGAGTGCGAATTGATCCCGTGGACACCCTTTTGAGCAATTATGACTACAAGAAATGTAACACCAAATGAGACAATTTTGAATGTGAACCCACTGTTTTACATTGATAAATTGGTCACAGAAGTAAGTGCGGTTAATCCGTTTTTAATGGAGAGTAATGGGCTAGATAATTCGTCCTCTGAAGCACAGTCATTGAAAGGTGTTTTTAAAGATTTGGAAAAGACCACACAACAATGCAGGAACATTTATTGGAATGTGACTAATTTGGAGGCATACCTGCATCTCCAGAG
Source organism: Neoceratodus forsteri (assembly GCA_016271365.2). Classification (NCBI taxonomy): domain Eukaryota; kingdom Metazoa; phylum Chordata; order Ceratodontiformes; family Ceratodontidae; genus Neoceratodus; species Neoceratodus forsteri. The sequence continues at coordinate 978,321,970 of CM057458.1, read as the reverse complement.
AATACTCAGGGGTCTGAGATTGATTAAGAACCCTGCATTTGGGACTGATAATGATCTTTTTATGCAGGAGTGGGAGAATATACTTAGTGAAGCCAGCAGTAAATTAATGCAGTTAATTATCAAGTATAGTAAAGAACGAGAGACTGTTTTGAAAACGGAGTTGAAGCAAATAGAAACGGAAGCATTGAAGTTCAGGAATGTGGAAGGATTTGATTTATGTAACAAGAAACTTCAGGATTTTATTACTAAATTGGATTGTGAATTGAAAAGTATTAAACAAACCAAATTTATTCATGACAAGGGGGACTATGAAAACCATTGTGTGTATTCATGGAAAAAAGAAACTAAGAGAGGCATTTTAAAATGACCTTCATGAGTTTCATTTAGTTACAGTACAGAGGACAGTGTATCAGAGGGTGAAGAAAGTACACAAAATCATTTTTTTCAAGTGGACCAAGACAGTATCGAACTTCCACCGCAGCAAGAATTGTGCTGGAGCCCCAGATTGGTAGATTACAGTACAAGAAGCGCATAAGAAGGGGATGGAAAAAATGTAGTCTACCGCGAACAGAGGGGAAGGTACAATTGGAGGAGGAATGGCCACAGGTGGAACAACAGAACAACGAGGAGGTGAGTGGAGAAATACAAATTATTAATATCTCCGAACACATTTTAACAGATTCTGAAACATCATTATTGAAAAAAGGTTTGAGTTTCTCACCTACGAGCAGTTTGAATCCTATACAGACTGTGATAGATCTACACCTGATGTGTCGAAATCTAAATGTGAAAGCATTTTATAATAGACAGAGTGATCGAGACCGAGACCAGAGTTGCCTTGTTACTAAGGTTGGTACTTTTAAACCCAATTCGGTCTTTAACCCTCCCCTCTGTAGCACAGTGAGTGTATTTAGAGACCTCTGTGAAACGGATTTTGAGACTTTATTTGCAAATCCACCCAGGACATCTTTTTATAATGTGACTAAAGATGAACGTGAAGCGCTTAAGTCCTTACAAGATGACTCCACAATTGTAATTAAACCCACAGATAAAGGTGCCTGTGTTGTACTATGGAACATTAATGCATATAAACAAGAGGCTAGGAGACAATTGGGTGATGCTACTTTTTACGAAAAATTGCGATTTGATCCAGTCTGGGAATATAAAACCTGCATAGACGAAACGATTGATGAAGCCTTTAAACAGGGTATTATTACAGATCAAACCAGGAAATTTTTGAAAGTTGAATACCCTGTTAGACCAACTTTTTATATGTTACCAAAAGTACATAAAGACAGCCAGCACCCACCAGGACGTCCCATAGTCAGTGGATTAAAGAGTTTAACTGAACCATTGTCTCAATATGTGGACTCTGCTCTCAGTGATTTTGTGAAAAAAAATTCCATCTTATGTAAGAGATACGAAAGACATTTTAAAGTTGCTAGATAGTTGCAATTTGGAGAATGACTGTCTTTTAGTTACATTGGACATTGAATCTCTGTATACTAATATTCCCCACGATGGGGCAATGGATGCTGTTGCTTATTTTTTGAATCATTCTGGAAATCTATCTGATTCAGAAATTGTTTTTATTTTAAAACTTCTTAAGCATGTTCTAACTAAGAATGTATTTACTTTTGACAGGGAGATTTTCAGACAGGTAAAAGGGACTGCGATGGGGGCTACCTGTGCACCATCTGTGGGCTAGCCTGTATGTGGGATTATGGGAAAATGACATCGTCTTTAATAAGGATATTAATCCGTTTCTTTATAATATTAAGTTATGGAAGCGTTTTATTGACGATATTCTGTTGATCTGGCTAGGGACTGAAAAGATGTTAGCAGAATTTGTGACGTTCCTACATGGGACTACTCAACATTAAAAATTTTCGTATTCTGTAGGTGATGTATCTGTTAACTATTTAGATTTACAGATAGTTTGAGATTCCCAAGGATGTGTTAAAACTAATCTTTTCAGGAAACCCACCGATGGCAACACTTTATTATTTGCGACTAGTTGTCACCCCAAACACATAATAGATAATATCCCCAAAGGTCAATTTTTACGTTTAAAACGGAATTGCAGCACACAACATGATTTTGAGGTTGCAGCAGACTCATTGAAAAACGTTTGGAGAATAGGGGATATTCTCAAAATATTATTAGTAAAAGTTATGGGGCAGTAGCTAGTGTAGATAGAGATATTTTGCTAGAAGATAAGGAAAAGAGTACTCAGGGAACAAGTCAGAAGTTTCATTTTGTTACAACTTTTAATAATCAGAGTCATGCAATTGTGAAAATTGTTAAACAACACTGGCATGTACTTAGGGCAGAAGTGGGTTTACGAGATGTGTGTAAAGAATTGCCTATGATTACTCATCGACGTGCACCAACTTTAAAGGATTCTCTGGTTAAGAGTCATTTTACACATGCAGTGGCACACTCCAGTAGATGGTTGGGAAACTATACTGGTTGCTTTCAATGTAAAAATTGTTGTGCCTGCATACATATATTGAATTTAAAACAATTTCAGGTAGAAAGTAAACCTGATAAAGTTTATGATATTAGACAGTTAATTTCTTGTAATACGCAGGGGGTCATCTATCTAGCGCTTTGTAATTGTGGTGCATATTATGTTGGAAAGACAGAACGATCTTTTAAGATCAGAGCAATGGAACATGTTCATGCCATTGAGAAAAATGATTTAAGTTATGCCACTGTCGCACATTTTAAAATAAGGCATCACTTAATTTACATAAATTTAAGTTTTGGGCATTGAAAAGTCCTTCATGATCCGAGAGGGGTAATTATCGTAATAAGATTTTGAAGAAAAAATGAATGGATATTGCGTCTTAATGCTTACAAAACTCCTGGAATTAATGCACATTTGGAATTGAGACCATATTTAGAGTGTAGATAATGGCATTGTTTTTAGTATCGATTTCAGTATTTATTTAATCCAGAGTGATTTCTTTGTAATATGTTTCTATATCTTTAACAAAAATTTTTTTGTGTGATTTTAGAGGTGATGGTGTTTCTTTTATAACCAATGATTTGAAAGATAGTATTGTGATGTCATTAATTGATTGTATTATATAAGCTGGTGTTTTTTGGTTTGCCTTTTAGCTTTTGATAAAGGACTTGCTGTCCGAAACGCGTCAAGTGGTTGCTTTTTTGGTGTAATAAATATTTTTCTCTAGCTCTGGGTCCGTTCCATTATTGGGATTTGTGTGTGCTTCAGCTTTTTTGATATCAATCTCTAATACAGAAGCACAATCTACACCAAACTATCACAGGCTTTACCAGAACTACTACTCCGCACTCAGGGTCCCTACTTGATTGGATCCTCACCACCAGACCTGATCATGTACTAGATGCCACAGTGCTTGCTGACTCAATCACTGATCATTCCCCCACACTTTGTCAATGGCGATCCTGTCCACCTCCTCCTCCTCCACCACGTCTGATTAGGTTTTCAAACTATGCTGCCCTGGACAAACAAGCCTTCCTATTTGACCTCTCTTGTGTTGACTGGTCTAACATTTATACACAACCAATGTTGATACTGCCCTCAATTCATTTCTGACTGAATTTGGCAACATCCAAAAGAAGCACCTCCCTACAGTCAAAAGGAGAGTAAGGGCCAGCATTCTGAGGTGGCTGAAAAAGACCTGCTTCAAAAGTTAAAAGTTAGAGACAATCAATGGAAAAAGTACAAACTGGACTGCAGTCAGATCTCATTCTGTATAAACAATACAGAAATGACTGTAAAGATGCATCAGGCAGGCCAAAAGTAATACTGCCAAAACCTGCTGATTAATTCTTCCAATGACCCTCGCAAGTTTTGGGGTCACATTAAGTCCTTCTTAGGTTCTGCTAAGATGTCACTCCCTCAGATATGGTCCTACATGGTGTACACTGTAATGATTCTACTACCATTGCCAATGCTTTTAACCAACAATTTTCTGACTTATCTGCCTACACAGCTTCCTCCCATCACAATCCTCTGCTTCACAGTTTAACCTCACAGCATCTGAAGGACCCCAAACTTAACCAACCCTTCTATTTCAGGGAAGTGTCTATGCATCCAGTCCTAAAGCTGCTCAGGTCACTCTGAAAACACCAGTACTGGCTCAGATGGCTCTAGAACCAAGACTACTAAAAATGGCTTTTACTACATCTCCTGGCCCCTGGCACACATCTTCACCCTATCTCTCTCCAATGGCATTGTCCCTGAAGTCTGGAAGGCAGCCAGAGTCACTCCTGTATTTAAGAAAGGCAGTAAAATGACATATCAAATTACCAGCCTATTGCTATTTTGTCTGTTCTGAATAAAATCCTGGAAAAGTAGTATCCATGCAAATCACTGAATACCTTGAGAAATTCAATTTACTAAGCTCAGCACAACATGGTTTTAGAAAGCATCACAGCACCATGACAGCACTTGCAAAATTCACTTCAGATATCGATTACCAATATGGATAGAGGAAAGTTAACAGGGGCAGTCTTCATTGACTTAACCAAAGCTTTCGATCTGGTTGACCATTCTCTGCTACTATCCGCCTCAGTACCTTGGGCTTCTCTCCCCAGTCACTACCTGGTTCAAAAGCTACCTCTCCAACAGAACACAAGCTGTTAAGTTTAATTCATCCATGTCAGACAGTGCTGTTATCAACATTGGGGTCCCTCAGGGGTCTATACTTGACCCTCTTCTATTCTCATTATTCGTCAATAAACTTTCTGAGCTGGTCACCACAGGTCTCCCACTTCTTTATGCGGATGACCTGGTAATTTATTATCACTGGTTGAACTCTCAATGCCTGGTTTTAAATACAAATAAAACAAAAGTTATGATGTTTGGCTCCAATCACAAGCTTAGATCCTGTCCTCTGACCATCTCTGTCTCTGATATCGATGGGGACCCTATAGAAACTGTCACTTCCTTTCGTTACCTTGGCATCCACCTGGATCAAACCTTGGACCTGAAAGCACATATACAGGAAACCTGCAAGTCAATTAACTGCAAATTGGGGCTGCCTACAGAACCAAATACCTGCTCACCCCTGCTGCTAAATTGGCGATAGCCAGATGCATTCTATTGTCAACCCTTACATATGGGTGTCCCATCCTGTCCTTGGCCACCAAATCTTCACTGCAACTATGGGATACTACCTTCAATAATGTGTGCAGGTATGCAACCAAAGCACCTCGGCTGCAGCATCATTGTCTCTTATATCAGGACCTTGGTTGGCTCTTCCTTCCTCTACCAGGCAGTACTACTTGTACAATTTAGTTGATTCCATCCTAAGGGCGTCCAAGCCTGCTATCCTGTCTGATCTCCTCAGGCCGGCCATTCCCACAAGGAATCTTAGATCAGCTGATCAGACCTTACTATCCATCCCCTTTTGTCGGACTAAAAAGGGCATGGGCTCCTTCCATCATGCTGCCCCCCACCTATGGAACTTACTACCTCAGGATCTAAGAGATGTCTCCACTCATGTGACTTTTAAGAGCAAACCCAGGACTTTCCTCACTACTATGGACAAATGTGTTTGCTTTGACCCTACCTGATCCACTGCATTTGTACTGTTTCCTCATTGCTAGCACTTTTGCCTGTCCAAATGGGTGTTCTATACTGTGCCTTGTAATTAATGTTGCCTTAACCTGTTTCTTTATAAGCCTAATGTTAGCTGTTGACAATTGTAAGTCGCTATTCTACTCCATGATATTCTTAGCTTCACTTCACAGCCTCTCCTCACTTAACCCACTGCTGCTCTCTCCCCCTTCTTCTGTTATATCCTCTTCCTTTTGCCACTCCCACCAAACTCACCTTTACCTGTTCATACCTCATCCATGCCCCTCCTTAGTCCCCACCTCCTGGCTGTGCTTAGTCACTCTCTCTACCTACTACCGCCTACTCCCACCATCTACCGACCCCCTTCCCTGCCCTGCAGTCTCTTGGTTCCACTGGCTCAAGCTTGACTTTGACACTTTTGCCATTATTGCCGTAACTCCTCCGCCTCTATCCCCTCTCACCCGGCATCTCCACTCTCGCCCTGCACGTCTATCGGTTCCACCAGCCCGGCTGTATTTTCCTACCTCCTACCACTGTTGCCATCTCACTGCCCCTCCTACCACCCTCTCTTAGCCTGCCGTCTTTCGGCTCCATAGGCCCGCCGCAGGTTGGTACCTCACCCCGCTGTTGCCGTATCTGGGCACCTCCTTTCCACTTAATCTCCCCTCCCATCCTTTTGCCAGTTTTCCTTCCTTGTGTCTTTTCTACTGATGCCTATCCTCTCTTATTTTCTGCCTTCTACTATTCACATTTTTGAGTATGTTCCATGATCAAGTGCTAAAGTATATATTTGTTTACTAATGTATGTTACATTGCCATATGTATTTCTTTCTGCATTTTTTGTACTCGTTATCTTAATAATCTGGCTGTACTCTTTGTGTGTTGTAATTGTACCTCCCGGGTCATGCCTGAAAACAGTCACTTGCTGACTAGCGCACTTACCCGGTTAACAAAAACTAAATAAATAAATAAAATAAAATAGGTAAGATGTTTCAGCTGTTACAACTTACTAGAAAATACATTTCTTCATTTTCAATGTCCCTTTCCAATATTTACTGCATGTCTTGGTAGTCCCATCTAAAAAGTCTGTATAGAAAACATTTGCCTCTCCCCAGTTAACCTCATAGTGCTATGGTTTATGACATCATAGAGCTTACCAGGACAACAGACTGTGCTGTCACACACAACAATTGTGTGGTCAGGAGGAGAGAGTCAAATACATTTTGAAAAACTCAATGAAATAATTGCTGCATGATCTGCAATACTTACTAGACCAACAGCAAAGAAAGTAAAACAAACAAACAGATAAATAATTAGAAAACAATAAAGTTAAAACATATTCGGTGTAAATCTAGCATTTTTAAGCTTTTTATTATAATAGAGTTGCTGTGTTTAACAGATCTGCACCACCACCTGTAGCATTTGGATTTACCTCACAGAAAGATGAGGTTTTGCAAGAGCAGCTGCAGTCTGAGAGGAAGCAGCCACTTTATCTGGTGTAGAGGTGTTGCTAGGATCAAAAAGGGCAGAAGACCTGGATATCAAGTTAGAAGTGATGGAGCTCAGGCATTCGCCATTAGTCACAATGGCCAGTGTACCCCGAGAGCCACCAGACTGGGACTCAGCACAGTAGCAATCCATCAGCATGGACTTCTCGCATTGTTTTAGTCCTTTATTTATTTATTGAAAAGTTTCACCCGGAAAGGCATGCTGAGCTAAAAACTCATTTTCAGATGCATCGGGGTTGGGGGAGTGGGAGATATTACAGTTCTAGTATTTGCAGACAATGCAGGAATACAATTACAAAAATAACATTGTAGGAAATTTTGAGCATTACATCCAAAATACAGTTGCAGCATTACATTGTAGAATTCTAGGCTGTACCGAGGTCAAAGTGTAGAGCTGGTAAGTGCAGAAACTGATAGACACAAGAGACAAGATAATGAGCATTCTTGGTCTCTTCAGGTTAGTCAAGCTACTCTTAGATTCAGTCCTTTCCTCTCACCTCCCTCTCCTCCTCCCTCTCTCTCTTCCTCCTCCCTCCCTCTCCCTCCCTCCCTCCTCCCTCCTCTCTCTTTCCTCCTCCTCTCCCTCCCTCCTCCCTCTCTCTCTCTCTCTCTCCTCCTCCTCTCTCTCTCCCTCCCTCCCTCTCTCTCTCTCCTCTCTCCCTCCTCCCTCTCCTCTCCCTCCCTCCTCTCTCTCTCTCCTCCTCCCTCCCTCTCCCTCTCCCTCTCTCTCTTCCCTCCCTCCCTCCCTCTCCCTCTCCTCCCTCCCTCTCTCTCTCTCTCCTCCTCCCTCTCTCTCTCTCTCCTCCCTCCTCCCTCCTCTCTCTCTCTCTCCTCCTCCCTCTCCCTCTCCTCCCTCCTCTCTCTCTCTCTCTCTCTCCTCCCTCCTCTCTCTCTCCCTCCTCCCTCTCTCTCTTCCTCCTCCCTCCCCCTCTCTCTCTCTCCTCCCTACCAGAGGTGCTTTCTTTCTTTGAAAACTTCTGCTTTGTGTCCTCAGTGTCCCTTCATCGACCATTTCAGTATAAGCTCTTTAACAATAAGGGGATGTATTTAGTGTTTTTGAAGTCAACAGGTGAAGAGTATACCTCTGAGTGGACTTCTATTTGTGACATGTAAAAAAACTATTTAAAGTATAAGTAGGTGTCAATATTCAAGCAGGTAATAAAGATATCATTATGGGGCAAAATCCCCTTCCCTCCATTGTTGGTGTAGATTATAAACAACACTGGTCAATCAGAAATTAGTGTCAACAAGCTACATAGAGATGGAGTACAAGCCTATTGATTTACGATATCCAGACAAAGCTCTTTTTGTGCTGTTCACCATGCTATGCATTTTAAAACATGGTTTATTATCAAACCAAAAAACCTTAGCAAGGCTTTGTATCTTGATGATGCCCTCATAGAGTCATTAATGTTCCCTATGGTCTTTAAATAAGAAGCTAACTGAAGAAGAGTATGTACTGAGGCTGCAGAGTTGACCTCTACTGCGATTGTCAGCGTACGTATAGCTGGCTGTAGTTTGGGAGTTTGTAGTGTGAGAGTTTGAAAACTGTTTAAATACTAAATTCTGCTGAAAGAAGGATTTGCACCACCTAGTGGCTCAACTGCCATTCAACATTTTGATTTCTAGGGAGAGAAAAGAGCCTTATAGAAACATAGAGCAGCTGAATTATTTCTATGTTCCACAGTGAGAATAATTTTAAAGAAAAAGGGGTCAATGTAATCTAAGAACTTTTACTTCTTGTTTCTTTGTCATTAAGAAAAGTTATGGGATGTCTAAAGGAAATCACTGAATGCTAAATTAGGGATGTGAACACCCGTTTGCTGAATTAGTGCCACATGTAGCTTCCATCTTGTATACATCTTTGTTGAGACTCTGAGGGGGCAAGCATGCATCTTTCTACTCTCAGTGAATAAATATATGAAAATAAAACAATAGAGACACTAATTTAGCAATTAGCTAAAGTTATTTTATTCATGTTGAGACCTATGCACTAATGCATGTGTCCTGCACACATAAGCAACATAAAGATGGTTCACTGCTATGCACCATGCAGGCATGGAGAGGTACTCGCCATGTACAAACATGAGTGCTGGACAGCCAGAAGCGGGGACATGGTGTACAGTCATGCACAGGGCTGTGCAGAGCAAATTGCTGGTGGGCATACAGTATGTGGCTTCATCCCTTGACTCTACAATATACGGGCAACCTCACTAACCCTCTTGGAAATGCAGAAGTGAATACTGCTATGGAGGATGGGGAGCATGCATTGATGGAGGAGGGAACGGATGCACTCAAGGTACCCAGACTGCCACCAGTGCCCAGTGGCATGACCATGACTGTGCCATGATGCAGGGATGAGGTTGGAAACACGGCAGAGACAAGACATGGCCCACGAACATCATCAGTGAACAGGAGACTGCCATGGTCTCCAACATATGGGAGCACTATGTCATCCTGTATGGGACAGAGTCATTGAAGGCACCAGCTGAGACAAAAGCCAGGCTATGGCTTGACATACAGGCAGACCTCAGTGCGGCCGGCCCTGAGGTATGCACACTGGCAGTCATCAAGCACAAATCACAGGACATGTGATCAGCTGTCAAGCAAAAGCTGGCAACTGTCAGACACCAACAGATCAGCACAGCCTGAGCCCTATAGAGAGGATGGTGGTGGAGACCCTCACAGATGTGTCCCTGCAGAGGGAGGAGGAGGAGGAGGAGAACATGGAAACCCTGCCAGCTATGTACTGAAGTCCAGTGGGGGATGTCTGGGACACCACAGATGTGCTAAGCCACCTGTGTTGCACCCTACAGACCCTGAGATGGGAAAACCCCCCAAAAAGGAGGATGCAACCCCTGCTGAGTCTGCCATGCATCCAGAGTCCCAAACAGGTAGCCAGGAACAGGAGAATGGCACAGGTAGGTGGTACACTAGGTGGCCCACAGCAGAACCCGCTACAGCTATAGCACTGGCACAACCCAGAACACCCATTCTGTCTCTTGCACCAAGTACAACACAGGTGTCTATGTGCATGGTGAAAGAGGAGCAGGTGCCAGAGGACACTACCCTTATGGATACAATGGAGGAGACCCCGGTGGATGAGTAGGAGATGAACGCCCCCACCAAAAGCTAACCCCCAACCACCCCACATGTAGATCCTCTGTCACAGTCCCACCCTGGGCAGTCTGGGATGACCCTCACGCCAAAGATGACACTGGTGACCAGCTACATGTCATGGGGCTGCCGGTATAGTCAGCCCACACTGTCAGTCAGACACAGGATACAGCTTGCTATCCACCATTAGCAGACAACATGGAGGATGATGGGGAACACACAACACCAACTTGACAGTGGGGATGAGTACCCATCAGTCCACCTGAGATGCAGGATAGGGAGGACAGACACTTGGGGTATACTCCAAATATACTACTCCAAAGTGCAGCAGCTGGAACATGACCACCTCCAGGTACAGCATGAAAATACTGAGACACTTAAGGAACTGATGGTGGAGGTGAGGAGGATAAGCCACATTATAGACAGGATAGGGGACCTGCTGCAGGGGCTAGCAGAGCACACTGTAGCAGGGACAAGCATGGCCACACCAACATTCCCCAAGGACCCCCAGAGTCCCCAATGCATCCCACATCTAACCTTGCCAGTGGGCTCGAGGAGCAGAAGGACAGCCGCCCACAGTCTGAGGCAGACACACATCCTGACAGGCAGCTAAGTGGAGGGGAAAGGCAACTTCAAAGACCCATCATCTCGACACAAAGTCATCAATACAGCTTGGGCAACTGCAGGCAAAAAAAAAATTATGCCTGTAAATCACAGAAACTAATACAGACTAACACAAAACCCATACCATATTCATCACCTATACTTAATTCCCCCCACCACAGTTTAGTTTAGTTTAGTTAGTTTTTGTTGACCGGAAAAGGAGGACTAGGCACAGATACCCCCACCATTCCATACACTACCACATATCCCCACAGCACAGATGCCACCACCACAGATATCACCAGCAATAGACCCCAATGCCCCACAGTGGGCAGAAAGGCACACAGGGTGGGTCCTTATCACTGTACCATGCCATCCCACCGACCCTGTAATGGCTGAATGACCCCTGCACAAGTCCATGATATGCTGCTTGTCGAGACAGGGACTCTGCACTCCTCCACTGGAAGGCACCCATCGCCCAGTGGAACAACCACCTGTATGTCCCATGGTAGGGGTAGTTGATGTCGCACTGTCATGTTGTGCAGCATAGTACATGCAGTGAACACCGTGCATACCTGCTCAGGGGAAAGCAACATCACGCTACCTATCAGATCCAGGCACTGAAACCTCATTTTCAGCTGCCTTATCACCCTCTCGACCACCAACCCTGTCTTCCCATGAGCCTCATTGCATGCTTCTTAATCAGTACTTTGTGCCTCCAGGTATGGTGTCAACAGGTATGGCCATAATGGGTATCTGCTGTCACCTATGTAGTAGATGACCAGCAGGATTAGTGCAGTACTCAGTCAATGCACCTACAGCGTTGTACCTGTGTGGTATATATACTCACCTGACACCAAAGAGGGCACGCAGCCTGGAAATATTGAAGATGTAGGAGTCATGATAGCAGTTAGCATATTTGGCACACACGTTAGTGATGATACCAGCTACATCACATAATATCTAGCAGTTTATGCTGTGGAGGCTCTTGTGATTCCAGTATGCCTCCTCATCCACTGACAGTGCCAGAATCACCACGTATGAGCAGTCAATGGCCCTCAGTACACTTGGCATACCATGCATGGCTTAGAATGCCTCATTTGTGAGCCATATGTTGACCTCTGCAGTGAGGAATGTTCATGCACATGCCTGACCAGGGAATTGGTTACCTGGTGTAGTGCCCTGGACATGGAAGCCTGGCTGATACCCATGAAATTCCCCAACAACATCTGGAAGGACCCAGTTGCATAGTACTCCAGTGCACATAACACCTTTGTCTCCATAGACATCACCCACGACCATCAGGTACATAGGGCCACCAGGTCCAAGACTAGGTCACACAGCCATGCAGTAGTGGCATGGTCTGGACAGAATCTCTCCAGGAAGTGTGTGTTCCACAAGGCACTGACATCCAGCTGGGGCCAGAATACACATGGCTGCAGCCTTGCCTTTAGTGCCTGCTTGTTCTATCTCTTGCTGCCCGGTAGGTGGACATTCATCAGTAGCCCTGGGCACATCTTCTGGGCCCCTGTGGAGATAGCCTTGCAAGGATTCCAGACAGTGTGTACATTACATGCCTGTCCATTATTCACCTGACTGCAACCATACCACGAGGGGGTGCAGTCTTAAGCTGGAGGGTGGGAGGTTTAGGAGGGAGGTCAGGAAGCACTTCTTCAGAGAGTGTGTGGTGGAAACCTGGAATGCGCTGCCAGAAGAGGTCATCTCATTAAAGACAGTGGGCAGCTTTAGGGGAGGATAGGATAAGCATAGGGGGAAGGTAAGTATCATGGGTAGGGAGGATGGGAGGAGTGGGGAGTGAGAGCAGGGACATTAGCTCAAGCTGTGGACTCTGCAATATGAATAGACTTGATAGACCAATTGGCCTCTTTCTGCTGGCGTCTTCGTTTGTTTGTTTGTATGTTCATATGTATGTTTGTATGACTGAGGCCCTGACTGGGATGCTGCACTGGCATCCCATGATGCAGGGAGCCCCTTTAAAGAGGCATATACCTGGTACCCTGGTAGGATGACATGGTATGCACAGACATCACTGTGTCATTACTGTCCTGCATCGGATGACAATGGCAGCAGCTATGGGTGTGTCTACAGTGACTGTAGGGAGGGTGGGAGTATACTCTCACAAGTTATGGAGGGTGTCCCTCTCCACCTATCTGGATACTTTGGAGAAGGGAGCAGTCAAGCAGGTGACCAATCCTGCAGAGGTAGGTTACCACCTGTTATGGGTCACCAGTGCATGCATGCCCTGTGTTGTGTGTGCTGTGTCAGTGATGTTGTTACCCTCTTTATATCTCCACAGAACTTCTGTGCGCTTCCAGGATGGACTGTGCTGGAGAAAACGGACCAGCCAAAGGGCACAGCAACAGTAATGGTGGCCTGTAGGTAGCACTGACTACTACACATCCCAGAATTTCTCTCCTTACAAAGATGATGTGTGGGATGTTGTGGGTTCTGGATGAGCCCTTGTAGGTAGGCTTTGTGGAGGGGGCGGCACTGTGTGCCAGCTGTAGCCTTGCATGTGCAGCCCACTCATAACTGCCCTCTGTGTTCTTGTCATTTCAGGTGTAGCATGGGTCTCTTGAGCATGCGATGTTGTTGGAGTGGGGGCACACTGTCACCACAACCAAGGGGTCCAGCAGCAATTCAGAGAAGGGGAAGGAATAGCTGCTGAAGAGAGTCTGGTTACAGTTGCACGAGGCCACCTATGTGTTGTTAGGTGTAATATTTTTTTAATTTGTGTGGCTGTGATGCAGCAGATAAATAGCTTTGTACTACACCTGTCTCATTGTTATTACAGTTGGCAATGTCATGCCAAAATCCACAGGTATGCTGCGAGCTGTGCCCCCGATGAAGGGATTTTTGAACCCAAAGTGCCGGGGCTTAGAGTGGCCAGTGAGTGCATCTGCATGCTGAGGTGGTATTGTACCAGGAATTACAAATAAAAGACTGAAAATTACTGGAAAGTATCAGTGTGGAGTGCATGCTATTGACTTGGCTTTTAGCAGTGTCATGCCACTTGCAGGGACTGACAGCCTTGCGGGGGAGGGGGGGAGGTTCTGCACCATTGTCTCTTGGTGTCTTACACTATCTTCATGCTGTTCCTGAATTGTGTGTTTATTGTGCACATTTCACAATGTTACACTGCCAGTTTCAGACCTATGTGTTACTACGAATCATCCACAGTGGTGGTTCATCTGGTCATGTGTCTATGGCCCGTACACTACAGGCATTGTGTCCTGTCCTGAATGGCAGCCCTGCATGCCTGCAGTTTACAGCAGCCCTTTACATAGTGTAGTGCTGCACATGCAGCAGCACATGCTAGGGCATTGTATTCCATTTTGTGAATATGCACCTGTGTGGGGCGTGCATGCTGGTATGTGATTATGCCACTTTGCCCATGCATCGTGCTGCAGCAGCAGTACTACATGCAGTCACATTTTTGCACCTCTGTGCACCCTACATGTAAGCTGCACGGCCATGGTGTGCATGTCTGAGGGTCATGTGGCCTTACACATACCTGCTGTGTACTGCACAGCCACTACATTACTTTTGTACAGAGGTCCAATTGTTTCTCCCTTGTGTATTTCATTTTTTTGTCCCCTTCCAATCACTCAAGTGCAGCCACATCAGCCCCTTTTTTTCAGTCAGGTGGACAGGTGCATGACTGCCTCTGCTAACAGTGATAGTGCCTCTCCATGAACAGCTGGTATGTGGTTACAAGGAGAAACATAGATGCTGATAGCAAAAAAAGACCATTGGTCCACTTAGTATTCCTGTAATACTCCAACCTGGTTTTTATGGCTTACAGAGTTGCAGAGTTAAATATTTACACAATTACTGCTTACATATTTTTCCCTGGTTATAATGGTGGCCATGCACTGATCGTCATGTGCTGTCTCAAGATAGCGCATTTGTTCTCCCTCCTCACACACTTAGCTGACAGAAATCTTCCAGTTGACATGGTTTCCACCTGTCCCAGCCCCATTACCTGTCCCAGGGCTGGGAACATCCCTTGAGGTGCAGCTCGCTGCTGCAATCTGGCCAGTACTTGATGGTGCTAACATGACAGGCACTGGTGGCATGAATGTGCTATGTCAGTAAAAATGCCACCGGCAGCTTGGTCTGGTTCAAGGTCAGTTGGTATTCATCTGTATCCCCCTCCCCCGGGTTGTGCCTGAAAATAGGCAGGATTTGTCTAGTGCACTTACCCGGTCAACAAAAGCTAAATAAATAATAAATAAATGTCTCCTGTTACTGCCCGGTCATGTTGCAGTACTCCAAGCGGAATGAATGAAGAGCTGGTGGCATCATCCATGAGGAATGGTACTGGGTGACCTGAAAAGCTTGATTGTAAGCCTCCATTCATTTGTTGGGGGGGGGGGCATTTTTGTTTAGCTCTAAGAGCACAACCCTCTGATTAGGATATGTAGATTTCTTTTGTAAGTGCCATAACAACAGGTTGAGGGCAATAAGGTTTACAGGTAGGTTTTAAGGTAGGAACAACAGACATATTGGATGGACCTTGGGTCTTTTTTTGTCATCAGTTTTTGTGTTTCTATGCTTCTGTGTTTATATAGCATCACACACCGCAGGTGTGTATAACATTCTCATTATGCATCCCACCCTTCCATTATTCTCTATTTGAAATCAGACACAAGTAGATTAAACTAGAAAAGAGTTGTGAGAGCTAGTAATAAATAACTGTAAAGACTTTCACAATGTTATATTTTGTTGCAGAGCAAGGAAAATTTGTAAGAAAAAATTATTAATACTCTATGCAATAACTGAATGTAATCATTGTTAATGTAGTAAATAATTATTACTGAATATAAGAAAAATTAACTAAAGTTCTTTTAAACATGCCTAACTTTTGTTAGGTGTCAGCACAGCACAGTTGGTGGTAGCACATCCACCTCTGGGCCAGAAGGTTGTGGTTTCTCATCCCACTCGGGGATTGGGCTCACACCATTTGTGCTGGCCCCTGAGTGCAGTACTAGCTGGGTGCTGTACTATGAAGATGTGTCATCCTTCAGACAAGATGTTAAACCAGAGTCCCTTCTACCCATCTCTGGTGCTGTCCTGGTCAGTGTCCACATGGAAGTAAAGGAACCGATGGCACTTTTCGTAAGAGTAGGGGATGTTTTTATTAGAAACAACAAACCAAAGTACACTGTGCAAACATCGGTGAAACAGAATACAGTCATAAAGGAAATAAGCTGGAACATTACTCAAAATTATACATAAAAATCAGAAACTCTGCTGTAATGAAGAAAAAAGAAAAGGAGGTGATGACAAAATCAAGAAAAAGGACTGTTCATGCACAACAATACATTAGGTACACCTACTGAAATATTTCAAACAAAAAAGGGAGGGAGAGGAACAAGTTAGACATATACCTACTATACATACCTAGGGAGAAGTTTAGTACCAGGATGGTCATTAATAAGGAACATTCGAAAGCTGAAAGCAGCAAAAGGCATCCTGGTTTATCTTGGCAGCTCGAAATTGCAGCTAGCTCCCTATTCAGCAGCTGCCACACCCCCTATCCCCTTCCCTCCCTTTACACTCCCCTTTGCCCTGTCCCACCCCTTCTTGAAGTATTCCACTGTATTAACATGCCACCACCTCAGCTGGTAGTGCATTCCACTTTGCCACCACCCTCTCCATAAAGAAATGCCTCTTCACCTACCTCCTGAATCTACCCCCCAATCTCCTGTCATGGCCCTTAGTGTCTCTCCCCACTCTCCACCTGAATAGATCCTCTGTGTCTGTTTTGATTAGCCCTTTCATGTATTTGAAGGTCTTAATCGTGTAGTCCCTCCTCTCCTCCAGTGTGTACATGTTTAACTCTCTTAGTCTGATCTCATATGGCAATTCCCCCAGGCCCTCAATCATCTTCATTACCCTACACTGCACCTCCTCCAGCAGCCTAATGTTATTTTGTAGGTACGAGCACCAGTACTGCATGCAGTATTCCAGGTGGGATGTAACCAATGATCTGTATAATAATAGAATAACCTCCCTTCTTCTCGAGGTAATGCCCCTTGCAATGCACCCAGCATTTTGTTGCCCATTGCTGCTGCCTTTCTGCATTGCGTGGAATTGTTCATTACTCCCATGATGAGCACCCCAGATCCTTCTCCTCTTCTGTTACCTCCAGCTACGCCCCCCCCCCAGATGGTAGCTTCTCCTCAGATTTTTTGTTCCGAAGTGCAGTACCTTGCATTTTTTTGCACTGAACCCCAGCTGCCATCTATTAGACCATGCCTCTAACCTTGCCAGATCCTGCTGTAGCCCACGCCACCCAATATGGTCATCCACCACTGCTCCCATCTTGGTGTCATCCACAAATAGGCTGATTTTGCTGCTGATGCCCTCTGAAATGTCTGCAATAAATATGCCAAACAGCACTGGGCCCACCACTGACCCCCTGTGGAACACCACTTGTCACAGGCTTAGTGGGTGAATATTCCCCACCTCCACCCACCCCACCAGTTTTGTTCCTGCCCCTGTGCCCAGTCGCTTGCTTCCAAGTCTCCCATGCGGTACTGAATCGAAAGCCTTACTGACGTCTAGGTACAGGACATCCACTGCATGGCTCCCGTCAATTTGCCTAGTCACCCAGTCATAGTATTCCACCAGGTTGGTCTGGCATGACCTTCCCTTGATGAAGCCATATTGTTTCCTGTCCTGCACCTTGTTCACCTCCAGTAGTGCTACTAGCCTTTGCTTTAGGATGGCCTCCATTAGCTTCCCCACTTTGGACGTTAGACTTGCTGGCCTATAGTTCCCTGGTTCATCCTTGGGTTCACTCTTGTGAAGGGGAATCACATGAGCCAGTCTCCAGTCCTGGGGTATGCATCCTGTGTGTAGAGACAAATTAAATCATTCTGCCAAGGGTTCTGCCAGGAACTCTGCCACCTCCTTCAGAACTCTTGGATGTACTCCATCCGATTCTGGTGCTTTGTCCACCCTCAATGTCCTTAACCGCTCCAGCACCCTCACCACTGTAATTTCTCTGTCTGTCATCCTCCTATCTGTTTCTATCCTCCATCCTACTATGGGTAGTACCCTCTCACTTTCTTTCATAAAGACTGAACATAAGTAGTCATTGAGCACTTCTGCCTTTTAACCCCCCTCTTCCACCCATCCTCCCTCCTTCTTAATTCTTACAATTTGATCCTTACAGCTTCTTTTCTCCCTGATGTACCTAAAGAAGTCTTTTTCCCCTTTTATTATGCCCGACACCAGCCTGAGTTCTCTTGCCGCTTTGGCTGCCCTTACCCCCGCTCACTTCCTTTGCTTCTTGCAGATATTCCTCCCTATCCTCCTCCTTTCTGGATTTTCTGTATCTCCTGTAAGCTGCCTGATCCTCATTCTGTCTAAGACCCCTTTGCTTATCCAGCTGGGTTTCTTTCCCCTAGCCTTCTTAGTCTGGGCTCCACAGCAAGTTTCTGTTGCCTCCACTATTCCCTGTCTTATCAGTTCCTACCTTTGTTGTATGTCCATATGCAGTTGAATTTTGCACAGGAACCCCTGTACCTCTTCCCTCATCATCTTAAAGTTGGTGTTCCTGAAATCCAGCACCCTTGTGCCAGATGCCCCCCCTCTCTTTAGCCATCTGTAACTGGAACCATATTGTCCGGTGGTGACTCTCCCCCCCCCAGTGATTCCTCCACCCTCCACAGCCCTCACCCACTCCCCGTTTGTGAGTACGAAGTTAAGGGTGTTCCTTTCCCTAGTTGGTTCCTTGACCAACTTTACTGGAAAGCTTTCCTGGAAGGCATCCATCATTACCTGCTCCCTTCTGTTCTTTGTGGTAGGTGTGTCCCACTCCACCCCCAGCAGGTTGAAGTCCCCTACTATCACCATCCCCTCTTCCCACAGTTCCTCCTGATCTGTTCTGCCAGTACCCTGTTCATCCCTTCATATTGAGATGGTGGCCTGTACACCACCCCCAGTGTTAGAGATCTATATTTGGGATCCTGTAGTTGCACCCACAGTGCTTCTGTATCCCCTCCTCCCTTACACATTTTAATCCCTCCTTTATGTACAGCACCACCCCTTCCCCTTCCCCTTTTCCCTATCCTTCCAGTGTAATTTGTACCCCAGAACCATCATGTCCCAGTCATGGATTTGAGTGGCCCATGTCTCAGTTATAGCTGCCAAATCCACTCCACCCTCCTGCAGGAGAGACTGTAGTTCTGCCCCCATATTCCCCAGACTCTTAGCATTTAGTGTTACCACCCTCCAACCCTTGTCTCTACCCTCCCCCTGCCTCTCTCCCCTTATGTCTGCTCCCTTAGTAGTTGCCTTCCTCCTTACCTTGCTATCACGGGGGGGGGGATAAGAACATTTGGTTTCACATCACTTGGCCTCTAAACTCTATCCACCCTGCTACCCCCCCCCCAGTTAAATGTTCCTCAGTGTGCTTACCTGTACTTGCTTTCAGTACATTTTATCTTTCCTCATTTAGGTTGTCTATCTTTTGTGTACAGACTGCTGTTCTCCCAGGTTCCCCCCACCCTCCTACCAGCTCGCACCCCTTTTCCTGAATCTAGGCACCCAGCCATTCATTAGACTCTTGAATTGTCCCTTTTCTTGCCTGGGAATGGGAACTACCTCTGAGAAGGTGACAGATCTACCCGCTCCCTCACACAGAGGTCCCAGTTCATCAAACCTCCTCTTTACCTCCCCTACTGTTCCATCAGCCAGGTCATTCATTCCCAGGTGTAGTATTAGGTGAGGTCTTTCCTTAACCCTGCTTGCATACCTTAGCACAGATTGACCCACCCTTTGCACATTCATTCCTGGCATGGCTTCCACCCATATTCTGCTGTGCCTCTCCCCTTTCCTGCCCCACCTGTTCCCTCTTAGTATCGAGTCTCCCAACACCAAGACACCTCACTTCTTCCCCTCCTCATCTTCCCCTTCTCCTCTCCTTCTTCCTCCTGCACAATGTTCCCTCCTATTATCGCTGTTTCTCCCCCGTGTTCTCCACTGTACTCAACCCTTTTGCCCCAATTCACCTATTTCTCCATCACCTTCCCCAGCTGTATTGCTTTTTGTACCCAAGGACCATGCTTCCCTTTCCTTCTTCCCCTACTTTGACCTCTCTGTTAGAGGTCGGTACCTGTATGAGCTAACTGTGTTACCATCTCCCTGTACCCCTTCTCTTATTCTCCTTGTGCATTTGTTTCCAGTACCTGTGTCACCCCCTGCCCTCTTGTCCTGACCACCCCTCATATCTCTTATCTTCCTCATCTTTTTTCTTTTCCTGGATATCTTTTGCGTTTTCCACATTCCCTTCTCTTCCTGACCTAATATGCCCCATCATAATCTTTTACACTTCCCCCATTAGCCTCAGAACTTTTTTCTCTAGCCTCCCCAGCCTTATACAGACTGGGCACCCCCCATCCTCCACAAGGTGTCCATGAGTACTGCCCTTCCACAGTTATCACATCTCACGATCCTTCCTACCTTATCACACGATACACCAATCAGAGTATATATTGATAGACATGTCTCCATTGAGTAAGCAAACTATGGGACATAGAATCCCCACATTCAGCCCAATATGAGGCCCATAGTTCATTTTCCATCAGCCCAAGTAAGGCATTAGAGGAAATTACAGATTGTTGGAGCAAGAAAGCACAACGTAAGTGTCAAAGGTAGTATTTGGAGACAGTCATGACTAGTCGCAAAAATCCCAGTATCATAATTATGCAGAGTGGGGAAAGTATCCAAAACAATGCTGCAATAAGAAAGGGAAGACCAACCAGAGTTCCACCACCAGGATGCCAAGAGTGTCCAGAATGCCTGTGCATAAGGACAGTCTTTTACAAAGTGAGACATAGTTTGTAAATCTACTATAGTTCACAGCCCTCCCAGGGTCAGTACCTGTCAGTCGAGTTCTTAAGTTTCGTGTTGGCCTTGACACTTAACCTCCCATGACAACTCAACCAAAATACATCCCACATCTTAGGCAGTGTGTGAGGCTCTGTCAACTACGAGTGTACAAATCAATGTTGAGATGGAGCTATGCCCAGATAAGATCGTTCATCATAAAAATTGATATGCTTTGTGTTCTGATAAGAGACTTTTTGGGGTCATACGTAGCAACAGTGAGGAATCTACCAATGTTTCATTTTATCTAGGATGGACCTAACAAATGGTGAGAAGCATTGAGTCAAGAAGGAAGGGAAAGAAGCAGTAGTCCAACACATCAAAACTGGGGCCATCCAGTGAGTTTCCCAGCGCTTCCTGAGACCCCCCCAGTATTGGCAAGATAAGGGGCCAGATTCCACTTAAGAAAGTGGCAAAAGGAGAACACCAGGGGATTACTCATATTGAGGACCCCTTGCTCAACAGGGAGATACAATATATAAAATGTTATAGGGTTCAGCCTGCCACCCCATATGATTTGGAAAAACAAGCTATAGAAGCATGTCTCTAGGTACTTGAGGATGGGACTTCTTCTTAGACTGACTCCAGGATTTCCAGTGCTGAATTTTAGCTGTACATGCAGTTAGTCATTCTTCCCAGTTAATAAAAGCAACACCCCCTTTACCAAACTGAAGACCCCCAAATTTAATCTAGCTAAGGCAATCCCAATCCCTCCCAATGCTAGTTACCTGACTTTCAGAAGATCCAACAGCCAAGCCCTGGCATTTTTGCAGGTTGATTTAGCACCAGAAATCGGCATGAATGTGTGGAATAAATCATGCACATGACTACCCAATATGTCGTCTTGGACCAGTAAGACAATACAATCTTGAGTTCACTGACACGATTCAGACTCGTGATAGCCTGGATCTGTAGATGCTGTTGGATCTTATGAATAATGGGTTCTAAGCAAAAGGTATATAAAAGTGGACTGGGGGAACCCTTGTTGGAGCCCTCTCCTTAAAGGTATCCTACTGCCACAGTAATCATTGACTAGTGACAGAATGGAAGCAAAGGAATAAATCAAGTGAAGCCACCTACTAAAAGTGTCAGGAACACCATAATGAGATAGCACAGCAAACAAGAAATGGTGAGAAACCCAATCAAACACCTTTTCTTGATCGAGGGACAGCAAGAAACCCAAATGTTCCTCAGAGTCTCTGCCATGGAGGACTTCCTGGAGCAGAATTAATTTATCTGCAATATGGCTGTCTGGAATGGGGCTCTATGATGCTGAGTCAACAACTAACTCATCGACTGGCATCACAGCACCAGGATCCCTGTCTACTGTGAGTTGTGGTCAGTAGGGAGCTATACACAGCAGGGACTGTTTCTTTCTTTGGGGGATTTGCCCACTGAACCCCCCACATGGGGGGGTCTGAACCCCACACACCCCCTACTTATGGATACCAACACCAGGTCGGAGTTGGTTCAGGAAGGGGGTGCAAGATGGGGTATAGTGTTGTTGGGTCCTGAGCACATCCCCTACAGTGATTTTTTGCTGTTGTTGGCAGTGAAGTATGCCACTGTAGAGGTTTCACTGCAGGAAGTGTATACCCTGGAATGGCACAGGTCTAAATTGGGGATATTACATATTTAGAAATCTTGTCTAATCATTTGTTCAGAATGATCATCAAAACTTTAAGATCAGTATTTAACAGGCATAAAGGTCCCCAGTTATTCAAATGTATGTCCAGTCCTTTTTCATCTAATAGAATTTGGATAGCCTCAGAGAAGGAGGTGGACATAGTACTATGAGATAAAATCCAATTAAAAACCTCAGTCAGTATTTCCACCGATTGATCACTAAAAGATTTGTAAAATTTGGAAGTGAGATTATCTGATCCAGGCGCTGTACATGGGTGTAGTAGGGAAAAGGCCATTTCACCTCTAACTGTGAAAGGGGTCAAATGAGGTCAAATAATTCCTTGAGAGGAATCGCAAGGGGTGCAATACAGGCCAGAAACACCCCCAAAGGGGGAGGCAGGAATCTCAAACAAAAACAAAAGGCATGGAATGCACATGGGGCAGCAATCGGGATTTGTCCATCACTAACTCTCAAGACAGAGTGGAGACCTTATTCAGGTGTGGACACCGAACCCTCAACTTATTACTTTCATAAGAGCCTCCCATTCATCTTCTGCCCTGAGTCCCATTCTGGTGTTCCATTAAAAGATATCAGCTTCTATCATATTGTAGTGTCTGCATCTTCCCTTCAAACTAACAATCAGAGAGCTATAATCTCCTGAATCAGTATGTTGAAGAGTTATGGCCCTCAGTAATTGGGAATGCAAAGAGAGGTATTCCTTGTAATCCCACTTACCTTTGATTTAGGTAGTCTAATGACCAAGACTATCACCTCCCATTTGGTTTCTTCCCACCAGGTCCCCAAATCATCCATCATACATGCCAGAGTTTGTTGGGCCTTGAGAAGATCCAAAACCATCCTGTGGGTAGTAGTGTCAAATTGCAAAGAATTATTTAAGCATCAGAATCCTCTTCCCACAGGAAATGAAGAGGCCTCCCCAAAGGTACCTCCCAGGAGCAGATGGTCTGAGGTTTCCACAGGTATTAAGGTCAGCTGTGAGGGTCGAAGGTGAGTGGAAAGAAACAATCAATTCTAGTAGCTGGGGTCCCTCTGTGATATGTATGCCCATCTGTGGGGCATTGTGTTCTATATGCATTCAGCAGGGAGGCATCTTTCAAAATCTGCACTAAGGCATTGGTGTAACAAAATAACTTGGAGGTTTTAGCCTCCCAGTCAGTTAGGGTGATTAAAGTCACCCCCAAAGACAACATCCCAGGATGTATGTTAGTATGGTCTAATGGAGATGAAGAGATTCGCCCTTGCCTTTTTGGTTTGAAGGGCATACATATTAATAAATGAGAAAGCGGTTCCCTGGTACTAAACATCAAGCAGAAGAGCCCATCCTGGTTCAATATCAACCATGCATTGTATGGGAATGGAGCAGCCCTTAACAATAATCACCGCCCCATCACAGGCATCAGTACCTACGGACCAGAAAGAAATACCCCAACACCAGTGTCTGCTTGCCTGGGCAATGTTGAAAGAGATGTTCAGCCTTTTTCTTAAAGAAAAAAATGGCATAAACCAGGTCCTTCAACAGAGCAAAAAGAAGAGTCCTTCTGGTTGCAGATTTAAAATTGTTAGTATTAAGAGTGGCAATATGTGGGGGTCATAAGGAGATTTAAAAAGGATGGTGAACAAGGGACAACCCTAAGTAGAGTCCATCTGCATGGTCAAAACACTCATAGTGAATATCTTCAACTTCTTTCATTGCTGTGGCTTAGTCTTGACAGTGTTCTTGGTAACAGAAGCATCTTCCTCAGTATCCAAAGGAGCCCGAATCATCAAGGAGGCACAGGAAGAGACCTCTGAAACAGCACGGGTATCAGTCTGCAAAGTGTCATCAAGCAAGGCCTCAAATTTAGTCTTATGGGGAACAGGATTACCTGCAGAAGAAAATTTGAGAGGTTGAATTCCAACTCAGTGGGAGCATAGGGAATGCTTCCATCTCATAGCCTTCATATCAGGAGGAAGAATGTCACTCCCCACCTGCTATGGGAGTTCTAGTGAATATGGGCATGGAATTGTAATAACATCTTGGGCTGGAAGGCTAGAAAGATAGAAACATAGAAACATAGACTTTGACGGCAGATAAGGACCGCTAGGCCCATCTAGTCTGCCCATTTCCCTACCTACAGGATAGGCCGCAGATCCTAGTTAACCAATAGCCTATACCTTCCTGCCCCCCACAAGAATTGCCTTATGTCTGTCCCATGCATTCTTGAATTCTCCCACAGTTTTAGACCCCACAACTCCTCAGGAAGGCTGTTCCATGCATCCACTACCCTCTCTGTGAAATAATACTTCTCACATTGCCCCTGAACCGCCTCCTTCTATCTTTAAATTGTGTCACCTTGTTCTTGCAAGTCTCTTTTCTGAAAGATGCTACCCTCTCGGACTTTGTTGATTCCCTTGAGGTACTTGAAAGTTTCTATCATGTCCCCCTCTCCTTCTTTCCTCAAGGGTATACATATTAAGCTCCTTTAGTCTCTCCTCATACGGCTTCTCTTGCAGACCCTGCACCATTTTAGTTGCCCTCTCTGACTGCCTCTATCCTGTCTATGTCCTTGTGGAGATGGGGTCTCCAGAACTGGACACAGTATTCCAGATGGGGTCTCACCAACTGTCTGTACAGAGGGATAACAACTTCCTGTTTTCTGCTGCTGATGACTCTCCCTATACATCCCAGTATACCCCCGCCCTCCCTACTGCTCTTCACATTGCTTGCTAACCTTAAGGTCATCTGATATGATTACCCCAGGTCCCTTTCCTGTTTTGTTGTTATTACTACCTCCCCATCCATTGTGTATTCTTCCCTGGGTTCTTGTTCTCAGGTGCATTATTTTGCACTTTTTTGCATTGAACTTAGCTGCCATACGCCTGACCATTCCTCCAACCTTGCCAAGTCCCTTTTCATCCTTTCCACGCCTCCTTGTGTATCAACCCTGTTGCAGATCTTTGTGTCATCTGCAAAAGGCATACTTTTCCTTCCAGTCCCTCTGCAATGCCACTGATGAAGACATTAAAAGGACTGGACCCAATACTGAACCCCGGTACCCCACTAGTAACCGCCCTTTCTTCAGAGTGGACTCCATTTACAATTACCTTCTGTGTCCTGTTGTCCAGCCAATGTTTTATCTAGGCTACCACCCTGGGACCCAATCCCAGGCTGGTTAATTTGACTAATAATCTTTTGTGTGGGACTGTGTCAAATGCCTTGCTAAAGTCTAGGTAGGCCATGTCCACAGCCCCTCCCTGGTCTACTACTTTGGTCACCCAGTCAAAGAAATCTATTAGATCTGGCCTGACATGACCTTCCCGCTCGAACCCATGCTGCCTTGGATCCTGTGCTCCACTGACCTCTAGGTACTCAACTATTCTTTCCTTCAGAAGTGACTCCATCACTTTCCCTACCACAGAGGTCAGACTGACAGGTCTGTAGTTTCCTGCCTCTGTCTTGGTCCCACTTTTGTGAAGGGGAATCACATCCGCCTTCCTCCAGTCCTCAGGTACCACACCATCCTCCCATGATTTATTAAAAAGAGTAGCCAGTGGTTTCACTAGTTCCTTCCTTAATTCTTTTTAGAATTCTGGGGTGAATTCCATCAGGACCCATTGCTTTGTCCACCTTCAGTTTTAGGAGTTCTTGCAGAACCCTTTCTTCTGTGAAAGGACTGGGATCGACTTCTATCAAGAGTGCTTCTGTTTATTGGATTAGGCACTTCCCCCTCCTCTTTTGTGAATACTGAGCAGAAATATTCGTTCAGTATTCCTGCTTTTTCGCTGTCCCCCTCTGCCCACCCACCGTTCATTCTATTCAGCCTCACTATCCTTCCCTTTGTCTTTCTACGCTCGCTGATGTACCTATAAAAGGTTTTATCCCCCTTCTTAACTGAGTTGGCTAACTTTTCCTCAGTTTGGGCCTTTGCTATTCTGACTTCCCTCCCTGCTTCTTTCTGCCTTAACTGGTACAGCTCTCTGTCCTGCTCCTTCTGTGTTTCCTTATACTTCTGGAATGCTATCTTTTCTTCCTGACTTTCACAGCCACCTCTTTGAGAACCATAGTGGCTTTTTCTTTTGTTTTGATTTGTTTATTTGCTTCACACAAAGGCTTGTTACCTCTGTGATGGCAATTTTGATAATTCCCATTGTTGCTCCACACCTCCTTCTATCCTGTTTGCTAGTGCTTTTCTGAGGCACTCTCCATCTTGCCAAAGTCAGCCCTCCTAAAGTCCAGTACCTCACTTTGTATGGCTTGACTCTGTAGCTGAGTTTAACATGAACCACACTGTTTGATGATCACTTGTCCCCAGATGGCAACCCACTTCTAGATCTGAGATCCTCTCACTGCCCCCGTTTGAGAGCACGAGGTCTAAGATTGCTCCTCACGAGTGGGTTCCAAACTAGCTGTCTAATGCCTGCCACCTGTAGGGTGTCAAGAATGGCCCTGTTCTTGGATGTGGCTGCAGCAAATGTGCTCCAGTTAACATCTGGCATATTCAGGTCTCCCATCAACAGTATCTCCCCTTTCTCTGCCATTCTAAGAATGCCTTCCATCATATCCTTGTCCATTCCTTCCCCCTGACATGGGGGTCTGTACACAACCCCTGTGAAGATTGTGGTGCCCTTTCCAGTCTCCAAGGTGACCCACAGTGCCTCCTCTCCTCCCTGTTTACTCTTTTGTTCAGTTGCTTTTATCCCTTCCTTTACATAGAGAGCTACTCCTCCCCTCTTCTCCCCTGCCTGTCTCTCCTGTAGGTTATGTACCCTGGTATGTTAACATCCCAGTCATGGTTCTCTGTGTACCATGTTTCTGTGACTGCTACGATATCCAGGCATCCCTCTTCCATTAAGGCCACCAGTTCAGGGAGCTTGTTGCCCAGACTACGGGCATTGGTACTCATTACCCTCCATTTCCTGATGGCCTTACCCCCTTTAGCCCCATCCCTGTCCTTCTTGCCTTTGTCACTTTCTCCATTTACCCCTGCCCTTCTCCCTATCGACACCTCCATGTTGGTGTTTGCTACACTTACTACGGTGATTGTTTGGGGGGGGCTAGGATTTTCCTGCTCCTTTCCAGTGCTTCCCCCCTTGGCTAGTTTAAAAGCTTGCCAATGAAGCATTTAAACCTATCACCTAGGATCCTGGTTCCCCTCCCGGACAGATGCAGCCCATCATGCAGGGTTGGACTGGGGTACAGAGGGCCCACCTGGAAAGAAGATACAAGGGCCCACCTGGAAAGTCAATAGAGGAGGGCCCAGGCTGACACACTCATATCAATATGCCACTTCAAACTGATATACTAGCTCTGTGTTTGCATCTTACATTTGTCAACAGTGTCCCAGATACTCCATTTAATTAGAAAAAAGAAGATAAATGCAAAAGTTTTCAGAGTTCAGATGGTAACCATTTACCCAACTGAAGGGGGCCCACCTGGAAATTTCCAGGTATCCAGGTGGGCCAGTCCGACCCTGCCATCATGCCAGTATAGGCTTGCATCACTCCAGGTGGACCCCCAGTCCCCAATGAAGCCAAATCCCTGAGCTCCACACCAGTTTTTCAACCACTGATTGAATCCCATGGTACAGAACACCCTAGCCTCTCCTATGCCATAGATGGGTAGCACCTCCGAGAAGGTTACCGTGCGTGCAACTTGACTAAGGCCCCTCCCCAATTCCACAAACTCTTCCTGCACTTCTTTAATCCCTTTCTTAGCCAGGTCATTTGTCCCTAAGTGGACAATGACATCCAGCTCCCTCCCCTGTGCAGCTGCTCTGGCAATCCTGAGGATTCGCTCCCTGTCCCTCCAAGCCATGGCGCCAGGCAGGCACCTTACCTCCCTCTCCCCTTCCTTGCCCAGTTCTACCTTCCTAACAATGGAGTCCCCCACCAGGAGTTGTTTCCTTCCCCTGCAGGGTCCCCTGCCACCCTCCTGTTGGTCTCCTTTGTGGAGGTTCCCAGCATCCTCCTTGGTCTCCACTGTAGGTGCCTCCATAGAGGAACCACACTTTGCCAGAATGGCATAGGAATTGTGGAGAGGTACAACTGGAGGAATGTGCCTTTGTTCCACCACCCTCACCCTCCCTGAGCCCACTGTGGTCCAACCTCTCCTCTTTCTTGGCAACCTCTGAGGCAACAGCAGTGGCACTGGTGGTCCCTGGATGGAAGAGGAGGTCCCACAAATCCTGGCCAACTCAGCCAGAAAGGTCATCTCCTTGGAAGTGGCGCACCAGAGTTGTTGACAAAGGGAAGGGATATCCTAAGGAGGCTGCAGAAGGCTTGTGGAACCCTCCAGAGGGAGGGAGTGATCCAGGTCAATATCTTCTTGATGTGCAAGTGCAGCTGCCAAGTCTTTCTGCTGTTTCTGCTGCATATTTCTATGTGTCTTTCCTAAAAAGGAATCCTGAAGGTGCAAGTCATCCCTATTGTGTCTGGCCCATTTACACTGTCCATAGGAGTGGCCTGTCTCTTTGCAAAGATTGCAACAAAGGTCATTGGTAGAGTTAGAACTTGTATGACCCAGTGATAAACACAGACTGCAGCGCACTTTATTGTAGGTATTGCTAAAGTGCAGATCTGATTCACAGCAACAACAGGTCTTAGGCTGGCCAGGATAGAAACATTGCGCCTTGTCTCGCCTCAGGTAACAAAACACTAGGAATATGCTGTAAGCCAAAATCCAGGTGCTAAAGGTTGACCTTAAAGCACCAGTGTCCCATCCAGAAGTGAACCATTATGGGTTTAGGATCCCCAAGCACTTCGCATCTTTGCGACAACCAGTATTTAATGTCCTGGATATTAACACCTTAATTTTTCAGCATTACAGTTACAGTGCGGATAGCCGCTTTCATCAGTGGCATTGCCTGGAAAGGCAAACACTGTTGTGTATCCTTCAGTCTATTGTACGAGATCCAAAACTTATTCAAATAAGCAGGAGTTTGGAAACTGAGGTCAAAATAACATCCATAGAAGTATGTAACAAGGTGTACAATTCATGAGGGGTCACCAATAGGATTTCTTTCAACAAGAACCTGCCCACATAAGACCTACCTGGAGGGAAATCCAGTCCCCCTTTATACAGTAGCCACACCACATTCCAGCATTGAGCAGGGGCTCTAGACTTAGCAAAAACATCCATCTGACAAAAACAAGACCATGTCTGTGCCACCGTCAGGGCATTGCCTTCATATGGATGAGGCCTAGGTGAAGTAGGTAGGACAGGTTAAGCCAATTTGACCTGGTCACCCCAAGATAGTACTGAGGTAGAGGCCTGAAGTACAGGCTGTGGAAGGGTTCCAGTCATAGATGGGGGATGGGGATCAGGAGAAGAAGTGTCCAAATCCAGAGGCTCAGCAACAGAGCCCTCCATGGTCTCAGGAGCAGAGAGACATGGTGAGGGATCAGATTCTGAGAAAACAGCATAAGGTAAGGTAACAAATAACAAGCAGATTGAGGAGGACATCCCTCCAGAACCACCAGTGAGGAAGAGGAGGTCGGGGGGGCATCAAAGCAAGATGTGCAGCCGACGATGGTAGAGAGGAAACACCAGGTGTTTGATGTACAACGGCAGCCAAAAAAGATGCATCAGAGGGCAAAGAAAGAGGAGACATACCTGGCAGAAATACAGGAGCCATTGGTTCTTGTGGTGGCTGTGAATGCCACTGGCCGATTTCATCCCTCATGCAACCCACAGTACTCAAGGCCTTCACAGGAGACCAGCCACTGAGGGGATAACTCATCCTCCGATGGTAGACAAAGGTATCATCAGCAACATTAAGCAAAACAGGACCAGTAGCAGTAAAGGAAACGTGAGTTCCAGAAACCAGAGATCAGAGGTCGGGAGTTGCAGTGGGAACAGCGCAGCCAGAAAACTGGAGAGGTACCCCAGATGCCACAGTAGGTGACATGGTAGGATCGAGTAACAGAACCTTGTTCTGATCCAAAGAAACTGAAGCAGAGGTCACAGACTTTGAAGGTAGAGGTACAGAAATCGCAAAGTCTTGGACAACCATCAGTAGTCCCTTTGCCTGTTCTACGTCATCAGGAAAGTCAGCCTCTGCCCTCCTCCAACAGTCATCAGCCCATGACAAATTAGTGGAGTCATACCTTGGGCAGACATCTGATTCTCTTTTTCCCAAAAATATATGGCATCCCCTTCCATAAGTAAATGGAGCAAGTGCTGCTTCTTAGTGCAAAGGGTGTCCGCAGTTTAAGATCCACCTGCAGCAAGGTAGGTCCAGACAAAAGTAACATCTAAGGGTCGATCAGAGTAACAATGTCAGTAGATTCAAATCCAGCAGCCAGGCAAACATGAGATAAAAAAGCCATCCTCAGCCAGAGGCAAAACAGTAGTAGGGGAAGGGGCCTTTGTAGCCACTCCAGCAGTTGCAGCTTCCCCCTGTGGCTCCATCTCCACCATCTTGGGAAACCAAGATCGCAGCACCCCCTATCCAAGAGTAGATAATTTTCTCCAGGGCCCTGATCAAAATTCCCCTTCCCATAAAACTAGTTCATACAATTGTCCAATGCTATGTGTGGGTGCTGATGTGCAAAATTGCTGTCACTATGCATTCAGTCACTTCACTACCAGTCTCTCATTGCTTGTAAAGCACTTTGGAAAACAATGTGTTTGAAAAGTATGAAAAGTGCTATGTAAATGCTGATTCTTCTTCTTCTCTTGGGAAATGTATTATGATGTTTCGAGTGTAAAATGTTTCAGTGCCTTTGTAGATACCAGTCAACTGCAACTCACTAGTGGTCCCCAAATAAAAATATTTAATTAGACACAAGATGGTCACTGAGGTATCCAAGTCTAGCCCTTACAACTTATGAATCATGACATGGAATCATTTTTAACCAATCAGGATTGTTTGTTTTTTAAACAGTCCAGTTACTGTTATAACTGTAAGAGGGTGTCTTCTGCACACGGTTCCAAAATTCTGAAATTCTGTTGGCATAGTCCATTTCAAATGCAGGGTTTCTCTAATATTCTTCAAAATTAAATATTTGAATTTGGAATTCAATTTCAATTTTTTCAAACAGAAGTCTGACATGAATTTTAACCCTTAGGCTGCCAGAAGATTCAGACCGTATAGGTTTTTAGGATGAGTATACATGTCGGCGGCACATAGCAAGGGTTAATATGTTTATGTTTATAGTAACTGTGTCATTTATTGTTACAAGAGTTTCTTCCCAAGTACTCTGTGTGCTTGACAGCTCATCTTCACATCATTGTTCCTGCACCCAAAGAACTTGAGAAGGCACCCTTATACTGTATATGCTTATAGGATTGCCATGGAGCACTCTTATGGTTATAAAGAGTATCCTTGTACATTCTTAAGGCGTGAGAATGGCAAACCAAATGCAAGTACTTCTGGCACCCTAAGCACTGGAAGAGGAGACACTTTAATAGTGGGACTCAGAGATCTTATAATATGTAAAATAAGGAAAAGGGGATCCCAGCTCCCGGGAGTAACAGGCCTAGTGCACACATTCCAAATGGGAAATGATCACTAGAGCCAAAAACAGGAGACCCCACCCTTCCTCTTCTGCCACTGAATCTAGCACCTGGGTCTGTTCTGTATAAGTCTATTATTAAATCTGCAGGAACATCTCAGCTTTGAAAGAAGCAGCACTCAGGAAAAACTGAATTCACACTTACAGTATTGAAATACTGGCTGCAAAGGCTTCTTTTTTTACCAAAAACACAGCAGCAGAAAATCACATAGCTGCAGAAAATCATACATCCTTAATAAACATCCATCTTCCACAAAAACACTTGTGTAGGAGATCACGTGATGCAGCACACCGAGTAGCATCTCTCTAGAACGACTCCCATCACCTGGTGTTTAAAAAGAGCCTTAACGTTAATCTTAACAGAGCATAAACTTTCATCTTCGAGCCAAACGATTGCTATTATCAAGTGGAATAGACGTGTACCTAAAAATGGAAGCAGAGATACGTCCTGCGCTGCCAAAACACACTCCTCCGGTCTTCTCAGAGAAACAAAGCAAGTGCTCCAAGGCCCAGCAGGGCCTCAATGGCAAATTATCAACTACCAATGCGGTCACCACCAAAGCCGCAGAAGCAACCCCCCCCCCCATGCTCAAGCAATTCCTTCTTGAATTCATTCCATTTAGAGAAGATTTGAAATCCCTCACAGTAGAAGTGAAGCAAATGACTTCTGTGCTCAGGGATCTGTCTACGAGGATGGCTGACAACGAAACTCGTACCACCTCCCTGGAGAAATGAGCTGATCATATAGATGTGGACATCGTGGAAAATAGGCAAAGGATTAAAAAACTGGAAGCAAAAATAGAGGACTTGAAGGGGAGGAGCTGCAGAAACAATGCGGTGATTATTGGCATCCCGGAGAAGGAAGAGGGGGCCAAACACTGTCCTTTTTGTGCAAATGTTAGTAGAAAAATTAGTGGGCCCTTCACCCTTTGGAGTTGTCTATACTATAGAATGGGGTCATAGATCCCTTAGACCCATGCCGCCTCCTGGTTCTGCACCATGACCTATAATTCTCAAGTTCTTGAGCTTCCAGGAAAAACAATTCTTCCTGGGTAAATTAAAAGATCTGCAAGAAATTCAATGGCAATGTGCTAAAATAAGAATAACGCAGGACCTGCCTGCCATAGTTAGACAACGTCGTACTCAGTTCCACCCCATAGTGTCTAAACTAATTGTGGCAGGTATTAAGTTTAAAATGGGGTACCCGGACCAACTGCAAGTGCTCCTAGAAGGATCCTGGTCAACATTTGAGGAGGTAGAAGTAGCCAATACTGCTCTTCGGAAGACCCTGCCAGATCTGTTCCACAATCGCTGAGATAAGGAGAGAGTATAACCCACTCAGTAGTGTGCAAAACCACTAAAGATGATGTTGTTTTCATAGTGAAATTCTAATACATGATCTCCTGATGGCAGCTTGTTCTCTATTTGTTTCAACTGTTAAAATAATCTTATTATAAATGCTCTGTTTGTAACTGGCCAGACCTCATAATTAAAGATGAGATCCTTCATATATTTCACAGCTACGAGTCAGTCAATGGGGGTAAAACCGAATCTCTACATGGACGCGGTTGTTCAGTAGAGGAGTACTTGCAAACTTTTTACTGTGCTTAGAAGATGCAGTTACGATCTTCTACCATGAGAGGCCCTCCACAGATAAGGTTACAAGTATCTATGTGTTGTGTTCTCAGACCTTTTTAATTGGTTGAAAATCAGTACTTTGTATTGCGCTAGTATATGGATTATTTTCAGGTTGGACTTGATGTTGACTATAATTTTCATTCCCTAGCTTATTTTAGTAAAGTAGAATCTAGGTGGTGTGTTAGTTAATTGTTAGCCTCCGTGTAGTAACCCATTTTCTTTGATGAATAGTTATCACCATGCTGTTTAAATGCTAATATCATGCTCCCTCCTCCAGTATTATGGAGGCTTGGTTTAATATGTTAGGGGGACTATTACATTATGACTACTCATGTCTCCCTCTGTTTTAACTTGGGCTTTTTTATTATAGTTACAATTTTCTCTCTTCTTCAGGACGCTAGGTGATGGGGGGGTAGATAGGGGGAGAAGTTGAAAAGTGGTTCTGTTTAACTTTGAATGAGCAGAATTGGGGGAGGGAAGGGTTCGATCTCTATCATGTTTGGTTGCAACTCTACGGACTATATCAATATATACAGGGGTGAGAATACTGATGGTGGGTCTGGTTCAAGGGTTGGGGGTAGGTTTGGGGTATAGCACAGCGCATCTAGAATCTACAGCAGCAGTACTTGAACTCCCTATGTCTTTACTGGGGTATGCATGGAAAGCTAAGTGACTATGCCAATTGATGTAATATCATGGAATGTAAAAGGGGTCAGACAAAAGTCTAAGCAATATCAGATTTTGAAACATCTAAATCTACTATCTGCAGAGGTCATGTTCTTACAAGATTCCCATGTCTTAGACGCAGAGGCAATTAAGCTACATAGGCAACAAATAGGCCAGGTCTTCTCAGCAGAGGGCTCCACAAATAGTTGTGGCTCAATGATTCTAATACATAGGAGGCTTCCCTTTACACCTGTTAAAACAATTAAAAATCCCAATGGCAGATATATTTTTGTTGTTGGCAATATTTTTGCTAAAGAAATATTTTTGGGGAGTATCTATGGACCAAACCAGGATTCACCTAGATTTTTTACACAACTTATTGAAACTTTAAGCCCTTTTATCTCAATCCCGATGATATTGGGAGGTGACCTCAATCTGGTTTATGACCCTCTATTAGACAAATCTGGGCATTGTATGAAGGGCCTTTCCCTGGCCCAGTGGGCACTCAGGGATTTGATGGACCAGATTGGACTGTGTTATGTCTAGGGGACATTACATCCATCAGATAGAGAATGCACAAATAGATCCCTGGTTCACAAATCCTCATCTGGAATAGACTATGTACTTCTCTCTTATTCTTTTATTCCAGGTATTATTGACTCATCGATCCAATCTGGTCCCCCATTGGATCACTCTCTTGTACTTTGTCAGTTATCAGTAGTGTCTCAACCCAAAGGAGGAGGAAGATGGAAATTCAATGACCAACTTCTTAAAGATCCTGGATTGGTCCAAATAATTCAAGAACACATAGACCAATACATAGAGCTCAATCATGGCACTACTAAGACACCAGACATTGAATCGTGTGTCTTCAAGGCCTACTTAAGAGGGATACTTATCAGTTTAGCCTCTAAAAGGAAGAAAGCAAGGGAGCAATGATTGTCCCACCTGCTTTCTCAAATTAGGTCCACAGAAAAAGATTTATCTCCAGCCACACCTGAGTCTATCTAGCAACAGCTTATTAAATTGAGATCTACTTATCTAGAGATACTTAGGGAAAAAGCAGAACATGCTATATTAAAGGTGCAAGCATCTTATATAGACCAGGGGAAAAAGGCCGGGAGCCTCCTGGCACTTAGAATTAAGCAACTAGAATCCACCAGGTACATAGCATCTATACATTCTCAATCAGATGGATCACTAATGATGGCCCTGAATGACATTATTACTGAGTTTACCAAATATTATACAAATGTATATGGTCCCATGACAAACCCCACATCCCAGATTCAATTGGAGGATTATTTAAAGGAGGCCAATTTATCCAGTCTTGCTGAGGACCAGCAAAAAGCTTTACTGTCCCCAATCACTTATAGAGAGATACTTGAGGTAATCAGTGTTCTACCCTCAGATAAATCCCCCAGGATAGATGGTTATTTGGCTTACTTCTACCAAAAATTCAAGACATCAATTATCCCCCTGCTGCTCTCCCTATACCAGTTCATTCTCTCCAATGCTTAGATTGACATGTCTCTTTTTGAAGCAATAATTGTTCTCATTCCTAAGCCAGGCAAAGCACCTGAGCTGGTCTCAAACTACCAGCCTATTTACCTGCTGAACCAAGATATCAAAATATTATTTAAATTAATAGCAGGCCATCTTAATTTAATACTCCCTTCCATTATTGGTCCTGAATAGGTTGTTTTTTATGAAGGGCAGATCTTCATTGGATCACCTTTGCACCCTGTCTCATGTCTTCTCGGCATCCAGAGATGCCTCTTACCCTGCTGCCTTCATTTCTCTGGATGCCTAGAAGGCATTCAACAGGGTGAACTGGCAATACTTATTTCAGACTTTAAAAGCTTTTAATTTCCCTATTATGTTCCAGGAATGGATCAGATCCCTGTATCAATTCCCAAATGTGACAGTGTCAGGTAATGGGATCACTTTAGAATCCTTTACCCTTTATTCGGGAACAAGACAAGATTGCCCCCTTTCCTCTTTACTTTTTAATATATATCTAGAACCATTAATCTGC
The DNA here is from genome assembly GCA_016271365.2 of Neoceratodus forsteri. NCBI lineage: Eukaryota > Metazoa > Chordata > Ceratodontiformes > Ceratodontidae > Neoceratodus > Neoceratodus forsteri. The sequence continues at coordinate 978,285,758 of CM057458.1, read as the reverse complement.
AAATTACAAGCTTGCCCAGAAGTACAAGGAATCCCAATACATCCATGTGAGATTAAAGTCTCTGTTTACGCAGGTGATCTTCTCCTTCAATTAGCAAATCCTGTTTCTTCTATCCCCCATGTTAAATATTATCAATTCCTTTAGTCAAATCTCTAATTATAAATTAAATGTAAGCAAAATAACTGTTTTTCCCCTTAACCACAAACTCTTTAAACTGGATATTTTGAAATTAGGGCTCGCCTGGGAACAAGACTCATTATCATACTTAGGCACTGAACTATCCAGACTTCCTGGACATACCCTCAAATTAAACTTAGATTCTCTGTTGCACTTTAATTATATTGGTTCCATGAAAGAAATAAATCATACAATTGGACCCTTTAACATCAATGATATACCTGTTTTAGATGAAACAACTACTGCTACAATTCTAAATGAGACATTTCTAAAAGTTTTCGAAACTAAGGAAGCTGCAAATACATTTCTAAAAGTTTTCAAAACTAAGGAAGCTGCAAATACCCCTTTTCTAGTAAATAATTCTAGTTTTCCTGTTTTTACAAAAATGGAGGTTGCAAAACAAATTAAATCTTAAAAAATCAAACAGCTCTCCTGGTCCTGATGGTATTCCACCCAGATTTTTACAAAAAATTAGTTATTCAATTTCTGGTCCTCTAGCCGTGTTATTTAATTCATCAGTCAGAGAAGGTAAAGTTGTTCAGGCTTGAAGGGAGGCTATAGTTACACCCATATATAAGGGTGGATCCAGACATGACCCTAACAATTATCGACCCATAAGCCTGACTTCCATCATAGGCAAAATTATGGAAAGATTGCTTAAAGCCCATGTTATAGATCATTTAGAAAGAAATAAAATAGTAGATATCTTTCAACATGGTTTTGTGACTGAAAGATCAGTTTTGACCAACCTACTACATTTTTTTTTGAACCAGTAAGCTGCCTTGGACTTGGGTATTCCGGTAGATGTAATATTTTGGATTTTCCAAAGCTTTTGATAAAGTATCACATAAAGTCTTACTACAAGAATTGGTCAAAATTAAGTTGCAACCTAATATTATAAACTGGATACAGTCATGGTTGGAAAACAGAACTCAACAGGTATCAGTCAAGGGTCACCTGTCTGCGATGGGTGTGGTGACTAGTGGTGTTCCCCAGGGCTCCGTCCTGGGTCCAATACTGTTTAATATTATGGTCTCTACACTGCCTACTACTGATAAGATATGGGTCACAAAATATGCTGATGACTGTAAAATGGGTAGTTTGGTAAGCACCTTTCATGATAAATGCTCCATACAAAATCATTTAAACAACCTATCAAACTGAGCAAAGGCTTATGGTATGTTTTTTAATGTTGACAAATGTAAAGTCTTACATTTGGGCAAAAATAACATCCCCTTCAATTATTCCTTAAACAATGTTTATCTAAAAAGTATTTTGGAAGAAAAGGATTTGGGTGTCATAATCTCAGATAATTTAACTTTTGAAAAAAATAATATAATTAAAGTTAAAAATGTAATAAAATAATTGGCTCTATTTTAAGAAATATCAAAAGTAGTGAGTCCAAGGTTATTATGCCACTGTACACCAGTCTGGTACATCCCCACTTGGAATACTGCTCTCAGTTTTGTGCACTAACTTCTATAAGGGGTTTAAAACTCACTGAGGGTGTTCAACGTAAATTCACTAAAAAAGTATCATCTTTACATAGTAATAGTTACGAAGATAGATTAAAAGAACTTATTTTCTGTAAAATACAGACAAATAAGGGGTGACTTAATATTGGTATATCAAACCTTAAAAAATGATTATTTAAGAACCACAATTGGACTTACTACTGCCTCCAACATCAAATCAACTAGGAGTCATGGTTATAAACTCATTGGAAAAAAATGTATATCCACTAGAAGGAGTCTATTTTTCACACAGAGACTTGTGGGTTTGTGGAATAACTTACCTGTAAGTGTCGTTAATAGTGATAATTTAAATACCTTTAAGCAAAGATTGGATAAACATATGGGAAACAAAAAATTTGATTTCCACCCATAGGACATATGGGTGGCGAGCATACAATGGACATCCTTACATATGCCTTCATTGCTCGTACACGTCTATGAACCTATGAACTTGATCACACAAGACCTCAACAGATGGACTCCCTTCCACTTACTATTTGGGGAAGAGTCAATTTACTAAAAATGAATGTCTTCCTGCACCTTTTCCACCCCTTTCAATGGTAAATATCTGGCTACCCTTAACATGGTTTAAGAAAGTACAAAGCCTTTTCGTTAAATTTATCTGGGCTAATAAGAATTGCGTTTCATAAATTAGTGGCACCCAAACTGAGAGGAGGTTTACGCCTGCCTCATCTTGTGCTTTACTTCTGGGCTAGCCCCATCAAAAAATATATGAGATGGCTCTCTCCTGAAATCATGCATTACGCCCTGCCTTGGCTCAAAATAGAGTTAGCCCAAATCCGCACCTGTGGGCTAGAGCCAGAAGCTCTTTTCCATATTAAGGAAAACCTCCTTCCCAGCCGGTTAAAAAACACCCCTATATCCTTGTCCATCAGGGTCCACGCCCAACTCTGCTGTTTTCTTAAATACAACAATAAAAGGGATATAAATCAACCCTTATTTGGAAACCCTAATTTTGAGATAGAGGACAAAATTATCCCCCTCAAAATTGGTTACCACATTTGAAGGAAATATCAATTTATAGTCTGATAGGTGATGATGAGACATGGATGTCAGGTTAAAGTATTAAGCAAAATCTTAAGATTCCAAACAAATATTGCTTTAGAATTATCCAAATGTGACACCTTTTAATAGAAGTTTTTGAGCAAAAACCTGAATTAATGCATTGCCCTTCTCTACCAAATGAAATCTCACAAACGGTAGGTCAACCAAAAGCAATCTCCAAAATTTACAGAACATTGTTTGATGGGTTATATCCGGAGTGTTTTGGACCGACCAATTATTGGTCTACCCTTTTCCCTGATTATAATACCAGCTGGAAATATCTCTGGTTTAACTGTCGTAAATTTGTAACCCAAGATAGACTGAGACTTATGCAGATGCATATTCTACATAATTTATACTTTTCCCTGCACAAAATGGCAAGGCTTGGATTGACATCCTTGCCTCAATGTATAAGATGTTCCAAGCATGAAGATACATTAAATCATATCTTCTGGTCAAGTCCCAAAATAATTACACTTTGGATGACTATCCAGCACAAAACTAGCCCCATTCTGGATGTGGACGGCCTGTTTACTTTTGAAATTTGCATCCTAGGAGATTTTTCAGGTATTAGGTTCCCTATCAGGAAATACCACATGGCTCTGATATCCATGACAGTTAAGAAACTAGTACTCAGACACTGGGTGGACCAAACTGAAGTCACTTATGGAGAATGGTTAACTGAAACTCTTGCAAACCTTAGAACAGAGAGCACCATAGCAAGTTTAAATAATAGATTAGGGAGATTTAAGAAGACTTGGGACCCCTTGTATTCCTCATACTCTATATAATGGTTTTCTTGATGCTGCTGTCACTGTACCCATTGTTTATTGCCCTCACCATCTTGTCTGTGCTATAAGGATAGGGGGGAATGGGCCTAGAGTGGTGATGTACTAGAAGGGTGGGTAGGTAGAAGAGGGTGGAAAGCGTGGGGGAGGACAGATTCAGACTGATGTATGATTCTAATGTAGAAGGGATTTTGTATATGTGTATCTGTCATTCATTTCAAAAATTACTTTAATAAATTTTAAATTGAAAAAAGTGTGTAGTATACTGAACACGATAATTATGTTCTGGAATTTAATGCAGCAGCTTCTGTCACTTTAAATTAAAGCAAAACATCAATTTGTTGGCAATTTGTTGCAATGATTATATATACTGGAACCACATATAGCATTATTCAATGCAGATAAAATCACCAATCTCACTCCATAAAGTGCAAACAACATAAAGTACAAAGAGAGTATGTGCAAACTGTTTCTTCAGTTATAAAGTGCAACATGACTTCACACTAAATAGGCACAGAATCAGGCAATAAAGCTGGCCATACAAAGACTGAAACTTTCTGGGTGATTAGAACTTGTTAAAGTTTACTAAGGTTTGCTAGGAAACATTAGTTAATTCAAATCACCCAGAAAGTGAAAACATTTCCAGCTGAACAATGATTATTCAAAACCAGTATGTATCACTATTTAAAATACCCAGCAGGGAAAAAATGTGAGTGTGTGTGGGGGGAATGCAGCCCAAAAAAACTTGCTGAAAATGCACTTGTGAATGAAAGTCTATGCATACAGAGAAAGGGGTCATGCCATGGTAAAAAAGCCAAAACTTTGAAGAAGCTAGGGGATATACATCCTTCTGTCCGGAGAAGCCCATACTCATCAGAATTGCATACCTAGAAACATGTAGCCAAATGAGGTCAATCAGAAACCTCTAAGCACTGATATATGCTTTTGCTTTAAAAGTCAGAAACCAGCAAAACTCATAACAGATCCCTCCAATTGCTCATATTTGTTAAATGCTTAAAATGTCCATGTCCTGTTCCAGCCAAAAAGTGTCCCTGCCAAGACAGTTAAACTGTATGGAAACACACAACCAAAACCTGAAACAGCACGGTGCACTAAGTAGAAAGCCAATAAAAATTTAACTGATCCAAGAAATGCAACTTGAGCCAAGTTTGAAAGTGAAATAAACACAGATATGTCTGCAGTCAAAATTAACGGGCCACAAAAGTACTTGCTAGCTCCTCACTGGGACTCATCCTGGAAACACTGCCTGAACCTGTGATTCTTCCTTAGAGTTTTGTCTCAGATGCTCAAATTGAATCTGACAAAATGGAGCAGAATAAAAGATGGAGTGAGCTGGAGTGGTTCTATAAGTCTCAAACCAAGAACAGGAATAATCCCAAAAGAAGCCAGAAACTCTCAAACTATCTGGACAGACCACAAGTAAAATCAGCAACAAATGGCTAGTTAAACATCTTGAGTGCTGCTACAGAGTGCTATATAATAGCATGGTGACATTTTTGGGGCATGGCCCTTCATCAGACAGCAAATACCTCAAAGTGCACCCTTTAAAAAGGAAGAAAAATGTATGCATGCTGCAAAAAAGTGACTAATAGAAAGCAAAGAGCATTCATACAGCACATATGTGCTAACACTGGAATGGGAGATCACCGAGGCCAGTGTATAAGAAGAGGAAGTATTACACATTATAGACCCCAGAGAGGGATATCAAAATATGTTTGTAGCTGCAAATGCCAACACTAGAATGAATGAATGATGAGACCCAAGATACACTAAAATTTGGAATGAATGATGACGCAGAATACTTTGAAATTCTGGAGGAAAAAAAAGAAATTCGATACAACATGTATGCAACTTTTCTGAGTAAGCACTTGCAAGACAGAAAAATACCAAGGGGCCTCAAAGTCCAAAAGCCTCCTACCTTCTGCCTGGATGATAAAGAATTTATGGGAGAATGGGAGAAAATCAGTAATGAATTCTCTTTCAAATGGATTGTATTACTGATAAAAAAAGAAAGCTTAAAGATAAGTGAGGAAGCTGAGAAACATGAGAAAACCACATACAAATCTATGCCTAATAGTGATCTTAGTAACCTCAAAAGTCATATGGAGAAAGCGCTTCTGGAGTACAAGGAAGAGATTAAAAAACAGAAACTGGCCAAATACACAAGGGGTGACTATGATTTTGTGGCCAAGAGAGTATACTGTCAGAAAGACTATCAAAAAGCACTGAATGTGCAAGCTACATTAAATGAATGTGGAAGTGGTGAGACTATGACAGATCTGTCTTCAGGGATGGAGTTAGATGCAGGTTCAGAAATAAGTGATCATAATGTGTGTATTTCACAACAGGTAGCTGGCCAAAGTACATCTTCAAGGTCTTTTTTTTACCTCAGGGCCAATGACAAGAAGGGATCGGGGGAGGAAGAGGAGGTGGATATAAACCCTATCTGGGGCACAGCAACTTCCACCCATAGGAGCTGAGGAGATCCATAAAGAAGAAAAATTTGCAATCATTAACCTCAGTGGGATATCCCATATGACATCCCAATTATCATTAATAAGTAAAGGTCTGAGCTTTGTCCCTCCAACTAGGGCTAATGTCTGTAATCTTGAAGCTGACAAATCTAAAGCAGCAGTGCATGATAGTGGTGGAAATGTTGCCCTATCCTTTTTTATTCTATTTCAGATTGCCCCTTATCTCCTGACATGTATAATACCCTTCTTTCCCCAGTTTGGGTTTGCATTAGCACTTTTTTCACATTTGAAATAATAAAAGCAGCACTCCTTTTACTATGGCTTGAACAAGTTTTTCATTAACATTCTTAGCTGTTTTTGACACTTGATTCTCCCATAAAGTCAGTGAGCAGTGTCTGCTGCATGTTAGCTGATTATAGTCACAAGAAAATTGATTTCATACAATGGGTGTTTAAAATAAGAGATGACTGATGAAAACCTGGTCCAAACATTACTAAAATAAGTGCTCCTTTTATTATTTCAGTTGTAAGAAAAATGGTGTAAAGCAGATATAAAATGTAGAAAAAAAGGGCATCATTAAAATCAGGAGACAGGTGGAAATCTAAAATAAAAGAAGAAAACAGAGGTCAGAATTTTCACTGCTATCATCCACTACTGCTTTAAGTTTTTTTGCTAGTTGGGTTTAACAGAATTTTTCTCTTCCAAGCCACAGGATGAACGTGATCACAATGATCCTAGCAGAGATACTCCTCTAAGAGAAGGCAATGTTCTTAGGCCTAAGTCCACATTTATGCCTCTGGTTGCACCAAGTGATACACTCAAGACATAAATGGGGGTGGTCGATTATGAAATTAACAAGCTCATTGTGAAAAACCTAAAAAAAAAATACCAAGCTGAGAATTTGACCAAGAAGGAGAGAGAAGCCTTGTCAGAATTAGAACAGATTACACATACAATAATTAAACCAGCAGACAAAGGAGGGGCAATTGTGCTCTGAAACAAGGAGAATTATCATAATGAAGTCTTGAGACAATTAAATAATACTGAACACTATCAAAAAATTAATGGAGCTGGTACACTTGAAATACAGTCCAAAGCTAACATTTTATTGGATACAGCTGTAAGAGAAAATTAGATAGACAAAAGTAGACCATCCAAGGAAACCAGTGATTTATCTGCTCCCTAACATTCACAAAAATCCCACAAAACCTCCCAGTTGCCCAGTTGTGTCCGGTATTAATTCTACCACAGAATCACTGTCAACGTTTATTGATGAATTCATTAAGAAATGGGTACCTGAATTACTAGCATACCTTAAGGACACGAGCAATATTATTCACAAAATAGAAGGTTTTGATATTTCAGAATCAGACACTTTAATAATAATAGATACTGAAAGCTTATATACAAATATCCTGCATGATAGAGGGTTGATGGCAATATGAAACATGTTAAATATAAAGAGAGCAGTTGATGCATTACCACCAATGGAATTTATTATGTAATTAGCAAGGTTTTATTTTGGAATCTAATCTCTTTTTCTTTCATAATAAATGTTAAAATCTGAAATCAGGACAGCAATTGGTACCACATTTGCACCAAATCTGGCAAATTTATATATGGAAGAATGGGAAAAATGTCCATCTATGATGACACTAAGAACTATTTTCATGCAGAGATCAAATTATGCAAAAAGTACATTGATGATATTCTTATTATGTGGAAAGGATTCCATGCGAGACTTGGTGAATTTTTGAGCTATATTAATAGTATGACTAGTAACCTCAAGTTTACACATGAGTTCAGCTTGTCAAGGGTAAATTGTTTAGACCTTAGTATTTACAAAGATGAAGACTGATTGAAATGTATGTAGGTATATATGTATATATATATATATATATATATATATATATATATATATATATTAGAGGCAAAAAGCTCAGTTTAATGCATTAGTTAGGGTTGTTCCACAGCGACAAAAGTGAGGAAATTCGCTGTTAGGGTTGAAAACCCTAACTCCGACTTCACCCCCCCAGCACCACACACACACAAGACACACACACACACATTCAAGTATGGGGGAGGACCAAGTCAACACAACCAATGACAGACATCCAGCAGCAGGTGACAGAAATAACAAACAATTGTCTAAATGTACTACGAGACATCCTCACCCACCTGACCAGGTACTGCATGCTCAGTGGAGATCAACAGCAAAACTGAGGCCATGTACACCAAATGTACACATCCCTAATTGCAGCTGCACACAACGTACACACTTAGTAGTTGCATGGCTACCTACCGATGCCCCACACCACACCACACCACTTGTGGTGGGCCACCTGAGCAATAGAGTTAAGCAAAACCAAGGAGTTGTACAGGTATAATATCTCTGATTATAACAAGGGTTTGAGAAATGCAGCTTTCTAATTGACTGTAAACATTGTAACAGCCTTATGTTTAGTTTTTATTAACATACATGTAGAGCCTAACCATATGATGAACATGGTTTAATGTTGTTTAAAAAACAGTTTTATTATGATAGCAATAAGCCACTCCCAGGTATTATGTTAATGGTCAGTTTATCACTATCTAGCGACATGTGGCACTCGGATATGCCTCATTCAACATTAAACCCTACAGGGTGATTAACAGACCATTTAACATAACTGTTGGTCATGCCTTATTGCTTAATTGTCTTTATGAGAAGATACTCTCCATCTGCTAGGCACTGCAACAGCTTTGCAACACAGTGTCCCACCCAGTTACACCATACACTGTCTAGTTGCTGGAGAATGGCTGTGAATATGAACTCATGAAGATGAACAGTGTAACTTGATCATTACAGTCATTGAAACCCTAGTGTGATTATAACTGACAGACTCAGCGATAGAGGATAACCCCTGCTGTCCTAGTACATTTACCCCATTATGAGTTAAATCAATACTAAAAGACATTCTGTTTATATCTACACCATACCTACTTGATTCCTGTTGTAGCAGAATTAACATAGTTATCACTTTGATAGCATCAGTGACAGAAGTGTGGCAAACCCAAACAGTAGGCATACAGCCTGAGTATGAAACAACTGTTAAAAAATCACACTGTGTCCATAAGTGGCATAGATCACTCATTGCAACAATAGCAAATGTATTACTATTTGAATAAGTTAGTCATCACAGATGCAATGAGATTGTCTTTATCAGGTACAACATACTCAGTAAGTGCCTACAGGAAAATCTATCCTATATACATGTCCGATACAGGTACATCATTGTTGGCTCAGTAGTGCTATGATATTTGAAGTTGCTTGGCCTGATCCATGCAATTGCAATCTTTCTTACCAAGAATACTTACTGCATCTTTAATATTGAAACACACTGAAGGTCTATGTATGTACATCAGCAGTACACCTTCATCAGTAAGAATGCATGTGATACTGACAGTACCAATTTCACAGCGCTGAACAGGCAATGCTTTTCCATACGCTTACATCAGCCTCTATGTTGAGTAAACCATTGCAGTAAATGTACTACTATGTAAATCACCTACTAAATGTATCACTACTTTTATCTTGAGCATGCTAGTGTCTTGTAGTTAATTTATGTGCTTCTCTTAATTAATGTATACTCAGTAGTGTTAAACCTTTCTACAACTGTCATCATGCACCTTCAGCATTTATATTGAATAACGCACAGTACCAGTTGTGGTGTGGTGGGCATCGGTAGGTAAGGCCATGCAACTACTAAGTGTGGTACCAGTGTGCAGCTGCAATCAGGGATGTGTACATTTGGTGTACATGGCCTCAGTTTTGTTGTTGATCTCCACTGAGCATGCAGTGCCTGGTCAGGTGGGGGGATGTCTTGTAGTACATTTAGACAATTGTTTGTTATTTCTGTCACCTGCTGCTGGATGTCTGTCATTGGTTGTGTTGACTTGGTCCTCTCCCATACTTGAATGTGTGTGTGTGGTGCTGGGGGGGTTGAATTCGGAGTTAGGGTTTTCAACCCTAACAGTGAATTTCCTCACTTTTGTCGCTGTGGAACAACCCTAACTAATGCATTAAACTGAGTTTTTGCCTCTAATTTCCGTTTTTGAGAATGATATTGAGAAATAGTGAATAATGGTGAGGGTGTAAGGGCCCTTTAGTCTCACGGCCCCACCACATGATGTCTTGTGGCATAGTAACAGGAGCAGCAATGCAAACAGAAATGCTAACAGTGGCACACATGGTAACACAAGCACGAATGATAACAGAAAGGGTAACGCACACGGTGTCGTAGACGGGAACGGTGTGCCACGTGATGTCTGGTCACATAGTAACATGGTGCCTGTAAATGGAAATGTCAATGGGCATGGTGACGCAAAGTGAAACAGAAAGAGAAACAGTGCGGTACACACAAATGGCAAAAAAGTAACAGAAACGCAAGCGCAAATGAAAACGCAAAGGATGACGCACGTGGTGGCATTGGGGTGTGCATTGGGATCATCAGCCCTAACTCTCACCCCATGACCTGTGTAAAGCAGCAGAAGTATAGGAGAATGGGGTGAGAGTTAGGACTCATGATCCCAATGCACACCCCAATGCCAGTTGGGGGTGGGTGGGGCAAGGGTTTTTCAACCCTAACAGCGAATTTCCTCACTTTTGTCTCTGTGGAACAACTCTAACTAATGCATTAAACTGAGTTTTTTGCCTCTAATTTCCCTTCTTTTTGGGAATGATAACAAGAAATAGTGAATGTAATGCAGCAGCGGGCCCCGCGCTCCCGCCACATGATGTCTTGTGGCATACTAACAGGGACAGCAACGCAAACAGAAATGCTAACAGTGGCGCACATGGTAACACAAGCACGAATGAGAACAGAAAGGGTAACGCACATGGTGGCGTAGACGGGAATGGTCTGCCACGTGATGTGTTGTCACATAGTAACATGGTGCCTGCAAACAGAAATGTCAATGGGCATGGTGATGTAAAGTGAAACAGAAAGATAAACAGTACTGTAGACAGAAAATGGCAAAAAATAACAGAAACGCAAGCGCAAATGAAAACGCAAAGGATAAAGCATGGTGGAGGAGACGCCAACGTAAGTGAAACGGGTACGGAACCGCAAGCGGAAAGGGCAACAGTAACAGTAATGTAAGCGCACGGGCTGGTTTTCCCCAAAACCTGCATTGAGAAAGACAGTGAGTACAAATAATGTATGCAAAATAATGAGTATCGGCGCAGAAAATGAGATCTTGGAATACTAAATACATTATATCTCAGGAACCGTATGAAATGAGAAAAAAAATTTAAAAGTCATATTATTTACAACTGTCCTGGCTAATTTGACTCTTAGCCCCATTGGGGCTAAGAAATTTTCCGACGAAAAGTCCGTATCTCGCACCGTTTCCGAGATACGGGCCCTGAAAGGCGCAGCGAACGCCGTAATGTTATCCTATGGGAAAAAAAGAAAAGTTCGGAGCACCATAACTTTGCCTCCCTGTAATGTTTTTTCACCAAACCACTGAAAGGCACATCTGTGGGCTGTTGGCTGTCTTCCCTCCAAATTTCAGGAAAAAAGACCAAACCGTTATTTTGCAGCAGGGATCCAAAGGATTTCTGTTAGGCGCTACGTGAATGTTATCCTATGGGAAAAATGTCAAATTTGAGTGCCGAACTTTGCCGCTGCGGTGATATTTTGCACCAAACTATTGAAAGGCACATCTGTGGGCTGTTGGCTGTCTTCCCTCCAAATTTCAGGAAAAAAGACCAAACCGTTATTTTGCAGCAGGGTGCCAAAGGATTTCTGCAATGCGTCGGGCGCCGTAATGTTATCCTATGGGAAAAACTGTCAATTTTGGAGTGCCGTAACTTTGCCGCCATGTAATATTTTTTCAATACAACACTGAAAGGCACATCTGTGATATGTCGGCTCCGTTCCCTCCAAATCTCAGCTCAAAACTCCCAACGGTTCTTTTGCAGCGCAGTGCCAAAGAATTACTGTCATTTTCCCACAGACTAGAAAACTACTGTCACAATTTGTGAAAGCTTTCACAAAAATTTGCGACACTTTCATGAGCACGAAAGTAATTTGTGAAAGTACTTTTTCCAGAAATTTGAAAAACATATTTCTGGGGTGTTTTACCACAAAATAAAGACATGGCAAGCATCCTCAGGGCCCGACTAGGTGAATACAAAAAAAATTAGGTTGCTAGAGGGGTCCCAAATTTAAATGCCAACCATTTTTCTGATCACCAACTGAAAATAAAATGGCCAATTTGCGAAAGTAAAAATGCATTTGCGAAAGTGTTGAACTTTTTGTTAACTTTTCCCATTGACTTATAATGGGAAACTGTTTTTTGAATAACTTTTGAACCGTTTAATATTTTTTCACGAAATCTTTGAAAGGCACATCGGGGACCCTGGCTGCATGTTCCCTGAAGATTTTGGGCCAGTCACACAAACTGTACGACCTGTAGGCGTGACCACAGAATTCCAGAAAAGCGTAAATGCGCGCACAGATCACACTTAATAACTCTGGAGCCGTATAGCCGACCAGTACAAAACTTGGCAGATCCCAAGGCCTATGGTTCTTAATCATAAATTCCAAATTTCAGGCAAATCCATCAAACGGTTGCAAAGTTATTAAGGTGCAAATTTTTGGGGTTTAACATAGAAATGGCTCCTCAACCCTAACTATGGTAGCACTACCATGCTACCATAATATATATATATACACACATATGTATATGTGTATATATATATAATCTATAAAATATTTATAACGTACAGTATACTATACAGAAAACCTATTAATATGCAGTTTTACACAGAGAAAGCTGCCACCAACAATCCTTAATAGCAAATGTTCCAAAGAACCAGTTTCTCAGGACAAAATGAAATTGTACTGATATAAGTGAATCCAACAAGCATGTGTGAGATCAGGAAATGAGATTCAGAGAGGGGGAATTACCCTGAAAACTGTATCCCAAAAATACAGGGAGGAAGTAGAAGTTTTGAAGAGAAATTATATTCTTACAGAATAGGAAGATATTTGTGGGCAAAATACAAGGACGCATACATTTTCAACTCAGTGCGATCCTTTAGCTAATTGTCAAAAGAAATTGTTGATTGCTGCAGGTTAATGAAAAACAAAAAGAGATATTTGCTCAGACAACTAGAATTACTTTTAGAAGAGAAAAAAAAAATCTAAGAGTCTTCCTGGTCCATGCAGCAACACAATCCACAAGAAATGTTACCTGGATACCCACAATTACTGGATGGAAATTATAAATGTGGAAATTGTGGTTTCTGTAAACACACTTTTGACACCAAGTCATTCAAACATCCACATGACAACTTTAAAAGCTTTAAGATTAAAGGTTTCATCTCATGTTCAACAGCAGATGTGATTTACCTTATATGGTGTCGTGGTGGTGCATCATATATAGGTCAAAGTAAAAGATATTAAAAACACGTAATTGGGAGCATTTAACAGCCATTCAGATAGCTAATATGACATATGCCATCGTGAAACACTTTCATGAAATGAGACATTCAAGTATTCAGAACATTTGTTTTTGGGAAATCGAAAAGGTGGACTTGGGCATTAGGGGTGGTGATGTTATTGATCATCTATGTTGCAGAAAAAGCTTTTGGATTTATATGCTTCAGACTGTATTTCTATATGGAGTCAATGATGAATTATCTCCTTTCTTGTTATGTGAAATAGTGCCATGCCAAAGCTCTTGCAATGTTATTTAATGTTAATGTTAGCGTAACCATGACAGACAGATGATTACCATGACAAGAAAAAACATATAAAAAAAAGACATATATGTGAACAAACCATGTACTGACTACAAACTACCTCCAATTCCCCTCCAAAATGATATCACAGGTGTCAGTGTGGCTCAGTTGGTAGCATATCCTCCTCTGGACCAGAAGGTCATGGGTTCTCGTCCCACACCTGGATTGGACTCATACCTAAAAATGCTGGTGCCTGAGTGCAGTATTAGGAGGGGTGCTGTACTGTTGGAGTGTGCCATCCTTTGGATGACGTCATAAATCAAGGTCCCTTCTACCCATCCTGGTGCTGTTCCAGTGGGTGCCCAGATGGAAGTAAAAGAACCCAATGCATTGTTTTGCAAAAAACAGGAGACATTCCCAGTGTCTTGGCCAGTGTTCCCCTTCCCATAAAACTGGTTCATGCAAGTGTCCAGAATGTGAGTGGGTGCTGATGTGTGATATGGCCACCACTACATATTCAGTCACTTCACTACCAGTCTAGCATTGCTTGTTAAACACTTTGGGATACATTGTGTATGAAAAGCACTATATAAATACTGATTTTTCTTCTTCTTCTTCTTCTTCTTCTTCTTCTTCTCATAAGTTATAATATTAAATGTATGCACACTGTGGTGCTCTAATTGTTTTTAGAAAGGATCAACTTTTTATCCCAGTAATATAATTACCTTTGCCCAACTTAAACAAAAAAAAAAAGATGCTGAAAAAATATGCAATAAAGTTGGTGGATAAAAATCATTTGAGGAGAAAAATGGGCAGAGGAGACATATACTATATAATGAATACTCATTATGATCTTGAAGTGAAAAACTGGTAAGCATTGAAGGGACAGCTTGATGTAAGAAACAAAAAAACAGGATAAATAACCCTTAGATCAACCAAAATTCGATAAAATTAAATAAAAAATGCCCATCTTTTTTCTTGAGAAAAAATACAATTAAAACATGTATAAAATACTCAAACTTTGGTGGAATTAGAAAACAATACCATCAAATAAAACTGAAAGATGACTGGAATCTTTTATAGTGAAAAAAGATGGGGTAAATGTTTTGCCCACTTTCATTGCACTGCTGCTTTAAAAGTTATAACTTTTATAAATGTTTATCTGCAAGCTAGATAAACTTGATAGTGTGATAAACAAATCTATTCAGGTAAATCTATTACTGCTGGTTGTTTTTGAAGCAATCCATGATACCAGTACCCAATGCCATTCAGCTTATTTCAGAGTTTCAAAGCATAACTACACCTTCAGAGATGTATCTCATTTTCATTTTCATTTTTCCATTTATTATTTTTAACCAGTTGGTGGACTGGGCACAGCCCTTTCTCAGCCATGCCTGACACTAGTCAATGACAAAATGTACAGCCAGGTATATAAAAATACAAATACACTCAATATAGTAATTTCACATAAGTTACACACAATCCCATTGTTTAAATATGATAAGAGCCCCTTCCTAAAGTGCATTAAGCTATGTGCTCCCTTGGTCGGATGAGTAGATTCATTCAAAAGAAGAGATGCGTACCAAGAAAAAGCCCTCCTAGTCATCTGCAACTTATATCCCATTGGCTTTTGTGAACCCCTAAAGTATGCACAGATTACAGGAAAAACACATTTTAACTCTGATGATTTCCCAGTCTCCTTCAAATATAACCTGAAAGTATCCCTTAGTCCAGAGCTCCTATGGACAGGCAAACTATCTGCCACTTTATCTTACAGAATACTAACATCAGTACATATAGAGTGGTGCTCAGTAATATGCTGTTAAAAGTGGAGATATTCTGATACATTATCACAATGTCCTTAGTCTTTATTAGTTATATCACTAGGAATATGTGATATGTGTCAAAATGATAATAAGATTAACCATTGTTAACTGGAGTTGCTGATTGACATATCACAACATAACAGAACATATCATCTTTGAAAACACCTTGTTCCTTAAATGTTGACTGCAAAACAAATGCCTATTTACTATATATATTGTGAAAATATTTACATATGTGTTCTTATTCAAACAGATATGCTAATTCTAAAAAGCCACTGTTAAAAAAACAATTGTCTGTTGCTGTATTTGTCCCTGTACAATAAGATGCACAAAATAAGTGATTTGATGCCTTTTATTGGACCAAAAATATTTCATAGAAAAAACCTTTAGCTTTTGAACTACACAACAGAGTCCTTCCTCAGAGAATGGCAGTTATATAAGAAATCACCTCAAGCACATCGACTGTGAAGATTGATTTACACCCAGCTAGGTTTCAAGGTCTGTGCTTTTGTCCCTGGCTTTTAGTTTCTGATTTATATCCAGTTACTCACATTATTTATCTACTTAACTGTCACATGGATGAGTAAAGGTAATTTTTAACCAATTCTTTTCTATGTACTTGAGGTGATTTCTTGTATAACTGCCATTTTCTGAAGAAGGACTCTGTTGTGTAGTCCGAAAGCTAAATGTGTTTTCTGTAAAACTTTGTTGGTCAAATAAAAAGCATCTAATCACCTATGCTGTGTATCTTACCAAACAACATTCTTCACCTCCTTAACCTTATTATTACACATGCTACTGTTATTGCCTCTGAAGAGTCTCTCTCGTATATGATGTTTTATTTCAAAGGGTCTTAGCCTGGTCAGCAAAACTTAATTAATCAAGTACAAAAATAGCAATTGTACTAGAGGTCATTTGTCATCAAACTGAAAAAATATTTTTATATCATGTTATTAGGGATTCCAAAATAAAAGAGAATTTACTGTATATAATTCAGGCTTTATGTGAGAATGGAAGAGCTATTTTGAATTTTCAAATTCTGATGGAACAGAATTCCACAGAATTTCAGAAAATTCAGCTTTCAGAAATTCTAAAAGTAGAACGTTATAAATTATGAATTCCTTTTCCACAATCATAATCCATGGAAAGTTATTCTGTGGCTTTTACATAGAAATGATTTATTGGAATGGGAATTGACATTCCACTCTAATCCAGTTAGTGGAATATTATGTTCTGTGTGGCTCTAATGGATGGAAATGATACTAAAAGTGAGCTTCTGTTTTTTGAGAAGACTTGAAAAACCTAATATTTAGAGACAATTTTGCTTCTGTGTGATATTCTGTCTGCATTTCTTATGTCTTGGCTCTTCATTACTAGGTTACCTGGAATGGAAACAGGATCCTTGCCCCCTGGAGTTGATCTGCTTCTGCAGCTGAATCATGTGCCCAGGTTATAAGCCTCCATCGTGATATCACAGTCTGATGCTAAAGAAATGAGTATAAAGTCACAAACAGAAGATGATGTCCTCATCAAAGGATTAAACAGCAGGAGCCCATAAACTGCAGAGGACAAGGATCCTGTTTCCATGTAAATAATCCTAATAATGAAGAATTAAAGAAACAGACACAGGAAATCTACAAATTCTGTGCTGAACTGGGTCTAAATATTATATTTTGTAAAGTTTTACAAAAGTTACAAACTCATTTTAAGTGATCACAAGTCTCAGACAAGCACATTAGGCCTACATCACATTGTTATACAGTATTTACTCCATGAAGTTTTTAGCTTTAAGATAGGCCTAACTGGAGTTCAAGAAAGCTCCACTAGTCAAAACCCAGGCCAAAGCAACCCCATCTCTCAACTGGGAACACCAACAAACTGCTCAGCTTCAATTCTTTATTTGTTTTTAATTTGCATGTTTTAGGTATTTCTTCCCCATTTTTTGCCCTGCTCATTCCTCAGTCACACACATGCGTGTGTGGAGGCACACTCATGCCATGTTCTGAGACGCCCTCCTGACTTGCCACCCCTCTCACCTGCACTGCCACCAGACCTCCACCCGGTGATAGCGGAACTACAGGGAAGGGGTAACAAATTCCCCAGGAGAGGAGAGCTGCTATTAGGCTGTTCAATCCTACTCCCCCCCCGTGCCAGCACCCCAATGACCTGATGTCATTCTCAAACCCAGGTCACCAGAGTAGCATGAAGAAAAGCCCTCTGTGACACTGGGCCAGCACAGCTTCAATTCTAAGTCTATGTACTTCTCATCTTTTTATGTTGCTTGCACACATGTGCAAGAAACATAGTGCCATCATCGGAGTTTTCAGAGGTGTGGCAGCCCTCTTCCAATTCAGTCAGTGTGTTTGCAGGTGCAGCCACAGTTGTCCAATCAATGCTGCAGCTGTCTATGACAGCAGTTGAAAATGCAGTGCCATACAGTTTAAAGGGAGAGCTACGCTTCAGTGAGCAGCGAGAAGATCGCGTCCTTATGCGCGCTCCCCCCACACACATGCACGCATACTGCATTCTCGTGCTTCCCCATGCACATACTGTATTCCTGCACCAGCTCCGACAGTATACACTGCTCCTCTCATACAGAGCTGTTGCTGCTTAACTGTCCCAATTCATCTTCCAGCCTACACCATTCATTCTCTTCTCCACTCTACTATAAAGCTGCTGCCAACTGTTCTGTCAACTCCTGTAGCCCTATTTTCCAACTCCCTGTCTCTGCGCATCCAGTGATGAAAGTGAACAGGAATGTACAGGGACTCCATTCCTGTACCTTTTTTGAAGCAGGAATGGAGTTCCTGTACTTCTTCCCACTGACACTGGAACTGAAATTCTTAAACCAACAACATAATGACAGTTTCTGGCCCTGTGACCTAAAATCAGGGTTTCCATAATAACATTTGACTTGTACAACAGTGCAATTTTGCTAGAAATACTTCAATATCTCTAACTGAATCTACTAGTGTCTAAATAGATTGACGTGTGTTCACTCAGCTATCCTCCAGATTAAAGATCTTCATTCTGCATTTCATATTTGACAGTGCCTGAGTTCCTGTATTTCTTGTCTACCCTTTACACCACTGTGCGCATCCACTGCAGACCACAACTCTCCCAGCTCCATCTCCCTGCACCAACTTTCAGCCTGTTTCTCTCTCCAAAATGCAGACAGTCCAACCTTCTCCAAACGAAGCTCACAGCCTCTGCAGAGTTACACAGACTGCTCAACTCAACTGTCTTGTCCTGGCTGCAGACACATCTCATTCCTTTCTGCTCCTGTTTCCTACGTAGTTCTGTTTAATTCTCCCAGCTGCTCTGGATCCATCTCCTGAACCTGCATAAATGCCACAATAGATCGGTTGGCTCCTGCTGCCGGTTCCACCAACTCACAGCTCAAAGGAACTTCACTGCCAACCAGCTGCTACCCGGTGCCCACCCTATGTCCTGCAAAACTGTCCTTTCATTTCACTTCCCAGCTCTGCGTAATTCAGCAAGACCATGCCATCGCTGCTAGGGGAGGTGAGTAGTGTAACAATCACAGACAGGTTCCCTTCAAATACCAATACATCTCCCCGCTGGGTAACCCCTAATGTTATTTTTGTTATACAGTTTCTGGGCTCCCGCAATGAGTGCATGTGTGTAAGGAGACAGAGCGAGTCGCTAGGCTTCCGGTATGTTGGTTCACCACTTCTAGCATTGGTGGCAGTTGGTGCGGTCCGGGAGTGGGCGGGATGAGGGTGCGCACATGTGAGGGAGGCTGCATGGCCATGGTATTGGAATGCTTGGTGTGGGCTGGCAGTGCAGGACAGCCATGGCAAGGAAGTGCAGTGAGCAGTGAGTGCTGCAGTATGAGCAGACTTTGGTGAGTGAGGGAGGGACAAACAGTGAGGAACTGGGGAGTCAGGGTGGTGGAAGGGTGTCTTCTCATTCTCTTTAGAATGATATCCACAGCAGAGGACTGTCACTGCACCAAGGCAATTACTATTACAGAATTAGTATAAATAACTAGCAGTCAGTAGGGGGCAGTACATGTCTGTTCATGCCCCATTTGGGGCATTATCTGAGGTACTGCCGTGTACCTGCTTACTAACTATAGCAGCAGTACCTTTTTGGTATTACCATAGGGAGAGAAAGATCAACTAGTACCGGCTCAGAAACAGTAGGGAATTAGCTGGACATGTTGTTTACTGCCCCAGTTGGGGAGAGACAATACTTGGGGCAGTGCTGTGTACTTGCTTACATACAGAAGGAGGTTGTAACTGTCATGCTATGCTACAGGAGCAATATTGGGGCAGAACCAAATTGTCAACTAAGTGCCTCTTGTCAGACTGAAGCACTTGTCTCTTATTGTCCTGGTAGGAGCATTACATGGTGCAGTGTTGAGTACTTCTCCAGCTGGGACAAATGGGAGCACTGTGGAAGTACCTGTTGAATGGCTGGAAATGCAGTACATCACCTACCTGATACTGCCCCAGCAGGGGCATTACTAGGGACAGCATAGAAGGTGGCAGTATTTGTGTGTTACTGCCCTGGTGCCAGTAGGGGCATTAGCTCACCTAATGTCTGTCTAAGGCATTATCTGCATTGCAGCTGGGGGCAGTCCTAAGTCACTGCTACCTGGACAGCTGAGGGCAGTCTCTAAAACACCTGTCACAGGAGTCACCTTTTGTTTGCTGCTACTACTACCATAGCACAGTACTCTATTTAATACATGCCTATAGGTGGGTACTACTTGCCCACTGCCCTGCCATATGGATGCAGTACTGCACCCCAGTACCTGTCTGAAGGGAACACTATATCTGCCTGTTGCTTTACCAGCAGTGCACAATACTGCACCCAGTACCTGCCTGCAAACACATTGCTTTTGTGTTTTCCTCCCAACCCATATGCATACCCTGAATCCAGGACAGCAGTACAGAGTGTGCAGCTGCTGCCCCTTCCAATCCAGCTTGGTTCTTCAGAGCCTGAAGGGACTGTATTGCTGAGGGCCGTGAGTTCCCCTTAGCAGCCTTTAATGCTGGCAGTGCTAGTGCTTTTTAAATTTCTGCTTCCCATTCATTTCGGAGGGCCCCATATGTACTGTGTAATAATATTAAATGCACACTAAAAATAAAAATTAGAGTTAGAATCGACGTTTCAATCATAGAGCTTCTTCAGGAATTATCTAAAAGAGAACTATGCAAAGTTAGTCCCTGCTTTTTTCTGTCTTTCAAGTAATTCCTGAAAAATACCTATGGTTGAAATGTTGATTCTAACTATAGTTTCTATTTTCAGCATACAGGTAATATTACATTTTTGTTTTGTTTTCAGCCCACACGCTGATGCAACACTATGTTTTTTGTTTATTAAGATATATGTTGCTGTCTGCTGAACTGCATTTATTATGTATGTGTGTGGTTTTGTGTTTGCATTTCCAACCAGTCCAGTATTGCTTTTTGTGTGTCTGGGGGGTGTGGGGTGGGGGATGTTAAAGCTGACATTGGGCTCAAGTTGGTTGCCTGATGATTGCCATTTGCAGTGATGACCTGCCCAAGAGGTTTTGCGGTCTATAGAACCTACACAGTTAAAAACTGACAATGTTTAACATTGAGAGTGGGTTTTATTAAAAAGCTGGCCAATGGTTATTGTTCCCCACCTCCTCCCTGCTGCTGGACTTCTGTAGAGGGACCACATGTGCCCTCCTCCAATTCACTCATGTTGAATGACTCAGTGAACATGGCTGCCAGAGGTACTGCTATCTCCCATCGCAGTTCTGTTAATATTCTTGGGTGTATGCCATCTGATTCCATTGCTTTGTCCACCTTCAATTTAGTCAGCTCCTGCAGGACTCTTTTGCCTGTGACTGGAATATTGTCCACCTCTTCACCCCCTTGGCAACTGCTGTACTGCTGTGGCCCTTACCCCTCCCACTCTTCTGTGAATACTGAACAGAAAGACAGTGCATGTCTTGGGAGGAAGGCATGGAACTATCACTTCCAAATATCTAAAAAGCACATACAAGCAAGCAACATTCGGCATTGACAAATGCTTGTTTGTTCAGGTATCAAGAGTTGCTGGATAGTTTGA
Organism: Neoceratodus forsteri; assembly: GCA_016271365.2. Lineage (NCBI taxonomy): Eukaryota > Metazoa > Chordata > Ceratodontiformes > Ceratodontidae > Neoceratodus > Neoceratodus forsteri. The sequence continues at coordinate 978,264,089 of CM057458.1, read as the reverse complement.
TATTCTTTTATTTCACCAGCATATACAGGTATCTTATACAAAGATGATATAGTGAACTATTGTAGCTTTCAGGAACACACAGGTTCCTACATCAGGTGCAAAGGCATTCTCAACACACAAAGCTGAATTTATATTTCGAGTTACATTGTTTCAAAATAATTGACGACAGCATTGTTTTAGTAGGTGAGAACAGTTATTAGGGATAGTGGGTGAAAATTAGAGATGAAGTTGTTCTTAGCAGAGAGAGAGAGAGGGAGAGTTTCTTTGAGGGACATGCTAAGATAGTTGTATAAGAGAGACTGAAATCAGAAGATGTGTAAGGTCTGAAGTGTTAATGGAAGAGCAGGGAAAAGAGTTTAAGACAGGAACACAGGAAAGGGTAATAGCAGTAAAGTGAACTACACATGATAAAGAGGAGGTTGAATAGAAAGAAGAAAAACTAAACATTTAATAAGATTGGTGCATAAGCAATTAATGCAACTGTATAAGTCCTTTATTGTAATACTGATGTAAGAGTTCTCCATTGTGTGCCATAATAAATCCAGTGCCTCAACTGAGTCTGTTACATTTGGAGTTCAATTGTCTGATGTAGTTCATTCACTATGTTCTCCTCTCCTATGTATTGTTGAAGTGGCCTATAAGTACAGAGAGGTCCAAGAGAGAGTGGTTTTATAGGAACAAATGCTGTCCTACTGCTGAGCTGATTACCTGGTTTAATATTACAGTGGTGTGCTAGCACCAACATAGTTAGGGTTGAGTAGGAACTATAATGTTAAATTGTAATTTTCAGTGGTTTATATGGGCTGGCCAGTATGGCCTGGTTAGAGCACTGAGCTTTGAACAAGCTTGGTATATCTAGCAGACCTGGATTTGAGTTCCACAACCTTTTCTTGAATACAGTGTGACCCTGAACAAGTTACTTAGCCTCTCTATGCTCCTGGGATGCATTTGTAAATTAGCTTTCGCTCAGTGTGGCTTTCCCAGCCAAAAATCATTAAAAAACAATAAATATCTATGCCATTTGGCAGATTTTCATGAAACCTTTATAAGCATGATCTGTAACCCAGAATCTCCTGATGTGGCAAGACTGGTGAAATCTGGTAAAGCATTTTTTTCTAGAGATAAGAAAAACACATATGAAATGTATCTCTTTTTACTCTGATAAGGGTACTTCATGTGCCACTCTAATGCCCACTTTCGCAGATGCAACTGGCACTTTCATAGGACCACGTCCCCTTTCGCAGATGCAAATGGCATGTTTGCAGATGCACTTTTTTTTTAAATCCATCTGTGAATGTGAACCTGGGAAAGTGAAAGTTAGCAAAGGTAAAACAATAGAAATTTAGAAGGTGGCACTTTAGTGGTTGTGAGAGATGGTTTTAATGGGAATATTTTTAAATTTACAAGTTGCAAAGTTGTAAAATGAAAACATTGAATGAAAACAATTTGCAAAACTTTTGTTTATACGTGGAATACATATCTGCAACACTTTTGCAGAGGGGTTTAGGTTTTTTTGGCAATCTGTGAAAGTGTACCTGCAAAAGAGACAGTTAAAGTTAGCAACAGGGAAAAATGGGAGGGGTTAGAAATTGAAAACTTTTCCTTGGTCATGAGGGGAGGTATAATTAGCTTACTGTCAAAAATTAGAAGTTTAAAAGTTTAGAAATATAAACGTTTTTAGTAAAAAATATATTTGAGAGAGGTTTGCATTTGGTCTTAAAACCAAGTTATGTGTGTGACAACCCACCTCTCCCTCTGGGCTGAAACAGCTTTTAGAGAGGTGTGTGTCCTCGGGTATACGCTGCCACCAGCCGGACTTTCCTTCCGGCACCTCTTTCAAGTGTACAAACTTGAATAATCACACGTGCAATTGCACAAGTTAAAGTCTGGTAGTGTGTCTCTTTCAGGTGGCGGATGCTACACAGAGTTTACCCTAGCCAGTGGAAAACCAAATCTTACCTTAGAAAAATGACATCAGAGACACAACTGTTGAGCAAATAAATAGCTTTTACTTAACAGAAAGTGCAATGAGCATTTACAGGAAATGTATTTACAACACAAGAGAATAACACTTACACAGAAAAAGTAAACAAATGTTTTTAAACAACAGATGGCAAAAGAAGAAGGCTATTACTGAAATATACTATCACTAAACTTACCCTTCCCTGTCCTTACAAGAGACACTGGACCCTGTTCTAACTGCCAGCTCCCACGGACATACCAGGTAGGCTCCAAGCTTATGTTTCCCCTCACAGCTTCCAAAGGCAACAAGAGAGCGTTCTCTGTCTTACAGAAGCTTATATAGTCTATGGAGACTAGGTCATTCTTATTCTCCCCTTAAACGCACCAACCAACTAACATGTATCTATTTAATTGTCCCAATCAGAGTGAACACCTATTGGTGACCAATTATATTCCCTTTTCACCTTAAGTTTATATTTGAATGATCCAATCCATTCAAACTGCCCTGTGTCCGTGTCTGCAAGGTCTGTGTGTGTCTGGAGATGTCCACTGAGTTTATGACCCAGCTCTTATCTAGCAGCTAGGAATTCCACAAGCTGGTTGCTGCTGGAGGATTTCAGCCTCAGTGTATTTTTTTCACACTGCTAAAAAAATAAGGCATCTACAGAATCCAAACCATTAACTCTTTCCTTCCCATTTCTGTCACATCTCCCCCCCCCCAGATAATGAAGGCGTGTCCCTTGGACTACCCCAAGTGACACAGCCGTTCATGCAATTACTGGGAAGTGCCCAAAAGTATCCAGCCAGGCCATTAGCCCTGCCTAGATAGCCCATCTGCATTTGCATTTGTTTGCCACTGCGATGCTGTATGGTCATGTTGTATGCCTGCAGTACCAAACTCCAACGTAGTAGTTTACCATTTTGTCCACTGGACCTATGAAGCCAAATCAGGGGATTATGATCTGTGACCACAGTAAATTCTCTCCCATATAGGTAAGGCTGCAGCTTCTGAAGGGCCCACACTATTCCCAAGCATTCCTTCTCAATTGTGGCGTATGCCTCCTCTCTGGGCAAAAGCCTTCGGCTGAGGTACACAACTGGGTGCTCCTCCCCCTGCTGAGTAACTTGGCTCAGCACAGCCCCCAGCCCATGATCTGAGGCATCCACATGGACCATAAACTTTAAACTATAATTGGGGCTAGCCAATACAGCTGGGCTGCTTAAGGCCTTCTTTAGCTCCTGAAAAGCAACCTCACAGCCTTCTGACCACTTCACTGCATCTGGCTTTCCCTTCTTGGTTAGGTCTGTCGGGGCTTAGCCAGATCGCTATAGCGGGAACAAACCTTGGTAGTACCCCCAGTCCCTAGAAATGCCCTGACCTGTTTCTTTGTGGTAGGAGTAGACCAGACCAGGATGGCATCAACCTTGGCAGGCTCCGGACGGATGTGTCCACTACCCACCCGGTGCCCAAGGTAGGATACTTCTGCCATACCTATCTGGCACTTCTCTGCCTTGACTGTCAGACCTGCCTTCTTTAACCTTGGACACATCCGCACATTCTTGATGTGCTCATCCCAGGTCTGGCTATATATGGCTATATCATCCATATAAGCCAATGCAAACTCACCTACCCCAGACAGAATGTGATCTACAAGCCGTTGAAAGGTTGCAGGTGCATTCTTCATTCGAATGGCATTACCTTAAATTCATATAAACCAAATGGAGTAACAAGCGTGATCTTTCCCTGGCACTCGGGGTCAGAGGTACCTGCCAATAGCCCTTTGTTAGGTCTATTGTGGTCAAATACTTGGCTCCCCCCAGTCGCTCCAGGGTCTCATCTGTTCTGGGCATGGGATAAGCATCAGACTCCGTGCAGCTGTTAAGCTTCCGGTAGTCCACGCAGAATCGTGTGGTGCCATCTCTTTTGGGGACCAGTACCACAGGTGATGCCCAGGGGCTACTAGATTCCTGGATTACCCCCAGTTCCAGCATCTCTTTGAGCTCCTCTTTCACAGTCTGCTTAACCTGCTCAGGTACCCTGTGAGGACTGTTTAGGGGGATCCTGGGTCCCAGTATCCACATGGTGCTCTGCCATCGTGGTGTACCCTGGTTTCCTGTGAACATGTCTTCAAATTCTCTCAGCACACCCTAATTTCTTGCACCTGGGCTGGTGTCAGCTGTTCGAGAGGGTAAGGCTGTCCACAGAGGATGCACCCTGGCCTCCCAAGTAGGTCCACCACTGGATCTACCTCAGTTTCCTCCTCTGGAGCACTGCATACAGCGAGGACCATTTCCTCTCTGTCATGGTAGGGCTTCAGCATGTTAACTATGATACACCTTTCGTTTGCATCTCCTGTCCGGGAGCTCTATCATGTAATTGCGTCACTAACCTTTTGGACAATGGAGAATGGCCCTCCCATGCTGCCTGTAACTTATTCTGTCGGACAGGGATGAGTGCCATCACTCGCTGTCCCACCACATATTCTCTGGCTCGGGCCCCACGGTCATACCAGACTTTCTGCCGCTGTTGTGCAGTAGCCAGGTGCTCCTGAGCAAACCCCATGAGCTCCCTAAGGCGGGTCCTGAAGTTCAGGACATACTCCACAACAGACTCCCCTTGGGAGGCACGGTCACCCTCCCATTCATCCCGAATCAAATCTAGTGGCCCCCGCACCCTATGACCAAACAGGAGCTCGAAAGGTGAGAACTCTGTGGACTCCTGTGGGACTTCCCTGTATGCAAATAGGAGATGAGGCAAATATTTGTCCCAGTCTCTCTTATGCTGGTCAGCAAAAGTCCTTAGCATGGTCTTAAGGGTAGAATTAAATCGCTCCACTAGACCATTAGCTTGGGGATGGTATGGGGAGGTTTTCAGCTGCTTTACCCCACACTTCTCCCATAAACTACTCATTAATCCTGACATAAAATTGGCACCCCGGTCTGACAGTATCTCCTGGGGAAAGCCCACCCTGCTAAATATTTTCAACAGTGCATCTGCCACTGGTCCTGCCTCAGAGGATGTTAGGGCCACTGCCTCTGGGTATCTAGTGGCATAGTCTACAACTACCAGGATATACCGCTTGCCAGTGCGACTTGGGGTGCTCAATGGCCCCACTATGTCCACTGCTACCCTCTTGAAGGGTTCATCAATAATGGGCAGGGGCACCAAAGCTGCCTTGGCCTTGTCCCCCATTTTTCCTACCCGCTGGCACTGTGGACAAGTCCGGCAATAATTTGCCACATCCTTGCCAATACCAGGCCAGAAGAAATTGTTGGTGAGGCGCTTTTTCATGCGCCTCACTCCCAAGTGCCCTGAAAAAGGGATATCATGTGCAAGGGCCAAAAGCTGCTGACGGTGAACCTTAGGGACTACCAGCTGCTGGAGTACCTCACCAGCTAGCCCTTCCTCTGTTGTACATTCTCTGTACAACAGCCCATTGTCCCAGTAAATGGACTCTTTACCCCCCTGAGAATGCTCAGCCCTATGAGCTATTTCCCTCAGTTTTTCCAGGGTAGGGTCAGTTCGCTGTGCAGCACTCAGCTGCCCTCGTCTGACCCTTCCCAGTGCCCCTTCTGAAGGAAGTCCTGTGGGTTCCTCTATTTGTGACTGGGGTTCTGGACTGCAGCTTCTAGCCAGCCCCTCCCCTGTGCTGGACACTTCCTCAGCTGCTGAGGGTGTGGCTGGACCACCCAGAGTCAACCCCTCTTCCCCCTCAGAAGCTTGCCCTTGTGCCTGACTACGAGTTACAACACACACCAGTTTTTTACTGGGGTCCAAATCCTTCCCCACAATCATACCTACAGGTAGGTCCTCTACAACTCCCACCTCCTTTTCTACATGGCCCCCTTCCCAGCTCAGGAAGATTCTAGCCATTGGTAATGGGACTGGTGGCCCTGTGAATGCCCGAACCTTGGAGTATTTCCCAGGCACGATCTGCTCTGCCCGAATGAGATCTTGCCTTACCAGAGAGATGTTAGCACCTGTGTCCCATAGTCCCTGTGTTACTATTCCATTAACTGTAATGGGACGCAGATTCTCATCAGAGGAGAGTGGTTCTTCAGACTGAACACACCCCACAAACACACCAGTGCCATTTTGATCACCCCTGCCCCAATATCTCTGCCCCTTAACCAGTTTCTGAGGGCAGTTATATCTCAAGTGTCCCACTTGATTGCAAATATGACATTTCTTGGGACCTATTTCTTGAGTCCCCTTAGAACCAGAGGGCTCTACTTTGGGCTCAGGTGCAGGCTGGTTTCCTTTGGGCTGCCCTCCTTGGGATCCCTTATACCCATGTGCTGCCCCCATACCATAAGACTTACGTTGTGTGTGTGGCCGGCTAGACAGATACTCATCAGCGCTTCCTGCCACCTCTGTGGAAGAGGCGCATGCCCTGTCTATGAGCCATACACGCATGTCCTCAGGTACAATTTTAAGGAATTGTTCTCTCACCAATACATCTTTAATCAGTTCCACAGTAGTTGCTTTAGCCCCCTCCATCCACCTATCAAGGTAAGTATACAGTTTAACCTGCAGTTCTGCATAACTGTCTTCTGGGCTTTTCTTTAACTCCCTAAATTTTCTTCTATAAGCCTCAGGAGTTAATTCAAAACGTTTCAACAACACTGTTTTTACTTTATCATAATCAGCATAGTCTTCATTACTCATTTTAGCAAATGCATTCAGCGCTCTCCCGTCAGCAAGGGTGGGAGATAAGTTGACCAGGAAGCCTTATTTAATTGTAATTGATTACATACTCTCTCAAATGACCTTAAAATAAATCAAGTCATCTCCCTCTTTAAACTGAGGAACAATTTAGAATTCATTTTGGCTTCATGAGGTAAACTCACTCCACCATTACTCACGGTTTGCTGACTGCGGAGGGTCATCATCTCCTTCTCGTGCTGTTGTCTCTGGAGTTCATGCTGTCGTTCTTTTCTCTGTCTGCCAACCTTCTTGCTTCTGCTCAGCATCCAGTCTTTTCACCTCCAATGCCTTGTCTTGCAGCAATAGCTGCAGTCGCAGATGCCTCAAGCTGATTTGGGGGCCTGCTGCCTCAGTTCCTGACTCACCCCAATGACTGTCTGCTTCAGATCATGTGCCAAGAGAGTAGCTATGAGATCTGCCTTTTCTTCTGCTTCAGACTTTCAGGCTGAATCCCCTTTTCCTGGCACCTTTCAACAAGCTGTGGCACAGTAAGTGAGTCATACTCTGTGGAGCTCATTCTCTACTGCTATACTATACTGTGCTATCTAGAAACAAATAAAACTGTTGTACAACTGTATCCTCTTGTATATCCTGTTTTGCAATGCTAAGGTAACTGTTCCACTGGCAAACTCTGTATCAGTGTGCTACGCAGTCCGCTATCATCACCCCACCACTGCCAACCAATATGTGACAACCCACCTCTCCCTCTGGCCTGAAACAGCTTTTAGAGAGGTGTGTGTCCTCGGTGTCGCTGCCACCAGCCGGACTTTCCTTCGGCACCTCTTTCAAGTGTACAAACTTGAATAATCACCGATGCAATTGCACAAGTTAAAGTCTGGTAGTGTGTCTCTTTCAGGTGGCGGATGCTACACAGAGTTTACCTAGCCAGTGGAAAACCAAATCTTACCTTAGAAAAATGACATCAGAGACACAACTGTTGAGCAAATAAATAGCTTTTACTTAACAGAAAGTGCAATGAGCATTTACAGGAAATGTATTTACAACACAAGAGAATAACACTTATACAGGAAAAGTAAACAAATGTTTTTAAACAACAGATGGCAAAAGAAGAAGGCTATTACTGAAATATACTATCACTAAACTTACCCTTCCCTGTCCTTACAAGAGACACTGGACCCTGTTCTAACTGCCAGCTCCCACGGACATACCAGGTAGGCTCCAAGCTTATGTTTCCCCTCACAGCTTCCAAAGGCAACAAGAGAGAGTTCTCTGTCTTACAGAAGCTTATATAGTCTATGGAGACTAGGTCATTCCTATTCTCCCCTTAAATGCACCAACCAACTAACATGTATCTATTTAATTGTCCCAATCAGAGTGAACACCTATTGGTGACCAATTATATTCCTTTCACCTTAAGTTTATATTTGAATGATCCAATCCATTCAAACTGCCCTGTGTCCGTGTCTGCAAGGTCTGTGTGTGTCTGGAGATGTCCACTCGAGATTTATGACCCAGCTCTTATCTAGCAGCTAGGAATTCCACAAGCTGGTTGCTGCTGGAGGATTTCAGCCTCAGTGTATTTTTTTCACACTGCTAAAAAAATAAGGCATCTACAGAATCCAAACCATTAACTCTTTCCTTCCCATTTCTGTCACAATGTGAAGTACACATCTGCAACACTATCACATGTGTACTTGGTTTTTTACCCATCTGAGAAAGTGCACCTGCAAAAGTGGCAGTTACAGTTAGTGACACCAAAATGGGAGGGATTAAAAGTTTGCCATCTCTGTAACTGTGAGGGATGGCCATAATTAAACTTTTAACAAATTATAAGTTAAGAAGTTTAAAAATGGAAGAGTTACATTCAGATAACAATAGACTTGCGAATGTTTCACAGTTTAACTTAGAAGGTGAGTTATGGGAAATATGCCTCTGTGACACTTCTGCCAGTGGACTTACAGTAGTTTTTACTTGGCTAAGAAAAAGACAGTTGCAGCTTTTGAAAGATAACTTCTTGGATAAAAGCTATCTTTGAAATCGTTGAGACTAGAAACTTTGTTTTTTAAATGAAACTTTAGAGTCAGCATTACATATATTTCCACTCTTCCTTTTATTGTTGTAGAGAGTAAGGGTATGCAGCAGGTCGGGTCACAAATTCAGCCAATCAAGTATTGGCCTTGGCCAGCCCGATCATTTGAGCCTGAATTGGGTTGGAGATGGTCTGGCCCAATTTGTGACCCAACTTCCTTCCAGCACTTTCCCTCCCTCCTACTGTGATGTTCTGTAGTCAGCAAGTAAGAAGAGTCACCCCCGCCAATGGTTGCTGCAGCCCAATTTCTTGCCTCTCCCTTCCATGCACACTTGTGTGCTACTGTGCTGCCAGTTAAATCCAACCCTAACTTATCCTCCCAATAGTCATGGTGGGGAGGTTTAGTAGTACACATGAACAGGAGTCTGAAATTGTCAATCTGGCATCTAAAGTGCCATTTTGCTAGCAATGTGTGTGGCACAAGCATAGGCTGGGTGCCTGCCTGCCCTGTGGCATTGTACTGGCTGCCGTGGAGGCCATTCTCATACCATGTCCAGCGCTGCTGGTTCATTTGGTCAGTGTGGGTTGCGAATCAACCCTTGTCAGGGATTGGGAATTAAAAAGAACAGCAATGGAGATATAGAAGCAAAGACTCCTCCCATCTGGTCCTCATTAGCTGTGTGCCCCTCCCCACTGATGGTCCAGACTCCTGTGGAACTGTGGTAAAGAAAAACAAGCAACTCAGTATATAGAGTGCACAAAAAATGCTCATAAATGTTGTCAAGCCCTGGACAAAAAAGAACCTGCAGAGGTCTAAAGTGCCAGGGCTGTCTGTGCTTATCCATACCTGCACTACTAAATTCATTGGATTTAACTGCAATTGGGTTTAGTACAAAATCCCAGTATGTAAGTTCTCGACACACAACATCCCAACTCCGTTTCCCCGACACTCAACTATCTGACAAGTGTAAAATCCCAACATGACACTTCCCCACAATGGAATCATGACTGCCATGGAGATGATTGTATATTAGTTCTGGGGGAGGGTGGCTCCGCCCTCTGCACCCTGCACTGTGGGGTACTTCACTCCAATACACCCATAACTAAAATATAATCACCTTCACAGTGCTCATGCTTCCATTGTCGGGCACTGTTATGTCAGAATGTTACACTTGTCAGGCAGTTGAGTGTCAGGAAAATGGAGTCGGGATGTTGTGTGTCGGGAACTTACATGTTGGAATTTTGTAGGGATACCACTGTGATTAGTGTATGAGCATTTTTTGTGTACTTCATTTATTAATCGAGTTGCTGGTTTCAGTTTCTTTTGAGTGTTGCATTTTTCTTGTGCATCAAGTCAACTATTATTTTGTTTGCAGTAAGGAAAAATAAGCAAGGTACGGAATTAAATTAAAATCTAGCAAAAAGATTATATGTCTATAGGGGCTGGAGACTGGCAGCTGTAACCTGAGGGGTTCACATTTTAAACAGAGCCCTAAGAGGTCATACAGGATGCAATGATACTGTCCCCCTGATTTGTCTTTATTGGGCTAGGCTGTGGTGGGCAGGCATCAGCCATGGAAGGTGCCAGACCTGGTGGGGGGGGGGGGGATTAAAAATGTTGCTGCATATGACTGCCTTCTACCCAAAAGAAAAAAACTGTCTTCAGGAGCACCCTCCACACTCCCCTTAAGTCACTGTAAGTCATCTGATTGCTCCCCAGAATCCCCATTATGCGGGGGAGCAGCAGAAAGAAGTGACAAGGTGCTTGCTAAGCAAATGCATTCAGTGATGCATCTTGAGGGGGTGGAGTTATGTAAGAGCATCCAAGATCCAAATACAAAAGAGGGTCCTACACATGTCCTCTCCCCAAGGTGTGTCACTGAATGTCTTTGCTGAACAAGCATCTTGCTACTTTAAGCTTGCTCAGCTTGTTGTACCCCTCCAGCCACATGGCTGGCATTTTACTGCTTCCCTCAATTAGCAAGGTCTGGAAGGCATGGACTTGGAGGGAGTTGGAAGATGAAGGGCACATGCAGATGTGCCTCCTGAAGATAATTTCTGTTCTAAAAATGTTGGAAAGGAGGTTGCAGAAGCTGTATATTGGCCTAGTCTGCCAACCACATGGCTGTTATTTCTGCTGCTCCTCCACATAACAGAGCGTCGGGGGAATAACCCCCAAAGGATCTCAGTGGTAGGGGCAGCCTTCTTAAGTGGCAAATTTAGGATGGGGGTCATACAGAGCTATGCCCCCTGAAGATTGTGGGGCCCTATTATTTACTATTTGGCCTGGCAAAACACTTGCTGCTGTCCCCCCAACCATCACAGGCACAGGGGAAAAAGATGGGGGCACTTAATGTTGTGTCATTGAAGACACCAAAAAGGTAAGGGGCAGAAGAAAATGACGGGGACAGGTTGATGGTCAGGTGAATTTAAAAAAGGTATGGAGGAAGGTTATAAAAAAAGATTACAAAAGGTAAAGAAGTAAGAGGAACTTGAAAGATCTATTTAATAAGGCAAAGCTCTCAATAGTATGCCAAGATCCCTCCAGTGTTTAGGGCCCACCTGATGTGCCAGTGTGGTGAGTGAGGCATGAAGGGCTGGGGGATCTCGGCATGCTGTCTGAGCCTTGCCTTGCTAAATAAATGTTTGAATTGTCCTTACTTCTTTGCCTTTTGCCTTTATTTCTGCATCAAGATATGTAGCAGTACAGCTAGAAACAATTGGAAGTTGTGGATCAGTGTTTAAGCATGTCAGTGGATTTGAGTGGTGGGAAGGAGGTTATAGGATTATTCAAGGTCTGTGGGTGATGAGGTCATCAGTATCCCATCTGGGTGACTTCAAACAGGCTAGGTATGGATGAGGGAAGCACAGAAGGGTTAGAAAATAAAACAGAGCATATAATTTATTTTCCCTATATAGTACATATTTGTTTCTGGTTTGTTTCTCGTTCTGATTTGCCTGACCCTGACCCCCCAGCCTGACCCAGTAGAACTGGAAAAGTCAACCCATATAGTAGACAATAAAAAGAGGTAGATTCCAAGATAGACGCTTAGGAGGCAGTGAGACGGGAAACCGGTGAGTTACTGACGGTAACGAATATAGCTGTGGAAAGAATGAGAATGCTTTAATAGTATTTATTTATGTATTTATGTCTTTGGTAACCGGTTGGTACACTGATCCCAGAGACCGTTTTCAGGCATGACCCGGGCCACATACAGTGGCACAGAGTAAAACACAAACAACAATGCATAGAACAATAGATAGTTTGACAAATAATAAAAGGTTACACTAGTACACAAGATATAAGGTAGCAAAATACATAAATCCACATGACACAAGGTGACATAGTACATAAATTTGATGTGCATATACAAAAAGAGAAATATATATATATATATATATATATATATATATATACATGAAATTGATTTACAGCAAGTTGCATAGAAGATAATCAATGTTCCTCAGGAGTAACATGAAAAGGATAAAGTGGGGCTTGTAGAGGGAAGGAGAGGGGAAGGGGTGTGAGAGGAAGGGGAATTGGAGGATTTACAAAGGGAGATGCATAGGCAAGAAACTCTTGTGGTAAGTAGGTAGTACCACTAGCTCTTCATGTTTTTTGATGTTTAAAGTTTTTATTTTCAGAAAAAAATGTATTACTATATATACAAGGGTGTGAGCAAATGCACTACACCCCAAGTAAGATACAGGGTATATCTGAAAGCAGCATAAGGGCATGCTCTTTCCCCACATATCAGGTTTATATTTGCCTTGTTATTATGGACTGTCATAGTGCTTAGGCTAGTCGGAATAAACAGTGGTCTGTATTAGGAGGCCTACCTGATGTGTCCTGGAGCACCAGCTCTAAGAGGTGGTTCTCTGGGAACAGCTAGAGGAGACAGAGGGAGGAGCCCGCCAAGACAGTATGCCTGCATCCTACAAAATAAAACACCATAAAATATACTCAGAGCATCATGATGGAGACATGACTGGCCATTCACTGCTAATAACTGCTAGCTTGTACATTGTCTAACTGCTATATTCAGCTCTGTCCTCTGGACCCTGTGCTTTCTCCTGAAACTATGCATTTGTTGGAAGGGGGCAGTGGATCAAGTTGGAACTGAGTCAGTCAATCCCTTCTTTGGGCTTCAGGAAGGTCAGGAATGGTTGCCAGAGTAACTGGAGAGAGGGTTAGCCACCACGTGGGTTGTCTATGCCATGTTGGCTAGCTGTGCTAAGGAGTTAGGCACCTTGGTTGCAGAGGGGACCTCCTGAGTTCTCCATTTGCAAAGGAGAAGCTGCTTGACTTGTATGCTCAGGATGGCCGTCCAGTACCATTCCTTGAGTGTATAATGTGGGGTGGTGGCTGGGCTGCCTATTAGCATTACCTCAGGTGAGAGAGGGATCGCCTTCTGGAGTATCTGAGCGCCTAACATCCCTATCTGGCAGTGGCACCAAGGTGGCTTAATGCTGGGCAGTCCCAGAAGATGTGTAGCAGATCCTCCTGTGGGCTTGACACCTCCAGCAGAGGTCACTCTGTACCAACAGGGCCTTGTAGAGAATCTCCGGGGTTCTGTACCATGACTGGAGGATCTTGTTTTGTATTAGGGTGCTTCTGGGTTCTGGGTATGCTTTATAGGCTAGACGAGATCATGTGATGCTCTTGCCTCAGTAGCTTTTCCTTCAGACAGCTCCTACCACTAGCCTTCCTCGACCACCAGACACTGCACGTCCCAGACCTATCATAATGAAATTCCTAAATTACCTGGAAAAGCAACACGTCCTTCCAAAAAACAGGGGAATTACAAGCTGTTACCTGGGAGGGCAAACATCTAAGATCTACACAGGATCTCCCTTTGGAGACCAGGCAGAAGAGGGACGCATTTCATCCAATTGTTAGCAAGTGCATTGCAGCTAGTCTGAAGTTCAAGATAGCCTATCTGGCCCAACTACAGGTGGTGTTAGATGGGGCCTGGCATTCCCATGACTCTCCATCACAAGCCTTGGAGGACCTGCCTCTTAAACTCCAAAGTCTCTTTAAGGCTCCCTGAACTGGTGCAAACACCCTGACCTGACTGTACCTAACATGAGTTACAATCTTTTTCTGGTATATTTTTCTTACCCGACTGGGATGGCGAAGAGACAGCATCATTTCTGGATCCCAGAGTTGCTTTGGGTTTGGAGGGCCTCTGAGGATGACTGTCCTGCTCCCTTGCTGAATTGATTGCCCAGGATCCATCAGACCAAAAAGACTTTCCTTCACTGGTGCCCCCGTTGCTAACCTTCTCACTCCTGACACGGAAGAGAACTGGGAACTGCTCTGGTTGGGATCCATTTCCAAGAAGGCCAATTTTGGAACTGGACTGGTCCTGCTCTGTTTTGGTTCCCCTGCAGATCGAACAGTCGCAACCACTAGTTAATGGGGGGGGGGGGGTCCAGTTTATTAAAAGTGCAGTCTGGAGTTGAGAGGCTGTTAATCATATACTTAAGTAGGTCACTCTTATATTATATTTACTGGTTTCCCTCAGGAGTAATGTGTCAGATATCTAAGTGCTGTATAGTCTTAGTTGAAGGAGATGGGTTCCCCCCATAGGAATACCAGAGGAATTTGGTATACACCTCTTTTTCTAGTCAAGCCCCAGCTACATAGCTGAGGGAATACCTTCTTCTTTCACTACTAGTACATTTGTCTAACAAGGCTGGGAGGACTTATCCCCGTGATACTGACTGCTACTCCAGTGGACTGCAGCACAGTATGGTTAATTAGATACAGTTATTAAAGGTAAGCCTGCCTTGGAATGCTGTTAGTCTTTTAAGCATTTTGTACACAGATTTCACCCCAGTATGTTAATTGAAGAGTGAGTGGGAGGGATGGCGGACCTCACGTACTGGATAATAGGGGGGATGATTCTGACTGCACACCTACTGCAATACATATTACTACCCCTCTGGAGGCGGGAGTGCTACAGTGGAACAAAGGGGGACGTGCCACTCTATTGTGCCCATGGGACTATACCCTGTCAGTTCTTCCTTTCAGTTGCTTTCCTTCTTCCACACCTCTAGATACATGGATGGGGGGTCAGGGTCCATAAGGGGAGGTCCTTCACCCTCAGAGGACCATGAGGACCATTGTATATAGTTTTGAAATGAGTATGTTGTGAGGGCTGGGGGATTTACATTTATTAATGTTATAGTGTTTTTGCAATTAATGCCAGGTTGGGGGGAAGGGCAGAGATGTTTGACTATAGGGGGTATCAAAGAAGATCTACAGACAGGATGGCTGCCTATTTATGGTTAAGATGGCTCTCTAGCAAGCTTTCTTATACTTTTATATGGTGCTCATAATGCCAATGATAATAAAAACTTCAGGCATTCATGTCAATATTGTTTCAGGGCTTTATCTAACTCTTGCTGTCTTTTGGATAGAACGAAGGAGAGGAAGAAGGGGACCTTTTGGGGAGGGGAGAGGGTGGAGAGGGGCATTTTTCAACGTTTATATTGGGTTATCTAGGTTAATGTGTTCATTGGTTATCCTCTGGTTTCTAAAATGCATTGTATTGGAGGGGAGGTGGTTAAGGGACCTTGGGGAGGGGGGAAGGTGCGGAGTGTGTCCTTGGACTAGTGTTTCCCAGGATAATTGTTTCGGTTATTATGAAAATGACTAGTAGGTTAATCAAGATTCTAATCTGGAATGTCAGAGGTGCTAGAGAACAGCTCAAAAGGTATCAAGTTCTCAAACATATTTCCCTTCTTCTTGCTCATATTACATTCATTCAAGAATCACACCTCCTTTGCCCTGAAGCCAACAATCTCCACAGGCAAGAGACTGGTGAAGTCTTTGCCTCTGGAGATTCAACCTCAAGTAGAGGTGTAGCCATTCTTGTAAATCATATGGTCCCCTGGCAAGCAGACCAGGTTATTGCTGATCCACAGGGAAGATACATCATTGTAAAGGGCCTTCTTGATCGAAAGGAACTAGTTCTGGGCAGCATATAGGTCCAGTGGGAGGTGATTCAGCCTTTCTCATGGAACTAGCTGATAAACTAGCCCCATTCCTCTCCCTCCAACTGATTTTGAGGGGGGATTGGAACCTCCCCCTACTCAAGATTTGAATCGATCTAATCAACCCCCTCAAACCCCTCTCAGCTGCTCAAAGGGGGCTGCAAGAATTTATGGACATATTAGGCCTCTGAGATCCCTGGGGAATTCTTAACCCATTGTCCTGCACCTTCTCTTTCTACTCAATGGTTCATCATACCTCTTCTAGACTCGACTGTATCCTTATCTGTCGATCTCTACTCCCAGGTCTCAGCAATGCTGGTACAGAGCCTATAGTACTCTCTGATCATGCTGTGACATGGACAGTACTTGCCCCTGTCACTAACATACAGCGAGATATGGCCTGGAAACTAAATACTCAACTCGTTAAGGATGCTAATGTGATCACTAGAATTTCCTCTCTTATCCAATCCTTTATCCAGTCTAATCAAAATACAGTACCAAGGGCAGACCACAACGGTATGCTCTAAAGTGCTTCCTGCGAAGGCAATTTATTTGACTAGCCTCCACTTGAAAATGTTGTAGAGAATCAGAAACCCTCTCCTCACTCACACAAATCTGCACCCTAGAACAATCTCTTTCTCCCACCTCCTCCCCAGACGCTTTACAGTCTTTGATGTCTCTTAGAGATAAACACTCCACCCTTTAACAGGAAAAAGCAGAATACTCAATTCTAAAAACCCAATCCAAGTATATCGAAGAGGGTGAAAAGGTGGGATGGTTGCTTGCTCTCCAGTTACGAAAGCTAGAAGCCTCAAGAATTATCTCATCCATCTCAGCCTCAGATGTCTCCATAAAGACACTTCCTAGGGACATAATATTGGTATTCAAACAATTTTACTCTACTTTATATGGGCAACACTTATCTCCACTAGGTATCAATGAGATGTCTACCTACTTAGATTCTGCATCCCTACCTCACCTTTTAGAGCAACATTGAGCCCTTCTCTCAGTCCCCATTTCCCTGGTAGAAATAGAACTTGCTATAGAAGTTTAGCTCTCGACAAAGCTCCTGGTCCCAATGGCTTTCCCTCGAACATCTATAAGTTTTTCCTCAAAGATTTATCCCCTCTCTTGCTCACTTCATGATATCTTCAGAATCATTGGATCCCTCTTTGCTAGGAGCTACTATAGTCCATCTTCTTAAACCTGACAAACCACCTACCCAGCCCATGAGTTACCACCCTATCTCTTTAATGAATTGTGATATCAAAATTCTAGCTAAGATTCTAGCCACAAGAATTGAGAAAGTATGGTCCTTCCTCCTCAGTCCAGAGCAAGTAGGCTTTGTCTCTGGGAGGTCCTTAGCTGACCATCTCCATAAGATATCCCATTTCTTTCTGGCAGCTAACTCCTCTTCTTCTTCCATGGCTCTGATTTCTCTTGATGCCGATAAGGCTTTTGATAGAGTTGACTGGTCCTTCCTTTGGTCAAGCCTACAGAAAATGGGCTTCCCTCCCTCCTTTATACAATAAATTAAAGTGCTTTACTCCTTCCTAACAGCTAAAATTTACTGTAATGGTGTCTTCTTCTCTTCTTTTCCTCTCTATACTGGTACCCGACAGGGCTGTCCTCTCTCTCCCCTTCTCTTTAACCTGTATCTTGAACCGCTTATCAGACATCTTAAATTTGACCACAATATCCGGGGCATTCCTATTGGTAACCTAACTCCATCTCTCTCTGTTTATGCAGATGACATCTTACTCCATCTTACGAACCCCGTACCTTCTCTCACTGCAGCCCTAAGGATAATCAAGCAATTTGGTAACTACTCTAACTACAAATTGAATCTCAATAAAACAGAAATATATCCTCTTAATCACTTAGTACACAGTCAATATGTTATCCCCTTTGGTATGAAGTGATCCCTCCATAGTATTAAATACCTTGGCATTTATTTAACTAATGATCCATCCCTGACTAGGAAATTTAATCTGGAAGACCTTCTGAACATATTATAACAGGACTTGACAGGCAGGAAAAGCCTTCCAATGTCCTTATGGGGTAGAATAAATATTAAAATGAATGTTCTCTCTAGGCTCTTTTACCCTTTAAATGTGCTCAACAGTTGGCTTCCCTTATCCTTCTTCAAATGTGTTCACTCATATATCACTTCATTTATCTGGCTGGACAAATCTCCCAAATGTTCTTACCTTAAGCTAAGACTCCCCAAGGAATCAGGTGGTCTACGGCTTCCTGACTTCCTGTTATACTACTGGGCAAGTCATCTTCACAAATGTGGAAAATGGCTCTCTATGCCTCAGGTTACAACTGATACTGATTACATCCCCATCTGGTTACAAACAGAATCTGAGTTAATATCTAATTACAGACTATCCCCCGCTGCCATCCTTTTTTCTCCCTTCCAGGTGTGCTAGGTTCATCCCCGATAGGTATATCTGTCAAAGTCGTCTCACAACTCTGCTCCTATTTAAAAGTTTCCCCTACCAAAGATTTCGCTCAACCTATTTTTTCTAATTTAAATATCAAGATCTGAGACCGCCCACTAGCTTCTGTCTGGCTTCCTATTCCTTCTGACCTTAGAGTGTCAGATTTTTACATTCAGACCTCCATACTCACCTCTCTAAAGCTACTAACTAAATTCCGATTGAGTCCAAATAACATTTTCAAAATCTACCAACTGAGACACCTACTGGCACAAAAATTTGGTCTCACTTTACAACCATCGGTCCTTGGCGAATTCCTTCAACAGACATAGCCTCCAAACCCCATGGTGTCTCGGCCCTATATATGTGCTTGTTATCCTCCTCTCACCCTCCCATTTTGACCTGCTCCAAGATATGGGAGTTCTTGATACCAGATTTAGTTTTTGACTGGCCATGTCTCTGGAAGGATCTCTACATTTACCTGACTCAGGACTGGTTACGACTTACCCAATATCATATCTTAAAGTATATGTAATGTAGCCCTGTTAAGTTAGCTAAGATGGGTCATCTCCCCTCTCCCAGTTGTACCAGATGTGGCAAAGCGGATGGCACCCTGTTACATGTTTTTTTGTCCTGTGAGAAGGTATCTTCCTGTGGATGAGCATTGAAGAATGGTTGGACCCTCTCTTAGGGTTACATGGCCTCTTTTCTCCTGGATTATGTATTATTGGAGATTATTCACAGTTTCAGATCAAGGAAAGGAGATACCATTTCCTTGGTGGTTAAAAAACTAGTACTGAAACACTGGTTTGATCAGTCATCCATTACATATACTGAGTGGCTGCACAAGCTCACTTTCTCTCTATGGACAGAACACCTGATTGCTAGTATACATAATCGTAGATCCCTTTTTAATAAGAAATTGGGAAAATTATATGCCCTCTACCTAAATTAATCATCTTTGTTCTCTGTCTGGTACCTCACAAGATAACTTTTTTACACTCAGCCTGGACTTGCTCATTATTTACTGAGACAATAACTAATGGGGAATATGGCACACTCCGCATGGGGAAGGGGGGTAAGGGACAGGGGGAGGTTTTTTTATTGTTTTCTCCTAATACTTGCTCCTGTTGTAATGTACTGTTGCTGAATGTGGTATATATAAAACAATAAAGCTTTTTGAATTTAAAAAAAAAATGCATTGTGGGCTAGCCTCCAATAGAACCTCCAGTCCTGGTCAGTTATTTGGATCTTTAGGGAGGTTTCCCATTTGGCCTTAGCCAGCGAGGACTGGGAAGGGATTTTGGCCCTGAGTGCAGCATATATGGCACTAGTTTGGCCTCTCTTTAGTGACAGCCATTGTGTAGTGGGGGTGGAGAGCAGTCGCATTGTGCTTTTATCGGTGTAGTTCCCGATCACACTTCTGAGCTGGAGATATCTCCAAAAGTCCTTGGGAGGAATGTCCCCGGTATCCCGCAGGCCCTGAAAAGAGTCCAGGACATTAGTGCCTGGAAAAAATGTATCATGAAGGACTCACAGTCCTGCTTGAGCCCATTTGGGCCACAGAATTTGTTTGTTACTTACTGTAATATTTTTGTTCATCCACGGCAGGGCTAGGCATGAGGGGGCTGGATTGGTGTTTAGCCTCCTGTGCAATTTCTGCCAACAGACTATTGAGGGAGCAATTATGGGGTGGGTGAACAACTCTTGGGGGGAGTTGTTATAGAATAAGAGAGAAAGATGTGCCATATTACTGTGCGCCCATTCCATGCCTGTCCATTGGGGAGGTTTCTGGAGAGGGGCCTGTAAACCATTTGAGTGTTTGAGATGCCTGGAAGGCCCACTTGTACCCCTCAAACCATGGCAAGCACCACCCCTCTCATACCAATGGGATCTCAGCTTGTTCTGGCTGTATCTCATTCCTCCCCCAGAGAAAGCTGCCTATAATGGCATCCATTTCTATATACCACTGAGAAAGGAGCAATAATGGAATATGGGAAAAAGGGTACGTGATCCTGGGGTCCGTAACCATTTTAATGGCAGATATTTTACTGACTAGGGTGAGTAGAAGGGGTCTCCACCTGTCCAACTCTGTCTGGATAGTGGCTAAGAGAGGTGCTAGGTCGGCTTCCCATATTTTATCCATATTTATGGTGATCCGTATACCAAGGTATGTAATGCCATCTGGCACCCATCTCAGATTGTGCTGAGTTGCTATACTGGGGGAGCATTTGCCATTGAGCAGGAGGACCTTAGTCTTGGTCTGATTGAGAGGCAATCCAGAGTAGGTGGCAAATTTGGAAAGGGTATCCAGGGGAGTGGAGATTTCAATGTCTGCCAATAGAACCAGGAGGTCATTGGCGTACATAAGGGTAGAGTACTATGCCTCTCCTATGGTTATTCTTTGATGGATGGATGTTGCCAAATGGCTGCTGCCAGGGGTGCCACAGTAAGAACAAAAAGCAGGGGTGATAAGGGGCAGCCCTGTCAGGTGCCTCTACCAAGGCTTACTGGGGGGGACAACATGGAGTTTGTTAGCACCCTGGCTGAGGGGAAATTGTAGATGGCTCTAACCCAGGCCTGAAACCTGTCTCCAAAGCCCATTGTTTGGAGGACTACAGTACCTGGATGAAGTCCCACTCCAGAGAGTTGAAGGCCTTTTCGAAATCATTTGCTAGTGCTGCAGCCAGGGTGGAGAGAGCCTTTGCCCTGTGCATCAGATTAAACAGCCACCTGATGTGATCTGAGCTGTATCGGCCCTTCACGAATCCCACCTGCGAGGGGTGTGTGAGTCTGGGGAGAAGAGGGTTGATTCTAATGGTGAGTATTTTGGCCAACACCTTACTCTCTGTGTTTAGTAGTGAGATAGGCCTATAACTGGAGGCTTTCTGGGGGGCCTTCCCCTTTTTCAGGAGGATGGTGACTACCACCTTTCACAAAGAAAGGGGAGGGCACCTCCCTTGAGGGCTTCAGTGTAGACCTGTCAGAGGATAGGGGAGATTGTTTGTTGTAGCAATTGCCAAATTTCAAGTAGAAAACCATTTGCACCCAGGGTCTTCCCCAGTTTAAGGGATTTTAAAGTAGCTGCCACTTCCTCAGTTGTGAGGGAAGGGGGGCATCAAGAAGTTGGGCTTGGTTGGGGGTGAGCATAGGGAGAGTCAGATTTTGCAAAAAGGGGGAGACCCCTTCAGGGTTGGGATTTCTAGATGAGGCATAGAGCTTGGAATAAAAATCGGCCAATATTCTGTGAATGCGCTCCATACTTGTTTGGATCTTTCCCTTGTCATCAACCAGCCCAGCAATATGCCTTTCAGCTTGCTGCTTTCTGAGGCAGTAGGCAAGGATCTTGCCTACTTTTTCCCCTCCCTCCCTCCCAGTATTTATGTTTGAGATGGAGTATGGAAACTTCTGCATTTCTGGACAGGAGTTCATTGACTACTATCCTGAGGGCTGCTACATTACGGCCTTCCTGGGATTGGAGGGTGGGGTTAAGCTGGACCTTAAAGCAGGCTTCAGCATTCTTCAGCTGCCTGTCTAAGTCAGCTAAACATTGCTCCCACTTCTTCCTCCACCTGTGAGCACAGCCCACAATGGCACCCATAACGTGGCTTTGAAAGCCTCCCATGTGGTGTCAGATGAGGTTTTTTGAAATGGGGTTCTCCTGAAAGAATGTGCTGGCCCCTTGCTGTAACCAGGGGGCGAACTCGGGGTCTCTTAACAAAAGAGGATCCGGCTACCAGGAGGGGGAGGAGAAGGAGGGTAGACCCCACGTAAAGGATAGTTGGACAGGTGCATGATCTGAGATCACTATAGGGTGGATGGCAGCCGCAATCGCAGCCTTCATGAAGTCTAGGGAGATGAGCCAGAAATCTAGCCGGCTGTGGGAGTTGTGGCCTGGAGAGTGGAATGTATAGTTCTGGCCTCTGGGGTGAAAGGTCCTTCATTTATCCATCAGGGCCAGGTGTTGTTTGAGTTGCTCAAGCGCTCTGGCAGCCCTGGCATGAGGCTCAATGTTGGAAGGAGTTCTGTCTATGAAGAGATCCCCTGTGAGGTTAAAATCCCCCCTATAAGCAACAGGACATTGTCATCAGCTAATACTTCCAGCTCATGGGACAGTGTGTGGAAAAGGGTTGGAGAGTCCTTGTTGGGGCCATAAGTGTTCCCCAGGAGAAGGGAGCCTTCCTGAGTGTTCATCAGTGCCATAACCCACCTCCCTTCTGGGTCTTTCACTGTTTTGGAAACTTACCAGTGAAGGTTTTTTTTGATGAGGATTGCCACCCCTCTTTTTCTGGTTGGGGCTGAGGTGGAGATAACCTGCCCTACCCGCTCCCTGAACAACTGGTCATGATCCCTCAGATTAAGTTTGGTTTCTTGAAGAAAGGCCAAGCCAGCTTGCAGCCTCTTAAAGTGGGAGAGTACCTGTCTTGTTTTAGCTGGGGTGTTCAGCCCCTGCACATTCCAAGTAACTGCAGTTACATCCCCCATTGTAATGCATCAGGGATACCATGTATATTCGAAGCTTTAGGGTAGGGGCAGAGGCTGCGAGCTGGTTGGTCCCCCTCCAGGAGCACCCATGGTAGGGCGGCCATCCGGCAAGGTCTGAGGACAGTACATGGCACATCCAGGGACCTAAAGCTAGCAGTAGCAAATTTATAGATTTGGCCCAGCGTATTTAATGGAGAGCATTTTATGGGGGGGTGCTCTGGTGGGGGTGATCCCTGAGAACTTGGGAGACATTGGCGGATGTGCTAAATCCAGAACACTAAGCCACACCCTGGGTATTTGCTGACAGAGGTTGAGTCAGGTGAGAACATAAGCAGGGGAGACTAGACAACAGCCACACTGCCTCCCGAGGCTTATTAGTCCCATGCTGAGTGGCCTTCGGGAACTGAGCTAGGCATTAGAAGTTCCTTGTGACTGCTCCATTTTGGACAGGCTCATCATGTGGGGCATGGAGGTGCACTTTCAAACAGATGCAGTCTTACATCTGGGGGCCTGAAGCTCACCCCGGCTCTGAAGGAAATGTTCAGGCTGGTTGCTTCTGGGAAAGGGGTCACTGACATCTTCATGGGGCAGATGCTGGCTGCAGATGGCCCCCTCCCAACAGGCTGTAGCTCAAAAAAAGTACAGTGGTTGCAGTGTCATCCCTGTTTTTTCCCTCCCTATATAGGAGTGGGGACCAGAAAAGCAGCATGGATCCACCGGCTAGGATGGTCACGGGATGTGCGGGCTTTGTGGGGGAGCTCTGCAGCAAGGAGGCAGAAAGGACTAGTACAGGTCACTGAAATCAAGGGATGCCTCGGTGCCTAATGTAGTCAGTGTCATCACTCCTCTGTTGCTTTACCCCATGGTATCTCCCGAGCTGATCAGTTACAGTATCTCGGGAAATTCACGGAGAAAGGAACAAGAAGGTGGGTACTTATCTGACTCAATCCTGTCAGAGATCACTGTGGTAGGCAACAGACAGGGTCTACAGAATGTAGACGAGGGCTCTGGCTGCCACTCTGTGGTCCAGACACTGGAGTCTTCTCCCTGGATGGTCACTGTGGAGAACCACTAGGACTCTTGTGCTGAGCCATCCATGATTCTGTGGGGGGGGGGGGGGTGGAGCTCAGATTCATTGTCCCTGGATGGAGATGTCCTGTTGTTGCTCCCCAGAGGTTTTTGACAGCTGCTCTGGGGAGTTGGCACAGAGGCCTCAAATTGGCTGGCTTTGGGGACATTACAGGTGTTGTCACTGCTGGCGTACACCATGCACCGTTCTTCTGGACTACCTCCTCAGAATCTTTCAGTCAGGTGATTTCTCTTTCTGTAGAGCTGGGAGGCATGCCGCTTCCTATTGTGCTGTGGCAGAACCTCCCATGTATCATCTGGAGTGGCCAAACAGTCATCCTTCATTGAGGAGCACACAGGAGACCTCCTGTTGAAATCCAGACTGACTGGTCTCAGAGCTCCATGCTGCAGTGCAGGGTTTCTGAACTCGCTGAGCCAAGTACATCTCAGAAAATCCACCAGCGCTTCAGGGGTGGCAAAGGACAGCAGGATGCCATTATCAACTCACACTGTAGCTGGATATCTCAATGAGAAGGTGAGTCCCACTCTATGCACAATATGGCAATCCTCCGTGTAGGCCCTGCACCTATCAGACCGGTCCTTGTAGTAGTCAGGGTAGATGTTGATTTTGTGAGTGTGCCATACCAATTGTTGGATTTCTTGGGACTTGATCATCGCCATCTCCTTATCCCTGAAGTCCAGGAATCTAGCAATGATCGGCCAGGAATTTTCATTTTTTTCTGGCATGGGGCAAGGGAGCAGAGGGCTTGCTCCACCTGTAGCTGTTTGAGATGGTCCAGCTTTAATATTTCTGCCATGGCCTGTTGTAGAAACTGTTCTGTGTTCTGCCCCTCGGCCTACTCTGGGAACCCTAAGAACCGGAGATTGTTCCAACTCCCACTGTTCTCCAGATCATCTATTTTATCTTGCAGTTTTTGTATGATCTGGTGGTGTTCCCAGAATGTAGCTGTGTTGTTCTGCACTTTAAGCTCAGTGGCTGCTGCCCAATGCTCACTCTGAAAGATCCTTGCCTCCAGAGATTGCAGGACTCATATTGTGTGACTTGTGGCCAGGGTGACTTGGGCCATTTGGGATAAAAGCTGCCCAAACATCCCCTCCACTGATGAATTGTCCCACACCACAGGTTGAGGAGGCTGGGCCATGCTGCTTGATAAGGGCCCCACTAACCTCAGTACGAGTTCCTCTCTGGATTATCTGCTAAACCTTTTCAGAAAGTTGGAAAATTTGATATTATTAGGATCCCTGCACTCTGCTGCACAGCTTGTGATGTTTGGAATAGTGAAGTTTGTTAGGATGTGGTTGGATATATTAGGTATTTTCCCATCAAGGCTGGAAAGCCTGTAGCTATGCTGCCATCTTAGCTAGCGCCCCAGTGGCAGTCTACTCTTCATGTTAATCTTATTTCTTTCTGGCTACTTACCTTTTGTCTTGAATTGTCAGTGATTCAGCACAGCTTATCTACCCCCCGGACCTTTGTTTGATCCAGCCCAGCTCTGTTCTCTCCCTTCCTCAGCCCGATTACAGCACGTCAAGGCAGGTCAGGTGGGCGAAGATTTTGCAGGAGGAAAGTACACCACAGAAATCCTGAAGCATTAAAAGGGTTCCCCAGGCTCGATCGGTTCAGTCTCCATCTTAGCTAACCACAAGCCATCTATCATCCACTTCAGAGCCACTAGCTCCTGGCAACTATATGTCTGATTAGCAGAACCCAGCATCTCAACAAACTCTGTTGGTGCTTGCCAGTGATTCTCTCCCTGGTTTGATATCTCCTCTACCACTCACCACTTCAATTCCTCATCAAGTAACAGTCCCTGAATTGGCAGGGATCAAAACAGGACTGCCTAAAAATTGTTTGACTCTGGAACAAGTAAATGCTCCTATGTCTCAAGCATCAATGACCACAACTTTACAGCCCTCAACATCAATGAAACTCCCTCCTAGGCAGCCCATGGCCTCCATGGAGTGTGCCGATTCATTAGTGTGAATTCTACAGAGGAGATTACACAATCCCCCTTCAGAAAATATGAAGACCACTGTGATGAACCCCAGCTTTACCTGTCTGATGGAAAACCAGAACAACTCAGGTGCCATCGCCTCCATGATCACGCTGGAGCACCTGGCTGAAAGCTTGGACCTACAAGCAAAGCTGAGGGAGACGGACCACTCTCTACAGCCTGCCCAATTTGAAAGGGAGCTACCCTCATGCACAGGAAATGTCACTTTTAATGATCCCCCTGCTACAGTCTTGCAGGAAACATTTGGGGCAGGCTCTTCTGCTATTCAACTTTCATTTTACAGACCACTACAATCTGAACCCTGTTACTTGCCAGAAGCTGCAAACCCTCTCACAAATTGGAGACTAGTTGGGTGACAAAAGAAAAGTCATGCAAACTTTAATAAAATAAATGATGCAATCTTCACAGAAAATA
This sequence comes from Neoceratodus forsteri, assembly GCA_016271365.2. NCBI lineage: Eukaryota > Metazoa > Chordata > Ceratodontiformes > Ceratodontidae > Neoceratodus > Neoceratodus forsteri. The sequence goes on along the minus strand of CM057458.1, from coordinate 978,237,980 downwards.
GTAACAACCGGAAGAGTGTCCCTACCTCCTGCTTTGTAAATGCTTCTATTTCTGTACATGGTTCCACTTTGGTCAAAAAAATAGTAAGCTTTCCCTCTCCATTGCTACATGATCCTGCAGCTATACCCTCTTGCCATAATCTCAAGGACACTTCTAACTCCCTAACTATAACTACAAATACCAAATGCTTGTGCAGAATTTCTCCCAGCCAATTCAATCTGAACCTCAAATTTCCAGTTCACATGCTGCAGATTTTGAAAAAGAGGTTCTGGCAGGGATTTCAGCCATACCAAAATATGTGGGTATACTTACTGAGGCTACTGCAGGTAATAACATTAAACTAGAAGCCTTTACTTTATGAACTGTGGGAATAGAAAATCAAGTGTGTATGCTGGAGGATACTATCGATCCTATAAAAAAAACGATTGCACTTCATTCAGCGTAATTAAAAGCGCTCATTAAAAAAGGCCCAGGATCAAGAGGATAGATCCAGATGAGGTCATTTGAAGCTAGGTTCAATACCTGAGGCGGCAGAAGGCATAGGAGATCCTGTCCCTTTTTTGAAGAATTATTGATATTGACAGCTGGAAGATCATATCCAAACCATACAGCTTGACAGGGCTCAAAGAAGCAGTGGGTCTAAGCGCTCTGCTAATCTTGACTGTTCCCGGTTTGTGTATGTGAAGCCACATAGATTTCAAGATACAGAACTTATACTAAGAAAAGCTCACACAGAGAAAGGTCCCTCAACAAAAGGAATTACATTTCAAGTCTTTCCTGTTTTTAGTGTAGAGACCATGAATGATAGGAAATCTTTCAATACTGCCATTTACATCCTGAGAGCAAATCAATCAATCAATCAATCAATCAAATCTTTATTAAGCCAGGTGAGACACCGTTGAGCAGAAGCTCATTTTCAAGATGGACCTGGACACAAGCAAAATTATACAGAGACATGGGACAACAAAGTATACATGATTAATAACAGCAAGTGACTACATTCAAAAAATAGACAAGCACCATTACAGAGAAGTCTAAACACAGTTTACAGAGGCAATACAGATATAACTTGTACACACAATGCATGTGATGGCATACACAAACTTTTTTTTGTGCTTCTTCCTTCATGGGAGCATGCACTATCTTTCCGATCCCAAGGAAACTGAAAGTGTTCTTAAAAACACTCTTAATGAAGATCATGGACAAGGTCCCCCACACTATTAGGGCTTTTATCATTCACACCCAGGATGCACTTGGAATCAAGCAGTACTCTGCTCAGCATGCCTTCCTGGTAAAAATTTATATAAATAAACACCCTGCCTCAAGCTCCTTTTTGCTGCCCCAGCAAGCCCTGGAGGTACAAAACTAATTTGTACCATTAATGTGGTATGAAGATGATACTGCTGTTCCTGAAACTAGTGGGACTTGAATTTTCATTAGACATTTCAGCTACTGATGGTCCAATTTATTGCTTTGTTAAAGTTGATATTAATATCCTTAAGTTTATGGTCAATAGACGGGAAAAATACAACTTTTTTGGTGGGGGGGGTGATACATATTAAGTTAAAAAAGAAAAAATATGTAAGTTAAAAAGGAAAAAAATATGTAAGGGGTAGATAATTTGGAAGCTATAACTTAACTTGTTTGCTTATCTATCTTCCCAGATACATTTCCTATATACTGTATGTACCATGGTATATGGTACAAGGAGCAAGGAGCAGGCTGTGGCACCATGCTTCTCCAACTCTTGTTTTCTTTCTGCTCTAGAATTATTTTCTTTGAAGCAACAGGGCTCGGTCTAGTTTTCCTGTCTCACAAGGTAACTGGGTCATATAAGGCAGTCTTAGATCAGCATTAAGGGGTTGAAGGGTGGGCTGAAGAGAGGTTTTCTTTATTGGGGTGGTGGGCAGTTTAGGAGAAAATTTAGGGGGAACTTCATTTTGCAAGTGATTCCTTGTATATACTATATGGATAAATTCTTTGTTAGGTACGGGTTAGATTGATATGCGTGAGTGTTCAGTCATGGCACATCGAAGGCTTTGTTGTTTAGTTGATTGCAGGGAGATCTTTGCTGTTAAGATACATAGTAGTGCAGCAACCATTAACCCTCTCTATATCTGGATAAAGACCAAAAACTCAGATCCAGCTAAACCACAGAGAAGTAGACAAAAAGGAAAGCATACTTTAAGGGGAGTGGCCATAGTCCAATCAAGAGCTGAAGCACACTAAGCAGAAACTGGAAATAATGGCCCACTCATCCAGATTCTCTTCAATACAAAATAATTTTATTTTCATAACATCCAGGCCAAAAATGTCCTATGTTCTGGGAATACCCTTCATCAGGGAGTCTGGTTCTAATAATAACAAGCATTTGTCAATGCCAAACTTTTGCTTGCAGGTATTTGCATTGGTGTTTGGCATTTATGTAGGCCCCCCCCAGTTGTATCCTTGTCCCTTTAGCATCCATATCCCAACAGAGTACGTCTCTGCAGCTCCTCTTGCATCTGATCAACATTTCACCCTCATACTTCTTAAGTATCTGTTTTAGGAACCCTAATGCCCTGGGCGTGCTCAAGGGTATGAGCCTGTGTGGAAACTGCGCAACCTGTGCTTGTAACACAGTCATTAAGTGGAATTATTTCACCAAATTTTCAACATAGGCATTTTGTCACCTCTGGTCATGAACACTGTCACTATGATTCTCGTACTGTGTACTGAACTCTGATTTCCCACAGCAACCTCGCTATTCTGCGCTGGAAGTGTGAAAACTCATTTTAGCCATGATGTGAAGAATGACAGCTATACTGTTCATAAGGAGGTGTGAGAAAATGCAAATGTTGAAAATCTGGAGTGAAAATATGACAAATTAGCGAAGGTTAAGAGCGTGCATGCAAACTGCACAACGCATGCTAGTAAAACAGTCATTTTTTTGAATTTTTGCACCGAATTTTCAACATAGGCATTTTAGGATATCTGCTCATGAACAGTGTCACTGGGATTTTCTTACTCTGTACCAAACATGATTTCCCACAGCGACTGTTCTATTGTATTCCAGAAGTGCGAAAACACATTTCGGCCAGGATGTGAGAAATGGCAGCTGTACAGGTCATAAGGAGATGTGGGAAAATGGCAATGTTGAAAATCTGGAGTTAAAATATTGCAAATTCACGAACTTACGACGGTGAGTAGAAACTGTGCAATGCATGCTCGTAACAGCCATTTTATGGACTTTTGCCACCAAATTTTCAACATACGCATTTTAGGACCTCTGCTCATGAACAGTGTCACTGTGATTGTCTTACTCTGTAGCGAACACTGATTTTCAGCAGAGACCACGCTATTTTGTGCTGGACACGCGAAAACACATTTTGTCCAGGATGTGAAAAATGACAGCTACACTGTTCATGAGGAGGTGTAGAAATATGCCTAAGTTGAAAATCTGGAGTGAAAATATTACAAATTTGTGAACTTACGAGTGTGCGTGGAAACTGCACAATGCACACTTGTAAAACAATCATTTTTTGAAATATTTTCACCAAATTTGCAACATAGGCTTTTTGAGAGCCCACCTCATGAACACTGTCATTTCATTAATCATTCCCGAAAGGTGATTCCGTGCAGTGACTGAGAAATCACCTTTTGGGACTGAATAACACTATGACAGTGACTGAATTCATGAGAAGGGGTTTCAAGAACCCCATGTTGAAAATTTGGTGCCAAAAGTCAAAATAATGGCCAAGATATCCACCTAAGTTCAGCTGATGTATGTTAATTGCATACATGCTACCATCGCTGATTGCAGGGGACCTTTTGTTAGAAGGGAAGACCAACACAACCGAACTGCTGTCATACACAGTTCAGCATGTATTGGTCTGGTAGGTTCGCACCTGCTACACTGAGCACTGCATTGGGGAGGAGGGTCACGCACCTCCAAAAAATCATGCTGTTGCAAGATGTTCCTTGCGCATGCATGCAAGCGAACGTAAAAACATATATAGCACAATATTATTTACATTTTAACATCCATGCTATCTACTTCTAATACTGGGGGGGATATAACAACAACACTTACATCAAGTTATACTATTTCTTTCTTTTGTTTTAGATTTACTATCAATGTACTTTATAGTTTGTGCTTCCTTAAAATAAATAAACATGATAGCTAGTCAGTACTTTTTATTTTTTCTTATTTTCATCACTTCAAAAAATATATGTTTTTAAAATAATATGTGATGTATAAAAACAATTCATATCCTTAAGTGCTGTATCAGCTCATATTTTGAAACTGTATCCTGTCTTTAAATAGCTCCTGCAAAAAAAAATATATGCATTTACTAATAATATATATTTATTTATACAACATATATCTGGGGATAAATTCATGGATAAAAAGTAGTATGTTAGGTCATGGAGATATTACTATGGCCATGAAGATATCATTGATATCTCCATGTTCCTATACGTCATAGTGATATCTCCACATTCCTATATGTCATTCAACTGAAAGTGAAAGTTTTTTACTTTCCATTGTGCAGGCCTCCTTCTTTAAAACCCGCCCCCCCCCAACCACACACACACACACACACACACACACACACACACACTCACCCCTCTATCTGGTTGATCCCTGGTATTATTTCTATCTAAAAATGTAATTTAAGCACTTATCTGGTTGCTACTGCCACTATGACATTCAGTCGGGAATGATATTACTTTCAATTTCCCCCTTGAAGGTTGCGTGAGCGAGTGGTATGAAGATCGAGCTGTTAAGAAATAACGGCAGTTCATTGTAAAGAAGTCTGTACCCATTTAGTTAAAAAAAAACCCTCTGCAGTTCTGTATTGATTTTCGGGAAGCTGCCCGAATATATTCAGAAGACAGAGAGAGTGAGAGAGCAAGTCGGCAGCTTCACAACAGTAGGAGGACCCATGAGCGTTTGTTGCTATAGCAACACATACTCGTGCTTCCTCCTCCTTCTCTAACGCTGCCGACTCACACTCTCTCTGTCTTCTGAATATAGTCAACAGCTTCTCAGAGAGAAATACAGAACTGCAGATTTTTTTTTTACTGAATGGGTACAGACCTCTTTACAATGAACTGCTGTAATCTCCTAATTGACCAATCTTCCTACCACTCGGTCGCGTTACTTTTAAGGGGGAAGGTGAAAGTAATATTCTCGGCTGGATGTCACAGTGGCAGGATCAACAAGATAGGTGCTTAAATTACATTTTTAGATAGAAATAATGGCAGGATCAACCAGATAAGATTCTTTACATCATATTAAACTGGCAGAATCTACCATAAATATATTTTTATTTTATATAACATGTCATGTCTTGTATTCTGGGTTGGGGTGTGTTTTGGTTTGTGTTCAGGAAGGTATTCCATTACAATTTGGCCCAAACATATGTTTGTATAAACAGAACATGACAGGGCCTGAGTGAAGATATCATATATTTATCTTCACTTGAGGCCAATGACATCAAGATATCTCACTCATGAGATATCATGATGTCATTGGCCTCTCATGAAGATAAATATGATATCTTCACTCAGGCCATGTCATATCATATATATATATATATATATATATATATATATATATATATATATATATATATATATATAATTTATCTGATTTCCTCTAAATTAAGCATCCTGTTACTTCAACAAGTGGTTTAAATTGTAGTCTGACCTGTATCTTGTAATGTGCTTCAACAGACTTCATTTCTATTCTATTCTATTCTATTCTGTTCTATTCTATTCTATTCTATTCTTAGCAGCATTCCCTTTACCAGCTCATTAAAGAAGTGTGATGTTTGTTATAAACAAGCAGTGAGGTGGCAGCAAACAGCTAAGCAATTAGAATTTGAATAGATTTAAATGTAAGAGAACGTGTGGGGTTAGTGTGGAACATAGGTCTTGCAGAATACATGCATATAAAATAAAATTTAGAGAGAGATGTTAAAGACTTTAAGGTTTGAGTGTTAAACCTGTATTTGCTTATGAAAGACAAGTTAAGGAGTGTTTAACTAATGAGCTAGTAAAGAGAATAACATCATATGCATTAGATGTTGTTCTACATGGTGAAGCAGTCTTTTCCCATGATAAAGGAAACATGTCTAGATATATGTATTTCAGGACAGTGATACTTAACTTTTAAAGGAACAAGTATGATGCACTCTTTTAGAAAGAGCTGATAAGAATAGCTTCTGGCAGTGCTGGTGGGGTCGTCTGAGTGGTTGCCAGAAACTGTTTATTTTATGTTTAGTCTTTCTGTAATCTGTGTTCTTAATTTCTCCACCCTCTAGTCCCCACAATAAAAATAATAAAACACCCCCAAAATATAAAAAAAATCATAAAAATAAAAAATATATATTTGTCTGTAATTTTCATCTCTTCTTTCTCTATCCTCTTTCATAGTATTGTCTTGTTCTTTTGGCTGTCCCTTGCCTGTCCCGTTCTGCTCTTTCTTTAATTTTTACACATGATGAACCGCTTTCCTTCCTTTTGTTTTTGTTACTGATTCATGTGTACTCCTACTATCCACAAATATCAAGCATTTGCCGCATTAAATAAATTGTTTCCCGATGCAATGTGATGATGTGTGACTGGTAGTTGTGTGCAATCACCAACCACCCAAAGAAGTGCAAAGCCATAACGCAAACATGAGCTATTCTCCTGAGAAGTTCAACATAAATCTATTTTAAGCAGTTAACATGTTTACTGCATTTGCCAGAAATGTCAAGTTGTGTCCCCAGAGAGAAAATGCTTCCCTTCTGTCAAATACTGTTGCCACACACACCTGAGTAGGCGGTGCAAACCACATGTGAAATTTGCAAAAGAACTTAAACATAATTATGGTACTAAGCATTTTTGGGCCTGCCACCCCACCACCACCACCAGCACTGTGCAAGAAATGGAAAGTTGTGTCCCCAGAGAGAAACATTCTTCCCTTCAGTCAGATACTGTTGCCGCACACACCTGAGAAGGTGATGCAAAGCAAATGTGAAACTTGAAGGAGAACTTAAACATATTTCTCATACTAAGTATTTTTGGGATGGCTATCCCACCACCAGCCAGCCAGCACCAAATATATGTCCTCCTCCTCACCTGCGCCTCCATCTCCCTCATGTAGTGCCGGGTGTATTTGGCTTACATTGCCTGCTGATTTGGATGGACCAGAAACCACTGCCACTGGCTGCCTTCTGGTGTTGATGCCACCAAACTGGGTGCCTGTTTTTAAGGTGTGTATGTTGTCCACCTGTGCCGAGATGACTACCATTCTTACCCCTACTTACTCGGGTTTGACATAGTTGGCAAATTGTCACTGTCTCATCAGATGGGTCTAGTACATAAAAATCCCACACTAGGGATTTATGGGGTCTTGTATTTACTTGGTGCCAAGATGACTGGGATAGCAAAGAAGAAAATTTAGTCTTTGTTATGGTGTGGGGTGACTGGAAAAATGGGACAAACAGTGCTAGGGGGTCCTTTTCTGTGGTGGTTATAGCAGTTAAGGCAACAGGAAAGATATGTTCTGTGACTCCCTGTTTTGCCCTTTTCTTTTCAGGCTCCCATGAGGGATCTGTATTGCTTGACACATCATCCACATTATAGTCTGCAAAAAAGCTAGCATTCTTATCATCCTCTGCAGGTCTGTCCTCTTCAGTAGTAACAAGCTCTGTGACAGGCACAGGTACCACCTCTTCATGACTGGAGTCCTCATGTTGCTCCACATGTACCACCTCACCCTCACCCACTGTCACTGGACACACATTATCAGGCTCCACCTCTGACCCACCATCACCAACAGCACCACTTTCAAATTGCACTTCAAAATTAACCGCCTCCAGGCCCACAGTTGTTGATTTGGTGGTGGTGCTGCTGCTTCCTGTCACTGTGTCACTTGACATTGACACATCTGTCACCATATCTGCCACAGATTCAGCACATAAAAACTTAGAGGCAAGAAAGTCAACACCAGGGCAATATACATTTCTACTACTGCTACTGCCTGCCACAGTATCATCTGAATGCTGTCCCTCTGGTCTCACTGACATGTTTTTAGTTCCTGCACCACTATTAGGGATCACAAAATGAGCAATGTTCTTTGTTGCTGCTCCACAGGCTCTCCCTTTAGTTGCCCTTTTCTTCCCAGTCATTCTTCAGTGCATGCAGGGACACAACAGTCAATCTGGTTAAATCGCAGCCAGGAGGACAGTGATTTTTATTTCAAAAGGTGTGCTGGCAGGGACACAACAATCACTCTGGTTAAATCGCAGTCAGGAGGATAGTGATTTTTTTTCCTAGTACAGATGTGCATGCAGGGACACACAACAATCACACTGGTTAAATTCGCAATCAGGATGACAGTGATTTTTTTCTAAATAAAGGTGTGCCGGTAGGGACACAACAATCACTCTGGTTAAATTCACAGTCAGGACAGTTGTTTTTTTTCTAGCACAGGTGTGCATGCAGGGACACACAACAATCACTCAGGTTAAATCGCAATCAGTAGGACAGTGATTTTTTTTTTCTAAATAAAGGTGTGCCTGCAGGGACACAACAAGCACTCTGGTTAAATCACATTCAGGAGGACGGTGATCTTGTTCCCAGCAGAGGTGTGCTTGCAGGGTCACACAACAATCACTCAGGTTAAATCACAATCAGTAGGACAGTGTTTTTTTTTTCTAAATAAAGGTGTGCCTGCAGGGACACAACAAGCACTCTGGTTAAATTTGCAGTCAGGAGGACAGTGATCTTTTTTCCCAGCACAGGTGTGCACACTGGGACACACATCAAGCACTCTGGTTAAATTGCAGTCAGGAGGACAGTGATTTTTTTTCTAAATAAAGGTATGCTGTCAGGGATACAACAATCACTCTGGTTAAATTGCAGTCAAGAGGACAGTAATTTTTTTCCTAGCACAGTTGTGCATGCAGGGACACACAACAATCACTCTGGTTAAATTCACAGTCAGGAAGACAGTGATTTTTTTTCCTAGCACAGGTATGTACTCAGGAACATAGAACAATCACTCTGGTTAAATCGCAGTCAGGGGGACAGTGATTTTTTTTCCTAGCACAGGTGTGCACGAAGGGACACAAAACAATCACTCTGGTTTAATCACAGTCAGGAGGACAGTGATTTTTTTTCTTAAGAAAAGACAGGGCACTGGCCCTCTGAGTTGGTTCTGAAGACAAGTGTGCCTTCTAAATTGCTCCTACCTGTTCCTCACACAAGCCACCATAACACTACTTCTCTATTAACAGAAAACTAAATACTTCAAGTAAAGGATAAAGGAGAAAATCAACACAAAAAAGTACTGTGTGTGCAAAGGACACTCACAAACACAGTTTTGAAGCAATTTGGCCACCAAAATGCTTTTTTTATATAATGCTTTTAGATTTTGACTCTAAGCTACAAGCACAAGATCTGCTGTCTAAGTCTCTGTCCAACACACTACACTCACAGAATGACCAAACTGTCTTCTCATTGGCAGTTCAGCAACATGTGACCTCTTATCCCATGGTGTATTATAAACTTCGCTTCTTATGCTGAACTTCAACAGTGAAGTTCCAGCTTCATGGATCGGGGACACTTCTACTATTAACTTTAACGTGTTTCGAAGTTTTTGACTTTGAAATTTTGTGAATCTGCCAACAGTCTTCGAAGTCATACTTTCAAGTGTGAAAACTTAGTGGAAAAGTGGAAATCTGCAAATTTTTACACAGAATTTTCCCAACTTTGCATACCTCTTACCTTAACTAACTGTTATGGCCCTAATATCAGTGACCTTGACTTTTTCACCAACTTTGTTTTTGATTTAGTTATGTTTGAGGGTCCTTACATTCTTGGGGGGGGGACTTCTATGTGGCTCTAAATTGCTAATTAGACAAATCTTCCTCATTTATTGATAACATGATCAACATTAGAAAAATTTTAAGGGAATATATGGAAGATTTGAAACTTGTTGATCACTGGCATGAAACTAAATTCGAGGCACAAATCTGCTATCAGAGCTACTCTCAAACTTACTATTTTTTAATATCTCAGCCCCTTCAGAATCAGATTTCCCATATAAAATACCATAATATCTTTATCTCATATCATGCGCTGGTGGAACTTTCTTTACATTTTAGGCAGCTTCATACTGATAGACAATGGTCAATGGACCCTACACTTTTTAAAGACACATATTTTTTGGAAGGTACTGTATATAAAAACTCGATAATAGAATTCTTTCAGGTTAATCAGCCTGAGAAAACAGCATCTTCTGCCTGCTGGGAAGCTTTTAAAGTTGTAATAAGGGGGCACTGCAATTAACTACATGTCTCAAAAATGGAAAAGAAATAAACACACAATGGAAGCTTTAGAGAAAGAACTGACTCACTTACAATATTTGCATATGACTTCTCATGACCCTGAACATTTTCATCAACTACTACTTGTGAAAGATCAACTTAATAAATTTTCCTCAGTGGAAGAAAATAAAAACATTCTCCTGACCAGAGCCAAATATTATGCACTAGGGGACAAAGTCAACAAAGTTATGGCCCTACAATTACAAAAGAAAAAACAAAATAAGACAATCTTTTCAATTCAGGATGAATGACAAAAGATTACAAAAGATCTATTATAAATCAATAAAATCTTTTACAACTGTTATTGAAATTTATACCAGAACAACTGCAGTAAGTATCCTGACTCTGTGAACAAATTTATCTCCAAGATTAATCTTCTGCAACTGCATCCAGATCAAAAACCTCAGCTAGATGCTCCCTTCACTATGGAAGACATTCTGATGGTAATTAAAAATCTGTCTTCAGGTAATGCACATGGTATGGATGGATTTCCAACCGAAATATACCAACATTTTGCCACCCTCCTAGCTAAACCATTATTATATCTTTTTAATGATACAATAAATACCGGAACATCACCACCTTCTTTCTATGATGCAAAAACTGTGGTCTTTGTCGAAGAGGATAAATGACCTGATCTAATCACCTCTTATCATCCCATTTTATTCCTCAACACTGACATGAAAATCATTGCTAAACTTCTAGCTATTAGGCTGGAAACAGTCATCCTTTTTCTCATTCAACCCAATCAAAATGGATTTATAAAAAATAGGAAATTAGGAGCTAATGTAAGATCAACTAACATTACTGATCTCTGTAAACAACAACTGGCCCTCATTCTTGCATTAGGTGCAGAAAAGGCCTTTAATTGGGTTGAATGGAACCACATGTGGCAAGTGTTAGAAAAGTTTTGATTTGAACAAAATTATATGAATTGGATTAAAATTCTTTATAACTCTACAAAAGCCATGGTTCAGATTAATAAAAACATATCTAGTAGCTTTTCTTTACCCAAAGGTACAAGGCAGGGCTGTCCTCTGTCCTCACTCCTGTTCACTCTAGCTTTAGAGCCTCTAGCTGAAGCCATTAGCAACTCTTACACAATCAAAGGAATACATACTGGAGACCAAGTACATGAAATCAGTTTTTATGTGGATGGCACTTTGATTTATTAATCCAATCCATTCACATCCTTTAATGCCTGTATGTCCTTAACAAAAAGCTTTGGAGGACTCATCAGGCTATAAAAACAATATGGCCAAAATTGAAACACTTCATTTAAATCCCACAAGTATTACTCTTCTCCCCTACAGAAATACAATCAAATATATCAGATAGAATTAAAAATGTGGGTGTTAACATATCTAAATCCATGCTCTTCTCTAACCCGCAAAACAAGAAACGGCAAATCCCACTCACCATTAATACATACCTGGGAAATACCCTTGAACAAGTGCCAATTTTCAAATATCTTGGAATCAACTTTGATCAAGGCCTAACCTTTGCAACTCACATTGATAGTACAGCAAAAACTATTAATCAGCGAATTGGGATTCTGTATCAGAACCGACAGCTCCTTACCCATTCTGCACTGAGGATTGCCATCCAATCCTCTATCATCTCAGTCGTTGACTATGGCTTAGTTATATATGGATCTGCCACTACTACAGCACTTAGTCGCATTACAACATCCCTAAATAAGGCCTGTCGGCTGCTCACTGGTGCACATCGACGTACCCCACACATGTGAACTCTATGCTGACTCAGGTTGGTTGCAACTCTCAAACCGGATAAAGTACCTTACCTGCCTGATGGCGAAAAAATCCACTCTGGGCCTCACTCCACCTTGTATCCAAGACCTGTTATGCCCGAGCGCTAGTACCCATTTTACCAGAAGATCAGAACACCAGCCTCTCCAAGTCCCCCGATGCCGGACTTCTCAGGGACAAAGATCATTTGCCTATCGTGCCACCAGCTGGCTAAATGCCCTCAGCACTCATATTACTGCCTCCACCTCTCTAGGTATTTTCAAATCAAGGCTGTTCTCTCACCTTGCCACCTCCAGCTCCTGTGACTGCCCTGATTAAACCTCCTATTTTCTCACTACCCACCCTGTTCCGTTATTTGACAAAGACATGTTTGGGAAACCTTTTCTCCTGCTATTGTCTGCTCCCCACACCTTTCACTTACCCTCTCTGTTCTGGACTTTTTCCCTATTTGTTTCTCCTAATCTGGCATGACCTCTTTCTTGTAATAATAATGTGATTATTGATATCTATGTCCTTTTGCACAAATGATTTGATATGTATTTGTATATGTTTTCTCACTCTTGACACAGCACAAATTGTTGTGTTATCTATGTAACCTTTTTTGTACTGTACCTAATTGACGTGGAACCTTTGTAAAAGAGCCTCTGGCTCAAAGGTAGTAATTCCTAGAACAATAAACTAAACTAAAGATCTCTTGCTCCTCTATGAAAAAAAATTTATTCCACTCATTAGACTAATTAGAGAAGATCTTAAATGGTTAACACTTCTGCTCATTTTAATTGAGAGATGTAATGGTATTAAAATGAATGTTCTTCCATGTTTTCTTTTCCTGTTCCAGTTACTTCCCATAATAATTCCTGATGCTTTCTTTAAAGAGTTAGATAAAATAGTCTGTAATTTTATTTGGAAACAAAGAAAACCAAGACTTAGTTTAGATAAATTAAGACTACTAATAATTCCATTCCCTAGTGGTCTAGTGGACCCCCCCCACCCTGGCAGGCAGTGCTCCACCGCCTCTCTCTCTCCCATCCCATTCCCAAGCCATCAACCAGCACAGTCCCAGCTTACCTTCACAGCTGGCCACTGACTGAGCTATCACTGAGTGCATACTGTATACAGTATGTGCTCATTAATTGACAGCTCAGTGAGTGAGCTGTCAGTCAATGAGCAGGTACTGTACACAGTAGGCACTCGGTGATAGCTCAGTCAATGGCCAGCCATGTAGCCCCTGTATAACACATTGCCAAGTGACTAGAATAAGACAGAAGGACCTACAAGTTTGTTCCTTGCTCAGCACGATACTTAATGACCAGCAATGCTGTAGGACAGAGGGGAGCACTGCAAGAAATCATTCTTCAAATAATCAAAATCCAATGAAGTCATGATGGGAATGGTCAACAATACACATACCAGCAGAGATAAATAACCCCACACCCTTCTCAGTGGCCCAAGTAATGAGAAGAGCCCCAGCTAAAGAGATTAAGAAAAAAACATTCTCTTGGTCTAAAAATCACAAGACTGCCTTACTGGACAATGATAAAGAGAGGGAGTACCAGGCATAAACTTGAGGACCATAAGTCAGGTTCACAGGGCATTGGAAATTACCTCTTGTTCCCTGGAAACTTACAACATCTCCCTGCAAGGCCAGTGACAGGGACTCCCCATAATTGCCCCTCTATAACTTAGGTAGAGATCCTGTGCTGAGATCCATAAATTCCAAGAGCTGGTTCCACAGGACCTTCTCCCCCCCACTGCCCATTCTAGAATGAATGGGCTCACCCTGCAGGGCCAACCCCGGTGTTATCCAGATCCCCAGGCTCCCTGGACTGAGGGAGCTGGACTGCCTAGAGAATGAAATCTAGTCCAAGAGATGGAAAGCCTTTATGGAAAATGGAAACTTCCACTGGCTAGTAGATCTTGTATTGGTTTTATGTTGTGTGGGTGAGTTTTTTAGTCGCTGACCAGCAAGTGACTAAAAAAATGCCTGAACACACCATAGCAAGAAACATAAGAGCGATCACCACAAACAGCAATGGTTGCATAAAACTCCCTCTACCAGACATTAAAACAACCTTTTTTGTGGGGGGCTGTGCCCCCCCCACACCTCCCAACTTAATGATTCTAAACTCCAGGTGGAGGGGGTACTTAGAAAAATAATAGAAAACCCGAGGACAAAAAAAAATCTTCCTCCACACCGTGACCCAAACCCGGCTTTTCGAGCAAGACTGTGGCTCTAACCACTATGCCACATGGCCAGTTTGCCAGGATTAGGCCAAACAAAGCATCATATCCTCTTCAAGTGAGTCCAGCTTACTACTACACTCACTCTGCATTGCAGCTCAGCATTATTTCACACTAGCTCTTGTTCCAAGCTCTTTCACTGAGTTGCTCAAATTGAGACAGTCAATAAAACTCACTCAGAACACTGTACACCTCTTGTATCTGTACCTGTACATGTATATCATCTTATCTGACCTAGTAAAATCATGTACTGGACTTCCCTCACCTAACTCAAATTCTGTTCCTCTTTTTACCTTGTAAAATAGTTCTCATGACTAATAATGTGATCATTTCTACACCCTGGATGTCTCGTCCATTGTTTCAACAATTTTTGTAATTGCCCTTTATAACTCCTTTTTTCATTTTGTCCCACAATATCTATACACTGTGGCCAGGATATTCAAAGGGGTTGCGCATGGTGCAACACAGTTGCACTGGCACAGTCCCGCATTGCGCCCCAGTGGGATATTGAAAGGGCAGCCAGGTGCAGTGCAAATCCCGATGCACCAGGGCGCAATGTAAATGTATGCGGTGCAGATGCAGGGGGCGTGCCCATGCATATGGGGCACATCCCGATATTCAGCCTTGGATGTGCGGCGCATATGCTGGTGCAACCCCGCAGTGCGCTGGATAGGGGGGCTCAAAGTTGAGCCCGTGAGGAGTGGTAACAACTCCCAGCCACCCACAGATGGGCTGCTGTATTCATGGTGCAACACAGCAGCCACAAGCCATGGGTGACCACCTGCCCACCCAGAACACCATCCACAAGCACACACATATCCCTGGTAGTCCAGTGGACCCCCCTCCCAAGTCCCGATGCCCTGAAAACTGTTAAGTTAGACGGTCCTTGGTAGTTTAGTGGACTCCCTCCCTCCCGAGTCCCCGATTCCCCGATGAGTGTACTGTGAGACAGTCCCTGGTAGTCCAGTGGCCTCCCTCCCTCTGTGTCCCTGATCACTGGAATAAGGCCGTTATCCAAGTCCTTGGTAGGCTAGTGGTACCCCCCCACCTGTTGCTGTGATCATGGTACAGTGCTATATCATATATCCCTGGTGATCCAGTGGCACCCCCAACCCCTCCCATCCATGCAGCACCCCTTGCCCACCCCGCTTCCCTCCCATCATCGGTGGGCGGCTGCAGCCCACCTGCATACCACCTGGCCACCCGCTGAATGACAGATGCAGTATGGGCTGTAAGCCCATTGTTCAACAGTGTGGACCAGTAGGGCACAGCCCTGCCCATCTATCCGATCGGCCGAGTGGTGAAGTAATATCGCAGTGGCTGTAACCACTCGCCCGATGATAAGTGAGCAGAAATCTTTCTGTGAGGGTGAGGATATGATGTAACACTATGCTGTGATCATGGCAGTGGGTGGAGGCTCTGAGACGGATGTATATTCCAGCAATCATGGACACAGGAGGAGAGACACTAGACTACCAGGGATAATGACATACCATGTGATCATGGCTACAGGGCAGGGGATGCCCCAGGATCCCCACAGCACACTTCATGCTGTGCAGGGCACCAGTCGCAAGTCACCGGCCTGCCCTGTGCATGGCATGCAAATGGGGCCATAATGACCAGCAAATGGCCCCATTTGTGCCTTGCATATTTTATGGCCTCATTTGCATGCCCCCTGCTGAATATCATGGGTAATGTGCCTAGCACAACTGAACATGCACTGGCACATCCCTGTGCTCCCTATCTGTAGCTTGCGCTGGCACAGTGCCACTGCACCAGGTGCGTTATGTGCGCCGACCTTGCCATATTCAATGGTGCTGCACCATGGTGCATAACTGTTGAATATCACCTGGTTCTGGCCCCGGTGCATCCCAGTTGCACTGCGCCCAAGCTTGCACCCCTGCCAGGCGCAGTTTGAATATCTGGGCCTGTATGTATTTCTGCCTGTAATTAATTCCATGTTGCTACTGAAATTGGGACTTCTTGTTCCAGTGGCTTTATCAAGTTACCATAAGTAAATAAATAAATAGATAGATAGATAGATCTTAATGCAGACCACTAGAAAAACTGAGCAAATCAAGCCAAAGAGAGAAAAAATGGAATGTTCCAAAGTATAGATAGAGCACAGAGACCTATTCCATGTGTTACTGATTCCTACGAGTCTACTGTGGCCAAAAAATAGGAGTGAAACCTGGAAAATCAGTTATCCAATGGGGGAACAAACAGTTACTCTCCCTTACCAGCGGTCTACAACACTGTATCTAAATCTCAGGATCCTTGCACTATTCGTCTGAAGTATACAGAACAAGTAATAATAATAATATTAACCTTTATTAAGCGCTCTTCACAGAGTACCAGAGCACTGTACAATAACAAAACAACAATTAAAACCATAAAATACTAAAATACATCCATCAATATATAAAACACAACTCCAATAATCGGACATAAGTTAAAGAACACCTCCAAAAGCGAGTTTTTTTTTTTTTTTTTTAATTTTTCGTCTTTATGCCGACTTCCTAGCTGCCAGCCACCCGGTAGTATCGACCCGGTCACGGGCCATGGCTTCCACTCCCCAAATCGGCCTCGGGCTCTCCGATACCCCGTGGCTTACCCCCCACGGTGGGGCTGCAGAAGCGGGCAAGGGAACGCCGCCGCAGACACTGGGAATTGGTCGGAGAGCTGGCCTGGGGAGCTAATTGAAGCCGTGGCGGGCTTCATGGAGGGTGGCTGGCAGCCGTCCTTTTTCCGGTTTTCTCGGGGGAGGTGGGGTCGTGCAATGACGTCAGGCGTCCGCCCGCCTCCAAAGCACGCTTGCGCGGTAGCTGTGTGACTCCGGCCTCCGCTAGGGTTGCTGGTGCTCGGACGCCATCCAGCCCTCCCCCTGGAGAAGGAGAGCATTCCCTGGGATGCTCCATCCCTTCCCAGCCAACCCTTCCAGTGACCAGTCCGTTCCCGAACCGGGTCACGGCACGTCATCTGCGGAAATCCAACTACTGCGCCGACGGGACGGCTCCCAAAAGCGAGTTTGAATAAGTAAGTTTTTAAAGCAGTCTTAAAGCTCTCCACTGTCAGGCACTCTTGTATCTGACAAGGTAGAGAATTCCACAGGGTTGGGGCTACAAATGAAAATGCCCACAATTCAGAAGTTTTTAATCATACCCTGGGAATCTCCAGCAATCCCTTATTGGTTGAGTGGAGTGGTTGGGAGGGGCAGTAAGGATACAAGAGATCTTGCAGGTAGCTCAATCCCTGTCCGTGTAGGGCTTTATAGTTCATCAAACTGACCTTGAAGGTGATCTTCCACTGAATTGGTAGCCAGTGCAGTTCATGCAGCACAGGCATAATATGATTGGATCGAGATGATCCAGACAGCAGCCTGGCCGCAGCATTCTGCACCAGCTGTAAGCGGCAGATATCAACCCCTGGAAACCCTATGTAAAGGTAGTTACAGTAGTCCAGGTGTGAGGCCACAAAGGCATGGATCAGAGTTGGAAGGTCCTCATACGGAACTAGGTGTTTGATCTGGGCGATATTCCTCAGACAGTAAAAAGAGGACTTAACCACATCCAGCACCTGAGAATGAAGTGTCAGACCATCTTCAAGTATTACCCCCAGATTTCGCACCCATTCAGAGGTTAGTAACTGGGTTCCCCCAAGCCAAAGCCCTGAGGGACATCCCACATCCGACCCCTCTATCCGGCTACCAGGATCCACCACCAGCACCTCAGTCTTGTCAGAATTCAGTTTTAGCCAGCTGGCGTTCATTCAATCAGGGATTTCTGCAAGGCAGTTGTTAAACACCAAGAGCACATTATCCTGGTTGGGTACAAAGGACAAGTAGAGCTGTGTATCATCTGCATAACAGTGAAACCCCAGCCCATACCACCTCACAATGTCTCCTAACGGCAGCATATACACCGCGAACAACATGGGGGACAGCATGGAACCTTGCAGCACCCCACAAGGCAGACAGAATGCCTTAGAGGAATAAATCCCTGAGACCATTCTCTGATCTGCCAGTGAGGAAAGAATGGAACCATCTGAGGACAGTACCAGACAGGCCACAGATGACATGCAGGCATTGCAGCAGCACCCTCTAGAAATACCAAGATGATATGGGATTTATGATCTCTCGCGATCAGGAGATCATTGAGTACCCAAACCAGAGCAGTCTTGATGCTATGCCTTTTACGAAAACTGGACTGGAGAGGATCGTAAATGTCGTGGATGGTAACGTGCTTCTCCAACTGTAGCTCCACGACCTTCTCAATAACCTTCTCCACAAAGGGAAGATTAGAGACCGGTCTGTAGTTAGCAGGGCAATCTGGGTCAAGTGAAGATTTCTTGAGAAGTGGAGTTATCACCACTTCCTTCAGGGTGCAAGGAAACTCACCCATCTCCAGTGAACACCAGACTATCTTAGCAAGGACTGGGACAATGGCATCAATACAGCCTAATAAAAGGCGAGCAGGGCCCATGTCCAAACTACAGCAGGTCTGGCACATACCCCTGAGAATCCACATAACATCTACGATCTCCAGCCGTTCAAACTCCATCCAACAGAACTGAGGTGTAGTGACATCCTGCAGACTGACACCTCCCCTTCCCCTCGTAGAGCAAGCTAAGCAGATCTCAGACCTGATGTCAGCAACCTTATCAGCAAAGAAGTGAGCAAACTCCTCACACTTTTCATGAGAAAACACTTTCCAAACATGCAGACAGGCTAGATTACACAGTCTATCCACAGTTCGAAAAAGCTGAGCTGGTCAATTCTGAGCTGCAGCAATCTCCCTGAACATGAATTTTGTCTTCTTATGGGAGATTGTCAACTGATAGTCTCTATAATGTTCCATCAGCCTAAGTTTGCTGGCATCCCGACCGTATCTCCACCAGCTACGTTCTAACCTGTACCCCTCTCACTTCCGCTCCCTCAAGGCTCCATCAAACCAAGGGGACCAAGGGTGAAGGGTGAGAGGGTGAACCCGTACAGAAGCCAAGACATCCAAAGCCCCATCACAGCCCAGTTATAGGCCTGTAGAAGGTTCTCAGGACCCTGGCTTACACACTATTATCCCAATAGGTCCAATTCCACCAAGAGACCTCTTGGGGTCACTCCCCACAGAGGGCAGTTTTGGACCATTTCCACGGGGCAGGTCTATAGGGGGAGCAAGGATATTGAACCTTATAGTGTAGTGATCGGACCATCCGACCAGTTCCACTACCAAGTTGGAGGTCTCCATCCCCAGGAGGAAAATCAGATGCAACGAGTGATCTTTACTGTGAGTCGCAGAGGCAACCACCTGTATGAAGCCCAACAAAGACATAAGTCAGAGGAAGTCCTGTCCAAATGGTGAGAGTTCGTTGTCGACCCAGGCATTGAAGTCACCCAGAACCACTGAAATGGAGGACTCCATTACCATATCGATAACAAAGTCCACGACTTCCTGCAGGAACAACTTTCCAGCTCTGGGTGGATGGAAGATGAGAAAGATCCTGCACCCCACACCTGTGACCATGGCATGCTCGAAGGATCTGACTCCCACAGCTAGAACATCTACAAGGTTCAATTCCAATTTAAAACAGATTGCTACACTCCCACTCCTATGATCCAATCTTCCACGGTGCATCACAGAGAAACCGGACGGAATCTCTGCCACTAAAATAGGGCCAGCATTCTCATCCAGCCAGGTCTCGGTAATGCAAGCCAGATCTGCTGACCCAACAAGATCGGATATCGTAGCCTTCTTGTTTTTAATAGATCTGGCATTGCATAATGCCATGCGAGTAGGATCAGATACCAGGGCCAACCGAACGACTGGCCCACTTTAATGTGGAGCCCTTGGGTATGGGTACCAGACAAGGAGAACCTTGTTCAGTATTCCATTTCACCCCAGGGCATCTCCTGGTCCTCACTACCTCAATCTAGCCACCCCACTCTCCCACCTCCCCGGTCCAGGGCCCCGGCCCCTCCACCTATTACCAACTATCCCCAGCACCCTGCAGCAGCTGTAGACTGCCGCAGACAATGGGGGACAACTAAAATGGTGGAGGTCCTGGAGCTCAGAATGGGAATAGTGCCTAACAGGGAGAGCAACCTGCCAACATATATTAAATTCCCCAAATAAACTATTACCTGCCCACAGTAAATAAAAACCCCAATAATCCCACCCTAAATAAACATAAACCCTCAAAAATTAATACATGACTCCTTGTTAGCTCAGGCTAAAGATAGAAAATATATGTAAAACAAATTCAGTCTTTGAACAAACTGTTAATCTGCTTTTTGGGGCTCTCCCCCCAACAAGCATAAGTCATAAATGTCCCATGAAAAACACCAGTCTCCCACTCTGGCAGATTTTCTAACTGAAAAGTTTGTACAGCACCACTTAAATGGAGGTTCTTTCACTACCTCCCCTCAAATTAACAGGTAGCAAAGGAGCAGTCATTTGTTTCTGAACAGCAGTTCTTAACCCCAATCCATAAAAGGAGTGAATCCAACCAAAGAATTAACCCACTATTTGAGCTTTGCCAGTTGACCCTGGCCTGGGAGGACAATTCCCCAACCCCCCGAGGAATTAGAGTCCCCCAAAAAAGGAAGCCCTCTGGCCACCACTTAGGGAACTCCCTCAGGGCAAAGGGTCCTATCACCCTCCAGTCACAGAACCCCTGTAGCCCTATCCAAGGGGGGCCACCCAACCCAAAACAGCCACTCAGCTAACTCCACAGGTCAACCGCATCAACAAACTTCAGGATAAAGCAGCTGGCAGTAACAACAATGGTGCAGCTGAGATCCTGGGTAAGGGAGGGAGGAAGCTGCTACAGCCCCAAGAAGACAGGGAACTTGTGATCTAGTTACCCCAGTCATCCTCCAGCAACCACCAGGCCAGATCCCCTTCCTGCTGGACCCCCCACCCTCCGGCAGGAGTTCCCCACAACAACACCCCCACCACTCAAGGGCACATACAGCCCCCACACCAAGAGACCCAGTGCCCGAAGTCGGAATCTTCCAACACTAAGTAAATAGCAGCACTCCCGACCAGTTCTCAGTTCAAAAAATGAACCAGGAGGATCAAACTGCCAGCACTGATGACCTCCAGCCAGTCAGTCCACTCCTCAAGAAAAGCTTCCTTCTGGACAGCAGGCTTTTCGTAAGATGGAAAAGACATAAATCCACAAAAGGCGACTGAAAGCGCCCTTGCACTTCAACAACCGCCGTTCAGGAAATCGTCTGTGACTAAATGACTGCTGCTGGCTTTAACCAACTGAAAGCACTCATCTTGCTCTCCCATATAATAAATGAAATGAAATAAAGAAGATATAGTTTTCATCCAAACTGTGATGGTGCTCTCCAATAGCAGCAAACACTCTCTTCAAAATAAGTTAGCACTGACAGGACTGCAAGCCCCACTCTGGGAAATTGTGACTAAAAAGATCACTGCAGGATGAAAAAAAGCAGTATAGTCTCAGGCTGCACACTGCAAACTAAATAAATCCACCCACCTCCTGAGACGCTGAGAGTCTGGAAACCCAGGATGCATACTGTGGCATAACTCCACTATGGGAAGCATCAAGAAACAAAAGTACAGTGTTTCAAATTACAAGAAATTACAAGAAACCCCAAATTAATTAGCAGCTGTCATTAAAATAAAAAACTGGTACAGGTCTCTAGGTTCACAGCTCTGTGCTCTGACAACTAGGTTGTAATATCTCTTATGCCCCTTCAGATGCTGTATCTCTACTGCTCTACAAGGCGAGTCCTGGCATAAGGTAGGCTTGCACATTTCATTAACATCAATCATGCATATTAAAGATATTTAAAAAGCACTCAGAAACAATCCTATATAAGCTGATACATTTAGATATTGATGACCCCTTCAAGCATTCAAATAAAGTGTTCCTAAATATCCCTTTGCTGTGCTGTTCCTTGTGACCTCTGTTAAGTTATTACAATAATTTCAGGCTTTATAAGCAAAGGTCTGATCAGCACATTTCTTTTTATTCTTAGAATCTAGCAATCATGGGCCAGATTGGAACACAGGGAATAATGCTGGCTAACTGCCTTTACTTCTGATGCTAAATATAACAGTGCTTTACCAATTACACAATTGAAAGCATACACCAATGTAACGAGTCATCTGCAGTTCTGGCTTAATCAATGTAAGTACTTATATACAGTAAATTACTAAAATGCGTTGTGTAACATCAAAATTGAAGCAGTGTTTAAAGACCAAATTCATAATTTAAGTTTTGTAAGTTATCATAACTAAAATATAAGTGAATTGCAATGTGTTCTTCCTTTTTTGTAGTGGACATTTTTATATACAGTACTTTTTGGTTGTAATTGTTTTTCTAGTAACCCATAAAGGATCATCTTGAGCAACACCCAATGGTCTCTGGTATGGGAAGCCATTCAATCCAAAATAACAGTTTTCAGAATATAATTACTAGTGAAATGTCTATGACTAACAACAAAATGTTTACAGCATAATATTATGAGAACGGCAAACATGAAAATGAGTATATCACACACTGAAATGGATATGAGACATTCTGAAATGGGTATGACCTATACCAAAATGTATATGACACATATAAATCTGGGATATGACATATACCAAAATGGATATGACATACACCAAGATAGAAATAACACTTATTAAAATAAGTATGACATATAACAAAATGGCTAGCACACATATTGAAACAGGTAAGATGCATACCAAAATAGATATGACACGTACCAAAATGGGTATGATGCATAAAGAAATGATTATGGCCCATACTGAAATGGTTATGGCCCATACTGAAATGGATATGACACATAATAAAATGGGTATGACATACCGAAATGGGTATGAGACAAACTGGACTGGATATGGCACAAACTGAAATTGGTGTGACACACACTAAAATACTTATGACACACATTTTGAAATGGATATGGCCTATACTGAAATAGTTATGACACATAGTAAAATGGGTATGACATACCGAAATGGGTATGACACGCTCCAAAATGGGTTTCACACTAACTGAGATGGATATGACACACATCACAAATGGTATGACACATGCTGAAATAATAATGACGCATATCGAAATGGATCTGACCTATACTGGAATGACTATAGCACATATGAAAATGAGTATTATATACCGAAATGCATATGAGACAAACTTGACTGGATATGGCACACACTGAAATTGGTGCAACGCACACTGAAATAGCTATGACACACAGCTAAATAGATATGACCCATACTGAAATGGATATGACACATAGCAAAATGGGTATGACATACCGAAAGGGTTATGACATACACCACAATGGTTATAGCACAAACTGACATGGATATGACACACTGACATGGGTATGACAAATACTGAATTAATTATAACAAATACCACAATGGGTAAGACACACAACAAGATGGGCCTAACAAATAAAATGTATGTGACATGCACCAATATAGGTATGACACATACTGAAATATTTATGACATAGACTAAAATCAATATGACACAAACTGAAATGGTTATGACACATAGTGAAATAATTATGACACATGCTGAAATGGATATGACCTATACTGAAATGGTTATGACACATACTGAGATAATTATGACATGCTAAAATGCATATGACATATAATAAAATGTGTATATCACATACTGAAATAATTATGACACTTGCCAAAATATGCTAAAATATGACATATGCCCAAATACAATGCCCACATTCCTGCAGCAGTTGGTCAGGGAGTCCAGAAGTGGGGTAAGATACTTGACAAGGTCCTCACAAACAGGGATAGTGTTGAGGGAGTGGGGCGAGGGTCACCTTAGGTGAAACTCACCATAACACAGTGGACTTCAGGATTAGAGCAGGGTATGAAGCAAGTCAAACCATCATGAAAGCCATGGACTTCAGGCAAGCAGATTTTCCCAAGATGAGGGAGGAATTCCGGATTGAACTGAAGGAGATGGAGGAGATGGGGAGGGGGGTTGAGGAACTATGGAATAAGATCAAGTGGGGTTACTGAAAGCCAGAGAGAGCTGTATAAGGAAGGTGAGAAAGAGCAAAAGAAGGAGGCTGCTGTGGTTCAACAGGGAAGACAGAGGAGCAATAGGGGAGAAGAAAAGGGCTTTCAGATAATATAAAAGGACACAGGAGAAGGTGGATAGGGAAACTTACAAGGAGAACCTGAGGGTAGCAGGGCAGAGGATTAGGAAGGCAAAAGCAGAAACAGAGGAGAAAATTGCCAGGCAGGCCTAAATGGGGACAAGACTTTCTCTGGATACATAGGGGAAAAGAGGAAAGCAAGGCAGAGGATAGTAAGGGTAAATGGTGAGGGGGATTACAAGTGGAAAGGGATTTCGAGAAGGCTGAAGTGCTGAATACATACTTTGTCTCAGTCTTCATGATAGAGGGCAAAGAAAGGGGACCAGTGCTAGGGGGAAGGGGAAGGGGGGATGTAGGGGTGGATCCTAGTCCAATCAGTGAGGGCAGGGTAAGGGAGGAATTGGGTATGTTGAGGGTAGACAAGGCTATGGGCCCAGACACCCTGCACCCTAGGGTGCTCCGGGAGCTAAGGGAGCAATTGGTGTCACCACTAGCAAGATTATTTAACTTGTCCTTAGATACAGTACAGGGTGGGTGCCAGAGGACTGGAAGAGGGCTGATGTGGTGCCACTTCATAAAAGTGGCAGCAGGGAGGAGGCTGCCAATTATTGCCCAGTCAGCCTAACATTGGTAGTGGATAAGGTGATGGTGGCTATATTGAAAAAAGGGTGGCTGGTCACTTGGAAGATAAGTGGCTGCAGGATATCCATTAGCTTGGCTTCACTTGGGGGATGGTCATGTCAGACGAACCCGATCGAGTTATTTGATGGCGTGATGAGAGTGATTGATTAGTGGGGGGCAGTGGACATGGTCTAACTAGACTTTGGTTAAGGCCATCGACATTGTGCCCCACAGAAGATTGGTTAATAAGCTGGAGAGTTTGGAGGTGGGACATAAAATAACAAGGTGGGTGGAGAGCTGGCTGATGGGTAGAAGCCAGAGGATGGTGGTCAATGGGGTGTATTCTGGGGAAGTAGGGGTGATGAGCAGGGTCCCCCAGGGTTCAGTTTTGCGGCCTATTCTGTTTAACATCTACATCACCTACATAGCAGAGGGAATGCAGGGAGTGGTCTGCCTTTTTGCAGATGACATGAAAATCTGCAACAGGTTAGACACCCCAGAGGGAGTGGAAGCTATGAAGAAAGATCTAAGGTTGCTGAAGGGGTGGTCAAAATCATGGCAGCTGAAATTCAATGCACAAAAATGCACAGTGACGCACTTGGGGCAGAGGAATCCATAAACCACATACACACTGGGGGATCCTGAAATGGTTGCATCTGAGCTGCGAAAGGATTTAGGAATCATAATCACTGTCAACATTAAGGTAGGGACCTAATACAGCAAGGCAGTGGGCAAAGTGAACAGAACGCTGACATGCATAAGAAGGGGGATAACTACCATAGTAGAAAAAGGGAGGTGCTGATGCCACTCTACAGTTCTGTGGGGAGGCCACACCTGGAGCATGTAGATCAGTTCTGGAGACCCCACCTATGCAAGGACATAGATGGCATGGAAAGGGTATGGCGAAGGGCCACTAAAATGTGGCATGGGCTAAGTAAGAAGTCATATGAGAAGAGGTTGAGGGTGTTGAATTTGTACCCACTGAAGACCAGAAGGGAGAGGGAGGACATGATAGAAACATTCAAATATATGAAGGGAATCAATAAAGTGGGGGAGAGCTTATTCTCGGGGAAGATAGATGCAAAGACTAGAGGGCATGGACTGAGGGTGGAGGGGGGGTAGGTTTGGGGACAACATTAAGGGGCATTACTTCATTGAGAGGGTGGTAAACGGTCTGCCAGAGGAGGTGGTGCAGGCCAAAAAAGTGGAGGGATTCACGAGGGCATGGGAAAAACACAAATGTGTGACAAGGGGGAGGAATGTGGAATCGGGGGGGGGGCTAGTAAAGAGGGAGGGAATGGGCAGACTTTGATGGGCCAATAAGGTCCTTTTCTGTCTCACACATCTAAGAATCTATGTATGACCTATACTAAAATGGAAATCTTGCATAATAAATAGGGTGTGACACATGCCAATATGAATATGGAACTTTCTGAAATAGATATGACCCATACTGAAATGCATATGACACATACCAAAAATCGATAAGAAAATACTACAATGCATATAACACATACCAGAATGAACACAGCACACACTAAAATGGATATGACCCATACTGAAATGGATATGACTCATACCAAAATGGTTATCACATGTACCTAAATCATTAAGATACTTAAATTACTATAATGTATACCAAAATGAATATGACACATACTGAATTGTAGATTATATTTATTTACTATATTGATACTCTTGCTGAATGTGTACTGTAGTAAATAAATAAAATGGTTATAAAGTACTGTGAACAAAACAATATATTAAAATGTGTATGTTGCACACTGAAATGAGCATACAGCAAACTGAATTGTTGCCACACTTGCAAGGCGTAGACTGAATAGAGTGCAAGATGTGCCAAGGTGACAATACAGCAAATTGAGATGTTGTGATACACCAAGATGAGTATAACACATACTGAACTGAGAACACACGGTGAAAAGCACATGACTTGTGTAACCAATCAGAGTGCAGCATCACCCTCTGAAATTCTGTATGACTCCAGCAGTCCCTGTTCAGCTTCACTGCAGATAAGAGTTCCTTAAATTGTGTGACTCAGGAATATGCACAATGTATGTTATTAAACTGTTAGTTTGCTACTGTACCTGTTTTAGTTTTAGTTTTTTAGTTTTTTAAGATGACCTTTGTTTTCAAAAGTTTTATTTGGCTTTCAACAAAAATTACTGTTATATGTGTAGAATTACACCTAACACCAGATAACCCCATCCTGTACTTGTCTTCTTCCAATGCTTTGCAAAGTTCTACAGTATGTTGTGCTGTGTAATATTTTTATTTGCACTGTGAAAGAGGGGGCATTAACAAAAAAAAAATCTGTAGCTCCAGGATTAGATCATCCCTGCATGTGTTCACCGAATTTCACCAACTTACTGAAGGTTAGAGTTTTTCTTTGCTGCCTTCTGAAAACTAATGTCAATATTTTACCACTTTTATGAACAGTAAGCCATTTATTCTGTAATAATAAGTGCTAGAAACACATATGTTTAACCACTGAAAAACTGGGAATCTCCTCTTTCTAATACTATAAATGGAATAATGAATAGGTGAGTGTGTATTAGAAGGTGGTAAAATCATCAAGAGGTTTTGGGGACAAGCGAAGCTCGAGAGATTCATTTGTCCCCAGAACCTCGAGATGGTTTTAGTACCACACACTCACCTATTTTTTTATTTATTTTAATATATGGATCTCATTCAAAAATTTACTCAGATGAAAATTGGGCACCTGACTATTT
This sequence comes from Neoceratodus forsteri, assembly GCA_016271365.2. NCBI lineage: Eukaryota > Metazoa > Chordata > Ceratodontiformes > Ceratodontidae > Neoceratodus > Neoceratodus forsteri. The sequence goes on along the minus strand of CM057458.1, from coordinate 978,210,109 downwards.
CAGCTAACACTCGCTTTGGGTGCCTGTCAACTGTTCTGCTCAGCTAGGAGAACTGCACTGTGCTAAAGAAGACTCGCTCGCTCGAGTCTTACCTGATTGTTTCATGGGGAGATGAGCGAAAACAGGATCAACTAGATATTTTGGAGGCATTGGAAAGGGAAAAAAAGAAGAACAACAAAAAAAATAAAGAACCACACTTCCTACTACCAAAAACATTTCTCTCGCTTAGAGAGAGAAACAGCTGCCATGTTTTTGAAAATTGTTCCCCCTGCCCACACTTGAAAAGCGGCCAATCAGAAGGCATGCTTAGGAAGATGTTGGGGGCAGACTTGCACTTGCGCTGTTCAGTTTTGATAATAATAGTATTGTTCAGGTACAGAACTATGTTAGTACTGTATCTGAATGATACTATTATCACTGCTGAAGTGTGGTATTACAAGTTTGTCAACGATCCGATTACCAGGAATTTTTTGTATGCTTTGATGTGGTATTAAATTTGAAATCTACATATCAAAAAACAGTTGTTTGTAGCTTATGACATTATGGAGCAAACAGCCCCATTACTAATGTTCCAGGTTTTCCCCCCAAAATGGCATTTTTTGAATCTAATTATCCATCAAATGTTTCATTTCCCTGTCTTTTGTCCCCAGGTTCCCTGACGTTTTGTAAGAGGAGTGTTGCATGTTTAGACGCTTCAGTACATGTGCTGAACTATTGAGTCATTAAAGGCTTGAGCAGCAACCACACCCAGGTTAGTGAGCTTGGGAGACATTTTCAAAGCAAATGCACTCAGCGCATCTCAGAGATGTGCCCAAGCATGATATTCAATGGGCAGAGATGGGCTGGCACATCTGGCTGCACCGAAGATAAACTACAATGTATTTGGTACATCTGGAGGGGGCGCGCACATGAACATTCTGCACAACTCTATTTTCAGCCCATATGGGTGGTGCATCTTGGGTGCATCTCCCAAGATGCTCCCATAAGAGATGGGACTAAAAGAAGTAGTCCTAAATGCAATCTCCCAACAGGCAGCTACCAGGATAGCAGGCTGTGTGAGCACCAGTGTGGTATCTGAACGCACTTGTTATCAGTAAAGACAGTACACTGAGCAGTGTGTGCTATTGTGCATTGCATTTTGTGAGCACATTCTGATATGTACATAAAAAACACCTTTCCATAGAAGTTGTCTGGACTGCTGGCTGTGTTATCATATTGAGGGAATAGAAAGGCAGCACTGGGAATAAGGATGGGGCACCATTCCTGATAGTGGAGATAATGAGGTGTGTGAGGAGAGTGGGGGCATCCCTAGCAGCTATCTAGTGGGTCGGTGTGCAGGACACCATGCCCGCTCAACGCACTATGTGGCACAACACATGGCAGGAGGCAGTGCCTGGGGGGGGCAATGACAGGGAAAGTGCAAGGTCCAACACCCATGTGGAACGTGGCACTGGGTGGCCTGCCAGAACAGGGTCTACAAACACAGTGACAGTGGTGCACCAGCGCACAGGGTGGGCAGGGCAGGTGCTTGGCATAGCAGGTACAGATGGCTGAGCAGCAGGCAACACACACACCCCCAGGCACAAATAATGTTGGGGCATGGCAGAGAACCATGGCTGGACAGGACAGTGGCAGGTGGGCCCACTAGAAAGGATGTGGAAGTGCAGAGCATGAGAGTGACTTGCATGTGCATAGTTACAACATATCTGGATGTGGGCCAGGTCCCACTGGATGCAGTGCAACAAAGGCTGTAACATGAGGAATATAAACAAACATACCTCCAGGGCTGCAGCATCTGTTGGTCACCTGTGGTGTGGGGTGGCACAGGGCAGTCCAAGTACACTTCAGCAAATTCAAATGAGGTTTGGAGTAACTATAATGAGATTCTAAGCAGTTCAGTTGGGCCTGAATTTGGTAATGAGGCCAATTGCATACTCTGGCTGAAAATTGCAGATTTGCTCGCAGCCCATCTCAATCTGCAGGGTGCATCTGATTAGTTCAGCGCATCTGTGTATGGAGCATTTTCACATACGTTCGATACATTGGGTGCATTTGATGGATTTGTCTCCTCTCCTTAGGGAGCATTTCTGTACATCAGCAATACTGTGTACCACACTTGATATGCATGGTGGAGCATGTCTGACAGTAATGGCAGTGTATCATGCATCTCTCAGCACTACTCGGTGATGCACCATTGCCCTTATAGAGTGCATCTCTATGGCACATCTGTGACATGCGCAGAGCAAAGCACATGTGCTTATCGCACATCATGCATGACCCAGCCACAGTCACTGCAGTGCCCCATCTTTGCACACCAGCTCTAGGTGGACATCTGTGATATATTTAAAAGACAACGAACCTCTGTGCGCAAGCACTGAGGCAATGATTACCCCAAAGGGCATTTAGCTGGGAAGCCAAGTTTCAAAGAAATACAAAATCACACATGCCCCCAGAATGCAAATCACCACAGAATATTATGTTGGTTCAACTTTAAGCAGAAATGCATGGTGCTGTAAGGCCTCTCACACAGTTGCAAAGGGTGCCAGCAGAAGGCATAGACACGTGTTTTGTCCTACTAGGACTCATCAGTATGTATCGTCTGTTAGACACCCCAGTGGAATGAACCAGCTACCCTAAGATGGTCTATCTGGGTTATGTTGTGGTGAACCCAATTAAAACAAAAACCAAAAAACAATTTAAAAGACAAATAACCTCTGTGCGCAAGCACTGAGGCAGTGGTTACCCCAAAAGGCATTTGGCTGGGAAGCCAAGTTTCAAAGAAATACAAAATCACACATGCCCTCAGAATGCAAAGCATCATGGGCCGCATATGCAAACCACCACAGAATATTATGCTGGTTCAACTTTAAGCAGAAATACATGATGCCGAAAGGCCTCTCACCTGTGTGCCATTGTGCCTGTGGTCCACTGTGCCTGTGGTGTGACTACCGTGTTCACTCTGCCTGGTTCCTGTGCACTTGTACTTCAGTGCATGTCCAGGCCATGCTGTCCGTAGCACCCTTAGGTGCTGTGGGGCTTTGTCCTTGCCCCCCGTGTGCCGTGCTCACTGTACCTGTTTGTCGTGGGTTGGTGGTGTATGTGTGGTGCTTCTTACTGTTCCCATGTGGGTTGTGTCTGTGCCCATTTTGCATTTTTGCAGTGCCACTCTCTACCCCTTTGGCCTTGGGCTGCTTCCCTTCCAGTGTCTGCTGTTCCACAGCCCTGATTTCCCATCTGCAGTCCTTCCCTGTTGCTCTAGTGTTCCTGGTTGAGATACTGCTATTGCTATATTCAGTGCTCCCAGATGGTCCAGTGCATTTCGAGATGTGCTGGCCCATTTCAGGCTGGGTCATAGCGCATATTTGGTATTTCCAGCCTGAGATGCCCTGGAGCATCTTACAGTGCATTTGCTGAAAATAGCATTGCTTTGCTTCAGCGCATCTCAGATGCACTGAGCGCATCTTCTTTGAATATGTCTGCCCTAATGTTTGTCTTCAGACTGTATTGGTATGGATAACTATTTATAATGCTGGGACAGTATATTTAGTTGTTTAAATTATTTGTTTACATTGCCTGGTTTATTGCCATTATTATCTTCCTTTCATTCTGAGCAACATTCTGAGGTGCTAGTGGGGAAACTGTGTAGTAAATGTGTGAGGTGGTAATTGGTGAAAGACTCTTTATCTTTGTCTTCAATCTCTTTTTAGAACTCTTTATTTCAAATTGGGCGTGTTTTAGTTGGCCTTAAATTGCATACTGAAGGTTAGATTTTTTTGCTGACTTTTTAAAACTAATTTCAGCATTGTGCCAACATGCCTACACCGCTCAAACCTCTGAGATGCTCTGGTGGCTAGGGGTCCACCAACCCCCACCCCAGCATGTGTCTCACCACCACCCTGCTCCCACCCCCATCGTAATTAAACCACAGCATGTGGTCTGGCACAGCCCTCCTCTCTCCTCCACGGCCAGCCCATTGAGCTGTCAATGAATGAGCGTGTTCCAAGAATGTGCTCATTCACCGTCAGTTCAGTGGGTGGGCTGGCCATAGAGGAGAGAGGAGGGGTGTGTCAGCTTCTATGTTTCTATGTGCCGGTCCGCCTGCTGTGGGTTAATTATGATGGGGGTTGGAGCGGGGTGGTGGTGGGACACTTGCTGGGGTGTGGGAGTGGAGGGCACTAGACCACCAGGAATCAGAATTGGAAATAATATAGGACCAGGGATGGGAAGAGGGTTGGGATACCACTGGACTACTAGGCATTTTTTTTAAATGTACGGATGGAGAGATGGGGGGTTATACACTAATTACACTTGGGTGGGTGAACAGGTGGAAGGGGGACCACTAGCCACCAGGGCATCTCAGGAGTTTGAGCTGTGTGGGCACTGTCGTGCAGGGGATGGGGGGAGAGATCACTATTTAAAAGGAGATTTTTTTTAAAGTTGGGTGGGTGATCCAGTGGGGGGAGGGACCGCTAGCCACCAGAGATTGTTACTATATACCCGTGGGGTGGGTGGAGAGGTGGGACCACTAGTCACCGGGGAGCTTTACCAGGGGATTAAATTGATATAGGGGAGGTGGAATTTCCATGAAAGTTCAGAAAAGGATTTCCAAACTTGCACAGAAACAAAAGTCTGACTTTCACATTAGTTCCACTGACAAAAAATGTTTCTCCACAGCCCTAATGCAAGACTCTTCTTACAAAAAGGCAGTATCTGGGGGTAAGGGCAGGAAATAGATAACTGCTGGATAGCTGGCTTCACTAATTGTTGTTTTAAGGGAAAAACAGAACATTGATAGCAAGCTGTTTGTTCCATATTGGCATAAACTAGAAACACATCTTATGGTTACCGAGTAAATGGCAAAATAATTTACTTTAATGTGTACATTAAAAGAGGCAAAATACTGAAATTAGTTTTAAAAAGTCAGCAAAAAGTCTAACCTTCAGTAAACAATTTAAGGTCGGCTAAAACACCTAATTTAAAATAAAGAGTTCTAAAAAGAGATTGAAGGCAAAGATAAAGTGTCTTTCACCAACTACCACCTCACAAATGTACTACACAGTTGCCCCACTACCACCCCAGAATGCTGCTGGCAATGAAATGAAGATAATAATGGCAATAAACCAGGCAATGTAAGCAAATGAATAACCAACTAAATATACTGTCCCAGTGTTATAAATAGTTATCCTTACCAATACAGTCTGAAGACAAACACTAGGGGTGACATTTTCAAAGAAGATGCGCTCAGTGCATCTGAGATGCGCCGAAGCAAAACATTGCTATTTTCAGAAGATGCACCGTAAGATGCTCTGGCACATCTCGGGATGAAAATACCAGAGATGCGCTATGGCCCAACCTGAAATGGGCCAGCACATCTCAAAATGCACTGCAGTTTTTGGGAGCATTGAATATAGCAATAGGAGCATCTCAGCCAGGGACACTGGGGCAACAAGGAAGGGCTGCAGATGGGAACTGAGGGCTGTGGAACAGCCGACACATGGAGGGAAGCAGCCCAAGGCCAAAGGGGTGGAGAGTGGCACTGCAAAAGTGCAAAATGGGTACAGACACAACCAAGATGGGAACAGTAAGAAGCACCACACTTACACCACCAACCCAGGGGACAAACAGGTACAGTGGACACGGCACACAGGGGGACAAGAACAAAGCACCACAGCACCTGAGGTGCTGTGGACAGCATGGCCTGGCCATGCACTGAAGTACAAGTGCACAGGAACCAGGCAAGGTGGACACAGTAGCCACACCACAGGCACAGTGGACCACAGGCACAATGGCACACAGACCAGTGGCTGAGTTCACCATAGTGGTGCCAACACAGTGTGTGGCATCCCGTTATGGTGCACATGGTGCCCCGCCACCCTGACCCACACAACAGCTCATCCCTTCTACAAGGCCTCTGTCTCAAGCAGGTTACCCTCAGGGGCAGCACCAGTGCCAACAGGTTGGCCAACTCATTGGTGCTCCAGATAAGGGTTCTGGGCCCTGCAGCCTGCACACATGGCATATGTCACATTGGTCTACCTGGAGCTGGTGTGCAGAGATGGGGCACTGCAATTACAGCGGCTGGGTTGCGCACAATACAGGACAGGCACACGAACTCTGTGCATGTCACAGATGCACCATAGGGATGCGCGATGTATGGGCAATGGTGCATCACTGCATAGTGCTGAGAAATGTGCAATACACAGCAGACACTGCCAGACATGTTTCGCTGCACATGTCAAGTGCAGTTCGCTGTATCATGCATGTGTAGAAATGCACCCTACGGAAATGCCCCAATCCAACAAATGCACCCAATATATCACACATGCAAGGAATTACCCTGTCCAGATATGCGCCAGACTAATCAGATGTGCCCTGCAGACTGAGATGGGCTGGGTGCAAATCTGCAATTTTCAGACAGAGTATGCAATCGGCCTCATTGCCAAAATTCAGGCCCAACAGAACTGCTTAGAATCTCATTATAGCTGCTCCAAACCTCATTTGAATGTGCTGAGCTAAACTTGGGCTGCCTTATGCCACTAAACACCACAAGTGACCAACAGGTACTGCAGCCCTGGAGGTATGTTTATTCACATTCCTCATGTTACAGCCTGTGCTGCACTGCATCCAGTGGGACCTGGCCCACATCCAGATATTCTGTAACTATGCGCATGCATGCTACTCTCATGTCCTGCACTTCCACATCTTTTCTAGTTGGCCCACCTGCCACTGTCCTGTCCAGCCATGGTTTTCTGCCATGCCCCAACATTATTTGTACCTGAGGGTGTGTGTTGCCTGCTGCCCAGCCACCTGTGCCTGCTATGCCTAGAATCTGCCCTACCCACCCTGTGCTCTGGTGCATCACTGTCACTGTGTTTGTAGTCCCTATTCCAGCAAGCCACCCAGTGCCATGTTCCACATGGGTGTTCGCCCTTGCACTTTCCCTGTTATTGCTACAGCTGGGGCAGCCAGTGCAGGCTTGAGCCAAGCTTGAGCCAAAGACATGTCTCAGCTCAGCTTGACTGCAGTGATAAATTGCAAGCCTGTCACGAGCCGAGCCAAGCTATGCTGATATGAGCGATCTTGTTGCCAATTGCCACTGACTATTGGGGGAGGGCTGAGCGGAATTACACACAGAGTTCCAGACAGCAGTTGGGGTTAAACTGAGGTGAAACAGTCAGAAAGAAATGCCATTCAGCCTCATTAGCCAGTCACCACTTCACCAGCCAACGCCCAGCACTTTGACAATTTTTAAATCCCATTCCCCAGCCAATCAGTGTGTGCCAGTTTTGGTGGGAATCAGGACTGGCATGGCACTGCTGCTGCTACATCAGTATTCACTCATCCACTCTTGCTCACTCAGGCAGCGCCAGATGCCCAAACAGATAAATGTTGAGCTCACGCGCATTTTGTATTGTCGGGGGTCCCTCACTCACTCCCCATCCCCGACACTCTCGTCATCACCTTAGTTGGTTGAGTGTCAATGTCAGGACATCCTCACAGGTCTTCTAAGCAGGAGGCACTCCCCAGGCTCAGTGGGTGGAGGGGGGAACACTGGAACGCAAACACACAGAATAGAAGGAACTGGAGACATGGGCAGCAGCCAACTGAGTAGCAGACACAAGGGAGCAACTGGCTTAGGACCTGGAGGCCCAGGAGGTATTCAAAGCCCAAAGTCAACAAGGAGGTAGGACGCGATGAAGAATTAGTGTCACACTGTCAGGTAGGACTAGGAGTCAGACTCTGGGATATGTCACCTGGGGAGGGACTGGTGGGACTGGGAATTGGGGGACTGGATTTTATACCACTTGTTATCAGTGCTCTATGGTCAGAAGAGCTGAAAGTGCTGAAGTTCTACAGAAGAAAAGGGCAGGCTGTGCAGTGTGCACTAACACCAGTCCAGTGCCAGTCCTGCAGGAGTCAGGAAGACTGCCACTGCCAGTGGTACAATTTTACACAAGAGGATAATTTCAACATGCGGGCAGCAGCAGAAAAGAACGTGTAATGTATTGTAATTGAAGTGAAGCTCAAGGATTTGAACTGTTAAAGTTCTGCTGTTGAGGGGATGGGGGAAAATTGTTTGGGGCATTTCAGTTGGTAGCACATGCTGGCTGCTATGTAGAGCACAGTGCTGTTTGCAACTAAGTGGGAAGAAACACACCAAATGAAACAATTTATATCCAGAAGTATGTTCTTTATTGAAACAGAGCTCTGCTGTATATGCATGCTTTTTTCAGAAGGGACAGCTTGTAACTACAAACTGAGTGCAAAAGCATTGCTAATACAAATAGGAGTGCTCCCAAATTCTCTAGGACACAGCCTAGACAGCCTTGGTGAAGCTGGTGCTTTGCTCTAGTTGAGCTTTATTAGGGGGCACTTTTTTGATTTTGGACTGTAAATCTATGGAGCTGGTTACCCTCCAGTGCTGCATCTACCCTGCACTGATGATCGTTACTTGCTCTTTTTTGGTCAGTGTAGGGCAGTGGGGCTGTGTTGGTCTTGCCCTTTGGCTGTTGGTTATTTTGAGTTTTGTACAGACAGGAGGACAGAAGAGGTCAGGTGGGTCAGGTCAGTATTCTCAGCAGCACTATGGAGAATGAGCATTCAGTGACTTGACTCACCCGAATGCAAGTTGAAACATAATGCGTATCCAAGAAAAAAGCTTATGTCAATACAATTTAAGTCCACTGTGACACATTATTAGGTGTGGTATTAAACTGTGCAGTAGGAGGCATATTTAATTTTTTTCCCTTAAAATGTTGACATTTTCTCTGCTCCAATCTGCACCTCTATGCTGGCAGTGCCAAGCAAGAAATGTTGTGAAGGAAGGTCTCTTACTATGACTTCAATTCTTTGCATCTAACTAATCTACTATAACTGTGATCTGTAGATGTGAATATTCATCAGGAGATTGCATTGGTTATAAACATACATAAATGATACAGTGTCAGCAGCTAGCATCAAGAATCTTGTACTGCAGTGCCTTCTGTTGGGTTACCGTTACCATTATTGTCATTTGGTACCAGTTTCACTTCTTTTTGTGATTTCACAGAGAGGGTGGTGGACACATGGGACGGCCTTAATGCATGGGACAGAGTTGACAGACATAAGGCCATTCTGATGGGGGGGTAGGAGGAAGTAGGTTGTTGGTTAACTAGGATCTTCGGCGTATCTAATAGGTAGGGAAATAGGCAGACTGGGTAGGCCAAGTGGTCCTTTCCTTACCTGCCATCAACGTCTATGTTTCTTTGTAAAAGGACCTTGAATTCACTTTTTTATGTAAATGAAAGCTTTAAAGAAGTCATTTGTTTAACACAAAACAACACAAAATGAAACAAAATACATCTAAATTCCCTATGGCATCCGGGGGCCTAGGTGGCCCCAATACCCCCAGCCTATTTGTTATCAAGTACAATTGAAATAAAATCATTTCAAGTTTGTGCTTCATTCAGACTTTAGTTACAGGAGTGTAGTCAACTTTGGACTTGAAATAAAAAAAGTCTTTTATTGTGCTTTTTTAAAAAGCACAATCAAATAGGCAGCAATTGACATCCAAAAATCAAATGAATACTTTTCTCTGGGGGGGGGGGCACATGAAAGGACTGCTTTGAATAACAGTGAAAGGTTGAAATAAAAAAAAAACAGACAAGGTAAGAAGAAAGCCTTTATTAAACTGCCACATAAACATCAAATTAAAAGATTAAGTAACTACCTGCTCTTTTAAGTTGGACACTGCTAGGGGAATGTTCCTTTTAAATGGCCAATGCATCTGTACTACTTAATTCTGTGCCTCTTGTTTGCTTTGTATCATCAGTTTTTTCTCATGATGTAGTGGCTGTGGCAGTAGCGCAACATTTTTGTTTGCCATTTCTTACTTTTGTTTGCTGATACTTATCAGCAGCAGCAGAAACCGCAATGCTGCAGAGAATATGCAAAGTACAGTATAGAAATATATTGCAGTATGAAAAACTGAAAAACAGCTCAATGTTTGTATTTTTGATACCCTTTGGCTCGGCTCATGATTGGCTATGGAAAGGTGTTTTTTATGTACATATCAGAATGTGCTCACAAAATGCACTACACAAAAGCACACACTGCTCAGTGTACTCTCTTTACTGATAACAAGTGCATTCAGATACTACACTGGTGCTCACACAGCCTGCTATCCTGGTAGCTGCCTCTTGGGGGATTGCACTTAGGACTACTTCTTTTAGTCTTATCTCTTTAGGGAGCATCTTGGGAGATGCGCCCAAGATGCACCGCCCACTTGGGCTGAAAATAGAGTTGTGCGGTTCATGGGCATACCCCCTAAAGATGCGCTGAATAAATTACACTTTATCTTCAGTGCATCTGGAGATGCGTCAGCCCATCTCTGCTCTTTGAATATCATGCTTGGGTGCATCTGCTTTGAAAATGTCACCCAAGCTCACTAACCTGTGTGTGGTTGCTGCCCAAGCATTTATTGACTCAGTAGTTCAGCACATGTACTGAAGCCTGTAAACATGCAACACTCCTCTTACAAAAAGTCAGGAAACCTGGGGACAACAGTCAGGGAAATGAATCACTTAATGGATGACTAGAGTCACAAACTGCCATTTTTTAGAAAAACCTAGAACATTAATAATGGGGCTGTTTGCTACATAATGTCATAAGCTACAAACAACTGGTTTATAGTATTGGAAAGAGGATATTCTCAGTTTTCCAGTGGTTAAACATATGTATTTCTAGCACTTATTATTACAGACTAAATGGCTGATCAATTTCCTTTACTGTTCCTAAATTGGTAAAATACTGACATTAGTTTTCCGAAAGCAGCAGAGAAAAACTCTAACGTCAGCAAATTGGTGAAATTCAGTTAGAACATGCAGGAATGAGCTAATTCTGGAGCTACAGATTTTTTTTGTTAATGCCCCTTCTTTTACAGAGCAAATAAAAATATTACACAACACAACATACTGTAGAACTTTGCAGATCATTGGAAGAAGACAAGTACAGGATGAGGCTATCTGGTGTTAAGTGTAACCTTACAAAAAGAACACATGTAACAGTATGTTTTGTTGAAAGCCAAATAGAACTTTTGAAAACAAAGGTCATCTTAAAAAAACTAATAACTAAAAAATAAAACATGTACAGTAGCAAACTAACAATTTAATAACATACATTGTGCATATTCCTGAGTTACACAATTTAAGGAACTCTTACCTGCAGTGAAGCTGAACAGGAACTGCTGGAGTCCTACAGAATTTTAGGGGGTGATACTACACTCTGATTGGTTACACAAGTCACGTGCTTTTCACTGTGTATTCTACTCAGTTCAGTATGTGTTATATTCATCTTGGTGTAGCACAGCATTTCAGTTTGCTGTATCAACATCTTGGCACATGTTACACTCTATTCAGTGTGTGCCTTACAAGTTTGACAACAATTCAGTTTGATGTATGCTAATTTCAGTGTGCAACATACACATTTTAATATATAATTTTTGTTTATAGTACTTCATAACCATTTTAGTTATTTACTACAGTACACATTCGGCAAGAGTATCAATATAGTAAATAAATATAATCTACAATTCATTTATTCATTACAAATTGGGTTTACAACCTTTGAGTCAGACTGTAAAAAACAAAAACAAGGCACTGTGTCAGCATGTGGTCTAAAAGCAAAACAAAATGGTTATATTAAATGCACGCTGAAAACAGAAAATAGAGTTAAAAATCTACGTTTCGACCTTAGGTCTTCTTCAGGAAATATCTAAAAGAGAAAAAAGTCAGAGACTCATTTACAAAGGCACCTCGTCACGGGGAGTCAGACATCAAGACAGTTATTACAGTGCAGATTAAAACAGAGGATAACATTACAAGTGCAGTAAAAGAAACATTTAACATAGATACACTTAGGTTACATAATGTAATAGTTTGTATGTTACTTAGGTTACATAATGTTACAAAACTGTGAGTTACACTCATGGATATAATAGGTCCTCAGAGAAGACAGTGAGTTACATCCCTGTTTGGACCTAGGAGGGAAGGGGTAGGTCTGGGGGAGGGAGATGCTGTCCAGTGGACGTTGTCGAGCCAGGGAGCAAGGCGGGTGGGAACTACAGGTTACAACAGGGTGTTAGTTGCACCTACAACAGCGGGTAGTAAAGATATGGTTTCGAGGGGCTGTTTTGAAGGAGCCAATTTTTGGCAAGTTGGAGATGCAGCTAGGGAGGGAGTTGAACCAGGTGGGGGCTTGGTAGAGGAAGGATCTCTGGGCATGAGAGGTCTTGGTCCTGGGCACCTCGAAAGTGGCCTTAACAGAGCTATGGGTGGTGACAGACAAAGATGGCTACTGTAGGGAGGTGGAAACCCCCCCTTGGGGGGAGAGTCCTAGCAGAAATTTCTTAGTGAGAAGGCAGGTGTGGCACAGCAGTCACTCCTCAAAGTTGAGAAGATTGGTGGTAGTATAGAGAAGGCAGGTGTGAGTACAGCTGGGGCACCGGTCAGGAGCCTACAGGCCTTATTGATGGAGAGTTGGATTTTGGTGAGGGCAGTGTTGTCAGCTTCAGCATAGATGGGCAAGCCATAGTCCACGAGGGACAAGACAGAGGAGGTGATGGCCAGCCTGAGGGCAACCTGAGGTAGGCAGTCCCTGTGCCGGTATAGCAGGCAAATCTGAGAGTTAATGGCGGCTGACAGGGCATTAATGTGGGGGTGGAAGGAAAGGGCAGTATCAAACGTGATGCCTAGGTAGGTACTTGTATATGGTCACTTGTTCTAGTGGGTGCAGAGTGCTGGGGAAAATCAAGAGGGGGGTATTTTTATCTTTATTTTGGTGGTGGGAGAAGAGCATTGATTTGGTTTTCTTTAGGTTATTGACCAGTCTGCAGTCTCCGAACTACCTTTCAGCTTGGTTGTGAGCTTGCTGGAGGGATAATTGGAGGGAGGTAGGATTGGGATGTGAGGCAACGAGGACTGCATCATTGGCATATAGGAGCATTTTACCGGTACATGAGCTGGGGAGGGTGTTGAGGTAAAGACTAAGAAGTATTGGACAAAGGATGGAGCCCTGAGGGACCCCGGAGTGAATGGGAAGAGTGCTGGAGAGGGAGCCGCTGATCTTGACATGCTGGGATCTAGCAGAGAGGTAGCTAGAGAACCAGGAAATGAGACCATCAGAGAAGCCAAGTTGGTGGAGAGAGTCGAGTAGAAGGGGATGACAGACAGTGTCAAAGGCCTTGGAGAGGTCAATGAGTACTACTCCTGCAAGGCTGCCAGAGTCGAGAGCAGCATGCAGGTGTTGGAAGAATTCCAGGAGAGCCGTGGTTTTACTGTGTCCTGGGTGGAAACACTGCTGCTCTGGGCACATAATGTCATACTTGGTTAGGTATTCAGAGAGCTGGATCAACATCACTTTCAAGGGCTTTAGAGAGTGGGGGGAGGATGGGGATGGACCGGTAATTGTTGGGGGTGGATTGGTCCCCATTCTTATGTATGGGTGTGATTTCAGCAGTTTTCCAAGCACTTGGGAACTGACCCAGGCATACAGACTGGTTTAGAAGGTCAGTCAGGGGGACTAGGACTTTGTCCAAGACCTTACAGAGGATCCTGGAGTCGAGGGGGTCACTGCTGGGGTTATTGCCACCTAAGGCTTTTAGCAGGTGTGGCCTGGCTTCTTGGGGGATAGGGTGCACAGGTAGAATGGTGGGTGTTGCAGGACCGGAGGGAGAGAGATGGGGATTGGGTCAAAGAAGCTGCTGGGGAGGACCGAGCTTAGGTCAGAGAAGGCAGTGTTAAGGCAATCAGCTATGAGGAGTGGATCTGTGGGGGGAGTGCCACTGATGGAGAGCTGAGATTGTGGGGGGGGGGACTTCCCATTTAGCTCTTTCATATTATCCCAGAAGGTCCGGGCTGAACCCCAAGTGGAAGTGAGGGTGGTCTGGTAGTGCTCTGCCTTGGCCCGCCTAATGGCCCAAGTGCACTTAATGCATTCTGCATTGTAGGCCTGTCTGTCAGATGCCTTTCCAGATTTTACAGCAATGTGGCAAAGATTATCTCTGTTTTTGAGTCTCTGGAGGAGGGGTGGGTGATCCATGGGCACTGCATTTTTTGGAGCGGATCCTGGTGAGGGGGATGAAAAGGTCACAAGCCTTACATAAGGCAATTGTGAAGTGGTCAAGAGCTGAGTCAATGTCAGGGGCATGCTGGAGAGGGGACCAGTCTAGCTGGGTTAGGTATTGTTTTAATTTTCTGAGGCCACCAGGGCATAAACAGTGGCGTAGAGTGGACTAGAACACTGGCTTCAGAGTGGAGGATGACCAGAGACAGAAGACTGGGGAGTGATCACTAAGAGAGTTTGGTAGGACAGTGAGATCCTGGATTTTGTAGGGGCAGTTAGATATAACAACATCTTGGACAGTGCTAGTGCCAGTAGAGTTGCTGAATCTGGTGGGCTGGGTGACTAACTGGGACATATCCAGGGTAGCAAAGGAGTCCCTTATATGGGAGGCAGTGGAGGCAAGCCAGTTAACATTGAGATCACCTAGGATGACTTGCTCCACTTTGTGAGGGAGAGATGTGAGATAGTCAATGAGGGACTGGACTGCTTGGTTTTGATTCCTCAGGGGTACGTAGGAGACCGTGAGGAAGCGAGGGAATTGGGTGGGGTCAGGTGTGATTTTTAAGGCAAGGGCTTGGGCTCCATAATCAAGTTTAGGAGCTGAGAGTGCCTGACCTATAAGGGAGTCCTGTTCGAGTAGTGTGCAACCACCACCGTGTTTGCCTACTCAGTCTTCTCTGTAGATGGTATATCCAGGGAGAATGATAGTGGAATCAGGGGTGGATTTGGAGAGCCAAGTCTCTACCAGTGCAATTATGTCAGATTGATGTTGAATGACCCAGCACTGGAGGGCAGTAGATTTCTTTAGGAGACTGCAAATGTTTAAGGATGCAAAGTGGAGGCCAGTTGCAGTACAGGGTTTAGAAGGGCTTGAAGCAATAGGTCCTGGGTTTGGGTGTACATTACCAGATAATAATAATAGCAGTGTAATTATTCTGGTTAGTGGCCGGTGGCAATGGAGACCCTTGGGTTGACACCCAGCTGAGGACTTTAGAATCAGGGTGCATGGGATAGATAAAGTGCAAAAGGTGGGAATGGCAGGGGAGAGCTTGGTCCAGGTCAGGCCTTGGAGGGCGGAGGGAGTGGGGGTATTGGCAGGGTGGGGGTGTTGGGGGGTCACGGGCATGTCGAGGGTGGGGGAGGGCTGAGTCACTGTGGGGTAGTCTGGGGATGAGGTGCCTAGTGTGGAGGAAAGGTGCTCCAGTCTGTGTGAGGTCTGTACTAAGAGGGTGAAGGAGAACAGACTTAGTAATGGAGTGTAGGTACCCATAGCAGCTGAGCAGTAAAGGAAGAGTGCCAGGAGTAGTAGAGAGCAAGGAGATATAGAGCAGCTTTGGAATGGGTTGGGGCAAACCCCTTTAGTGGGCGAAAAGACTATATGCTGCAAATGGGAAAAATCAGTATCAATCAGTAGAAGAGGGAGGGGCAAAGACAGATGAATAGTGATAGACTAACCACATGATAAGTGAAATGAGACAGGAACTATATTATGTTGGATTGGGTAAATGTGCTTATAACTGGGCCCGCTAGTGGCTAAAGGATATAATCTGCTAATGGAAAAGTCAGCACTTAAAAACAAAAAAAAGAAAAGGCAGGGAGGTTCTGAAGCAAGTTTTTTTTTGGGGGGGGCGCACTGCAGCAGCCTCAATGGGACACCAAGGTTAAGAGTGCAGCCCATAAACTTACAGCTCTAAGAGAAGGGGCACTGCACTCAAGGCAGATAGCAAAATCACAGCACCTAAGACCTCTCTCAAAACTTAAATCAACTCTTAAGAAATCTCTACATCAGACTAAACATTACTTAAAGTGAGAAATCAAGAACATGTCAAGCAGAGGTCAGTCCTAGCATTAATTTCTTGGCAGCAGTTCCTAGAAGACGTCTGGATTGCTGCACAAAGTGTGAGAAACACTGGCAAACAGGGGCTAGTGATATTCCTCCAGGGGTAGATGCCAAAATTCAGGGTTCCAACCCGTGCCTCGCTTGGAGGGTGAGTGTCAGGCAGCTTCTCCTTGTTCTGCTTACCAAACTGGAGAATGCAGTTTGTTTGAGAGGAGAGAGCCCGAAAGGGCAGAGTTGTCCCCTGGTGAGATAAGGTGAGAGGATGAAATTAAATAGCAGGCTTGGAGGGGAGGGCAGTCAGAAAACAAAAGAGAAATTACAGTTTGGGAGGGGCTGAGAATTAAACAGAAATAGTTTAAGCAGTGAAGTTCTGAAGCAAGTTGGGGGTTGGGGAGGACACTGCAGTATGCTCAACAGGAGAGAGCAGTAGCTTCAATACAGTCGTGAAAGGGGCTCTGATTAACACTGGGGCACAGAGCTGAAAACAAAAAGAACAGGCAGTGAGGTTCTGAAGCAAGTTTTTTTTTTGCAGGGGGCACTGCAGCAGCCTCAATAGGACACCGAGGTCAAGGGTGCAGCCCACAGACTTACAGCTCTAAGAGAAGGGGCACAGCGCTCAGGGCAGATAGCAAAATCACAGTACCTTAAGACCTCTCTCAAAACTTAAATCGACTCTTAAAAAATCTCTACATCAGACTAAACATTACTTAAAGTGAGAGATCGGTCACAGTACAATAGCTTCTTGTTGTTTTTACATTGTTTCTTGTGGATTTTACTTGGTAGAAGGTTATTTCTTTTCTTTCTTACTACTTCTAAGGGGCTAACAGGGTATTGTTTTGGGGCTGTTGGAATTTTGAAAACTGTTTTGGTGGCTATAAGTGGGCTCATTTGTTTGATGTTTCACTGTGTAGCAGGCTGCATTTGTAGAGGCCTATTTCTTCTGATTTAAAACCTATTTGGTGTGATTTAACTGGGGCTGTTTCTTTGAATCAGAGACCTATATCTTCTAATTTCAAGCCTATTTTGATGTGTTGTTGGTGAAGCTGTTTGAATTGGAGACCTGTTTGTTTTGGCAGCAAACCTATTTTGGGGACTTTGAGTAGAATTGTGATTCATTTTTGCTGGCTTTACTAGCTGCAAAGCTTAGTGCATAGTGGGGGAAGGGTGCTAATGGTCTGACCAGGGGCCTCAGCTTCCTGATTGTTTCTGGAAGACTTGGGTTGGTCCCACCCGCCCCGGTCCATGATTTCTTTTATACCAGGGGTTCTGACATCACTTCCTCAAATGGGCAAAGGATATGCACCTGTCATAGAAGAAGCAGACATCCAGGAAAGGAACAGCAGCAAGTGAAGAGGTGACTCCTATCTCAGTGGAAGGGAAGTAACTGAAAATCTAGGAGCTTTCATTGTTACTTCTTTGCATTGCTATTGCATTGTGGAAAGGAGGAGTAGGAGTTTGAAGAAGGTTGTGCAATAGCTACTTATAGTCTCTTTTTTGAGTGTAGATAGGAAGGTTACGAATATAAAAAGCAGTTGCTCAATATATCTAAACGTGTACAACATGGGGATAAGGGAAATTAAGAAAAGAATGTTTTGCGCTGATAGAGAGGGGAGAGGGGAGACTTGGGGGAGTGTTTGGTATCCTGCATCTGGAAGGGTGGGGGGTCACTGGTGCGCAATGACAGCAATGGGTAGGGTGGTAGGCTGCAACAACTGTGGTGCACCAATCTTTCTAAAAATTGCCTGGAGTGTGGGAGGATGTTTAGTGTGCAACCACATAGAGAAACTTAGAAAGGAGATTGAGGGTCTGCAAGAGGAACTAAGACAGGCAAGGCACACTGGGGGTGGGTTTAGCCCAATACTGGAGGGAGGAAGAATGGGAGATGAGGGAGGGCAATTTAAGCCAACAGTGGTGAGGAGAGGGTCAGAAGAAGGGAAGCAGGGACAAGGGGGGCCCAGGCCAGGAAGAACGATTGCCGGGGAAACCAGGTCAGGAGACAAAAGACAAATGGAAGGAGGAGATAGGGACTTGTGAGGGGAGGCGAAGAAGTGGCAAAAGTCATGGAGTGGAAAGGAGAGAACAGGTTACTATGAAGAGAGAGGGAGCGGGCATTTGTGAAGGGTCTTCAGAAAATAGTTTTGCACTGCTAGAGAGGAAGAAGGTGGAGAAGGGAAATGATGAAATTAGAGGAGTAATTGATAAATGCCTGGACCAAACTGGAGCTGGGGGAAGTTCTGCTGGGAGAATTGCAACAGGGGCAAAAGGGGGAAATAATGTGCAAGAGGAAGAAGAGGAGGAGCTGGAAATGAGAGAGGGAGATAAATGGAAGCAAGCAGGGAGTAAGAGTGGTGGAATCTTAGTGCTGGGGGACTCAATACTTTTTTTTTTTTTTAAATTTGCTTTTTTCCACCTCCTCCTAGCTGCCGGTCACCCAATGTTCAGCCCGGTCACGGGCCAACGGCTTCCACCCCCCCACATCAGCCTCGGTTCCTCCGATACCCCATGGCTTTCCCCCCACGGTGGGGCTGCAGGATGGGGAGAGCGAGGCATCCCGCAGAGACCGTAATTGGTCGGAGGACTGGCCTGGGGGGGCTAATCAAAGCCGCGGCGGGCTTCATGGAGGGCGGCC
This sequence comes from Neoceratodus forsteri, assembly GCA_016271365.2. NCBI lineage: Eukaryota > Metazoa > Chordata > Ceratodontiformes > Ceratodontidae > Neoceratodus > Neoceratodus forsteri. Next base: position 978,191,540 of record CM057458.1, on the reverse strand, counting down.
GGCAGCCGTCCATTTTCCTCTTTTCCGAGGCGGCGTGGTGCAATGACGCCCGGCGTCCGCCCGCCTCCTAGACTTGGATGCTGCAGCGGTGTTCCTGGCCTCGCCAGAGTCCCCATCGCCCGGATGCTACTCCATCCTCCCCGGAGAAGGAGAGCAGTCCAACGGACGCCAATCTTTTCCCCCGCCGCCCCCGACTGACTCAGGTCCGTTCCCGAACCCGGGTCGCTGGCGTCGCAAGCGGAAATCCAACCGCTGCGCCGACGAGCCGGCCTCAAGGGGGACTCAATACTAAGAGGAGTCAGGTGGGGTAGCAAGAAGGAGAGGCATAGTCACATTTGGGTGGAGGCCATGCCAGGAATGACAGAGTAAAGGGTGGGACAATCTGATCCGAAATATGCTAGAAGGGGTAGGGACAAGCCTCATTTAATTATAGGGGGAGTGACGTGATGCAAGTGCCTGCTTAACATCCTAACTGCTCGGCTCTCTCCTCCTCCGTCTCTGTTTTCCATATAAATTTCAGGTGAAAAGTGTTATTGTTGTAAAATTTGGGTTTAGTTTACTGTGTAAAGCATTGGAGAGTGAGGAGACCCTGTTTTGGCATCAGATGGAGAAGGATAAGCGCAAAATTCACGGGAAGCACACTCCGCCCGTCTCTCCTGGCAAGGCCCCGAAGAAGGCAAGGGCCTCTTCATCCCCCGGGGATCTGGAAACCGAAATGGCTGAGATTGAAAATGAGCCACTTACACTGGCGAGATTTTTGGCAGAGATCAAACCTTTTCAGGCAGAATTTCAGACAGTCACCGAGGAGCTAAAATTGGTTACTCTGGCACTGGGGGACCTATCTAGACGCACAAAGGACAACGAAGCTAGAATTGCATCGGTTGAAGCCCGTTCTGCTAAACAAGAGCCAGAGCTGGTGGCTATCCACCAAAAGTTGGCTAGATTGGATTCCAAAATTGAGGATTTAGAAAGAAGGAGTAGACGTAATAACCTTATAATTATTGGGCTACCAGAGAAAGTGGAGGGGGCGGACCCGATAGTGTTTGTGCAGAGGCTCCTGACAAAGCTTGCTGGCCCATTGCCATATGGCTCGAACTATATGATTGAACGAGCCCATCGGGCTCTGAGAGCAATGCCCCCACCGGGCGCCCCCATGCACCTTAATCCTCTGCTTCTTGAATTACCTTGAGAAACAGCATGTCCTTTTCAAGATCAGAGAGCTCAAAGAAGTCTCCTGGGAAAATGCTGCCTTGAGGATAACTCAGGACTTACCCCTAACAGTGAGGCAGAAGCGTGCAGAATACCACTCTATAGTGGTCAAGTTGATTGCCTCCTCTACCCGATTTCGGATTACTTACCCTGCACGCCTGCAAGTTTGCCTGTCTGGATCTTGGGTGAGTTATGAGGATCCAAAAGCAGCAATGGAGGGTTTAAAGTCTGCACTCCCGGATCTGTTCAAATGAGAGGAAGCCTCTTCACTCCGAGGGAGAAATCCAGGTTTTTGGAATACTGGGGTAATGATTTCTGAAGGAGAAGCTTTTCCTGGGCAACTGGTATATGTTTAGCCCTTCTTACTGGAATGGTGGCTCTGGTTGGAGTTTGGGACAATCAGCGATCTCTGAAGCGGCAGGGTATTCTTTATCTACACTGCCTGAGATGGATCTGATTGGAAGTGCTGCACTCTGCTTTGAAGGACAGTTTTACCATTTGCTGGAATTTACAGACTGGATGTGACAGTTTATAATTGCTTGGATACGTGCCTTTGGTTTTACATTTTCTTGAATCTGTTTGTATTTAGTTGCAAAGTTTGATAACAGTATTACGTCACTAGAGGGCACCAGTCCTTTGTGTTGGCTTGAGTCTAATTAAATCTCTTTTTATCACAGGCTGGACTTTGCTATTTGATCTCCCCGAATCTTGTAAGATTTTTTCTTTCTGTTTCCGTTATTTTCACTATGGAAGGTAGATAATGTGTATCCAAGATGGGTCACGAATATCGGGGGTGAATGGGGAAAGGATGCCCTTATATTCCGGTCATTTTGTTGATGTTTTATATTTTAAATACTAAGAGAGTGAGACCGGATTCTGTACAGTAATGAGAGGCTCCATCCATTTTTTTTTACTTGTTTTAGTCAGGGGATTAGCCGGATTGGGCAAAAGGAGGCAATTCTGGTGGGAGGCTTATAAAGGGAAGAAATTATAGAGGGGGGCATAGTTTATGAGTTGTTTTTTCTGGTACATAAGCACCATGATCAGAGAGGAGGGAAGCTCTACCGGTCTCCTGCTCCTGTGGGGATTTTTTTCTCTTTTTTTTTTGTTGTTTTGGGAGTGAAGGAATCGAGATGCTAAGATCCAAGGTATTGAGGGCTTTTGTGAGTTTGTCCTCTGGCAGGATTCCTCTCCCTTCTCAGGATTTTTCCCTACAGGATTGCTAGGGAGTATCTTTCTCCTTTTATTGCTTGGCCCTGTTCTTGAAAAGGGGTCTCACCTGGAGTTAGACAAAGAATAAGGTTGCAGTAAGTGTAGGGACGGGGGGGCTGGGAGGTGATTAGGATGGTTAGTGCATCTGACATCGTGGACTAAGATGGAGTTCAGTTGGGTGGGCTAACACTTTGGTGGAGTGTTCAGGGGAGGGGAATTAATTATTATTATTTCGGGGATATAAGGCATCAGTGTGGAGGGAATTTTGTTTTGGGGAGGAAGGGTGGGGTGGGGCGAGGAGAAAAGCAGACAGGAGTACACGGGAACCTGTCAGCTAGGTCGAGTTTTTTATGGGCTCTGGAGAGCCAGAATGTTCTCATTTAGTAAGGGGTTACATTCAGTAATATCCAGAAGTTAAATGGGAACTCTTTGTGATTTAATTACGTGGAATGTTAACGGAGCTAGGAATAACACTAAAAGATACAAGCTTCTGAAATACCTTTAAATGCAAAAGGGGCAAATTATTTGTTTACAGGAGACGCATTTGCTCGAATCAGAAAACACTTTGTTTAAGCGACAGAGTATAGGACAGGTGTATCTGTCTGGAGAGAGTACTGCTAGTAAGGGAGTGGCCATCCTGATTACCAGGCAAACTCCATTCACCTGTGAGGAAGTTATCAAAGATCCCTCAGGTAGGTTTTTGTTAATTTTGGGGACGTTATATAGATCAAAGGTGATAATCGGCAGTATCTATGGCCCAAACACGGATTCGCCACGTTTTTTTATAGATCTGTTAAAAACATTGTCCCCATTTGTTCACATTCTGATGTTTTTAGGGAGGATTGGAACTTACCTTTTGACCTGGAATTGGACAAAGATGGCAGAGGAAGAAGTGGACTAATTCCCGCTCAGACAGCCCTAAGAGATTCGGTTGACAGTGCCGGTTTATGTGACCCGTGGAGGGTCCTTCATCCCTCACTTAGGGAATATACATTCACTTCGGCTGTGCATGGATCCAGATCTAGGATCAATTATTTCCTGATTAGTCAATCAGCTCTCCCTGGTCTTTCACAATGTTAAATACTGCCTGGGATAATCTCGGATCATTCGATGGTCTGCTGTTCAATAAATCTATCACCTAATCTTACTAGGCAAACGATCTGGAAGCTGAATAATCAATTATTATGCTCTCCGGCAATTAAAGAAACCATTACCCATATTATAGAGCAATATGAGAGGGAGAATTTGGAGATGACAGGGAAATGGAATATGGAGTGGAGTGCGCTTAAATGTGTTTTAAGGGTTGAATTTATTAGAATGGCGGCAGAAAGGAAGAAAAAAAGGGAGAATAATGCTATGACTCTACTTAGGCAAATTAGGGAACTAGAGCGTTCCTTCCCTGGGACTATCCCTGCTGATATTAGAGAAAAGTTAATTGGTTTAAGAAACCAATATAGTGACCTTCTGCTCGAGAAAGTGGAATATGCCCTGTTAAAGACTAAGGCCTGGTATCTCGACCAGAAGGAGAAGGCCGGGCACCTATTGGCAATGAGATTAAAAGGGGAGGAGGCCAGGATTATAAAGAGTATCACTTCTCGGTTGGATGGGGAGGTTAAAACCCACCCTAAGGAAATTGTTCAGGAGTTTGAAAGTTATTACAGGGAATTGTATAGTCCGATGAATTTTAGACCTTCGAAGGAAGAGGTGGAAAGATATCTTTCCTCTTGCCCACTCCCTTCGTTGCCACCAGCACTGGGGGGGAGTTGTCCCAGCCCATTTCAGAGGGTGAGATTCTTACAACAATAAATTCGCTTACTCTTGATAAAGCCCCAGGCCCTGATGAGTTCTCCCTGAATTTCTACAAATGTTTTGCTGCACAGTTAGCCCCTAGCTTAAAAAGGTTATTTCACTGTATTTTGACCTTGGAGAAAGTGGACAAACACCTGTTCGCAGCCCTTATTATTGTTATTCCTAAAGGAGGTAAGGATCCAGATAAAGTGTTCAGTTATAGGCCCATCTCACTATTAAATTAGGATGTTAAGACTTTAGCAAACATTTTGGCCAATCGCTTAGCTAAAGTAATGCCCCTACTCATACATAGTGACCAGGTGGGTTTCATGGCGGGTAGATCGGCTTCTGACCACCAACGTAAACTGGCTAATATCTTTTCTGCATCTAGGGATCACTGTTTCCCTTCTGGGTTGGTGTCGATAGACGCAGAGAAGGCGTTTGATAGGGTGGATTGGCAGTTTTTATTTTTGACTATGGTGAAATTTGGTCTCCCCCTCTCATTTGTTAAGAGTGTCTTTTCCCTGTATAGCCAACCAAGCACACAGATCTAGTGCAATGTTTTTTTTCCTCAATATTCCCCTTGTGTGCAGGAACTCGACAGGGATGTCCTCTATCACCCCTCCTCCTTTTTAATCTTTACCTCGAACCTTTTCTGACAAAAATAAGACAGGATCCTAGGGTCAAGGGCGTTAAAATAGGTTCCCATGAGTCTAACCTTTCTGCATAAGCAGATGATGTTCTTCTCCATCTAACTCATCCCACTGCCACTATACCAGTGGTTATGGAGCTTATAGAGGAGTTTAGCAGGTTTTCTAATTACAAAATAAATAGAGAGAAAACTTTGGTGTTCCCATTGAATTCTAAGGTTTTCAAGTCGGAGATCACAGCATTGGGCTTACAATGGGCCCACACAAGCTTATATGTTTAGGGGTAATTTTGGCCCGGAGTGACTCCAAGATGGTGCAATTGAATTTAGATCCGATAACAAATACCATTCAACAAGACTGTACTAGGTGGGCCAAACTCCCGTTATCTTTATGGGAAAGGGTTAGTTTGATGAAAATGAATGTCTTACCCAGGGTATTGTATCTGTTAACCATGTTGAACTCCTGGCTGCCAATAAGCTGGTTTAAGAGTATGCATGCAATAATCTCAGCTTTTATCTGGCAGGGGAATACTCCACGTAGAGCCTATTATAGAATGGCCGCCCCTAAGGAGAAGGCTGGGTTAAGACTACCTCATATGGGATTATACTATTGGGCAAGTAGTGCCAGTAAGTACCTAAGATGGCTGATAGCTCCCACAGAGCATTCTTCATTTTTTTAAGTCCCCTCATGGGTCAAGTTAGAAGTGGAGTTAATAAGGGAAGCTGGGATAGATCCAATCGCTCTTCTTTATGCTTAACCGAAGTCCCTACCGGGGGATTTATTCCCCACCCCGATAAAAACATCTCTAAGAGTACATGCACAGTTGTGCTCATTTTTAAAATATTCCCCCAGTAACGATAGGCATCAATCCCTGTGTCGAAATCCGAATTTAAAAATTGGGGGAAAAATGATTCAGGAGTCTTGGCTTCCTGAGATAAAGGGTTTGAGGGTTTCAGATCTCTTTCAAGAGGGGGAGTGTCTTTCTGTTGTGGAGATAATTAATAAATATCATATTGCCCCTGGGCATACCTTCAGAGTTTATCAGCTCTGACACTTAATGGTGCACTCTCTTAGGAAACATGTTGGGTCTCAAGCATCCGAAGATTTATTTGAAACCCTTGCCAGGACTGTATGGGAGCCACATGTAGTTTCCAGATTTTATAACTGCTTATTTGATCAAGCACATCAACATCTTGATGGCATTCCCCATTACTGGAATACTGCTTTCAGAGACCCAGGGAGGGATTGGGACACAATTTGGCAACATGCCTATAGGTATATAACTCAGGATAGACTGAGAGTTATGCAATTTCAGTTTTTAAATAACATGTTTTGGACTCTGTCAAAATTGCATAAGATAGGTAGCTTTCCTGATTCAGACTGTAATTATTGTCGCCATCAGGAGGGGACACTACTCCATATTTTTTGGGAATGTCCCAGGGTTAAATCCCTGTGGGACATGATCAGGGAATGAGCAGATCCCCTGTTGGGACTTGATCTCCTCTTCAGTCCCGAGGTTTGCCTATTGGGGGATTATTCTAGAATTAAGGTTAAAGCCAGAAGGTACTATATGGCCGTTATTTCAGCATCACTTAAAAAGGTAGTATTGAAACATTGGGTGGATGGTGCTGTAATCACTTATACAGAGTGGTTACAGGAGCTGCTTTTTAATTTGAATATGGAAAAATTCAGTTTGAATAGAAGAAATCGTTTGTCAAGGTATCGCAAGGTATGGGAAAAAATACATGAGTTGTACTTACTCCAGACATGTGCTTATTCCTCATGAGTATACAGTTTAAACCGGAGGGTGTTTCAATGATTTGCACACTGTTACATGGTTCTGTCTGCTTAGGGGTGGGGTGGAAGGAGGGAGGGGAGGGAGGGGCAAGATGCTTCTGACAATGTACCTGGGTATATTTATACTGATATAAGAATGTATTGCTGGTTGGAATATCCTGTATACTTGCATCTTGCTCTGTATTGGGAGAAAACTTGAAAAAACTTGAATTTCAAAAAAAAAAAGCCTCATTTAATTATACATCTTGGGACGAACGACCTGGCTGACAAGACAGTACATATAGTCCAGAGGAGGTTTGAGGAACTAGAACAATTATGTGAGGGGGCAGGAAAATCAGTAACGTTTTTGGAGATACTTCCAGTGCCTAAGGAAAGCACAACAAGAAAGCTGAGAATAGAGGAATTTAACAGATGGCTAAGAACCTGGTGTTGTGCTAAAGGGTATGGGCTGTTGGGAGGGGAAGGGACCTGGGAGGACAGTAGTCTCTATGCCAAGGACAGACTACACTTGAGTGTGGAGGGCAAGAAAGTGTTGAAACAGAGGATGGAGGAGTACATAGAGTAAGTAGGGAATTTAAACTAGGAGCGGGGGGTGGCAATTGGGCAAAAGACATGCAGAGACCACAGGTTGGGAAACCATATGAGCTTACCCCCCATAACAGTGACAAAGGATAAATGGCAAGTACTATTGATGATGCTAGTAAAGGAGGGCAGGATGGGGGAGGGTGGAAGGTGATTACCCTTAATGCTAGGAGCCTTGGGAGGAAAACTGCAGAGTTACAGGAGATCATGGCAGAGGGAGAGGTGGACATTGCAACCATCACTGAAACATGGGCCACCGATTACAATGACTGGGACCTGTCTGTACCAGGGTACAGATTACTTAGTAGGGACAGGGTGATTGGGAAAGGAGGGGGGGTGGCACTATATGTGAAGGAAGGACTGAAGTATGTAAGGGAGGAAGGAGAGGAGGGTAGTACAGAGTCACTTTGGATACAAATCCAGGATTCCAAGAAAAGGATTCTTAGAATGGGAGTGGTGTACAGGCTGCCATCTCAGATGGAGGAGTTAGACAGGGAACTAGTAGAACAGATCAGGAGGACCTGCAAGAAGGGTAGTGTGGTGATTGTGGGGGACTTCAACATGCCAGGAGTGGACTGGAGTACCCCAACAACCAGGAACAGAAGGAAGCTGGTACTGCTGGATGCCTTCCAGGACAGCTTCCTACTGGAAATGGTCAGTGAACCAACCAGGTTAGGGAATACCTTTGACCTTGTGCTGGCAAATGGGGACTTTGTGAGAGAACTTACAGTGGAGAAACTGCTGTCAGGGAGTGACCACCACTCAGTATGACTCACACTGGATATGGGCAAGGAAGGAGTGGAATCTGGCACAAGAGTGCTGGACTTCAGGAGGGCCAACTTTGGGAGGATGGAGGAAGTGTTAAAAGGGTACCTGGCCAGAATTCAATCTAGTATGGACACTAACCAGAGGTGGGAGCTCATAAAGTTGAGCCAAAACTTGCTGCAAGGCCCATAGCAAGAAGGCTAGGGCTAAGAAACTGAGCTGGTTGAGCAAGGAGGTCTTGGAAAAGGTAAGGAGGAAAAGAGCTACCTTTAGGAAGTACAAGAAAACAGGGAGAGGGGAAGACAGGGAGGAGTACTTGATGGAATCGAAGGAGGTGACAAGGGCAGTAAGGGGAGTCAAGGCATCTACGGTACTCAGGCTGGCACAAGGCATTAAGAAGGGGGAGAAGGACTTCTTTAGGTATATCAGGGAGAAAAGGAGCTGTAAGGACCACATAGTAAGGATTAGGAAGGAGGGGGGTTGGGTGGAAGCAGGGTGTGATAAGGCAGAAGCACTAAATGAGTACTTCTGCTCAGTATTTACTGAAGAGAAGAGGGGGTGACACCCAAGGGGGGGAGAAATGGCAGAAACAGGGGGGAGGGGGTGACAGATGGGGAAATAATGAAGGGCAGAGTTCAGGAGGCTTTGAAGGCACTGAGGGTGGATAAGGTGTCAGGCCCAGATGGCATTCTCCCCAGGGTACTGAAGGAGCTGGCAGAGGTCCTTGCAGAACCTTTGGCTGACCTATTTAATGCCTCACTACATTTGGGGTGTGTACCTCAGGACTGGAGGATGTGCCCCTCCACAAGAGTGGCCCCAAGGATGAACCGGGAAACTACAGACCAGTGAGCCCCACATCCATCGTGGGTAAGCTAATGGAGACTATCCTGAAGGAGAGGCTGGTGGCACTCCTAGACACCAAAGGACTACAGGACAGCAGACAGCATGGCTTCATACAGGGCAGATCCTGCCAAACCAACCTGGTGGAGTTCTATGACTGGGTAACTAGGCAGCTGGACAGGGGCCATGCAGTGGATGTCCTGTATGTGGACTTCAGTAAGGCATTCGACTCGGTGCCACGTGGAAGGCTGGGAAGTAAGTTAGTAGGCACAGGAGCAGGTGCAAAGCTGGTGATATGGGTAGGGAACTGGCTTCAGGGAAGGCAACAGAGGATGGTGGTGGGTGGGGAGCTCTCACACCCAAGGGTAGTGACAAGCGGTATTCCACAGGGCTCAGTGTTGGGGCCAGTGTTGTTTGGGATATTCATTGCAGACATATAGTTGGACATCAAGAGCAAGATCAGTCTGTTTGCTGATGATACCAAGGTAGGCGCGGTGGTGGATGACCTAGGGGGATGGCAGGGGTTGCAGGATGATCTGGAAAAGCTTGAAACCTGGTCAGACACCTGGCAACTGGGCTTTAATGCCAAAAAGTGCAAGGTGCTGCATTTTGGGATGAAGAACCCAAAGAGGAGTTACCAGCTAGGGGGAGTGCAGCTAGCCCAGGCAGAGGAGGAGAAGGATCTGGGTGTGCTCATTACAGGGTCAATGAACAACTCGGCACAATGTAGGAAGGCAGCTGCAAAAGCCAACAAAACGCTGGGTTGTATTGCAAGGGGTATATCCTTGAAGATGTAGGAGGTGATTCTGCCACTGTATAGGTCATTAGTTAGACCGCACCTTGAGTACTGCATGTAGTACTGGTGCCTGTATCTGAAAAGGGACATTAAGTTACTGGAGGGGGTGCAGCACAGTGCGACAAAGATGATCAAGGGGCTGGGGGACTTATCATATGAGAGGAGGCTGAGGGAGTTGAACATGTACTCACTGGAGGAGAGGAGGGATGGGGGGACATGATTGAGACCTTTAAGTACATGAAAGGAATAAACAAGACAGGTACAGAGGGGCTGTTCAAAGTAAGGGAGGGGAGGGACACCTGGGGCCATGATATGAGACTGGAGGGAGAAAGGTTCAAGAGGGAGATGAGGAGGCATTTTTTTATAGAGAGGGTGGTGGCTGGGTGGAATGTGTTACTTGCAGAAGTGGTATCCAGTAGAACAGTGGACTGCTTCAAAAGGGGATGGGACAGGACAAGGGGGAGGGTCAATGAAGGGGAAGGGTGGAAGGGAGGGGCAGCTACAGAATAAGGGGTGCTAGCTGCTCATTCAAGCAGACTTGATAGACCTCTAGGCCTTTATCTGCTGGCAAATTTCGGATGTTCATATGTTTGTATCAAGAACATGTCTAGCAGAGGTCAGTCCTTGCATTAATTTCTTGGCAGCTGTTCCTTGAAGACTTCTGGATTGCTGCACAAAGTGTGAGAAACACTGACAAACAGGGGCATATGATATTCCTCCAGGGGTAGATGCCAAAATTCAGGGTTCCAACCTGTACCTTGCTTGGAGGGTGAGCGTCGGGCAGTTTCTCTTTGTTCTGCTTGTTTTAGAAGAGAGAGCCTGAACGGGCAGAGTTGTTCCCTTGCTTGGAGGGTGAGCGTCAGGCAGCTTCTCTTTGTTCTGCTTACCAAACTGCAGAATGCAGTTTGTTTGAGAGAAGAGAGCCGGAAAGGACAGAGTTGTCCCCTTGCTTGGAGGGTGAGCGTTGGGAAGCTTCTCTTTGTTCTGCTTACCAAACTGCAGAATGCAGTTTGTTTGAGAGGAGAGAGCCCAAAAGGATAAGTATCTTAATGATTTAGGTACATGTGATAACCATTTTAGTATGAGTCTTATCCATTTCAGTATAGGTCGTATCCATTTCAGTGTGTGTTGTATTCATTCTGGTATGTGTTGTATGCATTGTAGTATTTTCTTAATCAATTTTTGGTATGTGTCATATGCATTTCTGTATGAGTCATATCTATTTCAGAAAGTTCCATATTCATATTGGCATGTGTCACACCCTATTTATTATGCATTATTTCCACTTTAGTATAGGTCATACATAGATTCTTAGATGTGTGAGATTGAAAAGGATCTTCTTGGCCCATCAAGTCCGTCCATTCCCTCCCTCTTTGCTTGCCCCCCCCCCCAGATTCCACACTCCTCACCCTTGTCACACCCTTATGTTTATCCCATGCCCTCTTGAATCCCTGCACTTTTTTGGCCTGCACCACCTCCTCCAGCAGACCATTACAAGGTTCCACCACCCTCTCACTGAAGTAATGCCCCGTAATGTTTCCCCTAAGCCTACCCCATCCACTCTCAGTTCATGCCCTCTAGTCTTTGCATCTACCTTCCCCAAGAATAAGCTCTCCCCCGACTTTATTGATCCCCTTCATATATCTGAATATTTCTATCATGTCCCCCTCTCTCTTCTGGTCTTCAGTGGGTACAAATGCAACACCCTCAACCTCTCCTGGTATGACTTCCCACTTAGCCCATGCCCCATTTTAGTGGCCCTTCTCCAGACCCTTTCCATGCCATCTATGTCCTTGCATAGGTGGAGTCTTCAGAACTGATCTACATGCTCCAGGTGTGGACTCGCCATGGAACTGTAGAGTGGCATCAGCACCTTCCTTTTTCTACTAGTTATCCCCCCTTCCTATTCATGCCAGCTTTCTGTTCACTTTACCCACCACCTTGTTGCATTGGGTCCCAACCTTAATGTTTTCAGTGATTATGATTCCTAAATCCTTTTCCACCTCAGATGCAATCATTTCCATACCCCGCAGTGTGTATGTGGTTTATGGATTCTTCTGCCCCATGTGCATCACTGTGCTTTTTGGGCATTGAATTTCAGCTGCCATGTTTTTGACCTCCCCTTCAGCAAACTTAGACCTTTCTTCATAGCTTCCATTCCCTCTGAGGTGTCTAACCTGTTGCACATATTCATGTCATCTGCAAAAAGGCAGACCATCCCCTGCAGCCCCCTTTGTTATGTTGCTGATGTAGATGTTAAACAGAATAGGCCTCAGCACTGAACCCTAGGGAACCTTGCTCATCACCCCTACTTCCCCAGAATGTGCCCCATTGACCACCATCCTCTGATTTCTACCCATCAGCCAGCCTTCCACCCACCTTGTTATTTTATGTCCCACCTCCAAACTCTCCAGTTTATTAACCAATCTTCTGTGGGGTACCTTGTCAAAGGCCTTGCCAAAGTCCAGTTAGGCTATGTCCACTGCCCTCCACTGATCAATCACTCTCATCACCCCATCAAAGAATTCAATCAGGTTTGTCTGACATGACCACCCCCGAGTGAAGCCATGCTGACAGATATCCTGCAGCCACTCATTTTCCAAGTAACTAACCACCCTTTGTTTAATATCACCTCCATCACCTTACCCACTACAGATGTGAGGCTGACTGGGCAATAATTGCCAGCCTCCTCCCTGCTACCACTTTTATGAAGTGGCACCATGTCAGCCCTCTTCCAATTCTGTGGCACCCACCCTGTACTGTACCTAAGGACTGTGACGTAGACAGCCAGTTCTGAGTGCTGTATCATTTTTTATTAATATAAAATGTATGACTGACTGTCTCTGTTGAAAATCTGATGCTCCAGGAATGACCTCACTCATTCCCCCCAGATTTCAGCTGAAAGATGCTATCCAAGAAAAAAAATGCTGACAGCATGTGAGTTCACACATACTCAGTTTTTAGAGACAATGTGTTACATGGAAGACTTTAATTAAGGATCCTGTTTCTCTGAGTTAATTACAGGCTTGTTTAAGTTAATTTTCTTAAGAGAGAAATCATAAAGAAGGTTTATGACGTTGGAGAGGAACCTAGGTTGTTACACAGGGGTGCAAGGTTGTAAATGTCCCTGTGAAGCCTGCGTGAGGGAGGATACAGCATGAGATCAAACGAAGTGTCATTTGAAGGACATGAATTATGTTGAAGTTGTAGAATGTAATACTTTTGTGTAAGATATATATTTTCATATATCCTGACAGGGAGGAGCTTGGTGACCTCCTGAAAAGAGGTGGGGTAAAAGCCAGCATTTAATTTAGTCTGTTTTACTTCACAGAGACACATTTTTTACCTAGACTCTGACCACAAAACATCTTGGGAGCACTTTTAAGCAAGTATTTAGAGACTAAGTACTGTAGTAGGAATTGCACTGTTTAAAACCTTGTTCTTTTAATAGATGTGTATGTCTTGTGATATAACAGTTCTGTATTGTTGTGTTTTACATATTCTTATCTGTTATAGTAAAAAAATTTTTAGAACTTATTTGGTCTGTCTTTGGCTTCTTTTTTTTATTTGTAAGAAAACTACATGGTTATAGCAGACAATAGACATAAGCTTGAATGGTGATACCAGACTGAAAAGAGAAGTGTTTTAAATATGAGATCTTTATTAAAGTTTTAATGGGTTCATCTCTGTATACCTGATTGGGTACCCATAGGCAAAGATATCTGGCCCCCCCTAAAGACAGATATATCTGAGCCTGTGCATTTGGGTATGCTAACAAGAGGTTAACAGTTTGAATCCCCCCAGAACTTGAGATCAAAGGTTGACCCGAACTCACAAACCAGACAAGAGGGTTACCTTGTCTGTTACACTGTTCACAAGACTGCGCTCAGAGGTTGACACTTTAGGAGTAGAGGGCCTGACTTGCTGAGTGGGTTTGTGACAGATTGGTTGGCAGCGGTGGCATTATTTTAGTATCAAAAGCTTTATTGTTCTGTGTCAGCTAAGACTGTAAGTTCTCTTGCAAAGAAAGAAAAAAGGCATAGTTTTATTTTAAAAAGGAAACAGAACTATATATCACTTGGCGTACAGTCCAGTTCCTACCCATTTTATTTTTTTCTAAAGTACAAGTCAGAGTAGCAGTAGTGAGGGAAGAAGAAGATGGCTTCCGACTACAGCAGGCACACTGTAGATAATTTGAAGTTGTGCAGGGACAGGGGAGTCCCGTTCAAGGTGACAGCATGAAACCAAACCTCATAGAGGCCCTGATGGTAGCAGATACCCAGAGCAGCGAGTCACCGACCATGACTGAAAAGGACAGCAGGGCCACTGTCAGTGAAGGACCACAGCAGCAGGGGATGGTCACCAGTATCCTGAATCCAGAGGTACTCAAACTGCAAATTGAGTTGTACAGGATGGAACTGGAGGCAGAGCAAGAACAGAGGAAGGTGGATTGAGAGGCAGAGCAACAACAGAAGGAGGCAGACAATGAGGAGCATGAGCACCAACGAGCTGCAGAGGAGAAGAGAGAGCAAGAACACAGAGAGGCAGAGGAGAGAAGAGAGGAGCGCCACTGGCAACATGAACTGGAGAAGTTACGACTCTGATCAGCGGCACCAGAGCAGGTAAGTGGCTTGGGTTTAACTGGGACTGCAGGACTGGGTTACAAATTGAACTCCAAATTAATAGCTGAGTTTAAGGAAGGGGAGGACATGGATGCCTTTTTAAATTCTTTTGAAAAAGTTTGTATTCAGGCTAAAATTCCTAGAGAGTCCTGGAGCTTCCAGCTATCCCCGCTCCTTACTGGGAAAGCTCAGGATGCATTGGGTCAAATGAACAATGAGGAAAGTGACGATTACAGCAAGTTAAAAGCTGCAGTGTTAAAAAAGTTTGAATTAACTGCTGAATCATACAGAGCTAAATTCTGTAAGCTCAGGAGAAGCCCTGATATGAGCTATGAGGAGCTAGCCATGAAACAACATCAGTTTTTAAAATGTTGGTGGGAAGGAATTGAGGCAACCTCTGTTGATAAAATTGAAAATGTGATTTTATTCGAACAGTTTTATTGGGCATGCACAGCAGAGCTAAAAACCTGGCTAGAGGACCAAGATCCAAAAAACAGTGCAAGAGGCTGCTGAACTCTTGGACCACTATGCCAAGAACAGACCTTCTCTGAGAGTGAATGGGATGGGTGGTGCTATGCAGAAAGGGAAAAGCGCACCTTCAGGGCAGCTAAAACCCTCACTGCCTCCAACGAAACCAGTTAGCCCCATGTTTCAAAGAAAAGATTTCTCTGAAGTAAGAAATGCATGTTGGCTGTATAAAGAGACTGGGCATATTGCCAGACAGTGTCCCAAAAAGGTGAGCAATAATACCCAACAGGGTGCTAGAAAAGAAGTGGGTTGTTTGTGTGTCCCTGGAAGCATGCCAGTGAACATGAGGGAACACATGCACCCAGTCATGGTGAATGATGCAGATGCCGGTTTTAAGGGACACAGCAGCATCCCTGACATTGGTGAAAGAGGATCTGGCACAACCTGGTCAGCTTATACCCAATAAATATGTTACTGTCCAAGGGTTCACTGGTGAAGAGAAAACATTGCCCCTCACTAGTGTTCTCTTAGACTGGGGTGAGACAGGGGGAACTGTGCACCAGGTGGCTGTAGCAAAACATTAGCAGTGGATGTGATCTTGGGTAACAATCTCCAACAGGGGATGGCATTTGCAGTAACCCGTAGCTAAGCGGCAAGGGAAAACTGTAGTTCCCTGAACCCCACAGAAGCCATTGTGGAAACCACTGAGAGGCTGGTTCCCCAGCCTGTGTCTCCAGATGGGGAGACTGATAGAGTAGGGGTAGAAATTTCCCCAGTAGCAAGTGACCACACAGCTATGGAAGGTTACTCCAAAGAGGGAGGGGTGACCTGTTGTCAGAGGGTTGGGATTGACAGTGATCCTGAGGGCCCTGATGCTAGTGCTAGGAACCCTAGTTTAGCGACTGAAGGGGACCTGTTGCATGCCTTGGGATGGTGTGAGGGGTTTGCAGCTGCTCAGAGGGGTGACCATAGTTTAGAGAAGCTGAGGGCTTGGGCAGACTCGGACGGCAAACAGGGAGGTGACGGCAGACATAAGGTTTATTGGGAAAATTGACTTATGGTCACTCAGGCAGTATAGACAGAGGGAGGGATGCTAGGCAGGCAGCTTGTTGTTCCCCAGGGGTATCATGAGCAGTTGCTCAAAAACTGCACATGATATTCCCTTGTCTGGTCATCTGGAAATTGTGCACACAATGCAGCAGTTGTCCCAGAATTTCTAATGGCCTAACTTCATCCAGCAGGTGAAAGAGTATTGCAGGTCTTGTCACCGGTGCCAAGAAATAGGGAAGGTGGGTACGGAAACCCAAGTTGCCCTGATCCCCTTGCCCATAGTGGAGGAGCCATTCCAGAGGATGGGAATGGATATTGTGGGGCCTTTAAATACCCCCCCAGCTCCTCAGGGAAGAGATTCATCCTGACTGTGGTGGATTATGCTACCCGGTACCCAGAGGCAGTCACCCTATCCTCTCTGAGGACAGACAAAGTGGCAGATGCCTTACTTGGGATTTTCTCCCATGCTGGGTTTCTGCAGGAGGTAATCACCGATCGAGGAGGTTCCTTCATGTCGGACCTGATGAAATGTTTATGGGAGAAGTGTGGGGTGGTGCAGAGGTGCACAACACAGTATCACCCACAAGCCAATGGACTTGTGGAACTATTCAATGGTACCCTAAAGTCAATGGTCTGGGAGTTTGCTGAACAGCATGGGAGGGACTGGGAAAAATACCTTCCCCACCTGTTGTTTGCATACAGGGAGGTGCTCCAAGAGTCAACAGGATTTTCCCCCTTCAAACTCTTGTATGGATGCCAGGTACAGGGGCCCCTAGACTTGATCTGGGAAGACTGGCAAGGCAAGCACGCCACCCAGGAAACTCTCATTGTGGATTACATCCTTAGGTTTAGGGAAAGGCTGAAGGAGCTTATGGGGACAGCCCAGAGCAACCTAGCAGCTGCCCAACAGAAACAAAAGGTGTGGTATGACTGCAGAGCCAGAGCTCACTTGTACATGGTAGGTCAGGAAGTCATGGTCCTTATTCTGGTCCAGAAAGACAAGCTGCAAGCTGAGTGGACAGGACTGTACAAAGTGGTTAGGAAGGTAAATAACAAGAACTACATTGTGGAGTTACCTGACAGAGGAGAGACAGAAAGGATGTACCATGTCAACATGATGAAGCCATATTCAAATAGGGCTGACATGGTGTTTACAGTGTGTAGTCAATGGGAGGGAACAGACGAAGGAGACCCCCTTCTGGATTTGCTGGAAGAAAGTAAGCGGGAGTCCTCTGTGGAGGCAGTAAAATTGTCTCCTCAGCTGGCCCTGGACCAGGTCCAGAAAGTAAGAGAGGTTTTAGCAGACTTTGCCCCCTTGTTTAGTGCCAAGTCTGGACTAACCCCCTTAGTGACACATGATGTGGAGACAGGAACACAGACACCCATACGACAGACAGCATATCGGGTGTCAGAAGCTGTCCAAAAGAACATTAGGAGGGAAGTGGAGGAGATGCTGGATTTAGGGGTAATCTAGAGATCCTACAGCCCCTGAGCCTCACCCATAGTCCTTGTGCCCAAGCCAGATGGCTCAAATCATTTCTGTGTGGACTATCATGGACTGAATGCAGTCACAAAGTCCGACGCCCACCCAATGCCCCGAGCGGATGAACTCCTGGACAAGTTGGGAGGGGCGATCTACTTTACGACTATTGACCTGACCAAGGGGTATTGGCAGGTAGAATTGACAGACAGAGCTAGAGAGAGGTCAGCCTTCATCACTCTGATAGGCTTATTTGAGTTTAAAGTAATGCCTTTCAGAATGAAGAATGCCCCGGCCACTTTCCAAAGGTTGGCGAACCAGGTGTTAAATGGTGCTGAGGAGTACACTGTGACATACCTGGATGACATTCCCTTCTTTAGTACCAGCTGGGAGGAACACCTGTCACACCTTAGGGAAGTGCTGGGCAGGATACTGAGGGACGGCTTCACTGTCAAAGCCGAAAAGTGCCAGCTGGCCATGGGAGAAGTGGCATACTTCGGGCATGTGGTAGGCCGGGGACAGCTCCGTCCTAACCAAATAAAGATAGAGGTGATCCAGGTGTGGCCCAGACCAGAAACCCAGAAGCAGGTCAGGAGCTTTTTAGGGACAGCAGGGTACTACAGGAAATTTTTACCCAATTACAGTCCCCTGGCTGCTCCCCTATATGACCTGACAAAAAGATGCCAAAGAAAATTAGCTGGGGCCCAGCCTGTGAAGAAGCCTTTACCAGACTGAAGGAGGCACTGTGCAGTGCTCCTGTTTTGACAAGTGCTGACTATAGCAAAACGTTTATAGTTTAGATGGATGCCTCAGACTTGGGTATTGGGGCGGTACTGAGCCAGACGTCCAGCCAAGGGACAGATCACCCAGTAGTGTACCTGAGCAGAAAGCTATTTTCCAGGGAGCAAGCGTACTCCACGGTGGAAAAGGAGTGTCTTGCCATAGTGTGGGCCCTAAAGAAATTGGAGCCATACTTGTATGGGCAGCATTTTGTGGTGCAGACTGATCACAACCCCCTGGTTTTGCTGATGCAGATGGGAAAGAACAATGGCAGATTACTAAGATGGAGTCTTGCTTTACAAGGGTATGATCTAAAAATCATACATAGGACTGGAACGAAGAATTAAAACTCAGATGGACTGTCTAGGGTCTATGAAAAGTGAACTGATTTGGGAAGCTCATCCCATGTAGGGGATAGATCCCCCAAATTCAGTCTTGGTGGGGAGGAGAGTGACGTAGACAGCCAGTTCTGAGAGCTGTAATCATTTTTTATTAATATAAAATGTATGACTGACTGTCTCTGTTGAAAATCTGATGCTTTGGGAATGACCTCACTCAACCCTCCGATTTCAGCTGAAAGATGCAAGCCAAGAAAAAAAATGCTGACAGCATGTACTGTAAGTTCATACACACTCAGTTTTTAGAGACAATGTGTTACATGGAAGACTTTAATCAAGAATCCTGTTTCTCCGAGTTAAGTACAGACTTGTTTAAGTTAATTTTGTTAAGAGAGAAATCATAAAGGTTTATGATGTTGAAGAGGAACCTAGGTTGTTACACAGGGGTGTGAGGTTGTAAATGTCCCTGTGAAGCCTGTGTGAGGGAGGATACAGCATGAGATCAAACGAAGTGTCATTTGAAGGACATGAATTATGCTGAAGTTGCAGAATGTAATAGTTTTGTATAAGATATATATTTCCATATATCCTGACAGGAAGGAGCTAGGTGACCTCCTGAAAGAGGTGGGGTAAAAGTCAGCATTTAACTTAGTCTGTTTTACTTCACAGAGACACATTTTTTACCTAGACTATGACCACGAAACTTGCTTCATACCTCACTCTAACCCTGAAGTCCACTGTGTTATGGTCACTTTCTCCTAGGCTGATACTCACCCCTACACCCTCAACACCATCCCCATTTGTGGGGACCTTGTCAAAGATGTTACCCCACTACTGGACTTCCTGATCAGTGGCTGCAGGAATCTGGGCATTGTATGCGGTCATATGTCATATTTTAGGCAATTTTTTGGTAAGTGTCATAATTATTCCAGTATGTATTATACACATTTTATATATGTGATAGCGATTTTAGCATGTCACAATTATCTCAGTATGTGTCATAACCATTTCAGTATAGGTCATATCCATTTCAGTATGTGTCATAATTATTTCAGTATGTGTCATAACCATTTCAGTTTGTGTCATATCTATGTTGGCGTATGTCATAATTATTTCAGTATGTGTCATACCTATATTGGTGTATGTCACATACATTTTTTTTGTTGTACCGATTTTGTTGTGTGTCTTACTCATTTTGGTATATGTCACACCCATTTCAAGATGTGACATATCCATGTTGGTATTTGTCATAATTAATTCAGTATTTGGCATACCCATGTTGGTGTGTGTCATATCCATGTCATTTTGTGCTATAACCATTGTGTTGTATGTCATAACCATGTTGGTATGTCATACCCATTTTGCTATGTGTCATATCCATTTCAGTATGGGTTATATCCATTTAGCTATGTGTCATAACTATTTCAGTGTGCATCACACCAATTTAAGTGTGTGCCATATCCAGTCAAGTTTGTCTCATACCCATTTTGGTATATAACGCCCATTTTGCTATGTGCTATAGCCATTCCAGTATAGGTCATATCCATTTCGATATGTGTCATTATTATTTCAGCATGTGTCATTTGTGTCAAACCCATTTTGGTGTATCTCATACTCATTTCGGTATGTCACACCCATTTTACCATGTATCATAACCATTTCAGTATAGGCCAAATCCATTTCAAAATGTGTCGTAAGTATTTCAGTGTATGTCACACCAATTTTAGTTTTTGCCAAATCTAGTCCAGTTTGTCTCATACCCATTTTGGTATGTGATACCTATTTTACTATGTGTCATATCCATTTCAGTATAGGCCATATCCATTTCAAGATGTGTCATAATTATTTCTTTATGCATCATATCCATTTTGGTATGTGTCATATCTATTTTGGTATGCGTCTTACCTGTTTCAGTATGTGTTCTAGCCATTTTGGTATATGTCACACTATTTAATAAGTGCATTTTCTGTTTTGATGTATCTCATATCCATCTTGTTGAATGTCATATCCAGTTTGGTATATGTCATACACATTTTGGTATAGGTCATACCCATTTCAGAAGGCCTCATATCCATTTCGGTGTGTGATAATACTCATTTTATCATTTGTCATTCTCATAATATTATGCTGTAAACATTTTGTTGTTAGTCATAGTCATTTCACTATTAATTATATTCTGAAACCTGTAATTTTGAATTGAATGGCTTCCCATACTCTGGCCCCCCTGTTTTTGATAATTCAGAAAATGCTCCAATATGTGGCTGGGGCCACATGTACCAGGAACACATACTTTTGTCTGCTGCTTCGTGTAATGAGTTAACTGCCTGTTTATGTGTTGTACCATCCATTTATACTGAGTTGTACCATCCGCGTTCTGCATTACTCTCTTCAACTGGTGGTTTGTGAAAACAGGCTTTATAGCTCATCTTGCTCACTCATATACAGTAATAAATGAAATGAAATAAAATGAAAATGAGCTGAAATGAAATATCAGCTTATAATGTATTAAGAATGTAAATACAGGTTTGAATTGCTGCAATTCTAAACCTGCGTTTATCTTCCTGAATGCTTCACTTGGTTGTTCTGCCTAACAGGATGTATCACCATGTTTATAGTGTATGGTAGAACACTGTTGAGCATGGAAATCCATACTCCCAACAGCATTGTTGTGCTTGCTTCAGTGCATCATGATCTTGTTGTTCTGCACTGACTACGTCACCGGTGCAGCACAACAAGATTGAACACATTCACGCATGTGAGGAAGTGAGTAGCACTGGAGTGAGCTGCAACATGAAGCCAAGTAAGGCTTGATTTAAAATATTTCTGCGTCCATTCACTGTTTTTTCATGAATAGCCTCCCCATACACTATAAAAGATTGTCTATGGGGAGTCATTCACAAACAATGATCTTCTCAAATCTCGAGGTCTCCTTAGCAACAGACGACCTTGTCCAGCTTCACTCTCGAGGTCCAACGTTCTCAAGGACACCTCTCGATCAAGAATATCCTTGTTGTGAATGACTCCTCATAGACAATCCTCTATGTTCTGCCCTCCTGGGCATTGTCACAGTTCTACCGTATCAGAGCACCGGTGTTAGTGTGCCCCATCATCTGGTTGCCAAGTTGGGATTTTGTCTACTGTTTTTGCAAGGGGCTGCCCCAACCCCCCTTATTAATATTCTAACTCTGAGGGTGCAGACCTCAGGGAGAGAGTGAGAATCCCAAAATCAGTGCCCTGGTGTGCTGCTGCACTAACACCAGCACTCTAATGGCCGGAAAGGCACTGTCACTGAGGACATTTGCTAAGGAAATAAAAACATAGCAAATGGTTGTTTCTGCCTTCTGGGGTAGCAGCAGGTTAGGCAACCCTAACAAATAACATACAAAATATATTATATATAACAACCACTGATAAGGAATCCAGAATGATTGTTGTAATTTTTCCTTTCACATTCAATGACATCGTAATGCAATGGAACAAACCTGGAAACAATTACATCCCCATTCTGTGTTCCTCAACAGTATTTATTATCTATTTCTGATGCACATCAGCTCAGATGTTAGTGTTATAATCAGAATAGTAGTCAACCCGGTCATTTACTGTTGGGTGTCCAATCATTGCAAAATCGGGTCCTGGTATATCACTTGTTTTAATGGTTTGACAGAACAATTTCAGCTGTGCATCTTTGAAATCATGACAAACGGTGACTGTTGTTTCAGTTTTGGGAGTGAGAGTATCAGCATGCTGAAAGTACAAAGGCTGTTTTTGAGGTTGGCTGTAGTTCAGCAGGGTAGCGGGGTAGTGGGGTTTGGTGTTGCATAAATCAATGGTCAGGTTATGCATTTTGGCCAATGAAGTTTCTGTATTTTTGTGGGGTTTTTTTACCTATCCAGTTTATAAAATCTGTTGCTTTACTTTAACAAGTAATAGAAGTAGTAGTAGTAGTAGCCCCTTGTAATTCTCCTGGGTGACTCCATTGCAGTCCCTTTTGGTCCTAGGAGCAGCATCAGCAGTGAGGACATGATGTCACAGAAATCCCTTACACCATGTATCTTTATGCCGCAAGTACAAATATACTGAAAATCTCTCTAGAAGCACACAGACCACATGCAGTTTAAAAGAAAAAAACCTTCATTGCAACTCCTCAGCAGTTTTCAAAGCTAAATGAAGGTAAAAGTTGTGTTTCAGACCCTGCAGCACTGTGTTTTGTTGAACTCTAAGTAAGTCGACAGACTTACTGTAAAGTCTAAAGTGGGCTGTCACAGCATGTAATGTGACAGGGTTAGTCCCTGCCACTTCCTAAATTTACCAATTCTTTATCTTGTCTTTGGTTGCAACCACTATCTTTCCCTCTTCTGAGGCTATCCCTGTGACTTTCTGTATGGAGACTGGCCACCTCCTTACACATACCCCCCACACAACGAAACTTGTTCCCCTTTTCTTAATTTTCTCTATTTTTTCCAGTTTGGTACATTGGAATAAGGTAATTTGATGGTGGTATGGGCAAAAGCCTTGCAGGCAAACGGGAAGGACAACAAGAATGTCTGCTACGATATTGTGTTTTTTTGCATCTAATCTGTTTAAGAATAGAGCAAGGTATGTGTGAGGTAAATAAATACTTCTGAACAAAGGATAACAAATTGGAGGGCTTCTGAAATTAAGAGAGAGGCATTTTGTTAGGAGTTAGCCAGTATATAAATGGCACCTATATTACAAACTGGGTTACCTGTTGTTCTTAAGTATTTTTGTTCATATTCCATTCAAGTAACCCAGCCCTCCCCTTGCCTAAGCAGCAAGCAACACCCTGAACAAACATTGAAGTAGCTCTTGTTGTTTGGCAGAAATACTAACATACTAATTGCCAGCAGATTAGGCCTTACAGTCTATCGAGTCTGCTCAAACCTCAGATCCCTAGTTGGGTGCCGAGGCCCTCCCCCCCTTGTGTTCCAGAAACCTCTATCATCCATCCCCACCCCCCCTGGGCCAGGCCATCATCTGATTCATCCGCTTTCTGTGTCTGTCCCACCCTCTCTTGAAGCCCTCCACTGTGGACCTCTGAACCAGCTCAACAGGCAGAGCATTCCAAGGGTCCACCACCCTCTCAGTAAAAAACCTCCTCCTCCTTTCCCCCCTCACCCTTCCACCTTCCAACTTCAAACCATGCCCTCTGGTGATACCTCCCTGCTTTAGTCTAAAGATCCCCTCCATGTTCACCCTATTTATTCCCTTGAGGTACTTGAAGTCCTCAATCATGTCCCTCCATCTCTCCTCTCCTTCAATGAAAACAGGCAGAGCTCCTCAAGTCTGTCCTCATACGTCAAATCCCCTAGTCCTCATATCATCTTAGTTGCCCTCCTCTCTACCCTCTCCAGGAGCTGTATGTCCCTCTTCAAGTGTGGTCTCCAGTACTGTACACAGTACTCAAGGTGTGGTCTAACCAGTCCATTGTACAGCGGCAGAATCACTTCCCTGCTCCTAGAGGTGATCCCCCCTATGATGCATCCCAACATCCTGTTTGCCTTGCTAGCCGCTGTCCTGCACTGCTCAGAGTTATTCATACATGCATCCACCATGACCCCTAGGTCTTCTTCCCCTGTTGAGGCTTCCAGCGCCTCCCCTCCCAGGGTGTACCTAAGTTTAGGGTTTCCCGCCCAAGATGTAACACCTTGCACTTGGTGATATTGAAATTTAATTTCCATGTGTGAGCCCAGCTTTCCCGGGTGTCCAGGTCCCCTTGCAGTGCCAACCTCCCCCCATCCAGGTCCCCTTGCAGTTCCTTGTTGATAGCGCTTATTTGTTTTTAAAGTAAAGGACTTGAGCCACATTTAGGCTCTTCTTGGGAATGTTTCCCCAAGAAAATCACAATGCCATTTTGCTTAAAGAGATAGCTACAGCTCTCTGAGTTTGCTCTGCCGCTGGGGAGACAGCTCAGCCAACAGCTTAATTTTGCAGACTGACAGTTGTTCCCTGCCAGTAGGTTTGAGATAATTCAAATTGTCCAAAAGCTGGAAAACCTGAAGCCCTTTTATCAAACCTTTATTAAAAGGGTTCTTTTTGTTGTCCGGTAGTCTGAGTTTAATATAATTAAGGCTGTCTTTAGCCAAGTACATTTAGGCAGGTCCAAGTAACTATTTGTATCCTCTACAAACATAGAAACATAGAATTTGATGGCAGATAAGGACCACTTGACCCATCTAGTCTGCCCATTACCCTACCTAACGGATAAGCTGCAGATCCTAGTTAACCAACAGCCTACTTCCTCCTACCCCCCACTAGAACTGCCTTATGTCTGTCCCATGCATTCTTGAATTCCCCCACTGTTTTTGACTCTATGACCTCCTCAGGAAGGCTGTTCCATGTATCCACAACCCTCTGTGAAAAAATATTCGCACATTACCTCTGGAGCTGCCCCCTCTATCTTCAAATTGTGCCCCTTGTTTTTGCACATCTCCTTTTCTGAAAGATGATACCTCTGGACTTTGTTGATTCCCTGAGGTATTTGAAAGTTTCTATTATGTCCCCCTCTCCTCCTTTCCTCGAGGGTATCATCTTAGTTCCTTTAGTCTTTCTTCATATGTCTTCTGATGCAGACCCTGCATCATTTTGGTTGCCCTCCTCTGGACAGCCTCCACCCTGTCTATGTCTTTGCGGAGATGGGGTCTCCAGAACTGTACACAGTACTCCAGGTGTGGCCTTACCAACTGTCTGTACAGAGGGCCAACAACTTCCTGTTTTCTAATGGTGATGCCTCTCCCTATGCATCCCAATATCCCCCTAGCCCTCCTTACTGCCTTCTCACATTGTTGGCCCACCTTTAGGTTGTCTGATATGACTACCCCCAGGTCCCTTTCCATTTTTGTTTTTGTCAGTATCTCACTCCCCCATTGTGTACTCTTTCCCTGGGTTTTTGTTTCCCAGGTGCATCACTTTGCACTTCTTTGCATTGAATCTAAGCTGCCATACATTTGACCATTCCTCTAACTTGCCAAGTCCCTTTTCATCCTTTCCACCCCACCTTGTGTATCAACCTTGTTGAGATCTTTGTGTCATCTGCAAAGAGACATACTTTCCTTCCAGTCCCTCTGCAATGTCATTTATAAAGACATTAAAAGGACTGGCCCCTGTACTGAACCCTCTGGGCACCCACTAGTAACCCTCCTTTTTCACTGTGGACTCCATTTACTATTACCCGCTGTGTCCTGTTGTCCAACCAGTGTTTATCAGGCTACCACCCTAGGACCCACTCCAGGCTGGCTAATTTGTTTATTAATCTTTTGTGCAGAACTGTGTCAAATGCCTTGCTAAAGGCTAGGTAGGCCATGTCCACAGCCCTCCCTGGTCTACTGCTTTGGTCACCCAGTCAAAGAAATCAATTAGATTTGTCTGACATGACATTCCTGCTGTGAATCCATGCTGCCTTGGGTCCTGTGCCCCACTGGCCTCTAGGTACTCAACAATTCTTTCCTTCAGAAGTGATTCCATCATTTTCCCTACCACTGAGGTCGAACTGACAGGTCTGTAGTTTTCTGCCTCTGTCTTGCTCCCACTTTTGTGAAGAGGAATCACATCTGCCCTCCTCCAGTCCTCAGGTACCACCCCACCATCCCATGATTTATTAAAAAGGGTAGTCAGTGGTGTTACTAGTTCTTCTCTTAGTTTTTTTAAAATTCTGGATTGAATCCCATCAGGCCCCATTGCTTTATCCACCTTAAGTTTTAAGAGTTCTTTCAGAACCCTTTCTTCTGTGAAAGGACTAATATCAACCACCCTATCCGGAGTGTTTCTATAGACCGGATTAGGTATTTCCCCCACTTTTCCATTGTGAATACTGAGCAGAAGTATTCAATCAGTATCCCTGCTTTTTCACTGTCGCTCTCTGCCCAACCACCTTCGTCTTTGTTCAGCCTCAGTATCCCTGCCTTAGTCTTTCTTTGTTCCCTAATGTACCTATAAAAGGTTTTATTTCCCTTCTTAACTGAGTTGGCTATCTTTTCCTTGGTTTGGGCCTTTGCTATTCTGACTGCCTTACCCGCTTTCTTCTGCTTTAACTGGTACAGTTCTCTGTCCTGCTCCTTCTGAGTTTCCTTATACTTCCTGAATGCTATCTTTTTTTCCCTTACCTTCCCCGCCACTTCTTTTGAGAACCATAGTTTTTTTTTCTTTTGTTTTGATTTGTTTATTTGCTGTGATGGCAGTTTTGATGTTTCTCCATTGTTGCTCCACCCCACCTTCTTGCCTGTTTGCTAGTGCTTCTCTGAGGCACTCTCCCATTTTGTCAAAATCAGCCCTCCTGAAGTCCAGTACCTTCACTTTTGTGTGGCTTGACTCCTACAGCTAAGTTTATCGTGAACCACACTATTTGGTGGTCGCATGGTCCCAGATGGCTACCCACTTCAAGATCAGAGATCCTGTCTCCATCCCCATTTGAGAGTACCAGGTCTAAGATTGCTCTCTCCCGAGTGGGTTCCAAAACTAGCTGTCTGAGGCATGCCCCCTGTAGAGCATCGAGAATGGCCCTGCTCTTGGATGTGGCTGCAGCAAAGGTGCTCCAGTCAACATCTGGCATAGTCAGGTCCCCCATCAGCAATATCTCCCCTTTCTCTGCCATCCCAAGGATGCCTTCTATCATTTCCTTGTCCATTTCTTCCCCCTGAGACGGGGGTCTGTATACAATCCCTGTGCGGATTGTGGAGCCATTATCAGTCTCCAGGGTGACCCACAGTGCCTTCTCTACTCCCTGTTTACCCTTTACTTCTGTTGCTTTTATCCCTTCCCTTACATAGAGAGCTACTCCTCCTCCTCCTTTTCTTCCTTCCCTGTCCCTCCTGTAGATTGTGTACCCTGGTATGTTGACATCCCAGTCATGGTTCTCTGTGTACCATGTTTCTGTGGCTGCAACAATATCCAGGCATCCCTCTTCCATCAAAGCCACCATTTCAGGGAGTTTTTTACCTAGACTGTGGGCATTGGTACTCATTGCCCTCCATTTTTTATGGCTTTATTTCTTTTTGCCCCATCCCTGTCCCTACTGCCTTTGTGTTTTTCTCCATTTATCCATGCCCTTCTCCCTATTGACTGCTCTATTTTGGTGTTTACCTCACTAATTACACTGATTTTTTTGGGGGGGCTATGTTTTCCCTTTTCCTCTTCAGTGCCTCCTCCCTTGGCTAGTTTAAATGCTTGCCACTGAAGCATTTAAACCTATCACCTAGGATCCTGGTTCCCCTCCAGGATAGATGCAGATCATCGTGCCTGTATAGGCCTGCATCCCTCCAGGTGGAGCCCCAGTCCCCAATGAAGCCAAATCCCTGAGCTCTGCACCAGCTTTTCAACCAGTCATTGAATCCCATGGTGCATAATGCCCTAGCCTCATCCATGCCATAGACAGGTAGCACTTCCGAGAAAGTTACCATGTGTGCTACTTGTCTAAGGCCCCTCCCCAACTCCACAATCTTCTGTTGCACTGCTCTGATCCCATTCTCAGCCAGGTCATTTGTCCCTAGGTGGATAATGACATCCAGCTCCCTCCCCCTTGCCGCTGCTCCCATGGTCCTGAGGATTAATTTCCTGTCCCTCCAAGCCTTGGCACTGGGCACACACCTTACCTCCCTTTCCCCTCCCTCCCCCAGTTCTACCCCCTAACAATTGAGTCCCCCACCAGGAGTTGTTTCCTTCCCCTGTGGGGTCCTGGGCCACCCTCCTGTGGGTCTCCATTATGGAGGTTCCCAGCATCCTCCTTGATCTCCACTGCAGGTGCCTCCATAGAGGAACCATGCTTCACCAGAGTGGCGAATGAATTGTGGAGAGGCACAACTGGAGGCATGTGCCTCTGTTCCACCACCCTCACCTTCCCTGAGCCCACCGTGGTCCAACCACTCCTCTTTCTTGGCAACCTCTGAGGTAGTGGCAGTGGTCTAGGTGGTCCCTTAGTAGGGGGTGCAGGTTTCCCGAATCCTTGCCAGGTCAGCATGGAGACGAACAACCTCCTCCCTCAGACCAGAAAGGTGC
Source organism: Neoceratodus forsteri (assembly GCA_016271365.2). Classification (NCBI taxonomy): domain Eukaryota; kingdom Metazoa; phylum Chordata; order Ceratodontiformes; family Ceratodontidae; genus Neoceratodus; species Neoceratodus forsteri. The sequence continues at coordinate 978,163,155 of CM057458.1, read as the reverse complement.
CTGCAAATAGGGCAGCAATGCAGTTTCCAGAATGTCTCCCGGAAGACTGCTGCTCCACAGCCAGTGCATTGCACTACTCCCCACATGTCTGCAACTTAACTACAAGACAAGAAGACACACCTTAATAAAAAGGGTCTGCATAACTGGGGGTTGGTGTTCTACACCAAGCTAAGTAATGTTAATTTACTGCATGTGGTTTTCTCCACAGGTTTAAAAGTTAATATGGTTTAAAGGAAATAAAATAAGCAGTCATTTAAAATAAATACCTTTGGTTAGTAGCCATAATTGAAGCAGAGCTCTTCTCAACCCCCAGAAGTCTGTTTGTGGTGAGTGTCTGCTGCATGCTGGCTTGGACTATAGTGAATCAGCGGCACCTTGTGGGCTATTTTTATAATTAAGGACCTGTCACTCAAACACAGGGGAATGTGCTATGGGATAGAAAAACCTTAGCACAATATATTATTTTGAGAGAAATATTGCAATAGATAGCTTAGTGAGAATATAGCAATCTAAAATGTGTACAATACTGTTTTTAAAGCTATTAAAAGAGTTATCTTTCTGTTGAAGATACTGTGTCACCTGATCAGGTGGGAGGGAATAAAAGCTCTGCCTGAACAGGTCTCAAGGGATAGTGGGTCAGTTGTTGCTGATCAGCGGTGAGAGAAGGGTCTTGTTGAGGACATAGAGACTTTTCTTTTCATTTCTGTTATTACAGTTGTTAATTTTATTTTGTTACTTTATTTGAAAAAGCTGTTAATTGAAAAGGGTGCAAGAAAAGGAGTTTATGACTTTAATAAACATCCCACTGGACAACGTGGGTTGCACCTTATTCTTGAGTTGTGTCCATCTGTAGAACCAACACCGTAACATGTACCCATATGCAAATCCAGCTCTCAGTTACAATGAGATTTCAGCAATCAGAAAATAGAGTTCCCCAAGACAGATAGAGGAAATTAGTATGAACTGTGAAAACATTGTTAACTAAAACAACACGTATATCCCCAACAGCTAGAAGTAAAGAGTTGATTGCTGACAAGGAAACAAAAACATTTACAAGATTTCTGGGTCTAGTAATCCTTTAAGGTGGTGACTAGGGAGGAGGTGGACAGGGGCAGGGCTGTAGACATTGTTTATCTGGGTGCCAGCAACACCTTTGGCACTGACACGTATAACAAGATTTTGAGCAAAGTACACCAGTGTGGTATACTATCCATGAGGCATACATAAGGTATGTCTTGTGGGCAGAAAGCAGAGGGTTCTGGTGGATGGGCACCACTCTGAGTAGAAGGAGTACTAAGTGGCATCCCTCAGGGATCTCTGCTGGGGTCACTGCTGTTTAGCATTTTCATTAACAATCTGGAAGCTGGAGTTTACAGCAGGCAGCTTACATTTCCTGATAACACTAGGTTGACCAGAGTGGTAGACTCCACTGAGGATGGCAACAAACTTCAGGAGGACCCGAACAAAGTGGAAAGCTGGTTGGACTACTCAAGTTTCAAATCTAATGTAGCTAAAAGGAAGGTCCTACACTTGGGTAGGAAAAACAGAAGTAGGGCTTATACATTGTATGGGGCTACCCTTGTTGAAGTGCAAGAAGAAAATGTTATGGGAGTTATAAAAGACAAAGGGCTGACCCACGACAAGCAGTGCACAGCTGCAGTCAAGAGGGCCAGCAGAATGCTGAGTGTATAAAAGTGAGGGTGATCAGCAGGAAAAAGGAAGTAGTCCTGCCACTTTACAAGACCCTGGTGAAACTTGACTTGGAGTACTGTTTGCTGTTCGGGGCTCCTCAGTACAAAAAGGGCACTGTGGTGTCCAAGAGGGTGCAACAGAGGACCACCAAAATTATCTGGGATTCAGAAGACAAGAGCTGCAGTGCACTATAAGGAGAGATTTGTGGCCCTTAACAAGTTCTCCTTGAAGAAAAGGAGGCTGAAAGAGGACATGATTTTTGTCTTCCATATACTCAAGGGTATCCACAAAGCTGAACAGAGAGATGTTTGATCTTATATGCTCCAGCAGGATATGTGAACTCAGGAGGAAAAAAAGGATGTTTGACTCTTTCAGTGTGCTTGTATTTCTTGATGTCAGCATGGCTGTTGTCAAGGGGATGCTGCACTGTCACACGGAGTGGAGCAAGTAGTGGAGGAGGGCAGCTTCTGTTTATTTTTATTTTTGTTTTGTTTGTTTCTCCCAGTACAGTTCTTGTATGTTTTGTACTGGGATATCTGTTGATGACTGGATGGGGGGGCATGGTGTGGTGTGGTGTGAGTCTGAGCAGTTCATGGAGCACGTTTTGGAGCTGCAGATGACCATGATGTCCAACCGAGTGCCATTTCAAAACATTGCCATGCAGCATTCAGCTTCACGTGCCACAGGAGCAGAGTGGGGCACTGAAAAAAAACATAGGGACCAAAACAGAGAAATACAGGACTGTCACAGCAACAAACAAAGAAATAAACGGGGAGAAGGGGCACATAATCAGTTATCAAGGTCACAGCAAAGAACTAATGGCAGACCACACAGAAGCAGTCACAAACCAGACCATAAAGCTGCATACGTGCATCAATGCCACCTGCCGCACAAAAAAATATGGACTCTTTTTTCAATTAGTATAACTCCCCCAATGAAAAGTAACAAAAAAAATTTTAAACACATTTTTCCATTTTATTTCCTTTTTTTTAATACATGAACCATTGTATAATAGGAATAATGCCCTCCAGAGTGGGAGTTATGCTGGGATAACAACCCTTCTCGGGTGTTGAATGCCCTCGGCCTGTGGCCTTGGGCCCAATCACCCTAGACGTGTTGTTATCCCAGCATAACACCCACCCTGTCAGGCATTATTCCTTTAATATATACCCCATTGCCACACATTCCTATATAAGAGTGGTTCACTTGCCTTCAGCTTGAGCCAGAACAGCTCATCTTCGCTTTGCTGTTCTCCCTCCAGCTGAATGCACATGAAACCACTCTATTACAGCAACAAGTGGCTCCAGGGGACATATTAACATATAATTTCTATCTGGGCAACCACCACAAGTTCACAGGCAAGCCACAATTTGTTGAAGAGTGGTTCCACTCACCAATGATAAAACCACAATTGGAATCAACATCCCAGTTACACAGCAATTCACACTAAAATGGAAATGCAAACTTTTCCATTCTTTACAAATGCAAATACACACACCAATATGCCTTTACAATTCATTTTGTCCTGATGCAGTTCAGGAGCTGAAGTTGTAATCCTCAGTTTGTGACAAACAAAACAAACATAGGAAATGTGCAGGCACAAGGAGACTGAAAGCCTGTCTAGATCCCCTGATGGTACACACCTGTATGGTATAATCGCATGCACCCTTACTATCCATATAAGTGTGTGACCCGTGTTTAAAGATGACCAGATTTTCATTATTTACCACTGCTGACAGATATCACAATCAGCTCCTTTGCAACTGCCTGTCAAAAACCTGACCCCTGTCCACTTGTTTGTATATACTGTAGCTCATCCACTCCTTTTATCATATTGTAGTCTCCCAGATCTTGCTGAAATTAGACAATTTTGTGCTCAATGCACTTACCTGGTCAACAAAAACTAAATAAATAAACAAGGATAATGACCTTTGCTCATGAATATGGGTGTTTTCTTATTATTATTCCTTTGTTTATCTAATATATTAATTGTAAAAACACTTATACCTCTCAATGTACCATAAATACACAGCTCTGACTGGTAAGGACAAAGGGGGTACTGTAAATGAATACGGTACCCTCCATGCCTGACAGATCTTAGACCCGGCATACATCCCGAGATGATGTCAGGGGTGAGGAAGTGTTTGCATATGGCTGTGCCTAATTAAGGTGGTGCTTGTCAATGAAAATATCAAAGCTACAGAAATTCAGAATACACATAAGGAGCCAGAAGAACTGTGGGTCACCCTGGAAACAGGAAATGGGACAGCCATAAGAACTGGGGTTGTCTACAGGCCCCCAGACCAGGGGGAGGACATAGACACATTACTGTTAGAAGATATACAAAACATGACAGCTAAAGGGGAGGTTCTGATAATGGGAGACTTCAACATGCCAGATACAGATTGGTCAATACCAGCAGGAACATCTGCCAGAACTAGACACATAGTGGATTCCCTGCAGGGAAGGGCCTCAAACAACTGGTACAACAACCCACAAGAGACAGGGCTATCCTAGATCTAGTACTGACTAACAGGGAAGGGATCACAGATCTCCAGGTAGAAGGTCACCTGGGGCCAGTGACCATCACATGGTATGGTTCAATTTGGCTACTACATCTAAATCATCCCATTCCAAGGCAAAAATATAGGACTTCAGAGGAGCTGACTTTGATAAGATGGCCAACAGAGTTAAGCTAGCCCTGGCAAAAAGAAACACAGGTGAGGGGGTACAGGCAAAGTGGGCAAGCATTAAGGATGCAATACTTGAAGCAACATCCCATTGTGTTAGACAGAAAAGGAAGTGCAAAAGAAGAAGGAAACCACTTTGGTTCTCAAATACAGTAGCAGAAAAGGTCAGAGCCAAAAAGGCTGGCCTTCAGGAAATATAAGGGAACAGAGCGGGATGAAGATAGGGAGGCATACTAAACTGCCCTAAGGGAAGCAGGGAAGGCAGTAAGGCAGGCAAAGTCCCAAACTGAGGAAGCACTAGCATGAACAGTAAAAGAAGGTGACAAGACTTTCTATAGATACATTAGTGAAATGAGAAAGTCTAGAGGTGGTATTGCTAAGCTTAATGGAAAAAAGGGAGCACGTGAGGAGGAGGACCATGTCAAAACATCTATCCTAAATAGATACTTTTACTCAGTATTTACTGAAGAGAAGGTAGGGCAGGGCCCACAGCTCAGCACCATGGACACAGGGGGGGAGGGAGGTGAGCACTACTTCCTTCACAAAAGAAAGGGTCCTACAAGAGCTTGCTAAGCTCAGGGTGGATAAGGCAATGGGACCTGATGGCATACATCCCAGGGTACTTAAGGAGCTAAAGGTGGAACTAGCAGAGCCATTAGCAGAACTGTTTAGTGAGTCTCTGAGCACAGGAGAGGTCCTAGAAGACTGGAGAAGGGCTCATGTGATCCCGCTCCACAAGAGTGGTAGCAAGGAGGAGTCAGGGAACTACAGACCAGTCAGTCTTACCTCAGTAGTGGGCAAGATTATGGAGGCACTCCTTAAGGAAAGGATAGTGCAACACCTGGAATCCATAGGGGCACATGATCCAAGACAGCATGGGTTTACAAAAGGAAGGTCCCATCAAACTAATCTCAAGATTTCTTTGACTGGGTAACCAGAGTGGTGGACCAAGGGGGAACAGTTGATGTCGCCTACCTTGACTTCAGCAAAGCTTTTGACACTGTTCCACATAGAAGATTGATAAATAAGCTGGGTAGGCTTGGGGTGGGTCAGAAGTTGGTCAACTGGGTGGCAAACTGGTTGACGGGCAGAAAACAGAGAGTGGTGATAAATGGTATACAGTCAGAACAGATGCAAGTCACAAGTGCGGTACCTCAGGGATCAGTCCTGGGGTCAGTCCTCTTCAACATCTTCATTAGTGACCTTGCAGATGGACAAGAGGGTAAGACTTGTCTGTTTGCAGATGACACCAAGATCTGCAACAGAGTAGATGATCCAGATAGGGTGGGCAGAATGAGAAGAGATCTGGATAAACTAGCAAAATGGTCAGAAGAGTGGCAACTGGGATTTAATGCAAAGAAGTGCAAGATCATGCACATAGGGAAGAGAAACCCTGAAGCCACCTATAGGCTGGGAGGGGAGTTGCTAGCAGTCACAAAGGAAGAAAGAGACTTGGGCATCATCATCATTGATGACCTGAAATCATCCAAGCAGACCTCTAAAGCAGTAGGTAAGGCTAGGGGGTGTTAGGGTGTATTAGTAGGGGTATCACAAGTCGTAAGAGGGAGGTAATAATCCCTCTTTACAAGACACTGGTTAGGCCCCATCTGGAGTACTGCGTGCAGTATTGGAGGCCACACCTTCACAAGGACATTAACCAAATTGAGGCAGTCCAGAGAAGGGCAACCAAAATGGTGCAGGGACTGCATCAGAAGACATAGAGGACAGATTAACAGAGCTCAATATGTATACCTTGAGCAAAGGAGGGAGAGAGGTGATATGATCGAGGTATTTAAAAACCTTAAGGGCATTGACAAGGTGAAAGAGTCTAACATGTTTAAATATAAGAAAAATAGCAGGACAAGAGGACACAGCATGAGATTAGAGGGGGCCGATTAAGGGGGAATGTGAGGAAATTCTTTTTCACAGAAAGGGTGGTGGATGCATGGAATGGCCTACCTCAAGAAGTGGTGGCTATGAATACAGTGCAGGGCTTCAAACAGGCATGGGATAGGCATAAGGGAGCAATACAAATGAGTATGAATAGATAGGCCACTGACAGAGCAAAGGCCGATGGCACATTTATAAGGTAGAAAAAGAAATGGACAGCCTGGATGGGCCTTGCGGTCCTTATCTGCCATCAACTTCTATGTTTCTATGTGTTGTAGTAGTAGTAGTAGTAGTTATTGATCGGTCATTAGACCATTACAATTTTACACATATACAGTATACACATATTAACATAACTAAAATACAAACCATTAAAAATACGAGGGACAATAAGTTAATCCTAGATAGAATATTCAAGCAGCACATAAGTATCATGCATCAATTATGTCCAGCATGGACCATGATCACACATATTAGCTTATAAATAAGTACGTCGTTAAGTAAAGCATTCACTTAACAAGGTTAGATTCCCACGCTTACTAATGTCTAAAGCACTTTTATTAATGTCAATAGCACTGTAAAAAAATGGGCAAGTTAAATAAATATCTCAAGATCCCTCTGCTGACTTGTATAGCCTTGTCCTTCACCCGTACATTACAGCAATATATTTTGATACTGCAAGTACAATAATTTCATCACAAGTGGTAAAAAATATCTTCAACAAGGCAAAATGTTCCTTACTTGATATTGAGTCAAAAATTGGTTTTAACCACCTGTTCCTATACTCAGAATACCAAGTACAATCAAAAATAATGTGAGGCAAATTCTCTTTATGTTGTAAAGTGCAGTGACAAAATCTGTTGTGTAAATTAATACTCTTTTGATGTCTAGCTAAAAGTACAGAACTTGGAAACACTTCTAACCTATATTTAGTATACATTGTCCTAGATTTATTATCTGTAATTATATCGAGATACGGACAGAAATAATGGGCTCTATCATTTTGTCTTAACCAAGGGGAGACACAAAGAGATTAGATCATCTTCAGATCCTGAATATTATAATTAGCAGCAATTTTGTTCAAAACATACTTTTGATACTTTAATTTTTATACGCCTAGCTTGATAAGATTTCAAATAATCCAAGTAATTTTCGCCGAGAATCTGGAAAATACCTGAAAGCCATTTTGATTGTAAGGGCCTTAACTTGGACCATGAATACTTTTCAATAAGAGCGGTATAAGGTATTTGATTAGGTTTGTATTGTAACAACTTAATCCAGTAACAGGCTCCGAGGGTTACCTTAATTTAAAAGCCCTTTTGAATCTGAATGTACTAGCCCTTTTGAATCTGAATGCACTTTGTCTGGCACCATAATTCAAACTTCAGAGAGCTGAACTCTCCCGTTTAAAAAGTGAGCTATTGCAAACAAATGCTGACTCGCATTTGCCACTGCGGGGTGTTTTCTCCGACTGGGGTTAAGCTACTCAGCTGCTCTTGGCATCTGTTTCTTGGGCCCATGACCCTCCCCCTAAAGCTACAGCTGGTCCCAAAACTATAAATTGACTCACCCTCTCCTTGTCCGTCCACAGCAGCAATGCAAGTCGCCCGGAGGTCGAGAGGGATTACCGGGGTAGCCCTCCCCGGCCCCCGAACAGCTATCACAGGTAGAAGGAACACTCAGCTTGCAGCAACACACGAGGAGAATCTCTCTGTGTTATCCCTGCTGACGCAGAGCATCGGCTCCCTACCGCCCCCACCACCACCCTTGCTGGACGTGCCACTACATAGTGAAGGTAGAACACGCCCCTACAAAATTATAGCCTATCAGCCAGCTTTCTCATCTGCAGCTTATACTTGCCCACCACTAGAGGCCCTAATCATTTCTCTTTTCTTGTCCTCTAGTACAAAGGCAAAAGAAATCACTCTAGCTTCACCATGCTCCTGCCTACCTTTCTTACTATCACTCTACTGTTCCCCCTGCTGTCACACCCTCCCTCTACCTTCCCTGGGAAGCGGAACAAAATTTTCACAGTCAGCATGCAGACAGCCTGGCATTCACCACCTTGCTCCCTTCACACCAGGTTTCACCAGAATAGTGCACATCTACAAGGGCAGGCAAGCACCCCTTTGCAACCACCCCCCCACCTCACTGAAAACATAACCCTACACGTCCTCACCTATACCCTCTCTCACAGTTGCCACCTCCTAGGGCACATGGCGCTCTGTAGTCCTTCCTCCCCAGGTCAACCACCCACTGAATCCCTACCACTGCACCCTTTCCCCTTCTTCACTTCTCCTCCTGTTAGCCCCCCACACCATGAAACTCCCGATACCCACTTTCTCTCCCACTATGGGGACCATGCCGTAAAAAGGTCATCAGCTAAACAAACTAGTTGGAAACAACCTGCTTACATCCCTCGTCTTCCTACTCCTACTCCTGACAGACAATATCCACCCCAACCCTGGCCCTCAGACTGCTCCCTTGTCCTACCCCCTATCAGACAGTGGGCTGCGCATTGCCTCTATTAATATCTGCAGCCTGCAAAAAAAATGGGACTCTTTTCAGGGGTGGGAACTCCAACACCACCCAGACATCATAGTATTGAGTGAAACCTGGCTCTCTCCCCTCTATCCCAGACTCGGCGGTTACCATCCCTGGCTATAGCCACTTTCATTCTGATAGGGTGGGTTAAGCGAGGGGGTGGATGTGCCCTCTACCTTAAGGACTCTCTTTCAAGCCAGTTGCTCCTACCGCCTCAACTGAGATCAGGGGCCCAGGCTCTCACCCTAAAATTAACACTCGGTAGGACTACTGCCCCCCTACTACTCACTACTGTCTACATCCCTCCCAGAGACCAGAAACAAGCCTTCCAGACTATCCTGATCTATTTCTCTACTCTACCCCACAACATGAAAAAAATTGTCATGGGTGATTTCAACATAAATTGGCTGGCCAAGACAGCCGCCGTGTGCATTGATAATGCTACCGTGCTTGATTTCACTCAGGTAGTCACCACCCCCACCCGAGTCAACATCCGCATGGGGACCTCCTCCCTCCTGGATCTGGTCTTCCCAAACTGCCCTACAGAATAACCAACATCTTGGTACTCCCTAACGCATTAAGTGACCATTCTCCTGTACTCTGCACTTGGTCCTGCATAGCCCCCAAACCCCCCCCCCCAAAATTATCCTACATCACAAGCTCAGCCCAGGTAAACTGTCTCAACTTAAAGCCCACCTCAGAAGGTGGGACTGGTCTCCCCTAGCTAACACCCTGTACTCTGATCATACGCTTGACCTTTTTATCACCACCTTCAATGCAGCCTGTGATAAATTCGCACCCCTTATCAAGAGAATGTCCAAAGGTAACCATGCCTCTTGGTTCACTGACCACCTCCTGGGTCTACTGCAACATTGCGACTCCCTTTGGCATCTCACAAATGAGATCAAACTACCAGTTGACAGGCAGCGGTATAGGGAGGCCCATAACAAGTGCACATGGACCCTATGCACAGCTAAAGCAGAGTATTATAAAGCATCCTTAACTTCCACCTAGGGCACCGGGTGAAAATTTTGGAATAATATAAAGAATTCTGCAGTAAGGTCCCAAATCTGCCCCTGGACCACATGGTAATAGACGGTAACCTTTCCTCGGATCCCTTCAGTATAGCCTCGGCCCTCAACTCCGCTTTCAGTGATCTCAACTATGTCCTCCCCCCTAATTTCTTTGACCCCTCCAGCCCGGCCCCACCTCACCCCTTGCTCCACCCTTTCATTTACACTTTATTACCCTAAGGTAGCCAAACCCTACCTCATCAAAGCCCTAAGCCACTCCCACTATAGTAGCGATTCCCTAGACCTGAGACTTCTCCGCCTTACTCTCCTGGAAGCCCTAAACCCTCTCACCCATATTCTCAACCGCTCCCTCTGTCAAGGGAAATTCTCCATCTGCTGGAAATCAGCTTCCATTACCCCCATCTACAAGTGTGGGGACCGCACCTCCACTAACAACTACCACCCTATTTCCATTCCCCCCCCCATCTAAAGCATGGGAGCGTATTGTCTCCAATCAACTCACTGACCACTTAATGAACTATAACCTACTATGTAAACAGCAAAATGGCTTCTATAAGGGGCATAGTACCACCACAGCCCTCCTTGAAGTCACCTCACACGTTCACTCTGCCTTGGACCTTGGCCACATCACAGGGGCCGTCTTCATGGATCTCTCTAAGGTGTTTGATACCATTAACCATGCCCTCTTACTGAACATTCTCTCCTCCATTGGCTTTTCCAGTGATGCCCAAAGTTGGTCACTGACTATCTGTCAGATTGAACACAACAGGTCAAGTTTGGCACCACCCTGTCCACCAGTCTCCCAGTCCATTCCGGTGTACCATAGGGCTCCATTCTTGACCCTCTGTTATTTAGTCTATATCTAAACTCCCTCCCGTTGGCCTGCTCTGGCAATCTGCTCCTTTACGTTGATGATGTTGTCCTGCACACCTCCGATCCAGACCCCCTTAAACTCCACCTAGCACTCCAGCACTCTTTCTGTGAAGCTGAAAAATGGTTCACTGCCCAGCGCCTAATAATCAACTATAAGAAGACAAAAGTCATGATCTTCTTGCATCCACAGAACTTCCTTAAGAACCTCTGCCCCCAAATTCTCGATGCCAATCAAACCCCGCTTGAACAAGTGAACAACTTTAAATATCTAGGGATCACGCTAGATCCAGCCCTCAACTATAATCAACATATTCATCACCTATCCACTGCCCTTAACTCTAGAATTGGCGTGCTGTATCGGTACAAACATTGCCTCACACCCAATGCCCTCTGGCTCACCATCAGTTCCTCTGTCCTCTCCCTTCTAGACTATGGTATTCTCATATACAGTGCTGCATCCACTTCTGCAGTCAGCAGACTCTGGCTCGAACTAAACAAAGCCTGCTGCCTCATCCTCAGCTGTGATCATTTCACCCACACCTGCTCCCTCTACATCTCTACAGGGCCTCAAATTGGCTAAACCTAGACAACAGGATCAGGTTGCGCACCTGCCTAATGGCCAAAAAGATTACACTAGGTCTCACCCCCCCGCTCTCTCCTCACTTATTCACCCAGCATCAGCAGTCAGATCTACCCGTAACTCAGGCAAGCCGTGGCTATGGGTACCGCACTGCCGGACCTCCCAATTCCAAAGATCGTTCAGTTACAAGTCCCCTTCCTGGACAAACTCTCTCCCAAGCCATATAACTAACGAAAAAAGGCTTGGCCCTTTTAAATCCCGGCTAAGGGAACACCTTCAGGCCTCCAACCCTTGCGATTGCCCCTGACACTTCCCCCTTTTTTCTCTTTCTCTCTTTGTCCTCCCCCTATGAAAATTACCCTGACTATGTCCCTTCATGTTCCCCCCTCCCCAGACCCCTGGTCAGCACATACCTAATTATGACTGTTATTTTCATTAAACTGACTCGTTAGGTCCTCTTCCCTAAATGCTCTGATGTTACTATATGACCATCAGCCTACTACAGAACCATCTACAAATATATGGCTGTGCTAAAGTACTGAAACTTCTGTTATCCTTGTCTGATAGCCACTTACTGAACACCTATATACTCCTATGCCTGTACTAATGTACTGTAATCTGTAATTATGTTATCTCTGTACTTTTTATGTCCAATGTGGAACTTTTGTAAATGAGTCTTTGACTCAAAAGTCTTTCTGAATTCCTCAATAAATAAATAAATAAACAAATAAATAAAAATTTATTTTCCTGGCTGCATAAATTACACATAAACTTGTTAGACCCAATCCGGCTCTTAAAATAGAAGAAGGAACTGAATTACTGAGGTCTATATTGGATCTCAGTAAGATATTTAAAGGAACGTCCAGTAGGTTACCATTCGTTATGGACCAGATTTCACTACTAAAAGATGCTTGGGCATAATATTTCACTTTAACAGCTGATATTAACGGCCTAATAGAATTACCCCCAAATTTTCTATTAAAACAGCCGAGTGAACTGGCAGTTTGTTTTAGTCTGGTCCTTAAGTTATTAATATGTTTGGTCCATTTACAATTCCAGGAAAGAACTAGGCCCAAATAAGTATAATGAGGAACAGTATTGAGAGCTTGTGAACCAACTTTCCACATTTTATGTATGTGATTGGAGCCAAACACCAAAACCTGACTTTTACCTTCATTAATCTTGAGTTTATATCTGTCCACATAATCAGCCAAGATATTGCATTTACAAAGTAGTCTGGATTTTGAGAGAGAAAACAAAACTAAATCATCAGCATATGCGAATGCTGCAACATGCTGGTTTTGAATTTTTGGTGAGTCAGTATTTGAAGACTGTAACTGATTGATTAATTTGTCTATATAAAGACAGAACAATGTTGGAGCAAGAACACAGCCTTGTCTAACCCTAGTATTTGTTTCAAAATCAGCAGAAAGTTGACCAGTTCTGCTCAGCCTTACTTGGGCCCAAGTCTGGGTATAGAACTCCCTAATTATTGCAATTAGTTCATGAGAGAAACCTTTTTCTTTCAAACATAACCATTAAAGAGCTCTATCTAGTGTGTCAAAGGCAGAACTAAAATCTATAAAAGCTGCATAATGTTTTTGTTTTCTGATATGAATATATTTCTCAAAACGATACACTATTACAAAGCAGTTGACTACTATACTAAACCCTTGACTAAAACCTGATTGTAATTCAGATAGTCCACCAATAAGTTGAAGCTGGTCCATCAATCTGTACAAAACTAATTTAGCAACTATCTTCCCGAAATTATCCAGTAAAGAAACAGGTGATACATTAATGGATCTGATTTATCACCTTTTTTATAAATGGATATAATAATAGCGTCCTTCCAAGATTTAGGGAAGCATAACTGGGAGCAACATTGATCAAAGAAATGCATTAGAACAGTTGATCAATCTGTAACTGCGGCAAGAAAAACTTAATTGGGAATGAGATCAGGCCCTGAGGCCTTATTACATTTTAATGAAGCTATCGTTAAATAGAGTTCAGATCTCATAAATAAATTAAAACCAGACATATTTATATTCAGCAGTTTATTCTGCTCAATATTGGGGAGAAAGAATTTATTACTGTAGTAATTTACACAAAGCTATGGTAGCAAGAGAATGTCTGAAATGTTGCACCCCTTTGCTCACAAACCTCTATTCAATCAGCATCATGGAATGCTCCACTATTAAAGGGTTTGGGATGCCATTTGTGAGGCTCCACACTCATTGGTCTAGTGCAGGCGTGAATGGTGGATATACTATTGGAGTTGCGACTGCTAATGTTCCATGGATCTGATGGTCTAGTAATGTACACTTACTGTTCAATACCATAATGGAGAAGACAGTAGCCAAAAAGACAACTGAAAGGAGGTGGTGTGTCAGAGGAAGGGAAGAGAGAAGCCTAACTTCACCCTTGAAGGATACAGTTGAATACAGGACTTTTATCTCAGGACTTTACCTGGTAACTAGTGATGTTCAAAGTTGGAAAAATTTGCAAATTTCCCACTATTTGTGAAGTTAATCTGCCATGCGAAGTGCCAATTATTTGCAGTATAGGAATCATTTTGCTGGAAAAGTGGGCCGCACAGGTGAAGTTCACAATGTACTATGGGACTGGAGGTCACATGGTACTGAAATGAGCTGTGTGCAATGCAGAGACTGTGTTATGTTGAGTGCAATCTTGTGAAGAGAGAGTTGGAAAGATGTTTGTCTCTGTTTGTCTGAGCAAAAAAACCTTTCAAATCAATCAAAAGATTGTATTTTGAAACACAATCACTCACACAAGAGATCTAGAAGACCTTATGCAGTGAGATGAGCATTGTTTGTTTCTGGTTTTGCAGATTTATTCAGTTTCAGCAGAGGTCCTGGTCCTGTTAATACACAACCACTGGATCCCGAGCCAGGATATCCTAAATTCTATTTTAAACCTGTCACAATAAGGGCACCTCTAGTTATATAAGAAAGGTGCTTCAGAAAGCCAGAATCAGGGGTGATTCAATTGATATGAGGCGATTTGCTCTGGTTGTTGAGGCACTCTCCAACCCCATTTCCAAAATGTTCAGCTTCTCTCTCTGTGCTACTCCCAGTTCCCTGAAAAGTAGAAATCCATGCTGGTTACATCAGTTTTTAAAAGTGGAGACTGTTCTGACCTTTCCAATTACAGGCCAATTTTCATACTCTTCCTCCTTCTCCAAAGTCCTTGAGAAAATAGTGTCTGATCAACTTGTCTCATGTCTTGAACAACATGAATTACAGTGTCTCCAAGAACATGAATTTTGGAAAAAACATAGCACCAATACAGCACTAACTGAATGTTTCAGTTAGGTCCGTTATATGCATGACAATGGAGACGTGGTTGGCACCATCTATATCGACTTGACAAAAGCCTTTGATTTGGTCAGTCATAAGCACCTTCTCTACAAAGTCCATGGCCTAGGCCTGTCACTAGACAGTCACCTGGTTCCAGAGTCATTTCACTAATCACACTCAACACATTAAGATAGATGGTTTCTTTGACAGACGTTAATATTGTATCCAATGTCATTCTCCAGGGTTCCATTCTGGGCCCCCTACTATTTGGCTCATTCATAAACCAGTCAGTTTGCAAATGTACTTTTCTATATAGATGATGCTGTTATCTATTCCAAGAAACCTAAACTTGGCAGCCTTTCCTCTGTCCTTCAGGATAATTTTGAGACCCTTGAGAAATGGTTCTCCCAAGACAAAGTGGTTCTAAATTACAAACAAACTAAGACAATGCTCTTCACAAGCAACAAAAATGAAGAACAAGGTACCCCCACCTTGTCATCCACAGTGACCTTGGACATTAAGGGGGTATACTTGAACAGGTGAAAACATCTAAATATTCTGGGGGTGATCCTGGATGATACCTTTTCTTTTGTTCCCCATGTTGACCACCTTTTGTCCATGGTAAACAGAAGACTGGGTGCTTTGTACCATAACCAGGTCAGCCTCAGTACTGATGACAGATGCCTCATAGTTGCCTGCTCAGTACTGTCACTAGTTCAGCTGGGCAAGCATTCATTAGCTGTTAGGGTGGCTGGCTGGTTAAATGAGCTGCCTGATACTTTGCTTAATCAACCTTAGTTTGACCAGTTTAAGAGAGCACTACAGGCAATCCTAGCAGTTCAGTGCAACTGTACCTGCTAATCATCCTAAGTCCCTTCCAATATACATCTGTAACTGTCAGGTGCTGGATCTGCCACCATGTACCATTACTATACTTGTTTTACACTGTTTCTGCTTACCTGCTTTACTGTAAAACCGGATGCAGTTGATCTAGCCTATTTATTTGTACTTGCTTGACTTCATTCAACTGGAATTCACTTATTGTATTTGTTATGTTACCTTGTAATCTCTGTTATTGATGTGAAACCTTTGTAAAGGAGCATTTGTGCTCAAAGCTATTCTCCTAAATTTTCAATAAATTACACACATAAGAAATAAATAAATAAACAAACAATCTCCATCTCTCTGGCCTCGGTTGAACCAATGTAAGGTCTCGGTAATGTGGAAGAATGGGAAATTAATCTCTTTTGCTCAACTACAACGGTCGATTGGTGCATTAAATAATGATGTCTTTAAGTGTCTCCAAGTAAGTAAGGTCATTACCTCATTCTCTTTACGGGTCCCTCTAAAAGATCCAGGTGAGAGAGAGATAACTGTACTCTTACAGGTAGCTTCTCAATCGCATGCTGTTTCTAAATTGTATAAAACCTTACAGGAGTGGGACCACAGGTTGCCGCCTGGATCTTGTTCCTATTGGATAAGAGAATTAGGTATTCCAGATGACGTTGCTTTATGGAAGACACTATGGACATCAATGTATAAATTTGTTAAACAAGATAGACTAAGGTTAGTATGTTATAATATTATGCACGACTTATACCTGGCGCCCGATAAGCTTTTCAGATATGGGACATTAGTTACATCATTGTGTAATAGATGTAAGAAAGATTACGGGTTCTTTATACCACATGATGTGGCTATGTCCCTATATAAAGACATTCTGGATTGCTATTAATAATACTTTGGACCCTATCCTTGGCTTGAGAGAGCTCTTCATGCCTGAAATTTGTATGGCTAATTACTTTCCAGCTGGTACACCTAGGTGTAGGAGAGCACATATGGCACTAGTGGCTGCCTCTGCTAAAATAATAATAACGAGACATTGGAAAGATGCGAAGTCTCCGTCGGTGCTGGAATGGTATAGGGAAATTATGATGGCACTACAACTAGAAAGGCATATTGCAACTATGCAAGATAGAGTCAAAGCCTTTACTTTGTTATGGGGCAGTTTGGAGGCTATTTTGACAACCTGGAGGCATAATTGATAAGAGCCTCCTCTAATATTGCTGTTATGTGGTTAATAATGGTGTGTAGTTCTTGGGGAGGGGGTGGAGGGAGGGATTATATTGTTTCTTTGTAATTGCACCTAATGTTTCCGATGGTGGATTGTCCTTTGTATTTAACTTGGTGCTGGAAAATAATAAAGCTTTGCTAATTAAAAAAATAAATAAATAAATAAACAAACAGTGGTTTTATATTGTCTAGTGTACCACTGTTGTGTGGGAACTGTTTTAGTTAGCAAGGCATCCCAGAAAGATCTGTGACTTTGAGCCTCTTATTTACTGTACGCACGAGTCTATGTGCAGCAGGTATCTCATATTTGTTTTCCTCAGTCTTCTTGTTAAGTATTTGTTGTCTGTGGTCTGTGATTTCTCATTTTATTTCTGTAATACAGTTAGATGTGGTTAAATGAAGTATTGTGTCAGTCTATTTCTATATCAGCTATAGTTAGAAGAAGAACAAGAAGAAGAATAAGCATTTATATAGTGCTTTTCATACATCCAAAGCGCTTTACAAGCAATGCTAGACTGGTAGTGAAGTGACTGAATGTGTGGTGGCGGCCATATCGCACATCATCATCCACACACAGCCTGGATAATTGCATGAACCGGTTTATGGGAAGGGGAATGTTGGCCAGGATACCAGGAATGTTCCCTACTCTTTGCGAAGAGTGCCCTAGGTTCTTTTTCTTCCACCTGGACACCCACACCAGGACAACACCAGGATGGGCAGAACGGACCTCGGTTTAATGTCTCATCCGAAGGACAGCACACCCCAGCAGCACAGCACCCCCCAATACTGCACTCGGATGCCAGCGATTTTTAGGTGCAAGTCCAATCCCGGTGTGGGACGAGAACCCACAACCTTCTGGTCCAGAGGTGAATGTGCTACCAACTGAGCCACGCTGACACCTAAAGTAATAAAGTAATAGTGTTCTGTCACTTACAGTAACTTGCTAGTTATCCCTGTCATGTGTGACTTGTTAATCCCCATCATGTTATAAAAACTGAAAATGCAAAAAACATGTTTGGTTGTTTAACTGTGGCTACTATAAGATCATTAAACTGTTTTGTTCAGATCTCACTACTAATCCCTCAGGGGAGGTGTTGCCTGTTGCTGCTATTTATTTGTACTGCAGACTTGCTTTACATTTTTTTCCTCACGATATTATAAATCTAAATATATATAAAATGACTGGGAAGAGCCAATTGACTAAAGAGATGTGCCATGGAGATGCAAAGAAGTTTATAAGTTCTGTGAGGTAAAAAGATGTTGCAGCTAAAAAAAACTACATCCATGGCAATGTATCTATGGGCTCTGGGGCCATAATTAGTTGGTAGCAGTGGCAGTGGCATTAGTGTGGCCAAATTCTTCTCTGTCACACCTGTGGCATTTATGCTGGTGGCGGCTGGGGGAAGCAGTGAAAAGAGGAGCAGTCTAAGAGGTAACAAAATCTCAGGCTCAGGCGCAGTGGTTGAGGAGGAGGTTGTTGGTGTCCCCGTGATTCCTGGTGGTGGTGGTTCTGAGCCTGATCTTGATCATAGTTTTCCATTCCCAAATGAGAGCGTGGAGCTTGACCATGAGTCAGAGTCTGAGGAGAGAGAGCTGACTGCTACACAGTCAGAAATTACTAAATTGAAAAAATGTGTCTCCAACTAAAGATGATAAGAGGGAGAGAGAGAGCCTGGAGACAGTAAAGATGAGGACGACAGAGCTCAGGAAGAGGATATCAGTGGAGTGGGGTGATGATTTGGATCCCCTATGGGAACTAGAAAGAAAAAGAGGAAGGGTAATGCTGCTGAACATGTGGGCTTTGCATACCAGTATCTCATACAACTACCAAAGTACCCCCGTACCACAGCAGTTCTTCCTACCAGTGTTGAGCCCATTACATCACGTGAGTCACCCAGTATCAAAGTGCATAAATCATCCCAAAAAACATCAATTTCCATCCCTCCCCAGTCCCACTCCCACCACCATGTCTAATCAAGGGGGTAATATAAAATACCTAGTTTGGGATTTTTATATATGGACCCAGCTAATGAAACAGTTGCTGTCTGTCAGCTGTGTCAAGTGCAAGTTATGGGAAAAAAGGGCAGCCACCTATGGACTGGTGGCCAACACACACACACCCAAAGTCCAGGCACATGTTACAATGGACTCAGCACCAAAAGGAAGCTGGTGTAGTGAGTCCCTCTCCTTTACCAGCTGCATTTTCCAAAGCCTCTAGAATCAGCAGGGAAATAGTCCCAGTGAGAGACAATTGACTGAGAAGGACTACTACAGAGATAAGAAGGAGTCTGTGGGACTGCCTGGTAGTGGTCATAGCAGCAGTAGTGGGTTGAGTACTAACACCCAAAGGCACCAAACCCCAGTAACCCCAGTGCAGAAAATACCCCAAATCACTGCTTTCATTCAAGCGGCACCTGTGAATCCCCAGGAGTCAAGTACTACTCCATCAGCCATGCCAACACAGCCAGTCCAGCTGTTTGATAGCCCAGTGCCCAGAAAAGCCCAGCCTATGCTGCATAGAATGTTTGAGCATCCTGCCAAATCCCACCCAAATCATACATATGAACTGAATGCAGCAACAGCGGAAATGCTGGCAATTGTTCTATTGCCATTCTTTTTTGTGGAGAATGTAGGATTTAGAAGTTTGATGGTGCATGCCGGTCCCAAATGGTAGATTCCCTCAAGAACTTACTTCTCTACATCTGCCATTTCTGAATTTTATGGGATGGTGTCTTGCATGGTAATCTTAGCCCAGCTGTATTCAGCATCACCGTACATATATCTCAGTATGGATATGTGGACCAGTGTCCAAACAGCTGGTAGCTCCTATCTGTACATCACAGCACACTGAGCACAGGTACCTGGGGTAGTATTTGATTCTGGCTGAGGGAAAAATTGTACTAAGACAAATTGCAGTGGTAGCAACACTTGAAGTATTCACCTGCATGTCTTGCTGGCAATGAAGAGTGCAACTGGATCACACATGGGACAGAAAATGCTAGAATTGCTCCTGATTGATATTAATGTGTTGCTGCACTCCAATTCATTGAAAGCAGGTTTCATTGCGAGCGATAATGCTCAAATGGAGTGAGATTCATCAGTGATGGGGGGGCTTCTCAGGGTGCAATGCCTGGCACACTGTTTTACTCTCATGCTGGAGTTTCTAGCATATGCTGATCTCAAGTCCATGTTGACTGTAGCCCATCACATATGTGCCCACTTTGCCTGTTCTGTAAAGGCCTGTGACTATCTTAGGTACCTGTAGATCCAGAACAAATTGCCTCAGCACTGTAGGAAGCTGGAAGTAATCACCAGATGGAACTCGACACTGTACATGATCTAGCACTTGTATGAGCAGTACAAAGCCATCTCTGATTATCTCTTACTGCGTACAAGCCATGACAGTGCCAAAGTATTCATGTCTCTGACAACGGACCAGTGGTGACTAATAGATGGCCTGATCATAATTCTAAAGGCATTAAAACATGCAACACACACAGTGAGTGGGGATACTAGCTGTATCAGACAGGCCATTACACATCTTTGGGTGCTGAGGCAGACATTGTTGAATATACAGGAGGTGCTGAAGGCAGACACTGATTTGGGAAGCTGTGCCTTAAGTAAGCAATAAGACACAACAAGGGGTGGGCTATGGCCTGATAAGAGCACACCCCAAGTCAGGCACAAGACACTTGCACTGAGTGCCTTTAGCATGTGGGATGTGCTCTTATTAAACTATAACACACAACTCAGATGATAAACAAGCTGATAAAATACAAAAGGTAACAGAAAAAATAACGACAAATCCACTTTGGGATGTTTTATACCAGGTGGGAATTGAAGACATGGAGGAAAAGTAGGAGGAGGCTGATGAGGCAGCAGGATTTTGGGCAGTGCAATGCATGGTGGATGCATATTTGGCGGACACTAGGCACCTTACTGTGATAGAAGAACCCTTGCTGTACTGGAGTAGCAAGGTAATTGATTAGCCAGCACTGTCCTCAGTAGTAATCAAATACCTGAGATGTCCACCCTCAAGGGTCAGTGTGGACTGGGTAGTCAGTTGGACAGGGGCCATTGTGTGGGACATGCATACAAATCTGTTCCCTAGATATGCTGGCATGCTAACATTTATTAAAATTAATGTGGGGCATATTCCATGCAACACAATCATGTTGGCTCTCCTACAACATGCAGGTGGTGGTAGTGAAGAAGAACCTGAAGAGCCTGAGGTTGTCTGCATTGGCAAATTGTCTTCTGAGGTAGAAAAAGCATGGATAGAGAAAGAATTCCCATATTGAGACAACTTCAGTCTGGAAGGCAGAGATGGCTGCTTCCTTGATGAGGATGACTGAAGCATAAAGAGAAATGTGTTCTGTCCATCCTTTCTTACTCATCAGTTGAAGTCTTTTCTTTATCATTTAATGTTTTTCTATCATCTCATTTTTATGTTTACTTGCACGCATGTGCAAGAAACACAGTGCCATCATCCGAGTTTTTTGGAGGTGTGTCAGCGTCTTCCAATTCAGTCAGTTTGTTTGCAGGCACGGTCGCAGTTCTCTAATCACTGCTGGAGCTGTCTATGACAGCAGTTGAAAATGCAGTGGCATACAGTTGAAAGAGGGAGTTATGCTTCAGTGAGCAGCAATAAGATATCGCCTGCTCATGCATGCTCACCCACACACATCTTTTACATACTGCCTTACACCTGCAGCCTTGCATACTGTGTGCTCACATCAACGCACATACTGTAGTCGACAGGTGCCCAGTCCCCATTGGCTGTGCTGTGCTCCCCCAAACAGAGTTCCAGATGCCACGCTGGGTGCCCGCCCCAGTGTGGCAACACATTTGTATGGGCGATGGGGGTGCCCAATCCCCTCAGCTCCAGCCCCCCCAAACAGCCTTACAGCTGTCACGTTGGGAGCCCACCCCAGCGTGGCACAAGTCTGTATGGCCGACGGGGGTGCCCAATCCCCCGTTGGCTCCAGCCCCAAACAGCCTTCTGGCTGCCACGCTGGAAACCCACCCCAGCGTGGCAAACATCCCGCATCGTCTTCCTGTTGAAAAAAAAAACCTGTAAATAAGAAAACATTCCCTCAGCGTTCACCCAGCCCACCCGTGCCCACCACTGTGCACCCTGCATCCCCACCCCCACCCCATGCTTGCCTCCGGACTCCTTCGGACAATCTTGGTGGACCGGAACACGCCTGCACTCTTCAAAGCCGACCGTGAACTGAGGAAATGCCAGTAAGCTGTATAATGGGATAGATAGGGTTTTTCAACTTTGCTGCATATCTCAGGCATTTTTGGAATTTTTGCAAATTTTCAACATGGGGTTTTGGGACCCTTCTCATGAATGCTCTCACTGTCATGGCGTTAATTGGGCCTGAAGGGTGATTTCGCAGTCACTGTGTGAAATCACCTTTTGGGACTGAGTAATGAAATGACACTGCCACTGTTCATAAGGTGGGCTCTCAAAAAGCCTATGTTGAAAATTTGGTGGAAAAATTCCTAAAAATGACTGTTTTATGAGCGTGCAATGTGTAGTTCCTACGCACGCTCGTAAGATCATGAATTTTCAATATTTTCACTCTAGATTTTCAACATTGCCATTTTACCACACCTCCTTATGAGCAGTACAGCTGTCATTTTTTACATCTTGCCCAAAACATGTTTCCGCCCATGGAGCGCACAATGGCTCAGTCGGTGTGCGAAATCAATGTATGAGACACATTAAGAAAACCACAATGACACTATTCATGAGCAGAGGTCTTAAAATGGCTATGTTGAAAATCTGGTGAAAAAATTCCTAAAAATGACTGTTTTACAATCGTGCATTGCACAGTTCCTACGCACGCTGGTCAGTTTGTGAATTTTCAATATTTTCACTCCAAATTTTCAACATTGCCATTTTATTACACTTCCTTATGAACAGTACAGCTGCCATTTTTCACATGTCGCCCAAAATGTGTTTCCGCACATGTAGCGCACAATGGTGCAGTCGGTGTGCGAAAGCAGTGTTTGGGACAGATTAAGAAAATCACAGTTACACTGTTCATGAGCAGAGGTCTCAAAATGGCTATGTTGAAAATTTGGTGACAAAAGACCATAAAATGACTGTGTTATGAGTGAGCATTGCACAGTTTCCATGCACCCTCGTAAGTTCATGACTTTGTAATATTTTCAGTCCAGATTTTCACCAGTGGCATTTTTCCACACTTCCTTATGAACAGTACAGCTGTCATTTTTCACAACATGGCCAAAATGTGTTTTCACACTTTCAGTGCAGAGATGCGTGGTCGCTGTGGGAAATCATTGTTCGGGACAGATAAAGAAAATCACAGAGACACTGTTCATGATCGGATGTCCCAAAATGCCTGTGTTGACAATCTGCTGTAAAAAATCCCCAAACTAATTACATTACAGGTGTGTGTTGCACAGTTTCTATGCACGCTCGTGACTTCACCAGTTTTTTTAATATTTTTACTGCAGATTTGCAACATTGACATTTTTTACACCTCCCCATGAACAGTACAGCTGTCATTTTTCACATCCTGTTCGGAATGTGTTTTTGCATCGGTGGTGCTAAATGCCGTAGTCGATGTGCATAAGCAGCTTTAGGCTAACAAACTGATATTGCCACTGTTCATGAGGTGGGAGTCACAAAAAAAAATGTTGAAAATTTGGAGTGAAAATACTAACGAATGCCTGAGGTGTTAGGGTTTCCAACCATAACGCCCCACCCTGTAGAGAATGACAGGCATCAGGGGTGTGACTTGGGATTCTTGTCTGTAGTGCTCATACCATTCCACACCCTGCAGCCAGTGAGAGGCATCGAGGTATGCCTTGGACTCTTAGGCCCCAAAGTTCACCCCATTCTCCTATACTGCACCCATCTCACTGTATTTCCTGATGGAATGGGGTGCACATAATGGCCAAAGACCCCAAGGCACACCGTGACATTTGTCGGTGTCTGCAGGGTAGGGTGTGGTGAAATGGTGTGGCCGTTATGCCTGACGACCCAAAGGCACACCCCAATGACTGTCACTCTCTGTAGGGTGGTGGTGGTGTTGGCTTTAGTTCAATACTTCACTGCCATTCCTATTATGCAGCTCTGTAACTTCTATACTACCAGTGCCAATGCCAGCAAGCAAACATTCAGCATTGACAAATGCTTGTTTACCAAGTAGTGCTGCTGTTCTCTTTATCCATTCTGTTACCCACCTCCACCCTTTCCTATGTGATGCCTACAGCCAAACTAGCAAATCAATGAACACTGCATCATTAATGGCAATGCTTGCCAACAATAACATCTGCCACCACTGCCTCCATCACATGCATCCTTCTAGACTGAAAAACCTGGACTCTTAAGCCAGGGTAAATCCATTGCCAGCCTTGCAGACCATGTATCCTCCAGCAATCAAGACACCACCTCCTTCTCCTCCTCCTCTGGCCTGCTTGCGTCCTCTACATCCACCAACAACATGGGCCACTGCTGCCTCTACCACATGTGCCCTGACTGAGAAACCCAGACTTTTAAGCCAGCTTGAATGTCATTGCCAGAGAGACCTTCAGATAGTCAGACAGCCAGTCAGCCCTCAAGCTGAGCCTCCAACCAGTCAGCCAATCAAGGCAGCAAGACCTGGAATCCAGCAGGGCTCAACTTTGTCTGCTGTGATGGAAAGTTACTTTCACTGTTGCTCACACTCCTTATCCTCACTGTTGGTGGTGACTCCATTCTTGCACAGGAGGGGTTTCTACCTTGCTTGTAAGACATTAAAATGTGTTCTTTCTTTCTTTTTGTCTCCCTCTCACTGCAGGTTTGACAGTTCACAGGGATGACTGGCAGGCCAGCCGTAAAGCCGGATGGCCATAAGGCATAGACTTAAGTTGTTTCCTCCTCCACCACCCCTCTCTGTGGCACCACTGTGCCAGTACATGGCATGGCCATCACTAATATACCAGTAAGTATCATTACATGACTTTTTTCTTCTTGTAAGTTTTCATTTTAAGTTTTCTTTTCACAGGTACACAGTGACATAGTGGCCAAGTGAGGCTAAATCTTATTTATTTTTTTATTGATGGATTGTTTCAGGTATTTTTCAACTCTGTGACAATGTAGACTCAGTAGAGGATGCAACCAGGCCATGGGTTCCCCAACCCTCCTCCCCCTTTATTCCACTTTGACTACATAGCTATTCTTCCCTTTCCCTCCTATCTATCCCCATCCTACCGCCCCACCTCTGCTTGACTTCTCCCTCTCGGCACTTTCCTCCTCCCTCCACTGTCCCGCTCTACTGGTACGAGACCTTTCTTCTTTCTTTGACTCAGGCACAATCCAGTTATCTGCCTATGTTGTCAGTTGTACAATTCTCCTTTTTAAACACATGTCCTCATGCTATGTTACTGTTACCTAGTGGATTGTTAGCCTTTGTTTTGACTCTGCACCCTGTACATGCTTACTGTATATTGTGTAACTATTGTTAGAATTCATACCTGGAGACAGTTTTCAAATGTTTCTTGCTGTATCTGTATCTGTGGAACTTATCTGTATTCTTGTTTGTGCCATACTTGACGTGGAACCGATGAAAGAGCTTTCTGCTCGAAGGTGTTAATCCAAGATCTCAATAAATAAATAAATAACAGATACACAGTCCATGTGGTTACCCACAGTGTCTAATTGAGCACAGTCTAAATAAGTTTCTCCTGTCTTCACAGATCTCCTGTCTTGCTGCCTCCTTCTTCAGCAAGCACGTCATCACCATCTTCTCCAGCAGGTCGTTGATATGATAAATGTTGCAGCCTCAGTCTCAGACCTCCTCTTCCTCTTCCAGCTTCTCCACCACTGTGTAAGGTCTTATTAAAATCAATCTGTTCTCTGTATCCAGCATGATTATCAATCATCAACATGATGCTTCTGTCTGATTCTATATGGTCACACAGTTGAAACATACCTGTAACAAGAAAAACAAGAGTAGAAACCAGAGTGACATAGGAATAACATTTATGAATTTAAAAACTAAAATGGGAAAAAATTATTAGTTGCCTTCCCTGGTAAGACACACAGCTACATTAAATAACTAGATCCTGGCCAGATCCATGCAGCAACAGAATGTCATCACCCTAGTGATAAATACCTGAAAAGAGAGAAACAGGAATAAAAGATGGTAAGAAAGATGTTATTTCCACTCCTCATCCCCACAGTTCCACTGACCCTACAGCAAAAAAATAAAAAAATGAATGCTCACCTTTGCGGACAGGTAGAACACACAGCAATACTCAAAGATCATCATCCAGAGCTGCACCCCTAAAGTGCATTATCATTTCATGAGAAAATATCCAGAATTTCTGGGAAGTGCAGTACATCAGGGCAGGTGCCATAGCTGAAGACTTACACAGCACAGAAGTAGCTTATTAATTCAGGGAGCCCATCTCATTTTGTTTCCTTGTGCAACAATTTCCAGACAGGAGAATGTGTTAGACTGAGAATATTTTGGCACCAAAGTTCATCCCCTAATTAAGCAATAATGACCGAAGAGCTGGTGATTTCATAGAGATTAACGACCGGCTGGGGAGGGAGGGTGGCCCGTGGTGTGGCCGAGGGCCACCCTTACCCAGCCAGTCATTAATCAAGAGGAAATGACAGGCTCTCAGGTCATTTTTGCGATTATAAGTCTAATCGCAATAACGACTTTTTGGTTTTCTTTTTAAAATATTTTTGTGGTGGTGCATGGTTTCATGAATATTCATTTATGGTGCCATTTCTGTGGCGGTGTGTGCACTGCTCCATCTGTTCAGAGAGTCTAAGATGATCCAAGCTGGTCGCTTAACATGAAGGTGCTGAGTTTGGAACCCTGAGTCAATCACTTTTTATTTTACTCTGCTCAGCCATGAGAAAAAAAATCTCAAACCCTAAAAATAATAAAGATGAACAAAGAGGGAAAAACAGCATATCTTGTTAAGAATTTATCTGTTTTATGAAGAAGTCCCCAAAAGAAAAATATTTCCGCTGAGTGAGACCGAGACTATGAAAAGCCAGAACAGGGTCATAGGATGTGGCATTGCCCCAGGGAGCCACCCTGAAGGCTAAATTAATTAACTCTAAACAACAATAATTCATACTCCATGCAGGGGCACAGTAAACATCTACCATCTCGCTAGAGGAGGGTCAGACAAATGGCTTGGTGCAAGAGGTGGGTGATCCTAAGCAGCACTTCAGTAAGATGACGGAAACATCAGACGTAATGAACAGAAAAATTCAAACTCTAGAAGCATTGTCTTCTACAAATGCCAGGAGATAACACTGCAGTTAGACATAAAATCAAAACACTAGAGAACCAGATGAAATACCATTTAATTTGTGGCTTGTTGGCAGGTATATTGAGGGTAGCGGGAAGAGCTGAGCCCCTGTCGCACTGGTCACTTCTAAGAGGTTTCAGACTGGCACAGCAGCCAATCAGCATGCTACCTCAGATCATGAATAATTAATTAGACTTATAATGTGCATTGCAAGAACTATGGTGGTGAGACTGACACACAGTGTGGCACCATGTAGCAGCATGCAGCAGCCTGGCTTATTTTTTCTGGTAGTTGAGAAAAATTCTAGGAGCATAGCATTCATGTATGTTGTACTTTTCTCACAATTTCCCCTGCAGTGTGTTACAAAATTGCTGGTGGGTGGACTGACACACAACCCAGCACACCTTGCAGCAGCAAAACATATTTATTCTGGTAGCTGAGAAAAATTCTGCATAATCTCCCCTAAAGTGGGTAACAAGAATTGTGAAGAGGCGGGGGGAGGCTGACACACAGCACAGTATCAAGTAACACCATGCAGCAGCCAAATGTATTTTTTCTGGTCACTGAGAAAAATTCTGGAAGAACAAATTTTCTGTATATTGTGCCTTTCACACCATTTCTCTTAAAGTGCAGTGCACGAACTGTGGTAGTGGCACTGACACATAGTGTGGCACCAGGTAGCAGCATGTAGCAGCATGACATATGTATTTTGGCACTTGAGAAAAATTCTGGGAACACACAGTTTATGTATATTATGTTTTTGCACCATTCCCATAAAGTGCATTACAAGACCAGTGGTGGTAGTGGTACTGGCACAGTTTAACAACATGTAGCAGTATGCAGCAGCCTGACGTATTTTTTCTGGTTGTTAAGAACAATTCTTGGAGCACAGAATTTATGTATATTGTGCTTTTGGCACCATTCCCCAAAAGCTCATTACATAAATTGTGGCAGTGGAATTGGCACATAGCACTGTGCCCTGTAGCAGCATGCAGGACCCTGGCATATTTATTCTGGTAGCTGAAGAAAATTCTGGTAGCACAGAATTTATGTATGTTGTACTTTTGGCACAATATTCTCTAAAGTGCATTACAAGATCTGTGGTAGGACTGACATGCAGCCCAGTACCGTGTAGCAGCATGCAGCAGCATGATATATTTATTCTAGTAGCTGAGAAAAATTCTGGGAGCACAGAATTTATATACAGTATGCTGTGCTTTTCTCAGTTTGCCCTAAAGAGAGTTACCAGGTGACAGGGAGACTGACACACAGTCTGATGACAGAGCAGGGCTGTTGTACTTGAGGGATTCTCGCTGTTCAGATGTTTACCGGTCCTGCTGTTCTCCCAGGGCTAAGTGCACTCCTCTGTGACTTTACTTAGCAAGCCAGACAACAACAAGCATTTGTCAATGCCAAATTTTTGCTTGCTGGCATTGGCAGTGGTAGTGTAGAAGTTACAGAGCTGTGTAATAGGAATGGCAGTGAAGTACTGAACTGAAGCCAACCCCACCACCACCCTGCAGAGAGTGACAGGCATTGGGGTGTGTGTTTGGGTCATCAGGCATAACGGCCATGCCATTTCACCACACCCCACCCTGCAGACACTGACAAGTGTCACGGTGTTCCTTGGGGTCTTTGGCCCTTATGTGCACCCCATTTCATTAGGAAATATAGTTAGATGGGTGCGATATAGGAGAATGGGGTGAACTTTGGAGCCGAAGAATCCAAGGCATACCTCGAGGCCTCTCACTGACTGCAGGGTGTGGAATGGTATGAGCATCACAGGCAAGAATCCCAAGTCACACCCCTGATGCCTGTCATTCTCTACAGGGTTGGGCATTATGGTTGGAAACCCTAATACCTCAGGCATTCGTTGGTATTTTCACTCCAAATTTTCAACATTTTTTTTTGTGACCCCACCTCATGAACAGGGGGAATATCAGTTTGTTAACGCAGCTGCTTATGCACAGTGACTACGGCATTTAGCACCACAGGTGCAAAAACATTCGAACAGGATGTAAAAATGACAGCTGTACTGTTCATGGGGAGGTGCAAAATGGCAATGTTGCAAATCTGTAGTAAAAATATTTAAAAAATGGTGAAGTCATGGCGTACATAGAAACTGTACAACGCACACCGTAATATAATTAGGTTGGGGATTTTTACAGCAGATTGTCAACTCAGGCATTTTGGTGCCTCCGATCATGAACAGTGTCACTGTGATTTTCTTTATCTGTGCCGAACAATGATTTCCACAGTGACCACGATCTCTCCGCTGAAAGTGTGAAACACACTTCAGCCATGTTTAGAAAATGACAGCTGTACTGTTCATAAGGAAGTGTGGAAAAATGCCACTGGTGAAAATCTGGACTGAAAATATTACAAAGTCATGAACTTACGAGGGTGCATGGAAACTGCACAATGCTCACTCATAACACAGTCATTTTATGGACTTTTGTCACCAAATTTTCAACATAGCCATTTTAAGACCTCTGCTCATGAACAGTGTAACTGTGATTTTCTTAATCTGTCCTAAACATTGCTTTCGCACACCAACAGCACCATTGTGCGCTACATGTGCGAAAACACATTTTGGGCGACATATGAAAAATGGCAGCTGTACTGTTCATAAGGAAGTGTAATAAAATGGCAATGTTGAAAATCTGGAGTGAAAATATTAAAATCGCAAACTTACGAGCATGCATCGGAACTGTGCAACGCACGCTCGTAAAACAGTCATTTTTAGGAATTTTTTCACCAAATTTTCAACATAGCCATTTTAAGACCTCTGCTCATGAACAGTGTCACTGTGATTTTCTTAATGTGTCCCATACATTGATTTTGCACATCGACTGCGCCATTGTGCGCTACATGGGCGGAAACACATTTTAGGCAAGATGTCAAAAATGACAACTGTACTGCTCATAAGGAGGTGTGGTAAAATGGCAATGTTGGAAATCTGGAGTGAAAATATTGAAAATTCGCGACCTTACAAGCGTGCGTAGGAACTGCACAATGCACGCTCGTAAAACAGTCATTTTTTGCAATTTTTGCACCAAATTTTCAACATGGGGTTTTTAGGACCCCTTCTCATGAATGATGTCACTGTCATGGCGTTATTCAGGCCCGAAGGGTGATTTCGCGCAGTGACTGAGCAGTGACTGCAAAATCACCCTTCAGGCCCAAATAATGCCATGACAGTGACATCATTCATGAGAAGGGGTCCCAAAAACCCTATGTTGAAAATTTGGTGCAAAAATTCCAAAAAATGCCTGAGATATGCAATAAAGTTGAAAACCCCCTATCTAGCCCATTATACAGCTTACCGGCATTTCCTCAGTTTGCGGTTGGCTTTGAAGAGTGCAGACGTGTTCCCGGTCCACCAAAGATCATTACACCGAGCTCGAGTAGTATGGGGTGAGGGGGTGTGGGAGGTGGGTGCGCAGTGGGTGGTGTGGGTTGTGGGCAGGGGCCAGGGAGACTACGTGGGACCGTTTTCCTTTACAGGTGTTATTTTACTTTACAATGACGATGCGGGATGTTTGCCATGCTGGAGTGGGCTCCCAGCATGGCACAGGGATGGTTGGGGGGGCGTTCAGCCAACGGGGGATTGCGCACCCCTGTCGGCCAAAGCATCGCTTGCCATGCTGGGGTGGGCTCCCAGCGTGGCACCCAGTACCGGGGGTGAGGACAGTGGAGCCGACGGGGATTGGGCACCTCGTCAACTATATTAGTTGCTATGCTGGGGTGGGCACCCAGCATGGCATTTGAGCTTGGGGTGGGAGAGCACAGCACAGCTGGCGGGATTGGGCACCCCGTTGGCTATACAGTGTGCATGTGCATGCGGCAAGGGGCGACGCCTATGGGCGTGGTGGTGTGTGTGGGGAGTTAAGCATGAGCAGGCGATATCTTATTGTTGCTCACTCATGTAGCTCCCCTTTGAACTGTATGCCACTGCATTTTGGAGCTTGTCATAGACAGCTCCAGAATGCATTGCCTTACAGGGGCCGCGCCTGCCAACACACTGACTGAATTGGAGGAGGGAGTGACACACCTCCGAAAACTCCGATGATGGCACTATGTTTCTTGCACATGCTTGCAAGCAAACATAAAAAATGGTGCACTGTCAGAAGGATATATGTATACAACCCCCTGAGAAAGGCCGAGGGACTGAAGCGCTGGGTATTACCGGACTGTAATTGTGTGGCGTTCACAATAAACTTTGCAAATTATCTTTTTGCTTGAGATATTTTTTTGCTTTATGCATCTATCCTTCTGAGAGTGCAACGGTTTTTGTTGGCTAAGTATCTGAATGTGGGTTCTGGTGAAACCCTCGGTGACACCACCGGCATCTGCTTCAGCACGGAGCTCACTGTGATATTGGATTGACTTTACATAGCCCCCTGTGGACAGAAGGGGCAGCAAACAAAAGATCAGAGTTTATATGAACTCTAACACACACTGCAGGCTATCGAATCTCCCACTGCTGCAGGCCTGCACTGATGCCAGCTGCAGACGATTCTGGGATTAGTAGTTACAGAAAATGTTGTCCTGGAAGTAAAAAAAATAGTCTGATATAGTCTATTACACTACAGTAAACAGTAAATTAAAACCCATGTTTCTCAACACAAAGTTCAAATTGGAAACAGTCCCACATTCGGGAATGGAGCTTATGGTGCTGAATGTTCCCCTTTAACTGCTGCTTCCATCTTTATTATTGCCACTACTCCAGGTCAAGCTTGTTTTGGCTCTGTTGGCTACCTTCAACAAACATGGAGCATGTCGTTTGGCCTGGATTTGCTGCAGAACTGGCTAGGGCCTTTCTGTCCTATTTTTCCTACAAGATTTGTGCAACTATACCTATGAACCTCGACTAAGCCAAAGAATAATCAGTGGACGCTAGGCAGATAAACAGAGCAAGGAAAACAGTACTATTTCTGACTTACAGGTACATACCTATGCAGCATGTTCTGCTCCCCCTGCCGAAAATCCTGTGTCAGAAGTGGCCTAGTTCATTTCATTTTTTGCTCAAATTTTACTTTTTAAATAGCAGGATGACACAGCTTAAGATTCAGTGCATGCTCTGTACCTACACTTTATGCCATGCTTGCCTCAACAGCAAGATAGTTCAAGGGCCTTCTTCGCTGAATTATCTGACTTGGTCCTTTTCATCATTGTGCTGGTTAAGCTATAAACTGTTTTCTGACATCTGACAAGAAAATGTGTAGCCTGTCCCTTTATTGATAAGCAACTTCTTTTTTTGTCTTAGCATAATTTATTTTCTGGCTGAGCCTCAGCTGAATAATCTGTTCCTGCATTACTGTCTGCCGTTTGGTCTCTGTAGATAACACAGGCATTAGCAAGCTCTCTGTGAGCCAAAAAAATCCCTTGTCAGTTAAGTTTTTCAACAATAAAGTGTACCCTGTGGTTTGGTAACCTGCATTATTTTAGGCATATAATTAAGCAGCTGTTTGTCCCAAATGCTGTGTGTCTTCCATGTAGGTAGGAATCATATTCTGTATACAACAGTTAATTTTCTTTCTCTCCCTCCTTCTCCCTCTCTTTCTCTCTCTTTGTCTTTCTCTCTCTCACCCTCTTACTCTTCAGTGAACTTGAATTATCACTATGCATTGTTTTCTACTGATGGCAGGTTTATTCTGATACACCAAACCCCCAACATGTGTGGGCTCTGGCTACTAAAGATACAGTGCTTCACTATTAAAAAAAAAAACAGCAAAGGAGAAAGGCTCTAGGAGAGGATGAGTATGTGGGGACTTTTGAGTGCCAAGAGGCCTTTGACACCTAAATTTACAGGCTTGTCTCAACCCCTCTTTTTGGCCTACCCCAGGTTTGACCAAACCCTTCAGTTTTCCACAGATGCTTGTTACTTTCCAATGGGTGCTTTGCTGTGTCAGGTCCAAGATGTAGTGGAATGTGTCATTTGAATGTGAGGCAGTATAATGCAATGGTCTAAGGCTCTGAGCTGCAAATCTGGTGACATCCAGCACACCAGAGCTGGGTTTGAATCCCATAGCTTCCACTTGCATACTGTGTGACCCTGAGCAAGTCACTTAACTTCCCTGTGCTCCCAGGTTGCTCCTGTAAAAAAGCTTTCAGCTTAGTGTGCTACTTCTGGTTAAACAACTAAATAAAAAAAAAAAATTCCTGTGCTGGATTCCTCGAGGTAAAAGGACTGCAGGACAACAAACAACATGGGTTAACAGGAGGGAGGTTATGTTAGACAAACTGATTGATTTCTTCAATTGGATGACAAATGAATGGATAAGATACAGGCAGAGGACATACTGTACCTTGATTTCAGTAAAGCCTTTGATGTGGTCCTGCATGGACTGCTGGTTAAAAAAATGGAGGACCTCAAAGTAGGGATCAAAATTACTAAGTAGGTGGGAAATTGGTTAAGTGACAGGACCCAGAGGGTGGTAACAAATAGGGAGTTCTTTGGGGTCAGGGAGTCACTAATGTGGTGCCACAGGGACCAGTCTTGGGACTGAGTCTCTTTAACAGTTTTTTTCTGCCCGCACATGGGTAGATATGCCATTTCACAGATGATACTAAGATGTATGATCTGAAGATAGTGAAGAGTATGTCAACATTATCTAAAAGGACCCAGGTACATTGGAATGGTAGTCAAAAGTATGACAGTCAAAATTTAATGTCAAGAAGTGCATATGGGGCACAAAAACTATGGAACAACATATCAGTTGGTGGGGGGGTGAGGATATAGCATGCACCAAGCAACAAAGGGACCTTTGGATTATCATCTCTGATGACCTCAAGGAAGGGAAATAGTGTGACAAGGCAGCAGGTAAAGTACATAGGATTCTGGGATGCATAGGCAGGGGCATCACTAGCAGGAAAAGGGAGGTAATAATTCCACTATACAAGACACTAGTGAGGCCCCACCTGGAGTACAGTGTACAGTTCTGGAGACCTTACCCACTTAAGGAGATAGACAGGGTACAGAAGGTTCAGAGGAGGGCAACAATGGTGGTACACAGATTTCATCACAAGTCCTGTGAGAACAGGCTGAGTGTTTGGAATATGTACTCCCTGGAGGAGAGGAGAGAGAGAGGGGGGATATGATAGTGTCACGAGGTCTAAATCTCACTTTCAGGTTCTTGGCAATATTGGGACTGCAAGTAGTCATAGACACGTTACATAAGAGTAATAAACTTGTTCATTACTACCCAAAAAGGATAAAATCACAGTTGCCCTAAGCAGTTCTTACCAATACGAACCGGGAATCAGTGCTAAGCGTTCCCTATACCTCGAGGTTTCTTTGTGTCTCTTGGGATCTCTGAGGTACAAGACTAGTGTATAACATTATATACCTATGGTAATTACTATGGTTACTGTAAGATACAAACATTTCTAGTTACAGAGATGAGCTTTATTGACTAAATTAAAGGAGGCTCCATGATCCAAGATAACATTATACAATTTTGTAGTAGTCATCAGTTTGTGAACAAAAGAGTTCTTGTACAGAGTCTTACATAACTTAGTGTAGTAGTACAAATCACCAAAAGGTGGCAATGCCAACTTACATATCATAATTATTCCAAGGACACAGGTACCTTGGCATCTTACAAGTAAGAAATACACAGGAAATACATAAGAGAATATATGTATTAGCAAGCAAAGTGTATTACAACAATATGCATACATGTCCTGACATCTACTCTTGTACAGTAGATGCCCTTAGCCCTATATGTTAGTATAACATATGCTTAAGCACTAGCTGTCTATGGTGTACCTCTGAGGGTACCAATTAGGGTGCAGGGATCTTGTGTAACATTCCCCCCTTGTTGCCTAAAAGGGTAACACATGCAAATCCAGGGACAGGCCAGAGAGCAGTCGTTTATAAACCTGATGCGTGAGCTTTGTAAAGGAACTTGAGCTGGTCACAGTGTTGGCGTAGTGTGCGCCATAGGCAACAGAGCATAATAATCAAAGTAAAGATTAAAAATTTCTAACCAGATGTTAGTCAATGCGTCATTCATGTCACCATCATTAATTGATGAGAGGATAGCTTCATTGGCCTTGGTCATATTATTGCTGATGTGGATGAGATGTGTGTCTTTCCTGTCTAAAATGATTTTAATGTAAGCATGAGTGAGTCTATGTGTACATTAAAATATGGTAAGTATTCAGACAGTGTAAGCAGATAATCTGGGTTACCATCAATGATGTCTGCATCAATGAGGGGGATGGGGGTTATGATGGTATGTCCAATCACAGTCTTTTGGTGGGGGACAAAACAAAAATTGGGGCTATCAATAGCACATGTTACAGATCCATAAATATAGCTTTTAAAGTTGGTTACCACACAATACTCCCCATCAGAATTATACTGAGAGTGAACAGTAGGGAGACTCCACTTTTGCAACTGTACAGGGTAGGTACAGGCCGTCTTCGAAATCCATGTTGACAGGCGATGACCCTCCTCATGATATGATTGATAGAGCTTATCCAGAGCCAAAGTCGAATCCAAGGACCTGTGCCATTCTTGGTGGTGTCATCATCCATGGTGAAAGTCCAGTCAATGCTATCTGGAGAATAACCACAAACAGGTTGAATAACATCAAATACATCACATCAGCACAAGTAAATGTATTGCTTCTTCACACAGAAGTCCACGTGTGGAGCCACCCAGGCATCCAGGAAAGGATGGAAAACCAGTAGAGGTGGTAGATCCAGGCGTTCTCTGTAGATGTCTTCATCCAAATGCCTAATGGAGTGTACCAGTGCAAGCTTGTCGAACAAGGCTGTAGTGGGATCAAAACGTGGTAAAGAAACAGTAAAAGAAACAAACATGGTATCTCTTATGGAACATTTCTTAGTAGTGAAACAAGGACCTGTGTTAGGGTGTCAGGTCACAAACCCCAAGTTCCTAGCTGTGGAGAGAGGCATGGTTAGAGTTTGTTGCATACACATAGCAATACAGCTAGGGGTTTTATATTGTGGACAATACCATTTGGAAATGCGTCTGTCATGTATGATATCAGGGATCCTTCCAGATTCTAGATCACGGAAGAGATTGTTGATGGTAGTGATAATGTATTAGCCATAGGCAGAGCAAATGATTTCTCTAGCAACGTATTGTTTATCTGCTTCTTTGTTGTTTTGTTGTATGAGTGCATTAATCTTTTCTTTCGAATCAGTGAATGCCTTAACAATGTCGTGCATGTTGTATACAGTGTATCTTTCCTTCTGACTAAGGCCATCCACACCATGCAATAATGGGGGTAGTATATTGTTAACTAGGCCAGTGGAGAACTTGGCAGAATGAGATTTGATAGCAGCAATGTCTGCTTTATTCCAAATAGACATAGCCATACCAAAAAGGCCTGTGACAGTACCTGTTGCACCTGTGACATCAGAACTGTCAACTTCACGTGTCATACATTTATGAGTTTGATCATCATGAGTGGGTTTTCTCCTGAAGTTGCCTCTATGTTCAGTCAAATGGACCCTGGCAATAGGGTCTTGAGTACGAATCTGAAATGCAGCTAAACTATCAAGCAATAATGAACTATAAAATGCTGCTGTATTAGTATTATGACACATACCAAATTCTTTCATATTCCAGTAAGTAAGATTAAACAAAACAGGTATATGCATAAACTGCAAGTTATTAATCAATGAACCTGGGAGGGCAGCGGCTGTTAGACTACTACGGGGACCAGGGGTGTGCTTTGGGCATTCCAAAAGCTATTTATCAGTGGGTGGTAACACAGAGAGGTACATGGCTGCAGAAGCCATGTGGTGTACAGCACAACATTTTCGAGCAGAATCCTTATACAAAGAATTACAGTATGAAGGATCAATTAAGGCAGCAATGTTGTACAAACCAGAATGTCTTAATGCAGTTTGTAACAAGGACAGAGAACCATTTGGGGATAATTTAGCATTGGGCTAACCCTGGAAAGTTCCTTTGGAGAGTTTGGCCACAGGGAGAATTTGTCCTTGCGATGTGGTTTGCCACTCAATTTGTAGGGTAGATTTATCAGGAGCAACAACTGAGGCAGTGAGGTAAGCATTGAAACCATCCTGGACAGTAATCAGACTATCGAGTATATTGATGGATACTCCCTCTGAAGGAGATGCTGGATGATCAAGGTGTGGTAGGAGGTTCGATACCATGCATTGGATGCAGGGGATAACTCCTGAGATGAGGAGATAATGGAACAAGATAGCCATAGAAACATAGAAACATAAAATTTGATGGCAGATAAGGACCGCTTGACCCACCTAGTCTGCCCATTTTCCTACCTAACAGATAAGCTGCAGATCCTAGTCAACCAACAGCTTACTTCCTCCTACCCCCCCACTAGGACTGCCTTATGCCTGTCCCATGCATTCTTGAATTCCCACACTGTTCTTGACTCCACGACCTCCTCAGGGAGGCTGTTCCATGCATCCACAACCCTCTCTGTGAAAAAATACTTCCTCACATTACCTCTGAGCCATCCCCCCTCTATCTTCAAATTGTGACCTCTTGTTCTTGCACATCTCTTTTTCTGGAAGATGCTACCCTCTTGGACTTTGTTGATTCCCTTAAGGTACTTGAAAGTTTCTATCATGTCCCCTCTCCACCTTCTTTCCTCAAGGGTATACATATTAAGCTCCTTTAGTCTTTCTTCGTATGTCTTCTGGTGCAGACCCTGCACCATTTTGGTTGCCCTCTTCTGGAAAGCCTCCACTCTGTCTATGTCTTTGCGGAGATGGGGTCTCCAGAACTGCACACACTACTCCAGATGGGGTCTCACCAACTGTCTGTACAGCCATCTTGTCAGTGTATCTGAAAAGCAAAATCAAGCATTAGTAAGTTAGTACTATTCCACCCAATGGGGTGAAGAAAAGTAATTAAGCTCCTTTATACAGTTTCAGCTGGTTTGCATGTAACCATTTGTCAGTCAACTTATTGTTATGCAGGAGTCTAACCTGATAGACTGCCGGACTGAGCTTGTTGACAATAGGGTATGGGCCTTCCCATTTATTGGAGAAGGAATGGGTGGGATGCGCAAATCGGAGTACCATTACCTGTTCTCCAACCTGCCAATCTACTTCTTGTGCATGTTTGTCAAACTGTATTTTGGATTGCTGCTGGGCCTTGCCCATGCAGTTGGCAACATGTGTATGAGGTCTTTTCTGAGTTTTTCCACATATTGGTCTACAAACACATGGTCTGCAGTGGGGGTGTGCAGGTCAAACAACAGGTGTTCAGGTAATCTCATCTGTCTTCCAGTCATCACCTCAAAGGGTGTAATCTGGGTAGTGGCTGAGGGTGTGCCCCTAATTGCCATAAGGAGTAACAGCAGTAGGGAATCCCAGGTTTTGGGATTGTCCTCAATGAATTTGGAAAGCATTTGCTTAATCCATCTGTTGGCTTTTTCTACTTGACCTGAGGATTGGGGTGGTAAGGTATGCGGAACTTCTGTTGAACTCCAAGGAGTTCAAGGGATTCTTTTATCAACTCACCTGTAAAACAGGTTCCTTTGTCTTAGTCTACCTTGAGAGGTAGGCCCCACCTGGAGAAAATCTGTTCCACCAGGATTTTGGCAGTGGTCTTTTCAGTGCATATCTTAGTGGGGAAAGCTTCAACCCACTTAGAGAAGAGATCAGTTACCACAAGAGCATACTTGTTATTTCTGCTGGTGTTGGTCAGGGAGCCAGTAAAATCAATCAGTATGGCATGCCAAGGGCCAGAATGTCATTGTGGTAAGAGTTTGGCATTTCACTTGGTAGAGATGGGGTTGTTTTGTGCACAAATGAGACAATTGTCCATGTACTGTTTAACATCTTTGGAGACACCAGGCCACCAGGCAGTGGTCTTAAGCCTTTGGAGGGTGTTTTCCACTCCCTGCTGTCCACCAGTGGGGGTGTCATGCACTTGGTGCAAGAATTCAGACCTGAGGTGTCTGGGGACCACCCACAAATTGATGGTGGAATCATCTGGTTGGTACCAGAGGAGCTTGTCATCTGGTGACAAGTGTAACTTACCTTCATGCCTCCAATATGGGTTGTGTGTGGGAAGTTTCTCTTTGGTACTCTTGTCAAGGAATCTGAGCACTTCTTTGAGTTCAGTATCAACATGTTGGGCTGCTGAGAGGTCCAGGGGGAAAAGGTTCAGATTTCTTCCTGAGTGCTGCAATTTGTATGGCTGCATTGGCCTCTGGATGGTCCATCATCCAGGTATCCCCCCCTCAGGCCCCTTCCTTGGCAAGGGTGTCTGCTGTGTCACTGAAGGCATGATAGGGGTCATGGAGAGAATGAGCTTTGACTTTATGTACATAGAGTTTGTGTGCAAATTTTAGTGCCATTGAATGTATGTATATTACCAATTCTTTGTACTTCACTGGGCTGCCATCAGAGGAGAGGAAGGAGTTCTACCAGAAAGGAAGAAATTCTGTAAGAGAACAACAAACCCAGTTAGAGTCTGTAAAAATGATAGTATCCTCAGTCCCATGCTGGATGAACTCGAAGGCACAGGCCACCACTGCCATCTCTGCATACTGTGATGATGCTACACTGCAGTGCTTAGAAATTTTAACAGTGTTGCCATAAGGGTAAATCACTAGAATTCCCATTCCTGGGATTTGTTCTCCCTGATAGTAGGATGCTGAACCATCAGTAAAGACATGACACAAAGAGGTGTTGTCAAGTATTTGTGGTGTGGCAGGGAGGAAAGGACCTGGATCTGTAAGATCAGGTGGTTGCATTGTACAGTCATGGGGTTCTCCTTGGAAAAGAAGTCCATGAGCCAGCATAGATGGAATTTTTGTTGGGTGTACCTGTATGTCTCTATCCTGGAGAAGAAGTGACCAGTGTGTCAGTCTGATGTTGGAGACTGACCCATCCTTCACTCTGTTTGAGAGCAGAAAGGTAGTTGGGGTATGATTGGTGTTGATGATCAGTGGAGAGTACCCAATGATATACAGGAAGTGCTTGACAGCCCAGTAGGTGGCCAGAAGGTTCCTTTCATAAAGACTGTACTTCTGTTCCATTGGGGTCAAGAACTGTGATGTATATGCAATGGGTCTCAGGGTGCCATGAATCTTCTGGGCCAGCACTGCTGACATGGCAATGTCAGAGGTGGCACATTCCAGATGGAATGGTAGTGCTGGATTTGGGTTGACCAGAGCTGGAGCGGAGGCCAGGGCTTGCTTCAGTGATGTCACAGCCTGGGTGTGTACAGGGCCCCAAGTCCATGGGATATCTTTTTTGAGCAGCTCATACAGAGGAGCAGCTTTCTGAGCAAAATCACAAATAAAATCTCTCGAATAATTCACCATACCTAGAAACCTTTGAAGAGTTGCCACGCTGGTAGGCAATGTCAAGTCTTGTAATCCCTGTATCTTCTTCCAAGTAGGGCTTTGACCTTGGTCAGTTATTTTCAGACCCAGAAAGAGTACTTCTTTCTGACATAGTTGTGCTTTTGCTGGATTGCATTTCAGGCCTGCTCTCTGGATGAGAGTTAGTAGTTCATCCAAGAGATCCAGATGTTGTTCCTGTGTGGCTGTTGCCAGCAACAGGTCATCCACATATTGCAAGAGACATTGGGGAGTAGAGAAACTCTCGAGGGCATCCATCATGTGCAGATGGAACAGGGACAGGCTATTATGGAATCCTTGCGGCAAGCAAGTCCATGTGTACTGTCTTCCTTCAAAAGTGAAGGCAAACTTATATTGACACTCAAGAGTCAATGGTAATGACCAAAAACCATTGCAAATATCTAAGACACTGAACTGTTTCAGGTCAGGGGTCAAGAGTCATTGCACATTGGGTGCTGATGCTACAGTTGGGGAACAACTGGGGGTGACCTGATTCAGTTTCCTGTAGTCAATAGTAAGCCTGCAGGCGCCTGTGGGTTTTTTCATGGGCCACACTTGGGAATTAGCAGTAGAAACACAAGTTCTGATTACTCCTTGCTTGAGCAGTGACTTGATTGTTTCTCTAAGAGAAGGCAAGGCCTCAGTTGGAAAGGGATGCTGCCTTTGCCTCTCATGTGCTAGGCCTGGCACTTCGATGACAGTGCGCATTCTGCCACAGTCATGTTTGTTAATTGCAAACACCTCCAGATGTCATTGAAAAATGGGGAGAAGCTTTGGGAAAAGCTCATGACCTTTGAACAAATCTATGATATCATACTCCTTGTCATTGGCAGAGATTGTCGCCACAACATGTGAATCAGGGATCAAAATGGTATGGTATTGACCCTGAATCTGTATCAGTAGCATGTTGGCTAGATCCACCACACAGCCATGTGGTGCAAGGAAATCAATTCCTATATTACTAGGATGATCATGCATTACCATCAGTTGTAAAGTATGTGAGGCCTTTAGATGGCCTAGCTGTACTGGTAGGGGTAGAGAATGATATGCAGTAGCTTAGTACCATCAACTCCTGACATGTTGATCCTCCATCCGGTGGACCAAGGGGATGTGTCTGGATGTTCATCATGTAATACAGATACAGCTGCACCTGTATCTAACAAGACTACTAGTAGGTGGCCCCCAACCTTGGCCTCAGTGCAGGGCCTTCTGTTTGTATCTAAGACTTGCTTGTTTACAATCCAGCCTGGGGCCTGTAATTGTCAATCTGTACT
Source organism: Neoceratodus forsteri (assembly GCA_016271365.2). Taxonomy (NCBI): domain Eukaryota; kingdom Metazoa; phylum Chordata; order Ceratodontiformes; family Ceratodontidae; genus Neoceratodus; species Neoceratodus forsteri. The sequence continues at coordinate 978,121,531 of CM057458.1, read as the reverse complement.
GCTGGGAGCATGGAAAGGTTAGGCCTGACTCCTGTGAATCACTTCACCATGCTGCACTGATGCTATATAGCGAGGAGCTTCTGGGTTCAGGCCTGTATGGGCCCGGAGGCCTGCACTTCCAGTATCCCCATGACCTGTTGGGGTCTGGGTCACCGATTATACCACTGCAAGGGCCTGTGCGGGAACAGCATCTGCTACAGAGCACACTTGTCCCAGGAGCTCTCGGAATTTCCAGTTCTCTTCAGCTATCTCCCTAAATGAACGGCCTGTTCTTTGTTGTTGTGGTTTACCGTTACCCTTATGCTTTTTATTCTTATGCCAATTCCGGATCCCACCCCATTGTTGTTGTTGTTGTTGTTGTTGTGGTTGGGTCTGTTGGGGTGTTGGTTATCAGTTGGAGGGGCCTGTTGATGTGGGCCTGTTGGTGTTGGGCCTGCCCTTTCACAGTGCAGTGCATCATGGCCTCTGAAGCAGGCTCCACAGTGGCTACCTTCTTGGAACCGGAGCCCAGATCATGGATAAAGAGTTGGTAAACTCTCTTGGTTTTCTGAAGAATGTCGTCAAACCTATCCATATTGGGGTAGGTGGTTGGCTCTACCTTTTCTCGTACTGCAGGAATCATGTTCCTAAGGAACAGGATCTTATAAACAATAAGATCTACATCCGCAGCTTCTTGTGCCAGGTGCTTTCCTGCTCGGTAGGCCATCCAAAGTCTCTGGTGATAAGTCGTTGGACTTTCCTTTGCATTCTGTTTTACAGGGTATGCAAGCATTACTCCTACTACACCTGGACTGTGAGCAGAAATGAGCTCAGCTGCAACCTCATCAAAGGTGGCATTCACATCCAGGTGGATGGCATCAGGGAGTTTGGCCCACAAACTAGGATCGATAGTCTGGCGTAGTATTTAGACCTGGTATTCTACAGCGAGACTAAGTATCTCACATTTAGAACACACCTTTTCTAAGTGACAGCTGAGGTTGTCGGATGGGTTCATCTGACCGATACTGTCAGCTATTTGCTGAACAGAGTAGGCCATTTGTAGGGGATTACTGGGTTGATCAGGCAGAGATAGATTGTCTCGGGCACCGTCTAGTGCAGCCTGAACTGCAGCCTCTGCCGCAGTATGAACAATACCATCCTGAGTGCCAGCCTCCTGCAGAAGCTTCCTAATCTGGGTTTTAATAGCCTGCTTGCTTCTGTCAGGAAGAGGTACATTGCCTATTGCAGTTTCAATCATTGTTTCTATCTCTTGCCTATCTTCCACATTAATAACAGCTATCGGTGGTGCCATCGGGACCAGGCCTGGGCCTGCTCCCCCCCCATCATGGGGGTCACCATGTTGGCATCTCCCATGATGGGCATCACAATGTCGATGACTTCTGACATGGTGAGGGTGGAGTGGGGACCCACCATGTTGTGGATGGCTGGGTGGAGTTTCTGGGCCATAGTAGGGGTGTGACTGGGTGTTGTACTGAGAGATGTCGTCACCTGATACCTCCACTTCAGATGACATGTGTAAGGCAAGGGCTACGCCTGCCATCACCTTAACATATCCAGCCAGAACCTCCCACTGATGGCGCAGTTTCGGCATCTTGGTTTTACATTCAGCATGACTCACAGTTGCAACATCCATATCAACCTCAACTTGCATTTGCTTCTGCAACACTCTATGTGCAGCGCTCAGTTTGCGATTGTCCCTAGTAACCACTTCTAAGTCATTACGTACCTGGTTCATCTTGTTCTATAGCTCTCCAATCTCCTCACTCAACTGAGCATTTACAGCACTTAGCAAATCATTCATATACAATGCCTGTCCCTTATTCTGTCTCAAACTTTCACACTCCTACTTCAACATACAAAGTTCCTGTTCTCCAGCTGCAGCTGAATGATGCAAAAGTGTGTCCTTTTCATTCTGTCGAGTTTGGAGTTCAGACTCCAAGTTCTGCTGCAGTCTAACACATTCCGTTTCCTGCAAACCCATCTGTTGCTTAAGAGATGAAATTTGCAGATCAAGGGTTCGAAACCTCACTTTGGAGGCTTCCAGAGCAGCATAGAGAGCCACGACCAACAACCCTTTAGCCTGATGCTTATTGGTTGATTGTCTCATCTCTGTGTACTGGGTTGAAATCCCCAGTATAGGGTTTTTGGATTGACTTGCATCCCGCGTGAAGTTAGCCCATCTTCCATAGGAGGCAAGGAAGTTTGAGAAATCGAGTCTCAGTTCTGTGCAGATATTTGATACAGTGGCCATTGTGTGGAGGGGAACGAAAAATCAAACTGTGAAAAAGGCACCGTGCTATGTATTGATTCACAGCAGGAGCACTTTATACACAGTCAGGCTACTGTAAAAGTTGTAGGCTTATAATTCAAAGCTGTAATGGAGTGAGTTGAGTCAGCATCGACCACACCTGAAAGGACGACAGCCAGACTTTGTAAGTGACTACAGACTGGTTTTGAAATGGGAGAGGTGAAATCGGAATGTACACCTACTGTCCCCATGGGAAAGGGAAAAGTTATAGCAACAAGTGAAAACTTACAAACACCAAATATCGCTTGCACGTGGTTGCCAATTGTCAGGAGGTCTAAACCTCACTTTCAGGTTCTTGGCAATCTTGGGAATGCAAGTAATCATAGACACATTGCATAAGATTAATAAACTTGTTTATTACTACCAAAAAGGATAAAATCACAGTTGTCCTAAGCAGTTCTTACTAATACAAATTGGTAGCAGTGCTAAGCGTTCCCTATACCTCGAGGTTTCTTTGTGTCTCTTGGGATCTCCGAGGTACAAGACTAGTGTATCACATTATAGACCTATGATAATTACTATGGTTACTGTAAGATACAAACATTTCTAGTTACAGAGATGAGCCCTTTTGGCTAAATTAGAGGAGGCTCCATGGTCCAAGATAACATTATACAATTTTGTAGTAGTCATCAGTTTGTGAACAAAAGAGTTCTTATACAGAGTCTTACATAACTCAGTGTAGTAGTACAAATCACCAAAAGGTGGCAATGCTGACTTACATATCATAATTATTCCAAGGAAACAGGTGCCTTGGCATCTTACAAGTAAGAAATACACAGGAAATACATAGGAGAATATATGTATTAGCAAGCAAAGTGTATTATAACAATATGCGTTAGTATTCTGACATCCACTCTTGCACAGTAGATGCCCTTAGCCCTGTATGTTAGTATAACATATGCTTAAGCACTAGCTGTCTATGGTGTACCTCTGAGGGTACCAATTAGGGTGCAGGGACCTCGGGTAACAATAGAGACATGTAAGTACTGTACCTTACAGGGAGGAACATGGTGCAGGAATACACAATTTTCCAGTGAAAAAGATGTTCCAAGGCTAGAGGGCATGGGATGAAGTTGGAGTAAGGGTGATTCAGAGGAAACATGAGGAAGAATTTCTTCACAGAAAGGGTGATGGACAAGTGGAACACCCTGCCAGAGGATGTGGTGGGGGCTGAAACAATCACAGGATTTAAAAATGCATAGGATAGACAAAAGGGAATTCTGGAGGTCAGGGGCAAGGGGCAACAGACTTCTATAAAAACATTAAGGTAACTTACAAGCTCAAATGGGCAGACTGGGTGGGCCACATGCCCTTATCTGCCGACAGTGTCTATGTATCTATGTATCTATGGGATGCACATAGGGACAAAAAAGCCTAACACTGACTATTGAGTGGGGCAGCTAGTAGTGGAAAGAACTACAGAGGAAAATAACTTGGGAGTAGCAATTTCAAATAAAAGACATCCGCACCATGCAATAGTGTAGTGGGTAGGGCAACTAGGATGTTGGGTTGCTTAGGGAGGGAGGTCACCGGCAGGAGAAAGGAGGGCTGCTACACTACTGTATAGATCACTGGTTCATAGAAACAGAAACATAGAATCTGTTGGCATAAAAAGAATGCTTGACTCATCCAGCCTGTCCAAGTGATCCCTGCCTATTCTACCTCTGCAGACCCAATCTAGCATCTGGAGATCCTCCCCCTCCCTTCTTCTGATCTTATATACCCGTGTGTTTATCTCATGCATGCTTGAATCTCTCCACCATTCTAACGTCCACCACTTTGACTGGCAGTCAATTCCATATGTCTACCAGCCTTTCAGTAAAGAAATATTTCCTTAAATCCCTCCTGACCCCCCCCCCGCCCCAGCTTTATTGCATGCCCCCTAGTTCTGGAGCTTGTCCTCATTTGGAAAAGGCTCTCCTCCTGCACTCTGCTCAACCCTGTGAGGTACTTGTAGGTCTCAATCATGTCATCTCTTGCTCACCTCCAGGCTGTACATTTTGAGATCCCTAGTCTTTCTTTATAAGGCTTTTCTTGCAACCCCTACTCCATTTTGGTTATCCTCTTCTGGACTGTCTCCACCCAGTCTATGTCCTTTTTGAGGTGCAGTTCCAGAACTGGACACAGTACTCCAGCTGGGGGTGTATTAGAGAGCAATACTGCTGCTGGTGATGCCCTTCCCTATGCACCCAGGTATCCCACTAACTCTGCCTACCACCTGTCACACTACACTGACACCTTAAGGCACTCCAATATGGGGAGTTCTCAGGTTCAGAGAGTCACTAATGTGGTGCCACATATATCGTCTGTAAAACTGCTTATCTACCCCTGTGCTGCAGATAAAGCTGTTGAAGAGAATTGGTCCCAGGGTAAAGGTTGTGCTCAATAAGACTTACAGACTGGTAATCGGAGCAGACAGATGCATGCATAGCTGTACCATCTATACACTTACCAACTGGCTTCCTCTGCAGGCCAGGTTTACATACCAGACCATCCTGCAGGCTAAGAAAGCCCTTCTTGGCCTCATCCCACTCTCCCAGCTATCAGTGCCCTTATTCTCCCTGTCTCCGACCAGTACTGCACATGGAGTATAACCAGGAAAACTGTTATAGTTCTTCAACACAAAACCTGTCTTGGAAAGCACTTGTTTGCCAGTAGTGTGGTGCAGTGGCTTAATGAACTCCCCGTCACACTCACAGGACTCCCAGCATAGCCTGGGGGGGTCCTGGGTGCATGGATACCCACCAGTTGCCAAAACTCCAAAATAGCAACTGTAAACCCTCCCGCCACTTGCCAAAACTGCCCCAGCCTCTAGCTTGCCAAAATCTGGTCCTCTGATTTTACTCTTAGCAGCTGCTGGGTCAGCATTGGAAAATTATCAATTTAAAGTGCCGCTAGCAAGACAGGAGGCAAGCATTATCTTATGAATATGCAGCAATGAGCCCCACCTCCCCCTGGGGACAGATGAGGAGCCTCAGATCAGTGGGTCCAGTGCTGGTCAGGTGACTGTGAAAGGGATGGTCACATGGTTGTTCAGAACAGAGCGCACTGACTCACACAACTCTCAGACACTTTCCCGCTACCAGTCTTGAGAGTAGTAATGTCTGTGTATGATCAGTGTGGCTGGGCTCTTTGCTTCTTCATGGCAGCTATTTGCTAATATTAAATTCAAACCCTGACTCCAGACGGTCGATAGTCACTTCTACTTCTGCAGCTAGGTCTCCATGGTGGTTGTTATGGCTAGGGACAGACTGTTCAAAAAAACCCTTAAGAGCTGGAAACTGTTAGAGCCTGTCCACACCATACTGTAGTCTGATAGGGCCACAGCAGCATTTGCCTGGTTTAGACTGCAGGCAGGACAACTTTAGTCAGTGGCAAAAGGTAGAAAGGGAAAACCACAGTCAGGAATGGAGATGATGGGGCAGGAAAATAAAAAATAAAAAAAGGAAAAATATGGCTTTTAAGGACCTATGTCTCAGTCCATCTCCTTACCCAGTTAAAACAAATAATCCACAAATGGAGATGGTGGGACCACGGGAAAAAAAAGGAAAACTATGGCTTATAAAAGAGCGTATGTCAGTTCTTCCTGTATTCTAAAGGGATGATCTTACACAGAGGGGTCATCTACAGAGAAGACCATTGTGCCTCCATTACACATAGGACTAGGACAGCCCTACAGAAGAGAAAGATGGAAATTTAAAGAGGGAGAAAAGAATCCAGAGTTCAAGTCAAACTAGACAGGGATGAGACTGACAGCTTGAATTTTTTAACTGCATCAAAACTGAAGTGATCAGTCTCATCCCTCCCCAATCCCAAGTTACAATTATTGCCTAAAAATGAATGAAACTACACCATTTAACTCCTAAATTTTCGAACTTTTAAGGGGGAGCATGCCCCCGGACACCCCTAGAAATATTTAAAGCCCCCTCACCAAATTCTGGCTATGCCCCTGGCCTTAAAAAATGAGCTCTTGCTTAACTCTGTCAGCTGTTGCCTCAACTGACTTCAACTTGTGTCCCCCTAGGTCTATTAATGGGCCTACCATTGTCCACTACCTGCTGTTACCATCCTCTCACTTCTGCCATCAGCTCAATATTGATTAGCTGACCTTCCTCTGGCCTAGCCCTTGTGTCACGTTGAAAATGGAATACCTTATTTCTTGGACATTTTTTGTAATTTATGTAGTATGTATCTATCAGCATCCACCTGTGGATACCTCATGTACTGTTTATTTTCTAGCATATGCATATACTATAGAACTTCCTGTATCATTGCTGTCAAGGCTCCTGCAAGCTGATTCTGACTCTGTTTCTGATACTTATGATGTGGAACCTTTGTAAATGAACACCCCAATCAATGGTTTTCTATGAATATCAAATAAATCAAAAAAAAAAAATAATAACCTCAAGGCCCCTTTCTTGTCTCGTGATTGATAATACCCCCATCCTATTCTCAGCAGCATAGGAAGTCCTAGGTGCATGATTTTGTAGATTTTGCATTGAACCCCAACTGCCATGTCTTTGACCTCTCCTCAGGTTTCCCTAGATTCCTGCACATTTTCTCCTCTTTCTCCTGAGTGTCTGCCTTATTGCAGATTTTGGTGTCATCTGCAAGAAGGCATACCTTTCCCTCTAATTCTTCTACAATGTCCCCAATGAAGATGTTGACGAGGACCTGTCCCAGTACTGAACCCTGTGGTACCATGCTGGTCACTCTCCCATTTGTGTCATTAATCACCACCCACTGTCTCCAATCCATTAACCAGTTTCACACCCAATCTACCAGTCTGGAATCCATCCTTAAGCTGGTCAACTTCCTAATCAGCCTTTTGCATGGCACAATGGTGAAGACCTTGCTGAAGTCCAGATAGGCAATGTCTACTGCCTTCCTCTGCTCTATTTCCCTGGTCACCCAATCCCAGAAATCTATCCATTCATCCTCACCCAGAGTATTGTGTTCAGTTTTGGAGTTTGCATCTGAAGAAAAACAGGGGAAAGAGTGGAGGCAGTGCGGAGGATGGTAATCATGATGCTCCCGGGACAGCAGGAAAGGATGTACCAGGAGAGGTTGGCAGATCTGAACACGAACTCACTTGAGATGAGACGGGAGAGAGAAGACATGATTGAAGCATGCAAATATTGTGCTTCCATGGGTTAAATAAATTGGAGAGCAGGGAATTGTTCAGATTGAGTGGGGACACAATTGCCAGGGGCAACTGCATGAAGCTGGCTGGAGGCAAGTTTAAGAGAAATACCAGGAAGCACTTTTTCACAGAGAGGATGGTGGAGTAATGAAATAGGGTACCAGAGGGTGTGGTCTGTGCAAAAGCAGTGGGGGGATTTAAATGAGGATGGGACAGACACAAGAGATTGATAAACACTACACCAGAACAGGAGGTAGAAGGGGAGGAGTGAAGAGTTCCTTGGGTTGACTCATTCAATATTAGGTTGGTAGGAATGGGCAAACATATTGAACCAACGGGTCATCTCTTCCAACAGATTCTGTTTTTATGGATAGTCTGTTGCCTGTGCTGAGTAGAAATATGGCATTACTGTAAAAGAATGTCTTGCCACAGTAGCTGCTTTACAGAAATGTAACTGTTTTCTTCACTATACCTCATTTTCAGCTACTTTTCACTCTGCTCTGATTATTGTTCGAAATCAAGGTAACATTTACAAAGTTTACATTGTGGATTGCCATCCTCCAGCCCTAAAACTTAAGAATTCAATACAGACCAGGGTGAGCATACTCAAATATGAATGGGATCAGTTGATGACAGTAACTTTTTTTAATTCACCTCTAACAGATAAAGAAACCTGACTGGATGATCTCCCTTTCCACAAAACATAAACGTACTTCCTGAGAACACTCCTACAGCACCTCAGGTTACTTTTCTACTCTCTAATGCTTCTTCAGAATGTAGCACCAATCTCCAGATATTTCAACCTGCAGAAGAATTCCTCATCACAGCAGCATCTCCACTCTCCATGGTTAATGTTAAAACTCGGCAAAGGGTAAACAATCAGTTCTCAAACATATTCACTTATCTAGAGTCTGGAATTCTTTCTGAACAGAAGCAATTTCATCAGGGCATTCTACTTCTTTCTTTGCAATATTTTGTCAATAACAGTGTGCTTTTCCCCATCTGGAATAAGGAAGGCAGGGGCCACCGCACAAGCAAGGTTCGCGAACAGTTAGTAGCGTCTGCTTTAGTCACAATTGTTTTTCCACTCATGCCTCATCACTTTCTGGTCACATGAGAATCCACAAAACTCTCAAAAAGACAAACGTGTGATCAATTTTGTTAAGTTCTGCCAGCTCTGCTCTTAAACACAGTGTCCTGCCAGAATGTCCCAGGCACAACTCAACACCATGCCTGTAGCCACAGAACCATTTCACTGAGTCACTGCAGACATCCCTGTACCTTTAACAACCAGTTCTGACTCTTGTCACAGTACATTTGTGCCATTTGTGAACTGCCTCACCAAATACCTCAAGTTGGTACCCTTAAATCCTGGCTACCAAGGCAGGAAATGCTTTTTTCAACACCATTGTCCACCTTCACGATACCCCTTTGTACCTGTATTCAGACTGAGGTACTAACTATCCCTCAACTATTGTCTGAGTAACTTATAGCTTTTTGACCTGAAAAAGATTATTTCTACAAGACTTCACCCACAGTTCAGAGAACAAAGTGAATGAAGTATGTCCACCATTGTGAGCGCACTGCCAAATTGATGAAACCCATGATATTTTGGACTGCTTTGTTCCCTTCAACCAGCTGACCTACAACACTAGCCCTTATATTTACAGCACAGCATTCTTCTTTATCCACGGACATGATCCCAGAACTCCATTGAACATGGCTTTCTCAGTGCTAGAGGTTCCAAAGACATTATCTTCCTACATCATTCCTGTACTGAAGGAGCTTGAATGTAACAGATGTTGCAAGAAACGCATTGGAAGAGTGAAAATTTGCCATGCAGGAAAAGCCAAAGGCCATGTCACATGAGCCAACATTTTCTGTAGGGGACACAACATATTTATATATATCTGCCTTAGTTCCGGGATCCACCAGAATATTGCTCAACAGATGGTCTGGTAGAGTCTACATTTTGGAACAGCTTTCTCCTTTTCATGTTTGTCTGAGACCCAAATCAGACCCAGAATGGAAGATGCCACTGTGATCTATGCCACTGCATCCAGTTTGCCTCAAATTGCACATCACTGGCTCTCATCCAGTTGAGGCACTCACTTCTTTCTCCCCGTTTGTGTGTGTTCCTTAAAATATGCACACTGCACTCTTGTGATTGAAACAGTTTATTATCTGTGCAACACCAGGTCATACATTAGAGAAAGAGTAATGTGCTCCAGTATGGCCCAGTTTCCAGTTGTCTTGGTGGTGCATCTGGTAACACAACCAGAATGGTATTCCAGGCAGCCTGGGTTCAAGTCCCAGCTGAAGCCCTTACTTGTTTCTCTGTCCTGTTTGCATGTGTCTCATCTGAGACAGTTTGACAGCCTGTTTATATTACCATCACCTGGTTCTGCCACCGGACATTACTTCTAGTTCTACCAATGCCATTTCCCTCTCGGTGCTCAGCCTCTTTAGACAAAAATATTTTCCTGTAGACCCCAGGAAACACTGAACTTTCCTGCTCTCAGGTGCAGTTACTTGTAACACTCACTGGTATATGCTCTTTTTAGATAGAGCAAATAGATATATTTTTGCAATTAGAAACAGTTACCTTGAATAAAAAAAAATCATTGCCACAGTTTGTGCAAAAATAGAGCTCTTTACTGAAATAAGTGAACCAATATGAACAAAATTACAAAGAACAAAATGGGATGTGGTTTACACTACAGAATGAAACAAGAAGATTACAGGCAGAATAACCAAAATAACTGCCTAGTCTAAATTCACCTGACAGAAACCAAGAAAATGAGTCATCAGTCACTGTCCCCCCTTTTAACCAGAGGGGTATCTGTGCTCCCCAGTGCTTCAGTGCAGATTGACCCCAGGAGACAAGGGTCAGAGACTAATATGGGGAGGGTGGTTTCAAAGCCTCTATCTGGTTGCAATTTTCTATTGTATAACTTTGGACATAAGTCAAATTCTCCTTATGTCCAATTTTCAATTCTAGGACATAACTAAGTCATATTTTCAAAACTTTGAGTTAGTTATATCCTGGTGGTAATGTTCAGATTAAATGTGTCTGCACAACATTTTTCAAACTGACTGTGTTTCATTTGCATCTATGTTTAGCATATTTTATCCAAAAATTGAATGTAAAGTGCCATAAAATAGCTAGAAATTCAGCAGATAAGTCCAGCTTTTGAAAACAGTTCCATGTTATGCCTTTAAAAATCCCACTGGACATAATTAGGTGTTGTGTTCATTTCATGCTCTGAAAATTCCAACGTAAAATTCTCCCTGTCCCAGCCCCTTTGATGACCTTTGGGCCCTGGCCAGTCTGTCAAAAACTCTATCTATGTTGCTGCAGGCCCAGACTGAGATGTGCATATTACAAGCTGGTCAAAACTGGAATTGGGACAGCCCATCAGCGTAGTGGTAGCACTACTGCTCATGATGCCAGTGGCCCGAGTTCTGGAACAAGATCAGGTCATAGGTTGCCAGCTTGGGGAGGGGGATGATTGAGCATCGCAGGGGATGTTGTCTTCCTCTGGGTTGGTGAGTCATCATCCTCGCTGCAATACTGCCGCCTTGGTGACCATAGGTGGTAGTGCAGTTGAGGGCGCTGTGGGAGAGGAGATTGAGGCCAGGGGGCCAGTGCTGTAGCATGCAATAGCATGCACATGCACCTTGGACCTCATCTCTGGGGCCAAGAGAAACAGAAGGAAAAACCCCACTGCCGAGACTGACAATGATCCTGATGGACCAAACCGGAAACCCTCCGCAACCAGTCTGATGAGGACTGTACAGGTAGAAGGGTGGGCACCTCCTTTCCTGCACGAAAAGGGGATCTGATGCTAGAACAGGATGAAGGTAGGAAGCTGGAGGGGTTCAGGGATTTGGCAGAGCAAGGCACCTTGGGGACCCTGAGGGAGAGTCAAGGCAGTGGTGTTGACAGGGCATAAACAAAGAATAAAAAGAAAAATGGGATCAGTCTCCCCTATTGTCTTGGAGGGTCAGAATGTGGATTAAAAGCTCATCTGCCATCTAAGCCCTTTTGTGAGGCTCAGTAGTGGCTTCTGACTTCCACACATACACAGGATGTGATATTTTGTTGCACTGGGACTAACATTACCCTTTGTGACCTGGTAGAAGTATACCCCATCTTTCCCATTGCAAGGAATAGGAAGAAGAAAACAATATCTATAAAAGAAAAAAAAATAGCTGTCTTAGAAAGTTGTTACATCTACCTTTTCACAAAATATGAAGGAGGGGTTATTTGGCAACCATAAAAGATGCTACCTTTCATGTCGGGATGGCCAGTACCCGTGTTGCTATAGTTTGCCTGCCACTACTGGAACAAGCCATTGGTGTAATCACGCTGGGAACCACTGCAATGCCCGATGGCAGTACTGTAACAATGCAACATGAGACTCCATTACAGCAATTTGGCAGTCTGTCCACTGGTCCAATGGAGCCACACTAAGGGCTCAAAATATAAACTGCATAGCACTCACCACCATAACAAAATGCACACAGTCCAACTGTACAGTGTAGTGGAGTTAAAGAGCTTGTGTACGGCCTGGAATTAACAGCAATTTTCAGATGCAGTCATCTATCACTTATTATATCTGAAGTATCTTTTCTTTTATGTTTGCTTTTCTGTTTGCTAATTAAATTTTCCACCTGGTAGTATTAGGCTGATGTGTGGAGCAGCACTCTGTTTGGAAGCTAAAACAAATCAGTTCTCTTCCTCCCACTATCTAATCAGAAATGTGGCCAAACACACTGAGGGACCACAAGGATTTCACAAGTTACCAGTCAAAATACAGGAAATTGTGACATCACTATAACCAAGAATAGACAATCCCTGCTGCCTGCTTCATGTGAAAGAGAATGATCTGGCAGTGAGAATGGTTCTCCTTGGTTACTAGAGATGTCACAGTCAGTGTGGTCTCAGAGTTGATGATATAGTTGGAAGAACAGAACTGACTATTTTTTTAGCTTCCAGACAAAGTGCTGCACCACACATCGCCCAAGTACTGCCAGGTGGAAAATCTTCTAATTAGTAAACAGAAAAGAAAAAAAATACTTCTGATGTAAGAAGTGATGACTGACTACATCTGAATGTTACTATTAATTCCAGGCAGCACACTAGCTGTTTAATAATCCTTCAGAAACATGCACTGTAGTGGACCACTGCCTGTGTATGCTGTTTCTCTGTTTTCTAAAGGATTATTAAATCCACTGCACTCTACAGTTCAATTGTGTGTATTTTATCATGGTGGTGGTGAGTGCTATACAGTTTTGGTTTTGTGCAAGACCGTCGTTTGGCTTTCTGGATTAGCACCCACTCTCTACTGTGACCTTTTTGGTTTTTCCAGAGATGTTAAGGGATTAATCGGTATTATTCAATTTTGTAATGGTAGAGGGGGGCCCTAGGCCCATCAAGACTGCCATCCTCACACAGAGTGGGGTGCATTACCCATTTTTACACATGAGGAAGATGTCAAGTTGGTAATAACTCCCATAGACTGGGGGAGGATGTTCCGCAATCTACATGCCCTTATGATGAAATAATGTTTTGTTTTGTTTGTTGAGGCCCTAGGTATTATGGCATCGTAGGCTGTCAGGTTTTGATGCTTTCCTTGTATTACATTCAAAAACCAGACAAGGATCCTTTTAGATATTAAACAACATTAGAATATCCATTTGTCCCTTCTTAGTTGCAGGTCACAGAGTTTAAGGGTCTGTACTCTATCTGGATATGGCAAGCCCTGGATATTTGAATTAGTTTGGTAGTTTTCATTTGAATGCTGTCAAATAAGCATTTATCTTTGACCAAATGGGGGCCCAAAAAGAGACAGCATGATCTAAATGCGGTTTTATATATGCTTTGTAAAGGAGGATTATGCAGGTTTCACTTCTTGTTTCAAAAAAACCTTTTTATAGACTTAAGTATTTATTTATTTATTTATTTTTGTTGACCCGGTAAGCCCACTGTGCCTAGAAGTATGTTTTTCAGGGACGATCAGGGGGAGGGGGATACAGATGGTAAGGAACTGGAACTGAACCAGATTAAGCTGTTGGTGGTATTTTTAATGAATAGTCAGTTTGCCATTACAGCTACCTTTCTGCAATGCTGACCTGGTGCTAGGATATCATTGATAATCATCCCTTAGTCAGTTTCTTTTGCTACAGGTTTTATTAATGCTCCATTTAGTGTATAATCTACCATATTTTTCTTTTTTCCCAGATGAATTACTGAACACTTGTTAACATTAACCACTCATGGTTCAAATCTCCTCCAGGCATCAGCCACCCACCTGCTCCCCAGAGCATAAGGGTAACCTTGTGCCCTGAACAGGCCAGCTCCTCTACATCGAACTACTCACAGTTCAAATCTCCTCTAGGCATCAGTCACCTGCCTGCTCCCCACAGCCTAAGGTGCAGTGCAGTTTGAAAAAGGGCATCCTCCTCCTTCTGATTGGTGCTGAAACTGAAGTTGCTTTACTAGTCCTGGAACCAGCTTAACAGACTACCTGTCCAACTGAGCAGTGTCCTCAGACTGTTCCTATTATTTCATTACCCTGGGAAAATATATAATCAACTCTACTCAAATCTCGAACTCAACAATGCCTTAACTATCCATCAGCATGGATTTCATAAACTGCATGGCACAGAATCAGCACTGCTGTGAGTAACCTCAGACATTTTCAGGGCAGTGGATCAGGGTGGGGATACATGTGCCACCTTTGTGGACCCGACCAAAGCTTTGACCTTGTCAGTCTCCAACTTCTTCTCACTAAACTCCATCAACTAGGTCTTGACCCTGCATCCTACCCCTGGTTAGCCATCTACTTAACCAACAGGCTCCAGTGTGTAAAATAGTCTGGTGCCATATCCTCCCCCTCCCATTATCGACGGTGTTCCACAGGGCTCCATATTAGGACCACTCCTATTCTCCATTTTCATTAATGAACTCCCACTCAATTGTGGGGCTGCAGCAGTTCAATTATATGCTGATGACGCCGTTCTATACAGGTCTGCTAAAGATATCAATGTCATAAACGTCAAACTCGAGAGTGATTTTCAGGCTTTGGAGGCCTAGTTCAAAGCCAACCTGTTAGAACTTAACATTAAAAAGACTCAAACCATGTTATTCCACTATACTTCCTTTAAACTTGATAACCAACCACCTTTGGTTGTTAAAACAGCAGCAGGGGTGATGCTGGAATGTGTCAAAAGCTTTAAATAACCTGGGTGTCACCTTAGACAAAAACCTATCCTTCGAGATCTATACCAAGAAACTTATAAAATCAACTCACCAGAAACTAGGGTTACTATACTGTACTGCCCCCTACCTCACTTCCTAATACAGAAAGACCATCTTACTGCAACCCTACTCCTAGGTCTCCTCTATGGCGCATCCTTGCTTTCCACAATGAAACCATCTATTCTGAACAGACTTAGGCAAGCATATCACTGTATTGCCAGATTTGCTGCTTCAGCCCTGGCCTGAACTCACCACTGTGCTGTGCTCAGTACCTTATATTGGCCAGGTTTTGAGGTGAAGTTAGACTACCCCTTGCTGTGTACCACCTTCAAATTAATTCACCTCCCCTCCAAGCCTGTCTAACCTATTGACCCAGAAACCATTCACCAGGTCCCTTAGAATATTTCATCAACCATTACTAAGCGTACCTAAAACTCGCTTAGCAGTTGGAAAGAGATCTTTCTCATATGCAGCTGCACACAAATGGAGCAATCTTCCAATAGGACTTCTATCCTGCACATCCCTCTTGCAGTTTAAAAAACAGTATAAGGACCTATTCCTTGCCACTGGCACATGTGACTGTATAAACCCCCTGCCTAGCAGGCAGGGGTTAATCCTATGTCATGCTCTCAAGGTTTCTCTGAACCCTGTGAAACTGAGTCTGAAAGCTGTTTATGCCCTAAAGTGTATGATGTTTCTCTGTCTTATGTACTTACTGCATCGAATTGTTGAATGTTTCTACTTGTTAATGTTACTACTGTTTGCACCACTTTTTATACTATGTTTAATGTCCATCTACTATGTTTAATGTCTTTCATTTGTGGAATGCTTAGATTTCCCAGTTCGCCTCTGGAAAAGGGACTGTCTTGTCTCAGTTGGCATACCCAGTCATCAAAATTCAAATGATTAATTAATTAAATTCCATTGTGTTAGAAGCAGCCAATTCCTCAATGTGATGTAGGTCTCTAATAAGCATATTAGTTTTTTCATCTGTGTCTACTTCTGAACTGACTTTGCTATCATCTGCAAATTTACTTATGTTACACTGCACATGTTCATGTAGATCACGTATAAATATTCCAAAGAGTGAATGGCCCTACATGAAACCCTGAGGGACCTCACTAGTGACCTCTGTCTCCATAGACACAGTCCCGGAGACTATGACATCTTGGGACCTATCCCAAAGTCATTTCTCGATCCATCTAATGGTGTAGGTGTCAAATCCCAATTTTGTCATTTTTTTCAATTAATTGAACATGTGGAACCAAGTCAAATACCTTCCTGAAATCAAGAAAGACAAGTCTATTTTTTACAATTCTCTCCAGAGTTTTACACACAAGGGATTTTAAACTAATTGGTCTAAAATTTTCTGCTGAGGATTTACTGCCCTTTTTGTGTATCGGGACTACCACTGTTGTTCTCCAGTCTCTTGGCACCAAATCTGCCCTTAATTACTTTTTAAATAGAATTGTGATTAGCAAGGTCAGTTTGTCTCCAGTTTCTTTAATGAAGTAGATATCCAGATTGTCAGGACCGGGGATGAATATGTTTTCATTAATGTGATTGCCTTATTTACCTCATGTTATACCAACATAATCCGCATTGCTTGTAACCACTGTTGTGTTAGTAGGATTTTTGGGTAGGAATACAGATCCAAAATAGTTGTTAAAAGCATCTGCAACCTCCTGTGATTCCCTGAGTTCCACCTCATCTACAGTCAGCAGGCCTAAATTATTGTCCTTTTTGTGTTGCTTGCATGCAAGTGCAAGAAACACATTGAGTCACATTTTCTTCACAAGCAGGTTGTGGAGGCGGGGCAGTGTTGTGCTGAATGGCAGCAGCCCATTCAGGGGCTGGTCTCTGCCTTGGCCAATTCAGGAGCATGCCATGGATCACCACAGTTAATGATCAGGCCACTAGATCAAAGCAATTGAACCGCTGCAACCATGGAACACCCCGACAGTACTCAATCAGCTGTTTGTACGCGGGCCTCCCTGACGGCAGCAGCCAATTACACAGCCATTATGCTGTGTTTCCAGAAGCCACCACTTGCCCTTCAGTGTGCCTTCCTCGTGAAACGTTTCAGGAAATAAAAGAAAGTTGACCAGGGGTGCCCAATCCCCCTCAGCTCTTGCCACTCCCCCCACACTTATATGTGTCAACAGGGGTGCCCAATCCCCTTGTCAGCATGCCCTCTTTCCTGATGATTTTGCCAATGGGGGAGCCTACTCCCCATCGGCATAATGCTCCCCCCCCAAAATTTCTTCTGTGCTGAAGGGGTGTCCAGTCCCCCTCAGCTCTTGTCCCCCCCAGCACTCGGTATGTGCCAACAGGGGTGCCCAATCCTCTGTCAGCTACAGCCACCCCAAACAGTCAGGTGGCATGCTAGGAGCCCATCCCAGCTTGCCAACATTAAATCTCCCTAAAAAAGAAAACTGTACCACAACATTTTTTTTGTAAATAAACCTGTCAAAAAGAAAATGGTTCCTCATTGAGTCCGTGGCCCTCCCCAACCCGTGCCCACCCTCTCCACACAATGCCTCCCCACACCCTCACCCCATACTTACCTCCAGAGCCTGGAGCGACGATCTTCGGTGGTCCGGGAACACATCTACACTCTTCAAAGCCGACCGCGAACTGAAGAAATGCTGGTAAGCTGTATAATGGCATAAATGGGTTTTTTTCAACTTTGGTGCATATCTCAGCCATTTTTGGGAATATTTTCACCAAATTTTCAACATGGGGTTCTTGGGACCCCACCTCATGAACTCAGTCACTGTCATTTTGTTATTCAGTCCCAAAAGGTGATTTTGCAGTCACTTTGTGGAATCACCTTTCGGGATCAATTAATGAAATGACAGTGCACAGTTCATGAGATAGGCCCCCCAAAATCCTATATTGAAAATTTGGCGAACAAATTCCCCAAAATGACTGTTTTGCGAGTGTGCATTGCGCAGTTCCTACGCAACCTCATAGGTTTGAGCATTTTTAATATTTTCACTCCAGATTTTCAACATTGCCATTTTACCACACCTTCTTATGAACAGTACAGCTGTCATTTTTCACATCTTGGTTCAAATATGTTTTGGCACATGTAGTGCACAATGGCGCAGTCGGTGTGCGAAATCAATGTTCAGGACAGAGTAAGAATATCACAGTGAAACTGTTCATGAGGTAGGCCCTCAAAAACCCTATGTTGAAAATTTGATGAAAATATTCCCCAAGATGACTGTTTTACGAGCATGCGTTGCGCAGTTCCTACGCACGCTCTTAACATTTTTAATAGTTTCACCCCAGATTTTCAACATTGCCATTTTACCACTCCTCCTTATGAACAGTACAACTGTCATTTTTCACATATCACCCAAAATGTGTTTTCAGACATGTGGCGCACAGTGGCATGGTCAGTGTGCGAAATCAATGTTTGGGACAGATTACAAAAATCACAGTGACACTGTTCATGAGCAGAAGTCTTAAACGGCTATGTTGAAAATTTGGTGACAAAAGTCCATAAAATGACTGTGTTATGAGCATGCATTTAAGCAATATACCCCTACAGGGTGTGGGTATACTGGTGAATTTACCACGGCTGGTGTGGTTTGGTCACGAGGCACAGCAAGTGAACCGCCACGCAGAAGTGGAATCCATAATATACCTACTCCTGGAGGGATATATTACTTAATATCATGTCCATTTTTGTGTATGTGTTTGAAAAAATGAAAAATCTTTTGCAGGTTTTAAATTATTTTTATTTGGTGCACGAGAAAAAAAAATAGTTCCCTGTTCATCAATTTGCAGTACATGATAAATTTTGGTTTCGAAGTTCCCTGGTGCCAGTGCAGATGGAACTGTTTGATGTGGTGGTGTGGCTTGTAGAAGACTTTGTGGAGCAGGAACAAAAAGGTTGCTTTTTTTTTTGTTACCCATTTCTACGCATAAAAAATTGAGAGGCTGGCAGGTGTACATGGCTAACTGTGACTGTTCTGAAGTGTGGAGCTTTCATAGGGTTGCGGTGGTATGGGGCTGTGAGAGTAAATGTTCGGGACATGGAGGACGAGGGACGGTTCTGGGGAGCTCTTTAAAAAAAATAGTGGTAAAAGAAAATGGAAGAAGCTGGGGTAGTTTTTGTGTGTGTGTGGTCTGGTTAATTGGGGCTGCTGGACTGAAAAGGGAGAAGCATTGGAGTAGTTTCTTTCTGTGGGTGATTACTAAGATGGAGCCTCTCGCTGTCAGTCGCAGTCTTTGCTAGGATTGCATTTGTATGTTCGGAGTTATTTCAGAGCCAGTTCATGATGCAGTCAACTGGTGGCTGG